>CM059834.1:18711466-21111466 GCA_030444775.1 Atalantia buxifolia | reverse complement strand
TCCTAATTGTATTTCTAGGACATGGTACTTTTGCAGTACCAAACCTTATGAAATCATGTGCATTTGCAATTGTTGCTGCTTCATTATTTCAGCTTCAGGTGCATTCTCCATTCCATATGGAATGTTGTCATGGATTGTTCCTGCAAAAATGGTGGGTTCTTGACTTATCAATGCCATATGTGACCTTAGAGCCTTTAGATTGTAACGCTTGATGTCAAGTCCATCAACTTCCACTAATCCATTTGCTGAGTCACAGAATCTCTCTATCAATCTGATGATTGTGGACCTTCCAGCACCAGTTGTACCAACTAGAGCAACAATTTTCCCAGTGTCAACTTTTAGATTTAGATGCTTCAAGAACATGTGTCTTGGTCTTGTTGGATAGAAGAAATCAACCTCTTTAAACTCTATATTTCTCTTGATCTTCTCTGTGTTGATGCCATCAGAATCATCTGGCTCCATTTTGCTGTTTCTTTTCAGGATCATAAGAACCATCTTTAATGCACTGGTTCCGTTTGAAGTCCTACGTCCTGCTTCCTGTCAGCGCTATGATCATCCCAATTGATACCAGGATGTTGAATGTTTGAAAGAGGTTTTAGTGTGTTATCTGTTTTTGGAATAATAGTTTCCCACCATACCAGTAAATCAGGGCTGCATTAGCTGCCGTCAGGAACTGCCCGATAAATAATCCGAGCCCTGCATACCAGGATTGCTTCTGGCTTTCTTTTTTGGGCTTATCTCTGTATGCTTATGAAGTTTCAGAATCTTGTCTTGTAAATCAAATGCTGTAATGATTCTGTGGTTGCCAACAGCCTCACTTGCTAATCCGCTGCTGTTGCTCTGTGCTTTCACTAATTTCTCAGACATGCTCTTCATCATTATTGCTTTAGTATAGAAAACCCTAATAATAAATGGCTGCATATAAATGGCTACGAGTGCAAGTCTCCATGATAACACCAACCCCAAAACAACAGCTCAAACTGCCGATGAGACATTCTGAGCTAACAGTGACAGGTAATCAGCTACAACAGCCTTAACCCTTGTCGCATCTGTAGCCAACCTTGCACATGTAGCTCCACCACTGTTCTCTTGATCAAACCATTCAACCTCAAATGTTAAGATCTTGCCAAAGAGTGTCTTTCTGACCCTTGTCGTCAGCCTCTCTCCCATTATTCCAAAGTAATAATGCTGAAACACATTGGTGATGAAAGCAAAGACAGCAAAAGATAAAAATGCAAAGCTGTAGATTCTGGTTTGTGATTTAATCTCTCTGTGATTGTCTATGAAATAGACAGATAAGTGATAAGATTCCCCCCAAGCAGAAATAACATGGAGGCTGAATCGATCCATCGCAGAGACCACCAATGCAGCCTAGTAGTGCTGGCTTCCACTTGGGGGCCATCATTACCCATTAGGTGCTTGACTGATGGGGAACCATTGTGATCTTCTTGCAACTAACCGGTTTTCCCGTCATGACTGGAACTTCGCATACCTAAGCTTTTCAGAATGTGAATCCAGTGCACTTGTGGCTTCATCAAGCAGCAGGAGTTTGAGGCCCCTTGACAATGCCGTCGAAATGGAAATCCTTAGTTTCTGCTCCTCTGACACCTGAATCCCCAATTGCCCTACCTGAAGAACACAAAATATACACCTGTAGAGTTGTGCAATGACTTTTTTCGTCAGTCCTAGTAGTAGCAAGCCTTACCATATACAACAGGGAGGTGATAAAGATTAATAGTGTGTTTATTTATGTGTTTAGGGAATGGGAATGAAATCTCTATTTATTTGGTAAAATATAATTTAGGAATGGGAATAAAATGTGTGAGTCCACACAATTTGAGAATAAGGAATGAGAATGAAAATGTGGGTATGGGAATGAAACATAAATTTACTTTTCTATTCTTCTAATTTTTTCATATTTGCTAAATTATCCTTGTTCAAATCACAAATAATTTTATTATTTTAAATGTCATTAATAATAATAATAATAATTATTATTATTATTATTATTAAATTTTATTATTTTTATTATTTTAATTATTTTAATTATTATAATTTTTATTAATATTATCATTATTATTATTAAAAAAATAATAATAATTAATAACTAAAGTAATAAAGTTAATAAAATTTAATTTTAATAATAATAATAAATGTTAATAATGATAATATTAATAAAAATATAATAACAATAATTAATAATAAATAAAATAATAAAGTTAATAAAATTTAATTTTAATAATAATAATAATAATAAATGTTACTAATGATAATATTAATAAAAATAGTAATAACCATAATTAATAATAAATAAAATAATAAAGTTAATAATAATAATACTAAATGTCAATAATGATAATATTAATAAAAATAATATTAAAAATAATTAATAGTAACTAAAATAATAAAGTTCATAAAATTATTATTAATAATTTTATTTTTAATTAATATCATTTTTATAATAATATTTATACATATATCTAGTCAATAAAAATTATATTATTTAATATTATGGGTATTTTGATAAATTAATTTTCATTCCCATTACTCGTTCTCATTTATTTTGTCAAGTAAACACACCAATGACATTTCAGCATATTCTCATTCTCATTTATTTTTGTCAAGTAAATATTAGAATCTCATTTCTCATTTTCATTTCAGTTAATTCTTATTCTCATCCTATTTCCATTCGAGCTCATTCTCATTTCATAAAGCAAACGCAATATAAAATTGTATGATAACATCAGTGCATACTATTGAAGCAAGCACTTGGTGGGGTTAAGGCTCAGCGAAGTTTCATATCCATTGGGTAGTTGATTGATGAAATTGAGCGCGTTGGCTGCTTTAGCTGCGCTAACAACTTCCATTGAAGCTTCCTCTTTCCCAAATAGAATATTTTCTTTGATTGAGGTTGCAAAATTTATAGGCTCTTGGCTAGCAATGCCCATTTGACTCCTTAACCATTTCACCTGAAGACTCTTTATTTCAACACCATCTACGAGGATTTCTCCTGTAAGAGGGTCATAGAATCTTTCCTGACCTAGTTTTGCCCACTAACCGAACAGTTTGGCTGGCCATTACTGCGTCTCCGAGGTTGAAATTTCTCAACACCACGTCCCTGCTTTTGAAGGATATGCAAAATCTATGTATTTAATTTCCAAATCACCTTTAACATCCGACAGAATTTTTCCTTGTTTATCATCAGAGTCAATATTGGAACTCTATAAATCATCTCAAATATGCTCGAAGCTGCGGCATTTGCTTCAGTGAAGTACACATTGATTAGAGCACCACCATGAGAGCTGCAAGATCAAATCACTATTAGATTTAGGGATAATTTCACAAAAAGTTGTTAATAGTTTCTAAAATCTAACTCTAGCCAAACAAATAGTCTTAGATCATGAGAACATATCCTTATGGCACAATCGGATAGAATTATGACGCTTATTGTACTGATCTAATCACCCTCATGATTGGTTAATTTTAAAATGAACGACATGATCATATTCTTCTATATCCAGCGGAGGGGTAGGGGGAGAGAGAGAGGGGGAAAAAAAATACTTATACTGACAGGATAGGACTATCCAACTAAATTTTGTCATGCGGGGTGAATCATTACATTCATCACCTTTTAGAGGCAGGTCCCTCCCTTCTACAATTTAGTTTATAACAACTAATTAAGCTTTCTGGCATAATAAGGAAAGGGTTTGAAGTATGCACGATACAAAGTCTAGCGACAAAAACACCACCACCTTTCGCTGCCCTACCAGCCTTGAAGAGCCCAAACAGCAAATGTGACTTCAATGCTGCCCATTGCCATTCCTTTCGACAATCCTAGCTTGTTTTATCCCAAGCTTCAGAGTTGGCTCCAAAACAAACTTATAGCTCTTCATCATTCTATTATTCTGTACTCTCCAACGCAGGAGAAGACAGTTCTTATGGATGACGCCACCTGCTCCACGATCCCCACTGCAATGGCCTAGGCTGCCTCTATCTTCTCCCCCACACGGCCTAAAAGCTTCCCGTATACACTACATTAGGCTAATGCTATTGGATTTATGTGAAGGTGTTACTTTCTTTATGTTTTTGTATCACTCATGATGATCGGTGGCCTTGTCGCAGAAAATTGTAGTGTAATGTTGCACAGTGATGTGAGGAATTCCAAACCACGTGATTTTTATATATTGGAGATGTTCACTCTCCCTTAATATTTTTAGCTTTTAAATTTTGTAGCTTTGGTGGGTTAGGATTTTCTTTTCATTCTGTCTTTAACTAACACTTTTGGATTCTATTAAGAAGTGGTTGATAAAAAAGACAACAATGAAACGATACATTTGAATCATATATACCCGATGCATAATGTACATGTATCACCAAATCATAAAAGACAAGTACCGAGATGCACAATATAAGTAGACGACCCATATGTCCATCTTTAATTATCTACAAGTATCGTTTAATTTACTTCAAGCTTCAGCCATTGAGGGATCAGGGCCGGCTTAGTTTAGTTCAACAATGAAACACAATTGAGGCCACTTCCATGCGTCAAACTTGTCGTCGTCATGGAACTAACCGTTAATATTTGTTAGTTGTTACCTCTTTTGTTATTTCTTGAAGTGGACTTTCAACTGCTCACTGGCGGCGCCACATTGGAGCTAGGGGGCTGACTTTTTAAAATTTACAAATTTAGTTAAGTATTTATCCCATTTTGAATTTAATTTACTAAGAAAGTCCATGTTAAAATTTAAAAATAAATAATATATTAAGTATTTATTTTTATACTTCCAACCTATAAAGAAATATTGTATTTTGAAGTTTCTCCGGCCCTAACTCTCATCACACCAAAAAAAAAAAGAAAAAGAAACTATTTAACCTCATTGAGTTTATTCAAATGATTTTTCTTTAATGAGTCTTATAACACTTAAAATTTAACTTAATATTTACATTATAGAAGTGAGTTCTGATAACAAATTTTAAAAATTTGAAAAGAATTAATAAGCTAGCAAGAAAAATAGTTGATTCTAAAAAAGATAAATTATATTCATTAATTTATTTATTGTTTTTACTAGTTCTCATCACTATAGTCAAAAAAGTATCTTTGGCTATGAATTTTGTGAAAAACCATCTATGAAATCATATAAGAGATCAATAATTGAGTAATATTATTGTTGTATATAAAAAAAAGATTTATTTTGTATTCTCGATGATAAGATTATTCTTTAATTTTTTTTAACATATGAAAATGAGTTGAGGTCAGTTATAAATATATTAAATTAAATATATTAATGAATTTTAATTTAGTATCTGTTACTTGTTGACTTTTTTAAATTATATTATTATTTAAATTTAGCTCTCCCTAGATTAACTTTCTGGCACCGCCCCTGCAACTACTAATTATTTGTATTGTCAATCTCACTCCAAGAAATTACACAAAAAAAAAAAAAAAACAAGAAGAAGTAGCAAATTACGTGAAGTCCTTAATCTTCGCCATAATTTCACAAAGCTACCCCAGTTTCTAAAATTCTTGAGCATGTCCGATAAGATAAGATTGTGAATTGGGCATTTGGGCTTGCAGCAACTAACCACATATTCGACCTTTCGGGAAAATGATTTATGTGTCCCGAACTTAAACCCGACCGAACCCCTCAAAAAGCCCAATAAATAAATAAATAAATAAATAAATATATATGGTAACACTCTCGGTTCCAGGGAGACGAGGAAGTTAAAGTTAGGTAAGCCCTTTATTTTATTTTATTTTATTTTCTTTTCTTTTTTTAATTTTGAACAAGGCACGACAGATGCTTTGCCGAATCTGTGAGACTGTGACTCAAATCCTTTGGCAGTGCAATGGAACATGGCAACTGAAACTGTACCATGAATTGTTAGGAACTGAATTCATATGAGTCTGTCACGAATATCGAACTAAATGCAAAAGATCCAGTTTCTAGCAAATACAAATTATCGCTTTTCATAGATTGAATAGTCGAATGATTACATGGGCTTGCAATCCAGCCTTTATTTTGATTTATAAAAATTTTAATTGGGTCGGGAATTGAATATTTTTTTCTTTTAATCCCTTTCAATTAATGAATGGATGTGAGACTTAAGGGGATTAAATTTGAGAAGCTTCAATATTTATCCATTAATTCTTCAAGTCGATGTCCCTATGATATCATAACATATGTCATTAAAGGATGACAAGCATTCAATGCTTCAAGTCTGTGTCCCCATGATGTCATGATATTTTGTCATCAAATGAAGGTAAGCATTCAATTCGTCAAGTCTATGTCCCTATGATGTCATAGTACATATGTCACTAAAAGAGATAAATATTCATACCCTGCTCAATTTATGATGACAAATATTAAGGTTGGCCCTTGGCCGGGTTAATATTACGAGTCACGTGCATGTGTGTCCCACCCTTTTATGAAAATGTTGAATAATGTCAAGAATGTCAATTATTTCGGCAGTTACCTTACAACAACAACAACAACAACAACAACAACAACAACAACAACAATGCGGTGATAATAATAACTTCTCACTTATTTTCTTTTTAGCGATCAAATTTTATGTGGTGGGAGGAATTGTGCACATGCTTATCCCCACCAACATAGAATGGATTTATAACCCCTTTTTACCAGGAGACATGTTTGAATAAATAGAGAGCTTGATGCTTGCCGTTTTCTGACAAAGAAAATTTCGATTGTGACAAAACGATAGGTTTTAATAATGTACATTAGGCCTCACAATTCAATACTTACTTTTTAAATTACCATTTTATGCCTTGAATTTTCCATGGGAATACATGTTACCGTTAGAATTTGTGTTGCAAATTTAGAGGTTGACCTGTGGCCTGCGGCTATATTCAAGTCCTCGGTGGTCGGTGGTCGGTGGTCGGTGGGTTCCTTAGTTTATTCGGCTTAATTGCAAGAGAAAATTATCGTTGCAACCAATAGCGTTAAGGATTAATGTGAAACGAATACAATAGTTTATGTATAAGAATTCAGTCATTCATATAAATTAACTATTTATCTAATTCATTATTACATGTATCTGTGAAAAATAATAATCATCATCATCATCGTTGAAATTATACAAGTAGTTAAAATTTAAAAGGAGTTTTGAATTACATGTTAAAAATGATTTTAAATTTTGTACCCGCACCAATGTATTCGAGCAAATAACAAAAAAATGTAGGAATTATTACAAAAAATAGAAGCCTTTTAAGTTAAACCAACAAGAACAATTATAGCCAACCAACAACCACAAACATCATAGTAGCGAACACCACAAATAAATAGTAATAATGAACAACGCCACGAATATTTATAATAAATAATGTTGTAAACAGTGGCAATCAACAGTGGAGTGAACTATAACTATGAACAGTACTAATTAAAAACATTATGAACACATACAATTTATATACATTTCTTAAGCATTATTATTGTAACTAATTCATAATTATTATTACTAACTAAACTTCAACTTAGTATATGCGTTGTGTTGTAAGAGTATCCCCAAAAGACTCTATAAATTTTACTCTTTTAAATATTTATTTGTTTACCTATGTGGCAAATAGAAAAGTGAAAAAATATGTTATTCTCCAAAAGACTCTTCAAATATAAATGAGTTAATATTATTTTAATTAAATAACTTTTTTTTACAGGGAAAATCAATAGTAATTAAAGCATATCTCTCTTTCTGCAACAAAAAGTAATAAAATATAAATTAAAGAGTGAGAAAATAACTCTTCAAATTTGAAAAGAGATGATCATTTCTTATTTGAAGAATTTTAATTTTAATCGAATGTCTTTTAGGTTTAAATACTGATGTAGTTCTTCAAATAAATAATAAAATCTTATTTGAAGAGACTTTTAAACTTTTGGTGATGCTCTAACAAACTTTGACAACTTATTTTTCTCAGCTTAAGTTTCCCCTTCTTCTTCTTTGTACAATACGCTTCCTTTTTTTATAAAAAAAAAATAGAAAAAGAAAAAATAATGTTAAAGATCAATTTTTTGCAAGACTTCCATATATAGTTATGGTAGCACTTTTTTTATAATTCAATTTGAACCAGTCATGCAGTAAGCTTTTAATCAAATATAACAATTTAAATCACACACAGATATTTGACTATTTAATTATAATTTGTAATAATTCAAACTCTTAAAATGTACAAAATTATTATGTTATCTCTTCTTTTGAATGCGGAACATTGGTATTTTAAAATACCAACTTATATGCAAAAAAAAGGATTATATGATAACACGATGATGAGTTATAAACACACATCCATGGGCCATGGCTCCATTAGCGTCTGTCCATCCGCGAAACACAGTTGCTAACCAAGAAAAATTTGGCGTTCGAGGAGACAAATACGTACCGGCTGATGTTTCAAAGCAGTTTCATATTTTCATTTTCCCGCAATAAACACACATGGATTCAGCTGAGTCAACCGGGCGAAACGCGTCAGCTGCTTGAAATTAAGCAATTGGAATCTTTTGATATGGCCGAGTAACAAACGAATTGATGATATGATTGGTTGAATGATGTTGAGAGACACATGCGACATATTCTTAGTTTCATATGCGACACTGTTCCAATGGAGGCTATCAATCAAAGAAGACTACGTGGGGCCAATTTGAAAAAGAAATTGCTGTTGATTATTTATGCACTACTTTTTTTATTTAATTTGAATCGAGGTTTCCTCTCTTTGAATTTAGTTCGTTCTTTTTACAGTGATTGTCAAATTTATCTCAACAGTTAATGAAAGTGCTGAACTGATTTTTTTTAATTTTATTAAACAGTAAATCAAGTGTATTTTTTTACCGAACAACTAATTTTTTTTTTTTGAAAAGTAAGAAGGTGTGTAAAACTTAAATAGAATTTTTTTTTTTAATTTTTTCTCCCTTATTATCCCTAAAACTCGAATTCAGACATCAACTGTTACAAGATTTATGCTGTTACCAACCCAACGACACGCTTTTATCTAACAATTATTAATTCAATACTCATTAAATAATCAGTTGAACATTGAATTTTTATCTCTTTTTTAATTATGATTCTTTGGAAAGATATTCAAATTCAATTCAACTCATGCTTGTGCTTCCCTATCCATTTCGCTGTTCATACTTATTTTCTACAAGCGCTTTTTCTTGAATTTTGTCAAATTGAATCTAATTCTTTACACACGCACACACATATATTCATTTAAGCTAATTAGATGCTTTAAATTGGTATTGCGGATGGTAGCAAAGCATAAATCATACATTGCCCATAATTAAGGGAATTGGAGTGGCTAAAAATATTCATTTAAAAACCCAACAAGAATTTGAGGGACCACACCATACAACTCATCCTTCACTAACATCCAAAATCAGCCAACTTTGATTGTTACCTATCATCAATCTATCTTGCTTTAATTTCCTTGAGGCTTGAAAGCATATTTTGTGTGTCTCGCAAGTCACAAACAAAGCTAAGTGTAGACACGTGGACTTGAATCCTGGCCGGATTAATATTGAAATGAAGTCTTGCTTTTAGAAAAGGAGAAAATTAAAGAAAGAATTTTGACTATTGTTAAGATTGTTTTTTTTTTATAAAAAAAAAAAACCTAAACCGAGGTAGCATAGAATTGGGAGCAAATTAAATTTTTAGTGCGAGTCTCTAACGACTTTGATGAGAGTGGGAATTGAAGATAAAAAGCATTTTAAAAACATACAATAAATAGAGCCAAAAATGTAAACAAGTGGACCTGAATTTGCACTAGCTGATAGAATTGGGATAAAATAAGCAATCTTCATGTGAACGAGTTCAAAAGAAATCATTTTAGACATGTTATAAACAACGCCTGACGAAAACAAGTGGAAATGACACGAGTCATGGGTTGAAGGAAAGACACAGTTGCCTGTGCTGCCATTTGGCCCGTCAAGATTTCAAAGTCTTATCTTTTGATTCTGCTAATGGACAAAAAGAAAAAGTGGGGGACCAAGGATCAATGACGTCAGTACGAAACTGAACGATGATGTCACTGGGGTACACAAAGCATTACGTCCGTCTTGAAAACTTCATACAAATTTTACGAAAGAAAAACAAAAAAAAAAAAAATTAAAGTTTAATATCCAAGCGTTTTCTTCAAAAGGGCGAGTTGATATAAACGGTCGATAGAAGTGGCTTTGAGTGCTGAATTAAAAATTCTTATTACAAATAGTAAAGGAAAGAGAAAAAGAAAAAGTAACGAACAAGAATGGGATCAATTCATGAACTTATAATAATGCTTAATTTGGTCGGGACAACTAAAATAATTTAAAGTTTGTTTCTTTTTTATATTTTTAATCGCACTAATTCATATGCTCATTCGATATAAGTGATATTTAAATATTAAAAGCACAAAAAAATAATACCTTAAATCTTATCAGTGAAAGGTGCGACTACAGTAGCTTACTGGTATAGTTACCCATAGCATGAATATTATTAAATAATTTGAAGATTAATAAAATTTGATCATTGACAGTATTTCAATCGTGAGATACAACAATTTTTAAGAAGTACCGTTGTCGCAACAAATAATTAAACAGTCAAGTTATGAAAATTCTTTTTTTTTTTTAAATCAAAATAAACATTTTTTAAAATGCAAATAATTCGATGTTCAATATGCTTTTGCATTAAACTACTTACTTCCATGCTCTTAATTATCAACTCGTTATTTTTCTCTCACGAACTTAACAAATTAATCACGATCTATTCGATAGGATATAGCAATAAGTATAACTAGATTCAAGTCAAGTTTTTGTTTTAAATATACATAAAATGTGGACATTAATTTGAAGTGGAGCCAAATGCAATTTAGTTATAGAATTATTATAAAACAGAGACGCGATATCGAATGTAGACTTGAGGGCTGAGGCCTTGCAGGTCTTGGTCAATTCCACATGTTACTAAGCCAGATAGCCGTAATATTTTATCCTGAAATTGGAAACAAACTGGGAGATTTAAAAACTTAAGTCTTAGTCAATCATTACGTTAATTTTGATAAAAAAGAAAAACTACCAGCCGCCATGGGGTTTTGCATCCACATTGACCAGAAGACAAGCGATATATGCAATCAACAAAACATGAAGAAAATCGAAGACCAAATTGCTAGGTTGTTGAATTTTACACCTCTCAAATTATTAGATCCCAAAATAATCCATCCCAAATCATCGGTTTACATTGATCTAGAAGATGTTAGCTGATTGTAACCACACAAATAATGATATATACAAGTAAATAGACACAAGTAAACAAATAGTCTTAGATCATGAGAACATATCCTTATGGCACAATCGGATAGAATTATGACGCTTATTGTACTGATCTAATCACCCTCATGATTGGTTAATTTTAAAATGAACGACATGATCATATTCTTCTATATCCAGCGGAGGGGTAGGGGGAGAGAGAGAGGGGGAAAAAAAATACTTATACTGACAGGATAGGACTATCCAACTAAATTTTGTCATGCGGGGTGAATCATTACATTCATCACCTTTTAGAGGCAGGTCCCTCCCTTCTACAATTTAGTTTATAACAACTAATTAAGCTTTCTGGCATAATAAGGAAAGGGTTTGAAGTATGCACGATACAAAGTCTAGCGACAAAAACACCACCACCTTTCGCTGCCCTACCAGCCTTGAAGAGCCCAAACAGCAAATGTGACTTCAATGCTGCCCATTGCCATTCCTTTCGACAATCCTAGCTTGTTTTATCCCAAGCTTCAGAGTTGGCTCCAAAACAAACTTATAGCTCTTCATCATTCTATTATTCTGTACTCTCCAACGCAGGAGAAGACAGTTCTTATGGATGACGCCACCTGCTCCACGATCCCCACTGCAATGGCCTAGGCTGCCTCTATCTTCTCCCCCACACGGCCTAAAAGCTTCCCGTATACACTACATTAGGCTAATGCTATTGGATTTATATGAAGGTGTTACTTTCTTTATGTTTTTGTATCACTCATGATGATCGGTGGCCTTGTCGCAGAAAATTGTAGTGTAATGTTGCACAGTGATGTGAGGAATTCCAAACCACGTGATTTTTATATATTGGAGATGTTCACTCTCCCCTTAATATTTTTAGCTTTTAAATTTTGTAGCTTTGGTGGGTTAGGATTTTCTATTCATTCTGTCTTTAACTAACACTTTTGGATTCTATTAAGAAGTGGTTGATAAAAAAGACAACAATGAAACGATACATTTGAATCATATATACCCGATGCATAATGTACATGTATCACCAAATCATAAAAGACAAGTACCGAGATGCACAATATAAGTAGACGACCCATATGTCCATCTTTAATTATCTACAAGTATCGTTTAATTTACTTCAAGCTTCAGCCATTGAGGGATCAGGGCCGGCTTAGTTTAGTTCAACAATGAAACACAATTGAGGCCACTTCCATGCGTCAAACTTGTCGTCGTCATGGAACTAACCGTTAATATTTGTTAGTTGTTACCTCTTTTGTTATTTCTTGAAGTGGACTTTCAACTGCTCATCAAGGCGCGCCACATTGGAGCTAGGGGCTGACTTTTTAAAATTTACAAATTTAGTTAAGTATTTATCCCATTTTGAATTTAATTTACTAAGAAAGTCCATGTTAAAATTTAAAAATAAATAATATATTAAGTATTTATTTTTATACTTCCAACCTATAAAGAAATATTGTATTTTGAAGTTTCTCCGGCCCTAACTCTCATCACACCAAAAAAAAAAAAAAAAAAAAACCTATTTAACCTCATTGAGTTTATTCAAATGATTTTTCTTTAATGAGTCTTATAACACTTAAAATTTAACTTAATATTTACATTATAGAAGTGAGTTCTGATAACAAATTTTAAAAATTTGAAAAGAATTAATAAGCTAGCAAGAAAAATAGTTGATTCTAAAAAAGATAAATTATATTCATTAATTTATTTATTGTTTTTACTAGTTCTCATCACTATAGTCAAAAAAGTATCTTTGGCTATGAATTTTGTGAAAAACCATCTATGAAATCATATAAGAGATCAATAATTGAGTAATATTATTGTTGTATATAAAAAAAAGATTTATTTTGTATTCTCGATGATAAGATTATTCTTTAATTTTTTTTAACATATGAAAATGAGTTGAGGTCAGTTATAAATATATTAAATTAAATATATTAATGAATTTTAATTTAGTATCTGTTACTTGTTGACTTTTTTAAATTATATTATTATTTAAATTTAGCTCTCCCTAGATTAACTTTCTGGCACCGCCCCTGCAACTACTAATTATTTGTATTGTCAATCTCACTCCAAGAAATTACACAAAAAAAAAAAAAAACAAGAAGAAGTAGCAAATTACGTGAAGTCCTTAATCTTCGCCATAATTTCACAAAGCTACCCCAGTTTCTAAAATTCTTGAGCATGTCCGATAAGATAAGATTGTGAATTGGGCATTTGGGCTTGCAGCAACTAACCACATATTCGACCTTTCGGGAAAATGATTTATGTGTCCCGAACTTAAACCCGACCGAACCCTCAAAAAGCCCAATAAATAAATAAATAAATAAATAAATATATATGGTAACACTCTCGGTTCCAGGGAGACGAGGAAGTTAAAGTTAGGTAAGCCCTTTATTTTATTTTATTTTATTTTATTTTCTTTTCTTTTTTTAATTTTGAACAAGGCACGACAGATGCTGCCGAATCTGTGAGACTGTGACTCAAATCCTTTGGCAGTGCAATGGAACATGGCAGCCTGGAAACTGTACCATGAATTGTTAGGAACTGAATTCATATGAGTCTGTCACGAATATCGAACTAAATGCAAAAGATCCAGTTTCTAGCAAATACAAATTATCGCTTTTCATAGATTGAATAGTCGAATGATTACATGGGCTTGCAATCCAGCCTTTATTTTGATTTATAAAAATTTTAATTGGGTCGGGAATTGAATATTTTTTTCTTTTAATCCCTTTCAATTAATGAATGGATGTGAGACTTAAGGGGATTAAATTTGAGAAGCTTCAATATTTATCCATTAATTCTTCAAGTCGATGTCCCTATGATATCATAACATATGTCATTAAAGGATGACAAGCATTCAATGCTTCAAGTCTGTGTCCCCATGATGTCATGATATTTTGTCATCAAATGAAGGTAAGCATTCAATTCGTCAAGTCTATGTCCCTATGATGTCATAGTACATATGTCACTAAAAGAGATAAATATTCATACCCTGCTCAATTTATGATGACAAATATTAAGGTTGGCCCTTGGCCGGGTTAATATTACGAGTCACGTGCATGTGTGTCCCACCCTTTTATGAAAATGTTGAATAATGTCAAGAATGTCAATTATTTCGGCAGTTACCTTACAACAACAACAACAACAACAACAACAACAACAACAACAACAACAATGCGGTGATAATAATAACTTCTCACTTATTTTCTTTTTAGCGATCAAATTTTATGTGGTGGGAGGAATTGTGCACATGCTTATCCCCACCAACATAGAATGGATTTATAACCCCTTTTTACCAGGAGACATGTTTGAATAAATAGAGAGCTTGATGCTTGCCGTTTTCTGACAAAGAAAATTTCGATTGTGACAAAACGATAGGTTTTAATAATGTACATTAGGCCTCACAATTCAATACTTACTTTTTAAATTACCATTTTATCCTTGAATTTTCCATGGGAATACATGTTACCGTTAGAATTTGTGTTGCAAATTTAGAGGTTGACCTGTGGCCTGCGGCTATATTCAAGTCCTCGGTGGTCGGTGGTCGGTGGTCGGTGGGTTCCTTAGTTTATTCGGCTTA
This sequence comes from Atalantia buxifolia, assembly GCA_030444775.1. NCBI lineage: Eukaryota > Viridiplantae > Streptophyta > Magnoliopsida > Sapindales > Rutaceae > Atalantia > Atalantia buxifolia. The sequence goes on along the minus strand of CM059834.1, from coordinate 21,096,631 downwards.
ATTGCAAGAGAAAATTATCGTTGCAACCAATAGCGTTAAGGATTAATGTGAAACGAATACAATAGTTTATGTATAAGAATTCAGTCATTCATATAAATTAACTATTTATCTAATTCATTATTACATGTATCTGTGAAAATAATAATCATCATCATCATCGTTGAAATTATACAAGTAGTTAAAATTTAAAAGGAGTTTTGAATTACATGTTAAAAATGATTTTAAATTTTGTACCCACCAATGTATTCGAGCAAATAACAAAAAAATGTAGGAATTATTACAAAAAATAGAAGCCTTTTAAGTTAAACCAACAAGAACAATTATAGCCAACCAACAACCACAAACATCATAGTAGCGAACACCACAAATAAATAGTAATAATGAACAACGCCACGAATATTTATAATAAATAATGTTGTAAACAGTGGCAATCAACAGTGGAGTGAACTATAACTATGAACAAGATCTTAATTAAAAACATTATGAACACATACAATTTATATACATTTCTTAAGCATTATTATTGTAACTAATTCATAATTATTATTACTAACTAAACTTCAACTTAGTATATGCGTTGTGTTGTAAGAGTATCCCCAAAAGACTCTATAAATTTTACTCTTTTAAATATTTATTTGTTTACCTATGTGGCAAATAGAAAAGTGAAAAAATATGTTATTCTCCAAAAGACTCTTCAAATATAAATGAGTTAATATTATTTTAATTAAATAACTTTTTTTTACAGGGAAAATCAATAGTAATTAAAGCATATCTCTCTTTCTGCAACAAAAAGTAATAAAATATAAATTAAAGAGTGAGAAAATAACTCTTCAAATTTGAAAAGAGATGATCATTTCTTATTTGAAGAATTTTAATTGGAATGTCTTTTAGAGGTTTAAATACTGATGTAGTTCTTCAAATAAATAATAAAATCTTATTTGAAGAGACTTTTAAACTTTTGGTGATGCTCTAACAAACTTTGACAACTTATTTTTCTCAGCTTAAGTTTCCCCTTCTTCTTCTTTGTACAATACGCTTCCTTTTTTTATAAAAAAAAAATAGAAAAAGAAAAAATAATGTTAAAGATCAATTTTTTGCAAGACTTCCATATATAGTTATGGTAGCACTTTTTTTATAATTCAATTTGAACCAGTCATGCAGTAAGCTTTTAATCAAATATAACAATTTAAATCACACACAGATATTTGACTATTTAATTATAATTTGTAATAATTCAAACTCTTAAAATGTACAAAATTATTATGTTATCTCTTCTTTTGAATGCGGAACATTGGTATTTTAAAATACCAACTTATATGCAAAAAAAAGGATTATATGATAACACGATGATGAGTTATAAACACACATCCATGGGCCATGGCTCCATTAGCGTCTGTCCATCCGCGAAACACAGTTGCTAACCAAGAAAAATTTGGCGTTCGAGGAGACAAATACGTACCGGCTGATGTTTCAAAGCAGTTTCATATTTTCATTTTCCCGCAATAAACACACATGGATTCAGCTGAGTCAACCGGGCGAAACGCGTCAGCTGCTTGAAATTAAGCAATTGGAATCTTTTGATATGGCCGAGTAACAAACGAATTGATGATATGATTGGTTGAATGATGTTGAGAGACACATGCGACATATTCTTAGTTTCATATGCGACACTGTTCCAATGGAGGCTATCAATCAAAGAAGACTACGTGGGGCCAATTTGAAAAAGAAATTGCTGTTGATTATTTATGCACTACTTTTTTTATTTAATTTGAATCGAGGTTTCCTCTCTTTGAATTTAGTTCGTTCTTTTTTACAGTGATTGTCAAATTTATCTCAACAGTTAATGAAAGTGCTGAACTGATTTTTTAATTTTATTAAACAGTAAATCAAGTGTATTTTTTTACCGAACAACTAATTTTTTTTTTTTTTTGAAAAGTAAGAAGGTGTGTAAAACTTAAATAGAATTTTTTTTTAATTTTTTCTCCTTATTATCCCTAAAACTCGAATTCAGACATCAACTGTTACAAGATTTATGCTGTTACCAACCCAACGACACGCTTTTATCTAACAATTATTAATTCAATACTCATTAAATAATCAGTTGAACATTGAATTTTTATCTCTTTTTAATTATGATTCTTTGGAAAGATATTCAAATTCAATTCAACTCATGCTTGTGCTTCCCTATCCATTTCGCTGTTCATACTTATTTTCTACAAGCGCTTTTTCTTGAATTTTGTCAAATTGAATCTAATTCTTTACACACGCACACACATATATTCATTTAAGCTAATTAGATGCTTTAAATTGGTATTGCGGATGGTAGCAAAGCATAAATCATACATTGCCCATAATTAAGGATTGGAGTGGCTAAAAATATTCATTTAAAAACCCAACAAGAATTTGAGGGACCACACCATACAACTCATCCTTCACTAACATCCAAAATCAGCCAACTTTGATTGTTACCTATCATCAATCTATCTTGCTTTAATTTCCTTGAGGCTTGAAAGCATATTTTGTGTGTCTCGCAAGTCACAAACAAAGCTAAGTGTAGACACGTGGACTTGAATCCTGGCCGGATTAATATTGAAATGAAGTCTTGCTTTTAGAAAAGGAGAAAATTAAAGAAAGAATTTTGACTATTGTTAAGATTGTTTTTTTTTTATAAAAAAAAAAAACCTAAACCGAGGTAGCATAGAATTGGGAGCAAATTAAATTTTTAGTGCGAGTCTCTAACGACTTTGATGAGAGTGGGAATTGAAGATAAAAAGCATTTTAAAAACATACAATAAATAGAGCCAAAAATGTAAACAAGTGGACCTGAATTTGCACTAGCTGATAGAATTGGGATAAAATAAGCAATCTTCATGTGAACGAGTTCAAAAGAAATCATTTTAGACATGTTATAAACAACGCCTGACGAAAACAAGTGGAAATGACACGAGTCATGGGTTGAAGGAAAGACACAGTTGCCTGTGCTGCCATTTGGCCCGTCAAGATTTCAAAGTCTTATCTTTTGATTCTGCTAATGGACAAAAAGAAAAAGTGGGGGACCAAGGATCAATGACGTCAGTACGAAACTGAACGATGATGTCACTGGGGTACACAAAGCATTACGTCCGTCTTGAAAACTTCATACAAATTTTACGAAAGAAAAACAAAAAAAAAAAAAATTAAAGTTTAAAATCCAAGGGTTTTTTTCAAAAGGGCGGGTTGATTTAAACGGTCGATAAAAGGGGCTTTGGGGGCTGAATTAAAAAATTCTTATTACAAATAGTAAAGGAAAGAGAAAAAGAAAAAGTAACGAACAAGAATGGGATCAATTCATGAACTTATAATAATGCTTAATTTGGTCGGGACAACTAAAATAATTTAAAGTTTGTTTCTTTTTTATATTTTTAATCGCACTAATTCATATGCTCATTCGATATAAGTGATATTTAAATATTAAAAGCACAAAAAAATAATACCTTAAATCTTATCAGTGAAAGGTGCGACTACAGTAGCTTACTGGTATAGTTACCCATAGCATGAATATTATTAAATAATTTGAAGATTAATAAAATTTGATCATTGACAGTATTTCAATCGTGAGATACAACAATTTTTAAGAAGTACCGTTGTCGCAACAAATAATTAAACAGTCAAGTTATGAAAATTCTTTTTTTTAAATCAAAATAAACATTTTTTAAAATGCAAATAATTCGATGTTCAATATGCTTTTGCATTAAACTACTTACTTCCATGCTCTTAATTATCAACTCGTTATTTTTCTCTCACGAACTTAACAAATTAATCACGATCTATTCGATAGGATATAGCAATAAGTATAACTAGATTCAAGTCAAGTTTTTGTTTTAAATATACATAAAATGTGGACATTAATTTGAAGTGGAGCCAAATGCAATTTAGTTATAGAATTATTATAAAACAGAGACGCGATATCGAATGTAGACTTGAGGGCTGAGGCCTTGCAGGTCTTGGTCAATTCCACATGTTACTAAGCCAGATAGCCGTAATATTTTATCCTGAAATTGGAAACAAACTGGGAGATTTAAAAACTTAAGTCTTAGTCAATCATTACGTTAATTTTGATAAAAAAGAAAAACTACCAGCCGCCATGGGGTTTTGCATCCACATTGACCAGAAGACAAGCGATATATGCAATCAACAAAACATGAAGAAAATCGAAGACCAAATTGCTAGGTTGTTGAATTTTACACCTCTCAAATTATTAGATCCCAAAATAATCCATCCCAAATCATCGGTTTACATTGATCTAGAAGATGTTAGCTGATTGTAACCACACAAATAATGATATATACAAGTAAATAGACACAAGTAAACAAATAGTCTTAGATCATGAGAACATATCCTTATGGCACAATCGGATAGAATTATGACGCTTATTGTACTGATCTAATCACCCTCATGATTGGTTAATTTTAAAATGAACGACATGATCATATTCTTCTATATCCAGCGGAGGGGTAGGGGGAGAGAGAGAGGGGGAAAAAAAATACTTATACTGACAGGATAGGACTATCCAACTAAATTTTGTCATGCGGGGTGAATCATTACATTCATCACCTTTTAGAGGCAGGTCCCTCCCTTCTACAATTTAGTTTATAACAACTAATTAAGCTTTCTGGCATAATAAGGAAAGGGTTTGAAGTATGCACGATACAAAGTCTAGCGACAAAAACACCACCACCTTTCGCTGCCCTACCAGCCTTGAAGAGCCCAAACAGCAAATGTGACTTCAATGCTGCCCATTGCCATTCCTTTCGACAATCCTAGCTTGTTTTATCCCAAGCTTCAGAGTTGGCTCCAAAACAAACTTATAGCTCTTCATCATTCTATTATTCTGTACTCTCCAACGCAGGAGAAGACAGTTCTTATGGATGACGCCACCTGCTCCACGATCCCCACTGCAATGGCCTAGGCTGCCTCTATCTTCTCCCCCACACGGCCTAAAAGCTTCCCGTATACACTACATTAGGCTAATGCTATTGGATTTATATGAAGGTGTTACTTTCTTTATGTTTTTGTATCACTCATGATGATCGGTGGCCTTGTCGCAGAAAATTGTAGTGTAATGTTGCACAGTGATGTGAGGAATTCCAAACCACGTGATTTTTATATATTGGAGATGTTCACTCTCCCCTTAATATTTTTAGCTTTTAAATTTTGTAGCTTTGGTGGGTTAGGATTTTCTATTCATTCTGTCTTTAACTAACACTTTTGGATTCTATTAAGAAGTGGTTGATAAAAAAGACAACAATGAAACGATACATTTGAATCATATATACCCGATGCATAATGTACATGTATCACCAAATCATAAAAGACAAGTACCGAGATGCACAATATAAGTAGACGACCCATATGTCCATCTTTAATTATCTACAAGTATCGTTTAATTTACTTCAAGCTTCAGCCATTGAGGGATCAGGGCCGGCTTAGTTTAGTTCAACAATGAAACACAATTGAGGCCACTTCCATGCGTCAAACTTGTCGTCGTCATGGAACTAACCGTTAATATTTGTTAGTTATTACCTCTTTTGTTATTTCTTGAAGTGGACTTTCAACTGCTCACTGGCGGCGCCACATTGGAGCTAGGGGGCTGACTTTTAAAATTTACAAATTTAGTTAAGTATTTATCCCATTTTGAATTTAATTTACTAAGAAAGTCCATGTTAAAATTTAAAAATAAATAATATATTAAGTATTTATTTTTATACTTCCAACCTATAAAGAAATATTGTATTTTGAAGTTTCTCCGGCCCTAACTCTCATCACACCAAAAAAAAAAAGAAAAAGAAACTATTTAACCTCATTGAGTTTATTCAAATGATTTTTCTTTAATGAGTCTTATAACACTTAAAATTTAACTTAATATTTACATTATAGAAGTGAGTTCTGATAACAAATTTTAAAAATTTGAAAAGAATTAATAAGCTAGCAAGAAAAATAGTTGATTCTAAAAAAGATAAATTATATTCATTAATTTATTTATTGTTTTTACTAGTTCTCATCACTATAGTCAAAAAGTATCTTTGGCTATGAATTTTGTGAAAAACCATCTATGAAATCATATAAGAGATCAATAATTGAGTAATATTATTGTTGTATATAAAAAAAAGATTTATTTTGTATTCTCGATGATAAGATTATTCTTTAATTTTTTTTAACATATGAAAATGAGTTGAGGTCAGTTATAAATATATTAAATTAAATATATTAATGAATTTTAATTTAGTATCTGTTACTTGTTGACTTTTTAAATTATATTATTATTTAAATTTAGCTCTCCCTAGATTAACTTTCTGGCACCGCCCCTGCAACTACTAATTATTTGTATTGTCAATCTCACTCCAAGAAATTACACAAAAAAAAAAAAAAAAAAAAAAGAAGTAGCAAATTACGTGAAGTCCTTAATCTTCGCCATAATTTCACAAAGCTACCCCAGTTTCTAAAATTCTTGAGCATGTCCGATAAGATAAGATTGTGAATTGGGCATTTGGGCTTGCAGCAACTAACCACATATTCGACCTTTCGGGAAAATGATTTATGTGTCCCGAACTTAAACCCGACCGAACCCCTCAAAAAGCCCAATAAATAAATAAATAAATAAATAAATATATATGGTAACACTCTCGGTTCCAGGGAGACGAGGAAGTTAAAGTTAGGTAAGCCCTTTATTTTATTTTATTTTATTTTCTTTTCTTTTTTTAATTTTGAACAAGGCACGACAGATCTTTGCAATAATCTGTGAGACTGTGACTCAAATCCTTTGGCAGTGCAATGGAACATGGCAGCCTGGAAACTGTACCATGAATTGTTAGGAACTGAATTCATATGAGTCTGTCACGAATATCGAACTAAATGCAAAAGATCCAGTTTCTAGCAAATACAAATTATCGCTTTTCATAGATTGAATAGTCGAATGATTACATGGGCTTGCAATCCAGCCTTTATTTTGATTTATAAAAATTTTAATTGGGTCGGGAATTGAATATTTTTTTCTTTTAATCCCTTTCAATTAATGAATGGATGTGAGACTTAAGGGGATTAAATTTGAGAAGCTTCAATATTTATCCATTAATTCTTCAAGTCGATGTCCCTATGATATCATAACATATGTCATTAAAGGATGACAAGCATTCAATGCTTCAAGTCTGTGTCCCCATGATGTCATGATATTTTGTCATCAAATGAAGGTAAGCATTCAATTCGTCAAGTCTATGTCCCTATGATGTCATAGTACATATGTCACTAAAAGAGATAAATATTCATACCCTGCTCAATTTATGATGACAAATATTAAGGTTGGCCCTTGGCCGGGTTAATATTACGAGTCACGTGCATGTGTGTCCCACCCTTTTATGAAAATGTTGAATAATGTCAAGAATGTCAATTATTTCGGCAGTTACCTTACAACAACAACAACAACAACAACAACAACAACAACAACAACAATGCGGTGATAATAATAACTTCTCACTTATTTTCTTTTTAGCGATCAAATTTTATGTGGTGGGAGGAATTGTGCACATGCTTATCCCCACCAACATAGAATGGATTTATAACCCCTTTTTACCAGGAGACATGTTTGAATAAATAGAGAGCTTGATGCTTGCCGTTTTCTGACAAAGAAAATTTCGATTGTGACAAAACGATAGGTTTTAATAATGTACATTAGGCCTCACAATTCAATACTTACTTTTTAAATTACCATTTTATGCCTTGAATTTTCCATGGGAATACATGTTACCGTTAGAATTTGTGTTGCAAATTTAGAGGTTGACCTGTGGCCTGCGGCTATATTCAAGTCCTCGGTGGTGGTCGGTGGTCGGTGGTCGGTGGGTTCCTTAGTTTATTCGGCTTAATTGCAAGAGAAAATTATCGTTGCAACCAATAGCGTTAAGGATTAATGTGAAACGAATACAATAGTTTATGTATAAGAATTCAGTCATTCATATAAATTAACTATTTATCTAATTCATTATTACATGTATCTGTGAAAATAATAATCATCATCATCATCGTTGAAATTATACAAGTAGTTAAAATTTAAAAGGAGTTTTGAATTACATGTTAAAAATGATTTTAAATTTTGTACCCGCACCAATGTATTCGAGCAAATAACAAAAAATGTAGGAATTATTACAAAAAATAGAAGCCTTTTAAGTTAAACCAACAAGAACAATTATAGCCAACCAACAACCACAAACATCATAGTAGCGAACACCACAAATAAATAGTAATAATGAACAACGCCACGAATATTTATAATAAATAATGTTGTAAACAGTGGCAATCAACAGTGGAGTGAACTATAACTATGAACAAGACTAATTAAAAACATTATGAACACATACAATTTATATACATTTCTTAAGCATTATTATTGTAACTAATTCATAATTATTATTACTAACTAAACTTCAACTTAGTATATGCGTTGTGTTGTAAGAGTATCCCCAAAAGACTCTATAAATTTTACTCTTTTAAATATTTATTTGTTTACCTATGTGGCAAATAGAAAAGTGAAAAAAATATGTTATTTTTCAAAAGACTCTTCAAATATAAATAAGTTAATATTATTTTAATTAAATAACTTTTTTTTACAGGGAAAATCAATAGTAATTAAAGCATATCTCTCTTTCTGCAACAAAAAGTAATAAAATATAAATTAAAGAGTGAGAAAATAACTCTTCAAATTTGAAAAGAGATGATCATTTCTTATTTGAAGAATTTTAATTGGAATGTCTTTTAGAGGTTTAAATACTGATGTAGTTCTTCAAATAAATAATAAAATCTTATTTGAAGAGACTTTTAAACTTTTGGTGATGCTCTAACAAACTTTGACAACTTATTTTTCTCAGCTTAAGTTTCCCCTTCTTCTTCTTTGTACAATACGCTTCCTTTTTTTATAAAAAAAAAAATAGAAAAAGAAAAAATAATGTTAAAGATCAATTTTTTGCAAGACTTCCATATATAGTTATGGTAGCACTTTTTTTATAATTCAATTTGAACCAGTCATGCAGTAAGCTTTTAATCAAATATAACAATTTAAATCACACACAGATATTTGACTATTTAATTATAATTTGTAATAATTCAAACTCTTAAAATGTACAAAATTATTATGTTATCTCTTCTTTTGAATGCGGAACATTGGTATTTTAAAATACCAACTTATATGCAAAAAAAAGGATTATATGATAACACGATGATGAGTTATAAACACACATCCATGGGCCATGGCTCCATTAGCGTCTGTCCATCCGCGAAACACAGTTGCTAACCAAGAAAAATTTGGCGTTCGAGGAGACAAATACGTACCGGCTGATGTTTCAAAGCAGTTTCATATTTTCATTTTCCCGCAATAAACACACATGGATTCAGCTGAGTCAACCGGGCGAAACGCGTCAGCTGCTTGAAATTAAGCAATTGGAATCTTTTGATATGGCCGAGTAACAAACGAATTGATGATATGATTGGTTGAATGATGTTGAGAGACACATGCGACATATTCTTAGTTTCATATGCGACACTGTTCCAATGGAGGCTATCAATCAAAGAAGACTACGTGGGGCCAATTTGAAAAAGAAATTGCTGTTGATTATTTATGCACTACTTTTTTATTTAATTTGAATCGAGGTTTCCTCTCTTTGAATTTAGTTCGTTCTTTTTACAGTGATTGTCAAATTTATCTCAACAGTTAATGAAAGTGCTGAACTGATTTTTTTTAATTTTATTAAACAGTAAATCAAGTGTATTTTTTTTTACCGAACAACTAATTTTTTTTTGAAAAGTAAGAAGGTGTGTAAAACTTAAATAGAATTTTTTTTTAATTTTTTCTCCTTATTATCCCTAAAACTCGAATTCAGACATCAACTGTTACAAGATTTATGCTGTTACCAACCCAACGACACGCTTTTATCTAACAATTATTAATTCAATACTCATTAAATAATCAGTTGAACATTGAATTTTTATCTCTTTTTAATTATGATTCTTTGGAAAGATATTCAAATTCAATTCAACTCATGCTTGTGCTTCCCTATCCATTTCGCTGTTCATACTTATTTTCTACAAGCGCTTTTTCTTGAATTTTGTCAAATTGAATCTAATTCTTTACACACGCACACACATATATTCATTTAAGCTAATTAGATGCTTTAAATTGGTATTGCGGATGGTAGCAAAGCATAAATCATACATTGCCCATAATTAAGGGAATTGGAGTGGCTAAAAATATTCATTTAAAAACCCAACAAGAATTTGAGGGACCACACCATACAACTCATCCTTCACTAACATCCAAAATCAGCCAACTTTGATTGTTACCTATCATCAATCTATCTTGCTTTAATTTCCTTGAGGCTTGAAAGCATATTTTGTGTGTCTCGCAAGTCACAAACAAAGCTAAGTGTAGACACGTGGACTTGAATCCTGGCCGGATTAATATTGAAATGAAGTCTTGCTTTTAGAAAAGGAGAAAATTAAAGAAAGAATTTTGACTATTGTTAAGATTGTTTTTTTATAAAAAAAAAACCTAAACCGAGGTAGCATAGAATTGGGAGCAAATTAAATTTTTAGTGCGAGTCTCTAACGACTTTGATGAGAGTGGGAATTGAAGATAAAAAGCATTTTAAAAACATACAATAAATAGAGCCAAAAATGTAAACAAGTGGACCTGAATTTGCACTAGCTGATAGAATTGGGATAAAATAAGCAATCTTCATGTGAACGAGTTCAAAAGAAATCATTTTAGACATGTTATAAACAACGCCTGACGAAAACAAGTGGAAATGACACGAGTCATGGGTTGAAGGAAAGACACAGTTGCCTGTGCTGCCATTTGGCCCGTCAAGATTTCAAAGTCTTATCTTTTGATTCTGCTAATGGACAAAAAGAAAAAGTGGGGGACCAAGGATCAATGACGTCAGTACGAAACTGAACGATGATGTCACTGGGGTACACAAAGCATTACGTCCGTCTTGAAAACTTCATACAAATTTTACGAAAGAAAAACAAAAAAAAAAAAAATTAAAGTTTAATATCCAAGCGTTTTCTTCAAAAGGGCGAGTTGATATAAACGGTCGATAGAAGTGGCTTTGAGTGCTGAATTAAAAATTCTTATTACAAATAGTAAAGGAAAGAGAAAAAGAAAAAGTAACGAACAAGAATGGGATCAATTCATGAACTTATAATAATGCTTAATTTGGTCGGGACAACTAAAATAATTTAAAGTTTGTTTCTTTTTTATATTTTTAATCGCACTAATTCATATGCTCATTCGATATAAGTGATATTTAAATATTAAAAGCACAAAAAATAATACCTTAAATCTTATCAGTGAAAGGTGCGACTACAGTAGCTTACTGGTATAGTTACCCATAGCATGAATATTATTAAATAATTTGAAGATTAATAAAATTTGATCATTGACAGTATTTCAATCGTGAGATACAACAATTTTTAAGAAGTACCGTTGTCGCAACAAATAATTAAACAGTCAAGTTATGAAAATTCTTTTTTTTTTTTAAATCAAAATAAACATTTTTTAAAATGCAAATAATTCGATGTTCAATATGCTTTTGCATTAAACTACTTACTTCCATGCTCTTAATTATCAACTCGTTATTTTTCTCTCACGAACTTAACAAATTAATCACGATCTATTCGATAGGATATAGCAATAAGTATAACTAGATTCAAGTCAAGTTTTTGTTTTAAATATACATAAAATGTGGACATTAATTTGAAGTGGAGCCAAATGCAATTTAGTTATAGAATTATTATAAAACAGAGACGCGATATCGAATGTAGACTTGAGGGCTGAGGCCTTGCAGGTCTTGGTCAATTCCACATGTTACTAAGCCAGATAGCCGTAATATTTTATCCTGAAATTGGAAACAAACTGGGAGATTTAAAAACTTAAGTCTTAGTCAATCATTACGTTAATTTTGATAAAAAAGAAAAACTACCAGCCGCCATGGGGTTTTGCATCCACATTGACCAGAAGACAAGCGATATATGCAATCAACAAAACATGAAGAAAATCGAAGACCAAATTGCTAGGTTGTTGAATTTTACACCTCTCAAATTATTAGATCCCAAAATAATCCATCCCAAATCATCGGTTTACATTGATCTAGAAGATGTTAGCTGATTGTAACCACACAAATAATGATATATACAAGTAAATAGACACAAGTAAACAAATAGTCTTAGATCATGAGAACATATCCTTATGGCACAATCGGATAGAATTATGACGCTTATTGTACTGATCTAATCACCCTCATGATTGGTTAATTTTAAAATGAACGACATGATCATATTCTTCTATATCCAGCGGAGGGGTAGGGGAGAGAGAGAGGGGGAAAAAAAATACTTATACTGACAGGATAGGACTATCCAACTAAATTTTGTCATGCGGGGTGAATCATTACATTCATCACCTTTTAGAGGCAGGTCCCTCCCTTCTACAATTTAGTTTATAACAACTAATTAAGCTTTCTGGCATAATAAGGAAAGGGTTTGAAGTATGCACGATACAAAGTCTAGCGACAAAAACACCACCACCTTTCGCTGCCCTACCAGCCTTGAAGAGCCCAAACAGCAAATGTGACTTCAATGCTGCCCATTGCCATTCCTTTCGACAATCCTAGCTTGTTTTATCCCAAGCTTCAGAGTTGGCTCCAAAACAAACTTATAGCTCTTCATCATTCTATTATTCTGTACTCTCCAACGCAGGAGAAGACAGTTCTTATGGATGACGCCACCTGCTCCACGATCCCCACTGCAATGGCCTAGGCTGCCTCTATCTTCTCCCCCACACGGCCTAAAAGCTTCCCGTATACACTACATTAGGCTAATGCTATTGGATTTATATGAAGGTGTTACTTTCTTTATGTTTTTGTATCACTCATGATGATCGGTGGCCTTGTCGCAGAAAATTGTAGTGTAATGTTGCACAGTGATGTGAGGAATTCCAAACCACGTGATTTTTTATATATTGGAGATGTTCACTCTCCCCTTAATATTTTTAGCTTTTAAATTTTGTAGCTTTGGTGGGTTAGGATTTTCTATTCATTCTGTCTTTAACTAACACTTTTGGATTCTATTAAGAAGTGGTTGATAAAAAAGACAACAATGAAACGATACATTTGAATCATATATACCCGATGCATAATGTACATGTATCACCAAATCATAAAAGACAAGTACCGAGATGCACAATATAAGTAGACGACCCATATGTCCATCTTTAATTATCTACAAGTATCGTTTAATTTACTTCAAGCTTCAGCCATTGAGGGATCAGGCCGCTTAGTTTAGTTCAACAATGAAACACAATTGAGGCCACTTCCATGCGTCAAACTTGTCGTCGTCATGGAACTAACCGTTAATATTTGTTAGTTGTTACCTCTTTTGTTATTTCTTGAAGTGGACTTTCAACTGCTTTCATGCGCGCCACATTGGAGCTAGGGGGCTGACTTTTTAAAATTTACAAATTTAGTTAAGTATTTATCCCATTTTGAATTTAATTTACTAAGAAAGTCCATGTTAAAATTTAAAAATAAATAATATATTAAGTATTTATTTTTATACTTCCAACCTATAAAGAAATATTGTATTTTGAAGTTTCTCCGGCCCTAACTCTCATCACACCAAAAAAAAAAAGAAAAAGAAACTATTTAACCTCATTGAGTTTATTCAAATGATTTTTCTTTAATGAGTCTTATAACACTTAAAATTTAACTTAATATTTACATTATAGAAGTGAGTTCGATAACAAATTTTAAAAATTTGAAAAGAATTAATAAGCTAGCAAGAAAAATAGTTGATTCTAAAAAGATAAATTATATTCATTAATTTATTTATTGTTTTTACTAGTTCTCATCACTATAGTCAAAAAAGTATCTTTGGCTATGAATTTTGTGAAAAACCATCTATGAAATCATATAAGAGATCAATAATTGAGTAATATTATTGTTGTATATAAAAAAAAGATTTATTTTGTATTCTCGATGATAAGATTATTCTTTAATTTTTTTTAACATATGAAAATGAGTTGAGGTCAGTTATAAATATATTAAATTAAATATATTAATGAATTTTAATTTAGTATCTGTTACTTGTTGACTTTTTTAAATTATATTATTATTTAAATTTAGCTCTCCCTAGATTAACTTTCTGGCACCGCCCTGCAACTACTAATTATTTGTATTGTCAATCTCACTCCAAGAAATTACACAAAAAAAAAAAAACAAGAAGAAGTAGCAAATTACGTGAAGTCCTTAATCTTCGCCATAATTTCACAAAGCTACCCCAGTTTCTAAAATTCTTGAGCATGTCCGATAAGATAAGATTGTGAATTGGGCATTTGGGCTTGCAGCAACTAACCACATATTCGACCTTTCGGGAAAATGATTTATGTGTCCCGAACTTAAACCCGACCGAACCCCTCAAAAAGCCCAATAAATAAATAAATAAATAAATAAATATATATGGTAACACTCTCGGTTCCAGGGAGACGAGGAAGTTAAAGTTAGGTAAGCCCTTTATTTTATTTTATTTTATTTTCTTTTCTTTTTTTAATTTTGAACAAGGCACGACAGATGCTGCCGAATCTGTGAGACTGTGACTCAAATCCTTTGGCAGTGCAATGGAACATGGCAGCCTGGAAACTGTACCATGAATTGTTAGGAACTGAATTCATATGAGTCTGTCACGAATATCGAACTAAATGCAAAAGATCCAGTTTCTAGCAAATACAAATTATCGCTTTTCATAGATTGAATAGTCGAATGATTACATGGGCTTGCAATCCAGCCTTTATTTTGATTTATAAAAATTTTAATTGGGTCGGGAATTGAATATTTTTTTCTTTTAATCCCTTTCAATTAATGAATGGATGTGAGACTTAAGGGGATTAAATTTGAGAAGCTTCAATATTTATCCATTAATTCTTCAAGTCGATGTCCCTATGATATCATAACATATGTCATTAAAGGATGACAAGCATTCAATGCTTCAAGTCTGTGTCCCCATGATGTCATGATATTTTGTCATCAAATGAAGGTAAGCATTCAATTCGTCAAGTCTATGTCCCTATGATGTCATAGTACATATGTCACTAAAAGAGATAAATATTCATACCCTGCTCAATTTATGATGACAAATATTAAGGTTGGCCCTTGGCCGGGTTAATATTACGAGTCACGTGCATGTGTGTCCCACCCTTTTATGAAAATGTTGAATAATGTCAAGAATGTCAATTATTTCGGCAGTTACCTTACAACAACAACAACAACAACAACAACAACAACAACAACAATGCGGTGATAATAATAACTTCTCACTTATTTTCTTTTTAGCGATCAAATTTTATGTGGTGGGAGGAATTGTGCACATGCTTATCCCCACCAACATAGAATGGATTTATAACCCCTTTTTACCAGGAGACATGTTTGAATAAATAGAGAGCTTGATGCTTGCCGTTTTCTGACAAAGAAAATTTCGATTGTGACAAAACGATAGGTTTTAATAATGTACATTAGGCCTCACAATTCAATACTTACTTTTTAAATTACCATTTTATGCCTTGAATTTTCCATGGGAATACATGTTACCGTTAGAATTTGTGTTGCAAATTTAGAGGTTGACCTGTGGCCTGCGGCTATATTCAAGTCCTCGGTGGTCGGTGGTCGGTGGTCGGTGGTCGGTGGGTTCCTTAGTTTATTCGGCTTAATTGCAAGAGAAAATTATCGTTGCAACCAATAGCGTTAAGGATTAATGTGAAACGAATACAATAGTTTATGTATAAGAATTCAGTCATTCATATAAATTAACTATTTATCTAATTCATTATTACATGTATCTGTGAAAAATAATAATCATCATCATCATCGTTGAAATTATACAAGTAGTTAAAATTTAAAAGGAGTTTTGAATTACATGTTAAAAATGATTTTAAATTTTGTACCCGCACCAATGTATTCGAGCAAATAACAAAAAAATGTAGGAATTATTACAAAAAATAGAAGCCTTTTAAGTTAAACCAACAAGAACAATTATAGCCAACCAACAACCACAAACATCATAGTAGCGAACACCACAAATAAATAGTAATAATGAACAACGCCACGAATATTTATAATAAATAATGTTGTAAACAGTGGCAATCAACAGTGGAGTGAACTATAACTATGAACAGTACTAATTAAAAACATTATGAACACATACAATTTATATACATTTCTTAAGCATTATTATTGTAACTAATTCATAATTATTATTACTAACTAAACTTCAACTTAGTATATGCGTTGTGTTGTAAGAGTATCCCCAAAAGACTCTATAAATTTTACTCTTTTAAATATTTATTTGTTTACCTATGTGGCAAATAGAAAAGTGAAAAAATATGTTATTCTCCAAAAGACTCTTCAAATATAAATGAGTTAATATTATTTTAATTAAATAACTTTTTTTTACAGGGAAAATCAATAGTAATTAAAGCATATCTCTCTTTCTGCAACAAAAAGTAATAAAATATAAATTAAAGAGTGAGAAAATAACTCTTCAAATTTGAAAAGAGATGATCATTTCTTATTTGAAGAATTTTAATTGGAATGTCTTTTAGAGGTTTAAATACTGATGTAGTTCTTCAAATAAATAATAAAATCTTATTTGAAGAGACTTTTAAACTTTTGGTGATGCTCTAACAAACTTTGACAACTTATTTTTCTCAGCTTAAGTTTCCCCTTCTTCTTCTTTGTACAATACGCTTCCTTTTTTTATAAAAAAAAAAAATAAAGAAAAAATAATGTTAAAGATCAATTTTTTGCAAGACTTCCATATATAGTTATGGTAGCACTTTTTTTATAATTCAATTTGAACCAGTCATGCAGTAAGCTTTTAATCAAATATAACAATTTAAATCACACACAGATATTTGACTATTTAATTATAATTTGTAATAATTCAAACTCTTAAAATGTACAAAATTATTATGTTATCTCTTCTTTTGAATGCGGAACATTGGTATTTTAAAATACCAACTTATATGCAAAAAAAAGGATTATATGATAACACGATGATGAGTTATAAACACACATCCATGGGCCATGGCTCCATTAGCGTCTGTCCATCCGCGAAACACAGTTGCTAACCAAGAAAAATTTGGCGTTCGAGGAGACAAATACGTACCGGCTGATGTTTCAAAGCAGTTTCATATTTTCATTTTCCCGCAATAAACACACATGGATTCAGCTGAGTCAACCGGGCGAAACGCGTCAGCTGCTTGAAATTAAGCAATTGGAATCTTTTGATATGGCCGAGTAACAAACGAATTGATGATATGATTGGTTGAATGATGTTGAGAGACACATGCGACATATTCTTAGTTTCATATGCGACACTGTTCCAATGGAGGCTATCAATCAAAGAAGACTACGTGGGGCCAATTTGAAAAAGAAATTGCTGTTGATTATTTATGCACTACTTTTTTTATTTAATTTGAATCGAGGTTTCCTCTCTTTGAATTTAGTTCGTTCTTTTTACAGTGATTGTCAAATTTATCTCAACAGTTAATGAAAGTGCTGAACTGATTTTTTTTAATTTTATTAAACAGTAAATCAAGTGTATTTTTTTACCGAACAACTAATTTTTTTTTTTGAAAAGTAAGAAGGTGTGTAAAACTTAAATAGAATTTTTTTTTTTAATTTTTTCTCCCTTATTATCCCTAAAACTCGAATTCAGACATCAACTGTTACAAGATTTATGCTGTTACCAACCCAACGACACGCTTTTATCTAACAATTATTAATTCAATACTCATTAAATAATCAGTTGAACATTGAATTTTTATCTCTTTTTAATTATGATTCTTTGGAAAGATATTCAAATTCAATTCAACTCATGCTTGTGCTTCCCTATCCATTTCGCTGTTCATACTTATTTTCTACAAGCGCTTTTTCTTGAATTTTGTCAAATTGAATCTAATTCTTTACACACGCACACACATATATTCATTTAAGCTAATTAGATGCTTTAAATTGGTATTGCGGATGGTAGCAAAGCATAAATCATACATTGCCCATAATTAAGGGAATTGGAGTGGCTAAAAATATTCATTTAAAAACCCAACAAGAATTTGAGGGACCACACCATACAACTCATCCTTCACTAACATCCAAAATCAGCCAACTTTGATTGTTACCTATCATCAATCTATCTTGCTTTAATTTCCTTGAGGCTTGAAAGCATATTTTGTGTGTCTCGCAAGTCACAAACAAAGCTAAGTGTAGACACGTGGACTTGAATCCTGGCCGGATTAATATTGAAATGAAGTCTTGCTTTTAGAAAAGGAGAAAATTAAAGAAAGAATTTTGACTATTGTTAAGATTGTTTTTTTTTATAAAAAAAAAAACCTAAACCGAGGTAGCATAGAATTGGGAGCAAATTAAATTTTTAGTGCGAGTCTCTAACGACTTTGATGAGAGTGGGAATTGAAGATAAAAAGCATTTTAAAAACATACAATAAATAGAGCCAAAAATGTAAACAAGTGGACCTGAATTTGCACTAGCTGATAGAATTGGGATAAAATAAGCAATCTTCATGTGAACGAGTTCAAAAGAAATCATTTTAGACATGTTATAAACAACGCCTGACGAAAACAAGTGGAAATGACACGAGTCATGGGTTGAAGGAAAGACACAGTTGCCTGTGCTGCCATTTGGCCCGTCAAGATTTCAAAGTCTTATCTTTTGATTCTGCTAATGGACAAAAAGAAAAAGTGGGGGACCAAGGATCAATGACGTCAGTACGAAACTGAACGATGATGTCACTGGGGTACACAAAGCATTACGTCCGTCTTGAAAACTTCATACAAATTTTACGAAAGAAAAACAAAAAAAAAAAAAATTAAAGTTTAATATCCAAGCGTTTTCTTCAAAAGGGCGAGTTGATATAAACGGTCGATAGAAGTGGCTTTGAGTGCTGAATTAAAAAATTCTTATTACAAATAGTAAAGGAAAGAGAAAAAGAAAAAGTAACGAACAAGAATGGGATCAATTCATGAACTTATAATAATGCTTAATTTGGTCGGGACAACTAAAATAATTTAAAGTTTGTTTCTTTTTTATATTTTTAATCGCACTAATTCATATGCTCATTCGATATAAGTGATATTTAAATATTAAAAGCACAAAAAAATAATACCTTAAATCTTATCAGTGAAAGGTGCGACTACAGTAGCTTACTGGTATAGTTACCCATAGCATGAATATTATTAAATAATTTGAAGATTAATAAAATTTGATCATTGACAGTATTTCAATCGTGAGATACAACAATTTTTAAGAAGTACCGTTGTCGCAACAAATAATTAAACAGTCAAGTTATGAAAATTCTTTTTTTTTTTTAAATCAAAATAAACATTTTTAAAATGCAAATAATTCGATGTTCAATATGCTTTTGCATTAAACTACTTACTTCCATGCTCTTAATTATCAACTCGTTATTTTTCTCTCACGAACTTAACAAATTAATCACGATCTATTCGATAGGATATAGCAATAAGTATAACTAGATTCAAGTCAAGTTTTTGTTTTAAATATACATAAAATGTGGACATTAATTTGAAGTGGAGCCAAATGCAATTTAGTTATAGAATTATTATAAAACAGAGACGCGATATCGAATGTAGACTTGAGGGCTGAGGCCTTGCAGGTCTTGGTCAATTCCACATGTTACTAAGCCAGATAGCCGTAATATTTTATCCTGAAATTGGAAACAAACTGGGAGATTTAAAAACTTAAGTCTTAGTCAATCACTACGTTAATTTTGATAAATAAGAAAAACTACCAGCCGCCATGGGGTTTTGCATCCACATTGACCAGAAGACAAGCGATATATGCAATCAACAAAACATGAAGAAAATCGAAGACCAAATTGCTAGGTTGTTGAATTTTACACCTCTCAAATTATTAGATCCCAAAATAATCCATCCCAAATCATCGGTTTACATTGATCTAGAAGATGTTAGCTGATTGTAACCACACAAATAATGATATATACAATTAAATATTTTGTATACAAGTAAATAGACACAAGTAAACGAATAGTAATAATGATACAACCACATAAATAATTGTATAAATATTTTGTACGAACTGAGTTGACAATTTACATGAAATAAATTAATGATTAGATCAAAGTATTATGGAGCCCGTACAATTATTTTCTTAACTAATTTCATTTTAAATGCAATGTTGCCATAGTATTTAAAAATAAAATTTTGGATTGTTTATAAACTACACTTTGTCTCTTTGCATTAATAGTCTTCTCCGTCCATCATAATGTTGAGTTATTTTCATCAATCAATAGTATATGTGTGGTTTAAATATGAAAAAAAAAAAAATGTATAACACACATAACTCCGCGCTTCTGTCAAGAAGCGAAAATAAAAATGATTATATGACGTCATTCAAGTCCTCTTATCTGACGTTTAGTTGATGCGCACTGAAGTTAAAGTCCGCTAGGAGTAGGAGGAAGATAAAACCAGGACTCTGGGACAAAGTTGAAAATGAAATCAAGTACAAAAAATCAAAATGAAAAATGAAAAAAAAAAAGTGGATCTTATTCCTCAATTAAAATTGTAAATAATCAAAAGAAAAAGAAATACAGAATCAAATATATTTTACCTTTTATATTATTCCTTTTTATTTTTACTTTTCATTATTAGTCATATCATGAAAGAAATATATCACAATTTTGATTGATTACCATGAATCGGAATCATCAAATTAATCAATTAAAAAAAAAAGAATCATTTAAGTTAATGAAATCAAACACAAATACAAGTAAATGATATCATTGATATTGGATTTTCAATTAGAAATTTCTGATCATATTAAAATTAAAGATAAGTTAAAAGATAAAAAAAATTCAATACATGTTTTTTTAATCTATTAATTTATCACTGGCTTTGATATAGTTAAAGATTCCTTACACATACACACACATTAACATAATTAGTTGGTTTATTTACTTCCATCCATACTACTGTATTCTTTATCTTATAAATAAATATAGAGTTTTCATTTTATAATTGACCTATATTAATTTTTGAGTATTTTCATTTATTACCGTGCATCCATACGATAACATTAATTGTATCAATTTTGTATCGATTCCAACAAATTATTATTGTTCTTATTTCATGGCCAAAAACCTATATTGAATTTTAAGAAATTCATTTATCATCTGCACAAGCAGAATTAAAAAAAATTTTACACAGTAAACACAATTATGTCATCGTAACGAAATGATTATAGGTCCCCGAAATAGAGCACGGAATCAACGGTTCAGGCCGTGGGTCACGTCACGTACTGTTTAATTCAACGGTAGTGATCTCCCACGGGCTTGGAGTTCAAATTACAAAAACACGGCTGCTCCGTCCATCAAAATTTGGAAGTCTCCGTACGCGTAATACAAATAAAAAGCAGACACAAGCTTACTCTCGGGTAAGCGTGATTTGTACACACGCACTTTCGTAAATTGACAGTCATGTCCTCTCTTACGTCCTTTCATAGCAATAACATTAGTATCCTCGAATTTTGGTAAAATTACAAATTCAGGCAGGGTATTCACTTCTTTATGAAATTCACTAACCTCGTATATTCCATTGAGAATATTTTGTTAATAAAATTAGGAAAATTATCTCTGCAAATCTTTATTTTTTCATATGTATATTTAATTACTGAAAATTTTGGACTTGTTTTATACACCACTTATATTTTTAAACTTATATCAATCAACCGGTTTGCATTAACATCAGTAGAATCTGCTCAGAATCTAAGTGAAATGATTATTTCATCCTTAAGTGCATTAAAAGAATATTGTATCTTTTGAAACTCTGAGAAATAACATAATATATAATTATATAAGAAACATGACTGTATACAAATAGAGAAATCAAATAAATGATCTCTTAATTAAATTTATAAAGTGTGTAAATTTTCAAATGGTAAAATGGTCTTCTTATACATTCAAGGATAAAATAATTATTTTTTAAAACTCTTTAATAGATTTTAAAAGTTAAGTGTAGAGTAGTTGATCAATACAAATTTAAAAATCTAAATGGCGCATAGAACAAGTCAGGATTTTTTTACAATTAAATATACATACGACAAAACAGTAGTAGTACAGAGATAATTTACCTAAAATTAATGATTTGACTATTATATCATGTTATTGTGAAGTTACTTGTATCTTTTGGAGATATTATCCATATTAGTAATTTTGATAATAAAAATTTTAATTAGATTATACGTCCTAAAAGGAATAATTGAGTTGATAATGGCTCTTGCATAGTTGAACCGAAGCAATAGACATAATCAATAATTCTAGATTAATTTTTGAAAGAAAATTATTTTTATTTTATTTATTTATTTTTTAGTGCAAGGTGTGTGGGAAGAAAATTTATATATTAAAATTAAATGATCAACTAGTAAATATATAATATATGTGTTTTCATTTGAGATAACTACAAACTTTTACAACAACTTTCAAAATAAATATATAAATAACATGGCATTATTGGATTATTATGTGATGTACAGAAGATTTATCTGGACTACCTAGGG
Source organism: Atalantia buxifolia (assembly GCA_030444775.1). Taxonomy (NCBI): domain Eukaryota; kingdom Viridiplantae; phylum Streptophyta; class Magnoliopsida; order Sapindales; family Rutaceae; genus Atalantia; species Atalantia buxifolia. The sequence goes on along the minus strand of CM059834.1, from coordinate 21,073,954 downwards.
ATGGTGAATTGGCGAGGCTGGAAGTGCAGTGCGGGAGTCGTACTGCTAAAATACAAAAATTTAATAAAAAAAAAAAAAAGGAAAGACCAACTGTTTGCTTTATACTTGTGATGGTACAAGAAGCACCTCAATTATCTGAACTTCAAAGGGCAATTATTAAGAGCGTATAATACACCCGGTTTGGTAGAGCGTGAGCACAAAACAGAAAAATGCCACTTTGTATCTTCCTACGCGAAATTGAAGACCACAAACAGAGCGGACGGTTAAAGATCTTTCCTCGAACCCACGTAAACTGAAAAAAAAAAAAAAAGTGAAAAAAAACCAAAAAAAGAAAAAAGCGCACGTGATCTAAATAAGTACTAATTTTATTGGAACACATTACTCAGTGTCACTCAATCTCTCGCCCTCTCTATATAATAATTCAACTCCTCGTCTTCCAAATACAAATATAAACTAACACTCAAACTAAAACTACTTTCATTTGATTTCTTCTCAAGAAAGAATACTTCGATTTTTGTTTTTTTTTTGTTTGTTTTGGTATGATGGAAAACCTCAGCGAAGACTACCAGCAAGAGTATCAAAATTACTGGGAAACCAAAATGTTCCTCCAAAATGAAGAATTTGACACGTATGTTTTTGACTAATTTTTCTTCCTAAGTGATTGTAAAATTTAATTATATTTTCCCACAGTTATATGATTTGATGTGTGTGATCAGATGGCCTTTGGATGAGGCGTTTTCGGGGTACTATGACTCGAGTTCTCCGGACGGGGCGGCGTCGTCGGCGGCGTCCAAGAATATTGTCTCGGAGAGGAATAGGAGAAAGAAGCTCAACGAAAGGCTCTTTGCTCTTAGATCAGTTGTCCCCAATATTAGCAAGGTCACACACATTAGTATTTCCTTTTCTATTATTATTATTATTATTATTGTTGTTGTTGTTTTTTCTGGCTGTGAATCATGTTGTTGATAATCAATCACGCATATTGAAAATTTCAAATACGTTTTGACATTAATTATGTTTGCAGATGGATAAAGCATCAATAATCAAAGATGCTATCGATTACATTCAAGAACTGCACGAGCAAGAGAAGAGGATTCGAGATGAAATAATGGAACTTGAGTCTGGGAAATCGAAGAAGAATTTTGGGTTTGATTTCGAGCAAGAGCTGCCTGTTTTGTTGAGACCAAAGAAGAAGAAAATTGACCAGTTCTTCGATTCTGCAGGATCAAGAACTGCTCCTGTTGAAATTCTTGAAGTAATAACCAATGATAATTTACTAATTACTACCATTTTTCTTCTTCTTCTTCTTCTACTCCTCCTCCTCTTTTTTTATAAAATACTAAAATTCAATTATTGTTTCTCTTTCTCCCTCCAGTGATTGACTGACTAAAATTAATTTGATCTTGGGCCTGCAGCTCAGGGTAAATTCAATGGGGGAAAAGACATTGGTGGTGAGCATAACTTGTAGCAAAAGAACAGATACAATGGTTAAATTGTGTGAGGCCTTTGAATCTTTAAAGCTTAAAATCATCACCGCAAATATCACCGCTGTTGCTGGCAGGCTTTTGAAGACAGCTTTCATTGAGGTCAGTTTCCTTTTCTGTGCTCTTTTCTTTTCTTTTCTTTATCTTCTCGACCTATCATCATCAATTATTCTTATTCAAACAAAAATAAACGAAAAAAAAAAAAATTACCCAATTTCTTAAAATTGGCCAACAACAATGCGACACCCGCCAATAAAATCAATAAAAGATTTTCTGCTTTCTCCCTTTCTTTTTTTAGCTGGTGGTCAGTATGTTGCGGGGGGCCAAAATGATAATAAACTTCTAAATTGTTGGCTATACATTTGGTTACATTTCAAGCCTTTTAGTTTTTTATTACAATTTAAGGAACTCAAAATTTAAAAAAAAAAAATTTACTTGAAATTAGGTAAAACAGTCTTCATATACGTAAAAGGATTTTTAAAATAATAGAAGTTTCGATTAGTATGCCAACCTGTCCACGAGGAATAAATTAATGTTTTGATGATGTCAAAATCTTAAAAAAAAAAAAATTTACCCCAATTACAGGCTGACAAATAGAAATAAATTAATAGGCTGTCCTCCAGCTGGTTTAGTATTTTCTAAAACTTCTTCTTTTTGTTTTTGATTCTCTCCCAATGTTTTATTAAATATTCTGCTTAAACAATATAATATAGTAATACTTAATAAAATGAGCACCATATCAAGCCGTTGGGTTATTGGTGGTCATTAGCTTGGAGGCATAGAAGAGAATCAAAGGCAAAGCAAATTAATTTATAATATTAGATCTATATATATATATGTAGTATATTTCTTTTCAGAAGATAAGGAAACAAAGAGAATTAAGGGCCCTACGAGGATGCAAATGATAACCTACTTTAATAAAGCGGGCTGATCTCGTAATATAGGGAAATTAGAGAAATCAGATGTAGTGCAGTCCAGAGTGTTCTAATAATAATGAATTCAGTCGAAGAACAAAGCAAGACTAAGGGACCCCATTCAGTTCCCACTTTTAACGTCTATAAATCTTTCACCTTTAAAAAAAAAATGGTTCTTTAGAATCATAATCCAATACAGTAGGTTTATCATCATACGACCATCTTAATAATTCTATTATATATTTCAAATTTACCGGTCTAATCTCGTAGTATAATACAAATAAGTCCGTGTGATAATATTTCGATAATAATACAACAGAAATGATCCCAATCCCATGAATAAAATGTCAATATAGAACGTTTGAATAATATGATGAAAGAACTTAAGTTGTTACCACTTTTATGATTTTTACGAGATAGGAATATCACATTATCCATACATACATATATGGTCAATTAAATCTTTGCCGAAAACGAATAAATTTTGATTTTCCAAAAAAGGAAATCAATACCTTTTTAATTTAGATGCGTTAAAAATATTCCCACAAAATTCCAATATAAAAATTTTGTTCTAATTTGAAAGCTAAGTCACAAAAATACTAAACACGGGGTACGCACGAAACTCGTGCAAGAAAATAAATTAAAAATAGAAAACATTTTCCCAATATTTTTAACGTGATCAATTTCATTCAAGTCCCACGCGGTTCATTTGATTTTTTGAGGCGTCCTTTTTCAGATTTCTTCTCTAGCCAGTCACGTTTTTTTATTACCGTCATTTCGGATTTGCAGCAGCCGGTGAATTATTACTATTATTATTTGAACCATGTGAGTTATTTTGGAGGTCATTTTCCTGAGGCATGAATTAATTTCACGAAGCAAAAAAAAAAAATGGTGGTTTCAACTTTCAGGTTTCGAACGGCTATGTTTTTCTAATTTATTACAAAAATTGGTAGTTTCTGTCGTCTTAAGTAGGACCTCGGAATCCTTTATTGATAATTGAAAAATCAGCATCACAAGGGCATCCAATAATTTCGGTAAGAGATAAAGAGCCTCTCAAGTATTAAATTCCTGTGATCAGATAAAAGTGTTTATTTAATTTTATGATTTTTTATTTTTTAGTTGTTGTTTAATTATTTTTTTCGTAAAATTTTTAAAAATTAAATAAAGTTATTTTGTTTTTATCAGTAAAAGTTTAAATTTACGACTTAATAATAGATGTTGTTTTTTTTTTCAAATACTAAAATATTTAAAATATTATTTATTTATTTAACAATTTTTGTTTGCTTTTCTATTTGAAAAAAAATACATCAAATGAAGTTTAAATTAATCTTAAAAGTCTACATATTTATTTTAATGAAAAAAGAGACCTCGATCAAATGAACCCATCCAAAGTGATTTAATTATTTCTCAATCATTAAGTTATTTTATAATTGGTAAAAGACGGCCCAAATCTTTTGCAAATTAAGAATACGGCTGAGACTTTATTTATCAACTATTGTCCAAAAAATATCAGACCAGCTTTGAAAGCAATAAGTTGGAAAAATAAAAAATAAAAATTGTGTTGCTGTGAAAAGATCAAGTGGGTGTGTGTACTCTTGAGCAGTGCGTAAAATAGTAATTTAGCTTTCTTTCCTTAGTTGAATAGTCAAGCTTTGTCCTCAATTATGTCATTATATTGAGCTTTTAATAATTCCTTAACAAGGTCCAGCAGCTGACAAATGGCAGCAATTTTATATTAGAACCTCGCGCAACTGATGATAAGGCCATTAAATGCTTTTCGTTTTTCTAATTAATGATTTCGCTGCAACGATATCGTGCCCCATTTTCTGAAGTTCGCCTAATTCATCATGAGATGTTGACATGACATCATGATTTGTTTATTACTTTCATTTGTTTTCTTATATTTCGTGCGAAGATTGCATCAATCTTCCATCTCTTCCACAGCATATCATTTACTATTTTAATACCTCGTTATTGTGTATTTTTAATAAATTAAAGTCGTTCATTGTATTTTAGATATAGGTGTGTTTGTCAAATTTAATTTTTAAATTAACGGTTGTTATGATTATCGTTATAACGTCACCTAGCTAAAACTTCTAGATGAATACGATGATTTTTTTTTTTTGTTTTTAATTTCTATCATTTGAGAGAGAAACAAATGGCGGTTGGTGATTGGTAAATAACGCTCATGAATGATACACTAAATGGTTGTTTTAAGAATTAAGATTGGTTGGCGCTTTTAGTTAATTACGAAACCCTAATTAATTAAGTGTTATTTAAGTTGATTTTTTTTTTTTGGACATTTATGTTTGGGAAATTGTGCGTAACAGCTGACGACTTGTGGTGAACTCAATTGCAGGCAGATGAAGAGGAGATAGACCAGTTGAAGATTAAAATTCAAACAGCAATTCAAGCTCTCAATGATCCATCAAGTCCCATGAGCATCTAACGTCACAACCTCCAACTTCAAATCGCGGTGGTGTGAGTTTTTGGATGGGATGTTTTGTTATGCTTTAATCACCACTCACCATGGCCTGCTTATTTTTCTTAGTCTACTTTCTTTTCTTTTTTTTTTGATGCTTGGGTTTTCTCATTGTATTGCTTAATGAAGATCGTGACGTTTCTGCCCCCGCCCCCCGGGCGGGCGGGGGCGTCTTCTTGGGCTAAAATGTTAAATCTTCATAGTCAAGATGAGTAATGCTCAAGTAGTTCTACATATAAATAAATAAATAAATAATTGGGCAAATATTTCAAAACTTTGTTTCTTTGTTCAATGTTTTATGCCAATTAATTCGAATCACTTCTAAGTTGTCAAAATAGCTATGAATGTTAATCATTAAATATCCATATTCCAACTCTTGTCGGTCAATTTGAAGTGGCATAAAATTAGTTATAAGATCAATATCACAACTAATTTAGTGAATTAGTTAAAAGATAAAATAAGTAGTACTGTACATAATGATGACGCGAGTATGCGGTATGCGATGTTACTCAATGCCTGCATCTAATGAAGTGACTTTTGGGCCAAGTCCCAATAGGCAATCTTGTAAGCCAGTGAATTGACCCAAGTTCCGAATGGGTTGTAGTGTAAATAGTAAAGAGATCTTCCTAAGGCCTTGTGAGCATAGCCTAAAGTTGATTGGTCCATCTGAGAGAAATATTATGTAGCGCCCCCAAGCTGTTTATACCTGACGATAAGTGCATCACCGTAATTGTGGGGCTTCCTCAGCGAATTTGGAGGGGTTGAAATATAACCAATCTCCCAACAGAAAATGGAAAATTCATTTTAAAAAATAACGTAATGTTACAATCATAAAATTATTGAAAAATAAATCCATAAATAAACTAAATACAAGAGTGTATGAACTATATACAACAGTTGATTTTATTAATGATTTTTTTTAACAAAATGTGACGTAATAGAAATTGACCCATATGAAACAAAATTTAAAATAGGTCCTTAAATTAGAAATTTATAAAAAAATAAAATAAAATAGTTTTATTGATTTTTATATTTAATCTGAGCTACATAAAAAATAAACCCAATCCCATTTTTTTAAACTAAGGATGGCAAAATGAATAAACAAATCTTGCATGAAGAGTGAGTTCACGTCGGATTCGGATTCGATTCGTTTATTAAACGAATTGAAATTTCAAGATTCAGATTCGATTCGTTTATTAAACAAATATTTGGTTCAATTCGTTTTATTTGTTTAATACAATTGATAAACGAATCGAATCAAATCCGGATTCATTTATTATTCGTTTATCCTTAACGAATCGAATCGAATCAGGATTCGTTTAGAAAAATATAATTAATAAATAAAATTAAGCAAAATAAAATATAAAAAAATCACAAGTTTAACATCCCACAACAAAATACAAGTAACTCAAACCATATTATGCAGTCATCCAAATACCAAATTACAAATCCCTAATAATACAAATAACAATAATTAAAATTTAAATTATAAAGTAAGGTAATTTCTTTAATTCTCTTCATTTGTCTTTTTCACCTTGAAAACAAAATCCTACACCAAAAAGTAAATAAATTGTTATTAACATTTTAACATAGTGCAATATTGATAATAATCATTGTAAAATTTTAAAATATCAAATATATAGCAAATTTGTAGTATTTTTAAGGAAATGATAATTAAACATGATAAAATTTTACCTATCACACTTACACAAATCCAAGGGTTTGGAGCAGTCGCAAAACGTAGCACTTGCTGGATGCAAAAATTGAAAAGAAAAAGAAAAGGATTTGGAGAAGGAAATGAAGGGAAAAAGATGGCAAAATGTAGTAGTGGCGGCTAAGTTGCTAGGAGATGAGGGAAAAGTGCGTGTGAAGTGTAAAATTATGGTTGGTTTTTGGGTTTTATGTGTTGTGCTTAAAATTATATTATTAACTTTAATATTTTAAAAAATTTTTAAATAAATTAAATGAAAAAAAGTACAAAAAATTTTGGGTTATTTTTAAAAATTCCCCTCCTTAAATTAGCTAACTTCGTGAGTTAACCTGTCTAAAATAGAAATATAGAATAGTTAGATTATTGATTTTACTAGCCAATGCTTTAGCTGAGCGGTACATAACAAAATTAGAACCCAATCCCAGAGACCCAAACGGACTGGTATGTAAAATATTAAAACTATTTGAATCCATATTGTTATATTGTTAAAAATTACGGATCCGTACGTTATTGACCTTTCCTTCCTTGTAAGTTGTTATTGAAAATTAGAAAGATTGAATAATTCGGCATCCATCCCTATTTTCTTCTTTTTCATCATCAATGGATTCTCTGTTGGCGACCTACGCCTCTTCAGACGAAGAAGAAGAGCAACAAAAACAACAACAAAGCACCCAATCGAAACCCGTTTCTTTTTCATCGTCTTCGTCAACAAAAGCAGCTTCATCTCTTTTCTCTTCTCTTCCTCAGCCTAAATCTTCCCCTCTCTTCTCTTCAATCCCACAACCGAAACAACAAAAACAAACCAACAAAAACCGTGTCTCAAAAACCCTAACTTCCAATAATTTTGATGACCATGATGAAGAAGAAAAAGAATCGAAAAAACCTACATCGAATTCGAACAAACCTTCCTCTATTTTCTCTTCGCTTCCCCAACCAAAAACCCAAACTTCCTCACAAGAAACCCTAAACCCTTTAGAAAAGACAACCAAAAGGGTTGTTCAATTCAAGCTTCCTCTTCCGATTCAATCGAGCAATTTCAGTGACGACGATGAAGATGATGAAGAGAAAGAGCGAAAGAAGAGAAAACAAGCCGAATTTTTGAATCAAAGTTCATCGGTGAAGTCGTTTTTGTCGAGCATTCCAGCTCCCAAGAGCTCGGCTACATTGGGTGCTGGCCATTCCAGCTTGGGTTCTGGACGAAGATCTATAATTGATACAGAAGCTCCGGCCTCGAGTTCGGTCGGTTTTGGAGCTGAGAATGAAGCAGGTACGGGTCAAGATGCGGTTAATCATGTAAATTATGATGTGGGCAGTGATCAGAATGTAGATAGTTATGCAAATTATGATCAAAGTGTAGAGAATTATGCGAATTATGAAGCAGGTATTGATCCGAGTTATGTGAATTATGGTATTGATCAGAATGTGCATAGTGGTGATGCTTCAAGTTATATGAATTATGGTGGTTACAGTAGTTATGGACATTATAATGGTTACGGAGACTATGGGCAATATGAGACAGCTACACCAAAGGTGCAAGAGCCAGCTATGGTGGCTGAGAGTGTGGTTAGAATGGAAGGGAAGAGAGGGCGCAAGGAGATTCCAACAGAAATAGTGGAGGTGAAGCAGGATGAGTTGATGAAGGATCGGCCGAGGGAGGACAAGGCCAAGTTAACTGGCATTGCATTCGGGCCTTCTTATCTGGTAAGGCCTTTCTTCATTCACGTGATTATTTTTGTGATTGCATGGAGAATTTTTTTTGTTTTTTTGTCTTTTTTCAATCTTTTCAACATGATTATGTCTTGTGATTTTTCTTGTTCATTTGTGTTTAGTGCCGCATTTATGCATTTGGGTTGCATTGTGCTTGAACATTTTAGTTAAATCTTCCCCCAACCCAAAAAAAAAAAAAAACCCAATAACAAAACTTTACACTGTGAGGATGATAGGAAGAGTTAAAATTTGTTAATGTGAAGTTTCTTGACACTAGTTCCATGGGACAGGGACAATAATTTTACAATTGTTCTATTTCTTTAAAAAAATAATAACTATTTTTACAACATACAGAAAGAAAACAATTGGAGTATGATGATGTGATTTAAGGAAACTGTTGTTGATGGATGGTGAAATGGGATTTGCCTTATTCATCCATCCAAAGGGTTAAAAAATGCCCAAATATTTTATGTTATCATGAGCACAATTTTTGTTTGGCAATGAGTTGTGGTATTACCCTTGTGGTTATTTGTATAAGATATTTGTAAACTGAGATGTAATGTTCTCCTGCTTATTGCCTGTTGTAAGATATACAATAGCACTAAACATTTTTATCACGTTACATAAATTAAGTTTCAGCCCTTCAAATTTGAGACATGTTCTACTAAGCATGAAAAGTTGTAAGGCTTTGAAAATTATTACTGAATTGTGTAATAACCTGCCATTAGATTTAACATGTGGCGAGGATGTTATGGTTAATATAGATAATGTATTCAATAAGACACTGAAGGTGTTCATAGTTGGATTTTTGTAGTTGAATCTTGAGTTGATGAGGAAAAGGAAGTAGGTAGGTCAATATTTAACCATTTAGAGTGCTCACCATGTAATTGCATGGAAAACAGTCAAGAGTCCACCCTACACTTGTTCTGTGCTTGTTTTTTTTGTAGCTTTCTTATATTATTGCCATCTTACTTATGTATATATCAACATGTTTCCTGTAGCCTGTTTCGGCGAAGGGGAAGCCTTCAAAGCTTCACAAAAGAAAGCATCAAATTGGCTCTTTATATTTTGATATGAAGCAGAAGGAGATGGAGCTAGCAGAGCGGCGTGCCAAAGGTCTCCTGACTAAGGCTCAAACACACGGCAAATATGGATGGTGATTTGAGACCATAGCCCTTTCATTGTCTTTTGTAATGGAAACATGCTATGGATATTAGCCATTATAAACAAGAAACTTCATTCCTTTTTGTTGTACTTTTTGTCTCCTGGAGTATATGTCATATGGGTTTTTGTAGTAGTACTTGTTGAAGGTTCAACCGTAAAATTCAGATGTTATTTGGGGTGGGGGTAAAAAAAGAAAAGAAAAGAAAAGAAACTAAAGTTTTGATTTCATGGCTTTGGGTTTTGTTAAAAGGTCAATGAGCTTCTTGGTTTTATGCTGCAACTTAGGCTTTTAGTCGAAGAATTTTCAAGTTCCAAAGCAAATTTTACACCTACAGTACACTACGCCTGCCGCTGCCAGGGCAGAGCACGATGTGATTTATGCATTCAAAGAAAGAAACCTGCAATGGCCTTAGAACACAATTTAAATACTCTCCGTTGAAGATTTGAGATTTTGCCATATATAATTTACTTATTGGCCAGCTGAAAATTGTTGACTTAATAAAACTAAGCTAAAACTTCAAGATTCCCAGCCAATCGCAACCACATCCACCACAAAGAAGGTCAGTTGCGGCATATAGCTATCCTTGGGGAAAGCGAACGTGTCCTCATTGAAGCATCTACGGTTCGATGAGAAACATGAGCTGTAACTATACATACACACAACAACACTGTAGTATGATAGATATGGAATACTCTGGGAAATTCTCGCTGTCCAAGACTAACATACGTACAATTTCACAGGCCATGCAATGGAGACAAGATGATCAGCTCATAACTCTTACCAATCCTTGAGTAGTTTGCTGGCAATATCCCTGTAGCTGACTTTCTTTTTCTTTGTAGGCCCTGCACTTAGTTCTGCAGATGACTCCTCTTCTTTTGGAATCGGATTTGTAGTTTCTTCATTCTTCATTCCAAGGCTTGGAATCATGTCCAGTAACATGGCTTGAACTGCATCAACTTGCTGCTTATCAGTTGTCTCACTGTCTTTGCCATGATACCTTTCACTCATTTCAATATCAGGAGCTCCAACAGTCTGTTCTTTCCCAAAATCTTTGACAACCTCTTGCTGAAGTGCCTTGCCTCGGTCTAATGATTCTAAATCTTCCACTACATTAGTCTGTCGAGTTTCCAGATTTTCCTCATCATCCATTTCATGATCTTCATGATTCTCTTCCCTATTGATCTCTTCCTTTTTTTCTGTTTCATCAGAAGCATTACTTTCATCAGATTCATTTTGGTATATCTTTGAAGGTTTATTTCTAACATGTGGCCTTGTTCTTCGAGCTAGGTTGACAGTTGATTTTCTTTTCTTTGCGCTTCCACCAGCAGGTCTTCCTCTTTTCCTTTTGCCTTCTCTCTTTGGTGAGGCAGGGGAAACACCTCCGGTTCCTCTCTGCTTACCATCACCGTCCGGGAAAGATGACACATTCTGTTTGTCTGAAGTTTCCAGTGTAGACATGGGTTCTTCCATATCCCGATCTTCTTCGCTGAAAAGCAAACCAACCAAAAAACCAGTTAGGTAGTTAAAAACATCTAGGGCAGCAGGTACAGAGCGAATGTAGGGGCAAGGCCTTAATTTTCAACCAAATTTTTAATATGTTCATTTCTGTATTACAAATCCTCCAGAACCACAATGAACGAGCTTGACAATTCAACCAAATTGGAAGTTCTGAAATTTAAAAATCTGGGATAGCAGCTTTTAGTTTGGCAAGGTGACACAAGTAGGAACAAACTATAGCCATAGATAACAGATTTTATGCATTAGCATTCACCACAATTCAAGGTATGGCTCTTGCATGCCAGTGGGCTTCAAGCTGTAGGCACATTCTTCCAACTTTTGCTCCTTCGCCAAGCAATCTTCCAACCACTGGGATCTAACAACATGCAACTTCTTGTTCCATAAGAGATGTTTCTCTCTGGCAGTGAAACTGCACAAAAAAGATGGAAAAGCAAGAGTAAGAAGTTATATTAATTTAATTCATAATAATCAAAAGTACTAGAATAAAATAATTTCTTATTACAGCTACAACTGAAAAGGATGATGTTAGTATAAAGACCAGCAGACAAACATTCAACATGTTTTTGTTAAGAGTCATTCCATAAGATGCTTAACACACAGCAGAAAAACCATAAACCGTAATCACCTTTCTATAAGAGAATTAAAGTTCACATCATATCCCAGTACTGACAAGACCACCATGTGGGTAGCATTTGCAAGATTGTTGCATACTTTACCGCCACGAAAGGAAATTTCAAGCTTCAATCTCCTCAGAGCAAGCCCCAATAGAACTTCCCAATCAGGACTCCTTGGTGGGGGGAAAAAAAGTTGAATAAGAAACTAAAAAATTATCTAGAAATGAATTAATACAGAGACCAATTGAAGTCAGCTCTGCCAAATAAACATAGATAGAGTAAACAAGGATTTATGAAGTCAGGAGATCTTACAAAGGCTCTGTTGAATAGTAGAAGTAAATGCGGCAGCCATGAAAGCAAGACCACTTGTCCTGTGGACAGTACATCTTCTTATAATAATCAATAGTTTTGGGGTCTTCTGATCTATCAACATTGCTTAAGAGCTGAAAAAACAGAAAAAGAAAAACACCTTTTTTAAGTACCATGTACCAAAAGTGGCTCAAGTACGACAGTCAAAGGCACGCAAGATTTTTAAAATTTCTTATGAATGTTTTTTTACCACACTTTAGTTATTCTTCTATGTTTTTATTCCATATTGGTGACCGTTATCCTCCAAATCCAAAATATTCAAATGACAATATATAATGCTGTGTCCATGTACCTGTTTGATATCTGCAAGGTCAAGATCCCAAAAGTACAGGTCAGAAAATTCATCAACTTCTTCTTGTAGCTTTTTCTTCGAAGAGTCAGATAGATGAAGGTAGTACCTTATAAAGAAAGATATACAACCAAAAAGCAATAGAATGTCAAGTTAGGTTGAGAGGGAAAAAAAAAAGTGCTTTCTGGATCAAGCAATGGATCAAATGACAGCGAAACTGACTTTGGCTGCAATTGGAGAAGCTTCTTTTGTGAACAACAATCCAAGACCCAAGAGTAATGAATAACATCTCCACGACATTTTGCTGCCTCATATTTAAGCCCTGGCAAATTTATTTATTTTGTTTAGTGGCAAAATATGAATTGAGTGCATGTGCATTCGTTAATGTGTGTATGCAAGAATGAGAGAGAAGAAAAAAACCTTTGTTATCAGCTGCAACACAGTGGGTAACTGAGTTATTCAAATTCATTGAAAATGTTCCTCCATTCTCAACAACCATTTTGTGCAAGGAGTCAAGAGAATAGGCTGAAGGTACATTAACAAAATCTGTGCATGTCAAGGAGATTAATAATTCTAACAAAATGGATAATTGAAAGAAAGATTAATTAGTTTTAGTACAACAGCAGAGGACTAAAACACCGAGATCATACTAAGAACAATTGTACACAACAGTGAAGCTTTAAATGCGCTGAAAAATTGAAAGAGAAATATGAATGTAACCAGATGACAGAAAAGACATGGGAAGAAGACGATGAAAAAGGGAAAAAATTAAGAAACGAAAACAGATCATCTTTACCATGGCAGAAACCTCTATTAATAGGAAACAGACTAAAGAAAGCACCTGACAGTATTTGTAACTGCAGTTTTACCATCCTGGGAAAATAAATCAGTCTTTTAAAGAAAACTGGATTATCCAGATTGATATGTACAATGGGATCATAGATGAAGTTATACTACATGTTAACAATTCAGATTAGATTCAATCATCATTGCATCACATTACAGTCACGCAAGCGAGCAAAGTTCCCCCACTTTGATGAAATCTTTTTTTTGGTTGGGGGGGGGGGGGAGAGGGAAGACAAGTTAGGATGTGACAGAGTGACGGTTTAAGAAGCAAGTACAAATCATATAAGGCATGTAAAAGAAGAAGTGCAGATCAATAACAAGGCTATGAAAAGAAAAGAAGAAAAGAGAGCCAGGGCACATTGCGTTTAAGGAATCAGTTTGATATGTCAGTCATATGAGACATGAAACAAATCAGCACAGATCGCTCAATAGAGCTGTCAAAGGATACAAAACACCATATCTGAAAATATTGAGGTTTCCCCCTTTATGTCAGAAACATCAGTCTGAAGAAAATGAGAAGGAACAATAGACACATTCTTTTTCTCTCCCTTTCTGGAGGATCTGAATTGTTTTGGCTTATCATCTTGCAAGCCTCCATATTCTTTCCCCTTCTGAGTGGTGCCATTACTTGAATGCACAAGTTCTACAAATGCTGCAAGCAAGAAAAACTTTAACAAATTAAACAAACGGAGAGCAGGCCCCTTTTAAAGGGAAATAACATCAGGAGTTCTTGAACATTAATATCCCAAAAAAGCATTTGAACATGTTCTATCCTCTTACACTGCACGTCAAGGCAATCATGCCAAGGCTTGTCATATCTCACTCTATCAATGCGTGGAAATCTCAGGCTGTATGGTGCAGAAAAAACCTAGAAAAAAAAGGATCGAGTAAGAATGAGGATGAAGATCAAGTGGATCATGTAATAGAGAAACAATGGAACCATCAAAACAGATTATTTCTCCCCCTCAATTAGTAAAAAGTAAAAATTAGCAAAGACACACCTCAGACCTTATGGTTCGAATATCACTGGTAATAGAAAGTATTATTGATCTGCAAGAAAGAAAGGTTTAGAAAGAAAAAAAATGACAATGATGATGTCAGAAAAGTTCATATTCATTTAGCTTAAGAGGGAATAATACAAAAGGAGTAAAGGACTAACTTCTCAGGGCTCTCAATCCAAACATCAGGTCTCTCCTTTGAATTATTTGTAACTTGATAAAAACTTGGAGGTGCCCTTTTTGGATATTCATATTTCCTGAGAGAACACAATCCAACCCAAAAAAAAAAAAAAAGAAAAAAGTGTGAATATCCTCATAATATATGTGCAAGATACCGCTTTTCCCTAAAAATATGAAACATTTCGAAGTCACAGATCCCCATATTTTACCTACTGATGATCAGCCCAATTGGCTATCTGTAGAGTGTAGATGATGGTCTAAGCATCATTAGCATTTCCTTTATCAATTACAGTAAGTTAAATCTATAAAGATAAACATTCAGTTTGATGCCAGTTCATAAGTGTAAAAACAAGTGATCAAAATCAACCCTGTTTTTCATAGCTACTCTAATTGGTTCCATGACTATAAAAATGCAGCTCACAGAGCATTATCATGCACAACACCATTGAAGCCACCATTAATAACATCAAGCTGCCATTAAATTACCTAAAATAAGGCTTCAACTTAGTTACAACAGCATCCAGTTCCTCATCAGAGAGACCAGTACCCACTCGGCAAAAGGAGATAAATCTGCAATAGAATAACTCAGATTAATTCATAGACACATTTTCCAAATAGATTAAATACTACCAAATATTATTCAAGGTCAGGGAAAGCTTAAATATTTTATTTGATCCTTGGTTCTTACCTGTAACCTTAAACTTAGTGGTGGTACAAGAGCCATTATTCCAAACGGTGCTGTGTCCAAATTCTCCAATGGTACTTTTCATATTTTAACAAGAGTGTGTTTGGTGTTTGTATTTGTTATGTTTGTGGTTGCTGTTGTGTGTGACCTACATCCCTTGCATACGAGGCATACATTAGGGCAGTACTATAGTTAGGCCCTTACCTATAAGTTTAAGCATTTGAATCCAGTGATATCTTTGACAATTTAAAATCTAATACTCATTTGTTCCAGGAATTACAATGGTTCATATTAATAATACAAAAAAAAAATTCCAAATCAAGAGTGAGAAGGAAAATCCAAAAGAGAGTCTAAAAAAAGGACACAAACCAGTAGGTAATGTGTACAAGTTTATATAATACATCTATGCAAATAAGAGTTGGGAAAAGTACCTTCTAGGATATGTATCTGGAGCTGGACGCTCTGCCAGAGCAACCAAGAACTGAGCAACCTGCAAAAAGGTAACGTTTTGGTTAAGCATTTTAGTAAGAATATCAGTACACAAAGGTTAAAACAAACTAATCAGAAATCAGGCTGGCAACTTACCTCCCCTCCATGACGACCGGAGCCATAATATCCTCCTATTACAATGTGTGCATAATTGAAACCATCATCAGTTTAAGGAACTAATTTCCTTAGAAAAGAGAAGAGAAACAAAAGAAATAACTACAAACCAATTATTAGTACATCCAAGTCTGAACCAGCACGGATGTACTCAGGCTTCAGCTTCAACCACTTTCCACTTCGATCACCTGGCTCCCATTTCGAACCAAGGTCTTTCAATACAATTCCTTCATCCCTATACCACTAAAATATATTTCAACAAAGGATAATAGAAACCCCAAAAATAAATAAACAAATAAATAAAATACCAGGTTAGACAAATTTTTTGATTGATAACAAACATGTAAGAATATTCAGAGTCTAAACAAATACACATACTGCGAGCATAACCTATGTACTACTGACTTTTAGTCATACTAGGGTCATTCCACAGTGGCCTCCAGTCAATTGTTTGGTCTTTGGAAGCTCCCTAATTGGTTTGAGAACTTGATCAAAGAAGACCAGAATTTTAGATTACATGTAGATCTGCAGAACTAGTGCTTGAAGTCATTCTACCATCTTTTGGTTTGGATATTCCATAGTTCACGCAGAGATGTTGTTGAGTAATGACTAAGCTAACTACAAGGTCCAAGCTTTAAAAACAATTGTACTATCACTTACAAACCGAAGTAAATGCATAAGAATGCTAACCTATTCTCAATGGTTTCTTTGAAGAACTTCTCGACCTCATCCACATTATGTGCAACAAGTGACCAGCAAGGTTCCCCTGTTTGATCAGCAGCCATAATTAGGGATCTTAACTGAGATAACATATACACATGCACAGACACACATATGCCATCATTCATGACTACAGTAGATATGTTACATGCATTGTCCTTATCATGAAGTACACTTAAAGTCACAAGCTGTGCAAACAACTCAAATACCATAATTGACTATTAATGTTAGAGAAGGACGTGACGCATTGACTTTGCGCCCACTGGATGAATGGCCTCATCCTCATGCATTAAGACTTCTTAAACTAAATGGAAAAAAGCATGAATGTTCACGTAATAAAAACTTCTTAAAGGTCTATCTCACAAGTTAAATTTTAGTAATCTAGCTTAGTAGCTCAGAAATCCAAGCAGGTTATTAAGCACCACATAAACTTAGTGAGCCCAGGAAGCATATATTTATAGAGTCGTAACAGCATAATTGAACTCAAGTCAGATTCATGGAAGACTGCCAGTTTTACAGTTGAACTCAAGTTCATAACAGAAAGTAATCCTGATCTGAAATGTAATAGGTGCCAGACTTCAACATAACGTAATTGTACAAGAAAACAATTTTAAATATAGCAACAATACCTCTTACCTATAAAGAATAACCAGGCCTGCAATAAGAAGCATTACCTTTGTTGAATGGTAAAGGAATATCAGTCATCTCATATTCTTTACCTTGAGGTCTCACGTGAGAATTAAGACCACGATCAGGTACTAAGATCTCTAAACGGCCTTTCAAAGGCTTCACAACTTTTTGGAGAAGTTCATGTCGTTCCTTCAAGCTCTGGTGAATGACACTAGTATCTCCCACATACAGAACATCAAATGCAACATCTACCAATTTTTCACATGAAAGAAAACCAAATAAAATTCAAAAAATTTCATGTATAGCACATTTAATTTTGAGGATACACAATAAGAAACTCAAAGTTATGTTTGCCATCGGAAACATATTAAGAAATGCCGACATTCAGTCAAAAATGTAAAGGATACAGCACAACTGCACCACAAGAGAACATACATGAAAGTTAAAAGTTTGTGCTTCCTTATTTAGCAACAACATAAAAGAAATATGTCACAGCATAAAACCTGTCGATCACTTGAAAGTCCATCCCTCGCTGCCTTGGCTGTAAACAAGAAAAATTAATGATAAATGCCACGAGAAATTAAACCAAAAACCAGAATCCCACCCATCGCCCCAAAGGAAAGAAGACAAAAAGCTAAAGAATCAATATGTGAGTTAAAACCTATTTCCTGATTTGAACCAAATTCTGCAAATCGATTCAAAGAAGTGTCCCAGACCAACATTTCACCATCGAGTATGCACCTATGCAAGAAGAAAAATTAATAGGAATAAAATGCTTCGAGAAATTTCAAAATAGTCCTAGTGTTTCCTCCAATGACTCCAGCAATTACTATTCCAGGCTTCATCAGTTGTATACTCAAATATTTAACTGCACAGCTGAATTACCAAAAAAGTAATTAAATCTATCTGCTCTAGACTTTGCAATTAATTGCGAATGAAGGAGGGCATTCTAAAAGAAGAGGTTGCACCATGAAACTTGGGATAAATATTTACCTGTCAACCAAAATGTTTTGCTCAATAATCTTTGACATCGCATGTCCATATTCAGAGTGATCAAGAAAGCTCCTGCATGTAACTGATTCTATGAATTCCACAGATCAAAATATACAGAGTTTTCCTGTTGTTCGCATCTAATCAACTGCTAAGGCTACAGAGTCCAAGCTTAATAATTTTACATTAAAAAAAAAGCACTGTTCTCTTGAGCAATGCATCAAATTTAAGGCATGGGCCCGGTTAAAAATAAAACTGATAAGAAGGAAATCTCAAAAAAAAAAAAGTTCCTGTAGGCATCTAAATCATGTAGTAAGGATTTATGTTCAGAGTAACAAATTAAAATAAAAAGTGAATATGTCACTAATTAAATACAGCAATTTAGAATTGAAAACTTCAGAGACAAAAGAAGATAAGTATAATGAGTAATTACTAGCAAATCGGCACCCACCTTGAGAAGTAGTGTGTATCTGAACCATTTTTATGAATTTGAATGCGATCACCATCAAATTTGCACTCAATGACCACTTCTTTCCCATGAAGCTATACAAAATAACAAAACTGACATACATAATTGAATAACAAAAAAGAAAATATAAACAAAACTTGAAAAGAGTCTTTGCTATTCAGACCTTTCTCCAGGCAGCATGAGCATCACCTATTCTCATGGCTAGTTGTGGGCGCACAGCTTTCCCAACTTCGATGTCCTATAAAGTATTTTATCATGAGTTATTACTTGAAAGATGTGTTGTGCATTCACAGAAATAGGAACATTATATCAAGTAAAACTGATTTCTTAACAGAAAATTGGGCACACTCTTCATAAAAACAATAAGCAACCACAGGTTGCTCAGCGTGTCGTGCATAATATTTCAAGATACCAAAAGCACATATCTCTTTGACTTGTGACCAAATCATAATTTTATTTATAAAAAATGGACTGCATTATTAAATTACACTCTGCTTGGCATGCCTAAACCATTTCTACATATTTCCACGTAGTTTCACCCTACTATTTCCATCCCACCAAACTAATTGTTGACCTCACATCTATTAAGCAGTACCCTGGAAACATGGTATATTCTCATTTGTACCATCACTAAAAGTTTCAAAAGTGATTTAGAGATTGTCTCAGTCCCTGAAACAAACCTGCCGTTTATGTCTCTGGCTTCGATCCTTTAACTTCTCACAAACCAGTTTTAAGTCACATGTCACATTAAACAGGTCCTCAGCATCCGGATGAAACTCCTGGAATATGCTCTTTTCACTAATTCCCAACTTTAGATCTACAAATAAATTTACAAACAACATTGAAGCTCACATAACATAATCAAGATGAAAAATAAAAATTTAGAAAAAGGTATGAATAATGGTAGAAATGGATAGAACCTTTCAGAATTATCATGATAATCCACTTCATTTCCTGTGCATTTGTCTTCTTAATCAGGGTAGACAGAACTGAAGTCTTCTCAGCCCTTTTGCCATAGTTATTAAAGTTGAACATGAGAAAAAAAAATTAAAAAATAAAATAAAATGATTGGACATGACATAGGGAGAAAGGGAATAAAAAACTCCACTAAAACTTCAGCAGCTTGCATTGACACTTTGCCTAAAACTTTCAGTCAAAGCAAGCTGGATATAAAAAATGAATGGAAAATGCTATTTTGAACAGCAGCACGACAGAAACGACAGCAGCTTGCAACAGTGCTGTCTTTTCGTATGCTACAATATTACTGCAGCATGAACAGTACCCATATTTTTGTCTTCCTGGTATCTTGCTGCTGTTCAAATAGTAGTGCTCAAAACGAGCTAGCTATTGGATGGTGTAGTCTAAGAATGTACCAAGCAAGGTCAGTTTTCACCAAATATACCAAACATATTGAAGCATATCCCATAGTTCTAGAAAAATAATCTACAGATGTGAGAAAAAATTATGTTAGTTATTCACATGTCATTCTAGGTTTAGTCACATGTGGAATTTTTATTTATTTATTTATTTTGACCAGCGATGAATTGTAATCCTAAAGTTCCTAGGCATTTTTTGAGCTCAAGAATCAATATAAGTGGCTTTGATTTCATAGAGCCTAGAATGCCTATGCTGTCTCTCCCTCGCTCTCACATGCTTAGGTTATATTCCCTCCCTCTCCTACATTCTTCTCATGCACTTATCTTTCAGGGGCATGGGTCACATCAAACACATTTAATTAAAAATTACGTGGGCGATGACCAAAGTTAATCAATTTATCACACAAAATTCTACCTGTAGTTGACCATTGAGAAAGATTTGGTGGTTACATCCCAACAAAGTATTAAGTGCCATTACTTGTCACCATAATGAAACGATGCTAGAGTAGATAAGAATATCACAATGAACTTTATGTTACAAGGGTTACACTACCTATTCCAATATATACCGGAATATATCATTTGCATGATATCAAATGATTCAAGTCTCTTACTAGAATGTACATCCCAGTCAAGCAGAAGTAGAATACCTGTTTTCACTTGAAGCCAAGCGATCAAGCAAGTCATTTAATTCCTTAATTGTAAGTCCACCTGAAATCATTCCTTGCCTACGTTGCAGAACCTATGGCAGAAAAGCTACATACTCAAGTCCAGAACATAATTTAAGATTTACCTTAATATCTGAAGTGTTTTGAATAAACTAACAATTTTCATATTACAAGATACAGAGCAATAGACAATAAATTTGTGAGATGCCAAACAGAGAAACTTGATCAAATTCATTGAGACATGACCACTACCTGAAGAAAAAAGAAATCTACAAATCGCTAGGCAAGAAACACTCCCATTTATCACTTTTTTTTTTTTGGGGCATTTTTACTCAAACATTGCACACTTTAAGCTAATGTGACAGCTAACATGGCAAAAACAAAAACACAAATATCCAGATCTCAAATCTTCTACAGATAAAGATCACAACTGAAAGTTGAATCAAACATAACTACTTTCTACCACGATGATATTATCAAAGAATATCTATGACCATGATTGCTCCATGCAAATAATGCTTTCACAAAAAGCGCTTTCATTTCAAGTAAAAGCGCCTTATATCACAAGTTTCTAGAATTTTTTTTTTGTTTTGTGTTTGCTTGCGTGTCAAAAGACGAAACAGACCTCAGCAGCGACCATTGGGAAATTTCCGGCGTTAGGAGCGGTGCCTCCCTTGCGCCAATTAATAAGCCGAACGGCATCAGCGGAGTCTCTGGACATGCCCAGGGCATCGATGAGGCAGTTGGCGAGCACCGACTCTTTGAGGCCATAGCTGCCTCTTTCTCGGTCCAACGACGGCAGAATCAGCCGCAACGCGCTGAAGTAGTCCACCGAGTCACAGTACGTATCGAGAAATTTGCGGAACTTGGACCGTTTCTTGGCCGCCGGTTTGGTTTTTTGTATCCAGTTGAAAAGACTCACTAAAACGCTCACCTCTGTCTCCTCTGTCTTCGTCATTTCTTCGCCAGTTCGCTGTTCGTTTGCTGCCACTCGGACTCGGTGGTTTTCTGTTCTGTTGATGGCTTGTTTGATACGCTTTAGACTAGGAGAGTTAAATAAATAAATGCTAATATTTTTTAAAATAAATTTATAATTCTTAAAAGGATATGAGGGATTAATTACAATTGGGTGCCTCTTATTTTAACATATTTCAAAAAAAGATATATATTTTTAAAATACTCAATCAGGTAATAATTTGTTAAATTTTCTATTAAAATTAACAAATTTAGCCATTAAAAATGTAAATTGATGATTTTACCCACATTAGTTAATTTACTTAAAATTAATAGACTTGGTCAATTGTTTTTTATTTTTCAATATTATTTAAAATAAAAATGAAAAAAGAAAAAAAAGAAAACCTATACAGTGCCTGAATTTTGAACAATTCTTAATCCACCGTTATGATGAATTCATGAAATTAAATGGAGCATTTGGATGTTTCAACTGCATACAACAAAAACTTAAATAAAATCTCATTTAATAATGAAAAACAAATTAATCAAACCAAGCAAAGCTAATTCAATAGTTTAATTCATATCCAAAATTAACTGACCCTAAAATGACTAAGAGACGACAGAGACTTCTTGAATGATGGTGGGGGAAGCAGCGGGGATGATGTTTGGGTTGACACGAAAGTATTATGCGACCTTGATTTGACTATAGATTTGGCAAAATGTTTTTACTCTTTCCGGTTCTGGACCGGATGACCAATTTTAATTACAAAAAACCCGGATTTTTTTAATAAAAACCCGAAAAATCTTTCATTTTTTAAACCCGGATATATGGCTGAAATAAAAAAATTTAAGCACGCCAATTTTGGCTCTTTGGTATTTGCAGCAAAGGAAAATGCTCTCTTTCTCTTCGTTTTCTCTTCGTCCCAAGTCCCAACAAATTGCTTTCGCTTTCTCTCTCTTTGTCTCACAGCCCCTCCTTCTATTTCTCTGTTTCTCTTCCCCTTCGTTTCAGCTTTAATTCAAATTGCTTCTCTTTCTCTTCGTCTCACAACAGAAATTGCTTTCTCTCTCTCTTCGTCTCACAGCCCTTTCTTCTTCTATTTCTCTGTTTCTCTCCCCTTCGTTTCATGACCACGATCACGCATAAGTCTATTTCTCTGTTAAAGCAAAATAAGTCTAATTTTAACACATAAGGTAGAAATTGAAACTTGCGAGAGAATGCGGCCACCGTGCGATGTTGTGACGTTGATGATTGATGGATGATGAAAACCGGGTGGCGATGTTGTGTTGATGATGATTGATGGATGGTGATGAATCAAAGCGTGTTGATTTTGAATGGGTAATGAACATAAGGAAGCGGCTTGAAATGACGAAATGTAGGGTTTGCTTGGTTTTTTTTTTTTTTTGGCTTTTATACTTATAAATAACAATTTTAAAAATTAAATAAATAATATTTAAAAAATCCGGGTCCGGGTTAAGAAATGCTGGTTTATCAAATAAGGCCGGTTTAAAAATCAAAACCGGATCGGATAAAATATACATCCGGTTTCAACCCGTCCGGATCATCCGGCAATCCGGATTAATTTGCCATCCCTACTATAGATCTTTGTGTACAAATCATAGACGGCTCTTCCTCTAGGCAACTTAGGCGGTTGTCTAGGGCTCTACTATAGATGAAAGTCCCTAATTTTATTCCTAAATTATATTTATTAATTATTGATTTATATTTATTATTATTTTACAATTTTATTTTCCATAAACAAACTACTAAATTCTTACAAAGTCCCCTTTTAACATTATAATTAACAATTTTATTCCCTTTTATTTCCTCCATATATTTAATCTAAAACTCTATAAAGGCCACATAATTTTTAAATTATTATCCAGTAATATCTATTTCCAATAAAAAAAAAATACATAAAACCTTCATTAATTTGGTGAAAGACAACATTCTCTACCCCCACTTTTCACTAAAGAAAAAAAAAATCAATTGTTTTGCTTTCCATTCATCATTTCTACTTAAAGTCTCAATCCATCAAAGTTAAAGTTATCAAATTTTTAGGTTCTATCTTTCTATTCTCTTATTAATTAATTAATTATGTTATTCAGTTGTTTTTGTTCTTTTTTAAAATATTATCGTGTTCATAGGTTATTTTTTGTAATTATCTAGCATAATTGTTTGCTTAATTACTCTTGTTTCACTAGAAAAAAATTGTCTACTAAAAAAATATGTATTAAGATACAAAAAAAATTCAAAAACAAGAGAAAAATAAAAAAAATTAGTTTAATCTCAAAAAGGAGCCATTGATAAAAAATTATTTAAGATTAACTATGTCATAGAAAAGATTAAATAGGTTAATTATATTGTCTATTGAGAAAGATATATTAGGAAAATTAAAATATAAAAATATGATTAATAATTTTTCATCTTAGAAGCTCTAAATTGATTGTAAATTAATAAAATTTTAATAAAATTAATATATGCATTTTACCTCAATTTTTTTTGAAGGCATAATTAAAATAATTTGACTAAGGCCTAAAATATGATTGAGCCGCCCCTGGCACAAATGGTTGCAATGATTTAGAGCAGTGGTGCAACTACACCATGGATTGCAGCCGCAAGTTGCTGTTACATTTACAACAATGCCATGAAAGCTTTGAGAAGATGACGCGATGAGAAGCTTAAGCTTGAAGAAGATAATTCACTGAGAAGTTTAGAAGGTGCCAAATTGCCAATAACATGCTACTTCTCAAACCTAAAAGCAAGTGGAGAAGAGTCATCAACCTCACGCCATCAGATTAGAAGACGGAATAAAGAAAGAAGATAATGAAGAAAAAATTAAAAAGGAGAAAAAAGTAAAAAAGAATGTTTCTTTTTTCTTTATTTTAAAATGTGGACAAAAAATTTTATATTTTCAATTTTACTCTTGTGCCGTTAAAGTTAACGGAAATTTACAAAAATAACCACAAAACTTTGCAATATTTTCATTTTAACCACAACAAAAAAATTCTATCAACATTAGCCAAAAGAAAAAGTTTGAGACCAAAGTATCCCTCTCCCCATCTTCTTCGTTTCGCCTCATCTCTCCCAAACCGAAGCAAAGCTCATCACCGCGGCAACTAGCGCTCATCGGCGGCGGTTTCATCCATTAACTAAGACCCGATCTAGCATCTACACTCTTCATAACTTAGGTTAGTGATTTTATTTAAATTTTCTTCATTTAAAATGAAATTTTAGGGTTTAGGTTACCAAATTGAATATTGAGAATGTTGATAATGTTGGTATTGGTGTTGTTTGTGGTGGTGTTTGTTATTTTGGGAGGGAATTTTTTTGGGTTGTTTTGGATGGAGCGAAGGGGTGTCTTTTTGGAGCCTTGCGCGCGCGCGCTTCGGCAAGCGGCGCGGCGAGCTCGCGCTTGTCGCCGCTGCCCAGCCTTGTAGAGCTTGCGCTCATCGGCTGGCGGGAGAGCTCGCTCGGAGCGCGTAAAGCGCCACTGTCGCACCAATTTGGTGCGACAGGGCACTGTCGCACCAATGTTGGTGCGACGAACTGTCGCACCAATGTTGGTGCGACAGCGCGCTGTCGCACCAATGTTGGTGCGACAGTGCCCGTCGCACCCAAATTTGGCCTTCTCGTTTTTTATTGAACAATATTTTTTTACCTGTCTTAAATGTTATGTTATAAATATTACAGATATATGGCGAATAAAGAATTCCAACTAGGCAGGATGTATTTTCCTTATACTGAACATTTTCCGGGCCAATTTCGAGCATGTGTAATTTATCTTCGATAGTAAAAGCCATTGAGCGAAAATTGACAAACCGAAGCATTGAATCTGTTCAAGAAAGATATATTTGGACATTTTTTGGAATGTCGAAGCTTTCCATTTAGTGGTGTAATTTTACACAATATTTTGCTTAGGCAATTGATTGATGAAGCGGGCAGGAGAATCAGTTATGGTTTCAGATTGGTGGACATTTGATTCGGTTGTCAATTGTTGAATGGTGTCTGATTACTGGACTTTCTTATGGTGTAGATAAGCCAAAAAACCAATAGCTCAAACCATAGATTAGTGAAAAAGTATTTTAATGGTTTGTATCGCAACATCACTTTGATGCATTATTTGAGCATTAAATTTTGAGGCAATGGATGATATTGATGCATTAAAGATTGCCTTTGTTTTATTTTGCGGACAAGATTTTAAGTGCAAGAAAGGGTCATTGTCAAATCAATTTCACATGGCTTGATGAAGTCGATGATATAGAGTATTTCCGCAATCGTCCATGGGGTTTTTGTCTTGGGAAATTATATACGAAAGTCTTGACTGTGCATTGTAAGGAGAATGCGGTTGGAAAATCCTAATCATAAAATTGAAAAATACAATGTTTATGTGTTTACACCCTTAGTTCAGGTGCGTTATTTTTTTTAATTTATAAGTTTTATAATATTAAATATTTGATAGTTGTATTAATTATTTTTTCACTTTTGGTTGGTGTAGGTTTGGATTTACGAAATGATCGGAGGTTTACCGTCAGAATGGGCTAAAAACGAAGAAAAAAATTCCCGCGTTTTGAATGGAAGCCCATGGCTTCTTCAAAAATCAACTTTGCTTTGAGTTTATTCATTCTTAAATGACGAATCTCGTCTTGTAAGTAATAAGTTATGATTTTTTTAAACATTATTAAATTTAAATTCTATATATACTTAGTTATGAATTTGGGTTAAATTCATGGTAGGGGGATGTTTTACAAACTCTTGAGCCGAATGGAAAGGAGAAGAGTAAAAATATTGGTGATCAGAAGGGATTACATGCCACGTATTCCGGCCGGGTTCATCGGTCGGTATTCTATAGTACTATTGTTTATTTAATCGTAATTTGTTTTTTTTTTTATTTTACATGCTCCTTTATACGGCACCACCCCTCAATCACCACGCCGCCATCCATTACAAAGCAATCAGACCGACGAGCATACCGACATACCAAGCCCAACACCGAGCGGCATCATGAGACTTGCAGGCGAGGTGCTGCAGATGAGGTGCTGCGGAGATGAGGTGCTGCGAGATGACCACCGGGAGCAAGCAGACCACTCGATGATGCATGTGATTATGAGGTTAAAAATAATTTTTTTGCATACATAATTTTTTGTTATTTACTGTTATTATAAAATTTCCTTTATTTTTTTTTAGTCGAGGACAAAGCAGTTTAATGATTACATGCGACAGCGAATGGACAAGATTGATCGCAACATCCACGAACTTAAGTCAAATTTAAAGACTTTAAAGATACCGTTAAATGGGATTTATCGATTCATTTTCTAAACGTCCCAACAAGGATTCTCCTCTTTGGACGCTCGTTCACCGTGAGTACATATGCTTTTGACAATTCTATTCATTTGTCTTTTAATTTGGTTATTGTTAATGTGTATCTTCCGAATGGACAGGGCCCCAGATGACGTAGGAGTGTATACCGATGTGGGTAATCCAAATTTTCTACTCCCACATCATTATATAGTTTCTACGGGGATGTTAGTGGGGAGAGCGTGGAGATCTTTACTGAGGCACCTCCGGGTATTAGTAGGTTCGGCCGAGCGTCGACGGACCGTCGTATGTTTTTGATAGTCCTTACATGATGCCTCCATTCGGGCGAGGAAAGACGTCGGCGTTTACCTCCACCGCAAATCATGGACCATGCGATTGAGTTGAGTACGAGTGTGGATATTAATCTATTTCGAGGATTGGAGGATTCTAGTCTGTATGCTGAGTTCGATCGATGGTTCGCTGGTCATATGACTGTAGATCGGATAGTTCAACACCCGCGGTCGTTCTTCGAAGTAATTTTGGGTTTAGCATCGATGGGATGGCTAGGCGATGAGGTAATTATATTTTTTAAGTTGTTTGAGTGTTGTGGATTTGTGAATATTTTTTTTTTAAATCGAAATATTTCTGTTCCTCGGCAGCATATTCACGAGTATTTTCGCTTGCTTAGCGAGAAACAACGGCAGTATCCGAACGCCCTAGTTCAACGTGTCACACATACTGACACATTTTTTTGGGTAACGTACTGAGATAATTTTAATTTTATCATTTCTATTTGTTCATTGTGACCTTTAAGATTTGTTAATTTATGGCACTTTCTTGGTTATCCATGTACTAGGTATTCTTGAATCAGTTATGGAACAACGGAGATTGTTTGGTTGATTCATTAGTCTTCGATGACCGCTTGAATAGCTATCTTGGTGGGCGACAACACACTATGTCCAAACCAATGACGGATGTGGATATGGTATGTATTTTATTATATTTCACTGTCGTAATTAAAATATATAAGTTCTCATTTTTTGTTGGATATTTATCAAATAATTAACGTAAGTTTTAATTTGCAGTTGCTCATTCCTGTTAACTTGGATGGCGCGCATTGGGTATTAGCCCTGTTGATTTTCGTAAAAATAAAATTTGGATTTATGACTCATTGCTCACATTTCAAGGTGACAAAAGATACAAGCTTAAATTCAAGCCACTTGAAGTTATTTTTCCCCGGTGGTTGGAATATGTTGGCTTTTACAATATTCGGCCGGAGTTACTGAGTGGCGACCCTTGGAAAGTTGTTGCAATTAAGAGCGTCCCACAAGGAACATTCTGCTCATTCGAACTTTAGTTGCTTTAATGTTTGGGCTTAAATGATTCCGAACAACAAGCCTCGAAGTGTCGTTGTAGACCGTGCAATCTTGAAATCAAACTTATCCCTAAAGCCAACCTTACGCATTGTAATATCAACTCATTCTTCTCAAAGAAATAGTTTACCCACACCGATATCATCCGAGTCAAACCGTTAAAGCTTGACCAACCGTGTTCGAAGGTAAAATGGAGCAAGACTTGTTCAATTCTCCTTCTCGATTGAACCATTGGAGGAATAGATCTATTACCTCTGTTATTCACAAAATATCATCATTACACTCATCCTCATTATCAAATGACGGAATATTAGAAGGACCGCTTCTCCATCATCACATGTATTATTGAAATGACCGCCTCTCATACTATTACCGTGCTCGCACAATCATTATTCACCTCTGTCTCAAAGATAAAAATCATCGGTGTCCCGAAAGTCGTTGTTGTGATACGGAGAATGCCGCTTTCTAACGACGTCCCCTAGTGGTAATATACCTTCTCCAACATCTTCTAATGTAATACCGTCGTTATTAATATTATCATAATTATCGTTGATTGGAGAGTAATATTGCTTTGCGGCAACATTGTCCTTGGCAACACCTCTTCTTCATTATCGGGCCGGACATATTTGCTCCAAAAGAAGTTTGTTTCAACATGTGGCTCAATATTTTCACTCGGTACTCGAGGTGACGTAGTAACAAATATAGGTATGCATCCATAATTGGCCACATTAGATGCCATATATAACACAACTCTCACCATTTCATCATCACATATATCCATAGGCATTGCACATATACGATATGATGTATTACTAGACTTTAAAGTTGTCTTCATTGTAATACTATATTCATTAGGATTTAATTGTAACACCTCATAAACTCTCGATAAAAACTGATCAAACAAACAATTTTTCCCCACTAAAAAAGCTCTGTTTTGACCATTCACATACTCCATACTGCCATTTTCCGCCGTCTCCCACCAACCATTATAACACAATTCTAGCACAACTGAATCCATTAGGTCTGAAAAAAAAAATATTTATCCACTGTCAAAATTAATAAAAAATACAATCAATTTTTTTCGTATGCCTCACATTTGTAAGTGCGACAGGCTGTCGCACCAAGCTTGCGACAGGCAAGCGCGACAGCAAGTCGACGAGCGACTGTCGCGCTTGGCCGTTTGCGTCAGACGAAGCCGCTCGCGCACTTGGCCTGCAGCGAAGCCAAGTCGCGACAGCGCTGTCGCACTGCCCGCAAGTGCGACAGTCAGTGCGTCGCACTTGCCCTGTCGCAAGTTGGTGCGACAGGCAGCCTGTCGCACCAACCTTCGTGCGACAGACTGTGCACTGTTGTTGCAGCAGAGGGTAAATTGCTCGACTGAAATTATATTTAAATATTAAAAAAATAACTCATATTACTCACCGACGTCGATTAATGTTGAATCTGGATGAATTATAATTGGATTCCTGTCGGCGTGCTTTTTAAACGTCCACGCTGCTGATAATTTGTAAAGCTGCTTTTGGTTTGAGAACGGAGAAGGAAGAAAAGTTTTTTTTATTCGTAAATAAGGGTAATTTGGGAAGAACGGCGTGTGTTTGGCTAATGTTGATAGAATTTTTTTGTTGTGGTTAAAATGAAAATATTGCAAAGTTTTGTGGTTATTTTTGTAAATTTCCCAAAGTTAACAATCAAAACTCAACGAATTATTACTTAATCGAATATTTTTTAAATATGTGATACCGACTGTAATTAACCCAAAATATAAAATAAGCTGATATTATTATAAACATTAGGTACTTGTACAATAATAACCATAAAAAATTTAAAATTATAAAGGATGCACAGAAAGGAGATTGTAAAACCGAGGTTGCTTGTAATAGTCGTATCTCTTTCTCTCGTCTCACAGTCTCCTTTCTGCTTGTTGAGTTTCGGTTCAGAAACCCTAGTCTCCGCACTTATCTTCTCTTTCTCTCTTCGACCGGTATGTTTCAATTTTTATAATTTTATATATAAAATTTCCAATTATTCAATTCATTCAGGAGTGCTTTTAGCGATTCAAGATTCAATTTTAGTACTTCGTTTTTACATGCACATAAAAAATTTGGGTTTCTTTATCCTTGTATTAATCCTGCAGTTGACTCGAGAAATTGGATTTTATGATGTTGGATTCTTTGAAAGGACAAGTGTTTGTTTAAAGTTTGGATTTTTAGCACAGGATCTGCATAGATATTTATTTATTTATGTGTAAAGCAAGTATAGTACTCGTAGCATTCGAACGAATCTGTAGGATTGATCGCTTATGTCAATGAATTTACTTGAAAATTGCCTGAACAAGGAAACTGCTCTCTCTTGCTTTTTCAATTTGAGTCAATAAAGTATAATTTGTAACCTGAGGATGTATTGTGTCTGACATGGCCATCAAGCGTTTAGAATATTTACTAGTCTAAGTTGGGGAAATGTAGCTTGTATTTTGGGGTTTGCCATGTGATTTTGAAACAGAATAAACCAAAAGAGAAAGAGGAGATAAGGTTTTGTTTTGGTGTCGCAATGAATTTATTGTGTGTCATATGTGAATTTACCTATTCAAATTTGTACAAGTTGACTAGATTTTTTCCCATCCAATTAGTGAGATGAAGGGTTACCTTGAGCAAATTTATAAGCTTCAAGTGTGTAAGACCTGACCATATCTGTAATGCCGCCAAAAATTTGTCTTCCAATCAATGTAAACCTCAGCAAGTTTTTGGCTTGTATTTTTCTTCTTGTTTAACATTAGACGAATTTTCATTTTCAGGAGTTGAATATTCCTGATTGAAATCATGTCTTCGTCATATCTTCCTGCAACAACAGACTCAATTGCTCAGGCTAAAGAAGCCAGTAATCCATCCGATGCTATATCTATGCTTTACCGTGTGCTTGATGACCCTTCTTCCTCTTCAGAAGCTCTGCGTGTAAAAGAATTGGCTATCACAGAACTATCTGACCTTCTTAGACAGGAGAACCGGGCTCAGGATCTTTGCAACCTTCTTACTCAGTTGAGACCCTTCTTTTCATTGATCCCTAAGGCTAAAACTGCCAAAATTGTAAGAGGAATTATTGATGCTGTTGCCAAGATACCTGGGACATCTGAACTCCAAATTGCTCTATGTAAAGAAATGGTACAATGGACCCGTGCAGAAAAGCGTACATTTCTTAGGCAACGAGTTGAGGCTAGGCTTGCAGCTCTTTTGATGGAGAGTAGGGAGTACACAGAGGCATTGACCCTGCTTACTAGCTTGGTCAAAGAGGTGAGGAGATTAGATGACAAACTCCTTCTTGTAGACATTGACTTGTTGGAAAGTAAGCTACATTTTTCATTAAGAAACCTCCCAAAGGCAAAGGCTGCCCTCACAGCAGCGAGGACAGCTGCAAATGCTATATATGTGCCGCCAGCTCAACAAGGCACTATAGATTTGCAGAGCGGAATTTTACATGCTGAAGAGAAGGATTACAAAACTGCTTATAGCTATTTCTTTGAAGCATTTGAGGCTTTCAATGCTCTTGAAGATCCCAGGGCTGTTTTTAGTCTAAAATACATGTTGCTTTGCAAGATCATGGTGAGCCAAGCTGATGATGTTGCTGGGATAATTTCTTCTAAGGCTGGCCTGCAGTATGTTGGGCCAGAATTAGATGCTATGAAAGCTGTTGCTGATGCTCATTCCAAGAGGTCCTTGAAGTTGTTTGAGACTGCTCTACGTGATTTCAAGGCTCAGCTTGAGGAAGACCCAATTGTGCATAGGCACCTCTCATCTCTGTATGACACACTTCTGGAACAAAACCTGTGCAGGTTGATTGAGCCTTACTCAAGGGTAGAGATAGCACACATTGCAGAGCTCATTGAGCTGCCAATAGATCATGTAGAGAAAAAGTTATCCCAAATGATTTTGGACAAGAAATTTGCTGGGACATTAGATCAGGGCGTTGGATGCCTCATCATATTTGAAGATCCTAAGGCAGATGCCATCTATCCTGCCACTTTAGAAACCATTTCCAACATGGGCAAGGTTGTGGACAGCCTTTTTGTGAGGTCTGCCAAGATTATGGCATGAGGGTTTCTTTTGTGTTTTTTGGTGGGCACTCCTTAGTTCATGGTTCTGCTTCTTGTCTTTCTATTGTTTCTGAATTATTGCAGACTTGATAATGGATATGTTAGTTGGAAACTTGATTTTACATTTACTGTAACTGCATTAACTATGTTTCTTTGATCTGTGATGAAATTCTCCACCGTGGTTCATTCTTGCTATATCTGTGAATAGCTGCTTTTTATATGCTTTTAGAAATATGCAAGTGCATGTGAAGTTTCATTTTAACAGGTTTGTTTAATTGTGCTTCTTCTCAGCTGAGAAGTCAGAGCTGCTTGAAATGCATAGACAATGTAATTTGCCGATGGATTATGCAGCTTAAGGCACCCCAAATCATTTATGAAAACAGAAATCTTAATCTTTATATAGTGCAAATTCTTCTGACGATTCGTAATATCATTCCATTGGTAAAACATACACAAAGGCAGGCACATGCACAGAAGTAGAGCTTAATTTCGTGTCCGTAGTTTTGTCATATCCAGGGCCAAAGTGTAGGCTGCAAAGAAGTTGGTGCCTACACAAGACAACATGGGAACATTGAAGTCGCTAGTACACAAATGAGAACAACAAATATACAGGTTCCTTTTTTTTTTGTTTGAGGTAACAGCTACAGCTGTATGTGGAAACAGCATGGACAGTTTTAGGAGAATGATTTCTGATGTGCAAAACTTTCAACCATTGTAGTATCCATGCTCGAAGCTGGTCAGAAGCTGGTCAGAAAGTTGAACCATTAAACCCGAAGAATGAGCGCTGGACCAAAAATGGTAAACATGTTAGATGGTAAAAGTGCACATATTGCAACAAACTAGAACCAAAAGTGGACTGGAGAAAATCAATTGAATCTCCAGAAATTCATTAGGGAATTTCTCAATATATTTTCATTCAGTAACTAATAGAAAATGGAAAGCCACTCTCTATCTGTAAAACTGAGAGAGCTATAAAACAAGTAGTAGAAAATGAGTTTTTTTTTTTTTTAAAAAAAGAAGTTTTACCATTACAAAAATATCATGCACAATGTTTATGAAATAAAGAAAAATTCAGAAAAAAAAAGGAAAAGAAAGAAAGAAAGGGAAAAAAGATTGGCACAAGCCATATATGCAAGCTACTTATGTATGACTAGCAATTCTAAATACTGTGCCTAGTATAAAGCATAAGAAACAAGAGTCACCACTACCAAGCAAATGTGAGAATCAATCCAAATAAGCTTATGAAATGCTTAGCTATCAAATTCTAGTTTCTTTGTCATTAATATTCCAACTCTGCTATCAAATTCAACTTAAAAGAAAAATTGAATGTGAATTTGATTTTCTTGTGATTAACATGGATTGAGACGCAAGGACGACAGCTGCCATTCTTTACAGCTCATGAAATGCTTTAAACTCACACCATGACCGGGTTTTTTCAAAAGTTCAAACAAAAATCAGAATATAACAAGTCAGTAGATTACCTCAACATCATAAAGTTTGATGTAAAAGCGGGAGCTATCTATTAAAAGCTTAGTTTGGAGAATTTCTGCAATTGTTGAGCTCAATTTTCCATTAACACTGGGTCCAAGGGACCCAATAGATATCAGTTCTCCATATGCTGCCGGTGCTTCAGTCCCAGCAAATGCAATTGGAACTCCACCATTGATCAAAATCATCACATACTGAACAACAGAGATGACATTAGATGAAAAAATTGCAAGACATCTCTCTATACTGATTACTGAATAAGTACAACAGCTGCAAACAAAAACATCAAGCCATCCCCTCAGAAATTCAGCAAATATGAGAAATGCGTGTGGAGAAATACGGTTTTGCCCATATTTGCATGCCACGGAAGCTCAAAAGAGAGGAAAAAATAAAAAAATAAAAAAGGCTTTTGTATCTTTAAACAAAAGAGAGAGAACTAAAACTCTGGAAGTGCTTTTAGAAAAGCACAGGCTGAATGCTTTATAAACAGTTTTAAGGATAAATTGCTTCTCAGGAAAGCAATTACAATTAGTACTTAGTTTTACCCATCTCCAAAACACGCTTTTAAGCTAAGCACTTTCACCATAATTAAAACTTATATGTACATAGCAATTACCCAGTGCTAAAAATAAAAGCAACCCAAAAAAGAGTAATTTCGTCGAACAATTCGTCGTCACAACAAAACAAAGACACCCAAGTGAGATAAGTAATACAAGCTGCTGCTACAACACAACACAGATGAAAAATGAAAAAGGGTTTAGTTATAAACAAGGCAGCAAAGAAGTTAAAAGTATGTGGACATGTGGTGCAGTACAGATTCGGATTTGCCGAGAATCTTAGCAACGGCTTTGGTGGCGTCTCTGAGAATGTCGGAGGCTATAACTGAATCCACCGGCACATTCGTGTACAAATTCAACGTCGGCATTTTTGTTTCTTTTTCTCTTTTTAATAAATGGAATGAAATGAGTGGCTTCACAACACGAGTTTAACGATAACGGCTCCTACAAGGCTACAACCCTGACAACTATTTAATATTATACGTATCAGAAGCTCCAGAAACTCCTGCTCTTATTATTATTATTATTATTTTTCAGAGACGAAAATTCAAATATAATAATAATAATAATAATAATAATAATAATAATAATAATAATTCCAGATAAACTTATAGTTTATCAGCGTTAATCAATCTTTTTATTTTAATTTTTTAAACAAAAGACTATGCCTGTTTTTTGAAAAATATATTTTTGAACGAGGGACTTGATTTGAAAGCAAAACTAAAATCTGGATCACAATGCATTTCCTTGAAACATATTCTCTAAGATCAACAGCTGCAACAACACCATGTCAAATTGAAAATTCAAACCGATAAATAATACAGTTCATGGAAGATCTAAAAACGCCTTTCGGGTCACCATGAGTGAAATAAAGGAGTCAAAACCATAAAAAGACCGGATTGCCACAAGAATTTTGCACTAGACTAACGACCCAACTTCTTAAGAAATATTGCAATGGCATCCAACAAACAACAAATAGAGAAGAAAAGTAGAAAACCACAAAACTATTTCACTACATCTTTTGTATTCCTCAGTTTCTGAAAAATTACGGTACATTTGTGAATATTTTTATACATTCATCATTTCAAAAAAGAAGGATGATGACTTTTAGGCTACTAGTTCAAAGCCTGTAACTAGTGTAGCCACCTACACCTGAAGACCCGTATCCACCATAAGGTTGTGTCGACAGTGAAGAGGATGGATATGATGAGTTCCCCAACTGAGGATACGAAGGCCTGTAGCCTGTGTCTATCTGTCCGTAGCTGCTTGTGATCGACTCTTTGTGATTGTTCATATATTCCTGCATTTATAAATACAGTATAAAATGGATCAGGTTCACATGTCAAAGTTTTCTCTCCTTGAATCTATTTCTTTTCAGGAAAGCTTGAATGGCCAAAGGGGAAATACCAATGATAACTCAGTATTCAAAGGGCCAGACAATAATTTAATCAAGGAACAAACAGATTACGGTCAATGATTTTCGGAATTGCGTCAATCATCGATTTATGCTTAAGCACACTACCATGAGCTTACATACATTTAATAACTCAGAATTCATAGGGCCACACAGAAGGTCAAAAAGTAAAAAATAAAAAATAAATGAGGAAGACTCATACCTGAATCAGTTGTTGAGCTAACTGAACCTGTGACGAGGTGCCTTTAATTTCCACAGTGATTTCATCAGGTAATCCCCTGCTTTCTTGCACAGTTATAATGGCCCCACTAGTACGACGGATGTTTTCAATACTAGTGCCTCCAACCCCGATGATGTCCTCAGCATAAGAAATTGGTATTTGCATTGTTTGTGTAATCTGATTACAAAAATCCACAGAGACAATGAAGATATAGAAACTATGCTAAATAAAAAGGCATGGAAACAACATTTAAACAGAAAAAAGGTGAGTAAAAATAACAGGAACTAAGTCTTATTAAATTTCAGTGCCCAGAAGTTTCCTTTTAATTACATTCCACTTTCTTGAGTCTCAAATCTCCAGATGTTATAATCAGGTACAAAATCAAGGAACTTTCAATTAAGCAGAGATCGAGGGCAAGCATTTCTAAAGTAACAAAGAAAATAGTCCCTTTTTTTTTTAAATCTTTTAGCTCCCTAGAAACACTCAGCATTTTTTTTTTTTTTTTGGGAATCTTTTTGCTCCGTAGAAACACTCAACCTCTCTTTGTTGATTGAGTTCTAACCAGGGGATTACTGCTGGACTGCAAGCTAAGTAGCATGAAAGTCATGAGATATAAATGACTCAGTTCGGTGGTCTCAAGGGGTATCGAAGCCCTAACCTCTTGGACCTTGGTTGAATTTGAGGGTCTTTAACCTCTCACCCAAACAACCCTAGGTTTACCAAGAAAATGGTCCATTCAACAAGGTCTTCTAATGTGACTACATTGTCTCGAAGTATGGCATTCCAATATGACCTAGTCCAATATTAAAACTTCCACAGGCATCAACTGCAACATAGAATAGGCACCAGCCAATATAGTTTCAAAATTCTAATGATCATAGCAGTAGCAAATCCATATGGAAGCATAGATTATAACAAAATAGTTGAACAACCACACAATAAGTAATGAACTCTTTCAGAAGACAGAAAAACAGGAACAAGGAAGTATACTCATATAAACATACAATGACCTGTAAAAACCACCAACCTGCGTAACAATTGGACCACTAGCACGGCCAAGTGCCGATGATCGTATAGTCGAAAGTGCTGGATCTTGTCCATAGATTGAAATTCCAGATAACCTATAACGGGACTCCAATTGAGGTTCACGATCCAAAAACAAAGATTCCCTCCTTGTTGATGGAGTATACTCGGTGCTAATTGCACTTTGAGTAGCAGCATGCAGCGATGACTTGTCCGCCCAAGTCTCCACTTGACGTTCTTGAGAAATTGACGCATTGTACTACAAGTGTAGATGACATCAGTATACTTAATTAGAAGAAAAATATATATGAATAGTCAATAGAAGGAAGCTTACAGTCTTTTCAAAAAGAGGAAGAACACCTTGATCAACCAAGAACTTCCTCAGATGCCCCACTACTGCTTCTAGAGCTTTGAGGACCTTCGCAGCTTCTCCCTGCATCTCTACGATCCTCTCATCTTCAGTGACATAAAACGGTGCTTCATCTGGAAGCAAAGAAATTTGGTATCATGCGGCCTCGTTGCCAACGAAATGGTAAATTATAACATTACAAGTAGTAAAAAATGAGATAAGAGCTGTCAGGATAGAAAAATACTTTGATGTATTTTAAACAAAGCAACCAAAACCAAAGTCTCCCGCCCAGGAATACAAAATAAATAAAAGATGAAGATCAATATTCACTAATTTTCAAGAAAAGTGTATGAAGAGTGAAACTCCAAGAAATTCTCCCTAAATTTATGGCCTGTTCACAATTTCAGAACCTTCAAATGAAGAGGTGGCCAACAAGAACTCTTCAATTGGCCCAAGATCTCTTCACAAGAATGACAGAATTGAATTTCACGTGCCCCAGAAAAACAATCAAGAGGCAGGGAAGACAGAAACCCACATTTCTTGGGAACCTAAACCCATAAATCCCTCCTAGAAAAAGAAATATGATCCAAACAAAACATTCATTTCTCTAATTCTCTAGCTCCGTCTTATCTTAAATTCAGGGAATCAAAGCTCCTCTGCATACTTAAAGTAACTTCAGTCACCAATTAGCTTTTCTGATGGCATCCCCAGCCCAAAGATGAAGACTTTAGCAAATGCCTGAAATGATTTCCCTTAGTGAGGCTAAGAAACAATAGTACGGCAAAATTTAAGCTAGATCACTCAGCTGAAAAAGCTTTGCACTTTTTCCCCCAATTAAAGGATTAAACATCATCTGAGTTCACAACAATGCCCCTGGCCTTTTTCATCTAATGCAGTAGTCAAAATTTGGCTGCATCAGACTTATGACCCAAATAAGATATTATATAACACCAACATTTTAAAGGTTAGATGCATCTGGGATGTTATCATGACATTAATGGAACGTTGTTGAAGTAGAAACCAGGTCTTCCAGTAAGTTAATGTCTCGTTAACTCAACTCGGACATGAGGAGGTGAGAACAATGGATAATAACACAAGAATGTCTCATTAAAACTACGTCCCACACACAGAGAAAAAAGTGAAACCACCCAAATTCCTTCATTATTTAACATTTTTCAGTTCATCGTGAATTGGGATTAACTGCCACCGTAAACACCTAATGACGGACTTAAAAGTGAATGCAAAGCTGCTACTCAATTGATAACGTTAATACACAAGCCATGAAGGATTATCAAATCTAAAGCATACCTGCTGAAAGCACCCGCACAGAAGCACCACTGTTTTCCTGTATCGACTTGATCAACGAACCTTGCTTTCCAATCAAATTAATAGCTTGTGTGGATGGAACCAACAACCTAACAGAACAAAAGGCAGCTCCCGGTGCTTTAGCATCGGCATCATTCTCTGGTAACCCAGAGACCCGTTTAAATACTCTTACCGCAGCATCCATTGCAGGTGATAAAGGCGCCTCTGGCTCTTCCTTCCCCGATATCAGCACCTAAAATCAAATTCAACATTTTACCAACTATGCTTTCAAAATTAAAAACACTAAATACGAGTAAATTATGAACACAAAATGACTTGAAACAAATCAAATAGAATCTCACAATGCGGTCGGGAGAAGTAACCGGGCCGTCGAGAACTTTAATACGAGCACGAGTATCCTCGCACGTCTTCTTAATGAGCTCACCCTTGCGTCCAATAATGCTACCGACTTTCAAAACCGGTACAATCATCCGAAAAACGCAGTGTCCAGGCCATCCAGGCCACTTCTTCTCCTCCGGGGCGGCGGCCGCGTCGGGTCCGGTCGACTGAGGCAGAGCCGAGTCAGTTTCAGTAGTATGCTCCGTGTTTTCGCTTCCAATCGTCGGCGGCGCTTCGGACTCTGTTGTCGGGCTTTCGGTCATAGCTGTTTCGGGTTGCGGGTCCGGTTCGTGTAGGTTAATGGAGCCGTTATCGGTGGCCATTACGAGAAGCGTGTGTTGTGTTTGTTGAGTTTTTTTTAGGGCAAAAGGGTTTAGGGAAAAAAATGAGACTGCGAGCCAGTCGGATTTTTTCGCAGGATTGGGAAACCCGTGAATATTATTATTAGTTGTAGTTAACGCGAAGAAGGTTGGGTTGCCACGTCAATAACTCCTCACCCTGAGGAAATTGTTTTTTTTTTTCTTTTCTTTTGATTTAGGAAAATTTACGTAAGTGGCCCAAGATTATGGTGAAGTTATAAAAATAACCCAACCTACACTTTCCTGCAATCTTTTACTTTTCTCCGTTTCGATTCAATTTTCCAAAGAGTTTAAATTTAGGTTTTACTTGTGTGATTGAAGTCTTGTTTAGAATTGAGGTATTGTAGATTTTAAACTATTGTTGTTGTAGAAAAAAAGTTGTAATTATGAAATAAAAATTAATCATATATAATTTATATTAATTTTAAATCATAATTTTGACAAAATTATTTGAAATATAATAAATTTTTTATTATACAAAGTGAAAAATTATATTAACATGACTTACAAACTACAAC
Source organism: Atalantia buxifolia (assembly GCA_030444775.1). NCBI lineage: Eukaryota > Viridiplantae > Streptophyta > Magnoliopsida > Sapindales > Rutaceae > Atalantia > Atalantia buxifolia. The sequence continues at coordinate 21,034,194 of CM059834.1, read as the reverse complement.
AGTTAGTATTTACCAAATATTTTAGTACAACTTCAATTCCAAACACACTCTGAATCTGGTGGATCAAGTGTTTAGTGATTTGTACTTTATTACAATTTTATTTGATTTATTTTTAAAGAATTAACAAAGTTAGTTTGGCTTTTTACACGAAAGCACAAAGGTTGAATTGAAGTATAAACTCAAACATTTTAATTTGGGTGGAGAGGGGTGAGGAGCATTGTAGCTATAAAAAAAATTATTTAGTATTAATTTTTTTTTTAAGTCTCAAGTCTTATGTTTAAATGTGAGTAAATTAGTAACAATAAAGAACTATGTCTTATTTGGGAGTTTTTGTTATTTCTTTTACAATTTTTTGATTTTATCATATTTTGCATTTTTTTTTCCTCTTATATTTTACTCGTCTCTTACACTTATTTTTCTCGGTTTTGCTGATAATAAAAACATAAGGTTATTAAGATGAAAAATGAAATAATTATTACAATGCACAAAAATTAATTTAAGGCAACCAATACGTGCATGCATGTAAAACTTGGAGAGTTTGGGCCATCAAAAAAAATTCTTGATGGGCTTGTGAGCTCGTGGGATATTATTCTTGATCGACATCAGCCCACATTTGCCATTTCATTGTTTTGCTTCTTAGTTCTTACGCAAGTCAATTCCAAAATCAACATGCAAAGCAGTTCAATTGAATCCAATTAACATATGCCCCTTCACTTCATTGCTAATTTGCTACTACTGAAGCCAGCATACATGTAATTTTGGGACAAAGTAGAAAACAAAAAGCATATGACGAAGGCCAGATAACAAAGAGAACTATATATATTTAGAAATTAATTAGAACAAGGCAAAAATCTTTGGCCTATATCCCTAATTCATCACTCTTCTTTAAACTAGTCCTCATCTCCTTAGCTTTTTTAGTGTAAAGGGAAAGGGGGAAAAAAAACAAAAGAAAAAAAAAAGTAATCAAAACAACAAAAAGAAAAAGAAAAAGAAAAAGAAAAGAGTTGGCCATGTTCATAAATCAGAAAGCATGACGACTTTCTTCTTCCCCCTTTCATCTTGAGCACTTGAATTTGGCCGTCTCACAAAACGCCCCTGTCACACATTGCATAAAAATATAATTTTTTTTAAAAAAAATTAGTAAAAGCATTTTTTGCATATATAATATGACATGCTTTAATTTAAAATTAAAACAAAATTTATAGTTTTAGATGTATGACTCTACTTTCGTACGTAGGGAGTCAACCGGTCTAATTTGCACCAAATTAGTATAATTTTTGTGATTATTGTTATAACTATTCACTTAAAAAAAAAAGAAAAAGAAAAAAGTGGTAATAGTGATTCAATTGATAATGCTGTTAACCATGCTTGACCAAATTTAGTTTCGGCAATGAATTGAGATCATTGCTCAGTAGTCAATTTGTTAGTAGAAACTAAAACATGTCACATGTTTAAACAATGGTTTATAGTTAAATAACAAAATTAATTTTTGTTAACCATTTTGATTCATGAAAAAGCTTGCATAAAAAAATTAAAAAAAAAAAGAAGCTTTTTCTTGTTTTCAATAATGGAAAAAAGATGCAAAACCTTAGACAAAATTGAAGATATAATTGCAACAGAGTTCTGTTTTTCTGACATGGTAATTCAATACATGTGAGATCACACAACGATCTAATCCTGAGATATTTCATGTGAAATTTTAGGCCATCGCCCATCACGTCAAGTGACCAAAGAAAAATCACAAAAGGCCAAAAAGGGGACAGAAAATGGTAAATTCAAACAAGTGTTCAAAACAAGCCACGTGTCACTTTTATTTACCCCGTGTGGTGTTACAGTACAACCAACCGTAAGTAAACAACGCAATGGGATAACATGGTGCAATTTTATACCTTCATTCTGGGCCGACGATCGGCGTTGACTTTTCTGACTTGGTACCTGATCTTCTTAGAGAAAAGGCGCGTACGCCGCTTTTCTTTGTAGCGCAACACACTAGCCTCTCTCAACCCACCGTCGGAGAATAAATCAATCTGTGCCAGCCTGGCCTGCCCAAAAATTAGGGAAAAGAAGGAAAAAAAAAAAAGAAATGATTCAGTGCTCCGCATCACCACAGCATCTAATGTACGTACTACCATCATAATCATTAATCACATCATAATTCAATAAAATCCTGTCATTTTCGTACACATTCCGTTCAAAATCCTTCAGACAAAAACGCAAAGTTTGTCTCAGTGAGAGATTCATTCACTTAGCCCTCTCTATAAAAGGCCAAAACCAAAATTAGTAAAACAAACTTTGGGTCATTAAAAAATATTTCAATTCCAAGTCCGCCGTCTGATTAGTTTCAGAAAGGAAATAATAAACTTAAAAGGTCCCACGACCACAGACAAGCTGAAAACGTCCGCACAACTGGAGCCTTAAAAAACAACAAAATGTAATAAATAATAATTATACGAAAATGGGTAGAAAATAATAATCAAATTTGAGTGATTTTAATTTTATATCCACGTACTTTATTTAAAATATTAATAAATAAAATATGAATTATGATTCGCCGGCGGGAGGTAAGAAAACGTACCGAGACATCGTTTCCTTGCCCATCGGAGGCCAAACTGTCATCTAAAAACGGCGATCCTTTGTCGGACCAAGCGTTCAAAACGTCGTCGTATTGCAACTTTAATAACAGCTCACCGGAATTAGCCTTGGGAATTGGGCTTTCTTCTTTGGCAGGCAATTCCGAAACCTTGGATTCAGCTACTTGTTTTTCTTTTTTGACTTTCTTTTTCCTTTTCTCCGAGGAACTCTTCCTGTTACTATTACCGGTACCGCTACTGTTGTTGAATTTGGGAGAGATTTGAAGAACATCAATTGGGAAATTCCACCAATTGCCTTCATCAACTTGTCTCAATGCTTTCATTCCACTTCTCATTCCGAATCCGAGTTCTGGTTTCCCGCCAAATCCCATCCGCATTGGGTTTCCATACCAACAATTACTGTTATGAACTTGGCCATGACCATCATCGGACTCAATTGTATCTTTCTTCACACTCAAGTTACCCATTATACTATCAATACCCTCTTCAAATTCCTCATCGAGAATAATAGACTCAGCATCAAAATCTTCATCAAACTCACTAGAAATCTGAACTTCCATTGGATTGTGATTAGCCCCTTGGAAATCAACTTCACCACTATTTTGACATGACAACTTATTTTCACACAATTTTGTTACTTTTGGCTCCAATGAGAATCTGGGTTTGTCCAGGATTGGTTGGTGAAGCAAGAAACCGGAGTCATCAATAACGCGGAAAGGGAGCAACAATTCGGAGGATTCATCAAAGAATTGTTGACGTGGTTGTTGCTGTTGGTGGTGGCGCCGGTGGTCAGGAGGCTTGGTGGCGAATTTGTTTAAATTGGTCAAGTGCTGTGTGGAGAAGATGTTGGGGTAGGCTGTGGACAGCAGGGCAGCAGCTTCATTGTAGGTTTGCTTGGGGCGTTTCCGTGGGGTACGAGCTTTCCTTGTGGAGATTGCTAGAGGGGAATTGCTTCCTTCTGAAAGAGTTGACGAAGGGGATGATGATGTGTGTGAGGTTCTTGTTGAATGGGATGGGGATTTTATGATTTCTAAGTCTAGTGCATAGGTTCTTCCGCCTCCACTCAAATAGGAAGACATTTTTAGTACAGTCTGAAGTACAGGACTAAAATTTGATGCTAATTTAACTATTTTGTCTTATGAAAGTGACAGTTGAGACAACATTTGAAGGTTGAATTGTGGGTAGAATTCACTCGAGAAAAGGAAAAAGTTCACTTTTTTCTTCAAAATTGGCAAGAAAGGGATGAGGTTTAGTGAGAATTCAAGCTCTGGTGACGGTTAAGGCTCGGAAAAAGAAATTTGGAAACTTGATGAAAACCCAAATCAGAAATAATCAAGCAGAAGCAGAATTTAGATAATTGGTAGGAAAAGAAACATACCCAATTGAAATAAAAGTTTAAAATTGAACCTTTTTCTTTTTTTCCTTTTGTTGCTTTGAATTGGCAAGGAAAGAAAGAGCCTTTTGATTCCTCTGTATGAAATGAGTATAAAAACCCTGAACCCTAAACAGTAAAAAGTGTGCCACAACAAAAAAGTTGTAGAATATAAAGTAGAAGAAGAAAAGGCCAAAAACAAAAGTAATAAATTAGAAATAAGAACGACCTAGAACCCTATTACAGAAACAAATTCAAACCCACAAATACCCTGAAGAAATGAAGGAAATTGCAAAACCCAAGAAATGCCCAGATGAGCAAAGGAGTTATATTTTGCTATGATGAGAGAATTTTGGAGTAAAAGGGCAGGAGAAACAAAACAATCTAAGAAAGGTAAGTAAACCAAGTAAGGAGAAGAAAAACCATCTGTGCATATATATATGTATGTAAATAAAAAGCTGAGAGAGAGAGAGAGAGAGTTTAGACGAGGGAGAAGGCAGGTCACGAGAATGAATGGAAAAAGATCCGTTGAGGGGTAATTCTGAAAGATTGGGGTATATATGGTAAAGAATGAAGAGATGCGAATAGAAGAAGGGACAATGCTAATGTTTCTGTAATTTCTGGTTGGTGTAGCCTATGGGACCACTCACTAGTCACTAGCACAACACTACAAACTCTTACTCTGATTTGCTCCCTCTTTTACTTCTGTGTTAGTTCTGGGTTCAATTATTTTATATCTTCCTTAGTTCCATTTTACTACATCGGCCTTCTCCTAAGGCTTTCTTCTGATCAAAATTGACCTTTTTATTTTCGCATAATTTAAAAGTTTAAGAATTGATTTTCCAAAATTATTTTGAGAATATTTCAAAAAATGCTCAGCATATAAGCATCCAAAAATGAGCATAAAAGAAAAGAAAAAGAGAGAATCGTGAAAATTTAATCATAATTCATTATTTTTAACAATTTTTACTTAAAATCATACTATGGTCATCAATGATAAACCATTAATAGAACATAAAAGAACATACATATGTCAATGGCATTCTTGTTATTCCAAGGGTTTTCAAAAAGGACAATTTCGACCAAAAGCTGGTTTTCACAAAGGACAATTTCGACCAAAAGCTCCCGATCCTAATCATGTTCTGGTTACATTATGCCAAATTTGCCACCCATAACACCTGCAAATTCCTTAAGAGATTTTATTTTATTGGAAAGGTTTCTTATCTGCTGACGTGGCAAAATGGCATTGGTGAAGCTAGATTTTTTAGGGCTGATGTGGCACGCGCTTTATTGGTTGGAGGATTATCACGTGTATCCACGTCGCAAGGGGGTCCGTGGTTTTGGATGTTGGTAGGGAGCAGCAATGATTTGAACCTTTTTGGAGTCTTTCGCTTGTTTATGTGTGGCAGATGGCGCTCATACGTTGGGGTTTTTATGTTCATTGGCTTTTCTATTACAATTGCTAACTTTATCTTTAATTTGCATCATCAATCCATCATCTTCTGTTTTCTTTTCTTCAAAAAAAATAATAATAATAAACAAAAATCTCTCTCCCAATCTAGCTTCATTTAGTTCAATTATGTGTGGTATACATATAATTCTAACTGCTCAAACTAAAGACGCACTTTACCAGCGTTTTACCACTGATGTAAATAAAAATCCTCTCTCAAACATGGAAAAAGAGGTGATAACCACTTCTAATTACATAATAATAATAATAATAATAATAATAATAATAATAATAATAATTTTCCAATAAAAACATCTTCATTTTATTAAAAAAGAACGTTACTAACAGAAAAAAAAAAGTCCTGAACAAATTAAAATTTGTGTTTTTTATATTTTACTCTCATACTTCACTGTAATAAAAATGTCCACACTAGGAAATAGGAATAGACTTTTTCTCTATCCATATATATATTTTATATTGTCTGAAATGACTGTTCGATATGGGAAAAAAAATTAATGAAAGGAAATACAAAAGTGCAAGTGTCAATGCACGTTCTAGGTTTTCCAGTTTAAGTTTTATTTATTATTTCCTGGATGTTTTAGATATTTCTGAAAATATCCCAGACACTTGTAACATGGATTTTTGGTCTTTGTTGTTTCATAGATTTGACAAATTATTAATTTCCTAAAATGGTTTTCCCCCCCTCTATTTACTTGCTTAATTGAAATTTTAGGAAATTAAACAATATTAAATAGGAAATTATAGAGAAAGGCCATGAACTATTTTAAACAGCTATTAAACAATATGAAATTTCAATTAAGATAATATGTCCAAATCAACACTCTGAGGACTAGTCGTCATAAGATTTTTCCCCTAGCATAATTTAGCTAATTCAAGTTCCGTATGTTGAACTACATTAACAGATCTTAACATTATCAATAAATTAAAATTAATTTCAAAGTCATAATATTTATTAATATAGCAAAATGATGAGGTAAAGTCAAAGCCTACGTGTTCAGAGTACAGACTTTGAAATTTAAGGATGAATTTGGTCATAGGCATATCCTTTCCATTATAGCCACAGGAGCATGAGTACATATCCTGAAATCACGTTCACAACTCTGACAATACCTTATCTTTAAATATGTGACCCAGAAATATCACACCCCTTAAAATTGGATAACATTACAACTAGAAATTTCATTATAGATGCAATGTGTAATTCATTCTCTGTCTATCCAATTGCCTAGTTCGAGAATTATCATCTCTTACCATTCAGACAAAAAAAAATCAGCTAAGGCTTTAACTGTCATTTCATTAATATCCATGTCCTCACGTAACTCTAGCACAATGCTAGGTCATGCTATTACAACGACATATCAAAATCCTATAATAACATATCACAATTTTTAATATTAAAACCACAACCAATAAAGGGTCTCTGAAAAACCCAAAAAAAAAAAAAATCATCCAAAGATACTGCACAAATATCGCCATGAGTCAAAGTTAAAACTATGCCAAACTAGGTAGATAAATGACAAAAATATACAGCAATCTAGTATATTATCCTCAACAAATTGAGAGCTCTTAACTTGTTTTGGACAGTCTATTTTAGAGCATTTACGCAATCTTGTGTTGCTTTTGGCACATAATAGTAAAGGTTGTACGTATAGTATGTTAGAGAACTTTTTGGGAGATATATGTATATATATATATAAATGTCGGTTTGATATTACAGTTGGAAATTTTAAAACAAGAGACTATAATCTTGTTTCTTACTGCTTATGGCACCAAACATGCCTTGAGATGAAAGATTTTTCTCTTTATTCAGCAGCTGTAAGCAGCAGCGTGCGTATAGGAAATTTGAAATGACCAATGTAAAAAGAAGCAAAAATTGACAATTAAAAGAAAAACTTGCTTATTTGCTTGGCAATATTTTAATTATTGCAAAACAACTACAACCATACGAAGCACCAGTGGAAGAAAGCAAATGGATCTATAGTAATCAAGACAGAGACATCCATGCTTTGAACTATTTTTAGACATGAAAAGTTCCAAAACAAACGGCCCATTCTTTCATAACATAGATAAGAGATATAATCTCCTAAGACTAATCTTGGCTGCCGACTTGGCCTATCCTTGAAAAGAAAATGGATACCCATTCTCTTCACATACATAAGCTAGGGTGCCCTCTTGACTACCAATTGGGGCACCATTTGTTGCTCTTCATTCAACTATGTACTACAAGGTAACAGTTGGGGACCAGATGTGTGTTATCCTTTTATGGTCCAAGTTATGGGTAATCTCGTATGACATACTCTTTCAGATTTACTCCATGCTCCGAACACATCATGAATTTGAATTCTTTCTTAAGGTTAGGTTTTGGGGACATATTTTCAAACCCATTTGAATATAAAGTTGGGCTAAGGGCAAAGGTTTGGACTTCCAAGCTCTTTCAGTTCTTTTAGACCATGGTAAAATGTTTGCACATGCGTGCATGTTTTTATGGGTTGATTGTGACTTTATATATTCAATTTTATATCTAGGCAGTTCCACAGTGTAAACCAGGCTTCAATAACAGACACCAAAAGAAAATAAATTCCAGAGTAACAAATCAAGAATATAGCAATAGGAGAATAAAAGACACAGATCCATGAATAAACACAAATTGAATCTCTGATACTATCAAAGAGGCTATTAATACATAGCATGAAATATACCTATTCTCACAATGTGACAATCATGATTAAGTAATAAGACAAACCTATTCAAGGTACAGATGATGGCGCAGTAGACATTGGGGGTGAGGGAGAGGGTTCTCTTTGGAGTTCCTTGACCACAGCTGCAAGAGCCTCAGGGTTAACACCCAAGTCACAGAGGGCAATGAGGACTGAGAGAGTGTGACGATCAAGGCCTGTATCGAGAATGTTTGACATGTGAAATGCAAGGTCCAAGGATTCGCGGGCAGTTCGTGCAGCCTCAGGATCCATATCTACAAAATTTAAAAAAAGAAAAAAAATCATTAAAAAACATTTCCGAAATATACCTACATTACAAAATGAAATCTAAATTTGATTCTCTGATTTCATAAAGAAAAAAAAACACTATAACATAAATCTACTTGATTGAATCAATTGAAACATCAATGCACGAATCAGAAACCCTAAGACGGTGATTACAAATATCGAAACTGAACACTCGCGCGCAAAAATAATCACAAAAAAATGATTTAAATTCTGAAGTGCCGGTAAGGATAGACATAGTACCACCGCATTAAATCAATTAAAGTATAAATGAAAATAAAAATGAAATAATTGAAAATTATGAATTAAAAAAAAATAGAAACGTACCAGTCGAAGAACGGAAGAGAAATGACAAAGCAAAAGATTCGAATTTTGGAAACTGAATCAAGTAGTGAAATTTGGGTTGATGCTGAAATTACGCTTTAGGGAAGCTTTTGGATAATTTCGGATTCCAAATCCGATTAGGTTTCAGAAAATTCGGATTGGAAAAATCCATACGAATCCCATTCGAATTAAATCGGATCAAATCCGGATCGGATTAATATTCCGGATAAATTCGGATTCAGATCGGTCCAGATTGAGTTTTAAAAAAAATAGAATAATAAAATAATAATAAGAACAGCATAGCGCAGAAATGCTAGTTCCCTTTTTTGTTAAGAACTTGACGATCCCAAAAATCCTGCATAACGTAGCAGTTTAAAAGCTGGAAAAAAAAAGGTTAACAATTAACATAGAGAAAGAAAGTGGAAACCTTTCAACTTTCTGCATAACTCCCATCTAATGCCAGCACAACAACCTAACACTTTATAGATAGGATGCATTACTTCACTCCAGAACAGATTCTAAGAATGAAAAAAAAAAAAACAATTTCCCTAACGTTCTCAAGAATAATTAATATACTGAAAACACGGGAACAGTACTGGATAAATAATGTCATTAACCATCTCTGACTGCTGACCAAACTGTAACAACTAAGCCCGCAATGCGACGTATAGGTAAAATGAAAAACAATAAAATGCCTGTGGGATCGGATCAATACAAACAAATCGTATAGAGACCAGTGCAAAATTCCAAGTTTGAAACACAAATCGTCGGGAGTCGTCATGCGTCGGGATTAGTGGATTACCATTAACAAGTCGCGACTCACGAGGTTGCTGTAGCTGTCGGCTGCTCGTCGTGGGTCTGGAGGATGTCGTGGCGGCTGGACGTCGATCAAGACGCGTTCGTTGGGTTTGTGTCGTCGGCGGCGTGGGTCGCCGTGTGCTTTAGGTGGTGGCCTGCGGGTGCGGTTTGTGGTCGTCGATTGGTGTGTCCTGTAGTCGCGCGGCTGGGCTGTTTTCATTTAATTTCGGCCTATGTATGTATATTTTTTTTTTTGAGTGGCAGTGCAATGCGATCGGGTTATTCGGATTGACTTGAATTCGATCTGATTCGATCCGAAATAAATCCGATCGAATTGGACAAATTATTTCCAATCGGATTCGAAGCCAAATCCAAATTCGATGCCCACCCTTACTTCGACTTGTATTTTCTAGGGGTAATGTTGTACTTTCACGTGTCATTTGAGATACAAATAACAGAATTTTGAAGTCATCGACTTTTAACCTAAAAGTTAAATAAAATCCTCCCAAAGAAAATACCCAACGTAGACGTAGTATGCAAATCTGTCACATTTATATATAAATCTCTTTTCTTTTATTTTATTTTAAAATTTTGCTTAATTCGTTTATGAGTAGCTAGTAATTGTTAGATTGTACAGACTGTGTTGTGATGCATGCAAAGTGTTTGATGAAATGCTTGTGAGAGTTGATTTATAGATGGCTACTTCTGGGGAAGAGTGGTCTCCTGATACTCTTGCATTTATGGATCTTGCAATACAACAGGTAATGCGTATAACTCTGTATAGAAATTAGGCCTTTTTTCCTTTTGTGCAAAATATCATTTCGGTCCTGTTACTTTGCATTTTTAACATGATTCTTTTTTCTGTGGCAGGCAAAACTTGCTTTGGACTCCCTTGAAGTGCCAGTTGGGTAAGATGCTTATTACTCTTGTCATTGTTTCAAGCATGCTACTTCTAGAATATTATCTTATTTGATTCTAAAGAACAAGTTTCCAAATCTGTGCCGTTTTGTGGAGACATGCCTCATACTTTGCTTATGTTTATTGCTCTTGCATATGTTAAGTGCATGAATTTTTGGCTTCATTGATCGTCATTTGAACTATTTTTATTGATTAGATGTGTGATTCTGGAAGATGGAAAGGTCATTGCTGCTGGTCGAAATCGAACTACTGAGACAAGAAACGTAAGAACATGAATGCTTTTTTTCCCTCTTTTTAAACTTTCCTATTTATTTATACCTAGTTTTAATTAGTATCTTTTTCCACATTGTATAGGTTTCACTCTAGTTTTTTTGCTGCAGGCTACAAGGCATGCAGAAATGGAAGCTATTGATGTTCTTCTTGACCAGTGGCAGAAAAATGGACTCTCACAGTCAGAGATTGCTGAAAAATTCTCGAAATGCTGCCTTTATGTAACATGTGAACCATGTATTATGTGTGCTGCTGCATTATCGATTCTTGGTATACCATCCTCTTTTAATCATAATATCAAAAAGCTAATCCCTTTTTGTTTGTCTTATTAACATTTAGATTGCCTTTTTTTAGGTATAAAGGAAGTATACTATGGATGTGCAAATGAGAAATTTGGAGGATGTGGATCAATACTGTCTCTGCATCTGAGTGCCTCTAAGATGCTGAATAGGTTTACTTTTTAACCTAGGATCAAAAACTACATTTTCTTTTGTGCTGATCTTGTTATCATCATTGTGGTTAAACATCTGCAATTCATCATTCAATTTAATAGAGTTAACTGTTCCTGTTTCTTTTACAATTTTTAATATTCTGAACTTTTTGTTAGTGGTGATGTTCTTGGAAGGAAAGGTTTCAAATGTACAGGAGGAGTAATGGCATCGGAAGCAGTCTCTCTGTTTCGAAGTTTCTATGAACAAGGGAACCCCAATGGTATATAGATGTCTTATCTAAAACTTAGGCTTCATATAGTAGCATGAAGAGAGGTGTACTGCTATTTTAATGTTTTCTTTTGTTCTAAAGAGCATGAAAGAAAATAGTCACCTTATGGAGCAGTTTAGCTTAAAAGGAATAGATCATTTACTGCATTTCTTATTCTGATTTATTTTTATTTTTAAAATTTTTCTTTATTCTAATCTCTGCTCGAATTCAGCTCCAAAACCGCACAGGCCTCTTGTTCACCAGGCAATGAATTGAAATATATATATATATATAGAGAGAGAGAGAGAGAGAGACACGCCCACAAAGGTCCGTTATATTGCTGCTGCAGCTTAATAATTTTTACTACTTTAGCTTTGTTCTCTCTCACTCTTTTCCTTTTTTTTTTTTTTGGTTAATTTTATTTATCATCATGTGAAATCTCAGGCATGTGCTGGGAGTGCATCATTCGAGTTGGCTTTCAGGAAGAGAAAAGTCATATATGGTTGATGAGATGGCCATCAGCATGACACAAAGTAAATGTAAATCGATCTTCCAGTTTGTATGAAGTTTCTCCATTGTGTTTTGAGTACATTATGTACCAATAAATTAGTTTGCACTAAGGTTGCTATCGATTTCTTTCTCTGAAAGGCAGTTGTTTCAAGTTCGTAAAAAAGAAATTAATTTCCAAAATTGGCAAGTAAAGCATAATTCAATGCACATCTACTTTTGTATTTAACAAACATGACATTAAAAAATTGAAATAAATTTGTTGATAAAAGTGAAGAAGACTACAAATTGTTAACTATAATTATTTTTTTGAAATTGTTTCTTGCACAACATCCCCATATGTAAAACTGTCCTCTATCAAGTAAAACTGTTAGAGTCTCCTCTATGTAAATCTGTTTTCTACCTTTAAAAAAAATAAAAAAGAAAAAAACCCTCATTTTTATCAATCCAAAATTGCTCTACTACAAGCAAACTTCTCACGGCACTCATCTGAATCTGTGAATCTATGATACAATTGAATGACAAGGTTAATGAAAAGAGGTTAGTAATCTCGTCTCCTGCTGCTACTGAGATCACTAACAAACTCTTCATCATTGTTTTCCAATTGTTCCAATAGTTCATTATACTGGGGATTATAAGCTGCAGCTAAACGCAAATACTTCTCAGCTTCAGCATTGCGACCAACATTACATAAAGCACTGAAAACCCAAAAAAGCAAGATCCAAATCTTTTTTTTTTCAGTTCATAGCAATTAACATAAATTATATCAATGATACTGGAGACTGTGAGAAGATTAATTATCGAGGGTGAAGTTGCAAATATTAAAAAAGTAATGTTAGCAACATACCTTGCAAGCACTACTAATCCATCATAATAATGAGCTTTGGACTTTGGGTCCTCGGGCTCTTTCAAGTTTCCAATTCTTTCCAGATGTGCAATCCCTTCCTCCCATTTCTCCTGTGACATACAAAAGAAAGCAATTTGAGTTGACCCTGCTGAACCAACTCAAAACAATTATGGGCGGCCTTTTGCAGGGTCCCAAAATTGAACTTGATCAGAAAATACTTCAGGATTTAATATGTTATCCTCTCTCTCTGATTTCGAAGTATTGATTAGAATCTAAAAGCATTACTGACTTTATACCTGTCGTATACAGGCAACACCTGACCACTGAGAAGCAACAATTAGAAGATCAATAGCCTCAGGTTCTGTTGGATGGCCAGCAAGAAAAAGCTGATGAAATGTCGAAGAAAAGATTATAGTTAATGACACAGCAAGAACCCACGAACACTGATTTGATCATAAAAATTACTCGCAAAGATTAGCATAAATCAAAGTCCAGTAATAAAGGCATCTTAGTAATTTTTTGAAAAGATGATTCCAAAACAAGCACCAATACATGTTTAATTTAAACACGATGCTGTTCAAATTTCAGTATGGAAAGGAGGGTAGATCATGGATGAACAAGTTTTTCAGTGCTTCAAACCTATATAAACTCTAAAGCATGCCAACATGTCGAGAAGTAACTAAATCGAACTTCAACTCAAACCTTGGAGATAGCACATTCTAAATATTCAACGGCTTCTTCTAGAAGCCCTTTCTGCAATTGAGTCTGCCCCATAAGAATTAATGCGTTTATGTTATCAGGTTCTTTGTTGAGAGCGAGTCTGTAATCAAATGTTAATTATTTAGTAAAGCAATTGTACCTCAAGATATGGAGATTGCCTTACACTTTAACATATAAATAAAACCATAGAATGACGAAGGAAAAAAGATAGCAAGAAATGCAAACTACTGTATCAAGGGAATTGGTCTTTCTTTATCCCCCTTTGACAAGAATTTGACTGAAAGCTGTCCAGATTCCAACAACAAAGACGTGAGACAACATTTAACACATCCCTACCATTCAAATAATTGATAGGTTCCTAGTTTTAGCTACTTACAGCAATAAGCTCTTTAGGTGTTAGGTTTTCGACAGAAATTTTCTGTTGCTTTGCTGGTGATTCCAAAGTTGTTTCCGGAGTATCAATTTCTTCAGGTTTTCTGGCTGCCGCTGGAACAACCTTGTCTGGTAACCCTAACATTGTGCGGCTAGCAGGATGTTTGAGGGCTAATAGCTGCAAAATTGATTGTAATTTGTGTTACAAAACAATCAAAATGAACTGAAATACAAAAGTTTGGATTTTAATAGCTAAAATAATAGCATATTGCAAACCAGCGAGATTGATAATGGCAGACTATAATACCAGATCCAAGGCCGCAAGCTATATGGTTTCAAACAACTAATCACATCCCCAAAGGATAGCCAATTGGTTTAATCTATTGCCATGGAAGCAAGAGGTCAAGCAGCAAGAGGCCAAGAGTTTAATTGCTAGTTCTAGGGGATTCGCTTATTTTGGGGTGGGTTTCATTGTAAATAGTAAAAGAAAAGAAAAGTTAACCATGGGTTTCTGGCAAAAAGAATGACCGGATGGACTTCCAATATAAAAGCGAGATTATTGTACATGCTTGCCTAGTAACTGATTCAACAATTGAATCAAATGGCTCTCTTAACTTAATGGTCAAGTTATGGCAAAACCTAAAAAATAAATCAATCACTCTGAAACTTATAAGGGTCATTTTGGCATTTATCATAAAATTCAAGCAAATGAAGACTAGACATTTTCGAGTGAACTTTTCCTGTCTTTCACAGTTGGGAAAGTAGCAGGTCCTACATATCATCTAAAGGAAACAAATTTGACCCGATAATACCTTCATAAATCTTACACAACAACAAATTCTTTCCAGAAACATGAATTGCAATAATTACCTGGACGATGCTGAATGAGCTATTGGTAACCCAATAAACCAGACTTCCCTGCAATCAAGGCAGAAAATTGGTGATTATTGCCCAGGCACTGGGTCAGACAAACTTAGGTGTCAAATAATTACTCTCAGCTGAAGAAAATAAAAAGAAGCAATAGGAAAAGTATTCAAAATGAACTTAATTGTAGTACTTTTACAATGTAATTAAACCCATGTTGATATTACCTCAATAGGCTATGGACATCATGGTGTCTATGTATCAGTATTTGCCCACTTGCTTATCTAAACCATTTATATTGAATAACTTCTACAAAATTTTAAGTGTGAAAAAACCAATTAGGTTTGTCTCTAATTTTAAGTATGCACTTAAATTGCTCCATTAGTTTACCGGGCAACTAAGTTCTTGAAGCTGTGCCTTCCACACTTCATAGGTCTCTGAGTTCAATTTCTTATAATAATGAAAATCAAAAGAAACAGGAAACTTCTTGTTGTAATTTAGCTACTCACAATCTAATGGAATTGCATGATTGCCATCCAAGAAAAGAGTGCATTTACATGGGCCTAGTTACCACATATCACGATTTTAGAAGATCACAAACTATTACATTTGATAGTAACAAAGTGAAAATTGTAGTTCAGGACAAGGTAGTTGCATTTCCTGGAGTTATAGAAATTTTATGGAGGAAGCATGGGAGTCTTGGTAGTAAAACTCACAAAAAAAGAAGCTGTACGACCTTGTCCTGCACACATCTGAAAGGTACAATAGTGGGTGGGACTCGTTATTCAGATGAGCAGTAAGCAGCTGCATCATTTCCATAATTTCTTTTACTTCATAGATGAAGATTTCAGAAGAGACTCAACATGCGACTTACGCATACAAAGAAAATTTTCAAATTATTTAATTCACTATACAAAGAGTTCTAAAAGTTAAGCTCAAAGAAATGTAGTATCATGTGGCACAATTTAAAAAGAAACATGAGTGAAACAAGAAGTTACCTGAGGAATATAATAGCCCAAAAAAAATATAGGCAGCGTCATTAGGTTTAAATACGACTTGTAATACTGCAATAAAACAATTCCGTAACTCGCATTAAGTGAAATGCTATCCAAAAGTTCTGCCGGAGATTTATTGAACTTACAATAGGGACGGCCAAAAAAATGAATTGTAATAATTATAAAGCATAATTGTAAATACCCTCAACTTACTTTAGCCAATAAGCCAAGCAGACCATTTTCTTTTCCAAGAGAAGATGCCCCAAAAGAAAGCTGATAACATAGTAATAAAGAATCAGCATACTCCCTCATGGAGAAGAAGATATAGATGTCGGGCATACCTATTTCTCACACAACAGAAACAACCTTCTTTGGTGAAAGAAATACCGTACAGAAAAAACACACAAATATTGCAGTATCACATATGTAATGCTATGACTTCTCAAAGATAATGCTAATATATTTATATCCAAAGTGACCAACACAGCGAACAAGTAAACCTATTCTTAGCCACAAGCAGTCTTAAGCATACAAATAACTTCGGGCAGCAATTTGTTTTATTCATTCCACTGACATAGCAGCCAGATAATGAAGCATGCAACAATAGTATTGCCACTATTATTTTAAAGATAATAACAACATAAGATAACTCATAAATTGGTAGAACATGAAAGGTGAAAGAGATATTTTCCAATGTTTCAAGAAACAAAAAAAGGAATTTATTAAAAGAAAATTTTGCTGGTTCGGGATTGCTTGGATTACGCTGAACTCAGAAGCTCTCTTAATCCAGCTCCAAAAAGTGTTAAGAAGGACATTGGAAGTAAATATGTAAGAATCAGGTTATCAAACAAATAAAAAAATTAATACCTTAGAAAAGTTGCCCAAGGGTTGCATTGAAATATCTGATTATGAGAGACAAAATATTTATAGCTATTAACATGGAATATATGATTTCAGTTAAGCATGCAGGCGTATGCACAAATTCTAATCACATGCCAAAACAAAATTACTATTACTTGGAAACAATGTGGCAGCACCTTAACTGTTCATATTCACTTTGACGTAATGGTACAAAGATTGCAAGAATTTGGTAGCTACCATTACAAAGATTGCAAGAATATGGTAGCTACCATAGGAGATTTGCACCAATGACCTATTTCTCTTGATCATGCCAAGCAATTCATTCATTTTTGAATAAATAAAAATCACCTTTACATGTCAAAAGCTAAAGAAGCATGTGCAAGTAATTAATACATCAGGCACCACATAACCAAATTTTATTTTATATGAAAGCATCCACAACAATGAACCATGATGTGCACTAGAATGCTAATTTGTTTGAAACTGTTCATCGACCAATATACAAGAAATCATTATTTATCTCTACTTGATAGGGAACATACAAAATTTGATTGAAGAAATGAAGAGAAAAGAATTACAAAAGTGAACCCTAGATCTGCAAACCTAAAACCTTCCCTACTGTACAGAAACCAAAAATCTGTACAAATGTATTTATATAAAGTATACCCAAAAACATGAGAGGAACAAAGAAATGAAAAACTCAAACAATCACAATTAACTCAGGACCATATTTAAATCAAGCTGGATGAAAAAGAATGATGAATCTTGAAAATACTTAGAAAGGAGGAACATAATAATAGATTGCCTTGTTTAAAAGTTTTTAATCATGGGATATGTATACAAATACCTGAACATTAGTGTAGTGCAGACCAGCCATCAACACTGGAAAGATGGAGCCTAAAACACCATGAGGATATTCGGTCAAATTTTGGAACCACAAAATCCCACCCTGTTATAAATTCCAGAGAAAAAATCAACACGCACTATACTACTTTAGTAAGATAAACATCATATTCAACAAATATATTCAACACCTACAGGGGTAAAGATAAACAAAACATAATGAGTTCCTCCATTGTCAAGAACATTGAAAATAGTTTACAGAGGGAGATTCTTGTCACCAAATTACAATTAGTAAATTGTTTCCATTCAACATAAACTGATAAGATGAGATTCAACAATACTTAAACAAACAATATGTGTAGTCATATGTCTTCATCATCAATATTTACCATCAATACACGATAAGCTGTCAGATAAAAATTCATTTTGATTTAAAACTCAAGCAACATAAGCATTACGACACTTCAACTATGTTAATCTATGAGAAGGTACTGACGATGATAAATGTTATCATTAATACTGATATCTTATTATCTATAAATAAATATTTAAGTGTGTCAGTTCCTTACACAATCAAACCCTGGATGACCATCCAATGACATTCTCCGAATGCTGGTCACTCCTAAGAGAAAGCATGGGACCTGTAGGTAAATATTAATCTATGAGAAAACTCTGGCAAGATAATTGCGTGTAAAAAAGCATTCCAATCAACTATAAACTACTCTACTATCTTTTTTTAATTCTCTTTTAACTTTTCTTATAAGAAAGGTTGTTTTTTTATCCTCTTTTTGATTTTTCTTATAAAAGAGGGAGTACAAATCACTAAATGAAAATGACTTACAGAAAGGTGAAAAAGCCGTCCACAAAAGCAAAAATAGGGCAATGCAATTATATAGATCAAGACAACTCAAAAGAATTTTAAAAAAAAATGTGGCCACACAGTATACAATAAGAGTCCTAGATACAAAAAACACAGAAACACACTCTCCCTCATAACAAAGATCAGAAAGTAATAAACAAAAATACTAAAACAACTAAAACATCAAAATCGTAAAGACAAGTTTTGTTGAATTTTCTTCTCTTCCAAATTTTACCCACAATTTATGAATCTAACAAGACAAGTATTGCATTTATCCCGTAGTATACATTGATTCTCTTTAATCTAGGAAACCAACAAGGTTCCAAGAGCACTTTAAATCTTAACTGAGGCTAGCAATAATGAATGAACATCGGAATGATTATAGCTATGGTAATGGAGGATGAACCATCCTTCCTATATTCAATATAGTCTAATAATTATTTAGCTAAAGAAGAGTCCTGGCAAACCAAAAACTTCTGCAAGTGACAAACTTTAATCCAGCAGAATAGTCATAAGCAGGACAGACCACTCCGTCAATACCAGATCTAATACATAAGCATATTTGATTAACATTAGTACACTGGGGCTTTAATCAATTGGGGTTGGACGGTTAAGACATTGGGAGCTTTTCAGCTTAGAAAATATAGACTTCTTCCTACATCTCTGTGTTGAAGGAAAAGTTAAGAAACAAAAAATACATAGAAGTATTACCTGGATGGCGAAGGATGCAATGAACCATAGCAATGAGGGGCAACCAGCTGCTCTTTTTTCCCTCCGAAAAAGTGATATTTGGTCAATAAACCTCTTTCCTGACAGAGGTGGAGGAAATGGAGGCGGCACTAAGAGAAACGAAATTCAGATAAACAAAAATTAATTCCAAATTCAATATCTCAACTGCACTAAGCAAGAAAGGAAAGAAAAAAGTTCCCAGCAGGAATTTTATGAGAATGATTAAGTATCTTATTATTGGACAAAAGGATCATGAAAGTCCCTTATGTTCATAATGAAATGTGATAGCCTTACCGCGGATAGCTGGTTCACCCATTTGTACCATTGTTATTATTATTTTTTTCTTATCAAGATGCTTTAAGCCTTGTTTGTTCTTATTCAAAACTTGACATTAAAGCTAACTTAACATGTCATATAACAAGGTTCTGACCATAGAGAGAGAGAATGAAAAGGACAAAATGAAGATTCCATCACAAGTGACGGTAACTATTGCTCCAATCACATACAACTTCCACTACACAGCATATTAAGATAAAAGTGGCTATTAAGGATAATAAATAACAATAACACTAGGCACCAGAGGGAACTTAAGCAAAGCAAAATTTTCTAACCCAATACACGAGGCTAAGTAATAAAAGAAACAAATAGGAGCTATTTTCAATTGTTAACAAAAAGTAGAAAACCTAAGGAAAAGAAAGACTCACATCTAGGCAATAACTTTGCAATCCTTTGTATCTTCTTAAGTTGCAAAACAATCAGAGGAAGCAGCGCAATTCTGAGCGCTACGGTTGACGAAACTATAATTGTCCACCTGAAAGATCATTCCAAATCAATTATTAATTATGAGTCTCTTTGGATTGGCGCCATCAAAATCACCTTTTAACCATCCACATGAATGTTCAAAATTCTGCCACGTGGATTGAAGAGGAGAAGAGAAAAAGAGCATTACCAAGGGAAGCCAGTGAAATCATGGTAAGTATCAAGGAACGAAATAAGCGCACGAACAGGAAGACTCGAGTCTTCACCGGCGCTACTTTCAATCACTCTCTCACTCAAATTGACGGTCTCGACAGGTATCGGTACTTCTGAGTAGCCGTCGCCGACGCCGTCTCGGCCGACGCTTGAGTCGTCAGCTGAACCTGAGTGATAGAAATGAACGTGCGGTCGGAAATAGAAAGCACGTTGAGGTGTTTGTGTTTGTGTTAGTGTTGGTATTGGCGCGTTGAATAGGTGACAGAGCGGCGCGCGTAAGAGAGGATGAGAGTAGTAGCTACAGCGGCGGAGCTGCAAGAGTAGGAGCTTCGCGGTTGCCATTAACGGTAAAGGGTTTTAGGAAATTTTTCACTTTTTTTATGATTTAAATGGCGGGTCCGACTGGGACGTTGGATTTGGATTCCAATATTTTAATTAGGGTTCAAGAAAGTAATTAACTATAATGATTAATGAATTCACAATATTTTAAAAAAATATAAATTAATAAAAATTTTAATTAATTAATTAATTATTTTTTTATTAATATTTAAAGACTACTCTAATTATATTTTATTAAAATTTTAATATAAATTTTATTTATTAATTTATTATTATAAAATGACCAAATTATTTAATAATCAAAAGTTATTGTATCTAATATTCTAAATATTTAATTATATAACTTATAATCTAATATTTTCAAATAAAATCTAATTACTATCTTCATTATCTTTACATATAAATATCATAAATTTAACAGCTTAATAATTTACACAAATATTGAATCATAAAGACACTATATTAGTTTAATTAAACTTTAATATAATATTAAAAACAATAAATTCAATATAAAATTATAAAAATATTGAAATTAAAGTAAATATTTGTTAGTTTAAATAATTGGAAGATCATGTAGATTCAGCGAGGATAATATCTAAGAGAAGATTAGAGAAGATTATGTAGATTCAATTAGAGCAATATATATAATAAAAATATTAACAGACATATAAACGACTAAATTTTGAAATTGATTGACATCGAATAAGTGCATTAGAGTTTAAGTAGTTTTATTGGTTAAGTCACTTTAGCCTAGATGTTTTAATTAAAGTTTGAACATTAATACTGAAAATACCCACAGTAAATTATATAGTTAACAGTTTCCAGTTAATTTATTTTTAATTATACTTCAATTAATTGTCTCCTGATCTCGTTTAAATTTAAAGAGATACGTTTAATTTGAGGTTTAATAAAATAGAATCCATACTTAGTAAAAAGAAAAGTAAAAAATATATTAAACGAGCGAAAATTCATTAAAAAAATCAACTCTAGTAATACCCCATAAAAAAGATCGTTACCCAATAACCTCATACACACTGTCTTAAGTTATTGATTATAACATAAAATAAAACTTGCTATTTTAGATCAATTTTACAGTAGTTGCATGTTATAGTTACAGGCTTGTAGTAATTTTTTTTAATCATTAATCAATAGTTATCGTTCAATTATCGTAAAATAGAGTGCCCTACTGCCCTCTTCAATTTTTGTGGGAAGAGTTTAGCTTTATTTATTTAACAATATTTATTAAAAAAAAAACAACTTCTTTAAATAATAAATGAACCAAATAAAAGAAGGGTTTCTCATTGGTTTGGCATCTTATTTACGTTGGTTAATTGCACTCTCCTGCTTGGCGAAAGGGAAGGCCAAAGAGGGTTTCTAATTTACTCTTGAGGGGATTGGGTAAGTTTTCTGGGTTTCCCATTTTTTAAGCTTTATGTTATTTTATTTATTTACTTCTTTAATTTTATACACAAACATCAAGAATCACAATTGTTATTGCCTTACTTTTGTTTGCAGATTAATTGTACAATCTTTAGACGTTAGAAATTGCGGTTATTTTAAAGTTCAGCCTGTTATTTTGCCACAGCATAGAAATTAACTACTGAATTTAGAGCAACGATGAAGATTTGATCGTAATTTCTGGTTCTTGGTGCTCTCAGATTTTGTAAAATGCAGAGAAATAGAAGATAGGGTAGGTGGTCCTTCTTCTTTTTGTCAGTGATGATTAGTTTTCACTCTTTTCCAATTTTCATTTATGTCTCTTTGTTTTCGTTCTTTAGTTATTATGCATATATATTTGTTATCCTTTTTGTCAGCATTGTGGTAACATTGATTCTGTTGTCAGTGCTAGATATCTAGGTTTCCCTGATTTTAATCTAGTAGTTAATTTCAGAAATCAGTTTGAAGCACTGGGACGATATGGAATTTCATTATTATAGTCAAAAAAGAGTTCAATAATGTAGGCTCAGGTTGTGGTAAAATCTGCTGATATTAGTTTGTTTTCATCATGTGAATCGTGAGAAACGATATAGTCTGCTCATGTGCAAATGGGCAATAGAGAATATTGCTAATTTGTTTCTTCCTCATCATATAGCTTTAAAATTGTTAAAAAACCTTTTTTAAGCTGCAAATTTATCTTGGGTAATTCTGCAATCTTGTGTCCCATAAGCTTAGAGAATTTTTGTACAGTTGAGGGTGGTAAAAAAGGGGCTGTGATGTTTTGGCATTTTTTAGAAATGAGTAATTGCTATAAAGATAGGGAGAAGGATGATGAATTTTTGCTCATTTTCTTGCTTCCCTTGGGGTGTCGGTCTCTGCTGACATTCCAATCTTTTGGGTATTTAATGCTGTCTTCATTCTCTTTTCATGGATTACTGGTCCATCTGTCCTGTCCAAAACTATGGAACTCATCTGAAATGTCGATTTTCTTGATCAGATCAAGAACTCTGGGAATAGAGGTAAATAGGTTAACTATTTAGAAATGACACATGTTTTGTATCTCTCTTTCTCTTGAATAAAATTTCTTGTATATTTATGTTGTCTGCAGAGTTAAAATTAGCTAATCAGAGTATTTATTAGTATTGTATTTGTATCTTTCTCACATTGATGACCCTTTTTGGTGTGAGAATGATGAATATTATGCTGTAAGTACAAACCGCGTTGCCTTCTCATTTTCAAGAACTACTTAACTTATTTTGATGTGTACTATTCAACATGCAGATTTGTCATAACCTACTGACTTCTCTGTTCTGTTCTTTTTCCTTTTTCTTTTTTCCTCCTTCGACAATTATGAAGAGAAAAGGAAGTATGCCCTTGGGAAGTTCTTTATTGTGGATTTGAATTTATATTTGAAACACAAAGAGATATTAGTGGCCTTATTTTGGAGTTCGAAGCTTCATACTCGAAGTTATTCGAAGAGTTGTCTCAGGTGAAAATGCTGATACAGAGTTTTTTGCCTAGTTCAATTGAAGCTGCTATATTTCATGTATCTGACCATGGACAACAAAATTCTTTATGTGATTGGTTGCCTGCTTCTGAAACATGGCAGATGTGTCCCAAATACGATGGGAAAACTGGACCCTCTGAGAAGAATGCTGATACTTTATGCCCCTTAAATTTTGATAGAAATTCCCAGCATTCAACTGTCAGCACAATGTCTGGAAGTACTGCACCTACCCTCGTATACCAGCGACGGAAGTTACGAGGGAACTCTGTTCCCATTTTTTCTACACAGGACCCTGTGACCACAAAGAGAAGTGATGATTGTCTTTCAGTTGTTAGCTTTGATGCTGTTTCAGTGCCAATGGAAGAGCAGCATGCAGTTTCTCTAGCTGAGGTTGGCACTGAAGCTGTTGGAACTCCTATTTTGCCTCCCAGTATAAGTCAAAGTGAGCCCCGTCTTTTAAGGTCAGATTCAGTTCAGGAACAAGTTGTTTCTGACAAACTATCCAAAAATATCAGGCACAAAATGGTAGAGATTGACAGTATAAATGACAGTTGCTCGTCATCAAAGTCGAATATGGAACTTCTTTCAGCTTCCAAGAAGACTGAAGCGGATGAAACTGGTGAGTGCTCCTCCTCTAGTGCAGTGATGTTAGAGACCACGGGCAAAGATTTGTCAGCGAAGGATCTTTGCATTTCTATACTGAGAAACGAGGGGATGCTTCAAAGATTTTGGCCTACCCAGATTCGTTCTTCTGCAAATGATGTGGATATTGGCATTGGTTGCAGTGGTATTTGTTCCCGATCATGCAAAATCTGTGGTCGTTCAGAAACTGCATTAAAATTATTACTCTGCGATGATTGTGAAGAAGCATTTCATGTAACTTGCTATACTCCCCGTATCAAAATAGTTCCAAGTGATGAATGGTTTTGTCATTCGTGCTTGAAAAAGAAGCATAAAACTTTGAAGGCAACAGCTAGAAAATCACCAAATATTATCAGTGAAAAGGGAAGAGGTAGAAATGCTTCAGCAAAAGGTGAGCCAAGTCCTATAGAATTGATGCTGATGTCTACAGTATCATATACAACTAGTGTTCGAGTTGGCAAAGGTTTCCAAGCAGACATTCCAGATTGGTTGGCTCCAACTAACAAGTATGTTTTATTTGAAGCCTCACTTTCTGGACTTTTGGAAGTGGATTGATTCATTGGATGTATCACTTCATTAACTCTTTTAAACATTTTTCCAAAATATATATTTGCTGCATGTGTCATGCAAAAAGGTTTAATGAAATTGGTGTGAATACAATTTCTTTTGGTCTGATTGTCCTTTGCCCTTTTACAGTTATTGCTCGTCATTTTGTTATTATACCAGGTGACTAGAAGGAAATTGTTTGTGATAGACAAACATAATGTCTTAAACAAGGCAAGTAAAATTTGATTTTTACTTATAGGAACTTTTTCAAAAAGTATATTGATATGTAATACAAACTATAGTGAAGTAGAGGGTATTTGTAGATAAAAAGGTGTAAGCAAAATATAACTGATGTGAAAGAGTGCTGGATAAATGGGCACTTTGTGTTGTTTCCTTGTTATATATGGTTTTTGCATTTTGTTCTTGGAAAAGTATTCCTCCTCACTGTGTATATGTTTTCCTTGCGAATTGGTGCATTAACTGGATTGCAATGATTGATTTATGGATTTTTCATAACTGACTCATTGCTTACTTTGTTGTTTGTAACATATTCCTGTTTTCATTTTGGAGCAGTGATGGATATACCTTGGGTGAACCATTGGAATTGGATACATCAGAATGTCCTAGTTTGCACGTAAGGCTTTGCATCTTATATCATAAGTGGTATTTCCATTTGCCATTTGGCTGTACAGTTGCAGTAATATTGGGTTGTCTTTTCTCTTTTGCCAGGATTTGGATTCCTACAACCTTTCTAATCTCAGCTCTATAGGAAACTGGCTTCAATGTAAACAAGTCTTAGAAGGTACAGGTGATGGTGTTGACGGAACTAGCTGTGGGAAGTGGCGCAGGTAAACCCAAAATGATATTGGTTTTATTGCTTTTTGGTTCTTATTCTTCAATGAGAATGGGTGTGTGTTATTATTTAGCCTAATGTGAGCAGGATTTGAACCAAAGACCTTTTGTGCAGTATAATTAAATGGAGATATTTGATCGGAATTTATGAAGATTTCATGTTCTTATTCTTCTATCTGTTTGTCCTTTGTTATTGACTAGACAGTATTTCGTTGAAGCTTTCATGAGTATTATGCTCTGTATTTCCTTGGTGTTTTTCTTTATATTTGTTAATTTATTTTCTAAAATTGATTGTTTAGATATGCTGATAAAATCTCTTGTTAGTAATGCTTAAGTTGGTCTAATATCTAGTACTTTTTTAATCACACAGGGCTCCACTTTTTGAAGTTCAAACTGATGATTGGGAGTGCTTTTGTGCTGTCCAATGGGATCCAACTCATGCTGACTGTGCTGTACCTCAGGTATATATATCATTCACATCCTCTTCAATAATTTTATAAAATTGATTATCTTTAATGTATATTTGTCAATAATAGAATCAAAAATATTTTCTTTCCCCTTTTTTCCGTGATGTTAGACAGTCTGATTGGGGTATAGTTTGGGGACAACAGTTGAATTTGTTTGAGTCTTTGCATCGAGTATAACCAATTGATGATGGGAAGGGAAAGGGGCAATGGCAAATTGATGATCGGAAGGATGAGGGACAATGGAAAATTACTATAAAATTATCTCTAAGAAGCTTTGCAAATTAAACTAAATTTTAATTCATCTGCTTGATGTTTACTTCTTATTTATTATCACTTGGTGTGTTTGTTAAGCATGTTTATGTTTTAATAAATTCCTTCTCCACATTTCTCCCATATCTTGTTTCTTATATTTTCCTCAGGAACTAGAAACGGACGAAGTTTCAAAGCAACTTAAGTATCTTGAGATGGTATGTTTTGCTGTTCTCACTTTATGTTTTTATGGTCACCCTTTTACTGACCTTGTTGGGAAAATTTCTGCCTTCTTCCTTATTTTGAATTTTTTTTCCTAGTTTATCTCTGGTTGTTAACATTTCATAATCTGTGCAGCAGAGGTTGCGACTGGATGCTAAACGGCGAAAATTTGATCGGACCAAGAGCCGTCCTCCGCAACTCTCAGCAAAGGTTTGATGAAGTCAGAGACTCAAACTACCTGACCATTTTGTGAAGGTATCCATACTGCTTTACCTTCGCATTGTATTTTGTACATTCAAAATCACACAAAAAGAGGCTGAGCTCTTTGTATTGTAATTTTTGTAGATGGGAGTATTGTGGATTCTGACATATATGTAAGCCAGGTGGCATTTTTGTGGTCTCTTTTCTCTGGTCTTTTCTTCTCCTTTTTCCTACTGAATTATTTATATTCTCTATTGAGTTCACAAATCAGCAAAAGAGGTTACCAGTCAGGGTTTATATATTTTGGCAGAATTAATTGGTTACTGACAAATTCAATAGATAACTTATGTCAATAGGAATTTGGAGCTGATTGTCACCCAAGCGGCATTGGTATTCAACCCATTTGGTTTTTGCAAATCATTGACCTTATCCTCCCATCATCAAAACGGTGGTGGTGCCATGTAAATTAGACAGTTTAGGTGAAAAGAGTTTGTACAAGTGTAATTACTCTTTTTACACGATCGGGTAATCAGCTAGATTGATTCTTTTTGTCATGCACGTATCTTCAAAAGATTAGGCCATACAATGTTGCTAGGATTCACTATCATACATATCAACTTTCAAATTTTGTTAGATATTTCAACTTTTGAAATCAGTGTTTCATCTCATGTTGCAGTTTTGATTCTGTATCAATGTTTGTCTTCAGACTTGTAGTGAATAATGCATAATTGCATTGAATCATTCACTTTTCACAGTATCACAAAACAGGATAGTTCTATCCATTGATTTCTTACTTTAGAAAATAAAATTTAATCACCTCGAAGCAAACAAATTATAAAAGTGAATATAGAGGAAAAAGAAGTAGCAACAGTCAAAAGGAAATTGGCACTAAGCATTTATATTCTATATATAGAATCACCACCGGCAAAACTGTAGGTGAAATGCTTTGCAAATAATAGAGGGTGTACAAATGTCAAAGCTTTTCCCTTAGTTCTGCTATGGGAACATAGACCATATCATATAAATGACTTTTATTTGACTTTTTACTATTTTCAGTTTGAAATCTGGATAATGTTTGCTTCAAACTTTCCAGTCTACCCTTGGCACGACAGAGTCTCTCCATCTCTGCTTCAGCAGCTTGTGATTCACCTGTGGCAACAAATTTGACCTTTTTCGTCTTTTTTGATTTTGCTTTAAGAAGCTTCTTCAAGCTCACATCATCACTCAACTCAATACTGGCCTGAGATATCCCAAATACAAACAGCAAAGCACAAAGTTTTATCCATGGTCAGTTTATACATGCAGAGACTGAGGTTTGCAAATTACAACTACACTTTAATGTTCTTTATGACTTTCAGCAAAAAATCACTATGAGCTCAATTCCCCAAACTAGATTTCAATTTTTAAATCATTGCGAACGACACAGGTAAAATGAAAGAATGAAAGAATAAGAAATTATACAATGGCCAGGGCTTATATATGAACAATATACCTGATTGCTATTTACAGGTGATTCTAGAGAAGCTCTTTTCTGCTGATTTTTCTCGAAGCTGCTGCCACTGCTGAATGATTTTGAATCCTTTTTAGGGTGAATCCTTTTCAAACTCTTTGGGCTGCATCCCAGAGTTTCTTCCAGGGAATTCTTCGATGTCAAAACATCTGCATTTTTCTTCTCAGTTTCCAGACTAGATTCCTTGGAGATCCTAGGAGAACCAGGAACCTGTCGTGCACTCTCCACCTATTATGCAAGAGAATTTGTTAAAGCTACCAATTATATGACAGAAATAACCTTGCAACATCCTAAAGATTTAAGTTTCGTATCCCCAGGATTAGAATGAAACCAAATAGAAAAAATGTCCTTCCCAGTTCCCATATGCAATAAAAACAGAAGACGGACATCATTAACAGATAATAAATAACTGGAGAATAAATAACTGGAAGATATTATATTGGTTTTAATCATTTGGAGTAACATTCTGAAACAAAGTTAGATTGAATTTCCTTATATCTTAAGCGGACAAAATGAATATGAAAAATTTAAAACGTTAAGTGCAAGAAAAAGATACAGATACTAAAAAGAACAAGAAGAATATAAGACAGAAACAAAACATAAGCAATAAAGAACACGGGACAGCAGCTCACCTTTCTGGCTTTCAGTGCTAAGTATCTCGCATTTTTAAACCATTTGTTAACCTGCAAATTGCAATTCAAGTATGAAAAAGTGGATAGCAAACAAGATAAAAGATTTTTCTTAACAATTAGGGGATGCAAAATTATTCCTCAATAAAATAACATCATGTAGATTAATGCTCCTTTGCCATTTCTAGCTCTTCCTATCATATGCAACTTGATAACTATAGTCAGCTAGTACTTAGCCATTCAAGCAAGTCCAGACTAAATATCATATGTTCTTTGGAGGGAAGTTAACTAGATCCCACAACAAAGTTCCATATACTCCCAGGATGTAGGAAGAAAATAATTTTTTGTACAAATGATTAAGCACTGCTATTGAATTTATGGCACTGATGCAAAACATGAAAAAAGCTGCATCAGTTTTCAGAAATCCTTTTTGTACTTTTATGATGATAGCTCAAGTAATTACCTTCTCAGGCTCAAGACTCAACTCTTTCGACAGATTTTCCTTCACAATTCTAGAGGGAAGTTCATTCTCAGCAAACACTTGACGAAGCTTCTGGTGCAGCGATAAGGGGAAAGACAAATAAGATGGTAATAAGCTTCCAGATAATTAGGATTATAAACTGCTCACTGTCTGAAGAATCAAATTTCATACTACCTCTACTGCATTAGGGGGCATTCTGTGAAATGACCTTCTAATTTTTGCATTTGAAGGAAGCTTCTTTTTGACTTCTGCAGTTTTAACTTTGGAACATTTTTCCTCACTTCCATACAGAGTCATAAGGGAGTTCGCTGCATCTGACTCCTTTTCTTTCCGTCTTCTCTTTGCAGGACCCCAGTCTTCATCTTCACTAAGTTGCTCAAATGCAGAAGCATCCTTTCCAAACATTTCCTATCCGAAAGAAAAGATAGAACCCATATGTCACCATTTAGAAAAACAAGCATCTATTGAAATGTATTTGTAATTTGCTACAATTTCCATTACATAAAGTGTTAAAGAGTTAATATATCCGTTGGCAGATTGTGCAATAATATGCATGATAAACTAATTGCTAGAATTTTAACTGACATCTTATGCGTGCTGTAGCTGATTAGTCATTTAATAATTTTTTCTTTTCTTCATTTTATTTTCAGTTATATTACTTTCATTTCCTCATCCAACCCCCAAACATCATTTCTTCTTTCATTTTCCCCTATATCCTACAATTATTATTAATATTTCACTCAGAGGTAGAGAGAATAACATTTTTGGAACTTCCTAACAAATAAATGGATTGACCCACACTAATAGATAAATGCCCTTCATGTAAATTTTGGATTAATGCAAATCTAACATAAAAGAAAAGATATAACTGTCCAGTAAACCAGTGAAACAATTAATTTCTATTTTTATTTTAAGGAACTTTGATTTACTCACATCATATAACTTCTTATAATCCACTGTCCTTCGCTGCCGACGACCACAGATAATTTCCCCATCACTGGTTTCATCAGAACCTATACTGCTATCAACTGAATAGTTCTTGTAGCCATTGCTCTCCATCTCCCACCTCATAGATTCTGAAAAAGTTTCACTATCTGAAAACCAGCTCAAGCTGGTAGAACTGGTTGGATCATCATCAGTTCCTGCCCTGCTGATGCTGCAACTGTTCTCCCTCCTTTCAGGATTATAATCATCATCTTCAGAATCATCAGAAGGCCATTCTTCTTCTTGGTTTAATAATGCAGAGCAACCATCAGGGAAAGCAGCTTCTTCTTTGAAAATGTCCTGTATGATGGAGTGACTTTATTATACAGTGGCAAATTCAATTTATAAATCCCTAGAAAATTCCAAACAAACCTGCCAGTTGCTGTTGACAGAAAAGGAGGTCCCAATGTGAGCATTCATTGATTCTATAATTTCCATTTTACATTCACAAAATTTGCAGAACCAGCCCTGATCTCCTGGAGGTACTGTAAATTATCAATTAAATTAAAAGTCCCATGAAGAAACTGATTAACTCATATCTCCATGCAACAAACACCAAAAATAGAAGTGAGCTTACTGCTTTCAGTGTCCAATGGGGGGTCAAGACATTTTTGGTGGAAAGCACAATTACATGTGCCATCACAGAGTACAATGTCATTATCTGGGAAGGCTTCACGCAACTTGCACTTTGCACAGATTATCTAGATGCAGAAAAAGCAAACAATACGAGTATAATTATGTAATCCAAGTGGTAGATATCATTAAACAGTTAAGTGTCTTCCTAGCAGTGTTATAAGTTATCCACTTATATCGATAACCTGATATCTGTGGACACTCAATAAACCCAGAATTTGACCAACTGACAGCAGAAAAGCCTTCTTCCCCTTAGTCTATGAATCAACCATATGGACCAATGTTCATTCCATAGGAAAATTAGAGAATAACCAACCCATTCAACAGCAACCAGAAATTTATAAAACCAGCCCATATCTAGTTTAATTCTAGCTAAGTCGCTACAATTTAGCTTAACTGCTACAGGTTACATAGTCTTACATGTTCATGGTGCACAGACCCATCAGTAGCAATAACAGAGCCTTCAATACATCCAACCGAGCTAAGAGAATCAAGCTGCCGGATTGCATCACGTATTCCAATTTTACACTTTAGTATCTGCTTCTTTGCCCGCTGCAATTCCTTCTCTGGCCTTATCTTTTCCCGGCTGCAATTGAAATTCAGATTTTAAGAACATCAAATAAGCTCTTCGTCATCTAAAGCTTAACTATGTCATAAAACTAACAACAGGTTCAAATCCCCTGCACTAAGATCAATTAGAAAATCAAGAATCAATAATATTCTTATTTACAGATCAGAAGAATGGCACATACCTATGACCTTTCCAACCTTCACCAGAATAAGCATCAATAAGGTTCTGCTCCAACTTCATTTTAATCAACAGGTACCTCGTTCTCCTCTGCAATCGTGAAGCTTCATCTAGCTCCACCTTCTCCTTTCGCCGCTTCTTGCTCCTACCCTTCCTTAGTTTACTTGTTTCACCATCTCCATCAGCCACTTCTACGTTCCCCTTGGAAATCACTAGTGCAGAATTTTTTCCTTTATGCTTCGATGATGCCCAATTCTTGGAGCCCTTTTTATCAATTTTTATATGCGGATTTTTTTGACTAACCGATTTGCTTCTTGCAAAGTCATCTCCGGCTCCCTTGCTATGAGACTCAGCAACTGTCCTCTTTAACAGGGCTGAATTGACTGTCTTTGACTGACATTTGGATTTAGATCTGAGTTTTTTACTCTTTGATATTTTGCTTCCTTTTTTGAGCTTCAACGATGCAATTAGTTCAGACCCTGAATCTTTCTTAGGAAAACAAGATTTTCCAGATTCTGAATGTTTTACAACCTTCTGCCCAGCTCCAGGCATACTGTTCTGGAGTGTATAAATATAATTTTAGCATAAATGTCTCCTATCATATGTTACAAAATCACCGCAATTGTTTGTAAAGACAGAAACAAAACAACTACAAAGACTATGGTAACAAGTATCACGAAAGAACACGAATACAAAGACTATAGTAATAAGTATAACAAACTTTCAAAAACTCATCGTCTATCCTGGTCTTTGCATTTGAAATTTTGTGATGCTCTAAAAAATTTTAAAAAAAACTACTAGAAGAGATGTTCCTGTATCATGTATAAAAATAAAGGTATCATACATGAACTCAGAAAATAAATAAATAAACTCATCCATCATCCTGGCCTTTGCACTAACACTAACAAACATGAACCGCAGAAGCACTTTAACAACCGATGCTCAAACCATCATGAGAAGTAAACTCCTAGAAAATAGTAACTGTAACTAAACAAAAACTCTTAAATCATATCGCTATGTGCTTCAATTCAATGTTGCTTATTTTCCTAAAGGAAAATTTTCTCATAGATGCAAAAACAAAAAGGAAGACAGAAGGACAGCGAAGCAAAATGAAAAGTTTGTCTAAACATACAGGTTTTATACGAACATTAAGGCATTCTTTGTATTCCCCCAGGTACTTCAGTAACGTGAAAATTCTCTCCACATTTTGTTCCCATTAATCATTCAACATAAAATCTTAAACTAACTCATCACTCACACACCAATTGGGAAAGTAACATAAATATTGTGATTCCATAAATCGAGATCACAATTCACAATGTTTTGATATTCATTAGAATCAATTCACAAAGTGTATGATCATCAGAAAGAGCAAATTTAGAAAGATACCCAGATGAGAATCATGCCCAATAAGCCAATAAAAGCAAACAAAGACTGACTGAAAATTTACACGCTAAAGCCATCAAAAAATGAACAACAAATACAAAGAACAAATACTAAATAAAGAGAAGAAGCAAAAGGTAAAGTGTAATGTTTAACAACTCACTTGGCAAATCAAATTTTGCCAGAAAGATTCTTGAAGAAGAAGAAGAAGATCTTGGAATTAAACAAGGTGTTGGGCAGCAACAATGATATGTATTTATAAAGAGAGAGCATGTGAGAATTGAAACATTTTTGGTTAAGTCCCAAAAAGGAGTTTGAAATTTGGGTATTAAAAGTTTAATCAGAGAGTGATGAAAATAATGCAAAAATATTAATGGGGAATTGGGTTATTTTCGAAGCGCCACACAACGGTCAGCTCTTTTTTCTTTATAGAAGCCTCTTCTTCTTCTTCTTCTTCTTCTCTCTTGTAAATTTGTAAATTCTCTCGTTTGATTTGATTGATTAACAGTCTCTTACAAGGGTGTATTTGGGAGTTCCTAGTTGAAACAAATGTGCTTCCGAGTTTAAAAGAACTTTAGAAAACACTTGTTGATAATACCATAAAAAGCACTTAGCCAATTCATTCATTTTGAGTTTCAGTTTTAGTGTTGGAATTTTCAAGTTTTGTATTGTTATTTTTAACCTTACATGTAGGTGAGTGTCGTCGATTCCCAAAATTGATGTAGAAGCACTTTTAAGATCATGAAAAGCACTTCCAAGTACAGTGTAAAATCGCAGTAATTATATTTATACAAAGGTTGGATAATGTAGCATTTATATTTATAAAAAAATTTGTTCTGAAATTCTAGTGTCCAAAATTACCCTATATTTTATAGAAGGAATACGATAGAGATTTTTATTAATGATCTACATCATACTAAATTATTATTATAATGTTTTTGCTAATGTCACTTAGTTTTACGTATATTTTTTGTAATTTGTACACTATATTAATAGTTAAAATTATTTATCCTTACTTATGTAATGAGAACCAATTTAATAAGAGCTATCACGTATGTTATGGTGAGTGATGGTACACATTGTATACTTTTATTGGCGAGCACCAGACTCTAAAATTTTTTCAATAAAACATATCGTCGTACACTAAATCAAATGTGCTTATGTAATATGGGTAAAAAAATTATACACTGTTAAATTCTTATTAAAAAAAGGCATCTAAGCAATAAAAACCCTTATTTGATCATTTTCATGAAGAAAAAATCCAAAAGTATTAGTTAGCTTATTATCTATGCGTATTAGAACAAAAAGAATTGTTCATTGTTGGGTAAGACATAAAATGAAATCTACTGTTATCTTTTAAGGCGAAGGACCAGCACCAATCACTTACTAATGTAGCGAATTTTGTGATTAAAAAAAAAAAGTAAACAATGATTCAGATTGGACGAAACCATTTGTTAGAATTTTTTTTTTTTACCTTCTACCGAAGTGAAGAGAAAGTGAACTTTTTTAGTCTCCTCTAATTCTCTTTGGCACTCACTTTTACTTTGATTAAATTTATTTTTCCAACAAAGGAACGCATCCAAAATACCTTTTTTGTGCTTCCAGTGGGAATGTCTACAACAGGGATGGCAATGGAGAGGGAAGCGGAGGGGAGGAGACCGATATTCCCGCATTCATTTTCGATGTTCTTCGTATATTCCCGTCCTCTTCCTGTCTCCATCAGAATTGTTTGAAGGAATTCTCGTCCCCTTCCCGAATAATAAAAGGAGATTTCTGAGAGGTTCCCGATCCCCGAATAACTTATACATTTTTAATTCTAAATTTGATTTAATCATATTAAAATAAAATTTAAACAAAGGTAAAGTTAACAATATATCTTAGATTAACATGAATTCATTACAAAAATTACACTACAAAATACAAATCATTATAATAGTTATCTTCCTCAACCTTCATAATCTTATAATAAAAAGAAATTACTCTTCTATCAATAATGAAATAAATAAACTATGTATAAATACTTAAATTAATATTTTTAATAAGAGCATTTACTCTTATATCTCATACTCATCCTATTCTTTCTCAAGAAATGTGAAAAATTAAGAAATAGTATCAGATTTTAAATCTAAAACAATAAAAATAATATAAACAGTATGACTTATAATCTAAAATAATTTTGAATCAAGACCTTTGAAATAAGATATGGTCAAATAATAATTCAGGATTAAAACTAATTAGCTAGGTTTGAAATTTTTTTGATAGATTTATATAAATATTTTGATATTTGTTATTTATACTAATATTTAACATTTTATAATTTAAATTTTATTAATCATTTATTAATAATTTTAAAAAATAAAATCAAAATAAAAAATTAATATGAGGAAATGGATAGAAAATATAAATTCCACCTCATCCTTATTCCTTCTCCGAATAAAAACCTAAGTAAAAAATTATCCCCGTCCTTTTCCCAAATAAAAAAATTAAATATAAAATTATCCTCATACCCTCCCTGATTAAAAAAAATCCCCAAAAATCCCCGTCCCCGTAGAAATTTTTACCATCCTTAGCCTACAAGCAAACCCTTTTCACAAGTGCACACTGCTGAAAGTGAAAAGTGGTGTTATCAGCATTTCACTGCCATCCAATGGATGGTAGCTTTTATGTCCCAAGTATAATTTTTCCATTTTAATTGCTTAGAGTCATCTACTGATATCAACAGCACTTTAGATAAGGCAGTTTAGATGCAAACCGTATCATTATATGTTGGCATCTGGCTGAAAATTCAAAGTACTTCCTGTCTTCAATTCATCTTCTAAACCCCTCTTATTTCCAAAATCATTCAAATGTTATTTGACTTTTGAGTTTTGACACTTAAACATTCATACAGAGCATGAGAATATCATATCCATTAACAGATATCGGCAGTAAGAAATTTGCTTTTCTGCGTAAGGAATTGACTTTGACATTCATGATCAAGTGTATCTTTATTTCATCACTTAATGCAACAAGCACCGAAGAAAACAGTATCTGAAAAAAATCAAAACAACCACCGATGACCAAATCAACCCCCACGAGGCATGTTGTAACCTGTAAAAACAGGAGAGCATGTGACTGTCAAATTATACAAATTTATTGGACATGAGCAATAGAAAACAAGAGGAAGAAGAATACTTGGTTGGCAAACGCATTGGGCATAAACAAAAACCAATACCACAGCTGATTCTTTTATTCATGATAGCCAAAGACACATTATTAATGGGAAGAAAGCAAGCAAAAGAACTGGGTATAATTTAGACATAAAGACTCACGAGGCAAATAAATTTGCTATGATGTAAAACCTTTATAATATAGTATTTGTTATGCTTTATGGTTTTGAATGTCAGACAATAAAAGAAAAAGTTGGAGTTAGGACCAAGGTAGATAGAAGACAGTACTAACAACCAATTACATAAAATAAGACATCAAGCAATAGATTTGTATTGTCTAGACATTCATATAAAAGAATTTGAAAAAAAAATTGCAACAGCAGAAAGAAGTGATCTGACCATCAAATAATCTATTGGGAAGAATGAATTCTACATGATCATCTCACCTCATAAGTTTGCTGAAGGGTAAAACCATCCAACCAGGAGTTGACAAGTGAGATTACATGTCAATCGCATGTGAGACCATCCACTCAATGTTATAGCTCAACAGATTGAAAATAAAAATCATCCTCCTCCCACTTATCAGCTTCTGGTTGTAGGGTGCCAACACATCAGCAAGCTGATGTGGTGTGCTGGTCCCTTTTCACCTTTACAGACCTAGTAGACACGGTAATCCTTACTCAGGTTCTTAGAGACCTGCATAGCAAAGAGAACTAGGTCTGCCTTGACCACATTTGTCACAACCTAGGAATTTACCTTTCTAAACCCTGCAGCCTACACCACTATTCATAGCCTAGGAATTAACCCTTCCCCACCAGTCGCCCTTGTTGGTCCTAAGTCAGCCAACAATCATAAGAAAGTCTTGGATGGTGCCATCGCCACCACATCAGCACACCACCCAAGACTTTTTTCAACGATCACACAAGAGAGAGAACATATGCATGTGAAATGTGCAAATGCTGCCATTAAATAAAATACGTGAAATTTGAGGGGATCAGCTAACCATCTAAACGCCTCACCGTTTTATACCATTAGCCATGTACAATCCACAATTAAAATTACAATAATACAAAGATCCAATGGTGCCGAAAACAAAATATCCTAGAGATGCAATCAAATACTTAATAAGGCACACATTTTTGTAGGTATCTAGAGTCCTCCATCATCATTAACAAAGCCTTAATTCTTGTAGGCTAAGTCCATAGGCTTCTCCATGTTCCTTAGAGTCTCCAGAATATTTTCGAAGCTTCCGCCAACACACAAAGTTTTAGATCCTGCATGAGGGCCGCTGGTTTGCCCATTGTTTTTTTCTTTAAATTTCTGAACACGGTGGGGGCTCAATGTCAGAAATTTTGTTTCGGGCGCCCCCCCCCCTCCGGGGGGTTTTGACTACTGTCTGTTGGATTGAATCCAATAGTTACGTGCAAGATCCCATAACAGAAGCTCTCTCTCTCTCTCTCTCTCTCTCTCTCTCTATATATATATATATATAGCAGGAGTCAAATGCAGGATCCCGATGTGGCCATTGGAATTCAATTCCAATGACCCACTTTCTTTTGGACAGTGGGCCCACCATGTGCGGAAATTAAAAAAAAGGGGAAAAAAGCTAATAAATATAAGTAAAATAAATAAAAGGCTAAAAGAATAGATATATAAGTGAACTAAATAAAAGGCTAAAGAACAAATATTTTAATAACATATATATAGGATCCCTTCTATTGCGGGATCCAGAGATGGACCCCTTTTTTTCTTTTTTTAAATTTAAAATAGCAGTGAATTTTTTTAGAAAAAGGGAGCTGTTGGATATCAATCCAAGGATAAAAGGCCTGGGCTTGCTGGTAAAATGTTTTAAAACAAACGGAGAACACTTTTCAAAAATATACATTTCAAAATAATTTTTGGCTTAGTAAAAATTTGTGTATTATGATAATCCTAAGGAGAAAGTAGGATGCACAATTGAGATACTCATGCGTTTAAGAACTCAATTTGCAAGCCTCTCACTCATTTATTCTATGTAATCAAGTAACACTAACTATGGTGACGCCTAAGGACTTCGGACATGATGATCAATATAAGACTAATTGTGATGGAGCATATATAATGATGTAAAAGAGCATATACCATAGAGCATGTGATATCATGTCAAGAGATATTCGTAACATCTTTATTACAATTGTAATTCAAGTGAGTATATTTTAGCTAATATTGTAAATAGGTGGGTTTCTATATGACTAAACCTTCCCTCAAATCCACAAAGAATATTATTGGAAAGCTATTAGTGTTATCATTTTCTCAAAAACATGTATGCATCATTCTCTATCTGTTCAGTATGTTTGTAGGTTGATTAAGGCTAAGAAGGTCGATGTTTGGTACGCAAGGCCACAAAATTGAAGGATAAATTTCCCTTACCGTGATAACTCTCTCTATTTTTCCTATTCAAATATTGATTAAACAATCTTCTAATAAAAAAAAAAGCATAGATAACCATGAAACACAAAGTATGGAAGAGCATCAACAGACTATTACTGTCAATTATGCATGGACTATTAGATTATATGATAAAAGATCAAACAACCAATAAGGTATTGCATGACAATTGTTATGTCGGGTCTAAAGGGTAAGAGAAAACTCAAATTACTTTGTTCAGAAGATATAAGCACAAAAATTCAATAAACAAAATCACTTTCGGATACCCCTGGATTGTCATTGTTTGACTCTAAAAGAAAATAGGAGAAAATGCAACAACACAATGAATTGTTAAATCCTCATTTACCTCCAGGATGCATCAGTACAAAATAAAAAGGGAATTTCATTTAGAAAGATTTACCCAAAATACTCAAGTAACTTTCACTGTTTAGCTTCCTATTCATTTTCTGGCATTGGCAAATAGAGAGGTAAATGTTTTATCATCTGCGCAACTTGTTTTTGCCAACCCATTTTCCTATCTCTCTCCCAGAATTTGAAATTAAGAAAGGCACAAAAAAGTTAAAGAGGGACAGCTCTAAATATCACCCAATGAGAGATATATCAAAAATCAAAACAATAACAACAACGAAAAAGAAAAATCATATCCAAAAAAACCTAAAATCTGATTTTCTCTACATAGGTAATAAAGAGGAAACCAATTATTTTCTAAAATACAGCATTTGAATCCAATCTAAAAACAATTTCAATTATTATAATTTGTTTTGGGCTTTTCTGATGTATTATATATTCTGAATTAAATTTAAAATATGTCCAGAAACTGCTTCAGAGACCTCCCATTCAGAGGCATTTTAAAGGTTTTATCTTTAATGTATATCAAACAAAAACATAATCAGAAGCAAAACATTTTGCATATCAAACAAAAACATAATCAAAAGGTTATATTCCTAGCAGTTTCATCCTAGCTCAGTTGTTATAACAGATCAACAATAATTAATAAAAATCTGCAAACCAAATCAAACACAACATTCAACTTACAGTTAATACAGAAACCCCATAAGCGAACTCAGAAACAACAATCACCCACTTAAATTAAAACGCTAACAAACAAAACCCAGTTAAAATTAACAGCCCAGAAGACATAAGCAAGAAATATACCAGCCCAGATCAGTGGCCGTGCTCCTTAGCGTGTTGCTGGTGCTCGAGGTGGCGTCGTTCCTCGGGGAGAGCGACGAGATAAGAGAAGATCATGCCGCCGACGCAGACATGGAAAACTGGATCGACCGAGCTTGTTTGAATGTACTTGGCATGGTAATTGTCCAAACCACGCTGCACCGTCTGCTTCACGTAATTCACTGAAAGCATGGGCTTCAGGTAATTTGGCAATTCCTTCACTTTCATTCCCTTGACCTCGTTGTAGATTCTCCTCAGCGACATTTTGGCAGTCTGACTTTCGTTTTCGGTTGAGAGCAAACCCTAATTTTTGTTTTTTCTGATGACAAATGATGCTAAGGGTCGATGAAGGTTTTGTAAAATGGTAAATTGCATGTAGTCCCCCAGATATTTTGTAAATGTTATTTAGGCCCCTGAATTTTTTAGCGTTTTGTAATAAATGGAATAAATTTTAAGAAATAAGGTGGAAAATGAGGAAAAAATATTTTTTTTGGTAATTCCCACCACACTCTCACTTTAATTCACATTATATATGGATTTTTTTGTTTTATCAATTATAATATTGATTAATAAGTTTTATTTTATTTTTACTTAATATAAATAAATTATAACTAAAAAAATACCTATGTTATAATATTTATTCAACCCTAGAATATTTTTATGTTTTCTTTTCTCTCTTAATGTGCTGCTCTCTTAACATTTCTTAGTTTTAATAATCATTTTA
Source organism: Atalantia buxifolia (assembly GCA_030444775.1). NCBI lineage: Eukaryota > Viridiplantae > Streptophyta > Magnoliopsida > Sapindales > Rutaceae > Atalantia > Atalantia buxifolia. Next base: position 20,993,880 of record CM059834.1, on the reverse strand, counting down.
AAATATTATTTTAACTTTTTAGAGATTTTTTTAGATAATTTAAATATTTTATAATATGATAATGATTTTATTTAAGTCTCTAATTTTTAATTTATTGAAATTATTTATTTTTACTTATTATAAAATAAGCAAATGGGGAATATGGCCACCCACAATCTCCACCCCACTAAAATTATGAGGAGATAGGATGGGGAATAGAGGTAAAATTTTTAATAGGGTGGGAATGAGGTAGGCCTCCCCACCCCCCATCTCACCCCATTGTCATTCTTACAACTAAACCTCACTGTTTCAAATAAATTTACAAGTAAACTCCATCGTTCCATAAATGAACATATAGACTGCTACATAAGTTAATTTTATATATTTTAATGGAGATAAGAGCATTATAATACATTAATATTGGTAGACATTATGACATTTAATTTAATTTATGTTATAATCTCCATTTAGATAGACAAATTTTATTAACTAAAAAGAATCTAGTCGTTCATTGAAGTGAGCTTTGGATTATCATTGTCTTTTTCTCATTTGAAATATATTTATACGTCTCCTTATCTACTCATTAGCAATTCGTAACCTTCAAAGCTAAAGCTTGTGTATATGTGGATTTAAAATTAGTTGCAACCATCTAATTTTTAAATTGATATTGTATCCGTATACAATCTTTAATTAGGTTTTATCCATGTACAATTTTCAAACGCTATTTTAATGTTGCCTTGTTGCATCTGTGTCGTGTTAACGTAGAGTGTAATGAAAATTTATGTCAACACGATACAACCTACTTATTAGTCTTCTGAAAGCAGAGGTGAATGTCCAAACTTTCATTCAATGGTGAATATAATACATCATTGATGATCATTGTTTCTGGAAATATGATCAATAATTCCCGAAAGAAAGAATACATTTCATGATTTAATGAGTAAACAAAGAATAAGCTGAAAAGAACTGAACAACAAATGAAAATGATTCTCCTACTTCAAAGAATTAAAGAATGTACTGAAGTTAAGGGGAAGAAAAGACCTCTAAAGTAACATATGGTTTCCTTGTTGTGGTGTCGAACCATTTGGGAGGGCCAGAAATGGATCTCCAAAAGGATTTGAATAATTCATCTGTTGCATTTGTTGTTGGTGTTGAGGTAATTGAGATTGTTGAGGATACTGAGTTTGATTTTGATAAGGTACCACCATATTCATTTGTTGGTGTTGCTGTTGTTGCTGCTGCAGCATCATTTGCTGTAGGTGTTGCTGCTGCTGCTGTGCCAATAAGGCCATCTGCACATTTGTTGGAGGTGCTATGCTGTTAGACATTGCGAATGGATCATGTTGCTGATGCTCAAAGGGATTTGGCACTGCCATTCCTGCATTCCCATATCCTGCATTCTGCAGTTGTATATGCCTCCTCGCACTATCATCTTCGTACAAGCTATTGAGTAATAGCTTATCGAAGCCACCAGCCTAAACCGAAAAGCAAACCATGATCATGAACTCATTTTAAAGTAATTATTTCTTGCGTAAAGCTTCAGAACACGGATTCACATTTCAAGTCATATGAATGAAAATGCCTCCTGCTTGATAGTTGTCTTTTGGTTCTGTTTATAGTCTTTGGATGATATAGATTCAGAGAAAAATGAAAATAAATAGAATATAAATAGATGCACTTGGATGCCCAAGTTAAATTCACCAGTAACATATTTGACAAACTCTCTGCATTAGTCTTCTAAAAAGCAAAGAATATATTTACAAAATAAACTTCGTGTAGAGCAAAGAAACTCACCAATTTGCTGTCTACGACTTGGCAAGTGTTGTTGCTTGGGGTGGTAACAAGTGCTAGCTCCCATCCACTACCAGAAATTTCTTTCAAAGCACGATTTGAAGACAGTGGATCGTTGCCTACAATAATTTATCAAATCAAAAGAAATTGTATCTTAGTAAACAACATACGTAATTAAATGAATGTTCAATAGGTAGATGGCAAAGTTCAAAAATAATTTTTTTAGTAAAGGATGTTAATTTGAATAATTAAACCATGAATATGGTGTCGAGCCATAAAGTATCATCATTAAGTTGAGAGTTCTAAGTAGACCTCAAAGCTTCTACAATGTAACTGAAGATCTCAACATTAGTGCAACTGAATATTACGATTCCAACAGGACTAGACTTTACAGGCCGCACGTGCTCGAATGATTATTTTCTTTCTAATAATTTGACAAGCAGCATTTCACCTACCAGGTTGAACGATAGCGAGAGCCAATGCATTACTTTCCTCTAGTTCTGCAGCTTTTGGATTTACTTCTTCATTCAGACCCTGTTCAAAAGTAATTGTTTAGGATGAATATCAAGACAGAACTTGCCAAAAGAATTCAAAGGAGAAACAGCATAAATTCCAAATATACCAGAAGATCTCCTGTAGCTTCTGCTGGTATCAATGGAGCAGGTTCGACCTCCTCCTCTTGAGGCTGGGGTCCTTCCTCTGCTTCTACAAGGGGTTGACTCTCCTCGGGATTTTCTTCTGGCTTTTCACTTTCTACAGGCTCTTCTGGTTTGTCATCTTCTTCTACCGTCTCATGATATTCCTGTAGTTAGAATAATTTTATTACAACTGAAAATTTGAAATGAACACACAGCACAGTTTTATAAATGAGAAAGGCAATTCGTGTGGATTTTGAAAAATCAAGCCAATTTGAATACGATTTTAGCTGAAAAACATTGAACAATATTGTCCATATTCTTAGACCATATAGCCTGGGGCTCTAAATGTTTCTAAGAATCAATCACCAGCTTTCAATTTGTGAAGGTCCAGAATTCGTTTGCCTGGACTGTAAATAAGCATATAAAGAAAAATAATTGTAAAAACAATTGATCAACATTTTTATGGGCCAAAGAACATCTCCATTTTCAAGGATCCATGCCAAAGAAAGCTACATGTTAAACTTCTTCTTAAAGGTAACTATTTCTGACCTAATACATTGAGAAAACTCTATATTATCAAAATACAGTTAGCATAATCACAAGGGGTGCCTAATGTTTGCAAGAAATAAAATGACTTCAGTCCTTGCAACGGCCAACAATAATGAGCAATTTGGTTGAAACGTCAATGTGATGGGACAAAATAATGATCTACCAGAGTGATGAAGTTGAAGTGTGTATTTCTCAGCAGGATGAAGAGGATGTGAACCAAATTATTTACCAATGCAAGACACAAAAATGCAGGCTGGCCGGCACACACCAAAACAAAAAGTAAAAGCATTTGGTATAATCTTGATTAAGAATTGGACATTGAGATTATTTAAATCTAAGCAACCTTTGGATAATACTATACTACAATCTAGTTCCTGATTTATAGTATTAAGAAAAGAGAGCACATAAACTGTTTTTAAAAATTAATAATATTCCAAAAGCCTTGGATGGACATCTATGAAAGATATGCATAAATGTAAAGGAAAGACAAAGCCCAAGACCACATTTATAAGTTTTCTCACCAGTCTCTTCTGAACGGTACCAGACTGGGGTGCTTCTCTAATGTATTCTTCCATGGTTGCAAGGAAAGATGGAGGCGGCTGCTTATTCATAAAATGAAGTTTATAAGATTCATCAAATGGCATTGACTAAAATACTTTAGTTCAGTGCCAGAGAGGAACCTGTCTCAATGTGGGAAACTGAAAGTTCCTTGCTAGCTCCAAACCTTTGCAATATTCATAGAAATCAGCAAGACTCTCAGCCTGTGTAACCCACAAAAAGTAATTTAAAAAGTGTGAATAATGATAGAGAGAGAGAGAGAAGAATAAGCTCAACAAGAATGTCTGCACAAAACCAGCTCATCCTAAAGTAAAAGGATAGTAAACCTGCTGTCCAGCTCTTTTGTAAATATTAAGAGCTTTAACTGCATCATGTCTTGACATATCAAAAAACTGTGAAAAAAGGTGTAAAATTCAACATTAAATTGATAAATGGTAACGTTTTCTGTGCAGACCACAGTAAACAAAGGCTTCAGTAAAGCCGTACCATGTCCACAAGGTTGATGATTCCATCATTGATGGCACAGTATATTTTAAAACTCTCTTTCAAAACCTGCATAAGAAGAATTGTTGGAAGTCAAAACAGCTACTGACAACCAACGTGAAGAAAAATAGAGATTTACTTTCACATAATGCGCTGGATTGCACGAATAAAAAAAAGAGGAAAATTTTTTTTCCTTCTCTGTGTGTTTATTTCAAAAGCAGTAATACATGCATGGCCTCTCATTTTTCATATGCATGGCCTCTCATCTTTCATATGCCAAAATGAGACAAAAGCATGCGATTATTCAATTTAAGGTTTCAATTTCCCTTCTAAAATTCAGAAACACGAAGCACAATTTCATCTTTAACAATAAGTTTGTGCTTATTACATTTCTCAAAAGGAAAATCCAATTAAAAAGTAACAAGAAAAGGGCAAATCATAAAAATAAATTTTCTTGCAGAATACAATGCAATATTTGCAATGAATTTTCATGTTAATGCCATTACGATTACTGGAGATCCCTTAGAAAGCACGAGTTTTAAAGAATAAAAACAGATCAAGCATACCAAGGCCAAGGCATACTGTACGAGATAATTGTGGTAAGCTGCTCCTTCCGGCTGCAAAATTCAGAGTTAAATCATTATGTCTCTTCTAAGGAAAAGATACAGTACCTAATTCTGTGGATAAAGATATATAGAGTCCAAAATTATATGGATTTAGCATTCAAAGGCCAAATAAATTGAGTAGGTGGCATCAAACAATTACCGAACAACCGATGAGACGGAAAAGAAGTTGTTGCAGTGCAGGCAGCTGCTCCAACAACTCATCACAATTTAAAAGCCTTGTTCGACTGTGTACCTGATACAATCAAGGGAGATACATAATGCTCTATATCTTTCATCAAGAAATTCCAAATCAGGACTCATAATATAATTCCAAAATATTGTAATGCTGTAACCTTGGTTGCCCCAGGTGATGATTTGGTTAAACGCTCTGACTCAATGTCATATCTCAATATCCTAAAACACTCGAGCCTCTCCTCAAGAAAGAGTGCATAAGTCCGAACCCATGCAGAGCAATCCCAGGCTGCACATGGGAACACGTATCTAAGAAAATGGTACTATATTCAAAAATTGAAACTGTACCCAGAGGTGGTCACAGACATTTTTCCAATTACAAGATAGTGATATAGAAACTAATGTACCAAGAGGGCTTGAGTCATCCTTAAAATTGCTTATTTGGAGAATGTGGCCTCTGTGTGAATAGTTCAAAAGCTCCTCTCTAAATGTAGGATCACCCTCTCTCAATGTCCTGTGAATTACTATCAATGTCTTTATAGCAACCTGGACAAAATATAGTAAATTAGATTTAAAAAAAAAAGCGCACACACACACACACACATTTAAAATGAAAAAGAAATTAAGGGTTTCTTGCATAGCAATCAACACTATAAGTCTATAACCAATATCACACAACCATACATATATAATCGCATTAATTGAAATAAGTAAGCTAATTTGTTCACAAAACAAAAAATAAAATGCATGGTGAAATTTTAGAAACAAGTAAGAAATCAAAAGCAAAAATGAAAGACTTTACGATCCAATTACGCGTCTTGGACAATCTCTTTGCAAGTGCATGAATGCAGTAAGCCACATCCGCCCGCGGACGTATTACTGATGTTGCAGAAAATATTTCTATAAAACGAAAAAAAAAAAATCTATATTACAAATTGGAAACAGGAAAAAGTAAAAACAGATCAAAATCAAAATCTTCAATCAATGAAAATCCAAGAAACTTACTCCTCACATGGCGTTCTTTCGGAGGACATTCAACGTGATTTGTTGCCTTTACGATGGCAATATCCAAATCCTTCACAAAAATTGTTAAACAAAAGAAAAATTTAAACATTTCAACTGAAATTCTTAAACAGGAAAATTTAAGAAAAATGGAAATTGTTTTACCTTGAATTCGCTGTTGACTTTTGCGAGCCCGACTTTCGTAGAATCTTTTAGCGCACCGTACGCTTTTCGAAAACTCTGAAACGTTCCCATTTTTTGTTCTTCCTTTTTTTCTTTCTTGCTTTCGTTTTCAAATTCAAGTAAATTAACAAAACGAAAACGTTTTTTATTTCAGCAGAGAACAGAAACAGGAAAGGAGATTAGATGATGAATGATTTTGTTTTCTTCTTCTTCTTCTTCTCTCTGTTTGTTTTCAACAACAATAACAACAAAAATGAAAAAGAACCAAATCAATTCTCTGTGTCTCTCTATCTATTTTCTCTTTCTATTTCTCCAAAATGTGCGCAACGAACGAAATGTTCAGGGGGTGTTTTGGGTAGTTCGCAGCTTTGTTGGAGGGCAACTAAAACTAACTAAATCAAACGATAAAATGATTCGTTTGATTTGAGAACAGAAAAGGGCGGGTATTTATTGTTTGTTTCTGAAGTTACTGAGATGCCCATCTCTGGCCTGGTTTGATGGTGGAAGGGCATGGGTGATTTCGTCATTTAATAAATTTTTTGATGTTTTTTTGGCTGCTGTGGATACCATGGATGATGGACCTAATGGTGTTCAGAAAGTGGATGGGTTGGCCTGGTCTGCTTGACTCCACCTGTTAAAGTTTTTAATTCGGACAATAAATTAATAAAAGAAGAAATAAGAAATAAATAAATAAATAAGAGAAAAATAATTGTCTGCATGAGATAATTGGGTAGCCGCCGGCCGGGCCACGAAGAAAAAATAAAGCTACGGCTTGGGAATATTTTCATGAGTGATCTGTATTAACTATTTTGAGATTTTTAATTTTAAAAAATATTTTGAGATTTTTAATTAAAAATATTTCGTAATTTAATTGAAATATAGATAAATGTAATTAGTTGTAAAAAAAAAATTAAAAATGTTCTTAAAATTCTAAAGTTTAAATGAGTTTAAAAGTCTTTTGGAAAATTTGTAAAACTTATTAAAGAACTCTCTAAATGAAAGGTAGTTAAAATAGAAATTTAAAGAGTGCATGTGCTCGTGCTACGAGTAATCCTGGTTGTGTTCCTAATAATGCGTTGCATTGTCTTTCACTAGAATTTTATCATATGTCATTAAAAGAAATATATAAATTATGTTATTTCAAACAATTTAAACATGTGGGTTAATAAAAGAAAAAACAAGTTTGACACATGTAATAATAAAAATAGTTAAATCGTATATGCTGTGTGCATATATTTCTTCATTATTAGAAAATCTAAGCACAAATGTGTTACACCTTCTTTATGTAAATGCCATTTAAATAAATGTTCAAGAGTAGATATAAATATAATGAGAATTTTTAGGAGAAATTTTCTGTTGGAAAATTTCTATAAATAAATAAGTTGTTAAAGTTAGAATGTTAGTAGCACACAAAATTTCACGAAACAGATAGAACAATGATAGTATGATACTTGTACAAAAAAACGAAACTAACAAAGTGAATAAGTTAATAAAGCTCATGCCTCCGGAAGCCTAGGCCAAGCTCAAGCTTTTTAATTTTTTAAAAAATAAATTTATAAATTAAAATAATGAATTTAAATTTGAAAAATAATAGAAAATAAAAAATAAACTTAAATTCCTAATTTATATATCAATAACAAATTAAAAACTTAAAATTATAATATTAAACTCTCTTTTAAATGTAAATTAGTTGAGAGAATGGTTGAATTAGAGAATCCAGTACTAAAAAATTAAATATCTAAACTCTTATTCATTTTTATTTTTTTTATTTATTATTTTATTTTAAAATATTTATTTTCTTTAATTCATTGTTAATTATAATAACTTGATTATTATTAACTAGTTTTAATTTTACAACAATTTAAAAAATTTGAAACAAAAAAAAGTTAAAGTCCAAGCCCAACCTAAGCCCAACTAGGCCCATAGTGATCCCAACCCTTGCCCTTTCAAGCCCAAACCCAAACCCTTAATTTGTCAATTCTAAATTATAAGTTTGTCTCTTAATAAAATGTTGTTTTATTTTTTTAGTAGTTTTGTGTAACAATGGGCACATGGTTCAATTGTGTCTGGAATAAACCGAATTGAACCATATTGTGATAGTTTGGTTAAGTTTGGTTTCAGACAATAAAAACTGAAAGGCTCATAAGTTTATGAATCAATTAGTTTTCTTTAGTTTGATTTTAAACTGAACCAAACTATAAAATCAAGTGGTTCAAAGAGAAAAATTAAAATAGATTTTATTTTGTTAATACAAGTTGTTATTAATGTGATAATATATACTTTATTTTAACTTGTTTATTTGTTGGTGCTTGCCTCACTTTGAGAGATAATGTATGTACTGTGGATATAAATGTGTATTGATATTCTAACATTGTTAAAGACATGCTAAAGAATCAAGAAGTGTTGAATGTTCATGGCTAATTGACAAGGCAACTTTGAAGTTTATTTTATCTATGTTTCATGTTGTTGCTTTCTTAGTTTATTTATTGTTGTGGATTTATAATTTGTAATGGATTTCTAAACTACATAAGTTCATTCAATTTGGACTTTATTATGTTGATTTATTCAATGTTATTATGTTGCTTATTATTTGTGGATTTATAAAATCAAGATTGTTTGTAGTATTAGTACATCACTATTGTGTTAGTTTTTTTATTAAATATACAAGGTAAAATTACTTGAACAAAATAAAAAAAAAAACTGAACTGAATTAATTTAGTTAAGCTCGGTTTGATTCTAGTGTTTGATTCATATTTAGTTCAACAAAATCATTAACCAATTTGTTACAAATTAGTTCGATTTTGTTATAGAACTGAACCAAATCAAATAGTGCCCATGCCTAATTTTGTGTATTTTTGTGTGCAAATATAATTGCTCTTATAATGTATTCACTTGCTGGAGCGGCATTGTGGAGTGTGAATTCATTCTATTTCAGCGTTACTTGCTTATTTAAGAAGAGGAACATAAATCTCATAATATGAGTTCTACTCATTTTTTGAGTGAGAAGTTTGATTTCCACTCCCATAGAGGGAGGTGGGAGCAGATATTTCCTTTTTACACTTCTCTTATTAAATATAGTACAATTATATTTATTATAAGAAAATAATGTTATTTATTCAAAAGTAATAATATTATATTTATTTAAATAATATTATGATTATGTAATCATATTACTTTTGTTAAAAATAATAATACTAAAATTATTTTAAGTATAATATTATTATATTTAGTTAAAAATAATGATTTATGTAATCTAAGTCAAAATTATGTATAAATAATAATATTATTTTCATAGAGAATTAATAATATTACTATATACTATCTTCATTTAAAAATATAATATTACAATATTTATTTAATTTTAATAATATTACAATATTATTATTATTAATAATGTTTCATTTATATTGCTCTATTGCTCTTATCAATAATTTTTAATTTACATAAATAAAAGTAAAATTGATAATAAAATAAATATTTTATTTTACCAATATATTTTTTTATTCGCCTTGTAATTAAAAAATACAATTCTTTAAATGAGAGCAAAATTATAATTTAAAACAATCCATTCCAATCCAAGACAAAATAAAAACATAAATCAGATTATGATTACTATTCCACACTTTTATTCCGATGTAAGTAAGCAATATACTCAAATTCTAACTCTACACTTTTAATTATAGAATTTTCACTTCTCACAATTCTCACTTATTTACTATCTTAAAGTCATATATCTTCCTTATTTACAAATTTGTCTATCACTCTTTTATCTATTGAAGTGACTATGTGTCAAAATCTTTATTATAATAGTCGGCAAATTTGCCTATCACTTAATCGGCAATTTAACCTATAACTTTATGTGAATAGTGGATTTTTTTTTTAAGTGTCGTACATTTCATATGATGTATTTATAATTAGAATTCAACTTGAAGTGGCCCAAATCAATATTGTTGTAGCTCAGCACATAATTCAACTTCCAGAAATTTAAAAAAGGATAATAATTCTACTCGCAAACCTAAATTTAGGGATGACGAGATAATTTAGTCTTGGATGAATCCAGATGATTTAGATAGGGTCAAACTTGGATGCAAATTAAGTATGGAATTCGGCCCTCGTTTGATATACCCAGACATATTCAGGTTCAGTTCATGTAAACTTACAGGGAGATTGTCATTTTTTCCTACAATAATTAATATATACCATTCACTCCTTATTATTTTTATAATAACCAATAAATCCCTGACAACATAAATTTATTATTATTTTTTTCACATCAAAGCATATATTTATTATTTTTAATATTTAATTTTTTTTTAAATTTACATTCATGTGATTTATTGTATCTATAATAAATATGAATAAAATATATTTAAAATAAAGATAATATTATAAAATTATATTGTTGGAATTATTCAACTATTATAAAAATAATAAAAATAAATAGAATATATTAAATTGTATTTGAAATTGACAGTCTCCCCGTGTCTATAGCCCAAACCGGAAAATCTTTTATGTTTAATAATTATTTTTACTTATTAATTATAAATATAAAAGAGAAAATCCAACGAAACAAACCATAAGCTACAACGCAGCTGCCGCCATTCACCATCTCGTCATCCCCAAATTCATCAATTCACCATTTTAGCTCAAGAGCTCAACGCGGCCGCCACCATTTTATCTCCTCTTCATCAAAATATTACCAATTCTATTTCAATTCATCATCATCAATTATTGTATTTCATCATCAAGATTCAAGACATCGTCGCCAACTTAGCTACACTTCGCGGAGACCTCTCAGACTAGTGACGTGCATCGATTCGCTTCGTCGTTCGTCACCAATTTGCTGTTCATCGCCTCCGCTTCACAGTTGAGATTTTTTTAGTTGGATTCAGTTGTTTAAAGTTTTAAACATTGAAAATTTCCTGACTTCGCGGTAATAAAAGAAAATTGTGTTTAAATTTTAGATTAGAGGTGTGTCTCTTAAACCTGTCTCTCTATATATATATAACACAGTGATACATCACTGAACTCGTCCACTTCGTAAAAACTGAAAACTGCACACAGAAGAAAAGAAAATGGCCCGAATCCTCACAAAGACTCAATCCCTGCTAAGCCACTCCCTCAAATCATCCCAACCGTTAATTCCCCTCTCGATCAATCGCTACCGTTCATTCAAACCCGAACTAGTCGAAATCAGCCTCCACTCCTCCTCCGCCACGTCGGACAGTGGAACGGAGGCGATCGAAAAGAAGATGGAGGACACGATCCACCGTCTCATCGTCCAGAATTCCACCCCCGATTGGCTCCCCTTCATCCCTGGCTCCTCCTTCTGGGTTCCACCGACAAGTCAGGCGGCACAGCAATCGCACATCGTCGCCAATTTGGTTACCAAGCTGGCTAACCACTTGACCGAAGAGGAGTCGCTCTCGTTCGTAATGCCTCGGGGCTGGCCTTGCTTCTCGTTCTTTATCCAAGGTAAATGTATCCCTCACATTTTGAATCATTTTTATTTGGATATTAAACAATTTTATTTAACATGTGACCAAATTTTATTAAGGTGAAGTGGGTTTAATTGACTGTTACTTAAGAATAAAATCACTAGGTATCATGTATCAGTTGTGGCGATAACCAACCGTCTCTTGCCATCAAACAGTAGCATTTTGGTCCTGTAGATGGCCCGTCTATGAAGTATTCTAGTTATTGGGGTTGACAAGGGTCTTGAGTTTGTTTGATGGTATTAAGTAATTTGTTCATGGTGCTGGGATTTGTTAGCATCACGTGGAATTATTAGAAAATCATGAATGAATGGGTATGTCATGTATTAGCTGATGTCATAAAACAAACTCAGGTTCAAAGACAAGTACATCTTGACATATGAATGTAAGAGAAGAGCTTACTCTGCAATCGCTTGGCTTGTTATAACAGCATGTGTTTAATAATTTTTTCGGTTGATACATATGAAGACTATTTTTGACCCTTTGTTTTTCACCTGCAGATGCTAAAAAGGAGGGCGAGGCTGAGGTAGCAGAAGAGGAGGGGGAACATGTGCAGGTGAAAGTGTTGTTGGTTCCACTGACTGAAAACAAGTCGACATGAGGATGATGAAGGACGAGTTGCATATCTCATGACGGAGTCATCTCCTGTAGTACGTATTGTTCTTTTATTTTAACAGTTATTGTCCAGTTTTGCATCATGCATTCGATCTTGAATTTTGTTCAAAAGCTCTAGCAGTTGGGGCCCAATTCTTTTGCTTAAGTTTATGCTGTTAATTTTTCCCGAGGTAGTGGCTGAGCTTTGTTTCATCAAGAAAGATGCATAATTGTTTCTTGGTCTAATTTTCTAGACTTGTGTGTTCCTTTGTGATTTCAAGTATTAATTATCATTGCTATCTTGTTATAGATGCATTTTCAAAATCATGGATCTGATTGTTATAATGTCAAGTATAGTTTATGGGTGAATGTATTCTGAAATTTATTGCATTTCATATATGGTTTCTCCTGTGACTTGCTTGTTGCTTAGTAGAATGATTTGTGAATTTCATTAAGTTTTTTGTTTTATATGCAGGCTTGTTCACCTTTCTAGATGTCCGGAGATTGAAGGACAAGAAAAGATTTAGCAAAAGGAATGCAAGAAACTCAACGCATTTTTGTACATATGCAATCATGGATGCTTGGGGTGGCAAATATGTTATGCTCTGCTTATTTTTATCCCTTCCACCTAATTAGTTTTAATACCTTTTGTTTTGTTGTTCATTCTTGGTTGCTGACATAATAGTTGTAATTACTGATCTATGATTTGATTTCGAATGATTAGGGAATAGATGCTCAAATAATTCAGAAGCTTTTGAACATTTACCCAGCATTTGTACATTCCATCTATATCTTATTGTATGACTGCTAGAAAGCTTGCAGGAATTGTCTTGTTTGTACATTTTACATCTCCAACTTGTTCCTGTGTGGTAGCAGTAGTGCAGGTTGAGACTGTAGTTAAAGCTGGATTTTGGTGTTAGAATGTTAGGGAGGAACTAATTGTCTAAAAAATTTATTAATCCCAAATTCTTTTATATTTAGTTTTGGTGTATCTAGATTCCTTACAGAATTAGGTCTTTCACATTCCATAAGTACAAGTAGATTAGTAGACGCACAGATGCTATCATTATGAGCAATGATAAAGAAAACATCTGTGTTTTGAATATAGACTAATTATCGCAAAACGATCAAATTGAAGGTATGATCTCCTGGAAGTGGCTGATTCTTTTCCTGATCTTCTGTAATTTTGTTCAAGTAAACTTTTATAGATTGATGCAAAGTTGTCATGGAGGTTGTTGCGAAGAGATTTTTTATTGATTCTCAGTTACTCGGTTGAATGTCGATGGCCCTTAAATTAGGTTACACGGTGGCTTGCATGTCATATTCGCCTTGACCTATTCAGGCAAGAACAACTGTTTATGTTTCCTCAGATTGCATGCTTTGGCAAGCTTCATTCATTCTCCAGCTCTTCCTTCGGAGAGGTACACGTTGGTAGATGTATCCCAACCTATCTCTGTAAGGGGTACTCTCCGTGCTTGACAAAGAGTTTCGCAAACTGTCACAATTTTATTTTATTTTTTAAGCCAAGGAATTTCATTAGAACAGCTGACCAGATACAATTGATTCTGAAGGGAACTCCTCCAACACTTTCAACAAAACTGAAGGCATCTGAAAGTTAAAAGTACATTCAGCTAAAGCCTGAGCATAACTAGTCCGTCATCACTCTGGCTGATTTAATTTTCGGGACGACTCCAACGCATACTCAGTGATAGTGTAAGCAGTACTGGTCTGTCGTTGCTCTTGACTGATTTATTTTTCGGGATTTGATGGTGGAATCGTGTAACTTAATTTACCTTGGAATTTTTGCATTTATTAAACGGAAATTAGAATTTTTTCAAGTCATAATAAGGATTTAAAATTAGAATAAAATGTTTATTTGAGTTGTAAGAGTCGAAATCATAATGGACTTTATTTCCGTTGATGTGTAGAGTTACATTATTACAAATTATTAAAAAATTATTAATTAATTATTGTTATAATTATTATTTTAAATTTTAATTATTGTGATTATTATTATTATTATTGATAATATTTTTATCATAATAGTATTAATAATAATAATAATAATAATTCATTAAAGAAGATAATTATCAAAATTGGAATCATCATCATCAACATAGCAACAGCAACAACAAATCGTCGTCTTTGACTTCATCATCATCATCATCAAATCAGAACCGTGGCCATGGGAGACGAAAATCGAAGACGAAATGAGTGTGAATCGGAGATGGATCAAATGGAGACGAAACCAAGACAAAAACGATGGTTGATTTGACAACGACAATGAGGTTTGGCTGTGATGGCATTCGATTGGATGAAGCTTCAATGCAAAGAATTTAGGCTTAAAGATTTATCCTTTTTTTATATAAATTTATAGTTTTTGTTTAAAGTGAATTTTGAGAATGTTACAGTGTTAATCATGGTATATTTGGAGCTCTCGAGGATGGAAGATTGAAATCGGTCTTCCATTCTCCTTTCTCAAAATTGGGTGGGACAATGATTTCGAATTTTCGATTTCAATTCCCGCTCTTATTTTGTGAAGTAAATTGATTATGATTCCTTAATTTAAGAAATAAACACACCATATAAGTGTACCAATTAATGGTAACATCATTAAAAATTTTCACCAGAGAAATGATCAATAGCTATCAGAAATACATGAAAAATTAAAAATAAAAAGAAACAGAAAAAAGAATGAACAAGTGGATCAACCACTTAATGGGCTGCGAGCCGGGCTTTTTTATTCAGCTGGGCTAGACCGGCGACAACAATGAAGGTGTTCCACGTCATGCATACGTGGCATAAAGTTATTGGGACAGTGACAAAAGTTGTACGTATTAAAAAAAAAAATTGTTGCTCCAAAATTACATATACATTATATCGGTCTAAAAACTGAAAAGAAAAACAATTGCTCGAAATTATTCAGACGGAAAATAAAGAGCAATAGATAAATAGATTTCAAGATTTCAAGAGTTGATCTGTCCTGAAACAAACAAACCCCAATGGCCGTAGAAACTGAAACGCCGTCGTCCTCGGCGCCGGCGTCGTCTTCGTCGTCGTCAACAACCTCACATCAACAATCCTCCACTACGTCGTCAACAACCTCACATCAACAATCCTCCACTACGTCGTCAACAACCTCACATCAACCATCCTCTACTACATCTCCGCCTGAGCCCAGTCTCAAGCAACCCCAGGTTTTACGAATTTTCTGTTAATTTTCATAATTGTATTAACTTTTTTTCTATTTGATTACGTTATTATAAGCCAACTGGAGATCGCGTTTTCTGTTTTATCTTATATTTAATGTAATCATGGTTAAATATATGTGAATTTTTAATTTAGAAATTAATCAATTGCTTAATGGTATTAGTACTACTTAGAGGTAGTTTAAGAGATGAGTTTTGTGTAATGTCAGGTTCCCGCATCCTCAGGTTTCCCGGCTTTCGGGAATGGTGAAGGTGGGATGTTGCCTGTGATGTACCCCGTGGCATTACCTGGGTTATATCACTTGGAGAATCAACAACAGTCGAATAATCGAGGGGCTGGCATTTATGCTGTGCCAGTTCACCCGTATTCAGGAATTCCATCAAACACTCTTATCCCTCTTACCTACAATGTACCAACGTAAGCAAATCTTTTTCTCTCCAGTGGAGTCTCAATCTAGGTAGCTTTGGTGTGTTACTAGTAGTTTTGAGTGTTTGAAGTTCATCAAGAGCTTGTAATCTCCTATTCTCAGATCCATGCATTGCATTGTTGATACGGGGAAGGGTGTTTGGTTTCCTGTTTGAACTAATCGTGCATATTTGCTATTTCTATCTCAATTAAATTTGTCATGAACAGTAACGTTGTGTGCATTATGTGTCGAAAGAAACTAAAGACAAGATTAGAGGATTTGAAAATTGTTAACAATTTCTAGATTATCA
Source organism: Atalantia buxifolia (assembly GCA_030444775.1). NCBI lineage: Eukaryota > Viridiplantae > Streptophyta > Magnoliopsida > Sapindales > Rutaceae > Atalantia > Atalantia buxifolia. Next base: position 20,977,885 of record CM059834.1, on the reverse strand, counting down.
ACCATTTTTCATGTACTTCTGACTATTTGAACCTTGGAAAAGAATAATTGCAATCTGGCTGTGAGTGTATGAATTCAAGAGTGTTAATTTCATTCAAGCCGAAGGTATCCCAAGACAATAATTGTGAAGGCAATGATGTTGAATTGAATATAATTAGATACAGCTTTTTGCTTTCAAGCACATACATATTGAATCTTTGAAACATTTGTATCACATTACCTATTGCTTATTTCTTAACACACAGGACTCTGAACTGAATATGTTAGGAAATGATAATTGTAGTTCCATATACCACTTCTTCGTAGAAGTCATTTTTCAAGCTTGGCAATTACATACTTTTCGTGTGAAAATGCATAGACCTGAGTATTATGGCACTGAGTTGGCACATAACTTATGCTTAAGTCTGTTTGTAAGCACTACTTATGATGACTGATGACATCAACAACAGCATGATGATGACAATTCTATTGACACAGATTTCACTCGTACACTGAATACACAACAGATTACTGCTTGTTATTTTTTCTAACACTACTTGTGGTCATTGACAGTACTAGACCAACCACTCAGGCTGGGCCTGCAGGTTCAGAGCATGGACAAGCTGGTCAGGAACAGCAACAGGCTGCACGTCAAAGACAAGTTGTTGTAAGGAGATTTCAGATTGCATTTCATCTCGATTTGATGCTCATACTAAAGCTGGCGGCTGTAATATTTGTGTTCAACCAAGACGGATCGAGACTAAGGCTTTCTGCCCTCGTGTTGCTTGCTTCACTTATATACTTGTAAATGTCTAGGCTTCTAATCCTTGTTTCATCATTATTATTATTTGGGGATTCTTTTCTCTGCATAATTTTTAGCACTTTTTTTTTCAAAAATACTCAAAAAGTAAAATTAATGTCTTCTTCCCTGTCTTTGTGTTTTTATTTAGATCTTTTTGGTCATCTGGATACTGTATTAATATAAGAAGCGAAGCTCTGACTTAAGCCTCTTCCATATTTCGTAACTGAGATAGTTTCTACCCAGATGATAGCTAAGGTTTTCTAATATCATATGACCTGTTTACCCTCCATGCTAGTTAATAACAAGCTAGCCTTGAAAGGGTAATAGAGAAGAAGGAATTTACGCTCCTGCAATTTTCAAATATGGAGCACAACAATGCTTTCATTGTTTCTTTTTCCTGGAGAAACTATTGTTTACTTTTTGTGTTTCTTTTTACTGGAGAAACTATTGTTTACTTTTTGTAATACTTCTCCGAGATCATTTTGCACTTGGTTGATTTGATGCATTTTTAAGTCATGATTTTTTTGGTTTTCTTTTTGAAATTTTTGTTCCAATTCTTTACACATTTTATCTATGTTAATACGAGTGCTCATAAAGATCTGAGTTGAAACTGAACTTTTTGACTATGGCTGTTGTAGATATCAGACTGGAGCTCTCACACCGTTACTTCGGTGGCTTTCACAAAGCATGCAGAGGGCAGCACAACCACCCAGGCCTGCTGTCAGAGCTGAAAATGTTCCTGCTGCTGCTAGGCAGGGGAATGATGTAGCAGGTAACTCCTATTTCCTGTGTATCCATTTAACATATTTGTGGTCTCCAGATTGATATTGGATTGATCTTAAGACAATCATTAGATAATTCAGAGTTCGAATAAACCTGTCCAATCCTAGATTGATGCTCAACTTGGTTATGATCGGAAGCTACCGGTTTAATTCATATTTTCATTGTTTAATCTTAGACTTCAACTTCTATTAATGGAACGGATCCTGCAACATGGGTAATACAATAGCACATGTTATTCTTTACCCTGAACAGCATCACTTACAAGTCATACCTCCACTCATCTTTTTGTTAGTGAGAAATGACTAATATGCAAAAATGTCAACCCAATTTGGAAGCTCAACCAAATTACATTCATTAATTGCTTTTGCTGCTATAATAACTCACTGCAGAGGGCCAAGCTGGAGCCGAGAATGAGAATCAGCTGCCAAATGATGGTAATCAAGCAGCTGGAAACGAGAATGCAGTGCATCCTGGAGCCAACGGCGGTAATCAATGGTGGGGAATCGTGAAGGAGATCCAGATGATTGTATTTGGCTTCATAACTTCTCTCCTTCCAGGTTTTCACAATATAGATTAGTGCACATGCTGTATCAATCCAGAAGTTGGGATAACTGATCTGTCTTTTGTATTTTCCTTTCGAAATAAATGTAAAAAGGTACCCAAGCATTAGATTTTATAGGTTTAACTTAATACATATTGTATGCATGGTGTCAAATATTGCACCATTTTGGATAGAGTGGGTTGGTCGTGATTGTCTTGGATTTGGATAAATAGTAGTGTACGTTTTTGCTTTAGAAGCTTAATTGAAGGATTTGCTTATCTACGTTGCTCATTTTTCTTCTTCTTTTGTGTTTCTTTTTCAATTAAACTATTTAATTAAATTATTCAACACTGCATACGCCATCTGAATTGTTGAATCCCACATAAAGTTAATGAGACTAAGAGATCCTTCGTTTTTTAACAGGATAAAAAATTATTTCAATTATTCATACATTTTTACGTGTTTGTTTTCTCTTTAACGGAAAATAAGTTATTTGTATATTGGGATAAAATTAAGAAAAAAATAATTTAAAAATCACGCTTAAGTATGAATCCATACTATGTCGAATATATATGTGTGTCGGTGCATATGTGCGTGTGCATCTTGGGATTTATATAGGAAAATGATCTCTCGGCTTATCATTAGGCTTATTCAAAATTTAGTTTAATTTAAAGTATTTATTTTTTTTCATAATATTGATATATGTGGATAGAGAGACCAATTATAAAACTAAAGCTAGAAAATCGAAAGACCACAAGTTAAGCCAAAATAATATTAAAGGTAGTTCATCTGTCCTAAAATCCTCTTTCTTCATCTCTCTTTTTTTTTTTTTTTTTTAATTGTACTTGGCAAAAACTTAAAAAAAAAACCATTAACTTTTCTTTTCTACTTTGCTTTTTCAAAAAAATGACCATTGTAAATTATCACTCTAAAAGTGACAACCCTTTTTTTTTTTTTAACACGATATTACACCCAATATTTTAGATTTTAATTTGCACAGATGACGCATCGTTTGTCAGTTAGTATTAATGACATGTCATTACCTTGATTATAGTTCAGCCGACATGCAATTCCCGCTATTTCTATAAACAAAAGGCATAGACAGTATGCAGTCGGCGCAACTTACTAGCGACATTCTTTGGATTTTGAGGAGAAACAACGTGTCATTTGTTTTATCAGGACTCAACCGATAGTACATCTACTTATTTCACTTGACGATGACAGATCATTTGTAGTGCTGAATTCCACATGAATTTAATAAGTAAGGGGCTGTCTGCTTTTTTTTTTTTTCACTTAATGATTTAATTAACTTATTTTTAATTGTTTAGGTCATTAAGTCCGTTTGTTTATTCACCTTAATAAAAATTTTTAATCATTAAATTATGAAACCAATTCGTTTAACTTTTTGCTTAAGCTAAAAAGTTTAAATAATATCATTAAAAGATATTCTCCAATTTAAATAATTAATTTTGATCCTTACGTAAATAAAGTTTAATAAATAGTATTATTACCAATCTCTAAAATTTATGATAATATAGTGGTAGACTATTATTATTTATCTTTCTATTTTTTGCAAATTAGTATTTTTATTTTCATAATTTTTTATGATTTTTTTCACAAAACGTCATGGATTATAATAAAATTGATTAACATATACTAATTTAAAATATCAAGAGTTGTATTCAATCAAATATGATTTATATTATGATAATATATTATATTATTTAAGTTATTTAAGATGTTTATTATTTGTTTAATATTTATAGCTTGTAAGGGCATAAATGTAAAAATACTAGTTTTTGGATTTTTTAAGTTAAAAAACAAACAGCTCAATATTTATTTTTAGCAATCCAAGAAAAAAGCATATTGTTTAAATTCAAATATTTAGTTTTTTTTAGGATTCAGACTAAATTTATATCTATTTAAATTTTAGATTTAAAAAAAAAAGACCACATAAGAGATTGTTTGTTTTTTTAAAATTAAATATGATAAAAAAACTATTTCAATGATTCCTATATTTTTATATGTTTGTTTTCTCTTACACTGAAAAATAAATTATTTATATATTTGGGTAAAACTAGGAGGAAAAAAATTTTAATTTGAAATACACACACACTTTGAGTTTTATATAGAAAAATGATCTCTCAACTTATCACTAGACTCATTCAAAATTTGGTCCACTAACATAGAAATTTTACACAATTATCTACAATACATTTTATTTGAGGTATTTACTTTTTTCATAATATTAATTTATGTCGATAAAGAGACCATTTATAAAATTAAAATTAAAAAAATTAAAAGACCACGAGCTAAGCCAAAATAATATCAAATGTAGCCTATCTATCCCAAAATATTCTCTCTTTCTTTCTTTCTTTTTTTTTTTCAAAAAAATTATAGTTGGCCAAAAAAAAAATACCATTAACTTTTCGTTTCTATTTTTCGTTTCAGTTTAGACGTGACAAGCCGCCTTTTTTTTTTTTTGATAGAACACCCTATATTTTAGATCTTCGCATGTAGGACACAAATGCCACGTTGTTTGTTGGTTAATTATAACATGACATGTTCTGCGTGTTATTATAGTAAAGTCAACATGACGTCCACAATATTTCTATAAATGACAAGCGTAACTAGTATGCACTAGCACATATTATTAACGACTCATCGTTTGTGTTTTTAGGAAAAATAACATGTCATTTCAATAAGAAGCATACAACCGACAAGACGTCTTCTCATTTTATTTGACGACGACAACTCATCTATATTGCTATTTTCTATGTAAATTTAATGAGAATAAGAGATTGTTTGTTTTTTAACAAGAAAAAAAACTATATTAATTTTTCCTACATTTTTACATGTTTATTTTCTGCAGCATCAAAAAATAAGTTATTTGTATTGGTAAAATTAAGGAAAAATAACTTTAATTTGAAAATCATGCTTAAGGATGAATTAATGCTTCATTGATATATGTGGATAGAGAGATCATTTATAGAACTAAAGTTAGAAGATTGAAAGACAGCCAGCTAAGCCAAAACAATATCCAAAGTAGCTCATCTATCTCTAAATAATCTTTCATTCATTCTTTCTTTTTTAAAAAAAAAAAAACTTAGCTAAAAATTTTAAAAAATTACTTTTCTTTTCTATTTTTTCCTTTTACAAAAAAGACCATTGTAAATTTTCACTTTTAGATATGACAAGTTACCTTTTTTTCTACAATAGGTGCACCCAATATTTTAGATTTTAATTTGCATGCATGACACATTTGACGCATCCTCTTTTGGTTAATAAAGAAATGACATGTCGTTCTTGTGGTTCTAGTAAAGTCGACATGTTGTTCACAATATTCCTATAAGCAACAAGTGTAACCAATATGAGCCAATGCATAGTATTTACGACTCGTCATTTATATATTAAGCTAAAACGACATGTCATTTACTTCATTAGCTCGGGATGATGAGATAGCAGATTATTTCACTTGACGATGACATGTCATCTGGAGTGTTAAATTCCACATGAATTTAATGAAACTGATAGATTGTTTGTTTTTTAAAAATTAAATAAAATACAAAAACTATTTCAATTATTCCTATGTTTTTACATGTTTGTTTTATAAAGTGCTAAAAAATAATTTTTTTTGCATATTTGGGTAAAACTAAGGAAAAAAATTAATTTGAAAATCATGTTTAAGGATGAATTCATGCTTTGTTGGTACATGTGGATAGAGAGACCATTTATAAAAGTAAATTTAGAATATTGAAAGATCGCGAGTTAAGCCAAAATAATATAAAAAGTAGCCTATCTATTCGGAAATGTTATTTCTTTCTTTCTTTCTTTCTTTTAAATCATACTTGGAAAAAAATTTTAAAAAATACCATTAACTTTTTTTTCAAAAAAAAAATAACCATTGTAAAATTTCACCTTAGATTTTAATTTGCACGCAGGAAATATATGCCATGTCGTTTATCAGTTTATTAGGGGATGACATGTCGTTCCTGTGATTCTCGCGAAGCCACCAACATGCCATGCCCTTTACGAAAAAAATGGCAGGCCATTTATTTCAGAAACAGGCAGACGACAAATCATCTTTAAGTTTCACTTTGCGACGACAAATCATCTATACACTGAATTCCATATGAATTTAATGAGAGTTAGGAATCATTTGTTTTTTAACAACTAATTAGGATAAAAAAAAAAACATTTCAATTATTCATATATTTTTACATGTTTGGTTTTTCCAGCACTAAAAAATAAGCTATTTGTATGTTTGGATAAAACTAGGGGAAAAAAAAACTTTAATTTGGAAAACATGCTTAAATATGAATCCATACAACAGTGTGTTGATATGTGTTTCATAATCTTAGGGACGCCAGAATGCCAAAAAAGTTAAAGAAACAAATGGCCGGCGTATGTTAGTCAACTCTGAGAAAAAGCTTCAGCTGCTCTGCAAAACTTAATAAGCAAAACTCGGCTACTTTCCAATCATTGAAATCTCACCAAAGCCAAACATGAAGAAGGCCTTTGTCACAGCAGCCGCTGGATACGTACTTGAAATCTGAAACTAGTGGATCCATTAACCAAGATCCCTAAAGAAGTTTCCGTCTGAAGCTCAAATACGTTATTTGATTTTGAAATGCAGGTATATTTAATTTATATCCATAATGAGCTTGTGGTACTTGGTTTTGTTTATTTTTATCAAATTTTATCCATTATTTTTGTTATGTGACTTAAAAAACTTGCAAGTGATTTGCTAGGAGCCTGATGAAACGGTCACGATATTCTTAGTTGTGCAGTCCATGATTATATCTTGATAATGAAAATGAGATTGCTTCTATCTGTAATTTCAGTATTATTTCATAATCAAGAGTTTTAATGCTATTATAGTGTGTTCTTACAGTTGCAGTTTATGTATAAAATATACTTTTGACGGTGACCTCTCAGGGTGGGATGGTTGAGCTGCCCCAGCATTTTGCAACTTATAGACATTTACAACAAAGACGACAAGACGTATTTCCTCATAACAAACTAAACAATTGTCGTCTATCAATTTTATAAATATACGATTTGTCCTAAATAATATTCACTTATGCCGCTAGGCTTCAACGTGTTTTTCTCTGAGACGAGCTGTCGTCTAATAGAAATATACATAAATGATGTGTCGTTTATGTTTGTTATTTTTCTTATCACCAAATTGAAAAATGTGAAACCAATGCATGCCGACATCGCTGTATGCCTATATATATTATACATAAAATTAATTAATTTTTTTTCTAGTAAACACGATCAGTACATTGGCCATTATTGTTGGAGAATTTGGTGCAAAGCGACTGAATTCAGATAGAATCATAAAAGAGATGGGATGAAATAAGAGATCTTTAAGCTTTTCAATTATTACACTACAACAGAAACTCGTATTGACATACATGTTGGTCTCTGTAACTTGCCAAAATTTTTGATTACTGACAGAAAATGTGGATGAGAAGAGAAGCACAGAACCGCACTTTATTTCTCACTAAAGAATAATAATTACAAAATGTATGTATGTACAGAGGTACCCATCAATAAAGCAAACCTCACATTTCTGATAAAAGATTGCTGATTTTCCGAAGCTCCTTGAGAGCAGTCACGGCTGTAGCTTGTCCTTTACCAACCAGAACATTTTTTGAGAAGTTCTCCCGTGACCCTAACTGACCATGTTCTTGCTGGAAGACAGACTCAATTACCTGGGACACACAATTAATACAAGGATCAGGACAAGTACCGGCAATCAAAACTTTCTATCCCAAGGTGTAACACATTATATCAAAAGCAAATAGAAATGTAATAGCTCCCGGTCAATCAATCGCAAGTTGGAGGAGCTAATAGACACTACCAATTTGCTCTGCTAATATTATATATTTTTCAACAATGAAGTATTTTTGAACAGTGCGCAAGAAGAGAATGTAACCTGAATATGTTCAAGCATAGACTGCCCAAGATTCTTTAATGTCCCCATCACATTCTGGTCAACAGTTTCTCCTTTGCTGCAAGAAGATGACTTACAAGAACCATCATTAATAGAGGCACCTTTGCTATTGCTCTGATTACTTTCATTATTGGCCGAAATTTTGGTCTCAGTGGCAACTCCTCCTTTCTCAGATGTCTCTTCACCAGCACCGTTTCGTCCAAATTTCCAAAACCACTGAAACTTACCAGAAAGAACCTTCCGTACCGTTTGTGATTTTTCCAAAGAATCATTATTGCTTTGAGAATCTTGAAGGGTGTCATCAGGGGTCTGCGAAACGGGAAGAGGAGGACATTCAGGCATGGTATGGGATTGGCGGTCATTTTCATCGACAGATGAATTTGAAGCAACGCTGCTTTTTTCTGAGTCATTTTCATTGTCATTGGCACCACTAACAGGACTTGCTGGGTCTGAGAATATAGAGGAGTTTTCCTCACTGCCACCATTGCCGGTCAGATATCTCTCATCAGATGCACAAGCAAATTCCCTGTTGACAGTGTCTTGTCTCTGGACCTCAGCTTCTACTGAGGGTTGATCCTTCTCGGTAGAAACTTCCAAGATACCATCTTTCTCACTATCTTCCTCAAAGCCAAGTTCCTTGGACAAATCCTCAAGCAAACTTCGCCTAATAGATGACCGAGAATGTTTTGTGCCATTATCAACCTTTCTCGGAGTTGGGTCAGATTCTGTTCTAGACAACCTTAGTTTTACTTTTTCCGACCATCTTTTTTTCTGAGTTTGGTTTTGTTTCCCTGAGCTATCATGTATTTGTTCCTCTGCCTTGTGCAGATCTCTCCACTTCTCTTCCCAATAACTATCAGGTACCACATTCAACGGAGTTCTTGGAGAAATAGACTCAGATGGAAGGCTGGAACCTCTCACCACCAATGGGTTACTCTGGTTATAAACCCCACTAAATGGGGGAGCTGATGATGAGAGATTAGCATCTAATGCAAGAGCCTGTAAAGACTTTGCCTTTCCTATAACTTTTTTCAGATTTATGTTCACTGGAAAATTCAACAGTCTCTGAAGACAAGTAGTTGCATTCTCAGTGGCAAGCAGGAAAGATCGTATATAAAGCATCATGGAAACTGCCATAGCAGCAATTAATGCTCCTCGGGGCGAACTTAGGATTCCGAATCCAGAGCCTGCATCATCTTCAGTATCTTTGTTTACTTTGCTGTTGTTTGATGCAAATATCTCGTCCCATATTATCAAAAGATCTCCAAGAGAAAACTCTCGTCCAAATAAGACACGTAACCAACGGAGTCCAAAATACTGAGGTTCAACTCCGAGCTCAACTAGATGGCTGTGCAAAGATGAATCAGCCACAGACAACAAATGGTACATAGCAGAAGAAGCTTCAATGACAGGAGGTAAGCCAGTAAGAGACCCATCTGCATGGGAGTAAGCAAAAAAATCTGCCATGGAAACCGAACCCTGGCTTCCAACCATCAAAGCATCAAACATACAGTAAGCATCATGTTCCATAAATTTCTCAGACAAGACAATACCCAGTTCACCTTCAGCTCCGTAGGCATCACTTAGCTGTACAATTGTCTGTATCTCAGGATCAAGCTCATCAAGACTCCTAACCTTAACTGAATTTCCATGGGAGCCAATCTCATCTTCCATGGAATCTAAAAACTTTTTAAAATCAAAATTATATGTTAGGTCATTTTCATGAAATGATAAGCCATCAAATTTGTCCGTGAAGTGATCTTCATGTTCGTTTCGAACTTGAGAAAGACGCTCAACATCAACATGAAGAACATATAACAACGGAGCCAAGAGTTCATGCATTCCTGTTTAAAAAATTAAAAAGAAAACAGGAATGTCAAACTTTCTGAAAAAGAGCTCTCATTGTATAGGGGAGAAAAAATGCATGTTTAGGAGGAAAGGGCAGAGGGGCTAAGCAATTGAGAAGTAAAATTACATCAGAACTTTAGCAGTCAAATTGACCAGACTGAAGCTTCATTTGAGATTTTGAGCTAAAAATACAGCCATGGGAAACACCTATAACCTTACTGCATGTGGTAATTTATATTTCAAGATCAAGTGCCATAAGATTCTTCACCCTTTCAATTGCTCCCAGATGAGATTTAATGGTGGGTATTCAGTAAAGTTACCTTTAATTTGAAGTTAAAATAATAGAGGGAGAATGGAGCAGCTACTATTATTGCTGCATTTGTCTCAAATAGAAACTTGACAGAATGAAGTGGAAGAAGAGTGTTAATAGGGTTACCTATAGATTATATGAGTTAATAAATTCTGAAGTATTTTGGGAAAATAAACGCTAGTCCAATTGCTATTATATTTAACATGTTACCTTGTCTGTAACCAAATTCTGGATGCCTAAGGCACCATAATAACAAGATTCGCCTCAACATGCCTTGGCATCCTGGTGTCTGGAAGTAGCTCCCATGTTCTGGATATAATCGTGAAAGGTCTTGATCAACCATCTTTTCCAACTCGGCACTACGAAAGAAACGTCCCCATGTGCTATCTGCATGGATTCATAACACAATCAATGCACAGACACGAGCCAATTAACAATGCAGATGTCTAATAACTAGGTGCACCAAATGCCGAATGCATACAAAATGTGACTACTGTCTGAGCAGAAAAATCATTATTACCTGGATTTTGTGAAAGTGGATTGTCCATAACGAGGTCAGGAGAATTACTTCCATCCTTGTGCCAATGTGGATCAACAAGTAGGTGTCTTCTTATTTCAGCATATCTAACACAACAAAAAACTTCAACTTATATCTACCAGCCTCAAAAAGAATCTTAGACCATAACATAGAGAAGTTACACTAACATAGCATCTTGATCAAGTACCACAAAACATGATATAGAATACAAAATAACAAGCACCAATAAATAAATAAATAAATAAAAACCTTCAAATAGTTCATAGCAAAACTAAGTTTCAAAATTTTTCATAAAACAAGTTAATCAAACTTGATATAACCAACTTAGCATAATATTCACAGTACCAATTGGCCTCTATTACACCCAGGAGAAGACTCCCCTACCACAGCACAGAAACAACAAAACATCAAGAAACTTGAGCATGATCTCAATCAAACAAGGCAAACACAGTTCTCAAAGGATCAACATCAACCTACTTTATGTAGCCAAGCTAGATTATATATATATATATATATATATATATATATATATATATAGAAGTTCCAAGCTGAAGGAATCAAGGAGTTTATAGCCGCCATCAGGAAATCGTCATGGAAAATGAAAAATTGAAACTTTTTGGGTATTTTTCGGAGTTCGTTTCAAACAAAATGCAAGAATCAAAAAAAAAAAAAATCGACAAATATAAGCAAAGGTTACCTTCTTCTAGAATCAGCTGTAACTCTACGAAGATCCTCAAGAGAAGAATAAGAAGAAGGCAAAATCCCAAGATTAATACGCCACTGGACTCCTCTAAGATTTGCAAGCGACCCAGATCTCTCCGACACCAAGCCCACAGACCTCGTCGGCGATTCCTCAATTGAACCCGCCGCCGAAACCACCGACATGTCTTAAATTTATTTTCTCAAATTTACAACAACAAAATTAAGCAACAACCCAGATGCTGAATTGTCCCCAAAATGCCAAAGCAACTAACAAAATCGAAACTTACAAAAGAAAAAAATTATAAAAATTGAAATTCAATTAGTTAGAAGTAATAAAGACTCGAGCTTTATTTAGAGAAAGAGAAGAAAATAGAAAATTTGTTTGTTTCATTTTGCTGTTCAAAGAGAGATGATGAGTTGAGCTGTCTTCTTCTTCTTTGAAACAAATTGAGAACAAAGTAAAACGCTCCAATTTAATCCACTTTAATTGCTCTTTTTTTTTTTTTAATATGTATTCGTTTGCATGAGGATGAATGAAAGGAGTGATGAATTTTTTTTTTTCAACTTTCCAAAATAATTAATATTTTGGTGGTTTCTTTTTTTTTTTTTTTCACTTTGACGTGGATGATGTATGAGGTATGTTATGTCTTTATGAGTTGTTGTAACTACGTTCTAAAATTTGTTAATAAGTCGTATTTAATATTGTACCTTGTATATAAATGCTAAAAAAATTTATTAAAAAATAACTCTTTTTATATAAATTAACAGTAATAATGTACATAAAAAAAATTTTTCTTAATTATATATGATAATCTACTTATTGGAATTCTATCGATTATAACTTGAAAAATATACTTTCAATCCGGCTAAAAAATTGACATAAATTTAACATTCAATGAAGAATGGTCTCTCATATTAAATTTGATGTGAGGCCATATATCAATCTTGTATTATCCCTTTTCATTTGTTTTATTTATTAATTTATTAATTTATTTATTTGTTATTATTATTATTATTATTATTATTATTATTTTTTTTTTGCCGTTTTCATGGCACAACTGTTTGGCGTGTCATGAATGATAAATATTGAATGAAGTGTTCCTAATAAACGTTTTGTGAAAAAATAACAGTAAATGCTCCAACTAAGGTAATGATGAAGCTTGGTAATTAAGTATCGAGGACAAGCATCCTTCATTTCTTAGCTGGTACTCCAAATTGGACTAACAAGATCTTATTAACTGTGCAATGTTGTTACTTTTTCACTATACTTGCCCAATACAAAAACTTTATAAAGTGTAGTATAATTGATTGAAAAGTCGACATAGTTGTATGCAGAAAAATATTATTTTCATTAAAGTTTTAGAGCATTTTTTTATAAAAATAAAAATAAATAAAGATGAGAAGTTAGACAGAATTCCTACTTGAAACATTAAAATTTTAAAACTTAAATTAAAAAAGATTAAATTTTAAATCACCTTGCCACATGTGAATATTATTTAAACCATTAAATTAACTATTTTTTCATATAACTAAAAAAAATTCAGATGAAATTTATTTAAGAAAATTAAAATGTTATTTATATTAAAAAAAGACTTTTTATCTCTTTATATTTAGTAATTATATATTGAATTAAGGTAAATGGTCAAAAGAGTTTAGATCAATACAATGATAACGTAGCTTAAGAATATACACTTGCGTGACTTGACTGGCTTCTCTGGTAGCTATTAAGTACGGGCGTGGATTGAAAAAATAAATAAATAAACGATTAATCGATATGATAAATATTCATTTTTTATTTTCTTTTTGATGAATCAAGACAAAATTGAAACTATTTGACCGAATGCAATTAGGCATTAAGCAAAATGATACAGACTAAGCACGAAAAAGTCATGTCTATGAGCATGCGCTAAAGTGGAGGGGCTCCAATAGAGATTTGGCACATAATATTCTAAGCATATCCTGCCATGACGTGGCACAGACATCTCTTTATCTCCATCAAGCAACATCTAAATCTATCTAATCATTTTGTGACCATACCACACGGCTCGTTTTGACTATGAAACCATGGAAACGTGATAAATTATGTCACGTGTAAGGGCATGCGATCCTGATCCTCTTCCGACCACTCTCAATTTTTTTACAGATTTTATACCACTTATTTTTTAATATTAGTGAATGATTAAAATTTAATTATTTTTTTTAATTTATTATCATCAATTAAATTTACTCAGATAAATATCATATCTGGAGAGGATTCTGATCCAAGACTATGTCTATTTGTCACTTATGTCAAAAATTTTTAGTTTCTTTTTTTTGTTAGGCATGGACGAAATTACCAGTGGGAGACGTCTTACACTTATAATGTTGAGTGAAAGGGTTCAAACCTCCATAAGAGCATTATGGAGGTTAGTTTCAGTACTCCTTCAATTATCAACTAATTGAGTTGAGATAGTCTCTCCCTTACGAAATATGAGTGGAGTAGACACCCCTCGAATATTCGAAAGGGTTTAAAGTATCTGGGCAAGTGATTCAGTGTGTCAATGTATGGCGGTGATCCCAGTTATATAATGTGATTGTAAATATTGATTGTAATATCTGATGTAATGTCAGTAACAATCTGTGTATAACAGATTTTAAAAAAAAAATATGGATGAAATTCACGAGACAAAAGTTTTACAAATCATGAGGAATTTAGCCATTAACAGAGCATGATTGATTGATCGCTTGAGCTTTAGCCAAGTAGTGAACTACTTTTCTCAAAGTTAAGAAGGACTACTAGAGTAGTGGTTCGATTTCCTATAAGTTCAACCTTATCCATAAAGGTCATACATCTGGTTATGTATTTCATAAAATTAATGTAATAATATAAGTTTCAGTTATATATCTGATTATAAATATATGTCATATGTGTAATACAATATTTTGATGTGTAATCAGTATTAAAAAAACAAAACAAGTTTGAGTTGCGTTTATTAATAATAATAATAATAATAATAATAATAATAATAATGTCCCAAATATTGTATAAATTTATTTTATACAAACGAGTATGAAATAATGGTATTTGTTTGATTAACTTTTATGACAAATATTAGATGAAAATTATTTTTTTTCCCAATTGTAGTCCCGACATTGCCCCTGCCCCTTTTGATACACACTTCTCATTATCTCTAATTATAGTTGGCATAACGAACATGTGGTGAAGACCCATGTTGAAACAGACGATTCTCTCAATAGCAAAACTAATATTTTTATGAGTTTATAATATTGACAAGCAAATAATAATGAATTGATCGTTGCGAATTATTGGACGTTCTCAGACACGTAATAAGAGCATAATTTTGCATTAATTTCAAATTATAAATCATGTTAGCATGTTTTTTTTTTAATTTTAAATATTAATATTTTTTTATAATACAATTTAAAATCCTAATTAAATGATAAGATATTGACAGTAGTAGCCGTCAAGAAGAACTCGCGTATTTGTATAAATTATATTATAGATAAATGGTTCTATTAATTTTTCAATTTAATTGGTTGGAAAGTCAAGCTTTCGTCGACCATCAAATCTCAACGCAGATGATCATCGATACTTAACTTACCATCATTGCCCTACATAAGCAATAAAGCACTTTAAGGGGAAAAAAAAATTGGGACCCAAAATAAGTAATTTGATACCGTGTATGTTGCCGCACGCTTTATGGTGCACAAGTTTTATAATATGAGAAATTCTACCGTAAGACCCATTACCCTCTTAATGAATTCTCCCCATATACACAATCATACACCGTAATGTGTGTGTGACTACATGCACTAAATCAAATCTCCTTAAAATGAATCACTTCTTGATTTAGACAAATTAGGGCACAAGGCAATTTCCCATTTGTATTTGTATTTGTATTTCCACAAATTACAACACATTTACTTTTCGGTTATGAGTTATATGACTCAACCAAGTGCACCCACCACCATTTGTTGTTGTCCATTATTTTTTACGAAAGCGTTGCTGTCCAATTAGAGTTCTATTGAAATCTGAATGTTGCGCATTTCAAATCAAACACGGAGACTATCATTGAAATTCTTTGAATTGGATAGAAAAAAAGGCATTATAATTTGAGTAACCCCTTTTGTTTTTCCCCAAAAATAATCAATATGTTGTTAACACATGGCAACCAAGCAATCAATCCTAAAGTCCATTACTTTTTGACCAAATTCCATCATATTATGTTTCATGTCATTTTCTTTTTTAATATTTTAAAACACATATTTATCTTTTTATTAAAAAAAAAACTCCAATTAAGTTACTAATAATTTATTTATCGTGAAGTCGTAATTTAATATGGTAAAAAAAAAATCATTTTGTATAGACGTGCTTGTATTAGAAACGAGTGGAGTGCGAGTGCCCTTATTATTATTTTTTTTAACAAGAACACACTGTTAAACTGTGCAGCTTAATAAAATTAATTTTTAATATATTATAAAATTGTATAGTTTAATAGCATTACAAACTGAGTCTTTTAAATTTCATGAATTATAAACATGTTTGCATAAGAAAAATGAGCACGCCCACAGTAGAGAGAATATTTTCATTATGTTAAGGTAAAAATGTTACTAAAATACACATATTACAATACATGTGTTAGCATGAAATGTATGTTTTTTTTTTTTTTACTAGTACCTTCACTTTACTAAAATAAAGATGCTCTCATATTATATATAATTATTTTTAGGTGCGAGCGCCTTTATTTTTTTTTAATGTGGACACACTCTTAAATCATGTGGTTTATTTTTTAATAAATTATAAAATTATGCGGTTTAAAATAATTAAAAATTAACTCTCTTAAATCTAATAGTTTAAAAACATTAAAAAAAAAAGAAGGCACACAATACACACATATATATAAATGAATTTTTTTTTGATATTATTGTGGAGTTATGTTCCCCACACCCACACACACACGCATATATAAATATTTATATTTTTTTTGATATAATCGTGGAGTTATGTTCCGTTGTTCCTTATAATTTGCAAAAGGAGTGACCCATAAAGCCATAGCATATTACAGGCAACACTAAATTTTGTTTGTGTGTTATGAATTATTGGTCTTTAATTTGGATTCATCTTGGGAATGATTTGATGCGGCACACAAGACAACCATATGCTTCTTCATTATCTCTCTGTCATAAACATTTTAGACCTTTTAATATTTTGAGATCTGTTTGCGTGGTTCCTCTCCCAATAACTTTTTATATGTATATACATATTCTCCCAAATCCTAATCATTGTCTTTTCAATCTCTTATGAGATCGTTGTTTCTTTCCTCACATGCTCTGTTTGTCCTGATTTTGCTAATTTGCTGCCAAATTCAAAAGGAGCCCATTATGCTGGCACTAGAATTTTTTATGAAATAATTTCATGCTTCTACATATAAGCAGCTCCAACCAAAAGCTCGAATCACTTGCTTCAAATTGTTTCTACAATTCATTGATTCCTCCAAATTAGTCAATATGCTTGTATACGTGGCTGGATTTCCAAATTCTTATCAGTGTTTGGTTTCGTTATTTGATTTGGTGGGCAGGTTGGGCGGCTCCTCACAACAATTAATTAAGAATACGTAACTATCTCAAATTATCATTAAAATCATGTTATAAGTGACTAGATAAAGCTCCATCATGATCGAATGAGACAAGAGTGCTCTTGCCTATATTAATTCAGTCCTCTTGGATTACCAAATGCCTGATATCATCGTTGTTTTATTTAATCATACAGACTCATCGAATTTTCTTTTTCTTTTCTTAAATGCATGGAGAGAGTAACGAGTCTCAATCGAATCACATATCAGGCATCAACTGCAACCAAATGATACTCCAATATTATAATTTACATACGTGACATATGGAGACTTATAACAGGTTATTGTGAATTTGACGAGATCTTAACATAATTTTTTCTCATAATAAAAAAAGGTCAATTAAAACGAATAAAATATGATCATCTAATGACTAATTAATTATAGCTTTAATTAATAACGAGTACCTGGTAAAAATGTTAAAAACGCAAGTCTACCAACGCAGCCATGCACACAGGTCAAAGTTTCCAAAGTGCTTTGGCATGCAATTTGGCAGCACCACCCCCAACAAGAATCGTTGTTTCGTATTTCATTTTTCTTCGTCTTGAATGAAAAAGACTTGTTTTGTTGAATCCGCACGGATTTTTTTTCCTCTCCCCTAAAACTGAAAGGAATACACGGCAGAGAAAGTTATCAGAGTTAATACGAAACATGCATGGCCATATTTCAATACTCATCTACACTGGGAGATTTTATTAACATTTTCTCTTTTTTTTCTTTTTTAATTATCAATCTTCACATATTACAATTTTTCTTTACGTGTGGGTCATAGCATCCACTCGATTACTTGCCAAGAAGGCTGGCCAGGCTGGCTGGTTTTGTTTGTTGTAATAATCTTTCTACTTGTAATTTTAATTTTGGTTGTTTTGAAGGCCTCCATTTGACTAAAATAAACCCCAAAAAAATAATATTCAACGTTCAAGAATTACAAGGAATATAGTAGAAGTGCATAATAGATTTCTTTTCTTATTTTTAAAATATCAAAACAACAACAAGCGAGTGGTCATGAAGAGAATGGAGTAAAGGAAATGACAACAAATAAGTTAATTAACTAAGTTTTATTTAATTTATCGTGGGGACACCAAATACATAAAAATATGAAGTGAGGGAAACTTGTAAATGATTCCAGTGAAAGCGAAATAAAATTTATGTTTAGACTCTTAGATAAACATGATTATTCTTATGTTAATTTCCTTTTGACCACCATATAATTATGGCTAGACTCAAATAGAAAATTATCATTTTGTCCCATATTTATTATATGCTGCCCACTTTTTGTCTTGGAAATATATATATATATATGTAGCCAATAATCCCACCTCAAGATGAGTGGAAAAGGAATAAAAATAAATAGTAATGAATTTAATTTTTTTATCTAATTGCTTTTCTTTGACCTAAACAGGAAAAAAAGAAAAAAATTCCCCCACTAAAACATTTGGGGTCCATGTAATGACTGAAAAAGAGAGTATTATACAAGAAAATGCAAAATGCTTATATATATATTTAATATAAGCATATATTAAAAGTATTTTTAAACTCGATAATTATTCTTGATGTATTTAATCCAACAAGATTCAGTACAAGAAAAGAAACAAGCAGGGACAGCTATAGGAACCAAAATTAAAAGTATTTTTAAACTCGAGGCTTGTAATTAGTTCTTGAAGAGTGTGTTTAGCTAAAGTGAAAGTGAAAACAAGAAGCATGACACCGACAATTGATTTAAGGCCAATCAAATGTGGCTGCGATTCGAAAGGTCCAACACAATCAACACCCATGTGTAATTTGTGACTACAATTTGGTAGGCAATCGTGGGGACCCCCAACTCCAATCAACCAACAAGCGCATTCACTTATCGAGATCATTTGCTTCAAATGTAACAAAATTATGAATATTAAAATAAATAAAAATAGAATTTGGGACCCATAAGCCACTTCTTCCATATTTCTTTTCTACATGTGGGCGATCGTCTATTTATTTTTCTTGTAATTTGATTTGATTTGATTTTTTATTTTTTTTATTTTTCTCAATTTTTGAAATGTTCGGATGTAACCAAGTTTCAAGCATCGTCGGTGGCCCAAAACATTTTTCAGGATTCAAGGGTCCATTAAAAATCTAAATCTATACAATTACTAAGAGGGTAAATGGCAAAATCTACTCATACTTAAAAATCGCTCCCTATGCTACATGTGACGGATTGACACATAAGTAAGTTGGCTTATCTAAGGAAGTTGAGTACTTGAAATCAGATTAATTAAAGCTAATGTTATAAATTTGTCTTTAATACCGTTATCAAACTTTTACTAATATCATAACAAGAATTTTTGCAATTTATTTTCAAACTTTTACTAATATCATAACAAGAATGCGGTTTCCTTCACTAATTTTGCAATTTATTTTTAACCTAATATTCGTCTAGTTTCTTTCCCAATATTTATTTTCAATGGGCTGTTTCTTTCCCAATATATAATGGGCTGAAGGAGGTGGGGTCGCTGGGTTTCATTAATTCCTAATCTCTCACATTGATCTTGTTGTCGTTCGTCTGTAATTTGCATGGTTTGTTCGGTCGGTGCTCTTTTTTTTCATCATTAGAAATCATAATTACGTTAAATTAAATTAAGATACTTAAAACTTCATCAACAGCCACCGCAGGATCCACGCGAACACATATTAAATTAACTTTTCTTCGCTCAAATGTTCCACCCGGATACATATAAATTAATTATTTGTATTGATTGGGTAGTCCATTTTACTTTTGCTTTTCGGCATTATAGCTAGAGTTATTATTATTTTTATTATTTTCGTTTTAAGTGATAAAGTGATGACTCAGTCTTAATTTTGTCTTCTTAAGTTATTTTAGTCCTTAATGCCTCCATTTGATTGCATGTATGCGTTAAAAATGGAATATTATAAATTGATGATAGGTCTGTTCATGAATTATATAAAAATTTGATAGTGCATCATCTTTTCTTGTTTAAAAATGTTCATACGAGTACGACAATAAGTTTGTGAAGAAGAGGATGAATAAAAGAACATGGCAACGAAACTAAAACTTGTTTAACTTGCGGTGGGGACACGTAACACATATTTAATGAAAGCGAAAGAAAAAATTAATTTGATATTTAAGAACAATTTAATTTCCCATTGCACTTAATCACACAAATTTATGGACTTATGGGGGCGCGTATGCAAATCAGATTATAATTTACTCTACTAATCCTTGCTCAATACAATTAGAATGAATGTGATTCATATGAATGAGTTTATACGATTAATTTGTGACTCTAGCAGTTAAAAAAAAAAAAAAAAAATTGCTCCTCTTTACATATGGTGATGTTTTTTTGACTAATTTAAATGGCTTAAACAAGCTTCACCTGCGGCCAAGCTTAAAGTTTTGAGCATGTAATTTATCTCTCCAATCTTAGAATGAGAAAATTCACCTACCCTAAATTTTTCAAAAGTTCCTTGCACTTCAATCATACTACAGCTAGGCGCCTTTTTCAAGCCACTATCTTTCAACATCTTTCTTGCCTCTGCAACATCTCCCCACATGCCATCTGAAGCATATAAGTTTGACAACAGAACATAAGGTGATGTAGTCGTAGGTTGCAGATGGAATAGCTGTTTAGCCAATCGTTCGCCAATGACAACATCTCTATGTAGCCGGCATGCTGAAAGCAAGGTCCCTAAAACAATTGGATCTTGCCCAAGTGGGAACTTTTTCGTGTACTCTTCTGCCTCGCATAATTTGCCTGCCCGTCCCAATAAATCTATAAGACATGTAAAATGTTCTATGTCAGGGGAGATACCATAGGTTTTTTCCATAGAATTGAAGTAAGCTTCGCCCTCCTTTACTAGCCCTGCATGATTGCAAACAGTTAAAAGTCCGATAAATGTAACTGAGTCTGGCTTTATCCCCATTGCTTTCATCTCCTCGAAAAGTTTAATTGCTGACCCTCCCAGACCATGGTTTGCATGTGCAGCAATGATGGTGTTCCACGAGACAACATTGCGATGGAGCATTTCATTAAATAATTTGTATGAATGGCTAATAAAACCACATTTAGCATACATGTTCACAAGGGCATTACCAACTCCCACATCTTGATTGAGCCTCATTCTTATTAGGCGAGCATGAATTTGCTTGCCATGTTGAACTGAAGCAAGCCCGGCACAGGCAGCAAGAATACTAGCAAAAGTAAAGTCATCAGGTCTCACACCATGATCGTTTGACATCTCCTTGAAAATGCTCAAACCCTTTTCATAATCTGCACAACGAGAGCAAGCAGCGATAAATGTGTTCCATGATATCAGGTCTTTCTCTTCAATGAATCTGAAGGCCTTCTCTGCTTCTCCTATCAAATTGAATTTTGAATACAAAGCCATTATCGTATTACCAACAAAAGGGCTTGACTCAAGTTTACGCTTCACTGCAAGGCAATGCAATATCATTCCCTTACGCAAATCATTTAAAACAGAACAAATCTCCAACCCTCCAGCAAAACTAAACCGATCAGGCAAAAGACCTTGTTGGAGCATAAGTTTGAACACTTCAAATCCCTTTTCAGGCTGTTGGTTTTCCACGAACCCAGCAATTAATGCATTAAAAGAGACCAAGTTAGGTTCAAATGCTTCACCATAGACAAGCAAGGCATCACTAGAATATCCAATTTTCATATACATAGAAATGAGAGAGTTGCAAACAAACGATATTGATGCATATCCAAATTTCAAAGAGTAAGCATGAATCTGTTGTCCTTTCACTAATGACTGAATGCCAGCACAAGCACTTATGGCACTGGCAAATATGTACTCATTGGGCACGAGGTGCATTTGAGAAAAAAGTTCTAGTGCCAATAAGTGTTCCCCGGCCTGGTGATGACCAGAAATCATAGCGGACCAAGATACAAGGTTTCTTTCGGACATTTCATCAAACACTTTACGAGCTAAGATCATGTTGCCACATTTTGCATACAAGTTGAGTACATGGTTAGACACAATGACATCAGGTTGAATACCCATCTTCAAAACAGCAGCATGGAGTGAAATACCTTGCTGCAATGCTTTAGTCTTGCAGCAATGATGCAAGAGTGAGCTAATAGATTTTGCTATCATTTAAAAAGAATTATCATCCCACCAAATAGTATAATATATACTTCACACTACTAGCAAGTAACAATAATAATATTACACAAACTAACTGTTCATCAGTCATAACTTTGGAAATGCTACCTTATAACTGTGTGTGTTAAAAGTTTTTAATTTTGGAAGTTTTTAATTTTGGCCCATAAAATATTATATATAATTTTTTTTTTTTAATGAGAGCTCTTTTTTTTTTTAATGTTGGCATATTTTTAAATCGTAAAATTTAATAAAAAATACTATTAAATTATACAGGACGCGCATTTAAAACTGATTATATATATATATATATATTTGCACACACCCGCAGACCGATTGGGAGAGTGCGTGATTAACTGGGCTCGAACTGTGGGGCTTGCCCAAGCTTTCTCAGTGTCTCCAAATTTTTAGCCCAAAACTTCATTCCGATTAACTAGGCCTGGACTAACAGAAATAATACAAAGTGAAGTAAAATACAGTTCTGTGTATTTGATTTTAGGATCCTACTTAAGCCTCCATTTTAACTGTCAACTTAAAAAGACAACAACAAAGAGCCAAAAAAAAAAAATCCATAAATTACGGTGGAAAGCCCTAACAACCACGCAGCTGTTTCAATGAAGTGATGATGATCGTGATTCATCAAATCCTAAAAGCTATAAAAGCAAACAAAAAGATGGGATGATAGAGGATGATTTGGTTTCTATCAATCAACAAAAAAGTCCAAAGTCTTTTTTTTTTAAATTTTTTTTCTCTCATTTTCTTCGAATTGACTATTACCTTTCCTTCCCTTTTTAACCCAAAAGATGAAAAATAGGATGATCCACCGCTTATGTTCCTTTTTTCAACATAATGATCAGTGCAAGTCATTTTCACCAAAAAAAAAATTCACCCACCAAGCTAGCACGGGATTTGTGATTTTCCTATTTAAGAGAAAATTCAATCAAGAAAGTAGCCATTTGTAAAATCCTTTTTTTTTTTTAATCTTAATCTTAATTGCATCAAGCAAAGCTTAATAGTGATCATCCATTGAATTTTTTCGTTAGTTAGAAACCTGTGTCTCTTTTTCTTACTACTTTTTCTATCTTTCTTAGTTGCGTCCCACTTCATAATTATATGTCACTTTAAATTCTAAGCATTCATTATACTGATCGCCTTCAATAATGTTTAACTCTGTGGTCGACCGGCTAACCGATCGGATAAATAGTAAAATATACTAAATTTTATAGCATTAGTATTTGGATAAGTATTATTGTTAGATATTGTCATTTAAGGTAACAAATGGACTTAGGGGCTTTCGGCTAATTATTTGATGTATGAAGAATGACTATGATAGATTAATACAAACGAAGCCACGCAGTGCTTGATTTTAAGTTTAGGGAAAAAAAATTCTCGTATAATATCTATTTTAAGGTATAATTGACCGTTTGTATTTTAGTGCATTACATTGGATTAAAATATTATTCTTATGCTAACTTATATTTGATTGAAATTTTTAGTTGTATTATACAACATTAAAAACTTAATTGTCATATTTAAACTACTATCTATGGTTTACAAAGCTCAACGTTTCACTAATGTTTTGACCTTATTCATCAATTTCAGACTAAATTGGTAGCTACGTCGCTACTCGCTACCCACATGCTATATGCTGTAGCGAAGCCCAAGACATAGACAATAAAACAAAGAACTCAGCATCAATTTTATAAGCTAGGGAAGCATTTTGGTGACTTGTGAACGCGATGCATGTGGAATCTCGAAAATCATTTATTGGCCAGTGAAATGGTCTCTCTCTTAACTCGCATGTGGTGTATAAACGTAGCGACAAATCGTGGTGGGGGCGACCCTCACATGCATCTTCTTCGATAGCTACCGTTGGGTTGTTTGATAACGCCAATAATCTCTCATCCAAAATAGGGCGTCCTTTTGAAAATCATGCGTGACACCGATAATTTCTTCTTTTTTCTTTTCCCATTTTTATGCAATATTTATTTTCTTCTATTATATAATCCGATTTAACCCGCCATGCATCAAAACCACCGGTTGCGAGTTTGGTTGACATTAATTTGCTCATTGAAAATGACTTTAGATTGCTGTCCTTTTCTTTGGTTTGCAAGTTTGGTATACCCAAATTAAAAAAAAAAAAAAACGACAAAGCGACTTTCTTTTGCTTTTATGGTAAGCAATTCTATAAAAGTTCATGGGATTAGCTTACGATCAGAAGTTAACGACGGTCTTAAATTTATTTGATTATCTAAGTAGTTATTTTCAATTATTTTATGGCTCGTTTACAAGTTTGATTTTAATACCACTTAAAAATTTAAGAACCTAATTCATAGTCAAAAGATAATTGCTTCAATCTTATGTTATTAATCCAATGACTATTATTAGTCAAAATAAAAACTTTTTCTATCAAATTACACGTATAATATATGATAAAGAAGATAGTAAATTAATGAAACAACATCACGTGATTACGTGACTCGCCAAGTCACTATTCACAAACTCTCTTCTAACATTTTTACTTTCACAGTTGTATAATTTTGACTAACAACTTTATGTATAAAAAATACAAAACATGATAAATTATCAATCTTAATAATGGATTATACAACTTATTATTTAGTGTGCTTAGAAAAATTGTTATTTAATATTAAAAAAAAAAATGCAGAGGAGCGTAAAATGAATGTCCTTGAGGATTGTTCGTTTTTGTTTCTACTTGTAATGTATTTAAAATTTAGCTTCTGTTGTTTAGCCTTCAGATTTATCCCATTTTGTCTAGCCGTGGTTGTCCCGTGGAGATAGTTTATGCACAGGCTTTGTCATCTCTCTATAAATTAGTTGTTGCTAAAATATTTCTTTTTTTCTGAAAAAAAAAATCAAAAGCCTTATTTATTTTATAGATAAAATTAAAGATTATTAGGTTCTATTGCCCCAAGCTAAAGAAGATATCCGAGTGTAGGCACCATGGTCGGTAATAAGATATGATTTTGGGGGAGCAATTAAGTGATTTGTTAATCATAATTAAATTGACACTCAAAAACTCTTTTAGTTTCCTTTGAATTTATTTCAAGAAAATAACATAAAATAAAGAATTATTCAAAAATTTGACCTGCATCAGCTGTCTATGTTATTTGTGGCTTCTACATTATTTATTGTATGAATTCGAGTATATACCATCGTCTAAATCTTAAAAAAAAAAAAAAAAGAATCTGATGATATATTTAATATCCTTAAATAATTGAAAAATCCGATCAAAAGAGACTTGAATGTTTGACTATCATTTTCCTTCTAATTTATTTCAACTATCCATTAGATCGCACGAGCCAACCATTAGAATTTGGAATGAAGAAGTTGTTAACTTGTTATGATAATATTAATAGAGAGTAATCAGCAATTATCAGAACAAACAATGTGGGTTGGAGTACGCGTTTTCTTACTTTTGACGATTCGAAATTTCAATAAACTTGTATGCACTTAATTCGATGGCTAGCTTCAAATCTTCAAAAAGTAACCTAAGAAAAATTAGGCCTAATCACTCAATCTAGCTAGCATCCAACTTTTAGATTTTGCCTTCTAGATTAATCAACCTTCCGTATGCTCATCCTATGATATAACATCCTCACGCTCTTACATAAAAATCTCAATTTTTTGTAATCGATTACAAGTCTTTTTATTGCTTTTTATTTTTATTTTTTTATTTTATTTTGTCTTGAACGTGTGATATTTTATATACAATACAAACAATTATGTACCATTAAACAAAACTTTTGGGGTGTAATGAAAAACTTAAAAAAAGGTGTAAATGTGGGGTGGGCCGGGTCGGGTCCGGTCCTCATGTGCTGTCCATCACTGGAACCAGAAATCAAATCATGGCTAATATTGTCATTTCGGCTGAAATGCCCCACAGCTTGCGCGCGAATTTTTCCCGTCTTCCATCCCTCTGTTAACCTGAGAAGACGATTAAAAACAAAATAAAAAAAATCTGTAATTAATTAGCATTAATTGACGGATACCGAAATGATAAAGAAAAATAAATACGTAATAATTAAATGACGTATACTTCTTATAATTTTATTATATAAAATATAATGATTTGTCCATCACTTCTCCATCATCTTCGGCTTCTTGTCTGAAAATCGCAATAAAAGAATTCACAAAATTATCATTATTTTTTTTTTAAATAAATCAATTTTATATATAAAAGGAAACCCTAACTACCTCACACTAAACTCACTCACTCTCGCTCTTAATACACAGTAACCACTCAACAATATTTTTTTTTCTTTCTCTCTCTTAATAAAGCATTCAAATGTGATTCGTTAGATCTCTGTTTCTCATTTTCTGTAATAAGCTTCGGCTCGCATTTTCCTTTAACAAAGAGAGGTCCACTGAAACGGCAAATGTGAATGCCGTTTTGTGTGTTGTATTGTATGATCGGGTTGTCTGCTTTGACTGAATACTGATCGTGTTACTGAAGCTTTTCCTTGATTCGTTTTAGCGTGTGAGTTAAAATATGTTGCTTTGGCTTTTTTTTTTTTCCTCCCTTTTTTTGCTTGAAGTGATGATCTTTTTTATTGGCTGAAATGTGAATGGGACCGTTGTTATTCTTTACTTGGATCATTGATTAAAGCAGCTCTTTTTCTTTTTTTTTTCTTTTTTCAAATTTCCATATGATTTTGCCGATTGAAGATTTGAACTTGAAGGAGCTTTTTATGAATGAATCATATAGCATTTTTTTTTTATTTATACATGTGTCACTTGCTCATTGTTGTTGTTGCTAATAAAAAGTGCTTCTCGTTGGTGATCAAAAGTGCTTTCATCTCTCGGATTCATACTTGAACAATCAGTTTGTTCTTCTAAAATCAGCGTGTATCTGCTGTGCTGTTCGTTCAAGTATGTATCCAACAATCTGATCGTCTTCCAAGTTTTATTATTATTATTATTATTATTATTATTGTTGTTGTTGTTGTTGTTGTTGTTGTTGTTGTTGTTGTTGTTGTTTATTTTATTTTACCTGTAAAAGAATGGATAGATTAGTCTATTATTCATTTAGTTGGTATGGATTTTGGCGAGTTCAGGTGTGAAATGAGAATTTTTTTCCCCTTGTATAATTTTATTAATTTTTAAACTCAGAAATCTCTCCTGGGATGCAGTGGGTTTGAGATTCAATTTTTAGTTAAAATATTAACTTTAGTCAAATTTTAAGCTGAAGTAATCAGCTGTATTATTGATATGATCATTTTCATTGTATACTGGGTTCCGATTAACTGTTTGTTATTGCAATGGAACAGATCTTTTGGGCCACTGCTTAGATTGGCGCTTGATCAGTGAAAATGAGTGCAGCTGAGTTTTTGTGTATATTTATTGTGTTATTCACCATTTTCATTCTTGGGAGAGCTGAGGTTTACATTGTCACAGTGGAAGGAGAGCCTATTATAAGTTACAGGGGTGGTGATAATGGTCTTGAAGCTACTGCTGTGGAATCTGATGAGGAGATTGACACCACCAGGTATTGGCGACATCATCCACTGAATTCTTTGTCATCACTTTCAGCTTTTGGTAGCCAGCTTGATATGTCTGAACACTCTTTAATAATGCATGGAATGTTATATTGAATTGAACTTTTTTTGAGTGGGGCCTTGGCTAACGACATATCTTTCCTGAAAATGATATTTTGCTTGGTCAATAAATAACAATGTCTAGTGTTGGATTTTTGAATTGACTTTGTGTAGCCTTTGGTTATGCTACATTTGTTTACTGGCAAGCTCATGGAAAACAAGTCAAAGCTGGCTGTTGTGGAATTGAATGTGGAACTGTCAAAGTCTAGATTAAAACCAAACCCAGAAGTTCAAGCCTTGTTCACCAGTGTGTGTTTATTAATTTTTACGTGGTCCTAAGATGTTCATTGCTATGTAGTAATTAGATGATATTCATCGAGTTTACATGTTAATTGCTAATTAGATTGTATTCACTGAGTTTTTCTTAGCCTTTCGATGAGCTAAGAAAAACTATGGGCACAACCTTTCGATAAGCTCCGACACTCTACTTTCACACAATTAAGCTCAAGTTTTAAAGAATTATTGCTGTTTTTTAATGTAAAATTAATGGTAATGACTAAAAAGTAAAAATATGTTTTGCGGACTAGCATAAATAACTGTGATGTGCTCATTCTGTAAGTGACCACATGCTTGGGCAGCAGTAATAGAAATATATTCAGATTGTGAACAACATATCCTTCTGTTGAAATATTTACTTATCTTGTGATGTTTGTTTAATTTTATAATAGTGGCCTCGCAAAAGTTTCCACTTTCATCAAATGATTCTGGTGATTGGAGTGTTTCTTGGGAAAGCTGAGGAAAATTTTATAATGTTCTGCTATCAATAAAGGAGTAATGCTATTCTTATTGAAAAGCATTTTCACTCTTGCATGGATGTGAAAATTTATACATTGAACATGCATCCTCAATGTTTATGTGGCACCTTTACCGTATTTAAAAATATGGGTGTTCTCATTCCACAATCACTATTTATATTTCCTGGTTGAATAATTAAGCTTCTTTTTTCATTATCACATACCCCTTAACACTTGTGATCTGTATGGCCCCTCAAAATAAACAAGTGCAGTGTATTATTAAAAATTTTGTTTTATTACTTACTCTCTCAGCATTGGTGATTCTTTCAGTGAATTGGTCACATCCTATGCCCGTCATCTTGAAAAGAAACATGACATGCTTCTTGGGCTGCTATTTGAGAGTGATACTTACAAAAAGCTCTACAGCTATAAACACCTTATAAATGGTTTTGCAGTTCACATTACCCCTGACCAGGTGAAAGCTGTGAAAGATTCTGATTCTTGTGCTTCCTATTTGAATCCTTTTTACTAATAAAACAGTTTATCATTTATTGATATTCATTCATTTTGCATTCTCATTTTGACACTGTCCCACTATATTAGTAGGCAGAAATCCTAAGACGTGCCCCCAGCGTGAAATCTGTGGAAAGAGATTGGAAGGTGAGGAGACTTACGACACACACCCCTGAATTTTTGGGGCTGCCGACTGGAGTATGGCCAACAGGAGGCGGCTTTGACAGGGCTGGTGAAGATATTGTGATAGGATTTGTAGATTCTGGAATTTATCCCCACCATCCAAGCTTTGCAAGCCACCACACTGACCCATATGGGCCTGTCCCCAAGTACAGGGGAAAATGTGAAGTTGATCCTGATACTAAAAGAAGCTTCTGCAATGGGAAGATTATTGGTGCCCAACATTTTGCAGAGGCTGCAATAGCAGCTCGGGCATTCAATCCTGCTGTTGATTTTGCTTCTCCCATGGATGGTGATGGACATGGAAGGTTAGATACCACATCATCCTTGAATATCAACGTCAAATTAAATCCCATGATACCATTTGCATTTCTTCCTGGAATGTAACCCCATGAAGGCGTGGATAAAATTTTTCATTTTCATCTTCTTTCTTGAGACTTCTTTAATTCTTTAAGTTGGAAGTAGAAGGTAATCTGATCAGTGACTGTAGTATGATGTCATTTTTGTTCCTCTAACTGCTATAAAGAACATCTTGACAGGACCTCTAGATGCAGTATCCCTATTCTCTTTATATTTGGGCTAGACGTGTCATATTGAATGTCCCTTTTACACTTCCTTCTCTGCTTTTTTGATGACAGTCATACAGCAGCTATTGCAGCTGGAAATAATGGTATTCCAGTAAGAATGCATGGCCATGAATTTGGTAGAGCAAGTGGGATGGCTCCCCGTGCCAGGTGGGGATTAATATAATGGCTACAATGCAATCAGATGTTCTGGTACAATCTCTTATTTTTCAGAGATTTCTGAAAAGTGAAATTATTTTTCCTCAGGATTGCTGTATATAAGGCACTCTACAGGCTTTTTGGAGGCTTTGTAGCAGATGTGGTTGCTGCAATTGATCAGGTGTGTGGTTATCATTCATAGCAAGCAGGACATAAAAAATTATAAGATCCTACTGGTGTTATTTTTGTTTTTGCTGTGATATAGACCATGAGTGGTGACTGGTCTGTAGGTCATCCATATTCCCTTCCTTTGCATTGTCAACACGTTCTGGATTTTTGATAGATAAGTCGTTCCTGTTAAATATAGGCTGCTCATTGAAATTTGGGTAACAGTTTCTCGCTTAGATATTTTCTCCACAATCTGATGTAATCTACATTACCTAGACAAATCATCCTGCTTCTCTTTTTTGTTTGACTCCCTAAGAGAGTATTCCATATCATTTCTCTCCTTTCTCAAAATGAGAGACCTTTCTCCCTTTAATATTTATCAAGAAAGGGGGAAAAGGACAAATTGTTATAGTTGGCGTGGTAACAAGGTGCTGCTTTTCCTGCTATGCATATAATATGCACTTGTACATATTGGACAACGAGTTCGAGCATTAATTTTAATTTGAGAAAACTTCTGTTAACAGGCTGTTCATGATGGTGTGGATATACTTAGCCTCTCCGTGGGGCCAAACAGTCCTCCAGCTACCACCAAGACCACATTTTTAAATCCTTTTGATGCCACGCTTCTTGCAGCTGTGAAAGCAGGTGTATTTGTTGCACAGGCAGCTGGAAATGGAGGTCCTTTCCCCAAAACTTTGGTATCTTACAGTCCATGGATAACATCTGTAGCAGCTGCAATTGATGACCGCAGATACAAAAACCATCTGAACCTGGGCAATGGAAAAATCTTAGCTGGAATTGGGTTGTCACGTAAGTTTATCATTTTCACTTGTTGTTTTCTTATGATATGATAACCTATGGAAGAGGCATTACTAAACCTGCAGAAGACTGTTATGTAATAACATGAAACAGGTGGCTGATCTCAATATTGTTAATGAACATGTAGTTCTTGTCCACTTGTTAGTTGACATTGAGAAATAGGGGAATTAGTAATAGCGGAAAGCATCATTTGCTTATTTCATGTCATTCTGTTTCTCTTTAGTTCTTTATACATTTGACATTGTTAATCAACGCAGCTGCTTCATTTTTCCCCAGTTTTATTAGCTCTGTGTAGTCATACCTCATCATTTTTCTAGTGAACTCAAGTTTGACTGGTAGTTATGTTCTGTCGACTTAAGGTTTCACTATTTCATACGGTTCATCAGCAGACCCACCCTTGCCGAGTTTCCTGTTGTTTTGGAACACCCTTGGTGAGTTCAGGAGTCTCAATATCAAGAAGGATCTATGGATTTTTTACCATGTACTGAGCTGAATCTGGCTAAGAACTTAGTTCTAGAAATTATTTCCTAGATGGATAGAAGACCTTTAAGCCTATTAGTGATCTTACAAAAGCTATTAGAAACTCCTTGAACATTGTTCTTTTCAGCTTTTTGGCCTTCTTCTCTGATTGAATCATTGAAGATCAAAGATCACTAAACTTGATATCCACTCTGGACAGTTTCCAAGTCTTTTTCGTGTTGAGTTGAGCTAGGTGATACCTCATCCATTCTTCTGGTGATTTTTATAGGTTTTCTGTTGTAGATTGTTTCAATCTCCTTTGGTTTGTTGATTTATCCGCACCACAAACACACAAATATGCACTTTTAATTATTTAAGGATCCGGCTATAGTGCAACTGTGGTACCGTGCCACAGTTGCATCAGCCGTTGGATCCACTTAAATGAGTGGGGTCCACTTGAATTTAAGTGGATCCAACGGTTAGGTGCAACTGTAGCACGGTACCACAGTTGCACCACAGTCTTGTCCATTATTTAATAGTTGGTTGTTGAATACTTGCGGTTAGTTGTCTGCTAGGGGCCCTTTTTTTTAAGTTCAACATAGAGATTGCCCTGTCTAATTGATTGTTTAATACTTTCAGCTGCGACACATGGAAATCGAACGTTTACCTTGGTTGCTGCAAATGATGTTCTTCTGGATTCTTCAGTAATGAAGTACAGCCCCTCAGACTGCCAGAGACCAGAAGTGTTAAACAAGAACTTGGTTGAGGGTAACATTCTTCTTTGCGGCTATTCCTTCAATTTTGTTACTGGTACTGCATCCATCAAGAAAGTTTCAGAGACAGCAAAGAGCCTTGGCGCAGCTGGATTTGTTCTTGCTGTGGAAAATGTTTCCCCAGGAACAAAATTTGATCCTGTTCCAGTTGGTATTCCTGGGATACTTATCACAGATGTCACTAAGTCAATGGTAACTAGCTGAACTCTTCTCATTTTGATTCATATTTTGATGTTGATAACTATCAATAACAAGTTAGAGGCAAAGTTCGCACTATTCTCTAATGTTGGTAATACTTGATCTGCATCAGTACCATTGCTAAGTTGTTTACCGTCTTCCATGTAGCATATATTTGTATAGTGCTGAAGATTGTGCCATGTAGTAACTACTGAGTGTTGATAGGCATAAGGTTGACTTGTAGTTTTTGAAGTATGAATTGGAATAAGAAAATATATACAAGGACTTAAAATGGAGCATAAATTATATTACTGATCCTGCTATATTCAATTTACTTTTGGTATGCCTCATTTGCAATCTTGATAATAACTAGTCCATAGCTAAGTTTCTGCTTTCTTGTACCCCAGGAGCCTCCTTTTTTCTTGGCTAACCACACCATCCCCTATCCCCTCACCTCACCTCTTGTCCATTTGTTTGCTCTTGGCTTGTTCCTGATTCTTTTGTGTCTGGTGTTTGGGCAAATCTTTATTCTAGGATCTTGTAGACTACTACAACACCTCTACAACAAGAGACTGGACTGGACGAGTGAGGAGTTTTAAAGGTACAGGTACCATAGGAGATGGTTTGATGCCTATTCTCCATAAATCAGCACCGCAGGTGGCATTATTTTCTGCTCGAGGGCCCAATATAAAAGATTTCAGCTTCCAAGATGCAGATCTTCTCAAGCCTGACATTCTGGCTCCTGGCTCTCTCATTTGGGCCGCTTGGTCTCCAAATGGAACAGATGAAGCTAATTTTGTGGGTAAGTCGTGTAACATTTTAAGTTGTCTTCATGGCTATCAAATGCAAGAACTTGAAGAGTGTGTGATGAGAGAGGAATATGAAAATAATATCTCACACTTACACAGTATATGAAAACTCTTGCATTCTAAGCAGTTTGTTTGCTTTGAGCAGGAGAAGGATTTGCCTTGATATCTGGAACCAGTATGGCTGCACCACATATAGCCGGGATAGCTGCTCTTGTGAAGCAGAAGCACCCTCATTGGAGCCCAGCTGCTATAAAATCAGCATTGATGACCACAACAACGAAGTTGGACAGAGCAAGTAGGCCTCTTCAAGCACAACAATATTCTGAAACAGAAGCCATGAAGCTGGTTGAAGCTACACCATTTGACTATGGGAGTGGCCATGTCAATCCAAGAGCTGCCTTGGATCCTGGACTCATATTTGATGCAGGTTTAATTCGTCTTTTAATAAATTTGTTTGACTTGTCATGTCTTGCTCCTATTTACTTCCTAACTTCTCCAAATTTATGTTGTGACAGGTTATGAGGATTACTTGGGATTCTTGTGCACAACTCCTGGCATAAACATTCACGAGATAAGAAACTACACAAACCAACCCTGCAACTACTCAATGGGCCACCCGTATAATTTCAATACTCCGTCAATCACAGTCGCCCATCTTGTGAAGACTCAAATAGTTACACGAACAGTCACAAATGTTGCCGAAGAAGAAACCTACTCGATGTCCGCCAGGATGCAACCAGCCATTGCCATTGAAGTCAACCCTCCAGCCATGACTCTGAAACCTGGTGCTTCACGGAAGTTCACTGTGACCCTCACTGTGAGATCAGTGACCGGCACGTACAGTTTTGGGGAAATTTGCATGAAAGGAAGTCGAGGGCACAAGGTAAATATCCCGGTGATAGCTCAGGGAAATTGGCGATGAATTGACTGATGAGATGCGTTGGGGTCAATGTTAAGTTGTATCGTTGTAATATTCTTTTGTAATCTGTGGTAATAAGATAGCTATAAGGCCAAATATATTTGTCTGAAATATATATGTGGAGTAGTTGTAAAGATAACGAGTACAAGGGGGAGACGCCTAGTTTCCTCCATTCATAAGTTTTGCTAATTAGTCTAGTAATTTGAGATAAATTGCTTCTTAATTCTCCTTTTATGATTTATGAGAAAATGTTTCTTACATAGTGATCTGAAAAGCTTGTACTCTTGATCATTTTCAAATTCTTAACATTAATCCCGATGATATGTCGAAAACCATTGAAGCAATCACAAACGTTAATCTGCTTGTAAAAGGGGTGCTATGCATTCGGCGTAGAATAATCCACATCTGTTTTTCTATCAAACCAAATATGTACGTTGAAACCCGTAAAACGTAAGCGACAACTCGTCTGTCTTAAATTAAATTAAATTAAAATGGTAAATTACATCCAAACCCCCAAGGTTTTCCATAAATGTCAGAGACGCCTCATGGAAAATAAAAGTGGACCGGCCATCCTTGTCAGCTTTTCTCTTTTCAATATCAAACGATTCAAACGCAGCTTCTGTGACAGGTTCTTCTTAATCATATATCGAGCTTTTGGTCCTTATGTTTGCTTGTTTTTATTGAATGGCTATGAATACTTCTTGTATTAAAATGCCGCTGCCTTTTACTTAATTTTCTCAGCAACCAAATGCAGTGTAAGCTTTGTTTTTGCTATTAACGTTTCATTACATGCCAATATGATCCGGGTTAGCTGCATTCTATTTTACAGAGAAACAGGTTTGTGTTGAAACTTGTAACGAAGTGACCCTTATCCATTTGTTATGTAACGCGTGGTTCATGTTCGAGCAAATGTTTCAAATAATTTTGTCTTATGAGTGACTGGCAATCGTGTGTTGCATGCCAATTGCTTGATGAAATGGTCCAGTTAGTTAATGCGCATTAATTAACAAGAGGCATGGATTTGAGCTTTGAACGCATGTATTTGTTACTCTTTGATTACCAACTTGCAGGATAATTGAAAATTTGGTATCGTTTAGTGCTGAATTTGATGGAGGAGCATTCAATTTTTCACAGAATGATCAGTCATCTTCGTTCAACATGCAAGTATGAACATTTTGTTTCCTCCTCTCTCCAAGAGTTTATAAAAGTTTTGATTTTTATTCTCATGTAGATACTAGTCGTTAATGCTTCGGGTCTTTTACTGTAATTATTGACCTCTTTTTATACGCTGTTAAAAATTGACTACAAACTGTCTCTGAAATTCCACCTCCAAAATAAGTAGTACAAGCTCTATATCCAATATGAAATCTACCGTCTTTATAATGTAAGTCTACTTTTGGAAGAGATGTCTTCAAATTTGTTTATAATGTTGTTTGCAACTCAGTGCTATGTTAGTGTTCATCTCCTATATTGTTCATGAATTCAAATGTCATTTTACAAAAATTCCAGGTATTACACTGGCTATCCAAAAGATCTTGGGCCATCTCGTGTTATTCATTTCACTTCAGAGCGTGAATTTGTCCATATCCTTCATCAAGGCTATCCTGTTGTAGTTGCATTTACTATTAGGTGATTTGGAATTGAGCAATCTTCCCTTCTCTATTTTTTGTTCTTTAATATTTCAAACTCTGTCGATCTAACCATTCATTTCTAATGATCAGGGGTAACCTCACCAAACACCTTGACCAAGTACTGGAAGAAGCTGCTGCTGAGTCTTATCCACATGTAAAATTTATGCGAGTAAGTGGTTTGTGCTTTTATCATCTGCTGAAAGAGACTGTTCAGACAAGCATGATATAGATCATGAAACCCATGCACAATTTTATATGCGGTTTCAATGATAGATCTGAACCTGGTGTCAGATTCTGCCACCTTGGGTAGTGTACACATTAAAGACTATCTTTAGTTAAGGCATATGATTTTCTCTTTTTGCATGCTATAACTTCCCGTCAATCCCTCTTCTGCATTTCAAGTAAAATGTGAGAATCATTAAACACATGACAATTCTTATCTTCTGAAGCACTACTTTAGCATTCTTTAGTTTTTTTCTCATGATCTTTTGTTTTGGTGCTTGTTTTTCCAGGTTGAGTGTCCAAAATACCCTGGATTTTGTTTAACAAGGCAGAGGAAGGAATATCCGTTCATTGAGATATTTCACAGTCCAGAACAAGTATTGTGACTCCTACCGGCATTTGATATTCAGATATATTGCTTGTCTCTACCTCACATCTTTGCCTCCATCAACAATCGGCTGGTTGAAAATGATCGAAGTGGCATATTGAGAACGGAGGAATAATTGTTCTCAAAAATACATAAACTAAGCACTTGATGAAATTTAATACCAATTTCAATGAAGTTGACTTCTCTTTTTGATGAAGAAAGTTTTTCAAAACGAAATTTTTGTTTTATGTTTCTTATGAAATGAACCCATATAACCTGCTTAAGTGTTTGAAAAAAGTCATGCGTGAGTTGAATAATCTCCTAATACTTTGCTTTATATTTAGTTGTAGTAGTGCATGAATGATATGGATATATCTATACACCTTGTGAAACAGAGGTTGAATGGTGCTTATTCGCTTATGCTTTTGGATTTTAGTTTTTCATGCAAGGCATACGCATTTATTCTCTAGCACCCTTTGTGACTGTAATTGTTCCCAATCTGTTCAACATGTCTTCCAAGCATTTCACTGCCAGCTTGTCTTGTTGAAATGCTATGCCATGTTATTTGCTGCTTAATGTGAGTTGAGATTCCCATTCATTGATCTGTCTCCTTTTATGATGCAGGCAAGTACCCGAGAAAGAGGTGCTGATCCAAATATAACAAAGTACGCTGTTAAAGTTCTACCTGTGAGTTACTAGAACTTATTTTTCTTTTCCTTCATTGTGTTAGTATATAATAGGTTCTATAATCTCTTAATTTGTTTCTTCTACTCTGTACTCGAGTTTACATTTTCTAAATAGGAAACCAGTCTCAAAGTTCTGTGGCAACAATTTTTCTTTAAATTTCTGTTATTTAAATCTGTTTTATTTTTGTTTACCCCAATGTAATTTTGTTTTTTCCCCTTGTTTCTGAATTCCCACATATCCAGTTCAATTACGACCTCAGTGCTTATGGATTTCGAGAATATTTCAAACGGCATGGAATAAGGTCATCAGATCCCACGTAAAGTTTGGTATAAATATTAGAGAGTCCAGTCAGCTTCAAATTATATGGATTGAGACAACACTTTGTTTAGGTTGATTATCGCGGTGCCGTTGCAATAAATCTATAATATGGCCTACATCAGCACGGTTGATGCCCAAAAGTGGTGGTTTTTATTTTATTTTTTTTATATGACATATTTATATGAAATTTCATTAACACTTTCTATTTGTTAATATACATTACAGGTCTATTGATAGTTGCATTATAATTCTGCTAGGACTTGTCCGGTCAAGTTGTAGTCCATCCCCGAAATGAATTTGGATATAGTGTTATTTTTTCTTTTGCGGTTGTGATTGATAATTATTTGATCAGAATGTACATGTAGTAAGATATCTATCATAAAGTGTAGAAATATATATGTGGTACAAGATATTTAAAGATGATTACCAGCTACATCTTTCGAAGTAGATTTAAATTTTCATTCTCAATTATAAGAGGCAAAGTGATGACAAATTATGCTTAATTTAAAAATTTAATAGTAATTTTTAATAAAATTCAAGATATTTTTACAAATAACTTAATTGATCATCCTGTCATTTTTTAAATGAAAAAGAGAGTAAGCTAACAGTTTTATATTATGAGAATAAGTTAAAATTTTCATGTATTTTTGAAATAAATTGAAGACTGTCATTCTTAGAGGAGTTTAGAATTTAATCTGATCCGCTTAATCTGTTTGATCCGCAGAAATTTGATATGTAAAAATTCAATCCGTGAATTGATGGATTGGATTGGATTTCATTGAAAAATCCGCAATCAGTGAATTGAATATGAATTTACTTCTATAAATTTATAAAAATCTGTGAATCTGTAAAAAAAAAAATTATTTAATAGAAAATTAAACTTGTAAATATAGCATCATACTTACTAATAAATAAAGAAATTAAAATATAGTTATATTAATATCATATTATGTCTTATATGTAATAATATAAAATAAAAATAATTAAATAAAAAATATAACTTCCCAAGCAGTTAATTTTTATGTATTGATTTAAACAAATGAGATTTTTTTTTGTGTTATATTTTAAAACTTTGAATGTATTTTCTAACTTTATTTAAACAATTAATTAATTTAAATTGTATTTAATTTTAAATTTAATTGGTAATAAAATTATTTTTATATTAATTTTTGGGTTATTATATTTTAAAAAATTATCAAATATCAAATATTCTAAAGTTGTTTCTTATCATTTTAATGTATTTTTAAAAATATCATTTTACTACTTTATTTAAACAATTAATTAATTTAAAAAAATATTTAAAGGTTATTTATAAAATAAATTTGTAATATATTTATTAAAATAAATTTTTTTGCTAATTGGTAATAAAATTATTTTTTTATTATTTTTTTTATTTAAATTAGTTGTGTTAACGTGGATAACGATCAACTAACAATCAGAATCTTAAAAGTAGAAAAACGATATTTTTATAAATTATAATAAGAAAAGTATGACATCGTTATTAAAAATTTTTAACCCGCAAATCAATCTACAAAAATAATAGATAAAATAGATAATGACCCTAATTTTTTTATTTAGTTAGTTCGTGGATATGACATGATTAAAAATTTTTAACCCGCAAATCAATCTACAAAAATAATAGATTAGATATGAATTGAGTCAAATTTATATCTAATCTATATATATATAGATTGAATTTGAATTAAATTTCATCAATTTATAAATTTAATTAAATCAAAAATTTATAATTCATAAAATCATAAAGCAAATATGAATTGATATCTAATTCATAAGATGCGATCGCGACACCCCTAGTCATTCTATATAGAGAATAAATTGAAGTTTAGCCAGAAAATAAATATACACAAGAATATAAAACCCTTCTATAATGAGAATTTATGCGCTAATAGGCATTTACAAAAATATCTGAAAACCAACTCCGCTGCACCTCTTCTGCGCGGTCTCCGGTGCAGCATCAGACTCATCATGACGGCGAGAAGACTAACACCAATGATCTCAGTACTAACGTTAGCGATTGTGACGCTTCTCTTCTCGGCATCATTTTCCGGAGCTTCTGCCAAATCTTCAGAAGCTGCTTTTGTCGAAAAGACTATCTCTTCCCACAAGATCGTCATCTTCTCCAAGTCTTATTGCCCGTACGATCCTTCTTTTTCTATACTATTATTCTTTATTTATGATTTTACCTTTTATTTTTTCTGTCTCCGTTGAAATTCGGGGATCTGGGTTTGGTTTAATCTTTCAAAATTTGCCTTTTTTATCATTTGGTAGCTCATCAAACTGTTCTTATTTGCAATTTTCTGTATTAGCTTGTTAAATGTATGGTGCATTACTTTAATTATTAATGATTTGAATTAAAAATAAAAAATGGCAATGGCTACGAACAAAAATGTAAGGGGTTTTATTGACCCTTCACCTGTTTATTTGCTGCTGATGATTATAGATAGGGATGATCATGTGTAGAATTCATGATCTCCACAAAGCTAACTGACATTGTTGTCACTAATGAATTCTACTAATTTTTTAATCACTCATATTGTCAAGATCTCATATTTATTTTTCAGCTCCTTCGCAAAATTATGGAGTCGGATTTTACTCGGGTGTATTTGATTTTATTGAAAGTTGAAACTTGTCTGAAGTAATTGCTTTTAGGGCATGATTACATTACATAATTCGGATTAGTTTTCTGGTGGTAATATACCCTTGCCATGATGTTATGGATTAGAATCTCATTTTAACTTTTTAGATGCTGAAAACACTTGATTTTTTCATGGAGTTGTGCATAAATGTGTGTACGCATGAAGTGTTTCTTCTTTCATTTGTTTGTTTACTTGTTTCTCTCTCTGTGTGTGGGTTATTATTTGCAGATATTGTAGAAGGGCTAAATCTGTATTCAAAGAGTTGAACATGGCTCCTCATGTAGTCGAGCTTGATGAGAGAGGTTTGTTTAAAAATACTCTGTTGATATTTTCATACAGTACAAGAAAATGATAGACCCTATTGTGCACTAATTTTGGATGCTGTTTCTGGTATAAGAGCTGATACATAGAAACTGCTGGAAGAGAAGTGAAACACAAGGCACCTGGATCTGTAAATAAGCATTCAACAATCTTACTGTTCTGTTTCCTTGTTTGTAGCATTTATGATTGATTGGTTGAACACTGATTCCCACAGACAATAGCCTTTTAACATATATTTGGATTTGATGACTTAACTGCATACGGCTATGGCATCTTGCTTTTGCTTTAAGCTTTCATGATATCTCATATTTTGACTGAAAGCCTTAATAGTCTGGAGTTCATGCACCTAGTATAGTGTTCCTAATGGACCAGGAGTGACTCAGAATAATTGCCTTACCAATTGCAGATGACGGCTGGAACATTCAGGATGCCTTGGGTGAGATGGTTGGGCGCCGCACTGTACCACAGGTGTTCATAAATGGAAAGCACATTGGAGGCTCAGATGGTAACTTAATTTATATTGTAACATATTTTACTTGCCTTTTATCTTTCCAAAATAAAGGTTCTCACACAAAAACTCACCTGAGTGCCACATGAAATGATTGTTTCAGATACTGTTGAAGCATATAAAAGTGGGAAACTAGCTCAGCTTTTAGGTATTGCAGCAAGCGGCAAAGATGATCTCTAATTGCTTCGAGATCGATGCTAATAGACTTCGATGCACATGCCAGGGGCCTTTGTCCGCAAAGCTGAAATAGTTACTGGAAAAATAATCGATTAAATTGAAATTGTTATTCTTTTCTATGAGTATTTTAAGTTCGGCCCACTCATCTTTCTCAACAAAGAACTCTATGGTGCGCGATTGTGAGCATCTGAATATAATCTTGTTTTGTTACGGCCTACAAATCTTTATAGCTTTTTCATTACCACGGCGGCACGGCCACCCCACCATAACACCGTTTATCTCATCGTTTAAACATACTCAGGCATATATTTTCACAATGTAATCATTACCATCAAACCAAAATCGTGATTCCAAATCATTGGAAGTAAGTAAAACTAATTCGCTACAGGTGATAAACCAATGGGTGCAAATGCTGCTTTTATGACGGAAGACAGAAAGGTATGACAAACGGATTAGTATTCTTTCTGATCTGATAATGTTCTGAGTAATTAATTTATTTATTAATTAGTAGTTAATAAATAAAAAAATAAAAGAAGTTGAATTTTATTTATATATTATCATTAAAATATACATGATAAAAAATCTTAAAAAGTTAAGAAGAAATCAGATCAAGAGAGAATCATTTTCCATGGCAATAACCTGATTATCAATTAAAGTTATTTCGTTAGATTAGAGCACAAGCTTTATAATATTAATTGATTTTTAATAATTCACTCGTAAATTGAACCTGGTATCGCGATGGGCCAAAATTTTGTACCCAAAGCAAAATGTGAACATAAAGGCTTCTTCGTGTCATAGCCATATACCACACAGACATAATGCAAAAGTCGTGCACGGTACAAGCCCAGTGCAGCAGAAGCTGGATAGCCTTTAATGAGAAAATAACAATTATCTTACAACACCACCTGGGTGGGCCTTCTATTCAATACGATGCGGACGCCCCGCATTACACAGCGGTTCTGCTCTTGCACGACATTCATTGAAGGAAAAGACTTCTCAGTCGCTTTTTTCTACTTGCTACGGGAAAATATCAATTACAAGGAACTTTCCCGTCCTATCGGTAGGGTCTTGATATGATGGGCGAAGTCGCTTATCGTATCTCATCTGTTAAAGCTCTCGTAAGGAGAATGGTGGGTCTTATTGAATAGTTCTTCCACCAAGAGCTACACACATCTGCACTTGTAAACACTTCGTAAGCTACGAAGTCGCTGACAGAAGGCACAATAATTCAAAAGGTTAATTTTCAGGAACCTCCCCCGAGGTTTGTGTATTTAACACTTAGATAAATATTTTGACATAATTACAGACACTTCTCCTACCGTTAATCATAACTAACTTGACCTGTTGCGATTATTAAAATATATTTACTAAAATAATAAATAATTAAATAAAACATTAAAAAGACTAAATTACCCATCTATGAAAGTAATTGACTTTGCTTATTCACAAACAAAAATCACCTAAAACAACCTTTAATATACCTCCAAGGAGAAAAAAGATGGGATAACAAACAACCCTTTTCCTTTCTCACCACACTATACAATCCCGCCCCTTTCGTTGATCCAATTCTCTTCTTCTTATCATCAAATTCTAAGTAATTGAATTCAATAATAAAACTTTAAAGCAAAGGAATAAAATAAAGTGAAATAAAAAAATTAAAAAACAAAAAAAAAGAGCGACACCCATGTTCACGACAACCAAAATGAATTATTTACTCACTCTATCATCATCATCATCATCGTCATCAATGAGTTGAGACCTTAAATCTCTTCTTTGCTTCACTATAACGCACCATGACTACTACGATGACTGCAAGTTCAGTCATTCCCATTACGATCACTAGATTTCTAAAAATCAGAATCGAAACAACTGCGGCAAGAGCTGCCTTTGCATTGCCAAGCACCTATAAAGCCAATGTACTTGTATGCTTTGTCACCAAAAAATTGGTCAAATTAACAAATAAGCAACAATGGCATTCCCAAATAACAAGAACACAATGAACCTATCTTCTCAAGCTTTCTCAATCATAATTGCGGCCGCATTCCCTTCAATATCGATGCAGCCGTGGGTACCATGTAAAGCAACAAATTCATAGAATTTACTTTCTCTACCTCTGAGGTTAACAGGATCCGTTGAACAGTAGATTTCAAAGCACGCCTAGCTGTGCATCCAATACAAACCAAGAACCCAAATAAAAGAAAAGGGGTTTGTTGTTGCCAACGGCGGATCCAGCAATTTATATTATCCCGAGTTAAATTAAAAAAAATTATTTTAAAATGAGCATAAAAATTCACAAATAAAAAAAAATGTATCAAATAAGGAGGATATAAAAAATTTTTTCCCTATAATTACATACTTTAAACAAAAAGAGTAGAAAATAAAGACAATTAAAAAATAAAAACATTATTTTACAATTATAGAATCTGACTCTAATAAAATATAATTATACAAGAATTATATAAGGATTAATATATTAATTAAGGATTTTAAGCTAAAATAAATGAATACATGTAATTACAATCAATTAAAAATTAAAGTAAAACTTTAATGTTTGAAGTCAAGTACTTAATTACGAGGTTTCAATAAATTAAACAATTCAAATTTATTTCTCTTTTTAAATTATAAAAGTATTATTAGTCAAAGTTTTAATAATAAACTAAATTCAACCTAATAAAAATGTATTTGTGTGTTATTATTTCTTTGTCAGGCGCTCTGACTTTCTTTATAAAATCAGTTGTTGATGATTTTTCTATCAAATTAAAGCTCCTCAAAATATTCAAATTTTATTTTAGTTAATGTAACTAATAAATAAAATCTCAAAATTCACATTAAAAGTTTATGAAAATATTAATAATTGTTACTATATGTTTTTTTTAAGTAGTTTAATACTAGTGACAATTTTATATTAGATTGACATATTTTTTTCAATTAGAATTTTTTAAAATAAATTAAAGTAATAACATTTTACCCCTAATGTTTTTAATCTATATTGTAAATATATAATTTACTCATTTTATAAAATAAGTCACTAATTTTAATTAAAAAAATATAATTGAATTAATAACATATTTAAAAATAAAATAAAAATTCTATTATAGTATAAAATTAATGAAAGGAATAAAAAATGTGAAAGGAATCAAACACAACCGGCATCAACCCAAAATAAACCTCGCCAGATTCTTTCTTGCAAGGAATCAAAAATGTGAAAATTGCGTTGAAGAATGGGGTCGTAGCTCCAATGGCTTGGTTAAGCGACGCAGGCAGGTACTTTAGCAAAGTGTTGCTGCAAACAGAGAAACAGAAGATGGCATTCAAAGCATAGATTTTAAGAAATTGCTTTGAGCTTTCGCAATAAAATCTTTTTTAATCTTGATAAAGCTTCGAGCAAAAGGAGCTGCTGCTTCACAGATGGAGAAAGATGAAGTTGGTGCTGGATTTTGGTAATGGGAAAGGGAAAGAGAAAGCTAAGTGGGTGCTTTCTTTTGTCCAGTGGTTAATGCGGTTAACGTGGTGTAACAACTAGTATTTCTCATGTATTAATAAAATATCAGCTTGAATTTGGAATTATTTTGAATTTTAAATGGAGAAATTATTATTCGTATACTCTTAATTTATTTTATTATTAAAAATATTACAATATTTTGAGGGTGTATTAATTATCTATCCTAAATTTATAAAATATATCTGTCGTCCATTAAGTCGTTATTTATCATTTAAATATGATAAAATTAGAGAGGTAATTTAATCTTTTCAAATA
Organism: Atalantia buxifolia; assembly: GCA_030444775.1. Classification (NCBI taxonomy): domain Eukaryota; kingdom Viridiplantae; phylum Streptophyta; class Magnoliopsida; order Sapindales; family Rutaceae; genus Atalantia; species Atalantia buxifolia. Next base: position 20,933,137 of record CM059834.1, on the reverse strand, counting down.
ATATAAGTGATAATTTAAGGGTATACAAATGATAATAAGAGAATTTAAAGATATATAAGTGATAATTTTCTTTTATTTTAATTTAAGTTTCAAGGGTAAAAATGTCAATTTGTTATAATTCCGTTAACTTTTAAACAGTAGCTAACGGTTTAGTGGTCGGCAGATAGTTTTTGTTAATTTACGGTGAACGATTGATATACCCTTAAAGTATTTAGTATTTTTTACAATAGAATGAATATAAGATATACGAATGATAATTTTTCTTTTAAATATACTTGTATATATTTACCTTTATATATTAATACTCTACGTATTTTTATACTAACGAACAAGTAAATATTTGTAATTATGTAAATACATTTTATCTAAATATTAATATGCTGAATCTCAGGGGAGCTGACTAAAAATTATCCTAATTCATAAAAATGACGAGGGTAAACAGTAAAGCGATAGGCTTGTACTGTAAAAACGTTGCTTTCTCAGTGTGGCGAATCCACCAAGATTGTAAACAAGTTGTTTCCTACGGACTTAATCTTAGCCAGATATTACTATTGCTAATGCACCCGTAATGCAATGTCTTTGATTTTAACATCGGCTTTTTAAGTCAAAACCCCACTTTCACTTGTAGAAAATTTTCTCCAGGCAGATTGTAGACTCAAGGCCCAGTTTGGCTCATTTTCTTTTTCCCTTTTTTCACCTGCAATATCAAAGCTCTCAAAAACTCTTCATATGGTATGTATATATAATTGTCTATGTATCTCTCTCTTTATCTCTGCTTTTTTTTTTTTTCATTTTGGCTTGTATTTTTTAGTTTATAAAAAAAATGAAAATAATAACTTGTTTTTATGTTATTAAACAGGTATGTTTTAATGAAAGGAAAAAAACATTGCTTGATCGTCAAAAAAGTATATTTCTGGTTATTGTGAAAGTGATTTTACAAAAGATCCTAAGAATTGTGTGTTTGCTGATTAGGTTTACTTAGAGTTTTTATTTTGGTATTGCTTTAACTTTAAGATATAATCAATTACACATTTCTTGCAAGCTAAAATTTAGTAGTAGTGAATACTGAATAGGGTATTTCTGATAATGTCCAAACGAGACTAATTTGATGTAAAGTTACAAACTTGTTTGCATACTCAATAACTCAAACGTTATTTTAGCAAGGCCGCTGTTTGGCCGAGTTTGGGGGTCCGGGTTTGGGACAAATGGAGCTCAGACATTAGTGGGGATAGATAGTAGGTGTGTCATAAATGGAATAAGATTATAGGACGACGTTGGTCCTACTAGTTTCCGTAGCACTTTGCATAACTATAAATATATAATAATATTAGAGAATACAAACTGAAAGCCGCAATTAATGATAGGGGCATTTTGAATCCAACCACATCATTTCAATTCGTTTGATCTATAAAAATTTGATCAGTAAATTAAAGTAGATTAAAAATTTAAAAATTTATAATTAGTAAATTAGATATGAATTTATAGTGAATCTATAAAAATCTTAGAATCTACAAAAAAAAAATTTATTTAATTAAAAAATAAAATTTTTAAATGTGACATTACTACTTACTAATAAATAAATAAGTTAAAATGTAGTTAAAATGTAGTTACATTAACACTATAAATATCTTATTCGATAATAATATATAATAAACATTATTAAATAATTGAATAACTAAATAAACAAATATTGCTTTCTATAAACAGTTAATTTTCATGTATTGATTTAAATAAATGAGATTTTTCTTTTTACTGTATTATATTTTGAGACTTTGAATATATTATTCTATCTTTATTTAAACACTTAATTTATTTAAATCTTATTCAATTTTGAATTGGATCGGTAATAACATTATTTTTATATAAGATTTTTTAATTTAATTAGTTCGTACAATGAACAGAATTAAAAATTTTTAATTCGTAAATCAATCGGTAAAATGATAGATTGGATATGGATTGAGTCAAATTTACATCTGACTTGTAGACATATGGATTGGATTAGATTTGGATTGAATTCGTTAATCCATGGATTGGATTGGATTAAAAATTTACAATCCGTAAAATCATGGATTGGATATAGATTGATGTCCAATCCGGAAACACCCCTAATTAATATTTGTTTTTAATATTTAAATTTCAATTATATTTTTTTTGAACCATATAATAATAAAATACATGAATAATGAAATACCAAAGGAGTTGATTTTTTTTCAATTGTTAATAATTAGAATTCTGTGTTTGTAAATTTTTATTTAATCGGATTGATTGAATTAAGTTACAATTAACTTTTATTAGTTCGGATTATATTAATTTTCAATAGCTGATTGGATCAGATTACATCCATAACATAAAAATTTATATATGATGGCTTGGACTTAAATTTAATAAATTTAGTGAATTTGAACTATTGAACACCCCTTTAGCTTAGTAGGGCCCTAATGTGACTGTCGGCGTTTAGAACGTGTTATTTTAGCAACCACAAGTGCAATTCGATAATCACTCTTTACCATATAATTTTTTGAAAATAACAATACTATCCTCTATTTTATCAAATATTTAATTAACTAGATGGATGATCGTAGGAACTAATTTGGCACAAAGCGATAAATATATGGACCGAAATGCTACTTCTACAAACTGATTTTGATTAAATCAATGCGACTTCATTTAAAGAATACACTAAGAACTTATTTGTTTAGATAAATCAAGTTTGAAATTATATAAATTTCAGACTTTTTAAAACAATTTATTCATTCATATTTGGTAACTTATTTTTTATTTTTAAACATTTACATTTGAATTTTTTTTAAAAAGAGCTTTTGTGACTTTTATTTGAATAAAAAAGATCTGAATGAGAAGTAAATATTGTATCCTAAAAATATCTCTATTAAATATACTTATTTCCTAAACAATAAATCTTAATCCCTTTTTCATTTTGATTTATAATATGAAACAATCATGTTTAAAATATTTTTTTATTTATTAAAACAACAAAATGCCACTTATGTTTAAATATTAAAAAAATGTTATTGATACATTCATATTCAAATACATTTAGATTTCAACTAAATTTAAACCGATTTAGATTTTGAAAGAAAAAAAATGCTATCTAAGTAATCAAACCACAACTTAATTGTCTATTTTTAAGCCCTTAACGACATATAATTTGTTTAGTTAGTGGTCGGCTTGACAATTTTGTCTATTAATATCTTTCAAAAAACTTTTTTTTTAAAAAAAAATCCAATTTTCATCTTTTTTCATAATTGATGTAAAAGAATAAATGATACCAAGTATTAATGATGTTTAAATTTTGACATTTTATGATTTTATGTACATTCCCATCCAAATGGAACGGGTTCAAAGCTAAAAGAATGGAGAAGCGAAAATGAACAAAATAGAGAAAGTCAAAAGTGAAAAAACAAAGGCGAGATGAAGTGACTTTTAAATTGCTCCACTACTTTCAGAATTGGGGTTCATAAAAAATAAATACATAAAAGGAAGGAAAAAAAATTGAGCTTCAAAATGCAAAAACGCGTTTGCTTAGGGGAAAAAAAGTTTAAATGATCCTTTTCTTTTTGTAACCCCAATTTTATATTTCTTGTAGACGTTGTGACCCTCATTTTGGTTAACAAATATCTTTTTTTTTTTTGGTGGGGAGGGAGGGGGACAAGGTTAACAAATGTCTTATAAATAATAATTTTAAAAAATCTGTACAATACCTAAATAAAAAGATGAAAATCCCTCTAGAAAAAGCAAAAAGCCAATTCCAACAAGAAACTACGTAAATATGGAAACAACCAATAATAATCCCAATAATAGATATTCACACAAACAAGTTTTGATTGCTCAATTAAGTTTAAGCCCTTACATGTTAGTAAAATTACACATAAGCACCTAATTGGTATTTTCGTTTTATGCGGGTTCCAATCCTTGGATTCCTGAATCCTGATTCGGTGAATCCGTTAAGGACTTTTAATCAAACCAGTTACTTGACTGTTATCTTTCTGAAAATTTGAAGCAAATAAGGTCCTTCATAAACCGATTTCAAGGGTATAACATTCGAATTACGTTTTTTTCAACCAGGGGGACTCATATGAACTATGAAGCATAAATTTTATTTCTTAGCGTGAATTTATAAATATACAGGGACTCCTATGTTATTGCTCGAACTTCCCGAATAAAATCATAATAATATAATTAACCCGAATTTGCAAAAACAATAATGCAAATATTTGATAAATAAAGAAAGACGAGCCAACTTTTGTCATTTGTCAATTTCTGTCTTCACTTATAAAATACAAAGAAGCATACGATAAACAAGCACATTGGTTTTGTGTACTAACAAGAAGGAAACAACTCCAATCAAAACCATCCTTTCACCATTTAGAAAATTTTCTCGGCAGCAGATTGCAGAAGAAGCAAGGCCCTGTTTGGTTGAACGAAAAAGTGTTTCCGTAACTCCTCAAATACAATGGTATGCATACATATCTCTTTCTTTCTATCGTTAACTTCGCTTTCTTGTTAATTTTGCCCTGAAAAAAAAAAGGTATGAAAATAAAACTGTGTTTTATGTTCTTAAATAGGCTGTTTTCCGGCAAATGGAAAAGCAGCTTTCGAAAGTCAACAGGCATTATTATATGCATGTTCGTGGGTGCTCAAAATTGCTTTTCTAAAGAAGCTTAGAAGGATTTTTGGTTTTTTTTTTTTTTTTTTTTGGTTGGCATCAATTGCTTCAACTTTAAGATAGAATCAATTACATGTAGTGCATTTTTTAGCCTATGCCTTATGATCGGATTTGGTTTTGTCCAAGCTAATTAAGAATATTATTAATAATAGGGAATTCTGATACGGCAAGAACATCTTTACAGTTTAAAATTTTGCCACAGTTTTGTTGGGTTTGGTGTGGTGGCATGATCTTTATTGAAATAAAAAAGATAACTGTTTCTGGTACAATACGCGTGCGTAGTAAAATTTAGAATTTAAGTCGTAATTTTGTTTGGGGTTCCTATCAATCTCCCCGCAGTCCCGCGTAGGGCTTTACTATTTAAAAAAAAAATAAAGTTTGATCTCATATACTGATATACACACACACACACACACAGATAAATAAAAACAAAGTTCACGGATCAATTAGCAAACCAAGGCTGGCTCTATATGTTTTTTTAGTTTTCTTTTCTTTTCTTTCTTTTTTATTGGTTTTGTCTAGATTCGTTTAGTATCTTCTTATAAAGCGGCCTACCTTCTGCACTATCGAGCTTATCGATTAAATAAATTAATCTTGTGTTAGTTGGCTAATTAATCATTCATGATCTAATATGTTACTTTAGAAGAGTACTGTCAAAAAATTAGTCATTCATGATCTAATAGTAGTTGATCTCGCTTTTCCAAAAAAAAAAAAAAAATTTAGTTGATCTTGTACTTTTAGTTGTGAAAAAGACTGTCAATTAATATGTTAGGAATTATTTTAATTAAGAATAATAATATAGTCATAAATTTTTATATAATTTTATTTTATATAAATTAATTTTTCATTAATTCATTGATTGAATAAAAATATAAAATAATAAAAATAAATTATGTGGAAAGAGATATTTAATTTAATCAATTTAATCATGTTACATCAGTTTGTATAAAAAAAAATTATACAAATATTTGTAATTATATTACTGCTTTTTAATTAAACTATTAGATTTTTCAACAATCTTCTGTAGATTTTCGAATTCTCTGCTATAATCTGTATGGATTTTTATACTCTCAATAGTCGATTACTCATCGATTAAACAAAACAATAGATTGTAATATATAAATCTGGAAAAAATCGAGTTGAAGTTATTGAAAGGACAGTCCACTCGCAAATATATATGTCGCCACCGAACTTCAAAAAATTTCTTAAACTTTACTTTTGTTAAATTTGTTGCATATTATTTTTCTGGATCGCGGTCGTAGAAAAATAAAGAAGAATACGTTAGGTTATTTCATCTTCACACTTTGATCTTATTATTCCCGCGAGAGAATCTTCTCATTTTGTTTCAAGACAGAATAATTTGATAAAATTATGTGGTACGGTGTGGTGCAGGTTAAGGAAGAGATAAATGTTGTGCTCACAAAGCCACTATCGTTTGATGGAGAATCAAATGATGATTTCAGAGCTCCGAATATTCTTCAACGCGTTTTAAGTTTATTTAAAAGTGTACGACCAGGAACAGATGTCACCCGGTTCAAGGCAAGTCTATATGTAGTAATTTTTAAGTTTTTCAAATTTAATTAATTTTAGAGTAAATATTAGTTTAGCCTTTATAATTTATTTTAAGTGTCTATTTGGTCTTTATATTTAAAAAATTATCTGAAGACACCCATGTTGTTAAGATTATTACATTTCTATCCTCACTTTTTATTTACTTTTACAATAATATCTTTACAACGATATTCTTGACACTGATCAATTTAACTATAAAAAAATTAATTAACAAATTAACAAATAAATAACAATATTTTTTGTACCTCGTAATTTTTTTTATAAATAAATTGATATCAATCAACTTAAAGCAGTGTGTAACATCTTTACAATAATCTTACTAATAATTATTTATAAAAAAATAATTTACCAAATTAATCCTAAAAATAAAATAAAAACATAAAAATTTTATTTTACTTTTAAGGCTAATTTGATAAATTGAAATTTTTTCTTTTCATTAATATCCCAAAGAATAAATTTTTCCAAGGTCATTATATAAATCAAAAGAAACAGTGAGGGTAGGAATATAAATATTTAAGAGAAGGGATGTCTTGAAGAATTTTTTAAAAAAATAGAGATTAAATAGGACCTTATGGCAAAATATAAGAGAATTATGATTCGCTCAATATCTGATAATATATTGAGCAAATAACCCAATTGTTGATTGTTAGTAAATAAATAAAAAACTATGAAGTTAAATCTTACCCTTAATTTTAATATCCATTAAAAATTACAAAATTTAACAAGAAGAATGAGGAAATAAAATCTAGTAAATGATAGTTTCTTGTAGAATCATCAGAAAGTTAAAATTCCTTTCATAATTTGAAATTATAACTAAACTTCCTTTCCGTCGGGAATTCCGAATACATGGTGGTTAATAATTTCTCGACAACTTCAGCTGCCAGCTATCTTCAACTTGCCAAAATCACACCTCCAATGTTTCGGAGAACTAGTATATTGCATTGGCGATGACATGCTGAGCAAATGCAACAGCTTGGAGAGCCCCCTGGAAAGATTTACAGCCGTCGTAGCTTGGAGCATATCGATGAATCGGCCTCCTATTTTCGGCTCTGCTCCTTACAACCCTGTTCTTGGAGAAACTCATCATGTTTCTAGAGGAAACCTCAATGTTCTACTCGAGCAGGTATTATCTACAGAAAATGCCAAACATTTGTGAGACAGGAATTTTACTTGTGAAAGATACATAGAGCGAATGAGTGGTAATTGCTATTCTATTTGTGGTTACTGGTACTGCCTTGCAGGTTTCACATCACCCCCCAGTTACAGCTCTTCATGCAACTGACGATAAGGAAAATATTGAAATTATTTGGTGCCAGCATCCTGCTCCCAAATTCTACGGTACCCATTTATCCCAATTTATATAGGTGTTGCTACTTAATTTTGAGACTGTATATATATATATGTTTCAATCTGAAATTTTAAAGTGTGTGAAAGTTCAAAAAAATGCATAAATCGTCTAGTTTAATGCGCTTTAAATTTTAAGTCTCTTAAACTCCATGATGTTAAAGCGTTCTTAGAATTTTTACTCTACTTTAAAATCCCGAATTAGATATATAAACTTACGATAAACATGAGTACTTTTCATGTACAAATATCCAACTGCATGCTAAATTCTTAGCAAGTGACCAAATAATAACTATAAAAATTCATAAACTCCATCCAATGTAGATCTTGTTGTTTAGATCTAATTGCTAGCCACAAATTACGTGCTGGTTAGGATGTCTACTCCAGAGATTTTTCTTAGACAAGCATTCAACATTATGTTGTCAACTATCATACATCATTTAGCATTACACAGAGATTGTTACTAGGTGCTTCGGTGGAAGCTGAGGTGCATGGAAGAAGGCAATTGAAGCTCCTTAATCACAATGAAACTTATGAAATGAACTCACCAAAGCTATGCATCAGATTTCTTCCAGTTCCTGGAGCTGATTGGGTTGGCAACGTTAAAATCAAATGCCTTGAAACTGGCCTTGAAGCTGAATTATTTTACAAAGCCAATCCTTTTATAGCGCTTAGAAGAAACCATAGAGCTGTTAAAGGAAAAATCTACTACTCCTCATCATCCAAGATTCTTTGTGAGATTGACGGCCATTGGGATAGGTATTACATTATCCAAGTTCTCTTGGGAATTAATGATTTCTGTTTTTCCATTTTCCGGCGTTACATAATCTCAGTTAATTGCTTATTGTATTGATTTGTCCCTTCTATTTCAAAAACTTTAGAATCGTCTCACTGAAGGACGTCAATAATGGGAAAAGTACAATTATCTACAATGCCAAAGAAGTTCTTACTGGGTTGAAAGCACCCATTGTAAAGGGTTTGGAGGTACGTATGAACATTTATCAAATATTAATTAGTCTTTGTATTTTACAAAAAACAACTTAAATTTGGTGAAATGCTCATGCGGGCATCTGCATTTTATAAGGAACACAATAATATAATCCAAAAGGAATTTGATAGCATAAATCACATATCAAACTACTGCTCACACACCCTAATATAATTTGATTTTTTCAGGAGATGTGGCCAAGTGAATCAGCGGCGGTGTGGAGCGAGGTGAGCCTATATATAATGAGGCAAGATTGGGAGAAAGCTAGCGAAGCAAAGAAAGCTGTTGAGGAAAAGCAGCGGAAACTACTGAGGGAAAGAGAATCAGCTGGAGAAACTTGGGTTCCAAAGCATTTCACTGTTACCTGTAACAAGGAAAGTGGTTGGGACTGCTCACCTATTAAGAAAGTTGTGCCACCAGCTCCAATTGTTGTCCCCCTTTAATTTTTTCAACTGGCAGTGTATTATTTAATTAGCTGGCTCGACCATATATTGCAGTAAGCAATGCAAGGATTCTGTGGAATTAGTTTTTAGAGTGATCCATTTTTACCAAATTATTGTCACATCATTTCACATTATTAGTATTTTAAACAACAATTTGTGTACTTATTTTTTAGTACAGTAATATTATGCTTTGCCAAAGCCGGCTCAGCCTGGCTTAATTTCTTGAAAAGCAGGACAAAGAATTTCCGGCTGGGCCATCATGGGCCTGTTTGAACCCTCTTCCAATGCAAGGGAAAAGGGTATCGTGACCTTTAAATAAGTGTTAGACTGAAGCTATTAGCAGCCCTCTAATCTCCTATTAAAACCCCTCCTCCATGTTTACACTTTTACCCTCAATTATAATTACACTTAAGGACAATGTAATCATTCGACAATTCCAGCGAACTTTTTACACCACAGTACGCCACCAATCTGTTTTGAAATTAACAAAAAACTAGTAAGAGATTTTCAAAGCAATTTCTGAATTAATCATGACACTATTTTAATTATATTGCTACCAATTTAATCTTTTTTATCATTGAACCATTTCCCACGATGGTCAGGATCTGTCATAAATACCCCTTTCACTTGTTACTTCTCAAGAAGTTGATAAGAACTAGTTTGCATCTATAGAAAAATTCTAGTGTAATTGGAAAAAAATATTGAACTTAGAAACTGACAAATTTACAGTATAATTATTAAGTTTAGAATCCAATATAATAAATTACAGTTTATTTATTAGATCACCTAAATATTTCTACCATTACAATATGATGAGTTTTCTTTTCTATTGTCGTGAATTTTCAAATTTGTCAAGTTTATATGAGAAGTTTGAACAACTAAGAAATTTCAACAAATCTAGCTAGTAAAGAAAGGAGACAAATTTGTTTTATTCATTTGATATTTGAGATTTGAGAACTTAAACAAGTTCAAGAAAGAGACAAATAGGGTTTTGGGCAAAAGTGATAAGGGTTATTTGTGGAAATTGATTAGGTGTTAATAGAAGAAACATGAAACTTTAAATTATTTCATGGAGTACGTTTAGAAAAGGGGTTTTAAAAGGTTACTAGGGGGCGCCAATAGCTCCACTCTACGTATTAAATTGGTCTCCAAATGCACATTTTGGTGGCGCTTTTTTTTTTTTTGAAATGTAAATAGATTTAAAATCCTGAATATATTTAAATATTTGAATTTGAATAATTTGAAACTTTGAAAATAAGTATTAAATTATAGGTTGAAAATTTTAAAAATCAGTAATTTTATTTATGTGCCCTTACAATATTAAATGTTTAGTAAATAAAAAACATTTTAAAGAACATAAATAAGATATTATTTTATCATAACATAAATCATGTTAAAGCAAATACAACCCTTTATTGTTTTAAATTAGAACATGTCAAACAATTTAATTATAGTTTATGATGTTTATATGAAAAATGCCAATATAAATTGTAAAGACAAATAATGCTAATTTGAAGAAAATAAAATTATTTAAAAATTATAACAATGTGCTACTACATATCATAAGTATAGAGATGACAATAGTGCTAATTAGTAAATTTTATTTAGGTAAGGATAAAAATAAGTTAATTTGATAGGGATATTTTGGAGAATTTTTTTAATGATGTGAGATTTGGACTTTTTTAATTATGCAAAAGGCTAAAAAAAAGTTGAGTTAATAACTTAATGACTCTAATTTTTCATTACGTTGAAAAACTTAATTGATTAAAATTAAGTGAATTATATCATTAAGTTAAAAAACAAATGGCTTGTTAGACTCCCATCACAAAAAGTACACACTCACACTTTTTTTCTTTTTATTTTTCTTATGGAGAAATTTGTATTATTTTACGTTTGGGTAATGTATTATATCAACTCATCAAGTCATGATTGTGGTTAATGAAATAACTATTCTAATAAAAAAAACTAGAGAGGAGAATAATATTCTAAAAGCTTTGTATGACTCCTCTATATAATATACAAGTAGTTGTAGCTGTTTTCCTAAATTCAATTTGAACTAGTCATTCACTTTTTTTTAATGTAATTTTAATTAATTATCCATACTAACTTAATTCAATTTAAACTTGTGATCATCCATTTTTCTTATCTAATTTGAATTAATTATCCACATATTTTATAGTTTGGATAATTGAATCACAATTAAATTCAATTTGACAATTTAAATCACATACATATTGGTTTTTTACAGTTCTATTTTGTAAATAATACAACTAATGACTAATTTAAATCAAACACATTAAAAATTGCTCTCTTACTTCTTAGGTGAATGATTAGTGTTTGAAAATACCAATTTGTATCCAGTCCATAAATCATGATTTCCATATCTAAACTCATTCTTATTTTTCATATAATTAAGAAAAAAACCTTGAGTTTATATAATTATACAACATAGTTAAAAAATTAGCCCAAATATCTACCCAAAAATAGCTTAATCTGACAGCATTTTTTTTTTCCCTATAACTTTTTAATATTAAGAAAAAATCATTGATCTCTAGCTTTAAGGAAGAAAGTGACCATGTAATTCTTTGACCATCAAGCCCGACACCCACTCATGAATCAAAGTCATTGAACTCTATCTTTAAGGAAGAAGGTTAGTATGTGATTCTTTCACTATCAATCCAGTTACCCACTCATGAAACAATCCAAAAGGGGGGTCACAAGAGTCCTAACTCTTTCTCCTACTTCCATTAATTTGTTGCTTTGTCCAACTACTCCTTTGCCCCACTATAATAAGTTCATGGAATAGTTCAATAGTAAGTCAGTTTATTTTACTTTGTTTTCACAAAATTTTGGCAGGCGTCTAGTTTAACTGTTGCATTTGAAACGAAATCCCAAATCACTTGACCCTGATGTTGATTTTCAGTACAATGATCAATGATTATAACATATTATTCAATTAATTAGAAAAATATGGTTCTTTACTTTTTAAATTCTCGCGAAATCAAAAAAGTCAAATTTTTCTGCAAAAATTTGGTTTTATTTTCTCAACTTGCTGAAGTAATTTTCATTGCAATTAATATGTTTTAGAGTTCACACTTCAATTAATAGGTGGTGTTTGGCACCAACTAAGACTTTCACCCACTAATAACACTCAAGTCATCGAGACATGAAATAGGATGCACGATTAAATTCGACATGATAGTAACTAATTCAGTACCTTTTTCTCATTTACATGAATGAAAGCCGATTTTTATCTTTGCATTTATGTTGATAGATATATACACTTCTTTAATTAATTGATGGAATTTTTTTGCCGTAAAGGACTGGCAAATTGTTGAATCCCATCCTATGAGCTAGACTACCAGTAGCCTAGCCCTACAAAAACGGCATTTTTCATAAAGAGAAAAAGGTCACTTGAAGCTATCTTCATCATTTCAACGACCTTTCGACAATTCCGAAATTTCAATAAAATGTAGAAAGACAAATCTTTACAAATACTTGAATATAGTTTATTCTCTATATTTGAAAAAAAAAATATTTAAATCATTCATGTCATTATTTCTATAACTATTGAATTATCGTTTTAAGAATAAAATAACATTCGTCTAATATGAATTAATATTCTTCAAATTCAAACGAGCAGTAGTTGAAAATAGAGAATAGTAAGATAGATTTTTAATCTCATTTTTTGACCCTTCAGTCTTAGTTTTATTAATTTCATTTTATAACTTTTCTATTTTTTTTCATGTTATAACTTATTCAATTTTATGGTTTTTGTATTTCGATCCCTTGAAACTAAAATCCTAATTTCACCACTACTCGCTATTAGAATATAATAGTACAAACGCAAAACATATGCTTTCCTATTACCATTTTAACCTTAGGAATATAACAGGTAATTAAAAAAATACTTAGCAGTTTAAGTCTTAAAAATGATAAATTTTAGGTACTTAAGTGAGATTATTCTCTCTTTTTACCTTATAATTATTAAGTATTTTTAATTAATAATAAAGAAATTTCATTCTCAACTATTAAAACACTGATTTAACGCATCAATTAATCATGCGTCCTCACATGCAAATTAGGTGTCCCCATGAACTGAACGTATTTTTCACTTTTTATTATTGACAAGTAGATATGAACTCAAAACCTTATTCATTTCAAAGGACATTTTAATTACTTCAACAAGTTGGCAGGCTTGAATCGCTTGATCCACCGTCCTCAATTTCGAAATCCTTTCGAATTCACATTCGAAATACGGGGACGCATGCTTCACGAATAATATTAGTTTGACATGACAGGTGAATCAATTGGCTTTCAAGCTAGAATGCTTCTTTCTTGATTCCTAGGCTGATCTTTTTTGGATGTATGTGGAGCGAAGATCGTAGAGAAATGCAAATCTTTTTTCTTTTTTGCTTTTCTAGCTTTAGTTTCACATTTAACCAGGATGGCTACTTGGATAAATTTTATCAGAGTTTATTTTGAGTCAAGTCTAAACATATTTTAGGATATTTGGATATATGATAAAGGTTTGGATGGGGATATTTTCACCCAAATATTTTTTTAAATTCACCACACTTTTAGAAAATAATTATAACGAGCTCATAATATTTTTAAAAAATATAAATTAATAAATTTTTTATACAGTTAATTAATTAAATCATTCCATTCATTTTTTCTTAGTTTTTTTGACCATCTTTGATTATAAATTTTCATATAAATTTTATTTTACTATTTTTATTATTATGATATAAAAAGATAAAATTACCCTCATAAAAATTTTAAATGAAATCTAATTATTATTTTACTACCTTTACGTGTAAACGATATAAATTTGACAGTCTAATAATTTATATGAGAATTGTGCCATAACGACACTATGTTAATTTAATTAAAAAGTAATAATCATACTAATAAAGTAGTATTCGAAACAATGAATTTGGTACAAATTAGAAAAATATTGAAGTTAAAGTAAATTCTTGATAATTTTACTTTATAAGGGTAAAATAGTTAATTTAAACTTATGTCAAAGAATTCTTTGTAATCAAATATGCTAAAAAAATCTAAGTCACAAAAAAAATTAAGATAGATTTACTTAATTAATTCTCTAAAGTTCTTCTTAATTTGAAAAATTTTAAAAAAATGCTAATTTTTATAATTATTTTTTAAAAATAAGATGGATTTACAAAAAATGTGGTGCGGAGATATCATCGCTCTAAATGTTTATATTTACTTAGTTCGTACAGTTTAAGTTAATTATCTAATAAACTTCTGAATTTTTAAATTTACTAAAAATTCTTATTATATATCTAAATTTTCTAAAAATTTGCCGTGAAAGATGGGCAAAAAAATTCACTCAATGAGACTATGCTATTATTGCCGACAACCTAGTAACCCCACTGACACGACGTTTTTCAAAAAATAAAAAAAAAACATAAATTTCAACAGCAACTGTTGCACCAGACAGAGACCGGACTGATCAGCTGAGCTTTAAAAGTCACTTTAGACCAGTTTAGAGTCTTATCTCCTTTCCAAAAAGGTTGTCACTTAGTGTCAGCATTTTAGTTGGATTGATTAGTTCAACTCCCGTTCAATACGTTCCTTTTTTTTTTCCAATCTTTTTTGATACGTTTGGACACAAGTAATGTTAGGAGATAGTAGTATAAATAACGAAGTAATTGGCTTAATTAGTGTGCAAAATATTTACCAAAAAAATAAATTCCAAAAAAAAAAAATTGAGATGGGTTGTTGCGTTTCTCTCCGTTCATCATCATCATCAGCAGCAGCAGCTGCAAAAATCAAGAATGTACGAGTTGTTCACTTGAATGGTTGTGTACAGGAGTTTGATTATCCTGTATCAGTGAGCCAGGTCACCGGCCGGCCGGCGAAGCATTTCGTATTCACGGCATCTCAGCTTCTGTCCGCAGGCTTACAGCCATTGAAACCTGATACTCTCCTGGAAAGAGGGAATGTTTATTTTTTATTACCATCCTCATCATTTGATTACGCTGATGTTTCTCCATTGAGCTTGGCAACTACGGTAAAAAAGCTCACTGAAAAAGCAAAGTCCGGCAACTCTGTAGCTATGCCGTCACCGCCGCGGAATTCTCCTGCCAGAAGCCCTAGCCGGATGGTGAACGACGTAGAAAGTTTACCCCAAAAACGATCCTGGAGGCCCATTTTGCACACCATCAGAGAGATATCGTTCAATAGGAGCAGTGTTTCTGATATACCAGATGTGTGTTTTCAAGACCATTAAAGTCGTCAATTTTAAGAGATGTGCTAGGGTTCTTTATTTGTTTACTTTTTTGTAAACTTTCAGATTCTTGTTCATTCGGGGAAAAAAAAATCGCTTTCTTGACGCTTAGTTTTGTTGATATAAATTTTTGTTCAATGTAAAGTGATTGATTTGTATTTCGAATTTTTTTGTGGTGGTTTATTTTTCCTTAAGACAATTATCTCAAATCACGTGTTTCTATGTGATTAATTGTTCTGTAAAAAGAAATAATTGTCAAAGAGGGTCAGTATGCTTGTAATAACTCTCCAACACTCAAGTCGATTCTTTTCATTTAATTTTTAGAGGGAAAAAATTCTGGAGATGTACAAAGTTTTTTGTATTTATTTTATGCACTTTTTTTTTCTCCTCCCTTCAAATATGGGATACTTGGTATTTATATAGGTAAAGTGATGTATGAGGTAGAGGAGTAATCATGACATACAGCATTATCATTATGATATTTATCCACAAAACCCATGCATAAGGACACTTATTAATATGTGTCAAGACTTATTATTGACAAATCTTATTTGAACACTTGTCTTGATTTTGTAATAGATCTTAAGCATGAATTACACTTAAGTTGGCTCCTCACAAAGAGGACTAACTTTGCAAAATTTCACCCATAAGAAAATTTTACAAATTTTTGCTGTACGCACATTTCTTTGAGTGTTTGTTAACTTTTTTTTTTTTGAGTGTTTGTTAACTTGTAGACTCATTCGATAGATTGTTTGCTATGTTATAGGCTCATTTCATAGAATGTTTGTTTTCTTATAGGCACATTCCATAAAATGTTTGATAGCTCAGAAGCTTACTCTGTATAAACATTTACTTGGCCCGTAGGCTCATTTCATAGAATGCTTGTTAACTCGTAAGTTCATTCCGTAAAATATTTATTTGGCCCATGGGTTATTCCTTAGAATATATTTTAACTCGCAGTCTCATTTCGTCGAATGTTTATTTAGCCCATAAACTCATTCTATAGAATATTTGTTACCCTATAGGTTCATTCCATAGAATATTTGTTTAGCTCGTAGGTTTATTTAGTAGCATGTTAGTTAGCTCGTAAGCTCATTCCATAAAATGTTTATTTGCCCGTAGACGCACTTCATAGAATGTTTGTTAGCCCATTGACTTATTTTGTAGAATGTTTATTTAGCACGAAAACTCATTCCATAGAATATTTGTTTGCACGTAGATGCATTCCGTAAAATGTTCATTTGGCCTGTAGACTTATTCTATAAAATGTTTGTTTGCCCATAAGCACATTTTATAGAATGTATGTTGATTCACAATAGAAAGTATACATTCAATAAAAGTTAGAATTATTATTTTTTCACTTACAGTGCCGATTAATGTACTCATAGCTTATAAATATTATCTTAATGCCCCTATGATATAGTTTTATGTTAAATTAAATTGTAGTACGTTAGTTTTATCTTAATTTATATATATTGTAAATATATTTTAGGAATAAAAAGAAAATAAGAGCCAAAAGTGGGAGACAAAGAAGATGTATTGCATAGATTAAAAAAAAAAAGGGAAGTGGAGCCATTTGAAATATATTGTTGGAGAAATAAAGTGATAGTGAAGTGGCAGTCACTACTTTTGACAATAACTTTTTTTTGCCTAATAATAAAAAAAATAAAATAAGAAAAGAAGAGGCTATTGGCTGCCAATAAAAGGGGAAGAAAGGAATTGGAAAGGTGATATGAAGAAAGGTAGAAGCTTAGAAGAAAATATTTTTCTTATCTTTTCTTCTATATTTAATTTTCTTTTAATATATTTTAAAAGTTTGTTAAATAAAATAAGTATTTTCTTTGTTAATAAGAGTGGCTAATTTTCTAAGTTAAGGTGAAAAATGAAGCTCAAATATTTAAATTATGGAATTAATTCTTCTCTCAAGTAAGTTTATAGTTTATTATTTTAATTATATTTGCAAATTATTTTTTTTATCACAAGTTTTTTTTTTCATTTAATCTGTAAGTCTAGATTCACTTGGGATCCACATGGTATTTAGATATAATATTGACACACCTATATGGTTGCAGCATATTATGTACTTTATCCCCATATTTATCTATAAGTGGTTAATTAATAATTAAGTTTAATAATAATTGAATGAGTAAAAATATAATTAAGAGGGTATATTATGACTGTACTTTAAATACCAAAAGTGGATCCCGTAACTTTAGTATTTTTTAAACGTATAATTTCTTTTTCTACAAATTAATTTTATTTTATAATTCATAGCTAGATTTTTAAATTTTTCGTGGTTCGACCAAGATTCACCGAGTTATATTATAACTAAATATTTTTATACTTTGGAGTAATAAAAAAATAAAAAATGAACTAAAAAACTATTAAAGAACCTTGATAAAGAAACCCGACTAAATAACGAATCAATACCGACCCTATTAACTGTTTATCTCTAGGCGTATTCCATATACGTAGAATATTTATTGGCACTTAGAATTATTTTCTAAGTATCTAGGCCATTTCTAGTAAAGAATAGACTGGGGTCATATTGTGTACAATCATGCTTTTGGAACTTTGTCAAAGCATTGCCATTTGTGCATTTTTCTTAGAAATTTCTTTTATTGCCTAGATCATTCTTTGTAAAGATTGGACTTAGATGATTTTTGTAAAAAATGAAACTAGGTCATTTTTTTAAAGAACAGATCTAGGTCTTTCTTTGTAAAATCATGCTTTCGGTGATTTGTAGAAAACTTACCATTTAAACGTTTTATTTAGAAATATTTTCTAAGTGTTTAGGTCATTTTTTGTAAATAATAGACCTAGGTCATTTTTTTTTGTAAAAGAATGGACATGTGTCATTTTTTGTAAAGAATAGACTTAGATTTTTTTTTGGCAAAAAGTAGACCTAGATCATTCTTTGTAAATAGTAGGCCTAGGCAATTCTTTGTAAAGAATGAACCTATGTCATCCTTTATAAAGAATGAACCTATGTCATCCTTTATAAAGAATGGACATCGATAATCTTTTTTAAAGAATTGACTTAAGTCATCTTTTGTAAAAAAATGGACATAGATCTTTCTTTATAAAGAATGGACTTATGTCGTTTTTTGTAAAAAATGAGCTTAGGTTAGACCTAGGTCATTCTTTATAAAGAATGGACCGAGTTAATTCTTTGTAAAGAATAGAGTTAGTTTTTTTTTTTTTTGTTGTTGAATCATGCCTTTGGTACTTTATCGTATCATGCATTAAAATATTTTACTTAGAATTCTAAGTACCTAGGCCATTCTTATAGAGAATGGACCTTAGGTTATTTCATATGAAATATTTTTATTGAACCTATATTTTTTTGTAGATTTTGGGCTTTTTATAATTTGATCTAACAAGTGTGGTTTCTTATGTGTACATGATGGTAATTTCAATCAATTACCAAGAGTTTACACATTTAATTAGATGTGATAGTTTCATCAACTCAGTTATTTGATAGTTCTGAAATGGTGTTCGATGAAATGTTTTAGAGACAAATAAGTGTGAAATTCATAAATGTAATGTTAGATGGATGGAAACACGGTGAAATAGCTCGAACGCGTACTATTACTTAGCAATAGATACATTTGCAAGGGAAGCTAAGTGTTGATACCAAAATCTGGTCGAGCTTATGAGCTTATGATGGCGACTAGTTTGCATCGTCAACACTTGAACTTGTTTTTATAGGGATTTGCCAACTGCTACTCTAATGGAATTGGAATTATCACCTTACTTCGTTATTACCTGCAATAACAGAGAACTCTCAGTGGGCGCCAGATTTTCTCGCAAAAACCTTCTGACGCTTAAGTCAGTAATTAGATTTTCTTATAAGGAACTGTTTGTCACTCCTCTTGTGATCCTAATTATTCTTTTTTTTTTTTATCTTTTTCTAGTTTAAAATGGATTTTTTTTTAAAAACTTTTTTCCCTAAAAGTCCATTTTCTAGGATCTTTCCAGGTTCTTATAGACAACTGTGATCATTGCGTGGTCTTCAATCTGCGGCCATTACCAAATTGAATGCGCCACTTGAATTAGGAGTTAATGTAATCGTTTCTGTATAGTTATTAAGCTGCAGTAATAATGCCTAATCGTGCTTAAACATTATGGCCGGATGTGCTTGAATGTTACAGTCGAACTTGCAAATGGAGTTCAACGACCCAAGAATTAACCAAGACCTCAAGATCAAATGATCTAATTCTGGTCTGCTCGTAAGATTCTGGTCGCACTTGCTCATGCCACCAGCCAAATTTCTCCTTGATGTTTCATATTACCTTCATGACATCAATATCTAGTGGCTGGATTGAAATATAAGTGTGCAACCCAAGAGGGGGTGAATTGGTATTTTAAAAATTATCCTAGCAAAACACACAATCCAATCTAATGCCTTAATAAATTCGAAAACAATAAATTCAATAAATGCACAATAATAAATGAGTAAGGAGGAGAAAGCAAACTCAAAGATTTTTACGTGGTTAAGCAACCCAAGCTTGAGGATTTCACTATCCAAGCCTTTCCAAGGCTTCAAATGTTTACAATTGACTTCCAAGGTGTCAATAAACCTTTACAACAAGAGATTATCCCCAATCTCTTCACTCATGTTTCCCACACTTATACACTCACAAATTTGATGAGAAAAATAAAGATTACAACAAAAGCTCTCTTTAAGAGTGGATATACAAATAATAGCACAATAAGAATTTAATCTATGATGATTTTGAATTTGAAGCTCAATATATGTTGTGTGCACTTGTTGATGCTTTCCAAGATTACCAAAAATGATTTGGATTTGAGTTTATATAGTTGGAACTCAAAAACTAGCCGTTATGCACTTTTTGCTCATAACCGGATTCTGTTTATGGTTTAGAATTCCGCTTGCATGTTACCGTTAAGGCAAAAATTTGAATTTTTGAGTATCCGAATGCCGCTTGTGATATCCGGATTAGTTTATGCTCCGAACCTTTCTCGCCTTATTACTTTATCACAATGGATTGCCGTTTATGCTCCAGAAGCTTTCTGCCCCATAACCGGACTTCCGTTTAGCACAACCGGATTGCCGTTTATGCTCCAGAAGCTTTCTGCCCAATAACCGGATTACACGAAATCCGGATTGCGCTTTTCATCCTGGAGAGTTTCGCCCCATAACTTAGGATTGCTTTAGATAACCGGATTGCTTTCCATTCGGATGAATTCTGCCCCGTAACCGGAATTCCGTTTATCATATCCGGAATGCCGCTTGCTACAGTAACGGTACAGTGCACTGTTTGCTAAAATTACATTTTGACCCCAAAACTTTAGGAAACTGTAGTATGGCCCAAAACGTTATAAAAATTTACAATTAAGTCCAATTTCAGAATTTGTAAAAATTACTTTGTGAATCCCAAAACATTCTGAAATTATGATATGACCCAAAATGCTATAAAATGTTTCAAATATATCCTTCTCTAAAATTTCAAGCAATACTTGTTGATTTCAAATATTTCAAAATTCTTTCAATTAAACCATAAACTTGAAAAACAACCAATTTCATAAAATCATTTTTCCATTAAATATAAAACCTTTATAATGTGAAAATAATGATTTATTTAAAATGTATAAACAATAATTTGAGATTTTTAAAAACTTAATCATTCTTAATCTTGTTTGTTATCATCAAAATCAACATTAACATTATTGAAATATATATGTTAACAATCTCTCCCTTTTTGATGATGACAAATATTTCATGTATTTAAAAAATGATTTCATAAATTGTTCCCCCTAAATGTAAGCTTCTCTTACAATTTGCCAATTAACAAATTTAAATACATGTATTCTTCTCCCCTCATCATCAAAAAAAAAACTTTATTGGCAAAGAAAAAGAGTAGAAAATTTTTATAAAGAAAAAAAAACATGTATTCTTCTTCCCCTTCATCATTAAAAAGAAAACTTAAAGGAAAAGAATAAGAGTAGCAAATTTGTTACCCATGTTGTCCGAGTAGAAATTTTGATAGAATCTCCCCCTAACAACAAGCATCACCTCAAATACAAGTTTAGCAATATTACTCCCAAATTATCATAAATCATTATATAAACCAATCATGTAATCAAATCATCATCATATCTTAAAATCATCACCATAATCACATATCAATTATCAAAAGAATGCTCAAAATGCATGTTACTTCCCCCAATTTATATCATCAAAATGGTATATTACTTTGTCTCCCCCTTTGGACAACAAAAAATTCAAAAAGCATATTATCCAAAATATTGTATGCTCCCCCTAAATATATGGCCAATTTAGAATTTTAACCAAAATGATTTTATCCAAAAACATATCATATTTTAGAAATCAAAACAACTAAAATCATCAAAGATCTAATGTGACACTTAAAAACTCTTATATGCTTAAAAATTCTCAAAGTATATGTATTTCTCTTCCTTTCGATATCATTTAAAGCAAATAATGCATATTCGAAAATACATCAATAGAGTAAAAAAAATGCATTCATTTACAAACAATAAGTAAATGGATTCATTTACCAAACATAAATTGCATAAGATCAAACTTTATTAAACACATGAAATCATCAAAACATATTCTTTATCTAAAATCTTAAGCAAAGCATAAGTATATAATGACAATATATAGATCATCAAAATCAACATAGCTTTTAAGATAAGCCATTATTATGAGCTAAAAGAATAAGTGATCAAATTCATAAGTGCAATAAGTCATGTGTGCGAATTTTATAAATAAATAATGATATAACACAATTAATGGCATATGAATTCACACATATATAAGAGATGGATAATGATGATAGACAATTGAGAAGATGAAATCAAAGACCATACAATCATCAAAATAAAACTCAAAAATGCATATTATTCTCCTCTTTTTGACAATATCAAAATGATATATTACTTTGTCTCCCTCTTTGGACAACAACAAAGTTCAAAATGCATATTATCCAAAATAGAACAAGTAATAAGCTAAGCAAGGGAATGCAAAAGTCATAAGAGTATAATATCAACAATCCAAGCTCTATAATTACTAATCACATTTTTAGAAATCAAGACAACTAAACTCATCAAAGATCTAATGTGACATTTTAATAAAACAAGAAAAAATTCATATGCTTAAGAATTTCAAAGTATATGTATTTTTCCCTTACAAATCATATTTCCCTCTTCATCATCAAATATAGTAAAAAGCTCCCCCTATCAATCATCAAAATCTCAAGATAAGCATATTAGTTCCATATTATCCAAATATAAAACATTCAAATATCAAACAATAATCATCCTCAAACCACAATGAAAGCAACCATGCATATGAAAATATATGTGCAAAATATAAATAGAGAACTATTGGGAAAATCCATAAGAAGAGCACACTATGGAAGTGGTAATTTGAAAAATCAAAATGCACAAATTCGGATTTTTTTAGATATTGAATAAAATGGGTAAGTTTGAATCAATTAAAATGATTTTAGAGATGATTTAAGGCGATGAATGGTGTTGATTAAAAAAAAAATGGTGGATTTTAAAGAGTGGGAGAAAAACTTATCCGGTTTACCGAAAGAGAGAAAGTGAAGAAGAATAGTTCAAGAAGCATGAATCCGGTTTTCGGATAGAGGAACCGATTGTCCGGTTTTGAGGCGAAAAGAAACTTTCCAAATCCGGTTTACCGGATTTTCTAACCGGATGACCGGTTTGCGTCCAGTGAGCTCCAAAACATATTCGGCTTTCCGGTGTTGATAACCGGTGTACCGGTTGTTGCCTTTTTGCAAAGCAAATTCGCCACGGTTTGGTAAATTCGGTTATCCGAATGCTAACCCGAGAGCAACCAAAGGGTATCCGGCTTACCGGTTTGATAAAACCGGTTATCCGAAACTTGATCCGAGAACAATCAATAAGAAAGCGGTTTTCCGGTTGATATAAAGAGGTATACCGGTTAGGCTTTGGAAAACATTTTTGAAATTTGGTAAGCTCTTAGACTTGTATTATACATACCAATTTATTTTTGGCTTAAAAATTGATTGATTTTAAATCATTTTATACATGAAACATAAATGCATACAAGAGCAAACATATAACTCATATATCATGCATATACATTATACAATCAAGAGATATGTAAGCATTCAAAGATTGAGAATTCAAGCATATCACTTATTTATCAAGCTTAGGCATTTCATAGTCATTAAAATCAAACAAATCTATCATGATGAGTTGACAAGCTATCATCATAAATATATAACCATGCATCATGATAAAGCACAATAATAATTCAATTATGTAAACATACGAGCATGCTTTCGCAAATTCAAGGTATTATCTATCCATCATGATCCATTCAACAAAATTAATATGACAAAAATTGTTACCAAAGCAATTAAATCATCTTACTCATCATTTTCTCTTAGATCATGATCGAATAATTATTCTCACAAGCTTTCATCAAGGAACTCTCCACCATTCCTTGATTGTGGTACCTACAAAGAAAACATTCACGTTGTGCCCTTTGGTACCCAAATACTCTTGGGTCCTTGAGCGTTAGATTTGGTTCCTTTTGGAACCCAAATACATTTTGCTCCATAATATGCATTTCTTTTAACATGGCATCTATAACTCATGTGACCATTTTGATTGCAATAATGACAAACAATTTTATGATCGCTTGTGGAGGTAGCCTTAACAAAATAATTCTTATAATATTTTTGTTTCAAGTTAGGCTTATATCCAAGTCCTCCTTTATCAAATACACATTTTTGAGAGTTGAGCAATTTGTCTAAGTTCTGTTGACCATTTGTGAATTTTAACACAATTTCATTAAGCTCATTGCTCCTCTTCTTAAGCACTTCATTTTCTTTCATTAATTCATCAACATGTGATTTCTCATGCTCATATGAAGTACTTTGTTTACATGTAAATGATGCAATCCTATCATGTAGCATTTCATTATCTAATTCCAATTCTTTGATCTTTTCATTTAATGAAACATTGGATTTTTGCAAGGCATCTTTTTCATTTTTCAAGTTATCTACATGTGATTCTAGATGCTTGTGTGAAGTACTAGATTTCTCATTTGATAATGTAACTTTATCATGTAATGTTTTATTCTCAAATTCTAATTCATTTATCTTCTCATTAAATGATTCAATGCATTTTTTCATGGCATCATTTTCATTTGTAAGTTCTAGCATTTTCTTCTTAAGGCATGCATTCTTTTACCAAGTTTCATCCACTCATCATGCAATTCTTTAAAAGCATCATATAATTCATCATAGCTATGATCACTTACCTCATCAAGCTCGTCATCCGATTCATCTCCAATTGCCATAAGTGCCAAATTTGACACTTTATGAAATTCCTCCTCATTTGTAGTCTCCTCATACAAAACTTCAAGTTTTCTCCAAATTTCATAAGCATTAGAACAATTTGAAACTCTAAGAAATTCCTTTTTATCTAAGGCACAAAATAAAGCATTCATAGCCTTAGAATTTAAAGACATATTTTTCCTATCCAATTCACTTAAAGCATTCTTCCTAGAAATGAATGAGCTATCACAAACTATTTCCCATATTTCATAGTCTAAGGCTTGTAAAAATACTTTCATCCTAATTTTCCAATAAGGATAATCATTTCCATCAAAAATGGTGGTCTAGTAGTAGATTGGCCTTCCATGAAGGTTGAGCTAATTTGAGTTGCTATTGATCTTTAACTCTAGACGGTTAAGTCTAAACAAGAGCACCTTGCTCTGATACCAAATGAAATATAAGTGTGCAACCCAAGAGGGGGGGTGAATTGGTATTTTAAAAATTATCCTAGCAAAACACACAACAATCCAATCTAATGCCTTAATAAATTCGAAAACAATAAATTCAATAAATGCACAATAATAAATGAGTAAGGGAGGAGAAAGCAAACTCAAAGATTTTTACGTGGTTTGGCTATCCCCGCCTCGTCCACGCCTCCAAGCAACCCAAGCTTGAGGATTTCACTATCCAAGCCTTTCCAAGGCTTCAAATGTTTACAATTGACTTCCAAGGTGTCAATAAACCTTTACAACAAGAGATTATCCCCCAATCTCTTCACTCAAGTGTTTCCCACACTTATACACTCACAAATTTGATGAGAAAAATAAAGATTACAACAAAAGCTCTCTTTAAGAGTGGATATGCAAATAATAGCACAATAAGAATTTAATCTATGATGATTTTCGAATTTGAAGCTCAATATATGTTGTGTGCACTTGTTGATGCTTGCCAAGATTACCAAAAATGATTTGGATTTGAGTTTATATAGTTGGAACTCAAAACTAGCCGTTATGCACTTTTTTGCTCATAACCGGATTACCGTTTATGGTTTCCGGAATTCCGCTTGCATGTTACCGTTAAGGCAAAAATTTGAATTTTTGAGTATCCGGAATGCCGCTTGTGATATCCGGATTGCCGTTTATGCTCCAGAACCTTTTCTAATTCGGATTACTGCGAAGACAACCGTTTGCCGCTTATGCTCGTGAAGCTTTCTTAACCGACTTCCGTTTAGCACAACCGGATTGCCGTTTATGCTCCAGAAGCTTTCTGCAAAACCGGATTACCGCTTAAAATCCGGATTGCCGCTTTCATCCGGAGAGTTTCGCCCATAACCGATTCTTAGTTTAGCACAACCGGATTGCCGCTTTCCATTCGGATAAATTCTGCCCTGTAACCCGAATTCCGTTTAGCATATCCGGAATGCCGCTTGCTACAGTAAAGGTACAGTGCAATGTTTGCCAAAATTATATTTTGACCCCAAAACTTTATGAAACGTAGTATGGCCCAAAACGTTATAAATTTTACCATTAAGTCCAATTTCAGAATTTGTAAAAATTACTTTGTGAATCCCAAAACATTATGAAATTATGATATGGCCCAAAATGCTATAAAACGTTTCAAATAAATCCTTCTCCAAAATTTCAATCAATTCTTGTTGATTTCAAAGTTTTCAAAATTCCTTCAATTAAACCATAAACTTGAAAAACAGCCAATTTCATAAAATCATTTTTCCATTAAATATAAAACCTTTATAAAGTGAAAATAATGATTTATTTAAAATGTTTGAAAAAATAATTTGAGCTTTTAAAAACTTAATCATTCTTAATTTTGTTTGTTATCATCAAAATCAACATTATGTTAACATAAATGTTAACATGGATTCCTATACGCCGAATACTAAAAATACTAGAAAAGCTTATTCAATACAACTGTAGATTGAAAATTTTCCGGATCAGGTTATTTTAATTTCTTTAGTATTAGGATTATGTTTTCTTATTAAAATTAAAATCTAGGGTTATAATTAGATTAGATCTCATATTGTGTTTAACCACTATAAATAAGTAGTTTTTAGAAATAAGATAAAGAAATTAATTCTAAAATTAAAACAAAGTGATGATGTTGAATTCGAAATCGGTAATGAGCGTGGTACGAGAGGCAATACCTACCTCTATAAATGACTTTAATAAAATTGCCTTCGTCATTCATTCCTCCTTCCTTGCCACTAGACAGGTCTCAAACGCCATTAGCACTTCCCTAACCCCGACTCCACCTTTGAATGGATCGACGAAGTAAGAATTGATCGGTATTAGAACGAACTAAATGACAACGATGATAAGTACGCCTTTGTGCATATAAACCCTGAGCCTGAGATTGAGAACGGCTCAAAGAAAGTGTTAGTGAAGTGTCTTGGTGGATACATTTGTTGATGAAGGAGGCAACTACTTTAATAAGTTCAAGAATTTTGAAAAGCTTGTGACAAATCTTGATAACGATATTATTTCAAGATATATATATAGTAGACGATCGTGATTTTTGAATCATATTGCCTAAACCTAACGCTAGCTACAAGAATTGTTGTTCCCCGTGATATCAATCAAGTTGTCGTATAGATGCTTTCCCATGCTTTGGTGTTGGAACATATCCTGGAAGGTGATAAGAGCATATTATTAGGAGCATTTTATCCTCAATATACTGGTCCTAGATTCAAAACTAGTTGAATGTAATAATGTTACAAATAATTAATGTGCTGAATACATATCAAAATTGTATGCATCTTCTCTTGCTTGCTTTTATTTGTTTATAAGTTTTTATTGTTGTGGCAAGAGAAAATCTTTGGTGAAAAAAACCATCACCTGTAAACACAAGAACATTCATGTTGTATCACCAAGAACCAATAATAGAATTGCGCGGAAGCGTACCTGAATCCATAATGCTTAATTCCTCTCTAGAGTAGTATAGTTAACCTTCTAGATTTACACGTTCTCCTAGAGAGTCCTCTAGTTCCATTTGTGCTCTCTCTCTCTCTCTCTGATGATGGGATATAAAAAAAGAATGGAAAGAACACGTGTAACTTGGGGACCACAACCACTTATATAGACAACTGTTTCCTATCGTCACTAAGTATTCCTAATTCTGCCCATTATAGAATTAGAATACTATTGAGTCTCTACACATTAAAAGCTCACACCCTATTAGATACATTAAAACTCATAATACCGAAAATCTAAATAGATGACAGTCTGCAACACATAATTATTCACATATAAGCGCAATGTTAGATTAAGGATCCAACAATATTGGATTAAAAATCCGACATCTATTTCTTTTACATATTCTAAGTTTTCGACTGTCGCATCAACTTTTTCCGAGACGGATGAGCAAACATAAAATCTTACCATATTGTAAGGCCAATTCCCTGATTACAATCTATTTAGCTCCCAAGATATTTAAAAACAACCTAGATCTATGAATCTTTCAAGCTCTATCACAATCAATGGAACAGATTTAAGAATAAAGATAAAAAATGTTAATACAAACAACAATAATTAAAATCATAAACTATTATATTTATATTTTACTTAATTAATACATTACTAATGTCAAATATTAAGAAGCAATTTTTTATAGACTCTTTTAATCATGTAATCAGATACTATGTTGACAATCTAATTTTATGACACTCTACATATCTAGTAGTATATTACATAGGGGTGGGTACAATTCGATTCATTTTAGTTTTTTATTTAATCGAGCTTAACTGAATTAACTTCTCAAAAAATATAAACCAAACCAAATCAAGTTTTATTTGATTTTTCTACTTTAAATCTTTTGTGTTTTTTTTTGATTTTATTATTTTAAACAAGTCAGATTTTTTCATAATTTAAAAATTGGGCAAAATTGTCAATCGGCTCGGTTCATTTGGGGATTGTTGTTTTTGCCTGCCCCTAATATTATGGACAAATATAATCTTATATTTTATTATTTCAACTTATTTCGGGATGGAACACTTTTATAAATAGCACTTGAGGGATTTCTGCACTCAACTAAAGGATTTGAGTAACTCTACCCCATTAAGGGTGCGTTTGGGATTGAGGTTGGGCAGTTGTAACTTTTAAGTTACAGTACTAAAGTGTTTGGTAAACACTAGCTGCTGTAACTTGAAAGCTATGTTATTATAAATTTTTATTTATATAATATAAAATCTATTATATCTTTAATAATTTTATCAAAATTATTATTTAAAATTTATATTTACTACATATTATTAATGTTTGTTTATAAAAGTCAAGTTTTTTTTTTTTTTACAAAGAAATTTACAATTTAAAAGCTTCTGACTCCTCAATCCCAAACGCACCCTAAGAGTTACTGTCCCGTCATTTGTACTATGGCCAATAGTGTAGTCACTCTTATCTCTCTCTTGTTCGTTTGCAGGTGTGTAGTGTGCTGATATTTGGATCAAGAGGAAGCTGAACAGCAAGGAAGGAAGGATCGGATATGGCAAATCAAGGTATTGATCTTGCCTCCCTCTCTTAATGAGTTTATATGTGAAATAATATAGCAGAAGCTGCACCAAGCAAGCAAATTCAACAAATCTGAACAAGCGTGCTTTTCTTTCTTATTGAACTCAATCTTAACAGCTTTTAAGATCTCGCTGTAAGCCTTCCAACGAGCTTATAGAACGTATGCTGCTTGGGGCAACCGAGTATTAGTGAGTTGGTAACGCCACGTAAGCAGACGCTCACACGCGTAACAAGCTTTCCCGCTTAATAGCTTATGGTTCAAATCTTTCACTAATTTCGTACAACCCCCAATGGTTTCTAAGCCTTACTAACACACCCGTAAATAATTACAGAAATACCATGCAACTCTACGAAACTTACACACAAAACCCTGAGACGAAGCCAATCTAGAATCAATCTCGGCACATACATTAATTTGGCTTATTTATGCGTGATCTACCAATAGCTACGACACTTTTTAAAAAGAAATTCACACTAAATCACACAATAAGTGAAGTAAAAATTACGTACATGAGTGATAAAACTTGAGAGTTCACCGTACAAAAATATACTTTAATTAAAATAATTAATTATAATCAAATCGTCAACTATTTTTTACATTTATAATTAATTATAAATGTTACATTCTCATTTAACAACATCTATCACAGTTTTAGATTGTGATCCACGCAGGATCAAAAAGTATGAAATCAAAGATGGGGTCCAATTTTTTGGTAATGTTGAGTGTATATACTGCATGGTGGTCATTTCAATCAAACAAGAATTTAGGGAATGGGCTTATAGATATCAACATTTTGATGGCTCGGCTGCAAGTTTATGGCTCATGATGTTTGAGCCCGAAAATAAGGTCTGGCCCGAAATTAATAGAAGCCCAGGCCCGAGCATAAATATTAGAGAAGCTTTGCATCAAGATATCTTGAGACACATGCACATGTTAAAAGGATTGTGCGGGCATTATTTGTAAATGTGATAATTTAATTGGCAAAAACATATCCTAGCACCTGTTTGAGATTACTTTTAAGACGCTTAATAATAATTTTGGAAAACTAAAAATTAGTTTAAAAAATATTTTTGTAAAACCACCCTATCTTATAGCAAATTTAAAAAGTATAAAGGAATAGTTTTTTAAAATTTAATTTCAAAAATAAGTTTTATAATTAATACAATTTTATATGCATCCTCACACATGTTATAAAAATTTAAAATTATCCTTATTCAATTAGGAAATAAGATCATTAAATTTAAAGAGATAAATATTATTATTATTATTACTATCATTAAATATTATTATTATTTTTTTTATTGAGATAAAAAAATAAAAAATAAAAAAATAAAAAATGTTTATTTTAGTAATGAATTATTATAAATAAAATAAAAAATAATTATACACGTATGTTTATAAATATGTAAATAAATGTTATTCAACATTATTTCTATTTTAGTCATTTATATTCTTACAGCAGTTTATCGGTAAGATTTACCAAACACATTCTACTGCTTTTAAAACTCATAGCATTTTAAAAATAAATTTTAGCATACGTTTAACTAATTCTCTTCATAACCGATTGTTTCTACAGTACAGAAAACAACAATTATTTTAAAAACTCTAGTATTACAAGATTGGCTATAAGATTGATATTGATTTCGATTTTCAAAGTATTTTAATTTTAATGCTACAAAATGGTGTTTTCATTACAAAAATTTGTTAAATTTATTTTCATTAATCATAATAATAGGCATGCGTAAAAATTTGAGGTCAGAAAATTCTTAGTACGATCCAAAATACGCTTTTCTCATATTTTTAATTGAATCCTAAAATATAAAATTTCACTTGAGTGTGCTATTCACACCTTTGAATAAAATTATCTAAGTGCCGCTCTTGATGATTTTAAAATCGTCCTCCTTAATTATTAGCCATCTTATTTTTAGAGTAGACCCTATTAAAGTACCAAATAACTTGTGCTCCATAAACTAGTTTCGTTGTTGCTCATAATTAGTTGATAACTTGTTGACTAATAAGATTAGCATCGCTTCAATACAATTTTATGCCTGTTACCCGTGCTTTTTGGTGCAATAATACCCCGACACTTCCTAATCTGCCGCGTTTGACACATGAAATTTAAAATTATTTTCCCGAATGGTCACAACCCATTACTTTTATTATATTATATTTAATTTATTAAACATTAATCACTAATTTGTATGTGCTAAAACATTAATGCATTATGAAAAAAAGGATGCTTCACTCAGACGTGGCAGGCGAACCAGCTTTCCAGTCAACAAAGCTGCTACTATCTTGATTGACAGATTTGTACTAGTGCGAAGACAAAGACAGAAATAATAGAAAATCTTCCATAAATGAAGGAAAAATCTACACTAATCGTTCCGTCAACACAGAGGGAGCTTAATTAACAATAAATAGCCGTGACATTTGTTGGAAGCATTATATGCCATTGTGGCATTGCACATTCACATGGCAAGAATTATCGAAAGTCACAAAAGGCTGCTACCTCACCACCAAATTAAATCAAATCAGATTGACATTGTAATACTTAAATTAGAGATATTAATTTTTAAAAAAATCGATATTGATCCAAAATTTACTTGGTTCAAACATAACTTAAGAGCTTGACTTGAATAGTTGACTGCCGTGTTAATTAGCAACTGATTGACCCGGGAGGCTAAATAATTTTATTTAGAAGTAACTGAGTCAGCATAAGATATGAAAGTTGCAAGCACTTAACCAATAGCCAGGGACCTTATCTCTAAGGTCGTATTTTTATTTTCTATTTTTTTAGAATATTCTAAGGTCATATTATTGAAGTAAAATATTCAAAGAAAATGTCTGCAATTAAATAATTGAATATTGAAATGTTGATCTAATCAAACGCCTTAAGGCTGTGGGGATTCTCCTTGTTCACACATGATTCAGTATTTGTTCTCTTGATTAACAAAAAATTGTAAAAACAGATATAGAGAGATGGCTTGCTGCATCTTTGGCAGTTCATCATCATCATCATCAAGAATCATCAACAACGTACGAATTGTTGATCTGAATGGAAGAGTACAGGAATTTGACTGTTCTGTATCAGTAAGCCAAGTCGTCGGGCATCAGCCAAGGCATTTTGTATACACGGCAGCTCAGATTCTCACCGGCGGCTTAAAGCCATTGAGACCTGAAACTCTTCTGGAACCAGGCCGTGTTTACTTTTTGCTGCCTTCCTCAGCATTCCAGCTGTCTGATTTTTCTCCTCTTTACTTGGCAAATATAGTGAAAAAGCTGACGGCAAAAGCAAAATCCAAGAATCCTGAAGCTAGATCGTCGCCGGCGAGGAGCCCTCTCCGGGCTGCAAACGATGTCGAAACTGTTTCCGGGAAAAGATCTTGGAGGCCTGCTTTGGGCACGATTAGAGAGCTGTCGAGCAAGAGGTGCGAATCTGATTTACAAGAATTACTTGTGTAATTAATTGTAAGATTTTGGATTCAGTGTTCACCTATGTTTGTGATGATCTTTCTAAAAGATTATAATTGATAGTTAACGAATAAGAAAATATATAATTAAATTTCAATCAAATAGCTTGGATTAACACTTAATCTAAATTCATGTGACTTCAAGAAGATTGCCATTCCCTCTTATTGTAATTAATATATATTATTTACCCTCTATTATTTTTATAATAGTCAATGATTTTTTAAATAAAAATTAAATAAATTTAATTTTATAATATTACTTTTATTTTTAATTATTCTTGTATTCATATTTATTATAAATTAAATAAATCACTGAATAAAAATTAAAATAAAAAATTAAATATTAAGAGCAAAAAATATATATTTTGATATGAGAAAAAATTAATAACAAATCTTTTGGTACTTTTTATTTTGTGAACATTTTCTTATAATAAATATTTTATAATATTTTAAAATTAAATATAAAAAGTACAAACAAAATATTTTATTATTTATTTTATAATAATTTTTTTATTTATCATTCAAGTTTTCTTATAATAATTTTTATCATTTTATAATAATTTTCTTATATATTTATTATAAGAAAATGTTTATAAAATAAAAAAGTACAAGAAAAATATTTTATTATTAATGTTTTTTACATCAATATATATTTTTTATTTTAATACTTAACTTTTTTATTTTAATTTTCATTCATGTGATTTATTCAATTTACAATAAATATGAATAAAATATATTTAAAAATAAGAATAATATTGTAAACTTATACTCTCATGGGTTATTGACTATTATAAAATAATATGAGGTAAATGATATATATTAATTATAGTAGGGGGGAAACTGACAATCTCCTTAAGTTCAATACTAAATGTCATATCTTCTTGAGCTTTTGCGAAAGATTAATTGTTTCATGGTGCAATAAGTACTCATACGTGTTTATTCTATTTCAACGATAAGAGTAAATTAATCAACAAGCTCATAGATCAGTTGACATACAATTGTTTTAACTTAACTAAGGTGTTCGATTCGAAGCTTGAGAATGTAATTGCGTTAAATATTTGTTGGAAGAGTTTTACCATCTGAGTTATCCTACCCAACTCGAATTTAAATTAATCGGGACTTAATGTAGTTTTTGGGTTATTTATATACATAAGAATAAATTAATGGTGAATTAGAGAGGTTTTCGGGTAAAGAGAAATATTTGACTGTGTCCAGGCTTGAGAATTTCTAATCATTTTACTGGATATGAAGTGAAAGAGCATTTTTGTTTTGCAAATAAATGCTTTGGTGGAAGCTGCAGTCCATGTGCAAAAGGCAGGAGGCTCGTAAATATAGAGCAACTTAACTGAAAAATTAACTCACCAATATCAGAAAGTCTTTGGGCAGGTAAAATATATGTATATAATAAAATCATGCCTTATCTTTTATATTTTCAAAGTAAATATTTGTTTTGGTAATTATATTTTATTACATGGGCATACAGATTGCCTAACCCTCTACCATTTTTCCACGAGGGGGGCATACAGATGGACATACATATAATGCTAGCAAGGTGTGCTTGTCCACATACTTAGAGACTTTTTCAGTACTCTTTATTAAATTTGTTTTGGTGCCTGTAGCTAAATTATTGGAAACTTAGAATTGGTGGCAGAGCCACAATTCTGATATAGTGGGTCAGAGTGAGGATACTACAAACTTGATGAGGTGATAGAAAAATATCTGCAAACTAAGAAGGTCAAAACTTAAAGGACTAATTTCAGTAAGATCATTTTCTTCGCCCGGGATGTCTGCTGCTGCCCTGGTCAGACAGAATCAAATGCCCAGGAAGAAGTAGAATTAAGTTATAAGTAGGGATGGTAAAAATTCCCATAAGAACGAGTACTCTCGGGAATTTTTCTTATTCGGAGAGGGTATGAAGATAATTTTATATCCGATTTTTTATTTGGGGAAGGGACGAGAAAATTTTTTTACCCAATTTCTTATTCGGGGAAGGAACGAGAATGAGGTGGAATCCACATCCCCTCTCCATTTCCCTCATTTTAATTTTTAATTTTAATTTTATTTTTTAAAATTATTAGTAAATAAATAATAAAATTTAAATTATATTATAAAATTATAAATATTGATAAAAATAATGAATATCAAAATATTTATATTATTAAATTTTTAGGCCTAATTAATTAATTAAAGTCTTAAATTTTTATTTAGGACATTAAAAAGGCCGCGTAGATTCTATTAGCACAAAAATTTTATTTTATTAAAAATATTAGTTAAGTATCTACATTTATTTCATTTATTTTATTGTCGATATAAAAGTAAATTCTTTTTCTTTTTACTTTAGGATTATAAAGATTGACAAAGATAATTATTTTGATAATTTTTAATTTGTATCTGTGACTTTTGTAATGGATCAATATTAATGTAAGATATATTTTAAACTTTACTTTTATTTGAATTTTTTATTTTAATATAATTAACTCAAAATCAAAAATAAAAAATATATATATTAATTATTCGGGGATTGGAGACCCTTGGGGATCCCCTGTTATTATTCGGGGAGAAAATGAAAATTCTCTCAAGTAATTCTAATAAGGATGGGGAGGGAACGGGGACATACGCAAAATATCGAGAATGAATATAGAAAATTTGGTCTGATCTCCTTCCCTTCTCTTCCCTCCCCATTGTCATTCCTAGTTATAAGGTCAATTCTTCTTCTATACGTTAAATACCTATTAAAGAAAATTCTAAAACTCCTTGATGTTGAGGATGATTTATTGCTTTGTGGATTCTGATATAGGTAGTTTGAGAAAGGCTAGGTAGGACGTTTCTACTTTATTATTATCCTGGTATGATGGGACCATCAATTCACATGTTACTATTAGTATCACAGAAGTTGCCATTATTGTAAATTAACTGCGGTTTAAAGTAATGGTTGTGATGTAGTGATAGCATCTAATCACATCTTTTTATTCATGTTATAAATTAGGACCCTCAATTTTATAAATATTTCTTTCATCCTAACGAACCGTTTTAAATAAGTGAATATATAAATAACATAGTGGGCTCATTCTACCTATCTCTCTCTTTTTTTTTCGTGAAAAATGACAAAAGGAATTAAAGTCTGACAAAAAATTGGTGAAATTTTTTTTAAAATGATGTCATTTTGAATTTTTTTTTAAAATAAATCAATTCATTCAAAACGACGTCATTTTAAGTGTGTTATTATTATTTTTTTATTAGGCATTAGTTCAAATATCAATGCTATTTTTTTAATATTACTCTCCCCCAAAAATGATAGGATAAAAGTACTAGTATCTAACAATAATAATATAAAGGTTTCTAATATTAATTTAAGTATCCAATACAATATGTCACTTATCTATTAGTTAATAAATTTCATAACTTTTAAAATTATTCAATCATCAATACCACATCAGTGGGGATTCAAATTAAGATTCATTTAATTGATTTGAGCTCTTGTCAAGACATTGGTGGGGTTGGCACTAAACTCATTTAGTTTTCATGAATTGAGATAAACTTAATGCAGCCCAACTCATCTTAACCGGCAGTGTAACCCATTGTATGTATATAATAAAATTTGATTTAAGTTTAACAAGGTTAGTGAGGTAATTGCTCCTTTATTCCCTAAAATTCTGATTATATTCCCCTAGTCCTTGTATTTTTAAAATCAGCCAAAATATCTATATTGTTTCTTTTGTAGTTGTTTGATCTAAGTTTTAAAGATAATATAAAATCCAAGTAAATATAATATGCAACAAGTGAAAAGTAAATATATTTTTTTTTTCCTTGGAAAACTTAGATTTAAGTAAAAATAAAGTCAATTAGCATCCACGCAATGATCTGGCCTTTGAGCGGCACCCTTGCCTTTGGCCTTGGGCATGCTACCCTTGCTTTGAGTCTCTGACTTGGCCACCAATTCAGCTTTCTCGGCCTTCTGTTCATCTTTTATCTTCTTGATCCTCTTCTCAATTTCACGAAGTGCAGCCTCACGGGCAGCATTTCGAATTTCCGGCTTTTCAGTCCTCCTCTTCTGTATGACTTCAAGTCACTGCGCTTCTTCTTTACAGCATCAGCTGCAATTTCCTTCTTGTGCTGTTTCCTGTACATGACTGTCAGAGCATATCCTCGCCAGAATAAATCTTGGCACTGCTAAAACGTCACAGTTCCGTCTTGAGAACCACGGACTCTGAGACTTCGAGGCAACTATCTTAGAAACTCTAGAAGCTGTGAATAATAGATGATAATTACATAGACTTTAATATAATAAGAATTTTTAGGTAATTTTTAAAAAAATAAGAACAAATTGTATAATTGATTTGAATGAAAGGAATTGAAAGAACATATACCCGTTTATATGGCAAGTCAATTTGTGAGTCTAATGTTTTATGTTTCAAATCTTAGCGTTCAAATTACAAGCTGATTGAGAATTATTCCATTTAAGCTTTTAAGTTAAACAATTAGATTTACAAATTTAACGCATAACCCACTTATAACATACATAATTCAGCATAAAATTAAAGATAGGAATTTGAGATGCGTTACAATATAGCAATGATTTCGAGCGTCAATTATTTTATGAATAGTACTATAATTGCAATTAAAAATTTTCAAAGGGACACTAACGAGGGCACGGGAAACAAGACCCAGTCTCTTCTGGATTTTGATGATATTTTTCTTTGTATTGATGCAGAGACAGACAAAAATATAAAATAGATCGTCTGGTTTAATGAAAGGGAACTCTTTTTGTGAAGGATGTGGGCAAATTAAATATTTGGATGTGAATCAATTGGACTACTGTCGATATCTCGATGCATGATCTGCCAATGGCCTAGCCCCAAGAAGACGGCTTTTTAATTAAGAACTCACAAAATGACTATTACTACCCAGTTAGAGACTAAAACTGAAGTTTCTGGGGCTTCCTATGTCACATTAGAATCGCATCAGATAAGTGATTCAGCTAACAAATCAGATCAGAATTGAATTTAAATTCTTTTAAAACATGTTAAACTCGATTGGGTTATAAATTAAGTATAAATCAATTTCAATCATAGATAACAATAATTGACTATACCCTAAATAACTAATAAATACGTGTCTTTAGATCTATAAAAGATCAAGAAATTTAATTTCTTATCTTTAGAAAAGTTTGATTCAATTTAACTTTGATAAAATGATTGATGTGATATTAATATAAATAAAAAGAAGAGAAAATGATAGGGACACCGAACACCCCATGATTTGATGAAATGGTTACAAAAACCTTTGTATTGTAAAAAACGTTTACACAAAAGATCTTGGATAAACAACCAAACACCTTAGAAAGGAAAAAATGGTTTGTTGCCTATTCAGAAGTTCATCATCATCATCAGCTTCATCAACTGTAATAAATAACGTACGAGTTGTTGATCTGAATGGCTACGTGGAGGAGTTTGATTATGCTGTACCAGTGAGCCAAGTCACGGGCCGGCCGCCAAAGCATTTTGTATTCACGGCAGCTCAGCTTCTGTCTGTGGCTAGCTTAAAGCCATTGACAGCTGAAACTCTCCTGGAACCAGGGCGTATTTATTTTTTACTGCCAGCCTCAACATTTGGAAATGAATTTTCTCCTATTGACTTGGCAGGTATTGTGAAAAAGCTCACAGCGCAAGCCAAATCCGCTGGCAAACCTGAGGCTAATAATTCACCCAGAAGAAAAACTCTGTCACCAAATCCGTACAGCCGTAGCTCATCAAGCCCGGCTTGGAACTTGCCGACCAGAAGCCCAAATCAGATGGCCAACGGCGTTGAGAACGTCTCCCGGAAACGATCTTGGAGGCCTATTTTGGACACGATTAGAGAGATGTCTTTCAGGAGGAGTCATTCAGATTTACAAGAAGTCCTCGTATTGCAAGATTCGAAGAACATGTAACGTCCCATGTACTGCTGTTTGTAAATTTACTACAAATTTTAATAAAGTAAAACTGTTATTGTAGAGTTGAGTGAGGCGCAACAAACATGCATGCTCTTACTTTGTTATTTAGGTTTGAAGTATTGTAATTTGTAATCACTGAATTAATTCGAATTCTACAGAAGTCAATGAATAATTAGCTTACACGAGCTGGGTGTTCTCTCTTGATCGTTAATCATTTCAGTCTGAAGACGTCTCATGTTCCCATGGCTATTTTTCTGCTAAAAACTTTGTTTAATTATAATTTCATCAGCTCGATTTAAACATAATCACTTTTTATTTTCTTTTCTTTTTTAATACTAAAGTTATTTCGTATGGGAATTCATTTTGATTTTTTAGAATCTTTGGTTATTTCTCACTATATTATTCGTCAATGCTTATCACGTATGTGTAAATATTATCATGAATTCATGATTAGTTGATGTATGCAATACCCATGACTTTTTCTTACGTGACTGATCCATAATGAAAATTTTAGGGATATTTTTCAGTTGGCAGGTGGAGTTGGGAACCTTTTTATATATTAATGGGCGTAGGGTCACAAGTCTACAACAAACAAAACTTGTCTTTACAGCGATTGCTTTTTAATATTATGTTCTCACGATTAAGATACGGGATAAGGATAAAATAATTGATCTAATTAACCTACTTTCTTCACCTAATTTTTTTCAGTAGCCACCAGCGATTGAGCTGCGCAAATAAGAATTAAGATATTCCCATGATTTAAGTTCTTTTGTGTTATGTATCTATTAATGATAAGGATTCAATTTGTCTTCTGGCATTCTTGTGATCGGCATCATTAACCCAATCCAACCGTGGATTCATCGATAGTTATTCTTGAATTGAATCCAATGATCAATCCAACATTGAGTCGCATAACCGTTGTTTACCACAATTTTATCCTAATGATAATAGATAATAAGAATTTAATTATTTTTTTCATTTCCCTTGTAATGTCAATTACTTAGAGAAAGTTAATTATGTTGGTTTTGCATTTAAAATAAATCATGATAGAATCTGGGTTTGTGTTTAAGATTACCCCTCCCCTAGCCTCATCATATATATTGAATGGGTACTCATTATCTTTTGCGAATATTTATAATCAAGTATGGGCAGATCAAATGGTGTAGTTAGAATCCGATATTAGACTGAGCTAAGGGGTGGTGTGATGACGAATGATGGTGAAAAGGGGACCTTGCTCCATCTAATGAGAGCACAGGCTTTTGGTAAACAATCTCTCTTTCTCGATTGTGGTGATATTTTTCTCTGTACCGTATGCAGAAGCATAAATATAAGACTATGAGGTCATGTTTAAGACCTTGGATAAATTGTGGGATTGAATTATATTTTAGAATTAATAAAATAGTTTAATTTTAGATATGTTTGGTTGTCATGAATTAATAGGATAGACTAAAATTTAGTCCAAAACAATTGAGATTATTAGTCCTTATATTTATATGGGTTTAGGTGGGATAAAATTAAATGAACAATTTGTGTCCTTTTTGTCATTCTTTTATTTTTCATTTAACGTAATATTTTAATAAAAATTAAACATAAAAGTTAATTTTATAATTTTTTTAATCTATAATTTTATTTTATATCAAATATCAAAATTTTATTCATTAATTTATTTAAACTAGTACTGAATATTAAACCTAAAAATAATCAACTATCTCTTTATAGTAGTATTGAATATTAAATATTAAAGTCAATAATTATCAATATAATTTAAAAATATTATATAATTTAAATAATTATTCAACTTTATTAAATTAAAGTAATATAATCATGTCTAATATTGTACCAAACAAAAAATAATATTATATATAATCTAATTTAATCTAATCTAACTTAATTTTAAAAACTAATCCAATTTAATCTTGACTCCTAATCGTAGCCTAAGATTACATAATGAAGCCTTTCTACATCCGGTTTCATTGAAAGGGAACTCCTAATTCCAATAAAGAATCCTTGCGAAGCATGAGCAAATATACTGAATCTGAACGAATGGTACTGCCATATTTGTCACCATGCAGGATCTGCCAATAGTCTACCCCAGTCACCAGAGTAGCCCCACAAAGACCACATTATTGAGGAGAAGTCTATCTTACAGAGTCTGTAACATACATCCCCCACTCCATATGCACTCCACGTGTCCCCGCATGTGAAACAAAGCAAGCAAATAGCACCCTTGGAGAGCTGGCTAACCTGGTCTGTAAGGTACAGAACCTGTACCGTAGCCAGCTCCCATTATTGAAAAAGAATTCACATGGTGACAAGTTGCTAGCCAGAGACAGAACTGAATGGTCCTGGCGTTTCCCAAATCACTTCAAACTCGTGTCAGGCATACTCTTCAAACTATGTCAACTCGATTGGGTCAATTTGAGCTTTTAAATTTATAATTAATAAATAAGTTAAAGAAATGTCAGAAAGAAACAGATGTTGACCGCACATAGATGACAACAATTAATCAACCATACATTGTTACAGATGAATATGTGTTTTTATGATATTTAATATTGATAAGATTGTATCTTCAGTTATACAAGCTTTCTAATCAATTTTATTTTATAGTTTTGTCGATAGAAAATTTTAAATTCTTAGCAGACATCAATTAAGCTGTAATTTTTTTTTTTGGCATAATTTACATACTCTTGAGGTCTCTTTATTAAAGACATAATAAACCTAACATTTTCCTTTATCAAAGAAGTAAACTGGTGATAGTTAGGGCCTGTTTGGTAATATGTGTGGTCAGCATTATTATTATGTAAATATTCTTATGTAAGTCTTAGGGATCTGTTTAAGATTGGAGTGGCAGATGAAATAAGCTGTTGATGAAAAAAAAATAGTTCAGTATTTGGTAAAATCTGTAATTGTGATTGTTATGAATTTAAAAACTCCTACTGGTAATTGTATTTGATAAATTTTATTATAAAAGTACTTTTATTATATAATGATCAAAATAAATATAAATTAAATTATTTTTTTGTATAATAAGTTTTATAGAGAAGTAAGATGTAATTGTCCTCTTATTAAAATACTAAAGTTATAATAAGACTTTAAAAAGGTGTGCTAGCTTATTAATAATTATAAAAATCAACCTCTTAATTGTTTTTAAAAGCTTTTATCAAAATTAAAAAAAACTTATCAAATACTTAAGTTGTTTTGAAAAAATTTACCAAACATTATGTTTGTCAATACTTAAAAAATAAATTGCTTATAATGTTTCAATCACAATTCTAAATAGGGCCTTAATATATAAAATTTCCTCCAGGCTTCGTTTCGTTTGATTTCATTCCATTGATATTAATATATTAATTATCAAGTATCCGATTGATTAGTAATTATCGCCATGCCCACCATCAACTGTGATTAGTCTTCATCCCATGAAAAAAAATTAATGGAACGAAGATCACAAAGATTCCTCAAGACGGCAAGCCCAATCTACTCCCCACTTAGTTTTTGG
Organism: Atalantia buxifolia; assembly: GCA_030444775.1. Lineage (NCBI taxonomy): Eukaryota > Viridiplantae > Streptophyta > Magnoliopsida > Sapindales > Rutaceae > Atalantia > Atalantia buxifolia. Next base: position 20,891,096 of record CM059834.1, on the reverse strand, counting down.
TTCGTCCAGCGGGTTGGCTCCATGTAAAGTGTGACAATAAGCTGTACGATTAAAATGGATTATTCTCATATAATCAACTTTTATTTCTTTATTTTAATTTTTCTTTGAGTAGAAAAAGTTAATTTTTGCAGCCGTCTGACTAGCCTTCGTCTTAAGTAATATGCGGGCAGAAATAAAATGCAAATGTCAGCGAAGCTAATAATGGAAAATAATATTATCATTTTACAATTTAGTATATGTTTTTATCACATATAATTTTATCACTAAAATTTTATGATAATTATTTTTTCCTACTTAACGTTTCAGCTTTTTATCATTTTACCACTAAATTATTAAACTTCACAGAATTTCTAACAAAAATTATAGTAGAAATCTATTTTACCCCCAAAACTGTGTAACTATAATTTAACTCTCTAATAAGAAAAATACAAAAATTAATTATATATAGAGAAAAATATTTTTGTCAATTGATTATTTTATACATCTAACATAATTAATCAATAAAATTGTAAATATCATACCTTGTGAAATTTCTAAAATACTGAATATACTGAAATTTCTTAAATATTCCTATGATATCAGTATCTTATTAATGGGGTTAATTGTTTGGTGATTAAAATGATAAAAGTTGAAATATTATGTGGGAAAAGAAATTGTTAAAAAACTTTAGTAATAAAGTGATATGTCAAAAAATATTTTATGATAAAATGATAATATCTCAATGAAAAGTTTAACAAAGATTTAAAGATAAAATTAAAAATCATCTTTCATATGAATTTTTCCAAAAGTTACTGGATAACAAATTAACAGTGGGATTAGAATCTCTTGTTAATTCGAGCTTTTAGTAAGTAAATAATAGTAACTAATATAAGAGATATAAGCCCAAAAATAGATCTCGATCAAGTATAAAATGTCAATAAAAAAATTTATTAAATTATAAACAATTACGTGTCGCAAAATCTTTAAAATATTATATAAATTAAACATGCCATCTTAAGGATTGATGTGAAATTGGACACCAAAAAATGATGTGAATTTGATAGAGATCAAATGAAACGTGGCGTGGAGGACAATCAAATCTCTTTGTCCCAATAACACATCAGTAAATAAAAATAAGCAACCAAATTAATTTAAATTTAACTAATTGAAAGCTAATTTTATGATTAATAGCTTAATTTAAAAAAAAAAAAACAAACACCTACTGGCTGGATAAGAAGATAATTTCCAACGGCACACGTCTACATATAACTAGTTAGTACTAAGCCTGCATTTTCCGTAAATTCATTTTCAGAAATAAATTTCACAAAATAAAATGGCTTGTTGCATCTTATTTCGCAATTCTTCTTCCTCATCATCAGTATCATCAACAATAATCAATAACGTACGAGTTGTTGATCTCAATGGGTATGTAGAGGAGTTTGATTATCCTGTACCGGTGAGCCAAGTCTCCAAGCGGCCGCAAAAGCATTTTGTGTTCACGGCAGCTCGGCTTTTGTCGGCGGCGAGCTTGAAGCCACTGAAACCTGAAACTATCCTGGAACCTGGGTGTATTTATTTTCTACTTCCATCCTCGGCATTTGGGCACGAAGTTTCTCCTCTTGACTTGGCTAGGATAGTGAAAAAGCTGACAGCCAAAGCCAAGTCCGTTAGCAAATCTGAGGGGAAAAAAAGTCCGTTATTACGGTGTCAACAGTTCGGCCCTGGCCCTTCAAGCCCGGCATGGAATAACTCGCCAGCTAAAGTGAGCCCTAATCGGATGAAAAACGGTGGCATTGAGAAGTTGTCGGAGAAACGAAACTGGAGGCCAATTTTGGACACTATTACAGAGGTGTCGTCTAAAAGGAGTCATTCAGATTTACCAGAATAAAGAAAGTTCTGGTTTTTGTCCCACGGAATGTCCTGTAGTATGTGCTTGTATTTCGTAAATTATGTGGATTTTTGTACCGTTCTGACTTTTATAGTTGAAGCTTGAAGTCTTGTAATTGTGAATAACCGGAATTCGATGTCGTATCTTGATCATTGATCGGTCTGTTTGTCATTTGTAAATTATTGCGAATTTCAGTATCGTTTAATTTGAATGCAATAATATGTTATGCATAGTATAGCGCGGCAAAATATGCCCCGAATTTATAGATAATGTTTGAAGTCTTATAATTAATAACTGAAATTTAATGTTATATTGGTGCTTTAGTAGTATTGTTTTTTTTTATCGATTTACTATTTTTTATACGTGTATTGCTTAAATCTTATAAATGACAAGAAGTGATCATTGATAGTTCTGATCTTAAGATATCTATAGCTCCCATGCTATTTTCTTGTACAAAACCATATTGTGGATTAGTATTTATTTATTTTTATTTTTTTGCTCTTTTTTGGAGAATGACATCTTAAGTCTCTAATAATTTTTGTATTTTTCATTTAGGTTCTAAACCTATTCATAAGTACTCATTACATCTCAGACATTATAATTTTAATGTTAAAGATATAATGGGCAATTGAAAAAAATTTGGGACCCAATTGTCCTTCTTCCTTTCTATTTTTCATTTTTTTTCCCTTGCAAAAAACTGTAGACTCCAAAAAAGGGAAAAAAAATTAATTCATATTTGTGAATTGTGATAATGTTAAATCTACAAGGCGATAATTTCAATCGACCAAGAGAGGTTAGGATTTGAGTTTACACACATCAAATAAATTAGATGTAATAATAAATGTACTCAAACTCTTCCTCGATCGTTTCTAAGAAATTTTAAACATCGATATTTATCATGTGTAGGCCAGAATTTGGATTAAACTCATTTATCCCTTTTCCTCGTAATAATCAAAGTTCTTTCACGAATCGTGTGGGAATATTGAGTTGTTGGTTTCTCGTAGCTTGCTTTTGGTCGGTTAGCTCGACGTGGCTGATAACATTATTTTGGGAATATTTTGTATGTAATAATATAATTAATAAATGGTTCTGGGCCTACAACATCTTCTCATAATTAGTTTGATTGTTATTACTTAAAAACTTGATTTTGCATATTTTAAGTTTTTTATTTTGACAGCCTCTAAATTACATTTAATATAATTTACATCACTCATGTGAACCATATAAATTACAGATTTTATAATTTTATTAATAAATGATTACGCGGTTACAACATGAGTTGTTGACAGCCTCTAAATTACATTTAATATAATTTACATCACTCATAATAAACCATATTTTAAAAAACTTGATTAAATTTTAAATGTAACTTAACCATATAAATTACAGATTTTATAATTTTATGCGCATTTTATGTTATGTTCTTTTATGTTATGTTCTTACGATTAAGATAATTGATAGGGACTAAATAATAAATTAAAATAACTTAATGAATTCATTTGTTTTCTTCACCTGCCTATCCATAAATCTAACTTCTTTTCTCGTCAACATTTTTTTAGCCGCCAACCATTGGCTGAGTGGTAACTAGAGTAATGAGTTCGATTTTGAAATTTGTAGGGACTCTTTTTTTTTTTTTCCTTTCTTGGAGCTATTTTAAAAAAATATAGGTAGGTCTCATTAGCCACAGATTTTAAACTATGCTCTCTAAATTTTCAGATTATATTGTAAGTGCAAAAATTCTAGATTTCGATGAATGTAAGCTATGCTCAATATAATCTTTGTAACAATTGGATTTACAAATTGGTAAAAAGTTAATTTTCGTGGGTGTAAGTTAAGAACTGAGATTATAGTGTTTGGATGCTGAAAAAGTATGAGAAACAGAGAGAAAATGTGAAGTGAGAATTAAGAGAAAATGAAGAATGAATTGCAACTATATTATTACTTGTTTTAGTTGATTACATGTATATATACTCACATCTAATGAATTCTAGGATGTTGTACACACACACACACACTATGTACATGTTAGCCGAACTTAAGCCTTTTACAAGAGATTGTTAACAAACTTAACTAACTTGCTAGCTCAGCTTACACATCAGCATCGCTAACAAATTTAACTAACTCACATGTACAACAAGCTCAACTAGCTCACTAACTATCTTAATAACCCCTCAAGCTCAAGGTCTGGGAACCATATTGAGCTTAAATATAAGATAGTTAAATAAGTCAAGAGCTACAGATTTGGTAAGTATATCTACTACCTAATCACAACTTGAGACGTGATGAATTTGGAGCACTTTCTATGCTATGTGTTCTCGAACAAAATGCAAATCAAGTTCAATATGTTTGGTTTTGGAGTGATATTTTGGATTGCTGGCAACGTTTCTACACTCTTGTTATCACAATTAAGCACTAGTGTTTGCAACAATTGTATTTGTAATTCTTTAAGCAAATATGTTATCTAAAGCACTTCACAGATAGCCAAAGGCAAGGCTCTATATTTAGACTTTGTTGTAGTCTTGGAAACTATGTGTTGCTTCTTGGAAGACCATGATATACGATTGTTTCCTAAGTAAATACAGTAGCCTTCTATTGACTTTTTGTCATCCAAACCTGATCCCTAATCTACATCTGAAAAGGTTGTAAGTAAGAGAGTTCTTGTGTTGTAAAATTACAATCCATAATTGGCTGTGTATTGGAGATATCTCAAAACTAATTTATAGGCTTGCTAATGAAGTATAGAAGGTGCAAAAGAAATTAACTAAGCTTATTGGCTAAGAAAGCAATTTCAGGTCTTGTTAAGGTTGCATATTGCAATGATCCACCTATACTCCTGTACAGAGAAAGGTTCTAAAAAATAAAACCTTTATCTTTGACTAATTTTTCACTTGAACTCATGGGAGTTTGATAGCTTTTATTTTTCAGCATCTGAGCTTTTTTAAGTAGATCTCTAATACACTTTGTTTAAGAAAGATGAAATCCTTCATGTGAGGGTGTAACTTTAAGACTTAGGAAGTAATTAAATTCACCAAGGTATTTCAAAGCATATTTTGACCCTAGCTGTTGAACAAATTTTTCAACAAGCTCAATGCTTGAACCAATTACTAACGTGTCATTAACATATATGAGAACTACAACTAATTCCCTTGCCATATACTAAACAAATAGTAAAGTATCTAATTTAGAAGTGTGTAAACTCTATTACAACATAGAACTTTTTAACCTGTCAGACTATGCCTTTGATGTTTGTTTAAGTCGATAAAGGTCCTTTACGAGTTTGTACACATAAGAAGCTTAAATAGGATGGAGAAATCATTCAGGTTGAGACATGAACACATCTTTAGTGAGAATGCCATTTGGAAAGGCATTATTAACATCAGGCTGTCTGATAGACAAGTGATGTATGACTACAAGACTCAAAATTACTTTGATGGTGCTTGCTTAACAATTGGACTAAAGGTTTCAAAGAAATCCACACTTGCAGTCCGATGAAAACCTTTTGCAACAAGTTTAGATTTATACTTATATATGCTGCCATTGGGGTTATATTTGATTTTTAAACACCCATTTATTGTCAATAATCTTTTATGTAGCTTCTTTAGGAACTAAAACCTATGTGTCATTTTCTTGGAAAGCATCAAATTTAGCTTGCATTACTTATCTCCATTTAGGATCAGTCAAAGCCATCTCGACAGAAGTTAGTTCAAGCTCTTGTGAGATAGCTAAATAGAACTTAAGTTTGAAGACACCAACTTTAGGCCTTCCATTGGATGAACATTTTGAACCTATTGAAGTGATTGGTCTGATATAGAATGATGTGATATTGTGGAGGAGATATTTGGTGAGTGTTTGACAGAGGATAAATGTTAGAGATCAGCATCAAAGATGGAGTGTTGGACATTTGAATTAGAACTTGCAGCTAAAATAAGAGTATTCATAAAGGAATATGCAGAGTTGTTGTTTTGAATGATTGATATGTTAGGAACAACTGTGAAAGGACTATAAGATAATTAAATAAAAGATGTAGAAAGAACTGATTTATAGGAAGGAAAAAGTTGAATGAATGGAAATTCAGTTTCATTGAACTGTACATGCCTTGCAATGTAGGTCCTTCAAGTTAGATCCAAACATTTATAACTTTTATGAATAGGAATATAACCTATCATTAGACAGTTTTGTGTATGAAAGTCTAAGTCTAGTTTGTGTTTATTGTAAGGTTTGAATAAAGGAAAACATGAATAGCCAAAAGTTTTAAAAAACTGATAATTTGGTTTTCTGCAATGAAGCTTTTCAAAAGGTGATATATTGTACAAAATAGGTTGGCAACCTATTGATAAGAAATGATGATGTATGGAAGGATTCCTTCCAGAAGGAAAAACGCATTTGTGATTGTGTGTTGTGCAAATTTTGTTGAACTCATGGCGCATCGAATCTATTGTAGAATAGATTAACGGTGACGAGTGTCGATCCCACGAGGAGGTGGATTTTAATTATATGTAGAATTAATTAAGTAAATGGGTGGTTGGATTTATGGGGAAGTGATTTAGATGATGCTGAAATTTAAATTGGATTGGCAGAAATAATTAAATTGGAAACTATTGAGATAAAGCACTTGGGTATCTGGATCCGTATCAACACGCATCACGCTAAATAATCCTTATTAATACCAATTAAATCAAATGAGGGGAATCCACACCTCATGAACCACGCCTAATCAATATGGTGTCAAGGGCTTATCGTGCCAAATAATAATAACCTTATACTTGGGTGCTTAGAAAAACAGGCGAACTAGACAAGATTATTATTATTTGTCGACTTAAAAGTCAAAACCTCCACAGAAATTAGAGGGGGAGAGAAAATAAATTTACCAAATAAAGCCCATGACACATGTTGAGACTTCACCTTCAACCCAAGCTTGAAAGAAAATTAGCTACTCATTATTGAACTAGGGGTAAAATGGGAATTTTATTAAAATACGTAGAAAATACAAGATGGAGAAGGAATTACAGAAAACTAAGCTCAAAAATGGATTCAGGGGTGTCAAATTAGGGGGGGGAGGTGCCCTTTTTATAGATACATTGAGTGAATCATGGCCATCGGATTAAAAATAGTTTGGATGCACAGGATTGCGCCACGTCATCAATGAACAGTAACACGGTTTGACCACGGGTTTGACCACGCGGTTTGAACAGTAACACGGTTTGCACACGATTTGAACAAGAACGCGTGTGCGACAAAGTAATCGTGAATGCGATCCACGTAAACGATCTGCATACATGTGAATAGTGTAAAAATGCGTGTGAACAAAGATCGCCATTTTTCCTTTTATGCTTCTCTTAAGGTTTTTGTCCCGAGTTCAAAAGTGACGTCCGTTTTTATCCGAAATCTCGTTCATTGTGAAATGACCATGATACCCTAAAATTCACAAAATACTTAATAAAAACAAAACATATATAATTAAATAACAAAGGACTTAAATAAATAAAATTAGAGATGTTAGTGAGATTTAAAGTGTAAAATGATGAATTTCTCCTTTATAAATATACACTTTCTAACACTCAACACACCCCCCAACCAGCTTATTGCTAGTCCCTAGCAAATAAAGCGAAAATAAAATTCAAACCCAAATTTTTTTTTTTTTTTTTTAAAAAAACTTGTTTTTTCAATCGATTAATAATAAAGAATCAAATAAAAGTATAAGCATTATCTCCAGTCTAAAGAAACATCACACCCACATCAACCATCCACATGAATCAACCAAGTAAATACAGCTACTTTCAAAAATGACATGTCCAACCCCAAAATCTCACCGGTAATAGTGACACTCTCACAAGAAAATTAAACCCAATAAAAATTGTCACTTCAATGAATGATAAATGGAGTGAAGATAGTAAAGAAATAATATCACACACTCTCACCAAGATGAAGGAAATATGCCCATAGCTTAGAAATAACACGATCTCAAGTCAAACAGAATATTAGTCAACCCAATGTATATATATATTTTTTTTATTATGCATTACTACATCTTTATAGCGCATATAACTAGCTTCTACTTCAGACTATAGTTCCCTAAAATCAAGAAGGACTTTTATTAGGATATAACGTAGGCTAGGGACATGGCTAACAAAGAAAGGAAAATAGAGAAAACAAAATATATGTTTGAGAAAAATAATATCTTTTGGAAACTAAAAAAAAAAATGCATTTCACTTATTTATTATTGTATTATATCTCTCTCTCTTTTTTTTCTTTTTCTTTTTTTTTTAAAGAATTTTTTTTCTTTTTTTTTTTGGTATTGCACAACTTTACTAAACAAAATAATTATTTATATTTTTCTCAAACATGAATAGGTGATGGAACTTGTAAGATATCGGGTAATACTCCAAATTGGAGTGGGTGAAGACGATAAGTTGACAAAGAAAAGTTTTTTTTTTTTTTAATAAAAGGCTCAAAAGGGCTAACTATGGATATTTGATATAAGGGATGGCTAGAAAGGCTCAAACGGGTCAAAGATGGCCTTTCTATCATCTTTTAGGGCTCTAGATACTCCTCCATATCTACTAGTTAAATGGACCTTTAGATGTAGCAACGCATTTTTTTTAACTCTTTTTTTTTTTTTTTTTAAAGGGTTGACTCAAGAAATCTAAAGATCATGTATAAAATAATAATACTTTGCTAAAGTTCAGTATGAAGAATGGGCAAAAAGGGTTACTCTCCAAGAAAAATAATAGGCTCAAAAGCTCACTTGGTATTTATTATGACATGTCAATTCTTTCAAGCAACTCATATTTATCTCCGACATCAACATGTAGAGTAGCAAACATAGTGTAACATCACTCAAGGCCAAAGATAATACAAATACTAAAATTCGAAAATCATCATGTCATCCAAAAATAAAAACAAAATCACACCATTTTTTTTTTTTTTTAAACAACATTCTACCCCCCAACCTATTCTAAACATGAAAGGAAAATATGCATGCAGAAATGTGAAAATGATGCAGAAAAACTAATTGAAAATGTTACACTTAAAATGATAGAAAAATGATTTTTTTTTTTAACTAAGAAGATGCGTTTCTAGAGGCACTACACTCTATATTCAGCCATCTTCGACTCAAAATTTGAAAATGCATATTTATAAAGGAGAAGTCAAAAAGTTAGAAAGATCACACGAAAAATAAGAAATTTTTTTTCATTATTTTTTTTTTTAAACTGAGAAGATGCGTTTCTAGAGTAACTACACTCCATATTCAGCCATCTTCAACACAAACAGTTAACAATGATTAGTTTCTACAACAAAAATTAGTAAAAACTTAACCAACATTCCACAATTGTCAACTATCCCTCCCCCAACTAGAACTAAACATTGTCCTCAATGTTTTAAAGGAAAAGAAGTAGAGTTTAGAAGACATCACCCGGGTGGTGCAACACAGAGTAAAATATTTACAAAGGAGATTTAAATCTAATTTGTACTTCTTAACTGCTTCTATTGTTACCATCGTTATTTGTACACTCCAACACCAAGGTCTTGGGATCTGGCTCTAGTCGATAAGCTTGTAACAGATCAAGTAGCTCATTAGCAGTGTGAGCACAAATAAAAAGCTTTTTCACCGTAGAGGGAATGAAGTAGTTTTTTATTGCATGGTTAAGAAATGCGATAAAGCCATCATAAAAATTATTGACATTTAACAAACCGATGGGTTTTTGATGAATGTGCAAATGGGGCCCAAGATGCTAAAGTGATAAGTGCCTCTGTGAGTTGCAAGATCTCCTGGTAAGAAAATAAAAGCATCAGCATGATTAAGCATTTCGGTTATTCTTTCTTGCATACCTGAGACAACTAACTCTTCTCCAGTCGGTGAGTTAGACAAGCAGCCCAAAGGTTTTAGGGTTTGTGGTATGATGCCTAACACTTGACTTCCTCTCGACAAAAGCGCTTTACGAGACCAATTTTGATAACCCTCGGTCACCTCCGCCGTATACTAAGTGTAATTTTCTCTGCTATGCATCGACCAAGATCAATGGCTGCCTCAAAGAACTCTTTATATTTGCCATAGTTAAATCCAGAAAGCACACAAATGTTCTTGAATTGTTTATTGGGAGTAGCTGCCATTAGGATAATTCTCAAAAATAATTTGTGAGTGCAAATGAAAAGAATCATATTTAAGGATCTTGGCGGCAGTGGGTCACAGCTGTGAATGAGGTGTCATGTCTATGTCAATTAATCGTGTAATGCACATGGCTTGAGAGTCAAAAAGGAAACAGTAAAAAGGAAAAGCAAGTAATGACAAATATAAAATTATTAAAGACAATAATGCAAATGGTAAAACAACAAGAAAAATAAAACAAATCGTAAAGTAAAAGGATATTTACAAGTAGTTGCGATCGTGGCTCACATCTTCCTCTCGGTTTTACGTCCGTAAACGGCTTCAACGCCCTCTATGGGTCGAGGATAGGCTTCCCATCCAGTTTTCTTATAAACGGCAAACAGGTCGTTTATAGTCGATTCCCGAGATCAGTATCGTGCATGCTCTTTCGGAATGATGGCCATAATCGGAGAATCGCTCCTTGCACATATCCACCGGATGCGTTTCAAGAGACAAAAGGATATCATCCAATGACTCGCTTATTCAAGCCATCCCTAATGAATTGAATCTTATCTTCTCATTATCGACACCATTCCTAAAGAACATCGTTTTTTATTGCATATCATTCTGGCACACTTATGACAAGCAACCGAAATCTTTCGAGCTCTTCGCTTTCTTGCATAATTTCCTTTACCACAACCAGGCATGTATGCAATAAATTTAGGAGGCAACTCACCTGCCAAGCGTACTTGAGCCTCAATTAACCAGCGGATATCAGCAGGTATGTTATTCCTCATGAGCAATCGCATGCGTTCAGACCGAGCTTTATAGATTGTAAGGAGGGCATTCTGAGGAAGTGAAGGGAATCGACTATGAAGCTTTGCTAAGATCTCGTTTCTATCCATACCTTCGCCTCAGAAGATCAGTAATTATGGGAAACTGAAGTAACCGACTTGATTGTCACGGAGTACCGTTATCCGCCACTTGACCGGGGTGACAAACTAAAACACACAAACTAAAACACACAAACAGAGTAACAAACAAAAACACACAAAGAAAATCACAATCGTCCTCTTATGGAATTTACCTCAAGCTCCAACTGGATGTTGTAGACACTTATCTCAATGTCTCTGAGTTGGCTTTCTAAATCCTCAACGTGGGATATTAACTCCGGTGGTTGTAGCTTCCAAATACGATGTGTTTTACAAAATCGTATCCGCCTCTCGAGATGAGATTGGACACGTTGAAGTCGCCTAAGGATGTTCAAGAGAACTGTCATGATTAAAAGTGACAAAAGAAAGCTCAATGGTTAAACAAACACACTTATGCGCAAAAAATTTCAATAAGAAAAAAAATAATAAAAAGAAAAAAAAAAAAAACAAAACACGAAAAAAAAAAAAAAACAAAAAAATCTTAATTCAAATGTGGTGGGTCACTCAAATTTATTTCAGTGTCCTCTCCATGTGGTTGGTACTCTAGATATGGCTTTAATCTTTGACCATTAACTTTAAACGTGACACCGTTCTTTGGGTCCTTAATTTCAATTGCCCCGTGTGGAAAAACAATATGAACAATAAAGGGGCTAGACCATCGAGAGCGTAGCTTTACCCGGAATAGGTGCAAACGAGAATTGAATAAAAGTACTTTCTGACCTGGAGTGAAAGATTTTCTCATAATCTGCTTATCATGAAAGACTTTCATTCGCTGCTTGTAAACCTTGGCATTTTCGTATGCATCATTACGAATTTCTTCAAGTTCTCACATTTGTATGTCGTCTTTTCTGAGCCACTGCTTTGCATGTCAAAATTGAATTTCTTGATGGCCCAGTACGCACGATGCTCGAGTTCCACAGGTAGGTGGCAAGCTTTTCCATACACTAGCCTGTAGGGTGACATCCCAATTGGGGTTTTGAACGCCGTTCTATATGCCCATAATGCATCATCAAGTCTTAATGACCAATCTTTTCTGTCTAGCCTCACCGTCTTTTCTAATATGTGTTTTATTTCTCGATTGGAGATCTCAACTTGGCCACTGGTTTGCGGATGATACGGAGTCGCCACTTTATGAGTGATGGAGTACTTTGTCAAAAGTGCTTTGAATGATTTATTGCAAAAGTGGGTACCACCATCACTAATTATTGTTCGAGGGAATCCAAAGCGTGAAACAATGTTGCTCTTTAAAAATCCTATCACCACTTTATGATCATTGGTTCTGCATGGAATTGCCTCTACCCATTTCGAAACATAGTCAACAAAGAACCAATATGTATTGATGGCCAAAAGATGGGGAAAGGGTCCCGTGAAGTCGATGCCCCATACATCAAAAATCTCAACCACTAAAATTGGATTTAGTGGCATCATGTTCCTTCGTGTAATGCTCCCGTTCGTTGACACCTATCATGAAGAACAAAAGGTGTAAGCATCTCGAAATATAGTTGGCCAATAAAAGCCACGTTGTAGAACTTTAGTCCCTGTTTTCTTAGCTATTTGAAATGGCCTCCACAAGCTTGTTCATGGCGAACAAAAGGATGTTATGAAATTCATTCTCTGGGACACATCGTCGAATAATTTGATCCGCACAATACTTAAACAGATAGGGTCATCCCGAAAAAATTCTTTATTTCTCAAAGAATTTGGCCTGTCTTGCTTGGTCCAATGCTCGGAAGTTTACTGTAACAAGATAATTAACGATATCAGCATACCAAGGTAATACTTCCACACTCATTAATTGTTCATCTGGAAATGACTCATTCAATATTAAGGGTTCTGTGATTGTGTCGAAGTGGAGACGAGAGAGATGGTCAGCCACAACATTTTCGGTCCCTTTCTTATCTTTGAATTCCAAGTCAAATTCCAAGTCAAATTCCTGCAAAAGTAACACCCAACGAATTAGTCTAGCTTTTGCATCTTTCTTTGTGAGAAGATATTTCAGAGCAGCATGATCTGTGAATACAATTATTTTACAACCAATGAGATAAGACCGAAATTTTTCTAATGCAAACACTACTGCTAGCATTTCTTTTTCAGTAGTTGAATAGTTCAACTGTGCATCGTTCAATGTCATACTAGCATAGTAAATAACATGAGGAATTCGATCTACTCTTTGTCCTAATCTTGCTCTCCTGCATAATCGGATGCATCACACATAAGCTCAAATGGTAAGCTCCAGGTTTGGTGGGGTGAATGATGGGTGATGTTGTCAACAAATGCTTTAGTTTTTCAAACGCCACAAGACATGAATCATCAAAGATAAATGTGCATCCTTAGCAAGTAAATTGCATAAAGGTCTAGAAACTTTGCTAAAATCTTTAATGAAACGTCTATAAAAACCAAATGTCCAAGGAAAGATCTTACTTCTCCGATTTTTTAGGTGGAGGAAGATTAGAAATGAGATCCACCTTGGCTTTGTCAACCTCAATACCTTTGCATGAAATGATGTGACCGAGAACTATACCTTGTTTTACCATAAAATGGCATTTCTCCCAATTTAAGACCAAATTCTTCTCTATACATCTCTCGCAAAACTTGTGTTAGATGATGTAAACATTGATCAAATGAGTCACCAAAGACAGAAAAATCATCCATAAAGACCTCAAGAAATCGTTCAACCATATCAGAAAAAATGCTTAACATACAACGTTGAAATGTAGCAGGTGCATTACATAATCCAAATGGCATCCTCCTATATGCAAAAGTGCCAAAAGGGCAAGTGAAAGTAGTTTTCTCTTGATCTTTTGGTGCTATGGGAATCTGATTGTATCCTGAGTAGCCATCTAGAAAGCAATAAAATTCATGGCCTGCTAATCTATCAAGCATTTGATCAATAAATGGTAAAGGAAAATGGTCTTTACGTGTGACAGAATTCAATTTTCTATAATCAATGCATACACGCCATCCTGTAGTTACTCTAGTGGGTATCAATTCATTATCAGCATTGGTAACTACTGTGACTCCTGACTTTTTGGGGACAACTTGCACAGGACTGACCCATGAACTATCAGAAATGGGGTAAATGATACCTGCATCTAATAGTTTAAGCACTTCCGTTCTAACAACTTCTTTCATATTAGGATTTAACCGACGTTGCATTTCCCTAGTAGATTTAGCATTTTCATCAAGGTGAATGTAATGCATGCAGTCTGCTGGGTTTATACCTTTTATGTCTGCTATGGTCCAACCTAATGCTCCTTTGTGCTCTTTTAAAACATCCAACAACTTACCTTTTTGCTCGTCATTTAGGGATGATGAGATGATTACCAGTAGAGTGCTTTCTTCTCCCAAGAACGCATATTCCAAAGTGTTGGGTAATGGTTTGAGCTCGAGTTTCGGTGGTGACTCTGATGATGGGATGAGTTTCTTCTCTGATGGTGCTAGTTGTTCAACTCTTGACTTCCATTTATTAGTGTCCATGGATGGTGCTGAGTCAAGTAGGGCGTTGACCTCATCGACTGATCTGTCAACATCGAAATCCAAACCAAAGTGAGTTAAACATGTTTGTAAAGGGTCATCACTAAGGTTTGAAATAAAAGTATTATCAACTAATGCTTCAATTAAATCCACGTCAACAATTCCATCATCTGCATTGTGAGGTTGTTTGGCAATGTTGAAGATGTTGAGCTCCATGGTCATATTGCCGAAAGACAACTGCATGTTTCCAGTCCTGCATTGAATGTGAGCATCGGCAGTTGCCAAGAATGGTCGGCCTAGGATAATGGGGATATGCTTCCTTGAATCCTGTATTGGTTGAGTGTCAATTACAATGAAATCAACAGGAAAATAAAACTTGTCTACCTGTATAAGCACGTCCTCCACAATACCACGAGGTATTTTCGTGGACCGATCTGCAAGCTGTAACACTACTGGAGTTGGGTGTAATTCTCCCAATCCAAGTTTCACAAATACTGAGTAAGGCAACAGATTAACACTAGCTCCTAAATCCAACAAAGCATTCTCAATTGTGTGGTTCCCTATACTACATGAGATAGTGGGGGAGCCTGGGTCTTTACATTTTAGAGGAATTTTATGTTGGAGTATAGAACTAACATTTTCAGTTAAAAAGGCCTTTTTGTGAACATGGATGTTTCTCTTTTTAGTGCAAAGGTCTTTAAGAAACTTGGCATAAGATGGAACTTGTTTTATTGCATCAAGTAAAGGGATGTTGACACTTACCTGTTTGAAGACCGAATCTCACCTGTAGATTTTCCCTTCTTTCCTTTAGCTAACCTTTGAGGAAATGGAGCTAAGGAACGTATTCTCGTGGATTTGTTTCTTCTTTCTCCTCTGGTGGTGAGTCCTCAGCATTTACAGGTACAATCTGAGTTGATTTTGTCACTGGCATCTCCACTTTGTTGTCGACTTCTTTCCCTTTTCGCAAGGTCATGACGGCTTTGACCTCTCCATGCTGTTGCGGTGAACTGGTACTTGCTTCATGCACTCCTTTAGGATTAGGCACTGGTTGACTTGGAAATTTACCTTTCTCAACAGTCATTGCCAAAGTTTGAACTGAAGAAGCAAGTTGTCCCACCATCTTCTCGAGGCTTGAAACTGATTGGGCTTGTGAGTTGAAGCCTGCTCTCATCTCATTCCGTAGTCCATCAATGGTGCGGTTTTGTTGCTCGATTGTAGATTGAGTAACATTCTTGAAATTTTGGAATGAATCCTCCCGTTATGGGTTGAGAGTAGTTTTGGTTCTGATTGTATGGTCTAAATGGTGACTGAGAGGCTTGAGGAACTTGAGGAATTGGTTGCATTGGTGGAGTTTAGTTTCTTTGGTCCATTCTGTTGGAATCCCTGAGACCATGAAAAATTGGGGTGGTCTCTCCATCCAGGGTTATATGTGTTGGAGTATGGGTTGTAATTTGATGGTTTCCTCATGACACCGATGGCATTGGCTTGATCTGAATATGACTCATGGTCATGTAGCTCATTGATTTAGCGGCGTCAACGATGCTATTTGTCGAGAAAGACCTTCAATTATCTCTTTTACTTCTTTGATTTCTGAACTTGACTCGCCAATGAACCTCATTCACTCCTTTAATTCTTCTAGTATTCCTGAAAGATCGACTCCGCTGTTGGGAATTATCTGCTTGTCGCTGGAAGAAATCCCAAATCTCTGATGCACTTTTTGACATTAGCTCTCCTCCACTTGTCGCCATTAGCCATTCTTGCACATTTGGCAATAATCCCTCCAAGAAGTATTGGCATTGGTGCCATTTCTCGTACTCCATGATGTGGACATTTCAAAAGTAGCCCATTGAATCGCTCCCACGCTTCAAAAACTGCTGTCTTCTCTTTGGGTGAACTTCGAGATTTCCTGCGAATAGCATTGGTTTTATGCACCGGGAAATATTTATTTAAAAATTTCGTTACCATTTGTTCCCATGTTGTAATGCTATTAGCGAAGCAATGTATTAAACCATGAACGAGCTCTCATCCTTTAAAGAAAATGGGAATAGTCTAAGTTTAACATCATCTTCGAAAAATTCTCATATTTAAAGGTTTGACAAATTGTATGAAAATCATTCGGATGATTATATGGGTCCTCATTTTCTAAGCCATAGAATGTTGGGAGACAATTTAGCACACTAGGTTTTAGTTCAAAACTTCTAAAGAGCTACATTTGGGTATCTAATGCATGATGTGCTCAAATTAGCTAAAGGGTAAGTAGTCCTTAAATGGCCTCTCCCGTGGTTCCTTGTTGCAAATCCATTTCAATTTTTTTTTAAGTGCGATGTGTTTGTGTACGAAGTGTTCTTTCTAATTCAAGGTCTATAGGTTCAAGATTAGGTGATAATGACCTACGACCATGCATGCAAATAAAGAAAATAAATTGAGAACAAACAAATAAAAATAAAGAAGAAGGAGAAATTACGATACTAACTTATCACAATTTGTATTCAACCTTTCTATAAAAACAAAATACACTAAAACAAATACGTGAAATAAAATAAAAATAAATTAATGAGATAAATGAAAAATTACAAAGAAAAATAACTTGAAAATTAAATTGCAGAAATTTAAAGAAGAGAAAAAGAAATTCTTACCTAAAATTGTAAATTCACTTCTTTTTTTTAATTAATTAAGAAAAAAATTACAAGAAAACAACTAAAATAATTATAATAATACTAATAGTAATAATAATAATAATAAAATTATTTACAAAAAATTAATTCTACAAATCAAAATACTTACCTCCCGAACGGCGCGCTAAAAAAACTTGTTGTGCAAATTTTGTTGAACTCATGGCCACACGAATCTATTGTAGAATAGATTAACGGTGACGAGTGTCGATCCCACGAGGAGGTGGATTCTAATTATATGTAGAATTAATTAAGTAAATGGGTGGTTGGATTTATGGGGAAATTGATTTAGATGATCTTTGAAATTTAAATTGGATTGGCGAGAAATAATTAAATTGGAAACTATTGAGATAAAGCACTTGGGTATCCTGATCCGTATCAACATGCATCACGGGCTAAATAATCCTTATTAATACCAATTAAATCATGAGGGGAATCCACACCTCATGAACCACGCCTAATCAATATGGTGTCAAGGGCTTATCGTGCCAAATAATAATAACCTTATACTAGGGGTCTGCCTAGAAACCCGGGCGGTAACTAGACAAGATTATTATTATTTGTCGATTTAAAAGTCAAAACCTCCACAGAAATTAGAGGAAGAGAAAATAAATTTACCAAATAAAGCCCATGACACATGTTGAGACTTCACCTTCAACCCAAGCTTGAAAGAAAATTAGCTACTCATTATTGAACTAGGGTAAAATGGGAATTTTATTAAAATACGTAGAAAATACAAGATGGAGAAGGAATTACAGAAAACTAAGCTCAAAAATGGATTCAGGGGTGTCAAATTAGGGGGAGCCCCTTTTTATAGATACATTGAGTGAATCATGGCCATCCGGATTAAAAATAGTTTGGATGCACAGTGATTGCGCCACGTCATCGTGAACAAGAACACGGTTTGACCACGGTTTGACCACGCGGTTTGAACAGTAACACGGTTTGCACGGTTTGAACAATGAACGCGGTCTGAACAAATATCGTGAAATATCCATGAAAACGACTGCATACATGTGAATAGTGTCGCGTGTGAAAAAGCGTCCATTTTTCCTTTTATGCTTCTCTTAAGGTTTTCGATTGTCACGAGTTCAAAAGTGACGTCCGTTTTTGCTATCCGAAATCTCGTTCATTGTGAAATGACCATGATACCCCTAAAATACACAAAATACTTAATAAAAACAAAACATATATAATTAAATAACAAATGACTTAAATAAATAAAATTAGAGATGTTAGTGAGATTTAAAGTGTAAAATGATGAATTTCTCCTTTATAAATATACACTTTCTAACACTCAACATTGTGCGATTATGGTCAACCCTATTTCAACAATGTATCTGTGTTTCCTTTCTACTAGACCATTTTAATGGGAAATGTGAGGACAATTATGTCTAAAGAATATCTCTTTTTGTTAAAGACAAGTCTCAAAGCTCTTATGTTCACCCTTTCAATCTGATTGAAATGTTTTTAAGGAAAGATTAAACTATTTTTTTAACTAAGATCTTAAAATATTGCAAAGTGTGAAAGGCTTCATATTTGAGAATTAAAGGAAATGTCCAATAATATCTTGTCTAGTCATCCACAAAACTGATATAATACATATAGTTATACAAATAAAAAAACATAGAAGCTTATCTCTAGAGGTCAGTATGAAAAGTTGAGCTTTTTATTCCTGTAGAACAAAAGGAAAATTGAAGCATTTTCTCATACTGACAAGCATTACAAAAAATCAGGCAAAGATATAGAAGAATTAAGAGATAGATGAGGTAAAAGACATTTTATAGCATGTTTACTTGGATGACCAAGTCTTTTATGTAACAAATTTCTATAAATAATTGCCTGGGTAGTGTTTACACAACACTGAGCATTAACAGACATAGTACAAGTTTTATTCTCAATTATAATAAAAGTAAGAGCTGAATTCTTAAAAACAAAAAGCATCGAACTAGGCACATAGACTAAACAACATGAATTAGAGAGAAAGTCATTCTTTGATATCAACTGATAAAGTCCATCTCTAATAATCCCTTAAGTCAGATGCACTGTCTTCTTTTTGTCCTTAATAAAATAAAGATTGGCAACAAATTCAATGGTTTTGTCATTTCTTCTACAAGCTTTGAAATGCCTATCGAATTTTTTGTTATGGCATGTACACACAATATGTTAATGAGATGCAGCTTTTAATTATATGTCATATGAAAGCATGTATATCCAATATAATATATATTCTGTCCTTGACCGTTACCAACATGCAAAAGTTGATTACTGGAGTATTTCCTACCAAAATTCAAGTTCTACAAGTTGTTGATGAAGTGATGAGTAACACTACTATCTAAGTACCATCCTTGATCATCAGCCATTCCATCTTCAGATGTTGTATGATAGGCAGCCCTTGGAGTGAAGATTTGATAAAAGTCGTAGTTTGATGGTGGAAAAAAGGAACAAAGAATTTTGTTTATCTATTTTTGCACTCAGCAGTTGTATAGTTTGGCTTAAAACAAATTTGACAAAGTACAACAACAGTAGAAGAATCCAGCATATCTTTCCTATTGTTAAAACCGCCATTTCTACCAAAAATACCAATGCCATTACCAAAACCATTATAGCTTCCTCTTCCTTCAAAAGGTCCAGAGACACCACCATTCCAAGATCTATTGTTCCAGTGACCACCATTATTCTAATTACCCTTTTTTTTCCAAATAAAACTATATCAAAGCCCATTTTTCCTCTATTATTACCTTATCAGCTAGCAATTTTATTCCAGTTACCTTGATTTCCTTAATAATAATTAGTTTGATTACCAAATTTCTTATTATTTAACCCAACTTGAGCTATGTTAACTGCATAATTCAGCTTTGCTTCTTTATTAGCACTCAATTGATTAGCTTTAATTCTTGCTTCATGAGTTAAAAGCATAAAATTTGCTTAATTAATAGACATTTTTATCAAATTAGCTTCAATATACCCAAAAATAAGATATTATGGCTAGCCTCATCCCGAAATCAAATGAGTAATAAAGTCTAGATTAGAAATAGGGCTTCAAGCTAAAGCAAATTCATCTCTTACAGCTCTAAGCTTACAAAAATACTCAGTTACTTTCATTGATCCCTCTTTAAGATTACTCAACATAATTTTTAACTGTACTTTTTTAGCCATAATTTCTTATCTAAATTGTTTCTAAAGATTAGTCCAAAGTTCATGAGAAGAGTTAGAATTTACCACAAGGCTAAGCACCTCAATACTGATCGAGGATATAAGCTAGGTCAACAACAACTAATCTTGCCTTTTCCAAGCAGCAAAGGCTAGATTCTCTTGCGACTCATCAGCATAATTTTAAACTTCTTGAACAAGAAACTGGTTTGGATAAATTTTGGTTTCATCAAAAAGACCTTCAAGTCCATTAGCACGAATTGAAGAAAAGACTTAAGATTTCCAGATCGTATAGTTGGATATGTCCAGTTTAATTGGATTTGTAAAAGTAAAAGATGAAGTAGACTTATTTATGCTTAAATTTGAGTTTTAAAAAGTTGTGACAACTTAGATCAACTCTGATACTAACTTAAAAACCGAGGTTATAATGTTTAGATGCCGAGAAAGTATGAGAAATAGAGAGAAAATATGAAGTGATAATTGAGAGAAAATGAAAAATGAATTATAACCATATTATCGTTTGTAATCATTGATTACTTGTATATATATACTCAGATCTAATGAATTCTTGAATGTTGTACACACATGCTATACACATTTGCTGAATCTAAACCTTTTACAAAGAGATTCTTAACAAACTTACCTAACTTGCAAACTTAGCTTCCACGTCATCACCTCTGACAAACTTTAAGTTGCAACAAGCTGAACCAGCTCACTAATTATCTTAACAGTGTAAATTGTACCAAATCCCACGGCCCACCCTCATTGTGGCACATGGCTTCAGCTCTTTGACAACTTTCAAATATTGCATGTGTTTTGTGAAGGTTCATGTAACGTTGATAAGTGTGCTCAAATTTTTTTTTTTATAAGGAATTAAAACCTTCATGCAACTTTGATAAGTGTGCTCAAAATTATTAATGTGCTAGTAATAATCGTCTCTAATAAGTGACATATATGCCACCCTGTGTTCATGAAAATGAAGGATATGATCCAATATAAAGCAAAGGGCCACATGTAAGTTTAGATTTAAAAATGCATGAGTTTTCTAATTTATAAGCCTTGAATTGTCACACATGTTTCATATAGAAAGCCTTGAATTATCAGACATATATATGCCGCGAATCGTCAGACATATTTTAGTTTAAGATTAGAAAATTTTTTAAGAAAAAGTAAATTATTTTCAATAATTTTGTTGCACTTAAATTTTTTCTTAATCCAATCAGAATAAAAATTTGATGGGACTTTAAGTTCAAGATCCTCATCCAATAATATATCCTAATGTAAATAAGATATATTAGAAACTTTAATTCTTTGTACAAGATAAGAAAGTGGTGGTTCCCTAATTTAAATATAATAATAATTATTTCTCCGATTCTAATTAATTATTTTTTTCTCTTATTTCTCTTTTTCTTCATTTAAATTACCCAATTATTACTGTAGATGGTCCGATTACCCACATAGGCATCAAAATGTAATCCAAATTGGTTCTATCCACTACTAAAAAAATAGGCTACTATGACGGAGAATATCTGTCATCCGACCCCCGTTATGACAACATTTTCATTTATCATTGTAACCCCTGTCATAAATCTATGACAACATTTTATCTATCACATGTTCCTATGACAATGTATATCCATCACACTTATGTCATGGAGCAAGCAATATTTGTTTTGCAAAGCTTTCGAGAATTAATTGAAAATTTTAACGGATAATTTAAATTATTTTGAATTTAGTGGGTTTCTTCAAAATCTGTCATATATTAATGATTCACATTCTCTGTCAAGAGATTTAAGTTTTAAAAATTTAAAATTATTATTTTTAATTTTGAAATTATATTAATACTAATTAACATTATTTAAATTCCAAAATTTTGAAATAGAAATAGCAAAAGCCACATTTTAAAACTTGAATTAACAGAAATAAAATTACATTCAAATTCATAAAACTATCTAATACCAAATATACACTAAAATTTTCAATCACTTAAAACTTCCAACAAATAGCATCATCAAAATACATGGTGTAACATATCTCATAAATCCTTTACAATATCCAATCATCAGCCTATCACTAGAAAAACAATTAATCCATAAAAAAACACTGATATTAAATTCCTGAAAGCCACCAACATCACCTGAAAAATAGATTAACCAAAAAAATGCATATTAACATGTTGACCACTTACAATTAATCAAATTCACAATAAAGTTCACCAGTGTGTAATTGATTTAATCGGCTTTGATACCAAAGGGAAAATGAGCATAAATAGCCCCAGAGGAAAAAAAATCACATTTGACAATTGACCTAATGAAGCAGTAAGCCTCACGAGTTGTAAAAGAGAAATAGGAAAGGGAAAATAAGAGACATCTTCAATGCATGTAGTTTATATTAACCTTTTTTTTTTGTTCCTAAAGATGTATTAAGAGGACAAAGGATATTCATTCAATGCCTGCATATCCTATTTGTTAATCTAATTATTCTCCTATTCCTATTGGTTAATAAGGGAGTCAATAAGATTTTAATTTAACAATACTGCAGTGACAATTGATTAGGTCTTCATTAAAAGTTGTTGAATTAGAAAAGATTTAAGTACAAACAAACTATTGTGCAACAGAATACATACTAATGAGAAATATCGATTCAAGTGCAATGCCAAATACAAGAAAAGAGAATTTTTAGTCTAGCCTTCTATAGATTTCAATTCTGAATTTCTTTAGGCACCAAACTGATTATATTTCAAAGACTACAGATTAATTAATGCAAAACATCTAAAAACATAACAACTTTCCATATATAATTAAACAAAATCCACCAAAATAAGGCTAATAAAAAGAAAGGTAAAAATTCTAAAAATCCAAAAGAGGAAATATCATAAAATTCTGGAATCACCAGAATCTCCCCATTCTATCAACCTTAATGCCATGCTTGTAGGCTTGTGAACATTGACCCTATCCAACTTAAAGAAAGAAGACGCAGGCGAGTATTCTCACCTGGATTACATCACATTAGCATTTGAGATATTTTTACTTTAATGTTTCAAAGAGAAGAATTTTTGTTAAAGCAAGATTTTCAACAAATATGTTAAAAGGAATGCTCATTGTCCATGGATTTAAAAGGATGCCGAGTATAAGTTTGTTTACAATATATTTTTTATTTTTATTTTTTCTTGTTAAACTACGATAAACTGAAAAATACAAGTATATCTTGATTTTAAAAATCAACCAAGACAAGAAAATAGAATGAACAACTATTCTTATAGGCAATGAATGGAAAACCTCTAAATGTAGTCATTGGTTTAGTAAGGACAGTTGGAACCATAAACAGTGGATAAGTTTCTAATGAAAATAAAATCCATCATCTATATAAGTTGAGAAAAAATAAATTTCATGTTAAAGATCTAAAAAATTTGAAGGAAACCTGATAGTAAACAAATATTCAATTCATAATAGTATGAATAATAAAAACATTATTGTCAACTTGAAACGTAAAGTTGCTTTGTGTTTTTGTTAGCTAGTCCTATTTTTTTTAGCAAGACAACAAACCTTAGCATTTTAATTGGTAACAAATTAGAACCAACATAAAAATAAAATTAAAAAAGATATAGAGATGTATTCTACCATTGTGCAATGCTGGTATCGTCACCGTCTATTCAATAAAGGACAATGACCCCCTTAGACATAACATAACTCGAGTGATGGGAAAAAAAAAAATTAAATAGTGGGCAGGAGCTATCTTAAACTTATGCAATCAAATATTTCAAAGATAATGCTAAAACAAACCAATGTAAAACATTATTACCTTGAACCATTGTCACCAAAGCCGTGAAGGCAAACCACAGTGGCTTGCTAGCTACCTTTGCCTGACTACATAGGTCCTTCCGAACTAATCTAGTGCTTTTCTAATAGTTTTAACCCCTGAAAAGAAGTCATCAAAAAATTCAATAATCAAGATTAATGATGAAGAATTTCACATACGTAACAAAAACCCATAATTACTAACAAAAGAATTTCATAATGTAACTTTTTTAATAAACCTCAACAAAGCTTTGTCAAGAGAAAACATAAATTAAAAAAAATGATACAGTATAAAATAAACAGGGGAGAATAGAACAGCTAAGCCCCTTTACAGCAAGTATCGAAATGAACTAAATAACAATGGCACATGTTAGCTAAAACGATAATAGAAGTTCTTTAATTTTTTTTTTTTAAGAAAGCCACATCTCTCAAGCGGGTCAGTAGTTCTTAGAGAAGAGCCCAAGTTTTCCAAAGTTACTGTACTAAATACACACCAGGCTGAATCAAATTTTATTGGAAGAATTATTGTACAAAACCATTGCAATTAACCCCAAATTGCAATTACGTGTCTAGCTCGTAAACGATGTAGTTTCCTCTTTGTAAATTCTATTTTGATTTTAGTTTAATTAAAAGCTTTCAATTGTTGTAATAAATTAATGAATTGACGTCATTCTGTTTTGTTGAAACGACGTCACTTTTGTGAACAACTTAATAATAAATTAAAAATAAATAAAAAATGAATAAAATATATTAATTTTTTTATTATAGCTTGCGATAGAAATTTAGTTTGTCACATAAGTATTATGTAGTTGTGATACATAAAAACTTTGTCAAATCTCTATCATACATTCTTGATAAATAATTAATTTTCTATTATCTATCACAAAAAATCTGTCATAGTAAGTCATTTTTTAAATAGTGATAATTTTCTATCATTTTCAATGAAATTAGAATCTGTAAGTAATCAAAAAAGAGCATTTGCGTCTGAGCTACCTAAGCTTGCTCAATAATATTGGTATTTGGACTCAAATCTGACATGAGGAAAATGAAGAATAAAAATCATGGTGTGGACTATAAAATTATTAAATAAACTTAGGGTTAAGTATATGGTGAACTTAGATAAAATTTTTGTGGTTACAACTTGCTTTTATATTTAATTAGAGAAGACTGGTTTAATGAAATTTAAGATAATTCCAGTGGGCATTGACGAGCAAATAATGCTTTACCAAAAGTTTTTGATCATACAACTTGCTTTTGTACTTAATTAGAATATTCTTAAACTATGTGAAAAATTGTCAATTTGTAGCTGGTAGTTGAATCAAGTGGGAAAGTTTGAAAACGATTCAAAAAGAAGTGCCGGTGTTTGGGAAAATTAAATATTTAATTGCAAACCAATTGAGGGTGCAATTGTTGTTTTAGGATTAGGTAACAATAAGTGCACATTAAGGAAATAAGTATAATTTATGACACTTGTGTTTCAATAACTCCAATTTTAATAGATTTACATGCTTATATAGATGGTTTTATTAATTTACATAGAAGTTCTGTTTTTTTAAGTTACGAAATAATTAGGTGCATAAGCTTGTTAAATTTCCATATGTCTCAAAACAGACACCAACAAGTGTTGTAGCTAAGTGATTATTTGTTAAGGCGATATTATACAAGAGGACTTCGGATTGGATGTCCCTTACATCAAGTGGCTAGTGGGATATGATATGAATTTGGAGGAGCGGATGGGGTACAGGCTTATTATTTATTTATTGAAAAGAAAGGGGGTGTGTGAATATGGTATAATAATCTTACCTCGCTAGGATAATTTCTAAGAAGAGTTAGATTTCATAGTAGAAATAACAATTTTAACTTTAAAATTCAAAATTAGATTAGTGGTTTTCCATGATTGAGCGCATGGTGAATAAATAATTAAGTTCTACCTAGGAAAATGTTTTATGGATTGCTTTTGATTAAAGGGCGCCTTTTTAAATAATGAGGCAACAAACCATTTGATTGATTAAGGGATCTTGAAGAAAGAGACGCTACTTTATGGGTTGCAAGTTGGTACATTTAATCCATAGCAAGTGAGGTTTATTATATATTAGAATTATTGTTTCTCAATGACTAATTATTTTATTTTTCATATTTAATTTCATCGTCACGTTACATATATAGTTTTACAAATTTCTATATAAATTCACAAGCAATATAAATTGGCAAGCAGAGTAGGCCAACACAATACCTAAGTCAACACGTACATACAAGAGAGAGATGGCTTGTTGGATGATCTTATTTCGCAGTTCATCATCATTAGCTTCATCAATAACAATCAATAGTGTACGAGTTGTTGATCTAAATGGCCATGTAGAGGAGTTTGATTATCCTGTATCGGTCAGCCAAGTTACGGGGAAGCAGCAGAAGCAATTTGTATTCACGGCAGCTCAGCTTCTGACCGCTGTCTTAAAGCCACTGAAACCTGAAACCCTCCTGGAACCAGGCCGTCTTTATTTTTTACTGCCCTCCTCAGCATTCCAGATGGCTGATGTTTCTCCTCTTGACTTGGCTGTTATAGTTAAAAAGCTGACGGCAAAAGCAAAATCCAAAAATCCTGAAGTCAGGTCACGGGCGAGAAGTACTTTCGAGGCAGTCGAAAGACTTCCTGGAAAACGATCTTGGAAGCCGATTTTGGACACCATTAGAGAGATTTCCTTCAGAAGGAGTGAATCTGCAGAACTATGAGAAATTCATATATGAGATCATGAACGTCAATTTTGATTGTTTTTGTTTTTTTTTTCTTTTGAATCCGATTTTCACACCAATGTAATTAATGTACCTGTAAATATAATTATTTAGATTTCAGTATTGCACCTTTTACAATTGAATCCAATTTTTTATGTTAATGTCATATCTGAAATAGTGCGAAAAGAAGAGCTTTTAATTTCAATGAATAATTGGATTTACATGAATTTGACGATGTTAATTTCTCCAATCAATCCTCTCAATCTTAAGCTTTTACAATTGCTTTTTTTTTTCTTTTTAATGGTTGCAATTTGCTTTGCAAGATGTGCTCAATATTTTAGTTGTATTTTGAGATTTGTATTTTGTTTGCTTGTTTTCCTGTGGTCGGTCAGCTGCATGTGACTGATTCAGCAAGTTGAGGTTTTTTTTTTATTTTTTATTTTTTAATCAAATTTTCCTATTTCACCCACCTTTGGTAAATGACAAATAATTCATGTAAAATAATAGAAAATAGAAAATTGATATAGAAATGGAAGTTGGTGGCTGTCCGCCATCAACTTAGCTTTAGCTTGTAAAGCAAACAGGAACATCAAGTGCACGCCGTTTGGCTACTAAACAAACAGCTCGAGAGAGATGTGGACGGCTAAAGAGCTAAATAAGTCAATATGATCATGACGTGTCCGAAGGCTTGGCTTTGTTTTGATTGGCTGATGGATCCTATGGATAGAGAGCACTGTCATTGGGTATCCCGAAATTGAAATTTGTAAGTCTCACAAATTACAATAATTTCATTTTCAGTTGTATCATCTATTTATTTATTTACACTTCCCCCCTGAACTCTTGATTATTATAATCTAATATATATATATATTTCTTCTCTTTTTGGTGGGGTTGGAGCTGGGAGTTGCTCAAGAGCCGTATTGCCTCCCAAAAAAAAAAAAAAGGAATACTCCGAATTTAAAGTTTATTACTGGTGTGCTGCAAAAATTTTATTTTTATGAATTTATAAATTATCCCTTGGGTACACTAATGTTTCAGCTATTTATTGACCAAATTAACCAAAGGGCCACATGTAAGTTTAGATTAATAAAATTTGGTTTTATAATAAGAAATCATGCATGTGTAAAGTGTAAAATTTAAAAAAATAAAATTGATAATAATAATATAATAAGGGTTTGCATTTTACAACATCCTCTGCCACTATTGCTAAAATCGTTTTTTTCCTATCTGAAATCTTCCAAATTTAAAATATGGGGACTTCATATTCTGAAAAAAAAAAATTAAATAACAAAGAAAGATATATCATTACAAAAAAGAAAAGTGAAAATTACCATTTCACCACCTATTTGTGTAAATTGAAAAAAGAAAACAAAAGTAGTTTTTGGGTGATGTTGTGGAAATTGTGGCATGAATATTTTCAAGATTGCAAAACTTGTCAAGTTCTAGGCCCATTAGAGCTCATTGATGGACCAAACTATCTGAATCTAAATACATTCCATTTAATTCTTAAAGGGGAACCCCATTGAAGCAATAATATAATTGCTCGTTCATTAAAAGGGCGTAATCAGTATTTAAAAAAAAAAAAAGTTTTGGGTTATGTTGTCGAAATTGTAGAATGAATATTTTCGAGGAGTTGAGCTATTAGCACCCTTTTATTGTTCTAATAAAACACCTTTGAGATAAAATTATATTAAAGGATATTTTTTAAAAAAAAATTAAACCTATTATTATTTCTTTTTCCACCAATTCTTTACACCACTCTTACGAAATTTACCTTTTTTTTTCAGCCAACACTTTTGCATTCATCATCCATCCTATTCTACTACTGTATTAATATAATCTCTTGCTAATCTCAAGATTGGGTGAATACAAATAGCTTAAGAATTAGTAAACAACGAAAAGCTTTTTGAAGTCAAATACACACACCTTTTTGTAACGATATCTACAATTCACTCTTCCAAATTTGGTTCATAGACATCTAAAAATAAGAGTTTGGCTTTAAGAATTTTGAGATGAATTTGTTCTATTCATAATTGTTTTTTTTTTATAACCCTGATGAATTTAATTTTATTAAAGAAAGGAATTAAGAAGGAAAGAAAGACATCAATTAAAGTTGAAAATTGTAAACTTGTAGGTTATTCTAGTTTACACGACAATAACTGCCACAAAAGCAAAAAGCTTTTATTTGCAATACCTCATGAATCATGATTACCCAATTGTCATGAATCATGATTACCCAATTGTCAGTGCATAAACATCCAAAACAATCTCTCTCTTTTTTTCTTTTCTAATAGTTTTCTTATAAGTCAATTATTTCCTTAAGGATTAGTTTTAAACTCTAAATTAAAATATACATTTGATTTAAATTAAAGATGAGAAGACTGATAGAAGGAGAATGAGAAACAAGATACCTGTATTCCAGATTTTAGGAGAGAGAAAGTTATTTAGAATAACTGAAATACTGGTATTTTTGGAATTAAAGAGGGTGTTAATAGTTATGAAGAATTTTTTAATATTATTTAATGGGGTACACTTAATAACGGGGTTTTAATAGGCTGTAAGAGGGGTGCCAATAGCTTCACTAATTTTCGAGATTGTAAAAGTTGTCAAGTGTTAGGCCCATTAGAGATCACTGATGGACCGAACTATATGAATTTAAATACACCCGATTTAATCCTTAAAAACTCACATTCAAGCAAAAATATAATTGCTTTTTCATTAAAGGGGCGTAATCAGCATATAGTGAGGTGCTTTTAGGTAAACGCACGAAAAACAGAAAGAACAAAAGACAAAAGCCAAAATAATAATAATAAAAAATAAATAAATAAATAGGCAGACGGGAGCTCGAGCTACAGCACGAGCTCAACTGTTCTCAATGAGACTCGGCCACTGCCATGTTTATGACTCGTTCTTTCTCATCTTCTTCTCCTTGTAATCATCCCAAAACATCATCGTTTCAAACATTAATCAAAAGAGGCTTCACTCCCACTCTCAATTCCATCAACAAGTTCCTTCTCTGGCTCTCTCAAAACAAAAGATTCAATTTTGTAATTCACTTCTTCTCCCAACTAAACTCCAACCATATCAGACCCAACTCTCAAACTCACTCAACCTTCACTTGGGCTCTCCTCAAATTGCATAAATTTGAAGAAGCACATCGTTTTTTGTATATCCAGATGACAAAGACTTCGTTTCCCCACCAAAGTCGCTTTTTTGATTCTCTAATTCAAGGTTTTTGTATCAAAAGAAATGACCCAGAAAAGGCATTGCTCGTTTTGAAAGACTGCTTGAGGAATCATGGTACATTGCCCTCTTCTTTTACGTTTTGTTCATTGGTATATAGCTTTTGCTCTCAAGATAATATGAGTAGGGCAGTCGAGGTTTTGGAATTGATGAGTGATGAGAATGTTAAGTACCCTTTTGATAATTTTGTTTGTAGCTCAGTGGTTTCTGGTTTTTGTAAGATTGGTAAACCTGAGCTTGCTATTGGGTTTTTTGAGAATGCCATAAGTTTGGGAGCTTTAAAGCCAAATGTTGTCAGTTACACTTCACTTGTGAGCGCTCTTTGCATGTTGGGTAGAGTTGATGAGGTTAATGAGTTATTTGTGAGGATGGGGAGTGAAGGATTGAAATTTGATGTCGTTTTCTATAGTTGTTGGATTTGTGGTTACTTTAGGGAGGGGATGTTGTTGGAGGCATTTCATAAGCATAGACAAATGGTGGATAAAGGAATAAAACCTGATACTGTTAGCTATACCATACTTCTAGATGGGTTTTCAAAGGAAGGAACTATTGAAAAGGCAGTCGGAATTCTGAATAAGATGATAGAAGATGGGTTGAGACCAAATTTGATTACTTATACTGCAATCATATTTGGTTTTTGCAAGAAAGGGAAATTGGAGGAGGCATTCACTGTGTTCAAGAAAGTCGAAGATTTAGGACTTGTAGCAGATGAGTTTGTTTATGCTACTTTGATTGATGGCGTTTGTAGGAGAGGAGATTTAGATTGTGCATTTCGTCTTCTGGAAGACATGGAGAAGAAGGGAATTAAGCCAAGCATTGTTACTTATAATACTATTATTAATGGATTGTGCAAGGTTGGTAGGACATCAGACGCGGAGGAAGTCTCAAAAGGGGTTCTTGGAGATGTTGTCACATACAGTACATTGTTACATGGGTATATTGAAGAAGACAATGTGAATGGGATTTTGGAAACAAAACAGAGATTGGAAGAAGCAGGGATTCAAATGGATATTGTCATGTGTAACATACTTATCAAAGCACTGTTCATGGTGGGTGCACCGGAGGATGCTCGTGCTCTTTACCAGGCAATGCCAGAAATGAATTTGGTTGCAAATTCTGTTACCTGTAGTACAATGATTGATGGATACTGTAAATTAGGTAGAATTGAGGAGGCACTTGAGATATTTGATGAATTGAGGAGGATGTCGATTTCTTCTGTTGCATGCTACAATTGCATTATTAATGGTCTATGCAAGAGTGGAATGGTGGATATGGCAACTGAGGTATTTATTGAGCTCAATGAGAAAGGGTTGTCTTTGGATGTAGGTATACATAAGATATTACTGCAGGCAACTTTCGCAAAAGGAGGAGTGGGAGGAGTCTTGAATTTTGTTTACGGAATTGAGAACTTAAGATCGGAAATATACGATATTATATGTAATGACGTGATTCGTTTCCTGTGCAAGAGAGGTTCCTCTGAAGTTGCTAGTGAATTATACTTGTTTATGAGGAAGAGAGGATCAGTTGTGACAGATCAGTCTTATTATTCTATATTGAAGGGACTTGATAATGAAGGCAAAAAGTGGCTGATTGGGCCTTTATTAAGTATGTTTGTGAAAGAAAATGGTCTAGTCGAACCAATGATCAGCAAGTTTTTAGTACAACACTTGTGTCTGAATGATGTGACTGATGCCCTGCTGTATATCAGGAATATGAAAGAGATTTCTTCAACTGTCCCTATTCCCGTCAATGTTCTCAAGAAACTTATTAAGGCTGGTAGAGTGTTGGATGTGCATAAACTTGTCATGGGAGCTGAAGATAGTTTACCTTGTATGGATGTTGTTGATTATTCAACCATAGTTGCTGCACTCTGCAGGGAAGGATATGTCAATAAGGCGTTAGATCTCTGTGCTTTTGCTAGAAATAAGGGAATCACTCTTAACATTGTCACTTATAATACAGTTATACACAGCTTATGCCGCCAGGGATGTTTTGTGGAAGCATTTCGGCTATTTGATTCATTAGAAAGAATTGATATGGTTCCTTCTGAAGTCTCATATGCCACATTGATTTACAATTTATGTAAAGAAGGACAATTGCTAGATGCCAAGAAATTGTTTGATAGGATGGTCCTCAAAGGCTTTAAACCTAGTACACGTATTTATAACTCATTTATATTTGGTTATTGCAAGTTTGGTCAATTGGAAGAAGCCTTCAAATTTCTGCATGATTTGAAGATAAACTGCCTTGAGCCTGACAAATTCACAGTTAGTGCAGTCATAAATGGTTTTTGCCAGAAGGGCGACATGGAAGGGGCTCTTGGATTCTTTTTGGATTTCAATACGAAAGGTGTATCACCTGATTTCTTGGGTTTTCTGTATTTGGTTAAAGGTCTTTGTGCGAAGGGAAGGATGGAAGAGGCTAGAAGCATCTTAAGAGAAATGGTGCAGTCAAAATCTGTTCTTGAACTGATAAACAGAGTTGATAACGAAGTTGAATCAGAGTCAGTTTTAAACTTCCTTATCTCATTATGTGAGCAAGGAAGTATACTAGAAGCTGTTACTATCCTTGATGAAATTGGATTCATGTTTTTCCCTACTCAGAGATTTGGCACTGATCGTGCAATAGAAACGCAAAACAAGCTTGATGATTGTGAATCTCTCAATGCAGTTGCCTCAGTAGCTTCACTTTCGGATCAACAAACTGATTCAGATGTGTTGGAGAGATCCAACTACCATAATGTAGAAAAAATATCAAAATTTCATGACTTTAACTTTTGTTACTCCAAAGTTGCATCATTCTGTTCAAAGGGAGAGCTGCAGAAGGCAAATAAGTTAATGAAGGAAATGCTTTCTAGTTTCAAAGAAGATTCCTAGATGCAAATTTTTGGCTGCTGCTGCTATGCGGGCTTCCTATTCCTTAGCATAGTGGAAAAGAATCTAACTGCTTATATCCTGATGGTAAAATATTATTTGTATCTTTTAAAACTTTTTCCTGATCCTTCAATTTTCATATGCTTCATACTCTATTAATAGTCTTACCTGGGATCATTTGCTGTAGTACGAGGCTCTTCCTGTTCCTGGCTGCTATAAGTACAAAGAGTCTCTTGACGGGACATCTAAATGAAGTATGAAACATGAGGCTTTATTCTCTTTATATTGACCTATGTCAAATTTCATGTCTCTTTTACATTTCTATTTGTGCCTTTTGGTGACAGTCATACAGCAGCTTTTGCTGCTAGAAATAATGGTATTCCAGCAAGAATGCATGGCCATGAACCTTGGAAAGCAAGTAGATTGGCTTCCCATGCCAGGACGGAGCAACAGTCTTATAATGGTGATAATGCAATTGTATTGAGCAATAGTCTTATAATGGCAATAATGCAATTGTATTATCTTTTCTATTTTAAGCGATGGCTTTGCTGTTTACGAGACACCCTACAGGCTTTTGGAGGCTTTGTAGCACATGTGGTAGCTGCAATTGATCAGGTGTGTTACTTTTCATAGCAGGCAGCAAATAAAGAATTGGTAAATGCTACCAGTGTTATTTCAGTTTTTTCTGTGATATAAACCATTGTTTGTGGGGTGGGTGTATAGCTCAACCATATTCCTTTCCTTCATACCATTAACAGCTTCAAAATACATTTGGATCTTTTGATGGGCTACATGTTGACGATTGATAGTTTCTAGCTTAGATAATTTCTCCGTAATCTAGTTTTTCTACATTACCTAGGCAAATCATCTTGTATTTTTATTTTTTGACTCCCATGGGGAAATTTCTTTTAGCTCATGTCTCTCTTCTGTCTTGCTTTAATATTGATTAAAAAAAAGAAAAGAAAAAATAGGGAAGAAAAGACAAGGCTCTAGGTTGATTGGTAATGAAGTGCTTCATTTCCTGTTATGAATATGATATGAACTCATACATCTTTGCCAATGAGTCTCCTATTCTCATTTTAATTGGTGGCTATATCTTTGAGCATTAATTTTAATTTTAATTCTAGGAAACCGATTTTATCAGGCTGTTCAGGATGGAGTAGATATATTCAGACTCTCTATAGGGTGAAACAGTCCTCCAGCAACCACCATAACCAAAATTTTTAACCCTTTTAATGCTACACTTTTTGTAGGCTGTCAAAGCAATGTGTTTGTTGCAGAAGCAGCGGAAATGGAGTCTCTTTTCCAAAAACATTGGTCTCCCATAGCCCATGGCAATAGAAAATTCTTAGCTGGAATTGGGTTGTCCTGTGAGTTTCCATCATTGTAACTGTTTCCTGTAATATGGTAACCTTTGGGAAGAGATATTATGATGAATATTAATAAGAGGACCATAACGCATATGTCAGCAACAAAACGTTGTTTTCCCTGGAGAACTTTATATAAGAAATTGTCTTCCCATGCTACGTCACAGGGAATCAGTAGAGTCGTGCTGGATGGTGATGATTATTACTTTGATACAGTATTTGCAATCATTAATTCAGCTCATTCCTTATTATCGTAAATCTTAAGTTTCTTTGAACTGGGACTTATCTTCTTTGAACTTCCAATAGCAACCGTGCATTTTCTTTGAGGGCGTCATTGCCCACATGCTTGCTGCCACATGTCATGGCTTTGCCTTGGTGGCTCTTAGCTTAATGGTTCAACCTCTGCTAGGTACGATTCTTTGCCCTTTTTTTCCTTTTCAAATATAGTCTATGGAGCAATTTATGATGGAGTAATTAGCTTGCTTAGAGCATTACTGTCTTTTCTCTTTCGTTGGAGTACATATCACCAATTTTATATTTGTTGCTGGTTCTTCTGCAGTCACAACCCATTCTCTAATCGGGGTCTGGCCTAGGTTAGGCGTGATTGAACGAACTTCTGCTACCAGAACAATCGCATTTCCGTTCCTTGTTTGGGACTATGGGCTGTAGCATGCTCAGGGTCAGCTGTAAGAAAGTCAATCAGATGTTTCCTGCCTCTGCCAATTAGGAGCAACCTTCTAGGCATGGAGGTGTGATTATTACAGGGAAAAAAAAAAAAAGGGTGGCTATAACATCTAATCTGATCTTTATATGGTACTTGCTATTAGCTATATGCAGGCATGACATTGCCATAGCTGTATCCCTTTTTTTAACAGGTTGGTTGATATGATTTGCTAATAAATTACGATTAGGGGTTGTTTTGTACTTACCTGAAAGTAAAGTAATAAGTAGAGCTGCAAAGAGTATAGCGCAGACTGGTGAAGTGTTTCTCTTAAATGAAAATCAACGATCATGGTGCTAATGAGGATATATGAAATTGAGAAGATTGAAACACGTGTCATATTTTATTTAGTACATGTATCAAGACGACAAACAAATACATCTCGCAGCATTAAAGACAACATCAAAATTATTCATGTTGGATTTTGGATTAAAGATTTCATATGTATCAAGAAAATGACCTCTAGCAATTGCATTATTTTCCACAACCATAATTGATTGTGAGGAGGATCAGGATCAGACATGTGGTCTCCAAATCACCATAATTTAATCTAGAATCTTTCAAAATAGAAAGTAACCTCAAATTGAATGTTTTCAAAGGATACCATGCCTATATTATGTATTATATATATTAATTTCGTTAAGATTATAATTAAAGCATTTAAGTTATTGCACAATAGCCAAACGATTCAAATAAGATTATGGCCTTTGATAGGGCATTTAAGCAAACATTAAACAAAACAATGACGTTCAACGTCAAAGAAAAAAAACTATGCGTTGCTTTACAACAGTTGAAGGAAAAAAGGACGACTAAAACACGATGTACAATTTACCTTTGTTTATTAATCAATTAATCCAAAAGTCCAAAGAGATCCTAAAACACGTGTCATTGATTATTGCCCTCTTGAACACTAATCTTCGGCGCAGCGGGAGGAGGACTGTTAGGTGCCTCGTCAGGAGGATGAAAGGGTGTCTCTCTATTTTCGACCAAAAAAAGGAAA
Source organism: Atalantia buxifolia (assembly GCA_030444775.1). Classification (NCBI taxonomy): domain Eukaryota; kingdom Viridiplantae; phylum Streptophyta; class Magnoliopsida; order Sapindales; family Rutaceae; genus Atalantia; species Atalantia buxifolia. Next base: position 20,855,180 of record CM059834.1, on the reverse strand, counting down.
AAAAGAAAATAATTAGCAACAGATTTTAAACCCAAAAGTTTAAATACGTCAAATATAAAACAGCAAAATTTTTTAATTCAGATTAAAATTAAAGTTGGGGACAAATTTACAACATTATAAATGGACTTTTACGATATTGAAAAAAAAATGAAAAATTAATTTACTACATCCTAAATTCCTTCCCAATTTTAATTCGAGACCTAAAGCTAACTCACATAAAACATAATCCATATTTTTGTAAACTATTGACAGCTCTACCGAAGGAGACTGAAAAGTTTTCTCAAAATGTTAGGGACTATGATAACACATTTGCAGTACTACATGAAGGATATACAATGCTCTATGTATATGTTTATAGTGCAAATCTGTATTTAATTTCGTGTATATCTTCATGTTAAAAACTGACTAGATCGATATGTGATCTCAGTTCACATATATATATATATACCTGCATTTTTTGGGCACTGTCCATGATCGTGGGAGTGATTTCTGATCCGGAGGCAACTCCATAAAATTTCTCCAATCCTCAAGTGCAAGTCTAAGATCAGTAATTTTTGCTTCCAGGCCAAAGCAGCAATTGGCATGCATGGTACAAACTGCATTAAAATCTTGGCTAACTTGACAAAATCCAGCAATGTATTTGGTGTCTAGAAATCTTATTTTTACTTGGATTTTTTGGATATACGGATCGAATTTGATTTCGTTGAGAACATCTTGATCATGTAGACCTGGAAACATCTTTCTGGAGTTGTACCAAAACTTGTAGAATTCGATTGTTCGATTGTTGGATTTTACGAAGTTAAATCCTCCATTTGGTTCGTTTCTTAGATTAAATGAGTTGCCTGAGAATCTGTCGCATGCAATTTGGAAATCTGCATCTGGGTCAAAATGTTGAAATGGGTTCTGAAGCCACACAATATCCGCATCCTGCTATTTTGAAAAAAATTAAAAACAAGATTGTTAAGGAAGAATTTAAATAACTTTCCAAAAAAAAGGGGGGGGGGGAAGAATTTAAATAAGAAAAAAAGTCCTCTAAAAAAAATAAATAAGAGAAAATGTAATCAAGAAAAAGAAAACATATGCGATTAGAATCTTTCACGTTTTTTACAATTATGTCGCTGTATGCCTTTCTCATGTCTTCGCGGCATCACTCTTCACGTTTTGTAAAGTCAACGTTTGCATCACTCTTCTCGGTTTATAAAGTCAACGTTTTCTTTTTTTTTTTTTGGTAAAGGATTCTCCTTAGTCCTTGCTTTTAAAAAAGTAATCCTATTTTTTTCAAACAAAAAATTAACTATTTTAAATCTTCTTCCTCATTTTTTTAAAAATTATCTTAAAAAAAAAAAAGAATTGTTTTCTTAATAAAAATGGAGTAAATTGAGATTTTCAAAAATAGAAGTCACGAGGAGAATAATCTCAAATTAATATATACTTTGTTTCTATTTTATTTAACAATTAAAAAAAACCATCACCATAGAATCGATGCGACCAAGTAAAGGTTAAATTAACTAGAGTGCTGGTGGTACTGTTAATTAGCTTAACTGGTAAAACATAGTAAGGGAGATTTAAACTCGGCTCTCACGTAGGTGGGAGGGCATTTGTTTGCCATAATACAATTAATTTCTTCCGAAACATCAAACGTGTGAATGTCATAAAAATTTGTGACTCCTGGTAGTATACAGTGACCTGTCGACTTTTAACATAATCATTAGACCTGCAGAGAGACACGTTACAAGACTATAATGTAACATCTGTAAAATTGAAAAAGAACATACCGTGAAGACAAAGCCGTAACCCATTGCAAGAACATCTGATAGAAGACGAATTCGAATCCACATCATTTCCAAGTAACTAGAAGTCATAAAATAAGCTTCCTTGCCCGAAAAATCGAGGCCAGAAGTATTGAGAGCATAACAATGAGGATGCGTTGATAAGCAATGATCAAGTGCTTTTGAGTCCAACGCTACCACCACCAAATGATCTAAAAGTTTACCAGTTCCATTTCCTGTTCTGAAACTCTCCAAAAATATATCAAATATTGAGTTCGGCTCTGCCCATGCTTGATTTAATGTTGTTATTATCACTGTGTTGTCTTCCATTGCTGCTCTTTTCAGAATTTTCTCTAGGCTTGGATCATTGCTACTTTTCTGCAAGAAGAAGGGAAAAAAAAATAAAAAGACAGAAAACAAATCACTTGTAAGTTCCTGCCCGCATTAGTTCGTCAAGCTATTAAAATATTTTTTGCGTAATTCACGATCGAATTCAGCTCACATCGGTGGGGAAAAAAAAAACTCAGACTAGTAAAATTAAAGTAATAAAAGCGTTTTTCTTTTTAAAAAAATTGATCCATTTGTTAGAATATAACTTTGGTGATCTTTTTATGTTAAAAAAAAAAATTAGTGGCTCATAGGGGCCCGTAAACAGAAGATTCTGCTACTGCCATGCAAAATACGATTCCAAAACCAAAAATTAATTAAACAGAACAAACAGAGCATAAAAATATATCAGAGAAAGTGAGTCATAAATAAAAAAATGCCCCCAAAAAAAAAAGGAAAAAACTGACCTGAGCTTTCATGGATGGCGCAATAACATCATAAGCAGAGGAACGAGGCAAAAACTCAAAGGGATAAGCTGTGTGATAAAGAAAAAGACATGAAACTGCAGCTACAACAAATAAAGTAATAATTACAGTCCTCTGATTTATCAACAGAGCCTTGCTATCTTCTCCACTGGGATTTGCAGCTATTGATTTTGACATTCCTTTTTTTTTCTTTTTTATGGCCTACCTATTTTTCTCTTGAATTTCCACCACTCGTTCCCACTTTAATTTCTCTTTGGCCTCTTCTTTATCATACATACGTGTGTATAATATATACAGCAAAGTGAATACTCTAATTAAATTGAAGTATTTTTCCGTCAGATGCTTGAAGAAATTACAAAAATTATCAGGGTCTACAATAATACTTTGTAGACCCTGATAATTTTTTAAGGGCAGATGAGAAAAGAACGGCTTGGAAAATGATTTGAGGAGGAAAAAGAATTGAAAAAGAAAAATGGAAATTGAAGTGTTTCGAATTGACTTTTAGGTTGATTTGGGATAAGAATTATTAATATAAAGGATAATAAGCAAGTTGCAGGGAAAAATAAAATTGGTATGCTGGAATTTGAATATAATAAAAAGTTTAATGACAAAAATAAAATTTAAGAGTAGAAAATATAGGCCCTGAAAACTCGTTCGGCCTTGAGAGTTTTTCTGCAGTCTCCATTTTTTCTGAACAAGTCAACAAATTTCAACTAGGGAAGGGAACGTCAGTTGTTTTAATGAATTAGACTATTTCATTCCCTTCCTCACGTCCTGGCGGTTGGGCACATTTAATTAGAATCAATCAAAATTCAAAAGCTGCTTGATTAAAAAATTAGTAAGGAAATTATAAAGAGATAATAACATTTAATTGGAATCAATCAAAGTAAACTATCCTGCTTGATTAAAAGATTAGCAAGTAAACTATGTAGAGATAATAACATTTGGGTCTCTGATTTTTAATGCAATAACAAATAAGAAGATAATTTCCAAACTGCTGCGTTTTGGGAAGTGAATTTTCAATTGCCAATTCGGTTTGGATTGATTCGGTTTAAGTGTTTAAGAAAGTAACTAAAAAGAAATTACATTAAAAAAAAAAAAGGAAATTCTAACCGATTAGGTTCGGTTTAATTTAGTTCTCTAAAATGATTTGGGTCAAGATGATATCATTTTAGAATATTTCCAACATTATTTAAGTAATAATTCATTAATAAGGAGTCATTTCACTGTTATACCTCAGAAAACTTTGAAATAAATAAATTCTTGATTAAACTGATTGCAGAGTTGGAATGATCAAATCATATATCTAATAGTTGGAGTTTCAAAGGAATATGACAATAAGGACAGTCGTTAAAAATTTTAAACTAAATCATTGTAATTGGAAAAACGGTAGGGATCCATATGTTAATACTCCATTAAATAATATTTTATAAAGTTGATAAATCACTGTACAAGGACATCTCAGACTATTCAACTAACAAGATTTTTAATAAAATGTAGCCGCCAACGTCTCCAATATCACCACTCTCTCATTTTGGATTAGAATTCTCTCTCTTAAATTTTTAAATGTCTTGTATTGTATGTCTCCTAATAATAGTATTCGGATAGGAATCAGTTTATTTATTTTTTATTTATTAACTACCAATCATTATATTATTGTTTATTATTGGTAAGTTTAGATCATAAGAAATTTTTAATGTTAAGAAATATGATCCTCTTAAACTTTTAAACATATAATGTCATGTGTCAAGTATGTGGATAAAATTAAACTACCTTTTTTTTTAAAATTTATTAGCCATCAGTTACCTGTATGAATATATATACTCATAAAAGATCTAGATCTTGAGTGAATTAGATTGTAGATTGTAGGCTCAAAATTCTTTTATGGGTTTTGTCATTACCACACCATACGAATACCAATACACACGATTTAAAGTATAAATTTAGCTATGTTTTGTATGTATAAAGAAATTGTACGAATAGTTTCTAAGCATAATTACTCTTTCTAGAAAAAAAAAAAGTCCAAAACTTGCTATAAGTGGATATAAAAGACTAAACCAATTCCTCAACCCAAAAAAATTTGTGACGCTATAGCTACTATTAGGTTAACCTAAAAATTTAGGGCACTTTAGCAATTATTAGGCTTCATTACCTTATTTTATCCAGGCCTTTCACATGGAAATTAAATATAACTAAAAATTTGTTTGCGTGTCGTATAATCAATGTGCCAACATCCTTTGCCCATAAAAACATAGATAAAAGCCGAAAATACAATATATGGTAACTTAGAGACCCTTTTAACAATTTCAATAATGCGATGTTGGACAAAATTTCGTTTCAGTTTGGTAAGATGTGGTCCGGTATACCCTTTTAACAATTTCAATCTAATAAATATTTGATGTTTGTTTGACTTATAACCAATATATGACGTTCATAAATTTTGCTTATGAAGTTTGTGGGCTGCCCAATTCTTTGACCCTAATAAAGATAGACTTGAAAGTTACCGCACATGGTTGCTTTCAAATTGTCGATTCTTTTTTTTTTTTAAATTTACTACCGAAATCAATATAGATCATTTTTCTCTTATTATTTTCATAATATCTACAAAAATTTCTAAAAAAAGAGGGATGAATGGAACACCTCTTAATAGTTTATTTTGAAAATAAAAAATTTATTTTTATTATAAGAGAATTATTTGAAAAATAATAAAAATTATGAGAAAAACTCTTATCATTAATTGTTTGTTCACACTAAAACATTTCTTTCTTATTTTTAGTACTTAAAATTTTTATTTTTATTTTATTTATACAATTTATTTAATTTATAATAAATATTGATAAAGTGAATTTGAAATAAAGGTAATACTATGAAATTATACTATTAGAGGGGATTATTATCTATTATAAAACAGTAAAAAAAAAAGTGGTATACATTAATTTCAATAAGGGTGAAACTGATCATCTCCCCTTATTTGTTTCAATCAATAAAATATAAGAATAGGTTAAATTGGTAAGTTTTTCTTATAATTGTAGAAAAATATGTAGCCCATTCCTTATTTAATTAATTTTTTTTTCATTTGGGAGAGGGTACGCAGCCCATTCAATATCATAGAAAAGTGTTTAGTTTGAGAAAAAAAAAATGTGGTGGAATGGATTGTAACCAAAAAAATTAAGAAGGGTTTTGACTTTTGAGATGGAATCTCACATCAACATTGAGATATGTTGGATTTGCAATTCATTTAATATAAAAATATAACACATGGTAAGTAGGGATGATAATTTTTTCCAATGGGATGAGATCCTGTAGGACGAGATTAGAATATATTTTTATCCCATAAAAAAATTTAGGAATGGGAGTGGGACATTTTTTTTATCACACTTGTATATACGGGATAGAAGTGGGATTGGCAAATTTTGTCTCATCTCGTCTCATTGCCGACTAAGAATGAGAATTTTGTCAATTAGGATGGGATCCCACAAGATCCAATCTCTTTTGGGATGGGATCAGGACATATTTTTATCCAAAAGAAATATAAAAACAAGAGTGAGACGTAGACGTTTCTTCATTCCACTTGTATATAAGGGACGGGATTAGAATTAGTAAATTCTATCACATCCCGTCCCATTGCCAACCATATGATAAACTATATAAAGCATTACAGTTTTCAAGACTGTCTGTGCATGTATAATTGATCTGCAGGTCAGCAATTTCATCCAACTAAATGGTGAGCAACTATAATATAATTTTACAATTTCCTATGATCATATTATTGATATTGTGGATTAACCAGACAATAGCTAAGAATTAGTTGTGGATGATCAATTCAGATTTAAAAAATTTTAGCAAAAATTTTGGTATAATTGTATAAATATCTTAAGCTTGAATTACTTTTTATTAGAAACACATTTATATTAATTGTCTTAAACTTAAAAGTTCTTTCTGTTGCGGTCTTCTAATTTAATAATAAGAAATAAGGGTTTATTTTTAATGGGTAAGTTTTTCATTTTCATTCAAAACTTTCAAGAAAGAAAAGTCTTAAATAGATTATTATATTTTGAAAACATTTGAATGATAGATTCATTACTGCTTTTTCACGTCAGCATTAAATCATTCAACTGTTACTCGATAAAGTTAATCTAACAATAGTGCTTTTTTAGTAGAGAAATAATTGAAGAACTTTCTGTGAACTAGACATGAAAGTTTCGATAAAATTTGCAAGCTGAAAAGAACATCCACCATTTGATCGAGATATGAACAAAAAGAATGGTGCACTACTTTGTAGAGGAGATCAATTATAGCTATGAATTGAACTTGATATATTTGGAATTCTACAAGTTTTGAAGGGGCATCTACATCTTTTTCAACGTTTAAAAGGGCTCAATTCACCAATGGCGCCACGAATCGCCCATTAAATCATTACACACAAATGGCGGGTGAAGGAATTGAAAAGAAACCAATCCAATAATTTAAATTAAAAAAAAAATCATGACTCAAATTGTTGAGAAATTGGAGAAAATGTTTAACAAGTTTTCAAGAGTGTCCGGGTGAAATTTTCTCGCAAATAAATAACAAGGTCGTCTGATTCCATTCCGCAGGCAAGGTTGAATTAGCCTTTTCTTCTGTAACAGATAATAAAACCCAAGGAAAAGTTCAAAAAAACTATGAGGACGATCACCCTTTATAAACATGAACAGCAAATTCTTACGAATTACTCTTTACCTGATTATCACTTGTTACGTGCTCACTTGTATCAATAGACTACACAAAGATAAACATAGAATGATTAGATTAATGGTGAAGATCAACAAGGGTAAGTAGATTTCTCTATAGTCCTTAGAGTTATACATTAATTCTTAATTAATTAGTCTTTGCATATCAAAAACTTCTTTATTGCTGCTTATATTAATTACTTCTGATTAACAAGCGGTAAATATCGTTACATCACTTATGAAATTAATCAAAATATAAACATAAGAGGTACATTAAGCAACATGAATGTTTTTAAGTAATTTTTTTTAATAGTATGAGAATCAATCTACTAAAATTAATGTTTAACCACTTTTAAAAAAAATTATGGGTTAATTTTGGATTATCCCGTGAATTGATTTACACCTCCTTATTTTTTTAAAACCTTAATTTATCCTTATTTTTGTTAAGAAGCTAAAAAAAAAAAAAATACCCCCATTTTATTCTTAATTTTTGAACAAAAATAAGGTTAACTTAGAACTTTTAAAAGTAAGAGAGCGATTCAGATAGTCAATTCATGATAGGGATAATCTAAAATTTACCCAAAAAAATTATTACATACCGTAATATTTTTTATAAGTTCAGAGGTAATATCAGAAGCCTTGTACATTTTTGGATGAAACTTTTTCTCAGACCAATCGACATGAGTTAGGGACCAGTTCGAAATTCCGCCAGGATCAATAATCTGGAAGTGAAAAAAAAATTAAAAAAATATATAACTTAAGAAGAGAAGTAACTAGAAGATGATAAAATAAGAAGGTCAAATTTGACAAATATATATTCTCACATTGAACAATGTTGGCAAGTAATGTTCATCTGCAACGCAATAACTGCGATTGCGCTTAGGGTTTAGCTGCATTATCTTTATAAAAGAAAGAAGAAAAAGAAACAAAAAACATACACATCAAATTAAATGTAATTGTTGCTATCAAACTTGAGAAGTTCTTGAAAATTAATTATCAGAAATTGATTTAAAAAGGAGAAATATACCAAGCAAACATCTCGGAATTTTGGGTAGTAAAGATTGTCAGCCAATGTTATCACTGCATGTTGTCGCTTCATAGCGAACCACTGACACAAAATTAAGGAAATGGGGGTAACGAAACCAGTGAAAAAATGCTCAATATATTGATAAATGCATAAACAGAGTAAGAATAATCTAAGCTAAATAGATCCTTCATCGGGAGAGCCCAACGGTAATGACTCATACCCTCAACATTGAGTGCGTGGTTTCAAGCTCTCAAAGGGTAGTCTTCTTTTGCATAGGGCTAAATATTTCTCCAGTAATTATGGAAGTAGATTTTTGAGCTATTACTCAATAGATATTTCATTTAGAAATCGATATGTAATGGCCATTACCTGTGATGCATTTAGATCAAAAGAGATTCTTAACTCTGTAAATGTATATATTTAGAATTCAATGCACTACAAATTCAAGCTGCTTTCAAATGGTAATGTATTTAAAGATGTAATAACTAAAAAAAAAGAAAAAATTAAAATATATCCCGTCTACAAATAAATAAAATATATACATAATTAAAAAAACTTAGATCAAATGATATTCTTAACTCTACATATGCATTACCTGCGATCCCTTTCTAAAATTTTTCTTTTCAATTTCAGGTAACATGCCTAATGAATACCTACCGTTTCCGGCGAAACCTGGATCGTAAAAGCTTTAAAAAAAGAAAGGAAAACAAGTAATTAGCAGAAACAATTAAAAGTAATCATTAATTGGTATAAGTTTATAATTTCAAATTCAGGAACCCCCAATCTTATAGTACTTTATATATACTAATTTAACGTTAGACTTACCAGTCCATGAAACTTAGATGTGAATATATCAAGTAGTTGTAGATATAGTCAAAATTATACAATGGTACACAACTGCAATACCGGAAAATGATTTAGAAATTGATATATAATGGCCAAATCCATCAGCGTTATTTAAATAGAGAAACAGATCATTGAAGTAATATGTTAAGTTTTTAATTTTAATTGCCTTTCTGAAAGTAACACAAAACGTTGGTTTTCAGGATCTTTAAGAGCATTTGCTAGTAATCGTCTTTCCGCATCAACCATTGAAATTTTCCCCCACTTCACCTGCAAATAGAGAAAATTTGAAATGCATCGCATGATTTTTATTATATGATCTCATTGGAACTATCATATGATCTTGAATTCACAGATACAAGAAAAAGTTAATCACTGAACCTCGGCACTGCGTATATCGCGATTGACAAAATGAGGGCTTATGCATTTAAGTTTTCCCTTAGATACATGGACGTATACAGAGAACTTTCCCTCGTGTCCCTGCTTGAAAGGAAAAAAAAAAATCAAAATAAAAGATTTTGTTACGAGCATCATGAAAATGCGGGGGGGATTGACACTTCCCCAGTTTTTTGGGTTTACAATTATCCCTCATCAACTTCGCAATATTTTGTTACAATATTAAGCGTTTATTTTTAAAAAGGCAGGCGTGGTCAAAGCACAAATTATTTTCTAGCCCCCCTACTTGCCAAGATTCAGGGTTAGGTTGTCCCTTTCTTAACTTAAAAGCTCTTGGTTAAACTCTTGAGAGAAAACAAAAAGAGGTAAGTCAATTGGACTGTCATTTGAAAATTAACAATATCAACAATATTATTATAGGATGCATATGTCATTATTCATAATTTTCCGGTCAAAAAATAAATAAATAGAAATGGTTGTTTTATCATTGATATATGTTTTTTTTTTTTAATAAAAGTTTTGACATCATGGGAATAAAGAGATATTATGAAAAATATAGAGAGATAAGTAATAAAAATTATGAAATATAAGAGAAAAGTACCCTGAATAAGAAAGACAATCATCACCTAACACGTGTCAATCAAGGATAGCAATCCATTTCATTTGAGATACAAACTGTATTGTGAAATAGAAGACTCTTGGAGGAGATGCCTTCTTAGCGACTGAATCAGCTCCCAGTGATGATGATGAAGAAGAAGAAGAAGAAGAAGAAGAAGAAGAAGAAGAAGAAGGAGCTGTGAGGAAGGAAATGATTGCACTAGTCCCACACCCACGGACAGACACGGAGTAGAATATGCTCTTTGAAGGTTTTTTATCAATAGGAGAAGATAGGTACGCACAGAAGTCGCTGCAATTGCTATTTTATTCCCATTTAGAGTCAGTTGGATCAGAACCAGCAACGGATCCTACTATTAGTTTCTTGTCTCTGCCTTTCGGAATAGTTGATTATAATTAAACTCCACTCCCTAATTCAATTGATATCTAAACTTAAGAGTAAAGCGTACATCTTAAATTCTTTGATGAATAATTTATTAATCAAACAGAAATTAAATAAACAAGAAAGAGATTAATAAAATCTAAATTTGCGTACGTTGAAAAATTTATCCCAGAGCAATTCGAAAGGCAAGGAACCTCGAGTCATAAACATGAAGGCAATTTTCGGATTCTTGGATCGAACAGGATCTAAAATCTCCTTCATCACAACTCGGGACGCAATTTCTTCATATTCTCTCAGAATTTCAGAATTAGCTGGTTCAGAAAAAGCGCTTCTGCAACCACTGGAAGTATTAAATACGCTGCAGCCAGAATTGTATTTTTGAATATTAGAAAAAACTAGAAACAAGCAGGGCAAAGAAAGTAAAGTAACAATCCATGTTGGCCTAGAGATATGGCGAGGCCTAGGATGGATTTGCATGGCAATTTTTCTTTTTTTCAGATGCTGATGAAGCACTTTATGCAAAACAGACAAACATACTATATTGAAATTAATCATCTAAAATTGGTAAGAATATTGAAATTAATGGGAGAATCTTGATATGATATGAACAACTCATGAGAGAATCTACTAGTGATATGAAAGATAAATTATTTAAATTTACCAACTTAAGGTTCTAAAAGTGATTATGTAATATTTTTCTATTTCCATTTTTCTTCCCTCTAGAGCTCAGCTGGAACTACAGTGTAGAGATGATCCTTTAGTCTACTGTAGTTTGAATTAATTACCCATTCAGCCCATAAACTTTTAAAAAATTTTCAAAAAGTCGTTATCATATATCTATCAATGGTCAGATTTCATAGGACGACTTTCGTTGATTTTCTGATTGTGTAACTGTGTCCAATGTATGATGTTCTATAAATACAACTCTTCCCCTTTGTTTTATTTTCCCATTATAATTATTATTATTTCATTTTATAAACCTCGAAAAAAAAATCCTTTTTTATCTTCTTCCTCTACTTTATTTTTTCTGAATCTCTCCCGGTTTTTCATTTAGGAAAAATATCAAAACACATTAAAACTGTTTGAAAAAGGAAAGAAATGCACGTACAACCAATTAACCAAATATGATCGCGAGGTTTATGTCAGTTATAAATATTTCAAAGGAAATGAAAAGAGAAGATTCAACCCCGATATTTTGTGACAAGAAGGGTAAACAACTTTGTTCGGAAATTTCATTCTTCTTTTAAGGCTTTACAAAAATTCATCATAAATTAAAAATACACATTAGAGAGAGAAATAAATGGACAACAAATTACCCCGCCCCATAGGAAAGCAAAAAGCAACACTATATTGCTTAGCCTTCAGTCACGTGACTCGAGTCTATACATATTGTTGCCTCTTACCCCGATGAAATTTTGCTTAGGGAACATTCGAAGCCTCGATAATGTACGAGCAATTTATAACTTTGCAAGTTATATGCGGTCGATCCGACCAAAGAATAAAAAGAAAAGGCCAAAAAATATTTCACTTAAGTATTGTATTTGTATTGTAGGTGAATCTAATGATACATGAAGGCAGAGCACACTGGTGCTGTATAACTTATAGCAGTTGAATACTGAATAGTTGTCTGAGCTGATGTGGCACAGTTAGTTTAGTTAGTTTAGCTTATATGAAGCTCAAGGCACCGATGTGTGATGTAGGAAGCATATAGAGTAGAATAAATTAAGAATTCTAGATTTTGGATCTATTTAGTATTTAATATTTTATTAAGATTTATCTTGTTTTATTAAACTTATTTAAATCATATTTGTAATTTTAGTCTAGTTAGAATTTTAGATAATTTCTCTTATTTGAGAAGAATTAGGGCTAAGTTAAACAGGGTTGTTATCCTAATTTATTGCAACACCTTTTAAGATTCTCATCAATAATATTATAGATTATTGTCTTTTGAAATTTATTTGACGTTTTCTCTCTTTTTTTTGGGGGGGAGGGGTAGATAGCAACAATGATTTCTAGATAAAGCGGTACTTAATTTGAAGATCAAATAACAAGAGAGATAAAGTGACTCTAACAATCACAAAACCATTCATCAAAAATATTACACAAATCAATGAAAGCCTTACGGTCAATGCAAGCCTCAATTACGAACAATGGAAACAATGGAAGAAAAATTATTTGGCGTAAAATAATATATATCTTAATAAAATACTAAATATTAAATTGACTCAAAATCTAAAATTCGTAGTTTGTTCTATCCTATATGCTTCCTACATCAATGTATAACAAATTGTTGTGGACATGTATAATTGGAGAAAATGTTCAACAAGTTATCACGTGCGTCATGATAGAATTTCCCGGTGAATAAGTAACGTGGCCATCTGAGACCCTGGCGGACCTGCACGTGGGCTAGACCGGACTATCTAAAAAATCATTTACACCCCCTACTTTTTTAATAAGTTGGTAAAATAATAGAGTTTTTATTTTATTTTCATATATGTCTCTAACTCAACTACCCTTATATTTTCATCAATTTAGTATAACAATAGAGTTTTTATTTTATATTCAAATATGTCCCTAACTCATTTACCCTTATGTTTTCATTAATTTTATATAACAATAGAGTTTTTATTTTATTTAAAAATATGTCCCTAAGTCAATTATATTATTTTCAATTGAAATTAGTGACTTATTTTATAAAATGATTAAATTATATATTTATTGAATAGATTGAAAACATTAGGGAGCTAAAATTTTATTATTACTTTAATTTATTTTAAAAAACTTCTAATTAAACAAATATATATGTCAATGTAATATAACATCATCACTAGACTTAAAAGTACTTACAGAAACAACATATAGTAACCATTATCAATATTTTTATAAATTTTTTATGTGAATTTTTAGATTTTGTTTATTAGTTATATACTTATATTAACTAAGAGGACAAGTTAGAAAATAAAATTTGAGTATTTAAGGAGCTTTTAATAAAAGAATCATCAACTTCTAGTTCTTTAAAGAGAATTAGAGCACCTAACAAAGAAACAACTGTACCCAAATATCTTTTTGCTGAATTGAATTTAGTTTATTATTGAAACTTTTGACTAAAAATACTTTTACAATTTGAAAGAATGAATAAATTTTAATTATTTAATTTATTAAGTCTGGTAATTTAGTACTTCACTTCAAGCATAAAAGTTTTACTTGTAATTTTTTATTGATTGTAATTACATGTATTGATCTATTCTAATTTGAAATTCTTAATTGATTTTTTAATCTTTATATAATTACATGTTATTATAGGTTGCAATGTCAGATTCTATAATTAAAAAAATAATATTTTCATATTTGAGTTGTCTTTTATTTTCTACTTTTTTATATAATTATTTTTGTCTATAGTATATATTTAGAGAGATAAGGTTCTTGGTATTCCTCCTCATTTAATATAATTATTTCTACTTATAAGTTTTTATGTTCGTTTCAAAATATAAATTTTAAAATTTAGCCGAGGTAATATTAAGTACTAGGTCTCCCCCTGGACCCTTCCACAGGCAGGGGGCATCAACATTGTCCTCCGTATTATCCAAAGGAAACGAAAATACCTTCAGATTTTGTGTAACTATATGACATATATCAAGATGAGAAATGCCTCACGAAAGTGTCCAGGGGACTGTAAGTAGATATAACTTCATCAGATTGAGTGCAGTTGTCCATTTCATCACAAAGCGAACAACACACCATGATATTCTTTAGAAGATCGTAAGAGACATCTGAACCATTGTATGATTTTGGATGCCACTTCCCTTCAGACCAATCAACATGAGTAACTGACCAATAGGCAATACCACCAGGGTCAATCATGCCTGAAGACACCAATCAGAGGAAACTCATTAGGAGAAGATAAAAAAAAGAAATACCATAGAAAAAGAAATACCAAAAAAGTTTGGCAACTATTGTTCATCAGGCATGCAACTTTTCCTGACCCTAGCTTGCTGTGTCATTATCAAGATTCAAGAGCATCCATGTCAATTAATTGGTGGTCTGAATGAAACCCATTAGAGAATTCATTCTCTACTTCTATATCATTCAACAGACATGTAAATTAATTATAGCCAGGTCAACAAATTTAGACACAAATATAAAGCAAGTGCAGAGCATCCCTCGATAATACTAAAACATTGCGCAGATTATATATATCCATACTCTTAAGAATTTAAGCCATGAAATACTCCACATTTAAATTTGAATTACCTTGCAGTAATGTCAGAATTTTAACTAGTAAGACTGTCACCAAAGCGTGCTGCCGCTTCATAGTGAACCACTGCAAGAATAAATAAATAGATAAATAAATAAATCCACCCATCAAACTTCCACAATATAAGAGCAGAAAGATTCGTATATATGATGCTCTTAGTTGATATAAATATAAATAAATCAAGAACCTTTCTGTCACTACTATTTGAGCAATTTATGTTGAGAACATACCTGTACACCCTTCCTAAAGTCCTTTAGCTCTGCTTCCGGCAACATGCTTTCAGAATACCTGCCGTTTCCATGCAGACCAGGATACTTGTAACTGGAAAGAAAAAGAAGTGAGCATCCGTGAGGGGAAAATGGTGGATCCAAACAAGGCCAACATTTAGTTGGATGGTTCACCAGATCATGAATGTCAGAACACAATACCAATCAACAAAGCTCACATTTGAATACATCAGATAACTGTAGACATAGTCAAAATTGTGCAATGGTACACAACTGCCAAGCCAGGAAGGGTGATTCAGAAAATTGATATTTAAGTAACTTGATAATCTGGTTACCTATCAGAAAGTAAAACAATGTGCTGGTTATCAGGATCTTTTAAATCATTTGCCAATAACCGTCTCTCTGCATTCACCATTGAAATTTTTCCCCAAACTACCGGCAAATTAATCGACGGAGCAATCTGATTTATCTGCCCAAATAATGATTCCTAGCTGATGGAAAGTCGTATAGACTAAATTATAGTCTCCAATTAATGTTCATCGATATCACCAGGCAATAATGAATTGCTGCAAATCAAAAATGGGATAGTAATGACCTATTAGGGCATCAACAAAGTACGGGCAAGAGGTGGAATATTTTCAGCATAGGATATTTGAGAATTGCAATTTCTTACGGACATGCAGAGGTTCGTAGTTCATGACAAAACTAAACAAGAAGATGAAAAAAAAAAAAAAATAGGTAGCATACACTCACACGAACAAATGCAACTTAAGATGATTTCTAGATCTAAAAATGAATTTACAAACCTCGTCACTGCAAATTTCCCGATTAATGAAGTAGGCTAAGATGCACCGGTTTATCCCTTAATGCATGTACATACACTGAGATTCTGCCTTCATGACCCCGCCACACATGGCAAAAGGTTCCATTTACAGGTATGACTTGAGTCAATCAGCAACAGAACAGGCTTTATAACAATGATATCATTGATCTATGAGAAAAACAAAATGCTATGCCAACTTGTTGCCACCTAATGAAAATAGAAAGAACAAAAGATTATATTAATTACTCCACTGACTTTCCAGAGGCAAAAAATAATTCCCCATCTTCTCTTATTAACTTTTTGTAAAACTTATTAATGAAACATAAATTAAATAAACAGGAAAAGAAAATTAAAAAAAATCTAAATTACGTACATTGAAAAATTTATCCCATAGCAATTCGAAAGGCAAGGAGCCTTGAGTCAAAAACATGAAGGCAATTTTTGGATTCTTGGATTGAGCAGGATTCGATATCTTCTTTATCACAAGTCGATAAGCCATTCGTTTATATTCTCTCATAATTACAGGAGCAGCTGCTTCAGAAAAAGCGCTTCTGCAACCACTGGAAGTAAAAAATATGTAGCATCCAGAATTGTATTTTTGAGTATGAAAAAAACTAGAAACAAGCAGGCCCAAGAAAAAGAAGCAATAATCCATGTTGGCCAAGAGATATGGCGAGGTCGAGTAATAATTTGCATGGCATGATTTCTTTAGAAGCCGATGAAGTACTTTTTGCACAAGCACTTCCGGGTGCACTCTATATATGGTATATATATATGTATATGCATATTTATGTATCTATTTATCATCATCTGAAATTGGTAAGAATATCGAAATTCATCAATGAGTCTGGTACTCGTGGGACAAACTCAGGAGAGAATCTGATAGTTATAGGAACAGCAAAGATTTAAATTAACCAACAAAGGTTTCCTTTAATTGTCTACCGATTGAGGTAGTTACCCAATCAATTAATAGATGTATTTCTAAAAATTATATTGAGTTGTGTCTCACATTAGTTGGTAAAAAAGAGATACTTTGGTTTATAAGGAGAATAAATCACTTCACCTAATACGCTAGTCTTTTAAGTTAGATATTTAGAAATCCCAACAATTGGTATCAGAGCTAAGTCTTAATAGCTGGAATGTGGAGTTGCAAGTCGGATGAAAAGACCGAAATCGGGGAGAATTGTTGAGTTGTGTTGCACGTTGGTTAATAAAGGGGAAATGCATTGATTTATAAGGAAAATAAGTCACTTCATCCAATAATTCATATTGTATGCTTATTTTTCTTCAATTATTATTTATTTTTCACATGTTACATGTAAAATTTATTTAAATTTAAGTTATATTAAATAAAAATACTATAATTTAAAACTTTTTTATTAAAGTAATTATGAAGTATTTGTTAACGTTTGATTGGCACGAGGCGGAGCTTTGTCTGGCCCAAGGGGCCATGACCGCCCAAGTCCAATATATACCAAGAATAATTAATTATAGTTTAGCCTCTTAAGAGAAATATTTATGCTTTGACCTCTATTAGTTTATTATTTTTATTATAACCCCTTTTTGATGAATTTTGATGTGATTATACCTCCAACCCCTATAACGTTTTAAAATTAAAATACGTAACTCTTCCCATTAATTTCGTTTTTCGCCTTTCTTTATAACTTCAAAAAAGCTTGCTATTTTATATCTTTCTCTATACTTATTTCCCTGTATTTTTCTGTACCTCTTTCAATTTTTTTTATTAAGGGAAATATTAAAACAGATCAACTATTACTAGGAGAGAAGGAAGGAAGTGTAATTATGTAAGTACCACCAATTCACCAAATATTATCACGAGCAGTTATAAACATTATAAAGAAAAATGGAAAGGGAGGATTCTAGCCTGATACTTTCTGACAAGGGGAGTAAAACTTTTTCCTTGTTTGAAAGCTTCATATTTTTAAGTTTTTACAAAAATTCAACATAAATTACAGAAACTAAAAACAAGTCCTCCAAAATTTTTCTGTCCCATAGATACAACATTAATAGCCCAAAGGGAGGTAGAAAAATAATGGACAACAAATTACCCAGCCCCAGAGGGAAGCAAGACACTATATTGCTTAGCCTCCAATCTTGTGACTCAAGTCAATCTAACTCCTCTCCATATGTTGTTGCCTCTTACACCTATGAAATTTTGCTAAGGGAACATTTTCTAGCCTCAATAATGTGGCTGCAATTTTTACAACTTTGCAAGCTATATGCGGAAACCAAGATGGAGAGAAGAAGGCGGTCGAAAGCAGCTGTCGATCCGACCAAAGAATACAAAAAGTCAAAAATATTTCACTCAAAGTGTTGTATAATTGGAGAAAAGGTTCAACAAGTTATCAAGTGTGTCCGGGCGGAATTTCCTAGCGAATAAGTAACATGGCCGTCTGATACCATTCCATAGGCAGGGCCGCATCAGCACTGTCCTCTGAATTATCCAAAAGAAAAAATAAATAAAAATCTTCAGATGCTACCTAACTATATATATATATAGCAACAAAGATGAGAAATATCTCAAGAAAAGTGCTTACCTGGTCATTACTTGTTACATGCTCACTTAGATAAACCGACTGCGCAAGTAATATAACATCATCAAAATTGCATAATTGAATTCCAATATACTAAATAAAAGCTACTTAACAAGAATGTGATGATTGATGTGCAGTTGTCCAGCATTATGCAGCAAAATATAGTCTCAATTGATGTATCGAGCATAAACATACCGTAATATTCTTCAGAAGATTGTAAGAGACATCTGAACGCTTGTATGATTTTGGATGCCACTTCCTTTCAGACCAATCAACATGTGTAACTGACCGGTTGGCAATACCACCAGGATCAATCATCTGAAAAGCACCAATCAGAGGCACTCATTAGAAGAAGATAAAAAATATCAAAAAGTTGAAGTCGTAATTTTCAAGAAGATTCTTACATGGAAAAAGGTTGGCAGGTAGTGTTCATCAGCAATGCAATTTTTCCCATCCACACCATGCTGCCATTATCAAAAGGTCCATGTCAATTAAGTGGTGATCAGAAACTCATTAGAGAATTCTCTATTTCTATGGTCTAACTGACATATGAAACTGTATGTACTTTGCATGCCAGCTTTTCAAAGTATATCCAATATGACAGGAAAGTTTTTCAATAAAAATCAAAATGTCGTGGACACCATGCTAGATATCAAGCAAAACCAAATTATAGCCAGGTCAACCAATTTAGACACCAACATAAAATAAGTCCAAGCATCCCTGGATGATACTTAAACATTCCAGATTAGCCATATGCTAAAAATTTAAGCTTGCAAAAGATATATCTAAACAGAGAAAAGAAAGATGAGATATTCCTCTGTATTCTTATAATGATGTTAGAAGTTTAAACAAGACATAACATTAAGCCATACATCGAAAAGTATCAATAACGATAACAACTTAAAAAATTTAAGTTGAACTTAAAACAAAATATTAAAACTTTAAACAGCAAAAAAGGACAGATAATAACATTAAGTAACCAAATTTAAGCTTGAATTACCTTGCAGTAATCTCGGAATTTTGAGTAGTAAAGACTGTCAGCCATAACTATCAGAGCATGCTGGCGCTTCATGGTGAACCACTGCAAAAAATTCATGCATTAAACTCACCACAATACAGAAGCAGAAAGATTCACATCAACGATGCTGTGTGTAGATCTTCTGTCACTTCTATTTGAGTAATTTTTATTTCAAAAATATACCTGTGCACCCTTTCTAAAGTCCTTTAGCTCGACTTCTGGCAACATGTGTTCAGAATACCTGCCGTTTCCATGCGGACCAGGATCCTCAAAACTGGAAAGAAAAAGAAGTGTGCATCCGTAAGGGAAAACAGGTAATAAACAAGGCCAACATTTGGTTGGATCGTTCACCATCCAGGCAGACAAAATTTAGAATCAATCAGTAAAATAAAATAAAATAAAATGCACACGCAAGAAAAGTAAATAAAGACTTGAATTATGTCATGTCAGATCACACTACCAGTCGATGAAGCTCATATTGGAATACATCAGATAGTTGTAGACATAGTCAAAATCATGCAATGGTACGCAACTGCAATGCCAGGAAGTTAGGTTGATTCATAAACTGATATTAGTAAAGGTCCAGTTCAAGAAATAGAGACAGAGCTCCAAGAAACTTGATAATCTGGTCACCTATCAGAAAGTAAAACAAAGTGCTGGTTATCAGGATCTTTTAAAGCATTTGCCAACAACCGTCTCTCTGCATCCACCATTGAAATTCTTCCCCAAACAACCTGCATGTATAATCAATGAAGCAATCTGATTTAGCTGCTCAGGATATGTCTTGTACCAGTGGAAACAACAAAGAGCTAGAAAAGAACAGATTATTACTGAACACAAATTTAGTGCACACAACTGGTAAGACAGGGAAAGGCAGTGGTATTTCATTAATATATGTGATGTCAACTGCCTTTAACATTTGAGTAGGTATGTGTAAGAAAAAATATATATTTATATTAAAAACAAATGACATGATGACTAATCTAAACTTGAGATTGCTAATGTGATTCTTCTCATGTTGAGGGTATTCTCACAACACTTTCGCTAGTGCATGGACATTAGCCTCTGCACATCATCTCTATGAATGACTAACAAAAGATAAGTAAATTGGCAATGCATTACAGAAATTGTACAAACTTAAATTATATAAGCTGTGAACTGAAAGGATGGTCGTTTGCCCTCAAATGAGTCATAACTAATAAACATCCTTTAAACATTTTCTCTTCAGGTGACATTATTATTGAACCTATGAAAGAACATGTACTAACACAGCATGTAATTGAGAAAAGGGAAAAAAGAATAAATTAAAAAAAAAATCCACCAATTATTGTTTCAAACCTAATAATCTGACATTCTATGAAGAATGTCACCGAGAACTCTTGCATAGGATGAGAAGAGAACAGCTGTGGTCAATTTGGAAAATTATGTACATATGTCTTCTAACATGTAAAATTACCACAAGGTAAGATGGCAAGTAAGCTACAATAAATTATAATCTCCAAAATTCATCAATATCACCAAGAAATAATGAATTGCTGCAAATCAAAAATGAGAAACTTATGACCTATTAGGGCATCAACAAAGAACAAGCAAGAGGTGGAATATGTTCGACATAGAATATTTCAGAATTGCAATTTCTTACAGATTTCAGAGGCTCATAGTTCATGGAAAAACTACTTCAAAAACAAACATTCAAAAAGATACAATGAGGTAAAAGGTTTTCCCTACAGAAAGAACAGCTGGAGTGTAGAAAGATATAAGCAGAAAATCATTGGAAGAAAAACAAACAAGAAGGAGAAAAAGACACCATAGAAGAAAATGAAAATTAAGATTTTTCTAGAAACTGAGTTTACAAACCTGGTCACTGCGAATTTCCCGATTGATAAAGTAACGGCTAAAATGCACTGGTTTATCTCTTGATGCATGCACATACACTGAGAATCTGCCTTCATGACCCTGCAAGAAATGGGAAAAGGTTACATGGAGGTATGAGTTAAGTCAACCAACAAAAAACCAGGCTTTATAGCACTGATATCAATGGCCTAGGAGAAAAACAAAATGCTATATCAATAGACATTCCGTATCAAAAGTCTATATTGTAAACAACAAAAATCAAAATGCTACATAGAACTGAGATGGCTCCTATGGCTGCCAAATGCATATTTGAGTATTTCATCATTACTGAAATTCAAAATCAAAAGTTTCACAACTCGTTGCCACCTAATGAAAAATAAAAGGAACACCAAAATAAATTAATCAAATGAATTCATCAAGCAAAAATTAATTTCCTGTCTCCGGAGCACCCAAGACTCTCTCAATAAATAGACTGGGCGTATTCCATATAGGCAAACAGGCAAATGACATACATAATATCTTAAAGTTAGCCCTCATGGCATCCATCAAATATCATTTGTGGACACACACTCACCGACCACCATTGTAATGTCCATTCTAAGAAGAGAACCCCAATCCAATCTAACCTTTAATACTTATGCTGGAAATAGCACTCTACAACAGCTTTGGCTCCTCTGTCCAACTAAATCTAGTTATTTATTTGGTCTTTTCTAAACATAACTTGTAGTGCTAAATTTTGGAACACAGGGTATGATTCATGTATATGAACAAGGGGATTAAAAAAAAAAGTGAATATCATTAGACCAAGACTAATCACGAAAAGATTTTTTTTTTTTTTTTTAAAAAAGAACTTACATGAAAAAACTTATCCCACAACTTCTCAAAAGGCAACGGCCCAGGAGTCAGGAACAAAAAAGCAACTTTAGAATTCTTTGACTGAACAGCAGGCGTGTTCAAAATCTCTCTAATAACAACACGAGACGCGATCTCGTTATCAGTGAGTTCTCTCACAGGAGATGGCGGAAGCCACTCAAATTTGCAACCTCTCGATGAGAAAACATAACAGGCACCACGAGTGTGAGGCGGATACATATAAGCACAAACTAGAAACAAAACGACCATCGTAACCAACACAATAATCCACATCGGTCTCTTCAAATGAGGCCGGTGACGAGAGCCGGGTAAAATTTGTAAATCTCCCACGTTGCCCACACGCCATGCTTTGACCGACTTCATTATAGCACCACCAAAGATTATGTAACTTGAAATCACAAACTTTTATCTCCACATGATGCGATGATTCTTTCTTTTACATTGAATAATCCTTCTTCAATTCACTGATATTCAACAATACTAGTAATAATCTGAAACGGGAAAGCATTAATTAATCAATTGACATGCCATATAAAACATAATTAATGCAATTAAATTAAACAAGTAGGGATCAATTATGGATCAGAACATGAACATTCAAATTCCAAAACAGATCTCTACGCATAACCCCTCATTCAATTCCAAAGACAAAAAGAAAAGCAAGAAAAAAAATTACCTAACAGAATCTAGAAATTTAAACGTAAAGAGACGAAGTTCGATATGCAGTTTCTTGATTTGCAACAACTACTGAAAGCTACAAAATTTATATGAAAACAAAAAATTTTGGAAAAAAGAAACGAAGCTTGCAATAAAAGTCAAAGTCTAGGTAAAAGAAAAAAAAGACCGATTCAAAATGCACAATCAAATTGCGTGTCTTAGTCAAAGTCTATAATGTTGCGACATTTTCCTCTAAGTTTCCCGCGAAAATCACCACGAAAACTAAAAGAAAAAAAGAAAAACTATACCTGAGAGAATGAGCTGAAAAAGGAGCTCTAAAAGAAAGATCTTTTCGTCAAACAAAAAAAAAAAAAGGACTTTAATAAATTGGAAGATCTTAAATCTGAGAGAGCTTTTGTTTTTCAACTAGGATTGTTTTCAAGATCTAGGGCTCATATAGAAATAGAAAGACCGAGAAACAAAAGAGGAAAAGAGAGAGAAAGTTGAAATTTATTTTATGTTTTAATATTCCTGAAATTTGAAATAAATATTTTTTAAATTTACGTTTTGCTGATGATTTTGATGATTCCTTAGACGATTCGTTTTCGTGTTTGTTAGCGGAAGATTTGTTTTTCTCTCTCTCTTTTCTATTGGTTAATCAAGAGAAAAAAAATTAATTATTAAAACAAAAATAATTTTGTTTTCCAATTCCAAGAGAGAAAGAGAAGAGGGAGGGAAGAAAGAAGGAAGAAGGAAGAAGGAAGTGGTTACGTTGGCTCTGTACAAAAACGGATGCAAGAACTCCAAGTTGTTGCCGGCGACATTTATTTAATTTCGTTTATTTATTTTATTTACTCAGGAATAATAATTTTTTAAATAAAATAAAATAAAATAAGAAAAAATAATAATGGTTGAAGTTTAGTTTTTATATATAAATTTGGGTGTGGATAATAAAAGGAAGAGCTAAGCGCATTCTAAGCGCGTTTTGTGTACCAATAGTTTTCTCAAAACTCGTGGAATGACACTAGTTTTCATTTATCCCATTGTTTATGCCAATTGGCCAGTGGTGCATTTCAACTCACCTTTTTATTTATTAATTTATTATTTTCGAGACAACATATAAATTTTAAACAGCTCTTCTTAATTGTTAATTCTATATTGCAACTAAATTAATGTAAATTGTTTGGTTATGACGTACAAGATATTTTCTCTTTACAAGAAAATTAATGATTTTATATGTATAAATTATTATTGTCATAATAATTGTATCTTTACAAAACTTAAGATATAAATTTTGTTTCATAAATTATGGGATGAGTTAGTGATTGTCGTAGCATCATTTATCAAATGATTTCATAACATCAATGAATTTATGATCACATTACATAAGATAGAGACTTTATATCACATAAAAATATATCATTACTCTATTTATGATTATAAATGTATTAATACTTTATTTAAAGACCATCTTACTTGAAACTTTTTATAATATGAGTGATCCGCTATTTGTACTTTAAGAAATGAACCTTTCATATATATATATATATATATATATATATATAAAGATGAAATTTTTAGTCACGAATTGAAATGTCGCATAAAACATCTCACCCTAATTTTCCATCGTTGATAATGTCAATTAATTTAAAGCCTTTTATCGTTTGTTAGTTGGGTTTGGACAATAAATTAATGCTGTGTAGGGACTGTACGAGAGGCTAGCTTGGCCACCCCCATGACTTGTTCCTACACACACGGCAAGGCTAACAAGGAAACAACATTGACGGCTCTACTCAATTGTTTGGTCAATAAGGGAATTACAACGCATGTATTGTTTATGTTTATTTTTCAATATTGCACGTCACAATTTGTTGGATTAAAATTTATTATGCAAGCTCAGGTACAAATGTGTCAAAAACGACCGGCGACAGAGAATGTGGCTAACGTTGCAGGCTGAATTATTTGGAAGTTGACCATAAAAGAGCAAGTCTTTGCATCTTTTTTTTTTTTTTTAAAAAAAAATATGATGGATCAAAGTTATTTAATGGTAATGATATTTTATTTTAGAGACCTTGTTATGTTACAGAATATGTTAGTAATAGATTTTATTTCGCCCCCGCACCATCCACAGCCTATCAGTATCACTATTTTTTTGCTTTTTATTCTTTTTATTTTACAGATGTAAGATTTTTATCTACCAACAGATCTATTAGTAACATAATCTGTAACTTAACCGCGTCCTTATTTTAGGATTAAGGATAAAGGTTTAGTTAAATATCTTAGGAATTCAAAACAGGATAGTTCAATTGACTCAGATCTTGCAATAATCTTATGAGGGAAAGTTATTAAAATGGTGTTTGCATATGAAGTGTTGGTTGAGTTGCGGTGTGTGAGAATATGGATATATATACATAGAGCACATTACAAATGAGGAGCAATGTACATTGGATATGTATATATAACAACATAACGAGAGCAGTAATCAAAAAGAAAGAGAGAGAGAGAGAGAGAGATTTTTTAAAATATTTATGTTCATTATTGAAAGTAAATTTTATAGATACTTACAATATATTTATTTTTGTTAAAAACCCTTAGAATATTATAATAAAGCCACTATTTTTATTGGATAGCATAATGATAATTAAAATTTGTCCTCACTTATGTGAATGTATTTGAATCATAGAATTTTTATAACATTATAAGAAATCTTACTAATTAAATTGTAATTCACACCGAAATCACATTAATACTTAAGAAGATATTAATAGTTAAATTATGGTCAATGTAACTATTAATTATGAGGTTAATTATTAACCATAATAAATTAGTTATCCATGTTATATGTTAAATATTGGAATTTCATGCAAAGTGGATTTATATTTACAATTTCTTGAGGAAGATAAAATTTGTCCGAAAACGGAATACAACCATACAGAAGAATATTCGAGTTCATCCACTAACTGTCTAACTGTTAGTCTATAACGCGCGAAAACGCGCGTGAATTGAAGCTTTCGGCGTTTATACGACGTATACCTACGGTTTTAGCGTATCACATCGAGTTATTGACTCTTCTTCTCTTTATGGTCTTGGTCATCACACTCCCAACTGGCCAATGGCCATCGGCCATTTGGTAGGCGCGTAGGTTACCAACAAAAAAATAGTTAAATAATTAAATACTATAATTAACAAATACGAATTTTACATATTTAATTAATTACGAGACTGCCCATCTTTTCCATGGGAGTGGGAGACAATAAGAATCTCAATTACATATATACCCTCCTTGATATTACCGGATCATTTTTTAGGAAGATCATTTTTAGGAAGATGGAAGGTTATGTTATATTAGAATTATGATGGGCATAATAACCAATCTCAATTATACACGTAAAGTAATAAATAATAAATAATAAATTTTTTATTATTAATCATTTTATTTGAATAGATGAGATTCGTATTTCACTCTAAGTGAATTTCAATGTAATTATAACAAATATTGTTTTGCTGATGAGTTGGTCCAATCACATTATCTTAGGAGAAAGTTCCAGAAAAATAATAATTATTTTTTTTTATTGCCATTTTACAATCTGGCATGGAAATGCACAAGCGGCTAATTTCGTGGTCCACGTAGGCAAAAAAATAAATTCACGTGGGAGGTGAGTTGCTGACCTGCACCAACATGATTTTTTAATTTATCCAAAATAATTCAAATCTAAAGGAAAAAAAAATAGTTTATCAAAAAAAAGGAAACGGCGAAAAAAAGTAGATTTGTTTTGTGCTTTTGTTTTTAAGACAAGCTATTACATCTTCTCCTTGTGTGATATTGCAATTAGAATTACAAAAAAATCCCTAAATTCGATTATAATTTTAATATTCGATGATAAGTATGTTGGATCAACTTTTTGATTATATAAAAAAATATATTGTTTTCCTTCATATGCACATGAGAAGATTAGAACATTTTCCTAAATATTGCTTTATCACAAGACTGAAAATATGCTTGCTTAGTCTTTTCAATTAAAATTTTTATTAGCTAGTTAAAATTGATTTTGAAAACTCTAAAATTAGTTGAATAAAAATTTGACAAATCACTAGAGACAATGACCAAAGGTCAATATCTATTATTGCTTGTCAAAACTCTGTCTCTCTCCCTTTGTGTTTCAAATCAAACCCCTATACCTCAAAAAAGTTGTTAACTTCCAATTTCGCGTGTTTTTACTATTTTATCATTCTAGATTTTTATTGATTAATGTGGGATTTTTTATATATTAAATTATATGGTATCCAAAAATTATATTAGGTTTCGACTAATTCAGATTTAAACTGGGTAGAATTATTAAAGCGTTAAAGTTCTCCTAAGAAGTATTTAACGTAAATACATGTTATGTTTTGAATCGAGAACCTTAATTAAGATAGAATAACCCATACTAACTAATCTATACTCCTGATAGTAACTAATGGTGTAATTTAGCACAATAAGAACAAAATAATAAATTAAAAATTAATATGATTAAACAATATTAAATCGGTTTCGAAACATTAAAAACAATGACTAATTTACCAAAACTTCAAAAGTGTTCTAATCATTTTAAGAACTAAGTATCTCTTTCCAAATGTCACTAATACATTCTAAATACAGTGGTCTCAACCTTCCAATTCAACATTCTAGCCTATTTTTATATTTACTTATCATTTTAAGGAAAAAAAGTTATACTTGTCTATGTTTTTGTGTGACGTGCATATATGCCAAACAAATAATAATATTATAGTCATTATTTGACTAAAATAATTTTAGCTTCTAAATTAAACTATTTTGACTTTAAAAAGGTGACTTGAAACAACACATTTTAAGCTCCCAGTCGTCTTTTATACTCAATGAAATAGTCTAATGTAGTTGGTGCTAAATTAAACATATTAAATTTTTTTTACTTTCATTTGAGCAACTCGTGGCAACAAAAAAAAAAAAAAATTCGCGAAATAGTTACGGTTTTATTAACCCCTTTCAATTAATATAACGTCATAAAATAATTAGAGGCAAAGCTTGACTCTGCAGCAGAGTAGGTGACAAAACCTTCATGGCCTTGTATTTAATTAAATCTCCAACTGGTACTTTGTTTAAACAAATATTAGTCACCAAAATTATAGAACTAAGTGACAATTGAGTCATTGAATATATCCCATATCCATGTTTATTGTTTAATTAATTAACAAATTTGCCTCGTTGTTGACAAGCAACTTGCCCTTCAAAATGCCTGCATCACTTAGGAGTTTATAGTTGTTTTATACAATTATTTATATCACGATCAGATCATAAACTCCTTAAAAACCAAAATGAAAAGCTTAGCCGGCCTGTTTTTAACTCATCCATTGCTGCAGGAGAAGTCTGTTATTACTATTTTTTAAAAAATTATATTGTCTTATAGGTTAAAATTCCGTCAATTTATATAGAAGAAGCCTGTTGAAACTTTCCTCGATATATTTTAGTTGAAATCTATTAAGAAATTACTTATCAGAGAGAGAAAAAATATACTTCGATAATACACGTAAAAGCTCAACAAATCAACTAGTTATGAGTGCCATCACTTTATGAAGAATGATATGCTTGAAGTATGCAAAATTCTTCTTTACATATGTTCATATGAAAGAACTTAAACCCTTTTTTCACATATGTGAAGAAAAAAATAATTTTTACTAATGAGTGGCTTCTAACAATCAAAATTCTAAAAGATTTTGCTAGCTACTACCTAGTAGTAACATTAGTTTTAACTTTTATGATATCAATTTATAATTGAAGGTGTACATTAAAAAAACGTAATAGTGGAAAGTCAAATATACTACACACTATTATATATGCTTTTATTATTATTTCTCTCACCAACCATTATCTAGTTGTGAATCATATTTCCAACCAAAGTAAGGTTATGACTTCGATTCTTGTTTCCCCATACAATATTCAATAAATTATTAAAAATTGATTACTATGTTGATCATCAACTTAATTAAAATGCATCAACCACTATTAATACAAACAATTTTATAGTCAACCAATGAACATATCATCATTGGCAAAGATAATTTATCAACTTAGCATGTGATTAAGATAAAATACAATTGATTCCAACGTGAGTTTGTTCCAAATCCTCAAGCTAAACCATATGCCGACTCCCTGACAATTATTATTGTCACTATTATTATCACCATCAACATCACTTTTCTCGTTACAAACGACGCTAAAAAAAAAAACAAAAAAAAAAAAAGATTTACATATAAAGGATTAATTCTTAGGTATATTTTTAATCACTGAGCATAATTTTTAGGAGCTACTATGTTACCACCTCCACTGAAAATTAATATAAATAAGTGAGAAGAAAAGTTAATTAAAATTTTTGATTTGCTGTCTCTTTTCTAAGAATTAAATCAATTAATAATAAGACTTTTAATTCTCCTAAAAAAATAATAATAAGACTTTTAATTAAAAATTTTAGTCAGGCCTTGGAATTGTCCAAAGTCGGCCATCCATTTGGAATAAATGATCAACTTTAAATTTAAATCAAATGAATATTCAACAAAATGAAATAAAATAAAATAAATGACAGCGCAAAGATGTCCTCTCTGGGTATGGGCTGGACCCGGGCCCGTAGTTATGCACACAATCCTATTCGGGTTGCTTTTAATATATTCTATTGCGTGAGGTTAAAATGTAACAAGTGGGATTTGTCTTATTTCTTTAAATCAATTGAAATTAAGGAAAATAAGAATGAGATTATATTTACTAAATCATATTTTAGAATCGGAAAGATTGAACTGCAGATAGATTTTACTTCATCTTCACTGAATTCTAATTAAATTTATTCAACCCAATTCCTTTAATGTCACAAAAATCGCAAAAATTCGTGTCTTAAAAATCAAAATATATATTCTCTGCTATATTTTTTGTTTCTCTTTTTATATATAAAATCTGCACCGACCCTCCTTTTGTTAGCTTGCAAATTTTAATTAAATTTCTACTTCTGAAGTATCAAAATTGAAAACAAGTTCAGAGAAATCCAATAAAACGGCTAGGTTTTTTGTTTCAACAATTTTACTTCCGTTCATTAATCTCAGTGTTGCACTAGGTAAAGTAGAAAAATAAATCCTGCTCATATTTTCTCTAATTTTAGTCTAATGTTTCAAGTGAAGAAACTTGTGAGTCTTACCCTAAACGTTATTGTTAAACTTTTATCAATCACCTCAATTAGACTTCTAAGCCAAATTCAAACAATTTTTCAAACATTCACTGTTAATTATGATTGTTTAAAAGTTAATTCACTACTAAGTATGAATATTTTCAATGACTTTTGCCAATTTACCCATGCTCGTGCTCAAGGATTTTGTGGTACTATTGATTCCTTATCTTTTTGTCAATGCATCAATTGATGTCTAAATGATGTCTTAAAGATCACGTAATGTCAATTGATTGGTGTAGAATAAAAATGAAGAATATTATTTTCCTTTATTATTATTTTTTTTTTATAATTGTTTTGTAAGAGAAATTTTAGTTAAGTTTTATCAAACACTTTTCTTGGTTAGTAAGAAAACGGAGAGAGAGAGAGAGAGAGAGGCAGAGTGAAGGATCTAGAGAGACCAAATTTGAGAAAAATATGTCTAGAGTCATTAACTGATGAATTGTGGTTGCGAGTGTTTATAAAACTGTGTTTAGTAGCATCTGCTCACACCAAATATGAGAGTTAAAATGGCACGAAACAATAACAAGTTGCATGACTGATTACTAACTCACATGCCGGCAGCTATATAACCAATTACATAAGTGATTAGGCAAATTAAACCATAGCATTAAATTAACAATTTTTTTTTTTGAGAAATACCTTGTGAATTAAGTTCAATTAACAAGAAAAATATCAACTTCAAAGCTATGAGCATGGTACCTTATGGAAACCATACCCCATGGCCTGGAGCAATTAGACAGTTCTAATTTTTTTAATTTTAATAATTTTTTTAATTATATGACTATGCTCGATCTGTGGAGTATGGTACTCTTAAGAAATTATAGACAGACTCCAATTTTAAAGAATTAAAATTTAAATGAGTGATAAATATCTTGTGATCACATGTTTACTTGAGACAGAAAAAATATTTTTAAAACAAAATTGAGTGGGGAAGAAGTTGAGGAAAATAATTTAAAACAAATTGAGTGGTAAACTTGTAAAGAGTATAAAATATAATGGTGATTGCTAATTTCGTAAATACCGCATGGTAATTTTGTGAAGTGTTTGCTATTATAATTAAAAAAAAGGACAAAATTTTTTACAATTATAAGCTCGCAATTAGATGATCATAAGTCCTTTGAAAAAACTTGGGATCTTTTATGTGTTTTCCTTAAGTCGTTTTAGGCCGGTATCAAAATGGGCCTAGTTCTTTTCTTGGCCCAAAGGTAACTAATCGGTCGAATCTGAACTTTTTGTCATGAAAAATTTTCGAGAACATACAGTGCGCATGAATTAGTAGAGTAGTCTAATCCAAAAATTTATTTATTTTTTCACAAGTCTCACGTATTCTTTCTTATCTAGAGATCTAATATAAAAAGGAATATGTGAGATTTGTGATTGGAATACATTTTAAAGTCCCGACGTCAAAGAGTTAATATGAGATTGAATGATGATACAATCACAAATTCTTATACAAATTTATTTTATACAAACTAACGTGTCATTAATTTATTAATTAAATAAAAATATAAAATAATAAAAATAAATTATGTGCGTAAATATAATATTTAATTAAATTAATTTATATAAAATAAATTTATATAAAAATTTATAATTATATTAATACTCTATGGGATTAGATTATGAATATTTTTAAGAACCCTAATTGATATGCTTAGTATCGAGGGACAATTGTACTCAAGTGAACCATCGCCGCGATCGCCACAAAGAGAATGTAATGTGGGATTAGGTCAGTTCGACGCTAAGTACTGCGCCCAATGTTGTAATGACAAGTGTGTGCTAAACAATTTTCCGATGGTCAAAGGATTTTGTGATAATATATGAATCTTTACATCAATTATTCTTCGGTCAGCATCACGTAATGTCAATTGATTGGTACTGGATTAATTAGAGAATAAATATTTTCTTTTCTTTTTTCTTTTTTAAGTAAATTATTTCTAGAGGCTTTTCGTTGTTGTTTTTAAATTATATATATATATATATATATATATATATATATATATTTTAAAAAAATAATTCAAAAAATTAATATAGTGGTTGCGCATCACCATCACTTTTTCTTTTTTTGGAGAGATTGGCCGATCTTGATTATGACTTATTGGTGGTATTCAAAATTTGTAATTTAACACAAATTTTCGAGCCTGACAAACATTTGTTACAGTGAAATGCTAGTTATTAGTCCGTATATCCAACAACGGGTGTAAAAAACTTTCATATTTTAAAAATTAACATTGTATCAATCTTTTTTTTTTTTAAATTTTGTATTGTATCTCTATCATTTCTTTTTTAATTATTTCCAAATTAATTCCAATTAACATCAATGAAGCCATCTTAGTTCTTAACTTTCATTGAGGCTATTGGGTGGCATTTTTTTCTCTCTTGTACTTACTGCATAAGGTTACTTGAAAGAGAAATTATCCACCTATTTGTTTTGTCTTTTTCAAAAATACATAAATATTTTTTTTTAGCACGCCACTTGAAGTTAGCTATTTATTGCACTCCGTCCATTTTCGTCTGATCTCCGTTAATGGATGTAACAAAATATTAATAAAATGACTTTTTTATCCCTCAAAGGAAAATTACAATTTAACCAAAAATAAATTGAAATTGGAGATAAATTGGTTGGATTTAAATTTTTTTAAGAAACAGAGTTAAATGCAAATGTGGATATTAGAAATTGGAAGAAAATAGTGTTTGTTGCTCGCTAGACTTTGAAAGTTTGTATTTATTTTTTTCTCGTTCAGTTGAGTTAAACGACGTTAGTTTTTTTTTTTAAATTTTCAAATCACATTAAATGACATCGTTTTACTCTTTTTTTTTTTTTAAAAAGCATAATACAACATAATTTTAGGTATTCGAATGAAATGTCTATTTTACCCTTCTAACGTCAGCAACGTTCTAACATTGGTTAGACGGAAGTGGATGAATGCAATAAGAGGCTAACTTCAGGTGGCGCATTGAAAAAAAAATTGTTTGTGTATTTTTGAAAAAGGCAAAAGAAACAGATAGATGGTAGATAATTTCCCTACTTGAAACTAAAAAACAAAACAAATCACTTCCTCTAACAATTGATTTTAGACCCCAAATATCGAAATCTAATTACATGCTTGCTATATTTGAGTCTTCTTTCCTAATTTTCATTCATAACTGAGATTCAACAATATTAAAGAGCTACTATATATATATATATAAAGATTGCATATACCTTCCCTAAATTACTAGCATATTTTATTTAAATAAGTGTAGTTACTTGAAAATATATCAAAACCGAAAAAAGAAGTTGAGATCTTGTCCTGTGCTCTGAATACAATGGCCCAGATTATTGTCTCAAAATTTCTCCTTTTCTTCATTCTCCTTGCATTAGGTAAATAAATACAAGTTGCATTATGTATTTCCCAATAATGCTTATATGAAGTTTTTTTTTTCTCTCCTATATGTACCCAACACTTTTGAAAAACATAATTCTTCAAATATTGTCAAACTATTTTCCCTGTATCATATTACAATAAAAATTGATTTTTGATTATGTCTTTCAGTTACTAATTCAATTAATCAATTTACGTGGAAATGTAGTGCATGCCATCAAGGGAGATACGTGCCAAGAAGGCTTGGGTCAATGTGGCGCTGGCAATGACTGTGATTTACAGTGTAAAGCTAGGCACGCTGGTCAAGGCCAAGGCTCTTGCGACCGCACCCTTCAGCCTCCATTGTGCACATGCTTTTACCCTTGTGGCTCTCCGTCGAAACCGCCGTCACCGCCGAAAAAGTGCATCGCTGGTTTAGGTGCATGTGATCAGTGCCGCGACAAATGTTGCAACGACAAGTGTGTGGCTCAGTTTAAAGATGGTCAAGGATTTTGTGATAATATTGGTGCCCAATATTTGTGTCAGTGCATATATGATTGCTAAATTACGAGCACTCATATGTCAGTCTTGAGCATCATAGAATTACAATTCAATAAAATTTAAGAATACATTTCCTTGAACTAAACGTTGAAATCTTTCTTCTTCTTATTTTTTTGTTTTTGTTTTTTGTCATGAAAATGAATTAGCGTCAAATTAATGAAGACGGAGAGTGAGTTAATTTTATTATGCATGGCCATAAATTGAATTATAAATAATTTTTATTTGAAAATTCTTTCAAAGGTACATTTTTATTCTACCAATTTGAAGATCTTACTTAGGCAGTGAAGTTGTCAGTTTAAAGAGAAACAAATTCTTTCCTGTAATTTAGATTTTAGCCCTCAAAATATTGAATTAATGCAGAGATTTTAATTAGCTATTATCTTACATACAAGCCAAAAAATAAAATAATATTCTTGCTATGTAAAGCATTACCAGATATTCATGTCTCGAAATTTAGTAATATTACTAAAATATAGTATTCTTTTTCATCTTCTATTTATTCTCCATTAATTACCTAGATTTCAACATGAAGAAATACTGATATAGTAGCAAGTTGGATATACCTTTCTTACTTACAAAATTTTTATTTAATGACAACTTTTAAATGGTACTTTAACTTTCAATAGCTACTATTAAATTGTATGATTCAATAACTCAAAATTTATGTCAAAATTTTAAATAAGAAAATTTAATTTAAGATATGATCTCCCCTTATATATAATATATAATTAAAATCGAAAACAAGGTGGGAACTCAATAAAATGGCCAAAGTTGTTGTTTCAACATACCTGTTTCTGTTACTTAATCTTTTGCCATTAACAACGATGCGCTTCATGTGTGTGTGTGTGTGTGTGTGTGTGTTGTTTTATCTCTTCCAAATGCCAATTCAAATAATTTTTTCAAATTGTGGTGATGTAATGCACAATACCAATGGAGATTCATGCTCAGCAGGCTCTTGCGATATGCACAATACCATGAAATTCATGCTCATCTTCATAAAGGTAAAATTGACACTGGTCTAAACTGCACAATGCCAAGTTTATTGTTATTTTCGTGGTGAATGTGGCAGCGATGGTGATTCAAGGTGTAAATCTTTGCTTGGCGCTCAACGCCAAAGGCTCTTGCGATATCACGACTCAACCCCATTCGTGCACAGCTGTTATACTGTGGTGCTCAGGCGCCGGCGCCACCGTCGCTGCCACCACCAGCACCAGGAAAATGCAATACAGGCTTAAGTGAAATATGCAGTGCTCAGTGCCGCGACCAATGCTGCAATGCCAGGTGTTCTAGTAGGTTTGCTAATGGTCAAGGACATTGTGATAGCATTGGTACAGAAATTTTGCGTCAATGCACTTATGATTGCTAATAACAGTTATCTTGCCATCATATAAAAATTGATGATATTGCAGTATACGTAAGCTGTAATTATTTTTCTTAATTTACCGGCTGGTGAGAGATTGAACGTACAAATTATAGTCATTCGCTAAATACCCCAATTAGATCCAAATCAGGTTCTTTTCTTTTTTTTTTTCCTGTATATATTTATAAAGCTAACTAGTATAGATAAGATTTAGGTTTCCTATATTTTTAAGTTTACTAGATATTGTTCTAGCATATTTTTCGAATACGCGGGAGAGAAGATACCTCTTAAAGAGCGAAAATACAGAATTAATGATAAAAATAAATTTAAAAAGATAAGTTGACAATATTATTCATGAAAGTCTTGTAAGTATCTAATAAATTAGGATGACAAACCTATTTATACTAGTAGGTATAAAATTTTAGTCATAAATAAGAGAAATAATCTTGAAGGAGACTGCTAATTTTTATCTACTAAAACTAATATATTTCATTAACCCCTATTGATTTCATAATATTCAAAAATCCACTAGTCATAAAAATTTTAAAAGAGAGGTAAGTAGGTCATCTACTTGATAATTTATCTTGACAATATAAAATATATATTTATTATAAGAAAAATATTTGAAAAAGAATAAAAAGTACAAAAAATCTTATTATTAATTTTCATTCACATCATGATATATATATTCTTTATTTTAAGTACTTTAATTTTTTATTTTAATTTCCATTTCTATGACTATTCAATTTAAAATAAATACGAATAAAAGTGTATTTAAAAATAAGAGTAATACTGTAAAATTATGTTGCTGGCATTCGTTGGTTATTATGAAAATAATAAGGAGATGAGTAGTATATATTAATTTCAGTATGAGAAACTAGAAATCTACCTAATCTTAAATCCAAAGTAAATTATAATTATTGAAATAAGCATACTAAAATAAGATAAATTCTAATAAAATACAAAATACTAAATTGATCAACTAATATAATTTCTAATTTATTTTATTCCATATGCTACTATTGAAAAGAAATGTGTTTAAAGATCATATATGTTTACGGATAGGAATTTCAAATTTCAAAGAGTTAAGAGCTTTTTGATAACGATAAAGATAAAACTTAAATATGGTATATTTTATCATTATAGTTAGTCTTGTAATTATCTTGTAAGCTAGTGTTTATCATATGTATTCTTGGCTTGCATATAAGTGAAGCATATATAATATGAACCTCATTAAAACTGAGGCTTACAAAAATTATTCTCTAGAGCTTTATTGTTTTATGGTATTAGAGCATTAAGAGTCTAACGACCTTTGTGGTTAATTCTCATTCTTTTCATGATGAGTTCTTCTTCCACTTCCCATGCTATTTCTTCGCCTCTGTCCTCTAATATTACCAATTCAATCAATGTTCATCTTGACCGAAGTAATTATCCTTTGTGGCTTGCTCAAATTGTGCCTTTTCTTCGCAGTCGTAATTTGCAAAAATTGATGGCACAAGCATTTGTCTGCTCCTTTTCTAAAAGACAAAAATGGAGAAGTAACTAATATAGTTAATCCAGCATATGAGAAAGGGACTCAAAACGACCAACTTGTTTACTCTTAGATTAATGGCTCTCTTTCTTAATCCTTACTAAGTACTATTGCACGTTATACTTCTGCTTGTGATGTTTGGTCTTCTTTAGAACAACATTTTGCTTCCCAAAATCAACAACGAATTGTTGCATTGCGTACTGAGATAGTTACTACTAAACGTGGTGATCTTTCTATTTCTGACTTTCTGGATAAAATTCATTTTATTGCCGACAATCTCTCTCTCTCTGGCTGTCCTATTTCTGATGAAGACTTGGTCTCCATTATTATGGGTAATGTTGGTTTTTTATATGAAAATACAGTTGCCTCTGTTCAAGCTCGTGAAACTCCCATTAGTTATTCTGGTCTTGAAGTTTTACTTTTGAGTGCTGAGTGACGCTCACTTCTATTAAATAGTATACTTACCCATTTGACTCAACAGTTGTCATGAAAACCACTCGAGGTGGGCCAAATAGTAGAGGTGGTCATGGCTTCCTGCGTAAAAATGGTGGTCGTGGTGGTGTTAATAATTTTACTAAGGGTTTCAATTGTGGTAATGGTTTTACTGGATGGTCTAGTGGTTCTAATCTCCAAATAGGGAGATACTACCAACTCCAGAATGTAGGAATTTTTCCTCTGTGCCAAATTTCAATTATGGTAATGGCCATATTAACAAACCCCTGATGGGTCTTTTTTCTTCTGGTAATCGGATTCAATGCCAAATTTTTTAGAAAATGGGTCACTCTGCTATCAATTGCTATAATTGTATGAATCATGCATACAAGGGTCGTATCCCTCCTCAACGGCTTTCTGCAATGACTTCTACATCAGCATCTTTTTGTTCCCTAAATTGGTTATCAGATATTAGTGCTAATGCTCATATAACTCTAGATAATAAGAATCTAGTGCATTCTCGTGATTACAATGGTCAGGATACCATTGGTGGTGTTGTGGGTGGTTCAAGTTTGTCTACTAAATCCATTGGTCATTCTTACTTGTTTGCTAATTCTTCCACTTTTCTTTTAAATGATGTTCATCATTGTCCACAAGCTTTCCATAATAGATTATCCGTTCATAAATTTACTAATGGCAATCATTATAGTTTCACCTTCTTTCCTAATTATTTTGTTATACAAGACCTGGCAATGAAGAAGATGTTTTTCCACAGACCGAGCAGTAATGGTCTTTACCCTTTTCCTAGTCAAAATTTTCAGCCATCGTCCATTTGCTTATGTTGGTGTTCGCAGTAATGCTCGAATTTGGCATTCACGACTTGGACATCCTCCGTCTGTAGCTTTAAATAAAATTATATCTTTTAATAAGTTACCTATTTTGGGATCTCGATCTTTATTTTTTTGTTTGTCATGTCCTTTAGGAAAGAGTAAAAAATTACCTTTTA
This sequence comes from Atalantia buxifolia, assembly GCA_030444775.1. Taxonomy (NCBI): domain Eukaryota; kingdom Viridiplantae; phylum Streptophyta; class Magnoliopsida; order Sapindales; family Rutaceae; genus Atalantia; species Atalantia buxifolia. The sequence goes on along the minus strand of CM059834.1, from coordinate 20,816,905 downwards.
CAGGTTCTTTTTCAATCTCTCATTTTCCTTTGGAATTAATACATTCTGATGTTTGAACATCTCATATTCGTTCTATTTCTGGTTATCAATTTTATGTTCTCTTTATTGATAATTTTTTCAAATATGTATGGCTTTATCCTATGCGATTGAAATATGATGATTTTATAATTTTTAAAATATTTAAGTTCTTGGTCGAAAATATGTTTTCCACTACTATTAAGTCACTTCAAATTGATGGTGGTGGTGAATATGTTAATCATCAATTTAAGGATTATCTAAACATTTGATGGCATTAATCATCGTCTCACATGTCCTCATCATCCTGAGCAAAATGGTATTGCTGAACATAAACATAAACAAATTGTTGACATGGGCTTAACTTTACTAGCACATGCATCCATGCCTACTACTTATTAGATTGAAGCTTTTCATACAGCTGTATACTTAATAAATCATCTACCATCTCAATCTTTAAAATTTCGAGTGCCTTACTCTTTACTATTTTCTAAACCTCCTCAGTGTGATATTCTAAAAACCTTTGGATGTGCATGTTACCCTTATCTCCAACCTTACAATTCAAATAAATTACAATTTCGCTCTAAAGAGTATGTTTTCTTAGGCTACTCGTTAAATCAACATGGATATCGTTGTTTGCATATTCCTTCAGGTACTGTCTTTGTATCTCGTCATGTTATTTTTAATGAAAATAAATTTCCTTTTGTCGACCATGTTACTGCTAGGTCTCCGGGGGTGAGTACTTCAATGTCAAATTCTGCAGAACTCAATATTCTTTGGATTAATGCTAATATTTCACATCCAACCTCAACAGAACCTTCATCACAATCTATTTCACAAGCCGCGTCACCATCTTCATATAATTCACCTTTACCTCATTCCTCAGCTTTTCTAATTAATTCTCCACTATCACATACTAGTGCCTCTTCATCTTCTTCCACTCTACCCATCTCAAATACAACTTTTTCTAGCTTCAATTCGGCCCCTACCAATTCAAATAATAATACAATTCCAGAATCATTATCTTTATCTACACTAACACCATCGATGCCTTGTGGTAATATTACTTCGGATGCATTATATTCTCATCCAATGGTCACTCGAGCAAGAGTTGGTATTGCGAAACCAAACCTAAAATATGCAAATGTAGTTACTAATGACGTTGTTGAGCCTAATGAGTTTGTGCAGGCAAATAAGGATTCTAGCTGGCGACAGACAATGAGTGATGAATTTAATGCTCTTCAAAGAGCTGGTATTAGTTCCTCTACATCCATCTTACAATGTCCTTCCAAATAAATGGGTATATCGAATTAAACGAAAAGCTGATGGTAAAACTGATGGTAGTATTGAGCGTTATAAAGCTCATTTAGTTGCTAATGGATTTCATCAACAGTCCGGCCTTGATTTTGATGAGACATTCAGTCCAGTGGTTAATTACAATACCATTCGTCTCATTTTAGCTATATCTGTTAACAATAGCTGGCCTATTCGACAGTTAGATGTGCAAAATGCTTTCCTGCATGGTTATTTACAAGAGGATGTCTATATGCACCAACCTGTTAGCTTTGTTGATCCACAATATCATATTTTTGTGTGCAAGCTTTGACGATCTCTCTATGGCCTTAAACAAGCTCCTAGCGCATGGTTTCAATTTTTCTCTAGTCATTTAGAGCAATTGAGCTTTCATGAATCACCAGTAGACTATTCTCTATTTATTTATTCATATGATTTAGTGCTTCTATATTTGCTCATCTATGTTGATGATATTTTAATTACGAGAAATAGTTCATATCATATTTCTCAAATGATAGATCGTATGGCCAAATTATTCTCTGTGAAATATCTTAGTCCTGTACATTATTTTCTGGGTGTTGAAGCTAATCAAACAACAATGGGGCTCCACTTGTGTCAAACCAAGTATATTCTAGATATTTTACAGTGCACTGAGTTCCTACATTCAAAGCCTATGACAACACCAGCAGTGAGTGGTCGTCGTCTCAGTATGTTTGATGGTGATTTACTTTCAAATCCCATCGAATATTGTAGTGTTGTTGGCACTTTACAGTATCTTACAATCACTCGTCCGAATATTTCATTTGTTGTTAATCAGGTCTGTCAATACATGCATCGCCCTACAACAACTCATTGTTGTGCAGTTAAACGCATCTTACAGTATGTGAATGGTACAACCACTCATGGTCTATTTTATTCATCTGGTTCAATGGAATGACAAGCCTTTTCTGATGCAGACTTTGCTGGTGATCCTAATGATCATCGATCCACAGGGGGTTCTTGCATATTTATCGAACCTAATCTCATTTCTTGGAGTTCTGAAAAGTAAAAAGGGGTTTCTTATTCTAGTACAGAGGTTGAGTACAGACAACTTGCATATACAGCTGCTACTTTATCTTAGTTTCGATCTTTATTCAAAGACTTACATATTCCTCTATCTTGTCCTCGCATATGGTGTGATAACATTAGTGCTATTTCCTTGGCCTCAAATCCTGTGTTTCATCACAGACCCGTCATGTAGAGGTTGACTATCATTATCTTCGAAAAAATGTTGTTCGCGGAGAGCTTGATATTAGTTGTATCTTTACTCTAGATCAACTTGCTGATTGTCTTCCTAAAGGCCTGTCTACTTCTCGCTTTCGCTATTTAATTTTCAAGCTTCCAGTTCGCTCTCGTCCTGTCAGCTTACGGGGGTGTGATAACGATAAAGAAAAAACTTAAATATGATATATTATTATCATTATAGTTAGTCTTGTAATTATCTTATAAGCTAGTGTTTATCATATATATTCTTGGCTTGTATATAAGTGAAGCATATATAATATGAACCTCATCAAAACCGAGGCTTACAAAAATTGTTCTCTAGAGCTTTATTGTTTTACTTTTAACATCCTTTAGAATTCTTCATAAAACCTCTTCCTTGGAAATACCCCATAAAAAATTTTAAAAATCCATTATTTTTATTAACAATTCTATAATTCTAAAACATCCCTTCGCAGATCCCATTTCTCTCCAACAGCCCTCGTAAACTTCACCTCTCTCGCTCCTTTCTATGCTCAAACTTTGCTGAAAATTTTTACACAAATAAGCTATTTCTCTCAAATTTTAAATAAGTTAATAACATTTGGGAGTAATAATTTGGCAGTTCTTTTTTTTTTTTTTCTTAATGTTCTTTCCTTTCACGGCTGATTAGTTCATTCTGTTTTCTCCCTCTCATGGTAAGGATGAAAAAGGTAGACATGAAGAGTTTTGTTTGATGTAGAAAATCTAAGAATTGATATGAGATTTATTAAAAATCTTTCAATTTAAAATTTTAAAGTGCAGAAATATCTGAGAAAACATATAAATCATCCAGTTTAAACACATTAAGTTTTAAGCTTTTAAAACCCTACAGTTTTAATACTTTCCTATATTTTTCTCACATTTTAAGATATCAGATCAGAAAATTACTATGAGATTCATTATTCCATCTTGAAAGTGTTGTAAAATATGTTGATTCTAAAAACTTTTTCTTTTCATTGAGACTTGCTGATTACACGAACTTTTTATTTTTCTTGAAACTGACAAGGAGCTCTCTTAGTCCTTTTATTGTCTCGGTATAAGAAGATCAGATGCTATGATACTAAATTACTGACTAAAATTCAAGAAGACGTCCTAAAGACATGGATGACAAACAAGGGGAGAAGAGAATGTCTTTTGTTGTAATTTCATTCAGGTTAAACTTGTAAATTTAAAAAGGTGGGTTTTCTACAAAGACTGCCTTGGGGTGTCAGAAGCAGATGTCAATTTCAAATTGTTAAACATTCATAAGCTTATTTTTTTGGCCTTAAAGGCCCGTTTGAGAAAATTATTATGAATAAATCTTAGGCCTATATGATGGTCTCAAAATTATGCTACACGACACTACAATTACAAATACACCCTCGGCGGGCTTTATTTTTGTTTCATGGCACGTTGCCGTACATGTGATGGAAATAATGCTTCTTCGAGCAAAAGCTTATTCCCGCAATCTCGCCTTTACCGAACTTAACGACCCAAGTCTTCTAAGAGAAAAACTCTTATCCCTCTTGAAAAAATGTCCATCCACAAAAACAGTGCAACAAATTCACACTCAAATGCTGATAAATTTTGTACAAAAACCCAATTTCCTTCTTGTCAGAATCATTGATCTTAAAGACTTCAATTACGCTTCCCTTCTCTTTCACCAAATCTCGAGACCCAATGAGTACGCTTTCAATGTGATGATCCGCGGGTTGACAACTGCGTGGCAAAAATACTCTCATTCTCTTAAACTCTATTACCAAATGAAACGTTTGGGCTTAAAACCAGATAATTTTACGTACCCATTTGTGTTTATATCGTGTGCGAATCTTTTGGCGTTGAATCATGGGGTTTCTGCTCATTCATCGGTGTTTAAGATTGGACTGGATGAGGATGATCACGTGAGTCATTCTTTGATTACTATGTATGCGAGGTGTGGTAAATTGGATAGTGCGCGTAAAGTGTTTGATGAAATTAGAGAGAGAGATTTGGTGTCGTGGAATTCGATGATTTCGGGGTATTCGAAGATGGGGTATGCGAAGGAAGCTGTGGAGTTGTTTGGGAGAATGAGGGAGGAGGAGCTTTTGCCAGATGAAATTACGTTAGTGAGCGTTCTTGGATCGTGTGGGGACTTGGGGGATTTAGTGTTGGGTAAGTGGGTGGAGGGGTTTGTGGTGGAGAACAAGATGGACTTGAACTTTTATATGGGCTCTGCTTTAATTGATATGTACGGGAAGTGTGGGGATTTAGTGTCTGCGAGGAAGGTCTTTGATGCGATGATTAATAAAGATGTAGTTACATGGAATGCAATGATCACGGCGTAAGTGATTCTTGTTTGCACTTGCTTTAATATTTTATTGTAAGTGATTCTTGTTTGCACTTGCTTTAATATTTTATGTTTTAAAATCATCTCTGAAGGAAACATTGGCTTAGATTCATCTGCACAGCTTTGACTAATTGGAGAGCTTTTGCCCAACTGATGACTTAGCTTTTCTCTTCAGAATGACTGTCTTTGCTAATGTTTAGATATGTCAATGAGAAAGATGATTAGTATTTGAAGATCTGTTGATTTTTGCTGAAAATCAAATTGATTTGACATCTTGGAGTTCCTCGCTGATTGATGAACGTGGAAAGAAAAATTTCTCCTGCTGAGATTTTGGTGCTCAAAATGTGATTGATTATCTTGAAATAATGGCTTTTCTCATTTCCTCCATATTGATTATATTGAAATATGCAATTTTACCTAGTAAACTTCATCTAATTTTAGAAGCATTGTGCTAAGATGATGGAACTTGACTTGGATTGGCTCTGTTACAACATCATCGATATGATTTTCGTAAGAGAATGTGATTCCTGATGGGCAACACTGACTGTCTTTGCATCATATTTTTACATATATGCATATTTTTTTCTTTTTTAATATATGAATCTTCTATGCAGTAACTATATTTTATTGGTTTCTGTGCTTAGTAACTGTTTATTTGACGTAAGACAGATATGCACAAAATGGCTTGTCGAATGAAGCAATAATGCTGTTCAATCGCATGAAAGACGCTGGAGTTAATCCAGATAAAATTACATTGATAGGAGTACTGTCTGCATGTGCCTCTATTGGGGCTCTTGATTTGGGGAAGTGGGTTGATAAATATGCGTCACAAAGAGGCCTACAACATGACATATTTGTTGCTACTGCCTTAATTGACATGTATGCTAAGTGTGGGAGCCTAAAGGATGCACTAAAAGTTTTTGAAGACATGCCTGTAACAAATGAGGTCTCTTGGAATGCCATGATTTCAGCACTTGCTTTTAATGGACGAGCCCAAGAGGCATTGTTACTGTTTGAGCGCATGTCTAAGGAGGGTGGGGCTGCCTGCCCAAATGATGTCACGTTTATAGGAGTACTTTCTGCATGTGTTCATGCTGGATTGGTTGATGAAGGTCGTCGATTGTTTGATTTGATGAGTTCATCATTTGGGTTAATCCCAAAGAGTGAGCATTACTCTTGCATGGTTGATCTTTATGCACGAGCTGGACATTTGTCTGAAGCTTGGGATTTTGTTGAGAGGATGCCTGAAAAAGTAGATGAGATTGTTCTAGGGGCTTTGCTTGGTGCATGTCAGAAGCAGAAAAATACTGATGTAAGTCAGCGGGTGATGCAACTGCTTCTGGAGATAGAATCTTCAAATTCTGGGAACTATGTTATCTCATCGAAAATATTTGCAAATTTGAAAATGTGGGATGACTCGGCAAAGATGAGGGCTTTGATGAGAGAGAAGGGTGTCAGTAAGACTCCTGGTTGTAGCTGGGTTGGAATTGATGATCAGATTCATGAATTTCATGCGGGTGATGATTTACATGGTTGTTCAACAGAAATTTGCCCAAGTGTTTTACTTGTTAAATGATGAGATGAAGAGGGAAGGTTATATTCCAAAGGTTGATTGTCCATGACTGTAGAGTTTTAAAAGTTGAGAAATTTCTCTAAGCCTCCAAGTACCAGTCTAATTGGAAATAGTAAAAATGCTCATACTTTTTTGGAAAAGAACTCTGAGTCTGTTTGAATGCCAAAGAAAAGGTGCAAAATTTTGATAAAATCTTTGATTCTATATATGGCTGGTACCTGGGCAATGAAGAACAGCCATATTGTCCTCCAGTCACCAAGCCTACAACTAAAACAATCATCACTAATGAATTTATTGCCAGGAGATTTTCTATAGAGTAACTCTCTATGCTTTGTTGTCATTGCATTCCTGAGGCAGCTACAGATTGGTAACTATAAATTTGAGGAGATTTTGATTGTCATCTGGAATCAATCATGATGTACACATTGCTTTTCTGAGGTAAAACTGGTCTATCTTTTTCATTTGTTTTAAGTTGCATGCAGTCTTGTTTCTTGCTTACTTTAAAATTGGTAAAGGAAACAGTTTTTGCAATTTAATTTGTTTCTGGAGCTCTACTGCCTTTTCAATTGGAGTACACTGCCTACAACGATGTTACTGTACAAATCTTATTCATGATAGAAAGAGAAAAAATGCATTGGAAAATACCCAAAAAAGGTGCCCGTTTGACAAAATGGGCTCTGATTTTGTTTTGAATGCTTACATATATCTAATGTTATTATTTAAAAGAATTTCTGCCTCTTTATCTAGAAGGTGAAGTATGATGTGTAAGGTTCATTTAAATATAATAACTTCTTTGATTCAAAGTGCCTCTCAACCTTCTCTGTTTTCAGGTTCTGAATTCAGTAGCTAGTAGTCTTACGAAGAGTGATGTCATTGGAAGAGTTGATGTGGAATCCTAAAGGTCATTGAGCTGGATATTGAGATCCTCGAGGTAACTAAAGACTGCATTCGATTTCTTCAATCTGGCGTTAATTTGTCTAGTTACTTGTTACATGTTACTTTTATTTCAGTCTCATACTCTCATTACATGCACGCATTCTATTGAATAACTATATTTTGTAGGTATCATAAATCACATATCAAGCCATATTTTGTCAATGCCAGTGGTTCACTTTTTCTGCATCCAATGTCCAATGACAGGTTTGGCTCATTAACTAGAACAAAAAGTTAGCTTATCAACTTATGGATAATTTGAATCAAAATATCCATTCCTAATTAAAAATTTGTCCAATTGAGATGAAGGACCAGTTTTACCTGGATCCATCATTACAAATTTGATGAAGGGGTTTGCCTGTGGTCAATGCGACAGATTTTGATAGTTGCTCTCTATAGAATCTAACCTTGATGAGCAAGATCTCACATACATGAGCTTGCCGCTGATGTACTTGTGATTTCATCTTTAGTTGCCCCCGATGGTATTTGGCATGTATGACCTTACCTATGCAATAATGTGGTTTATTTTCTACCAGTTTAAATGTTTAGGGCTAACCATTATTTTAAGGTATGTTTGGAATTAAAGTGCTTGATATAAGCGAGTGGATGCATGATTAATAAATATTTAGTTGTAAAGTAAAATTGAATGTTTACAGAATAATTTATCTGTAATGTTTTAAAATTAAGAAAAAGGACACTTATACTCTCAAGGTTTGGGAAAATAGTCACAATGACCTCCAAGTTTTTAATAAGAGGCATTAAGACCTCCTTTCGACCATAATATTCTTTGACTTTATAAAACAAAAAAAAAATTGACCCCAAATTTTTATAATAAATAGATATATGACATTAAAATAAATATAATAATATATACATTTTAAAATAATTTTAATATTTAAAAAATATTTCAATATTTTATAATCTATTAGACTTATTTTATTAGATTAAAGTAATTTTTAATGATAAATAGAAACATAATATTAAAATAAATAAATTAAAATTATTTTGATTATTATTTATATTATTAATAGGGGTATATTTGTTAATTGTAAAATCTATTTAACCTAAAGATTTATTTAAAATCTTCATAATAAATATAAATATATTATTAAAATAAATATAATAATTTAAAATTTTAATATTATTTTAAATGTTAAAAATAATTTAATATTATTAATTAAAAAATTTAAACTCAATTTTTTAATTATTAAATTCAAAGGGTATTTAGCTTAAAAAAATAGCCTTTTAATATCTATTTTTAAAAATTCAGAGATTTTTGTAACTATTTTTAAAATTAAAGAGACACAATGGTTATAAGCATAGCCCTTCATTATTTTGACTTTGAATGATCAAACATGGACACTTAATTGGCAGAAAATGAATGTCAATAACTGTGTCTGTTGATGGTTTATACTTTATTGAATAGCATTATTTTCAGAGAGCTTTCCACATACCACAAGAGCCAGAAATTCGACTCAAATTATGTGGTGAACATTTGGATGCACATCAAATCAATTTGAAATGGCCAATTCCAATCATGATTATCATTTTCTCCACCCATAATTGTCATTTTCACTTCTATTTTGCCTTCATAATTGGTGGATGATACCATTTTGTAATTTTGAAAATGTCAATACCATTATGTATTTAGAATCGAGTGGAGGTGACGTCAAAATGTTGAATTAGGGGTTTTGCCACTCGCTTAGTGGCGGAACCACTCTTACGCCCGGGGTTGTCCGGGCAACCCCCGAAATTTTGAATTTTTTTTTTTATTATAATGACAATTTTAAAATATTAAGTAAAAAAATAAAAGTTGAGGAAATTATTAATAATCAGTAACTCCTAAATTTTGAAAATATATTAATACCTCTCACTAATTTATATTTCTTATTATTTTATTTTTTTATACAGAAAGTAAATTATTTAATTTTTTTCTCTCTCATTAAAGAGCCGTAACTATCTCTGAAGTCCCTAAAACTCAAAATTGACGTTTTTATCTTCTATTTCCTTTGCTAAGTTTATTTTACAAAACATAACTAAAAGAACAATTTTATTTTCCTCTCGAGGTTTTTTTTTTTTTTTAATTCTCTCCCACTAGGGTCAAGGATCCAAGATTTTCTCTATTTACCAAGGATCCAAGTTCATTTTGTTTATTATCCCACAAATAAGTTTTCAAGAAAGAACGACAGCTCTCAATCTTATTCAACGGCTCACCCAAAGTAAAAGTGGGCTAATAAAGTCCCAAAAATGGGCAATGACAAATGTGGAAATCAATTTTGTTTTTTAATATTACCATGCATACTAAACAAAATGTATCTCCCTATTTATTTATTTATTTATTTTGAATTTTTTGCTTCTAACTTCTACAGTGAAGTAAGGGTCTTAAAGTCTTAATGCCTTTTGTTACTTTGCATGATGCATGAACTTGCTTGCCTCAGAAACTAGAATTGCTCAATGTCTAATTCGGCGACAAAGAAAACATAAATAATAAAATGGGCCACGTCATTGTTCCTCTTTCTTCACCTGACAAGGCCCGCAGTAGGCACCTAAAGATTGTGAATCGCTGACACGTTTTCCACTAACCATTGTCCATCCAGCACTATATTTTCTCCAAAAATTATTTTGAGCCTTTGAGGTAGCCCGTTTTCTTCTTCCTCTTATCTCGGACTGTTGGAATCCATTATATGCCTATCATTTTCATTTCAACTGCACAATCCTTGTGCTGCTCTTTAAGGCGTGCTCAATAATTGAAGCCAACGGGGCTAAATATTTTCATAGATTTAATGTGGGGATCCCACTATTTACCGTGGTTTGAGATGAGAATACGTTACCAAAATGTAGGCTTTATCAAGAGGAGAAGATTGTATGGTGATAATTGACGTTACATCCATTATTCAATTCTCGCAATACTGAGGAGTTTGGCATATGTTATCATTAAAGGTGTGTTTGCTTATTGAACTCTTAATCGGATCGCATCTTTGGAGACCACTGAGAGATATAATGTTTACATTGTTGGCATACAGATTAAACAACAGAGTATTCCCAAGTATACACATTTGATTTTAAATCGTTTCGTTTTTAAAAGTAAAATGGTACAAAATCTAACTCATTCAAATCAATTCCATCCAAGATTTTACTATCATTTAATAATCATATTCGTTATAATACGAATTTTGTATCCTAACTTTTATATACGTGATATTACTTTATTTTATTAAAAAAGTCGAAGTTAGAATGGGTGAATCATTTATAAAGGACTAAAAGTATAAATATATAAAAAGAGGTTCCCAATCCTGTAGATTTGGAGGTCTTCCTATTGCTTGGAACTGCCTTAAAATATACATTCCGTCATACGTGGCAGGTGGGGGAGCAAATATGAAATTTTTTAAACAATTTAGAAGAGGATTGGCCATGATAATAGGAAAAGGCATACTTGCAACAAAAGCTGTCCTCTCTTGCAATGTTGCAATATACTGTAAATAAACCAGCAATATGCTTACTTTTCACGATGCTTTTTGGATAAACAATTGTTATGCAACCTAACACACTTTTCTTCAAAACAAAAAACCTATATAAAACTTTACTTTCCTGAAACTTCAAAAATCTAAAGCCAAATGTTACTTGAGAAAATTACGATTGTCCACCGTATAAACCCTTGTATATTAATAGTTTTGTAATGAATAATATTATTAAAGCTTATTTACACTTACATATAAACCAATTCAGGACAACTATCTATTGAGAATGCTTTTGGTGTTATTGGAGTATTGACCTTTATCCATTTACTATTTACCACGTGTGTATGTATTTTATTATGATTGGTTGAAGCATACACATAACAATAAATGAATGAAAAGGAAGTAATACTCCAGAAACACCCAAGAATTTTTCCTATTTAAGTTGTCACATGTTTCTCGTCTATTAACTTTATATTGTTATGTTTTACTCTTTCATTGATTTAACGCATTACTCTTATGAGCAAGGTGTATTAATAGTTTTAAATAGATTTAGGGGGAAAAAAACTTTCTTAAGGGTATGTAGATATAATTAGTTATATTGCTAATTAAAATTAAAATCATAGGTAAATTCTCGTTCTATATGTTTTGACTTAAGTACATGTTTAGTCCTTATACTTTAAACACTCCTACTATTAAATGCATTACAATTTTTGCCCTTATTTGTTTTTTGCTTTTACAATAATATCCTTACAACAATATTGTTGACATTGATCAATTTACTTATAAAAAAATTAATTAACTAATTAAACAAATAATTATTTATTAACAAATTAACCAATAGATATCAATATAAAAGAACTAGTTTTTTTTTTTGTATTCTTGCAATAATCTTACCTAATAATTATTTATAAAAAATTAATTTACTAAATTAATCCCAAAAGTAAAATAATAATGTAAAGAATTTCACTAATTTTTTTTAATTTTTTCTACTTTCAAGGCTAATTGGATAAATAAATATTTTTTATTTTCATTAATATCCCTAAGAATATTGTTACAAGAGTATTATTATAAAAAGCAAGAAAAAGTAAGAGTAGGAAATATAATATATTAATCAACAAGAGTGTCTTAAAATATTTTTTAAAATATAAAGACTAGATGAGATTTCTACAACAAAATATAAGGACTAAACAAATATTTATCCTTAAAATCACTTACAAATTTTTATCTTCAATAGTCCCACACACACTCTAAAGTGATCACATATAGACGACTTTATTTAACCAAGAGCCATTTGATCTTTCTAAAAAGCATAGCCTTTGACCGCTCCATTATCTTGAAAGGTGAGTTGATTGTACAAGAAAATTAACTAGGCATGTTGAGCCATTTGATCTTCGACAGTCCCCCACACACCTAAAGTGATCACATATGGACGACTTTATTTAACCAAGAGCCATTTGATCTTTCTAAAAAGCTTAGCCTTTGACCCGCTCCATTATCTTGAAAGGTGAGTTTGATTGTACAAGAAAATTAACTAGGCATGTTGAGGGAAATTCGATTTTGCGTACTGTGTCATTGCCTTTCAAGAGCACTAACATTTAGAAACCAGAGAATCTCAATGATTTAACCAAAAAAAAAAAATGCGGATGTGGAAACACTAAAGGGCAATTATTTGTATTCGTTGACGAAGAAATTATAAAATTAAACCCTTGAAAGACTATGCAAAAGTTGATAAGAAAGATGCAAAAGCTATGGCTTATGTGAAAAAGATGTCCACCACATACAATAAAGTGAACAAATTGTGTAATTAACCTTTGGCAATTGGCACACAAAAAACAAGAAGGCAACGAAGAAGACCCTAGTGGATGACTCTGCAAATTCTGTATTTCAGAATCATTGCACCAATAACATGATTTGGATCCCAGAAACATAAATCTAAATGGTGGTAGCTAAATCATCACTCTATCTTTATCTTTTGTCAAAAGGCTGCTAAAGTTATGCAATATTCTAAGGATCTTGAATTTCATTAGCTTTTTATGTGGCTATAGATTAAGCGACAATTCTTGTTTAATTGTGCGGATAAGAGAATATAAATCTATTATGCAATGAGCATATAGGATGCTAACAATTAAAAAAAAAAAATTGTTTATAGGTACTGAATAATTTTTCAATAAGGAATTCTTTAAGATATTAAAATAAAGAATAAACTGATAAAGTATATTGTATTAGAATGTTATTTATTTATTTATTTTTTTGTCTTTTAGGTAATGACTTATAGTTACTTATACATTGTTGATAACCCACTCAGATATTTTAATTTTTAACAAAGTCTACCAATAAATTGAATACAAGTAAGTAAGTAGTGATTATGACACAATTAAGAATGTAAAAATTTTTAAATTTTTTAATCAATTATATATTTTTTATAAATGCATGCATGGCATAAAATCTTTAAAGGTTTATAGAGAATTCAAACTCCATTCAATAAACTGAATGCATGCATGGCTTCGGTTCTTAAGAAATTATTACAATTGGTTATGGTTTTAAAATAACTTGGCTCTATATTCCGGTGTTCGAAGATCGAAAGCAAAAAGGTAGAAACTGAATTTCAATTATGCGGAAATTTGATCTTCAAAAGTAAAACTTTTGTCTCATGAAAGCAGGTGAGGGAACAACTATAAATTTCATAATATATGTGCATGATACAACTAACATTGATGCTCTTTGAAATGAAGAATGATGTAGACAGAAGTATCTGGATATTTTATGCACAGGGTTGCTCAGTTGAATAACGATATATATTTGGTGGCAGCGTGTATATCTTAGCATATAAGATTCTCGTCTAACATGAGCTCTTTAAAATGAAATTTAAAGTTTTGATAGGTGACCATTTAATTTATATGACAGGAGATTCTTTAAAGTATATCTACTCCCCCTCATGAAAAATACTCAGTAAGACAAAACCTTATAGTTGGTATGAATTCAAACTCTTTTTTTTTTTTTCCTTTACGCTTTCACTCACCCATTCAAACTCAATTTCAGAATCTGAATTATATGAAAACCGAATCTTACCTCTAGTTAAAATAACTATAAAGAAACACACACACACTTAGACGGCGAGTAAAAAATGTTTATTCTTCGGAGAAAGATGAGTATGAATTAATCTACGTTAGCCAATAAAATTATTAACTAGAGAAACTATAGCCCATTAACTTTAGTGGGACAAAGATTGTATTCGCATTTCACTCTACTATTGGTTGAATTGAAATGATTTGTTTAGTCAAGGACTCAAATTATCACAATAGCGTTTTCATGTGCTTAACTAATAGCAAATTTGGTGATACATCCACTTCCACGTATATGTTATCCTAAACATGCATTTGATTGTTTTGTTGTGAATATTAAGTACGACAAAGCGTATTCCAATTTGTTCAAGGTAGCTCAATGCACTTTTGGGACTTTACTTAAAGAGAATGTACTTTTAATTAAATAGTCAAAATTTTGCATGGTAGCGTGTAAAGAAAATAGAAACAAGTTCTTGCTAATCCATGTATACAGCAACTTAAAAAGCAATCCATAAGAACGAAAATTTGTTATTCACCATTTTTATAACATTTTTCAAAATCATTTTGTTTTGCGAAATGTTCAATTACTTTCCTTCATGATTGATTATAGTTGGAGCCACAATGAGCCAAGATGGGGTCATAGAGATTTTGATTGGGTATATATAGTATCAAAACAACTTCTTAAAATTTTAATATCTACAACAACTTGTGAATTTTAAACATTACAGTGATGTAAATGTTATATGTTGTTATTGAAATTCAAGAAATATTCTACGTCATGAACTTTCACTTCCTGAACTAAATTATTGACAACATGTCCTTGCAACTTATAATTATATTCAATCATTCGCCACTAACATCACGATTACTTCAAAAGTAATAATAGTACGAAACTGACCGTTGTTTATGTGTATACGCGTGTGCGCTTTTGTTTATTTGTATTATCTCCTCCAAATGCCAATTCAATTAATTTATTCAAATTCTGGCGATGTACTGCGCAATATCAATGGAGATTCATGCTCAGCAGGCTTAGATGCATTGAGGGTGTAAATCCTTTTATGGTGCTCAAGGCCAAGGCTCTTGCAGTATGGGCACATGCTTTTATCCTTGTGATGCTCAGCTCGCACCACCGTTGCCACCACTTGCGATACAGATTTAAGTGAAATATGCAGAGTTCAGTGCCGTGACAAATGAAGCAACACCAAGTGTGCTAATATGTTTGCTAATGGTCAAGGACATTGCGATAACATTGTTACCCAACTTTTGTATCAATGCCCATATGATTGCTAAATAATATCTTGCACATCATGTGATAATTATCAATAATTATGTGCAGTAGATTGATGATATAATACATAACTGAAAAACTCTAGTCAAATGTAATTTCTGAAAAGCTTAATAACGTTCGACGAATACAACACAACTGTAGCATTATTTATTCTTTTGCCCTAATAAATTAAAATAACCTAAAAAAAAGATCTTTCTTTAATAAGGCGAGTAAATAAAGCTTATAAGATATATGGAGCTAGTTAAAACAACAATAAAAGAAAATATGTTTGGATCTCTATCGGCAACTAAAATAGGCTCATACGTAAGAAAAAAGATGAATATGAATCAATCAACTTTAGCCAATATAATTGTTAATTAGGAAGCAACAATAGCCCATTATTTTAGGGGGGAAAAAAAAGAAAAAAAAGAGAGAGAGATTGTACTCACATTTCAATTCGACTGTGGTTGAATTGAAATGATTTGTTGAGTCAAAGACTCAAACACCTCATGACAATATCATCTTTGTTTTGCATAATTAATCGCAAATTTGGCGGACATCCACTCCCACATATATGATATCCTAAACAAGCGTTTGATGATTTGGTTGCGAATATTAAGTATTATAAAGCGTATACCAACTTGTTCTAAACAGTTCAACTTGTTATAAAGTATATCAGGGCATAAACTGTGGCATATATATAAACTTTATCTAATGATTCTGATCTAAGAAAAATTCTGCCCCAGCAAAATAATATCATTTTGTGAGAATCAGCATCGAGATTCTTGCGTTATAACATTACATTCCCACCATGAAGGTGGAAGGCCTAGTGGGTCTACTTTTGAATAACTTGTGCTTATCATGGGCTTGAAATTGGGCCTTATGGTGCTCCTGCAATTCGCTCTTTCATTGGTCCACCCAAAATTTGACACATAGTGGTGTGGATCCCACCTCAAATTAGAGTGGAGTAAGGGTGGATTCCTTGTTGACGCTGTGGGTGACAATGGATTTATAATAAGGGTCATATATTTTGAAGGATGTGATTTCAAGGTCAAACCCCCCGTCTCAAATCCCAAAAAAATCGGATTGTGATGTATCTGTTCTGTACAATCATTCAAGCATTTTAAGTCATAAGCGGCAGACTCACTCGGGTCGTTTTCGCATGAAGTTCATTCCATCTTTAATTCTCAAAGAAATAGTCAAGAAGATTAGGACCATTCTCATGAACGTAACATTGACTTAAAAGCCTGAAAAAATTTAGCCAATTTGCCAGAGCCGAACTTTAAAGTGCAAAACTGATCGATCAGATAGAGAATCCTTTATTACGTATACGAGCTTACCCTATTTTTGAATATTAATCCTATTTTGTCCAAACATTTACATACATGCCAAAAAATTCAGCTTCAGTGTAAGCAATTTTTTATTTTTTATTTTATTTTTCTGTAATTGTGTACTTATCATAGTAGCAATATTCAGACACACGAAATAAAGAATATTGAATTAAATGTACAAGCAATGAAAAAATGACACGAGCATATAGTTCGAGAAGAAATTTCAATGGCATCACTTTACTTGGATATCTTATTTCTTTCATTTGTGTTTACCTAGTCGCCCTATGATTATTAATGTTAATCACTCTAAAGTATACATCATTTCATTATCCATATATAATACTATTATGATCACAGCCGGCCCTAAAATATTTGGGTTCTAAGGCGATTTTTTTTTTAATGGTACCTCTTTTTATTTTACAATTTCAATACTCAAAGAAATATTAAAAAAAAAAAACTCAAAAGTTCATTCCATCTTTAATTCTTAAATTTTACTAGTAATAAAAAAGATCTTAAAAACTTTCAAAAACAAAACCTAAAAAAATAGCCAAGAAGATTTGTTTTTTTACTTCCATTATAATTATTACAAAAATAAACAAAGAAATAAATAAGAACAATATTATTTTCAAATGAAATATTTAGAATGACTACACATAGAAAGTTGAGATGATGAATTCATTATCAAATAATAAATATGAACTTTAAATTTTAAGAAACTTTTTTTCTTTTTTAAATCAAACAATGAATGTAATAATTTTTGTATAAAGAAAGGAGCATTAAATTTTTCTATCTGTTATTTTTTTATATTATAAGATTTTAATAGAAATTAAAAGGAATATTAAAAGCCAAAGATTTCAACATTAAATAATCAAGGGTTTTTTTTAAAGGAAATTGAAATGGTAAAGGATTTAATTTTTTTTTAGAAAGACTAACAATAAATGAATTAATAGTTAAACAATATTAATAATTATATCTCTTTAACATTAAGATTACCAAATATTGTTTTTCTATAAAAAAAAATAATTATAAAGATATCTTATAGGCTTTTATACAATATATAATTGATAATTCTAAAAAAATCTATATTAATTAAAAAATTATTAAAAAAACTCAAAAAAATAAAACCTTAAAAAATGATGGGGTCTTAGACGACCGCCTTATTCTCTATGCTTAAAACCATATATATATATATATATATATATATATATATATATATATATTTATTTATTTATTTATGTGTGTGTTCAAATATCAGTACTTTAATAAATAAATTATTTTTAAGCATCCATTAAAAGTTCCTTTTATCTTTTGTGTACCACATTATAAGACTTGTGGCTTTACCAGGGAAAGGCCAAAAAAAAAAAAGAGACCAAGACCCCAGAATTTCTCTTCATCTTACAGATGTCGAAATGTACTAAAATCACACTCATAAATGATTTTGTATAGAACCTTTTTTACCTGTAACCTGTATCTCTTTATGAGTCGGTTACATTTTGCGTCTTTATTTGCTTTTCAGATATTTTGCCCATGCAAGAAACAAAAAATCATCAATTTATCTGTTGTTGCCCTGTTGTGTTATTGTTAAGACCTTTCAAATTACGGATACGTCCTTTGTTAAAATTAAATACCATCCTGACCTCCTCACCCATATGAATTAGCTGTGACTTCGGGATATTAACTCATTATGTTATATATTCGTTAATTTTTTCACATAATTGTTGATTGTCAAGGTTTAAACATAGAACTGTACCTCTTTAGGATCGATTCACATTAAAATAAGTCAATAGATTGTCAACTTACCCCCCCCCCCCAAAAAAAAAAATTACTAAATCATTTTTTTTTAATAAAACATGAAAACTCAGAACCAAATGATGAAATTGTTCCATTGTTGTATACTTTCGTCTGCAATAAGCATAGGTTCCATTATTTATGAATATTCGGATCAAGTCAGGCACTTGTTTCTCAATCACTTCAATATCCAGAAATTTTGGCAGAAATTCTGTAAATTTTGTTGGGCGCTAGGAAAGTGAAGAGAAGAATGAAATTTGCGGAAATGACTCAACATGAAGAGGACAATTTGTATGCCGTTTCATGTGATTATGTATATATGGAAAGCCACAAAAAATAAAATTATGAGTTATTACTTAAAATATAATTTTTTTAAAACAAAAAAAAATGATGAAAAAGATTAAAGATAGAAGTTGGTTGCTTAAAGAAAGTGATTGGAGTGTTAGAAGATTAATTAATTGGATTATTAAATTAGGATAAATGTCAAACCAAAAAAATTTAGAAATCTCTATCAATTTGAGCACATATGCATGGCATCTAAGCATTCGTGTGCATTCACATGTGGATTCCAATTTTAATTTGTTCTTCAGTTGATACTCCACACTTTTTGTCCCGTCCCACGAGAGCAAAGAAGAGAAAGCCATCATTCCCACGAATGATGATAATAATAATAATATGTACTCCCTTTGAAAAAAATATACAGTAAATTCCATTAAGAGGATCAATAGTTAGCCAATTTTCAACAAATAAAGCAGTAAAAGTTGAGTACCATCCACGGTCCGTGATGCTCTTGAATTTTATGTTTGCACAGATAAAATGCTGTGACAAGGTATTTACAATTTTGTATTAGCTATAAATTTACATGTATCCTAACCATATTTTATCCCAGCTTTTTCTACACGTGCACGAAGTTGGGACAAATATATATATATATATATATATATATTTCTAACTAATAACATTCAGTCCAAATGTTGATTGAGGGACAGCAAAAACCAAAAAGTTGAACACGAACATCAAAATGGCACCTCAATTTAGCCAGCCACCTTATATCTGTCGATGTTCCGGCTGAATATCAGCACTGTATATATATAACGATTATTCGTAATTTCATTTCAACCAGGCTAGGCTCAGGCCGTCGGCCGCGTATGGACAGGTTGGTGATTTCATGTAATTATTTTTTGGAGCCAACGTGTTTCCGCAAAAATACTGAGATTTGGGGCAAATGGCTCCCAAGGTAGTCATAAGTCACAAGTCACATAAAATCATCGCGCACTCTCTCCTTTTTTATCGCTATCTTTTGCTTGGGTGGAATTTCTTTTTTGTTTTTGTTCTTTTTTAAATATTCTTAATGCATTCTATAATTGTCTTTTCACTCACACAGTAATAGAATCCTCCTCTGCTTATTTATTAAACTCCTCCATTGGTTCTTGCCTACTTAAACCTTGTTAGCTTGCCTAGCTCTTCTCATCACATTCCCCATGCCAAGGCCTTCAATAGGCTCAAAGCTAAAGCTTTTTCCTCCCGCATATGCAAACAAGTTGATCAGTTTCTTTATTATTTCTTTCTTCTTAATCGTATCACTCTTCTCCTTCCAGATTCAACAACTTTTAATTTGCTTTCTTAACTTACAATATTAATGGCTGCTGCTCAAGAAAGAAAATATCAGAAAAGCTACTTTGATGTCTTAGGAATCTGCTGCTCTTCAGAGGTTCCTTTGATAGAAAATATCCTCAAATCTCTTGAAGGAGTTAAAGAAGTTTCAGTGATTGTTCCGTCAAGAACAGTCATTGTTCTTCATGATGCTCTCCTCATTTCTCAGCATCAAATTGGTAAGAAAAATTCATTACCCCTCACCATCTTTTTTGTTATTCTGTTTTCCATTAACAAACTTTACTTGTTTTAAAAGGAACAAAATTGTAATGGCATGGTCTCATGATATTAATGCTTTTGCCCAACAAACTGCCTTTTTTTCCCAAAAAAAAAATATTCCTTATTTTAAAGTTTCCATATGTGGAACAAGTTCGTGCAAGCTGATGTGTCGCTGTGGTCATTAGATGGGACTTGGGAGCTCTACAATTTGTTGCCTTGTTGGTGGGTGATAAATTAATTGACAGATAAATGTCGTGGTTCATAATTAAAAGCTACATAATTTGATTAGGGAGATTTTGTTCCAGAATCCAGACTCACTTGTGATTTTATTTTATTTCGTATGGATTCGATATATTGTAGCTGAATTCCTTGCAAAACTATGAAACGTCCCAACTGAATTATTATATTTTATTCATTATTATTCATTTATTTATTTATTTCAAGATTTTTGTGACATGCGTCCTACATTTCGTCGTTTAGATTCATTTATTTATTTTGATTATTCTTGATTCGGTCGAGGATTTTGAGCATTTTGATGCATACTTTTTCAGAATTCACACACTTAATCATGATTAAGTACCTGAACATTTTGATTAATAAATTCGTTTAAAGATTGAGTGCCGACCCATGATGAACTGTAGGACCACCAACTTTACTTATAATGCTCTTGTCCACAATACCTATCCCCCTCATGTTTTTTGAATTAAAAAATGTTTTTCAATTTTTAAAATTATCATTTTTGTTAACTAGTACCCCTTCATTAGCCAGTGTAATCGACCAGAATTAATTGAGTTGCACATTAATCTCTTCATTAGCCAATTAAATCAATTAGCACTCATTATTTTTTGTATCGATCGATGATCATAAAAAGTTAATTGTTCTTATTATGGTTACGGTTTTTATTTTTCCCTTAATGACAGTCAAGGCTCTAAATCAAGCAAGATTCGAGGCAAATGTGAGAGCATATGGAGGAACAAGTTACCAGAAAAAATGGCCAAGTCCATATGCAATGGCATGCGGTGTATTGCTTGCAGTATCAATATTGAAATATGTGTATCATCCATTACGTTGGTTTGCCCTTGGAGCTGTTGCTATTGGCATCTTTCCAATTATCTTAAAAGGACTTGCCGCAATCAGAAATTTTAAGCTTGATATCAACATTCTTATGCTTATTGCAGGTAAGTCAGATTCTTTTTTTCTCCTCTTTTCTTTTCGTTTGGGAAAATTATATATCAAGAACATGGAATCTAATTTAATATTCGTTTGGTCCATTGTCAAAAACATTTCCCTTAAGTTTATAAAATAGCCAAGATTCTCCTTCAATTTGTCAAAAATTCCTCAACCTCGGGGTTTCTTGACTATTTTAAAAAGTTGAAAAGTTATTGGTTATTTTCAAAATTTATGAAAGTTTCTTTGGTAAAAGATCAAACAACAAAGTGTTTTTTTTTTAATTATTAGCTGTTCTCTTTAACATAATGAAACCATTCAACCAAACTCTCTCGGAAAGAAAATAAAATTTTTAATTGAATTTGAAATAATTAAAAAATTTCTCTCTTCAAATTTTGGTTCGAACAGCCCCATCATGTTAGCTTGATGATATGGTGTGATTTTCTACTTAATTATTTTTCCTCTTCGATTTGAAGGATAATTTCGACATACATACTTAGTCAGAATAGTAATAAATATTATATCAATTTATACAAATAATCTTGACAACTGATCAATTAAAGCCTTCTTAATTCTTGTAATTTTTTTTAAAAAATATCTTTGACCATTATGATTACTTTAAGATAAGTTTTATTTGACTATTTTCCCCTAATAATATAAAGTGACCAAGTTACCCCAAAAAATATGAGCTTTTTATATAATACTTTATGTATTTAATTTTATTTGATTAAATCTCCAAATTTCTTCTTTATTTATATTTTTTTAAAAAACAATTTGGATTTATTGTAATTATTTCTTGAGAGTGGGGTGGGTTTACAAAAATTGTGGGTGGAAATTTTACCAGCCGCAATTAAAATAAGTTATTAGCAGATTAGTCACTGTATTTCACAATAACTTTATTTACGTCTATAGATTTATGACATATATCAAATAAATCCTTGCTATTCATCTTTATTAACGCAAATTTGACAGATGAATGGTGGTATCATAATTTTAAAGCCAGCACTAAGTCTCCATTAATAATTATTTACAAAAATTGATTGTAAAACTGGTAAACATCGACCCAATTAATACATTCGAAAAGCACATAAACCCAATAATTATTGATCATATTTTTTAATCAATTCTTTCCATTCCATGAATAACAAATAAATCAACTGAGTTTCCAATCTCTTTTTTCTTTAAAAAAAAAAATTGTATTGACACAAAAGACAAAATAACAAACGAGAGAAACGTTATGACTTGTTTGAGTGAGCTACGTGTTCATTCACTTTACAACTCAAAATTCAAAAGGTTGCAAAAGCTACAACCTTTTCTCGCCCAATCTCCTTTCTTTTTCTTCTCTTTTAATTTTCATTCGGTAGTGTCTTTTGACCATGCACTAGTCGTGCATTTTGTTGCCTTGCTTTGTAAACTAGCTAAAGTAAATCCAACCAAAAACAAACAAAATCATATATGCTCATTTATACTTTTTATTAGGCGTGGACGTTCACATTTTAGGATAGACAAACATTAAAATTTAAGAATTATTATTAATAAAAATTCTTAAGTACAGATATTCTCATGTTGTAAAATTTGAATATGATGTTATGCAACACTGTGTAGTTGCTATATGTATGTATCACTACATAATATTAAATCCGAACTTTATATGTCCGGACATCCGCACTGGAGAATTAATTTAATTATACATATAAATTTCTCTCAACGATGAAATATGATGAAGATGCTCAACTCAAATAACTTGCATTGGCCTGAATTCAGAATATATCATATTACGAGTTAGATTAGTTTTTTATGTGTTCTCTTGTACGTAAAGTGTATCCTTGCAACAGTGAT
Source organism: Atalantia buxifolia (assembly GCA_030444775.1). Lineage (NCBI taxonomy): Eukaryota > Viridiplantae > Streptophyta > Magnoliopsida > Sapindales > Rutaceae > Atalantia > Atalantia buxifolia. Next base: position 20,793,721 of record CM059834.1, on the reverse strand, counting down.
AGGTACAATTGCCATGAACGATTATATTGAAGCTGGCATCATTGTCTTCCTCTTCACAATTGCTGAATGGCTTGAGTCAAGGGCAAGCCTTAAGGTTTGCAATCAGACTGCCTTCCTCATTCAATATTTTTCTCGTTCACAAAATTATAAAATGAATTAATTTAACGTGAGCTGTAAGGACATTTCATCACTCGAACAATAATCATCAATATCAATTTAATTCTCAGGCTACTGCTGTAATGTCATCACTGATGAGCATTGCTCCTCAAAAAGCAATAATAGCTGGAACCGGGGAAGAAGTTGATGCCGGCGAGGTGAAATTGAACACTGTTCTAGCGGTTAAGGCTGGTGAAGTTATACCAATTGATGGAATCGTTGTCGATGGGAAATGTGAAGTGGATGAGAAAACTTTAACCGGGGAGTCATATCCTGTTTCAAAGCAAAAGGGTTGCACTGTTTGGGCTGGCACAATTAATCTAAATGGTTCCATTTATTTGATTTCTCTGTTAATGCTTATATATTAATCCAAGATGTTGAAGTTGTTATACTAAAGTGTTTGAGTTTCTTAACTTACAGGTTATATTAGTGTAGAAACTACTGCTGTAGCCGAAGATTGTGTCGTGGCTAAAATGGCAAAGCTAGTGGAAGAAGCACAAAAGAGCAAATCTAGAATACAAAGATTCGTAGATAAATTTTCTCAGTATTACACTCCAGGTTAGTCAATTTTTCATCAAATTCATTTTCACAGGAGAATGGCGAAGTGTACAGAAACTTACAATTTAGCTCTTTTTGTTACTGTATTTTTACAGCTGTTATATTTATATCAGCCTGCTTGGCCGTTATTCCAATTGCTCTCAGAGTTTCAAATCACAAGCATTGGTTTCATTTAGCGTTGGTTGTGTTAGTAAGTGCATGCCCTTGTGCCCTGATCCTCTCCACACCCGTTGTTACTTACTGTGCACTTACAAAGGCTGCAACTGCTGGTCTTCTAATCAAAGGAGGAGACTACCTTGAAACTCTTGCAAAAGTCAGGTTCATGGCTTTTGACAAGACTGGAACAATCACAAGGGGTGAATTTGTTATGTCCGAGTTTCAACCACTAACTGAAGATATAAACTTAAACACTTTGCTTTACTGGTAAGAAATGTCACGGTTTTTCATATTTTCAATCGTTGGGGACAAAAGTTTTGGAGTAAAGTTATACTAATTACTGAAAGTTTTTCAAGGGTTTCGAGCATTGAGAGTAAGTCAAGCCATCCGATGTCAGCTGCACTTGTTGAGTACGGGAGGTCGCTTTCCATTGAGCCGAGGCCCGAAGATGTAGAAGATTATCAAAATTTTCCTGGAGAAGGAATATATGGGAAAATTAGTGGGGAAGAAATTTACATTGGAAACAGAAAAATTGCAGAGAGAGCTGACTGTGGCACAGGTTTTAGCCTTCACTTGCCTAAGCTTTCTTGTTGAATAAGAAGCCTCTAATTTCCAAATCCACTGTTCTCATTCTATGTAATTCATTTTATTAGCTATGCATTCATTATGCATTATGGGTCTTGATCTAACCGTATATTGTTTTTTTGGCATGTAGTTCCATCTTTAGATGGACCTAAAATGAAAGGAAGCACCATTGGATACATATTCTCAGGAGCATCCCCTGTTGGAATTTTCTGTCTTTCTGATGCCTGTCGAACCGGGGCAGCTGAGGCAGTCAATCAGCTGAAGTCACTAGGCATCAGAACTGCTATGCTTACTGGAGATAATCAAGCAGCAGCTATGCAGGCACAAGAACAGGTTCACTTCAAGTCTTGTACTTTGTCCGTTTGATAGCACTAGCATCAGTTACTTAGAACTGCTGCACATATATATTTTTGCAAATTTAATGAACCTTAGGTAACAAGACAAGCAAAAAATATGCTATGTTGCAGCTAGGTAATGCTCTCAATGTAGTCCATTCAGAACTTCTACCGGAAGATAAGGCAAAAATCATCAATCAGTTTAAGCAAGAAGGAAAAACTGCAATGATTGGAGATGGAATAAATGATGCTCCAGCACTGGCTACAGCTGACATTGGTATATCGATGGGAATTTCAGGTTCTGCACTTGCAACAGAGACAGGACAAGTCATTCTAATGTCAAATGACATAAGAAAAGTACCTGAAGCCATCCGACTTGCAAGAAAAGCTCATTGGAAAGTGATTGAAAACATCGTTGTGTCAGTTGCGACTAAGGCTGGTATCATTGCCTTGGCCTTGGGTGGTCACCCTCTTGTTTGGGCAGCTGTTCTTGCTGATGTTGGAACATGCCTGATTGTGATCCTTAATAGCATGCTAATCTTGCATGAAACACACACTCACAGAGGTAAATGCAGTAAATCTTCTTCTTCTTCATCACATACTCACAAACGTGTAAAAAAATGTTGCAACTCTGGCGGGAAGCATTGCAAATCTTCAGCTGCAAGCCAAACCAGAAAGCATGAAGGAAAATGTTGCCAATCTTCAGCTGAATTTCATACTCACAGACATGGATGTAAGTCCAATCATTTCCATCCATCAGACAACCAACAGCTTTGTTGCTCTGATAGCAAAGCTCAAAACCGATGTGAACCTGAAGATTGTTCTTCCCATGGATGTGCTTCAAGAAGCGATGATTCGGGCTCTCGCAGCCCAAATCCATGCGGGAATAATCAGTGCTGTGCAGGCAGTGATCATGGAGCTGAAGAGGACAAGCTCTGTGATCATGAGAGCTTCAATAAAGATGATCATGATATCGAGGCACAGAACACTCATAATTGTTCAGGCTATCACAATTCAAATTTCTACAAAAACAGTACATGGCCAAATTGTTTTGGAAGAAAAGGTAACTCTGGGGAAGATCATGTAAACCATTCTGTTTCTGAAGAAATATGCCGAGAAGTGACAAATCATGAACATCAGCATTCGCACCATTGCAGTGAAAAGCATGAGAAAAACCATGTTCATGTGAAGGACACAGGAAGCCATGGCTGTGGGCATCAGCATCATTGCCCTGAGACTATCCCAGTGATAAAAAAGTGCTATACCGATCACTTTGAAGGGCGTCATAACGCTGCCTATCATATGCCGTTGGGAACAGATCAAGTGGAATCATCTGTAGCTAAGAGTGCATGTATGAGTTTGGGTAAGAGAGAAAATGAAAGGTGTTGCAAGAGCTACTACATGAAGCAATGTTGCGGAAACCATGTCCATTTTGGAACTAAGTTTGGAGGAGGCTTAAGTGAAATCGTCACAGAATAGATTTTAAGTATACCTAGCTTACATGAAATTTAAGATCGTTTTAGTTTTTATTTATATGTACATGCCTTTTTTTTGGCTGAAGAGCATTTTTGCAAATTTTGAGTAATGGAAATGGCTCAAGCCAAGGGCAAAAATTACTCAATGAAATATATGAATATGAATTATATCCATTAACATTACAAGTTTAGTGTATATATCCTAACTAAGAAAGTGCATGATTTATATTGTCATATAGTGTGAGAACTTCAAAAGGAATAAAGATGAATCATCAATCTCTAAAGGCCTGCGCTTCACGCACATACATACTAGTAGCCTCTTATAGTTTATACCTTTCATACAATTTACTTTCCTATAAAAAAAAAAAAAAAAAAAAGCCAGAATTTTGAAGATTTTTCATCTTAAAAAGCACAAAGAAAAAGTTGTAAGTAAAATGTTTACCATCTAAAGTTCTGATTTGGTATTGAGATTTGACAATTGTGCTTTAAAGTTAAATATTTAGTAAATAATAATTGTTGTGGGTTAGAAGGTAAGTTAATTTGATCAACTATTTGTATAACGAAAAACCTTTAATATCTTTACTATTTTTAGGTTTTGTTTAAATATAGTTAATTTTATACTTCAAAATAGTCATATGCTTTTAGGTTTTGTTTGAGATTTATCTGAGTGTGTCATAGCATGTTTGCTGGACACCGTTAGAGTCCAATGATAGGCCATTGAGACATTACATGAGAAAGAAGAGAACCAAATGTAGCCAACAAGAACTTGCCAGCGTATGCGGCGCTGTGGAAGCCTTTTGCCTCACAGCTAGCAAATGGCGCCGCCGGCAAGTCATCCTTGGCTGCATTCTGCTCTCCACCTCAGTGGCGGACCGACAAGTCATCCTTGGTCCAAAAAAATCATTAAACCCCTTGTGCTTTGATTAATTTTATATAAGGATAGAGTCTTTACTTGGTTTTCATATATGTCCCTAATTCAGTTACCCTTATATTTTCATTAATTTCATAGAATAATAGAGTTTTTATTTTATTTTTAAATATGTCCCTATTTCATTTATATATTTTTTTATTCGAAATTAATTACTTATTTTATAAAATGATTAAATTATATATTTATTGAATAGATTGAAAACATTAGGCGTCTAAAATTTTATTACTGCTTTAATTTAATTTTAAAAATTTTAATTGAAAAAAGTATGTAAATGTAATATAACATTGTCACTAGTATTAAAAATACTAAAAAATATAGAGTAATAATTATTAACAATTTCATAAATTTTTCATGTGAATATTGAAATTTTATGTATTGGTTTCATTAACTAAGAGGATAATTTAGAAAGTAAAATTTGAGTATTTTGAAGAGATTTTGAAAGAAGAATCATCAGCATCCGATTTTTTAAGGAAAGTCAAGGGGTTTGATAAAGAAATAACGGCGCTCAAATACATTTTTGTTAGGTTGAGTTAGTTTATTATTGAAATTTTTGACTAATAATATTTTTATAATTTAAAAAGATGAATAGATTTTAATTGTTTAATTTATTTAATCCTAGTAATTAAATACTTTTCAAATATAAAAGTTTTGCTTGCAATTTTTAATTGATTATAATTACATGTATTGATTTATTCTATCTTGAAATTCTTAGTTGATTTATTAATTGTTATATAACTACATGTTATTATAGGTTCTAATGTCAAATTTTATAATTGAAAAATATTGTTTTTATATTTGAATTGTCTTTTATTTTTTATTCTTTTTGTACATTTATTCTTGTTTAGAGTACATATTTATAAGGTTTTTCGTGTCACTCTTATTATATATATATATATATATATATATATATATATAATTTTTTTTTTTTTTACTTGTGAATGTTTATACTCACTTTAAAATATAAAATTTTTAGTTGAGTCTAAGGTAATATAAAACGCTGGGTCCGCCCCTGCTCCACCTCCCCTGCTATCTATCCATAATTCTCAGACCAAATTAAATTAACACAAGTAATATAACAAAAACTCCTCCACATCGAAGCATCAGTTTGCCATAAAGGCTTTAAAATAGCTTGCAATTATTTGCTCCTTTGCCAAAATTATTGACAGCTTATATAATTCTCAGACCAAATTAACTAACACAAGCAATACAACAAAAACTCCTCCACATCGAAGTATCAGTTTACCATAAAGGCTTTAAAATAGCTTGCAATTATGTGCTCCTTTGTCAAAATTATTGACAGCTTATACATACATACATACATACATACATACATACATATATATGTATATGTATATGTATATGTATATGTATGTATGTATAGGCAAGGAGACGCCATAAACTAATAGATGATTCTGATATATATTATTCTCAAACCGACCAGCGTCTTTCTAAAAGGGGCTAGCTGCTTGCCACCCAAAAGGAATAAGCAGATATATTCCCTCAAAATGTCTGACTCTAGCAAATTCTTTAAATCGTTAATGCAACATTTGGCTTCTATTCTATATATTAAACTCAAAGGTAGCACCATGATAGCTTATTAAGGGTGAAAACTAATCGAATTTGATTGGTTAATAAAAATGTTTTGAGTCAAATAAGTGTGAGACAAAAGAGATTGGAAGCATGATCTTAATTTATTCCATATTTTTTTATGCCGCGCCAAGTTAATTTCAAAGTCAAGAAGTGATGCCTACCCTTTTTACGGCTATGGAATCTGTTTTGATCTTTTTGTGTTTTCTTGAATGATTCTACAATTCACTAATATGTTAGTCGTCTCCTTTCAATCAATCGAGGTTATTTGGTAAAATATTGAAAAGCTGTTGATACACACACACACACACACACAATGGTGCGGTGAAAATAGCTGTGTGCTTGTTTACCTCTAGAGAATGCATATATATTATTTTCAATAATTTTATCCAGCTGGAATTGATTCTGCTTCTTAGTGGGTTAACATAATAGATAATTAGTTGTTTTTATTGAAAAAAAGTCAAAATTTTACATCAATAACTTTTTTTCAAAGTTATTATTATTATTATTTACGATATGGAATGGACAAAATTTAAATCAATTTTTTTAACTCCTATCATTTTTAAGATTCAAATTTAAGTAATCAATTAAATTAAATTACTTAAAAATTATTCACTCAACCGTTTTTAGGATGGACAAGTGTTAATTATGTACATAAGTTCCCCACATATCCATCATAACTACGATTCCCCACATTTAAACCAGCCAAGGTCTTCAAGTACATCTGAGGAAGAAGTGAACTCACGTTCTTGTTGAAGAAGCTTTAGAATATTTAATTAGTGAGCAAAAGAAAAAAACGTATATATGGAACAAGAAAACCAACCTCACTGATCACACAGATGCCATAACATTGGGCCAAAAACTTATCCAATTTTCTGTACCTTGTGAATGTGTTAAATCATGCATGCTTATTCTAGAACAAATTCCTTTAGACGTGCGGGACGACATCAAGAATTGAAAAGCATGGCAACAGTTTTCTCTCTTTCTCTCAATCTAGAAACTTTATTCCATATGTTCTGTACTTAATTTGCTTAATTTGGATTACTAATTTTCCCTGTCCCGGTTGAAGTGCGTTACACATCTTTAATCTAGCTGCTAGCTAGGGTTGTGGTGACCATTTGGATATGGCGAAGAAAAGAACTACAGGTTCTTTGTTGAAGAAGCTTTAGAGTATATTCGTATGCAAAAGAAAAGGCTAGAACAAGAACTCAACCAGCTCATTGGCCACATGGATGCCCCAATAGGAGTCAAAATTAGCCTTATCCTATTTTCTATCCTTGAAATATTTGTTGATCGTGAGTCAGAACAAATACCCCACTGATAACATGTTGTATACGAAGCATGGCCGCGGTCATATTGATCGCTCGCTCTCTCAGTCCCCACAAACTTAATTGCAAGGGAACTAGTAGGTCAGAACTCAGAAGTTCTTCTTGTTTGCTCGGCCAAAAAGTATTAATGTATAATAATAAAGTTCAAAAGCTTTTATTGAGCTAGTTGTTTTGATACCTCACGAAAAAGCCTTAAGTGGGAATTTGGGATGAATGTAGTATGGCCAACTAATAGCATCAAACTTATTTCGGGTAATAAGTTTACAAAACGCATGATGCCCCCAATAGCACATGAGACTCAAAATCCTAAAAATATTCACAGCGTGTAGAAGTTTACAATCAAGTGCTACCTGATATACAGAATAGAAAGAATAACAAAGGTTGGAACTTGGTCTAGGGTTTCTTATATGAAGGGATAGATAGAGGATCTAGAGCCAAGAATGACTTGCCGCCGGCATTGACCATAATATCATACGGCAGGCCATTCTTGTCTCAACTCCGCTCTCTGTCTTATCATCTGAGACTCCCGGACGCTGAAACCAACCTCAGCAATGCAGCACCAGATGATTCTTTCTATTCTCATGTGATCAATGACACTATGTTCATTTAATGAGCTCTGCGTTACATTTTTTTCCCTTTTTCTGATTTCTCCTCATTGAGCCATCTTTCAAGATCCATGAACAGTACAGCCTTAAGAAAATCTCTATTCCCTTTTTCTATTCTCATGTGATCTATGACACTATGTTCATTTAATGAGCTCTGCGTTACATTTTTTTCCCTTTTTCTGATTTCTCCTCATTGAGCCATCTTTCAAGATCCATGAACAGTACAGCCTTAAGAAAATCTCTATTACAACCAACAGAATGAAGCAATGCTGTTCTTGATGACAAGCTTATTTTAGGGTGGTATATATTTTGTGCTGATCTAGTTAGAAATAATCTAAGGTTTTTTCTTGGAGCTTTGGCGTTTCTCCTGGCATTTGTACAACCTTTTATGCAAACAGTTGTAGAATTCGGGATGACACAATCTTTGGTTGGAGTGTGATTTTATGCTGTATTTATTATGCACTCAATAGCAGGCTCGTCGATCCTCTGTTCATGCAAGAACTGGAGCGAAGGAATTGATAGCTTGATTATCGAACAAATTAAAATAATTAATCGTGCATCAATTGTGACAGGGAGTGAGGAACCTCTCCTCATCTGCATTATCATGAAATTTTAATAATTTTGTACATATCGTGTGCGTCAATGAAAGTTACGATCAAATTTTATAACTACTATTATAATTTTATACAAGAAGCACCAATTGGTCAACCGGTAAGTCTCTACTTCATGAAAAATCCGTCCCAAGTTATTGAAATATGCAAGATATTTCAATTAACAAAAACACCTCATGCCAAGAATCTATAGCGACAACAAAACACATGACATTGATCCAACCATGAACCAAGACTTTGCTCGCAGCCTTCGGGGTTCATGTCCTAAGTCTAAGAAACTTGATCCAACTGTTGTTGCACTCAATGATGTCAGTACACCTTTCGTGTTTGATAATTTTTACTACAAAAATCTTAAGAAGGGACTTGGGTTGTTGTGGCTACTGATCAGATGTTGCTTTTGGATTCAAGGACTCGAGAGTATGTGAAAAGAATGGCTGATGCTAAAACTGCATTTTTTAAGCACTTTGTTGTTGCCATGATCAAGTTGAGTAACATTGGGGTTAAGACTGGCAAGGATGGTGAGATTAGGAGAGATTGTGGTTCCTTCAACGGTTAATTAAATTTTATTTGTATTAGGAGATCACGAGAGTATGCGAAAAGCTCGCTCTCTTTGATCCTTTGTCAGACTGTATGGTCTCACTTGATTGTCTTTGAGAGTTGTTTTAGACAGATTTTGGGGGTAAAAAAAGGTAAACCTATCTAGAATAATGAATTTGTATTTTTGGGGGAAACAGGGTACCTCACTGGTTTGTTGTGTGTGGTGTTTCTGAAGTTCGGAGAAGGTGAGAAGGAAGGAGGAAAGTGGTAACTATAGTGAAGGGTTTGAACCAAGAAAAATGCCCCTCGAAATGAGCTTCATGCTTGCAAAACAGTGAAATCAAGATTAGAGGTGAAGCCAGGGTACTCCGACGTTCACACTCCGACGCTCAAGTTAGCAACGTAAGCTTTTATGGTAAAAAGAGCTTGCCAGCCCTCTGTAAATTAAAGTTTAAGGTTGAAGAAAGCTTATTTTGTGGAGTGCGATTGTTGATGAGTCAATGAATACATGACTTATGGAAGGTACTTTCGAGTTATGCGGGGTACCTCGAATTATGGAAAGTACCTCGAGTTACTATCGAATTAAGTAGGGTACCTTGAGTTGCTCTCGAGTTATGAGGGGTATCTCGAATTATGTTGGAGTTATTCTGCTTGTCGACACGTGGCGCTTTACTACTTTTTATATTTCTCCCCAAACAAGAGTGTTTGATGATGCCAGAATCTGTACATGGAGTTGCTAGTACGAGGGGTAAACAATTGCTTGCCAAAAGCCGATAAGAGGCGCCCACAGGTGCTGTTCGAACCCCAAATATCATGAGAGCTAACCATGGGTTTAAGCATTAATTAATTGGATCAATCTCTCGTGGGCTTATGATTGATTAAATACTAACCATGGGTTTAAGCATTAATTAATTCGATCAATCTCTAGTGGGCTTATGATTGATTAAATACCATTCTTGAAATATGAAAGCTATTACAGATATCTGAATTTTAGGAATTGAATCCCATTTAGGCACATTTAATTTGCAGTATGGATAAAGACGGGGAGTTGCGCATTAGCTGTGTTATTTAAAATGTCAGTCAGCTATGCAATGCAATTTTCTTGCTTATTGTTTCAGGAATGGGAACGTACAAGTTCAAGAGCTTCACCCGTCTGCAAATTCGTGGACAGTCGGAGCTTCCTGTAATCTTCAAAAGTAATTGGTACATAAAGACGTGGGTGTTCTGCATCAACAAACTCTGCTGGAGCTTCCACTGCTGCCTCCTTTGGTCCCAATAGAAATGTGGCAATCGATACCCTTATTGCTGATTCCTTGCACTGCACTCTATGCTTCACATTGAGTAACCTTCCATTACTCCATACCTGCTGATTTTTATCAAATCACAAACAACTAACTCAAATTAATTAATAATCTAATTGTTAATGGAAAAAAAATTTATACATGTGTGAAAAATACAATTTGCGCACCGTGGCAATGTCTCCGAGATTGACAAGGAGGGTGCCGGGCAAGGGATCAACAGGTACAAATGCACCAGATCTGTCCATCACTTCAAGGCCACCAACATTTTCATCATCTTGAAGAATAGTAAGGAACCCTGAATCTGTGTGTAATTGCACTCCAGGGGAGCCTACACTTTCTGGAGCGAAGTTGTACTTGTTTATCCTAAACTGGCAAGGCCAATCCTGGAACACACTGTCCATCAACCCCATACTCTCAGCCAATTTATGCGCCAAATCCACGGCCAACTCTTGTATTGCTTGAGCATACTTTTCTATTGTCTCTCTGGTAATTTCAAGCACAATGAAAACGTGTGTGAATAAAACTGCAACTTGAAAATAATTTACTGACAGTGAGGACTAAGGATACATTAAACTTACCAAATGCTTCATCATATAATTTTTTTTTTCAAATTTTGCAAACATGTTTTCTAGTTATAAGTTAGATTTTTTGACTAATTTTTTTTAACTTAAAAAAGAAATTTTAGAATCTTTAACTCAATTTGATATAAAAAGTTGAGCATTTTTACATATTATAATCTTCTTTTTTTTTTCCTTTTATGCTGTTAGTGATGCAAACTACTCAAAGTAAAGTTAGAATTGAAATTTTAAAGTCCTATTTAATATTGAGGTTGAATAGTTATAGCTTAAGCTACAATAATAAAATATTTAATAAACACTAACAACTATATCTTGAAAGCCAAATTAATTTGATTTACCGCTTATATAATAAAGAAATATCTTTACTAATTTTGTCAAAGTCATATTTATTATACAATATTAACTTTTACTTTATAGTTATAATTTTTTTTTCTATAACAACTATAACTTAAAAACTATAACACTTCCATACTAAATAGTGGCTCAAAAATTATAAGAATAAACTTTCAAAGTCCGCCACTGAGACCTTAACCTAGTGGCACATTTTCATTGGCAAGGCAGCTCATGATAATAATACTAATGGATAAGTTAAAAAAGGACATAGTTTAGTCCCTACTTCATATTGAAATAACCATAGTTTTCATGATTTTCCCCAGCCTTTTCCTGACTTTTCATGATTTTCTTTTCTAATTGAGGACATAGTTTATTCCCTACTTTACATTGAAATGACTATATTCTTCAGAAAAGGACTTATGTAATCCAAATTGATGATAACAAACTCTTCTCCGATATCAATTCTGAATTTCTGATTAGGCGCCCGCTGTCGCACGTATTACGTACTGTCAAGACGTGACGCGTTCTATAACTACTACTGAACAAAATCCGTAAAATATACGGAGCGAATAATTAAATAATTAAATAATTAAATAAAGTAAATAAATAAATTTTGCACATGACATGACATACCTCTGATGAGGAGAGGCATCCAGGTGAGAACAAAAGTCAGCAACAGCTCGAGAAGAAGCCATATCGTAGAGACCCAAAGCTTCATACAGAGGATTCTTCTGGGTGGGAGCCATGTAGCCGCTGCCGGCGATCACATCGGTGTTGCGTCGTTTGATCTCGAGAGGGAGATCCAAAAGCTCCCTCACCACCTGCTTCATTTCCGCCATCAGCGTTGGCGAGACCTTGTGGTTCACCACCCTGAAGCATCCCCATTCCTCGCTCGCGTCTCTCAGTTTCCTCAGCTGCTTCGGGAATTCCCCTAGATCTATCGTCGGGATCCTTCTCCTCTCCTCCATCTCACTTTTCTTTTTCTTCCGCTCCGCGTGCGTGAGTGAATACGTAATTTGCCCGACAAGATTGAACTACTTTTCTTATACCAATTTTGGATTTTATGTTAAAAAGCATCATGGTCGAGACAAATGTGTCCCGGCCTGTTGACAAATGTTAACTTGGCCTGCAAAATGCGTAGAATGTTAGGATGTATCCGTGTATATTGATCGTGTCAAAATATTTTATCACAAACAAGCCTCATATGATAGGATTCAATTATTAAATCGGTCATCATTATGTTGTTTGATAAGGTTATGACATGATTACAACAACCACATGAAGGATTTGCAGTTGACAAATAGGTAATTTTATTGACAAGATTTGATTGAACAAACTCTAGCAATGATTAGCTCCGGCCTCCAAGATAGACAAGGATGGTGCCATAAAAAAAAGGATTGACGTACGGTGGGGAGGAAAAAAAAAAGGAATGAATTTGATTTGTCCATCGCTTCAGGGCCATCGACATTTTTTCATACCCTGGAAAAATAGTAAGGAATCCTGAATCTGTACGCTTAATTGTGTGCCTCTCTCTACACTTGGACACTAACAAACTCTTTCATCAACTTGAATCTCAAGAACACTGATTCTATGAAATGGAATAGACAATGAAAGGAGACAATATAATATCGATTATAATAATATGAGTATGTATCAATTATATTATAAATTTGGATTATAATATTAAAGGTATTAAATTATATACGAGATTGTACGTTTCGATTCAGTTTATTACTTATGCCCCGTTATAATACATAGTAATCGAATGGTTCAAGAAACACTCGTGCATTTACAAGAGGAATGGGAAATTAAATAGGTAAATAAATAATAAATATGGAGTATTTTTTTGAGGGGAAGAATTGGGCTTTGTTTACACATTTATTTTTTATTTTTTTATCTTCCCCTTTTCATTTACTCACAGTTTAATTTGAATTAAAAAAAATTGTTTACTTGTTTGTCTACTATCTAGGAAAGGACACAGCTCCAATATGATGAATATGAACAAAAATACTGAAAGTCCGGCATGTCTCGGAAAAGTTGTGGCGATTTCATCCAGGGTGGACTGCCTTTAAGGAAATTATAAGCTCAAATTCTCTTGCTTTTTTATTTTTATTTTCTTGTTTTCACATTATTAACTCCCTCAACTCTATTAACGAATCATCTATGGGATTACAAAATAATTTTTCTTATAACTATTTTGTTTAATAAGTTTGGTTATTGCATGGTAATGATCATAATATCATAATTCGAACTCTTTTTTTTTTTTAATACTGTTATACAAGATTACTGAAGCGCGGTCCAAATTCTTTAAACTCACTTTAAATTTTTTCTAATATTTAAAGGGTGTCCACACTATTATGCAAGAATACTGAAGTGTTGTCCAAATTCTTTAAACTCTCTTTAATATTAGAGAAGGGTCCACTCTACTCACATTTTGTGAAGAAGAGATTGCCACTATTCAATTTCTATCCCACTCACATTTCCTGAGAGAAAGACCGCCTCCAATTGAAAGAGAATTAAAACTAACTCCATAATTTTTTGATGGAGACTCAAACCCATTGAGGCAAAAGCCTATTACTGATCATAACTCAGAACTTTTAATTTAATATATCAAATCACAAGAGTTACTGTTGTATCTCATAACATTCCTGAGTTGTGTGACATAATAATAAACTATACAGTCGCGCATCCAAGGCCAGTCCTTGTACACTAGTCAACTTCTTAAGTAATCCTTTTAACTACATTAATTAACCACATAACATATATAAACAAACACGACCATTAGCCAACAACATTTACATAGTCTAAGGTATAACTTCTGTATTGCGCGTACAGATGCAGATTCCATCTGAGAGCTAACACAAATAAAATAAAATAAAAAGGTTCAAGCGGTAAAGAATCTTAGGGGATTTGATTAAAGTATAAAAATCTATTTCACTGTCATGATTAACAGGGACAAATTAAGGAATAATATATATACATATAATAATGCAATTGGGAAGAAGGATCCCAAGTTGGTTCACATGATGTACATCTGGATTCAAGAGTCCCTAGTGGTAATTTTCTTATTTTGTTTTTCTTAGTTTTTGGATATTACATATATAATAAAATCAAACCCTCGTTCTTTTAATAGTTTTAAATAATGAAAATGTTCCTCATAATTAATTATTTAGATATATTTGATATGTGACCGAAATACCCGATAGAGTTGAGGAAGACTTCACCTTATCATAGAAGGGCAATTCTGAAATTTAAAAGATAAGCCGAGGGTATTTTCCAAAGTTGCCGTTATCGAGGCATCTTCCAAGTCTGGTGTGGGACAAGGTTCCTTCTTTATCTTTACAGTGATTACGGGGGGCTTGCTTTTACTTTATCGACTGCCCTTTATTACTCAAATACCCTCACCTCCTTACGGAATTTCAAGACAGGCGCACGCAGAATCAGTTTGAGCCGGGCCCCGCCATCCAATGGGTCCCATCCCAAATATAAATTTTGTCTCTGAGGATTGGATGGAGATTATCAGACGTCTGTAGCGTACCGTCTCTGTTGATTTAACACGGCACGTGAGAACTTATCAGATACATTATTGTGATTGTGGGTCCCACTCTGTTGTTTTGCTAGACGTTACCAGCAACTCGTAAGTACACAGCGGTGAATGCGTTTCGGTCGCTATATTATTTATCTAATTTTTTTAATAAAGATATTTGGATAAATAAGTTTACACAAATGAATTTAAAAGAATTTATATTAATAAAGAGTCCACCAAAATATCTAAATTCGTATAGGATAACGTGATTTCATGTTCTTTCAAGTTTCAATTTTGAAGTATATATAGCTTACAACTACAGGTGTTGGATTTCTAACTATTATTGCAACATTCTAATTTTAATAAATGTAACATTTAAGTTATTACACTGTTTTAATTTTACAGAAAATCGTTATAATTAAGCTGTCATATTTAAAATTTTTTAAAGATAATAATTGTGAATTTTAGAATTATTGATGATTATTATTGATAGTTTGGAATATTATTGGGCAATAATGCAATCTGCTGGAATCATTCTCAGATTTTCTTTCTTTTTAAAGAAGTCTATTGATGTCCAACGCCGAACTTCATTAATGGAGATTTTCAGGATAAAAAGTCTTAAAATGTGAAAAGAATTAACTATGTAAATGCAAAAATAATTGACAATCAAAGAAAAAGTTCAGTGGCAATAACGAAATAAAACGAAACATGGAGGGCAACAATAAAGCGAGTCATATTCGTTGTTTGCTCATCTTATTCTCTCGCTTTAGTTAGTTCTCCAACCTGAAACTTTAATTTTGTTTTTTTATGTTTTTTTTTCTTTCACTTGCAATTTTACAATTTTTGACCGTTGCTTTTTCTCAACGTCTCTCTCTCTCATTTCCCTCTCTCTCTCTCTCTAATCAAGCTCCATTTTCTTCTCATAATCAGCTTATAATTCTCTCAGGTAATGAACGTTCTTCACTTAATTTAATTTTCCCATTTCTTCAGAATTATTATGCTGCAAAATGCAAATGTCAATCGACATTACTGTTCATTTTTCTTTTTTTTTTTCCCCTCTAATTTTCATGCCCTGGGAAGCTTGTTTTTGCTCATTCATTGCTGTTTTAGTTATGGATTTTATTTTGTTTTATTTTATTTTTAAATTTTTTTTTTTGGTTAAAGAGTTAACAGAATTCCTAAAATGAAACTCAAGTAAAACTCACATCTTTATTTGTTTCTATACGGAAATTTATTTTTCCAGATTTTTCAAGAGGGGCAGTCATTTTTTTTTCAAATAATTTTAGCTTATCGTTAGTGTCATTTTTTTTTGCAAATAGTAGTATTTTGTGTTCATATTGTGTTAAGGTTTTAATTTCTTTTCCGTCTTTATGAGTACTTATTTTCTTCCTTGTGAGAATCTATTATTTCTCGAAATGGGAATTTTAAGTATTTTTTTCAAAACCATTTTCAGTTTATTTTCTTGGATACATCTTTCATCATACTCTTCTTTCTGCTTAATACTCCTGCATCTGCGTCCTCTTTATATTTATATTTTCTTATGGATGATTTCATTTACAGTTATGATGCCCTTTTTTGATACTTTAATTTCTGGTCTACATGAGGTTCAAGAGTAATATTCTCTCAGAATTTGCTTCTCATCAAAGTTTGAGAGCTCCTACAATTATCTTGAGCAGGAAGAAAATGCTTCATTTTGAAAGGGGTTTACGTTTTTTTTTTTCTTTTTTCTTTTTACATTTGGTAGCAATTTAATTTTTTAACACTTCCAGATTTTGCTGTGTGAACTCTGCATTTTGGTATTCCTTCTTTTTTTCTGCTTTAAAAGCTTTATCTTCTTTTGATCACTACCTTGTAACTAAAAATAATCTTTCTACACATTGACTGTTCATTCCTTTTTTCTTTATATGAACTTATATCTCTCTCTGTGACTCTTCTTTTACAATCTCTCGGTAATTTTGCTTTTTGGTGGTTATCCTTTGGCCTTGCAAATAATTATATCGTCGTCATTGATGCTTTCTTTGGTGTCAGGCTTATTGTTCCAAATTGTGTGATTGTTGTTGCTTAGTGGGGTTTGAAGGGGCTGAGTTCTCTTGATTATTTGGAAGAGAGATCAAAAGAATCTTGATTTCCATGATCTGTTATGCAAGGTTTCTAAATGACTTGAAATTTAAGAAAGGCACCAAAAGATTTTGAAGTTTTTTTTGCAAATAAATTTACCCTCAAACTTATGTCTTAGCTGTTGATCCCTGTTTGTTTGTGTTCTTGCTCTCTACATGCTTGATAATCTTTTGATATGATTTAAGTTTGTTTTTGACCGTTGTCTTTCTTGTTGAGCAGCATCACAGCTCTATGAATGAATCTAGTGAGAAATACAAAAGAAAGCTATTGGAATTTTCATTTTGGTCTGAGCTTTAAATATTCAGAGGTAATAAAGGTAAAGTGAAAGAAGTAAGAAATGGGATGTTCTACTTCGAAGCTGGATGATGAAGAGGCAGTTCAGCTTTGTAAAGATAGAAGGCGATTCATCAAACAGGCTGTAGAGCAAAGAACCCGATTTGCCTCTGGACATTTAGCCTATATCCAGTCCTTGAAAAGAGTTTCTGCTGCTCTTAGAGAGTATATTGAAGGAGATGAACCCCGCGAGTTCATGCTAGATTCATTTATAACCCCACCATTTGCCCCAGTAAAGAAAAAGAGTTCTGGCTTCATCTCAATTTCACCAACATCCTTCTCACCAGCACAAATTCAGTCTAAACCCAATTCAACTTTGAAAGTAAATTACTTGAGGTCAACTGGGACCCCAGCAATTTCAGTGGAAGAGAGGCCTCAATCACCAGAAACGGTCCGAGTTGAAACTTATTCTCCAATTCGCCAATTTGGAACTGACGATGGATTCTTTGCAACGCCGTCTCAAAACTATTCAAGCATGAGCATAAATTACTTAAGGCCACGTCGGAACCCAGCAGTTTCAGTTGAAGAGAGGCCTCAATCACCAGAGGCAGTCCAAGTCGAAACTTACTCTCCAATGCACCACTTCGGAATGGAGGGGTTCTTTGCAATGCAATCGTCACCAATGAATTCTTCATTTTTCCCTTATTCCCCCAACGATAGGCCCAATATTCCTCCCCCTTCACCACAGACTTCACAATGGGATTTCTTTTGGAATCCATTTTCATCATTGGACTACTATGGCTATCCCACCCGAAGTAGTCTTGAACAAACAACTTTGGACGATGAGATCAGAGGGCTAAGGCAGGTTCGAGAAGAAGAAGGGATTCCTGACTTAGAGGAAGATGTAACTGAACAAGAAGACTCTGAGAATAAGGTACATGTAAAAGATGAAAGGGTTAGAGTTGATAAAAATTGCAGAAGAGAAGAAGTTCTTGTGGAAGATGTTGATGACGACGACGACGACGACGATGATGATGAGGAGGAGGGGGAAACAGATTGTGAATGTGATGCTGAACATGAAGTGCAAGATTTAAAATCCCATGATAGGGCAAGCATAGAAGTGTCACGAACTCAAACAGCCGGGCAAGTTGGAGTTAGAAATCAAGAAGTGGCAGTTGGTGATCAAGAAGCTAAGGAGACACCAGGTTTTACTG
Organism: Atalantia buxifolia; assembly: GCA_030444775.1. Lineage (NCBI taxonomy): Eukaryota > Viridiplantae > Streptophyta > Magnoliopsida > Sapindales > Rutaceae > Atalantia > Atalantia buxifolia. Next base: position 20,775,514 of record CM059834.1, on the reverse strand, counting down.
TCTATGTAAACAGGAGGCCAACAAGCATGGCAGAAGTTATCAAGGACCTTGAAGCTCAATTCATGGCTGTTTGCAATGCTGCCAATGAAGTTTCAGTGTTGTTAGAGGCTAGCAGAGCCCAGCACTCTGCATTATCGAATGAACTCTCAGGTTCGTAGTTATATTAACAGATTTATTTCGTAGCAACTAGAATGAAGATTGACTTCTATGTTTGATAACTTGAGAAAAGATATCTTATTGATATTTATGATATCTTGATTTGGAGGAAATTAAAAGTTTAAAATTGGGGATCTAGAACCGTGAAAATTGTGAAGATTTTGAATCATTTTTATATTTTGCTTTTGCAGCCATGAAAATGTTGAATCCAGTAGCTTTGTTCCGCTCAGCTTCATCGCGCTCATCCTCATCAAGATTTTTAATCAAATCTTCAAGTTCCAGAGATGAAGGGGATGAAAGCAGTAGTGATTTCTCAGAGGAATCCTGCATGTTTTCTGGCAGCCACCAGTCAACATTGGATAGATTATATGCCTGGGAGAAGAAACTCTACGATGAAGTCAGGGTATGCTTCTAAACTTCAATCCACATATTACCACTGGTCAATGATTTATCAGAATTTTCTTCAGATGAATTTCTATCTGAGAATGAAAAGTTCAAGCGAGATCTACTCTCAACTAAATTTTGCATAATAATCATGAAATTATTGAAAAATTTAACCAATTCCTTATAGTATACACTTGGATAAAAATGATTTCTCTGCTTTTGAAGTTACATCGCCCATGATTCTCATTGCGGTTAAAATATAGTCAATAAAATTGATTTTCTGTAGACTTTCTAGCAAAGCTATACTAATTGCTGATTATGTGTTCACAAAAGTAAAAATAGAAAATTGATGCTTTCTTACCTTTTAATGCAGTCTGGAGAAAAGGTTCGGATTGCATATGACAAAAAGTGTAAGCAACTCAGAAATCAAGATGTGAAAGGGGACGATCCCTCTGCTGTGGATAAAACTAGGGCAGCTATTAGAGATTTGCATACCCAGATAAAGGTTTCAATTCACTCAATTGAAGCTATCTCAAAGAGGATTGAGACTTTGAGAGATGAAGAATTGCAGCCTCAACTTGTAGAATTGATACAAGGGTATGTCACTCAGTTTCTGACACTATTTTTGTACACTCCATAACAGACTATAAGTTACTCAGAGAAATGTCATAACGTGAAAGTCATCTGTATCATTCTCTATTCAAATACAAGTGCAAAGTGAACACAACGGTCATTCAATGGCCATTTTGCATCTAAATTGGCACTCAAAATGTCTTAATATCGTCCATGCAAGAGTTGAGGGCATGGATTCAAATGACCAAAAGATAAATATAATTAATTTTCAACTCTAATCTAATTTTGAAATTTAGCATTATGGAACCTAATTAGTCTAGACTCGCTGACACCTTCATGCTGTGAACTGTATGATCATTCGTGCTATCAATACTATTCCAGTAACTCTGAACTGTTCTTGCATTTTTTCAAAATACTGATGTTGCCTTATTTTAGCCTCTCATTGAAGTTCATTTTCAAACTTTATTTTTCCTTTTCCTTGGTAGCTTCATTCTGACCACATATCTTTCATAAACAGCACAACAGCTTTGAGATTTGAATTTGTCCCCTTTCTCATATTTATATGTCAGTCTTAAAGTAAATCGAAAGCATCAGCAGTTTACCTAAAGAAGCAGTGTCAATGTGGATAATTTTGAATATCTTGCTACTCTTCATTGCTACTATGAACCATGTTTCAGAAATAAATTTGAACCCAGAAATATTTGACAGAGTTAAACTTGCTGCAGCAACTGAACTTTTGGCATTTGTATACTATTCTGAAAACTAATGGTAATTGTATTGCAGGTTAGCGAGGATGTGGAAAGTGATGGCTGAAAGCCATCAAACACAGAAACAGACCTTAGACGAAGCCAAGCTTTTACTAGCTGGCACGCCATCAAAACTTCATGCGAAGAGGCACTCTTCCATGTCAGTTATTGACCCTCACAAGCTAGCACGATCAGCTGCCAATCTTGAAACAGAGCTTAGAAATTGGCGAGCTTGTTTTGAGTCATGGATCACTTCTCAACGATCCTATATGCATGCACTAGCTGGCTGGCTTCTTCGTTGCATGAGATGTGAAGCTGATATGTCAAAATTACCATTTTCTCCAAGACGGTCCAGTGGGACCCTTCCAATATTTGGACTTTGCATACAATGGTCAAAGTTTCTTGATGGCATCCAGGAGATGCCAGTACTCGACGGATTGGACTTTTTCGCTGCTGGGATGGGGTCGCTCTATGCACAGCAACAAAGAGAGGACTCCCATAGGACCCCAGTTGCGTCCAAGAGATTTACAACCGGGTTCTCAGATGAAACCAGTGGTAATATGGAAGTGGTGGAGGTTGGAGAAGTAGAAGATGTTATGACTGCAGAGAAAATGGCTGAAGTTGCCATAAGAGTACTTTGTGCTGGAATGTCTGTTGCTATGAGTTCACTGGCTGAATTTTCTATCGGTTCTGCAGACGGATATACAGAACTTGTTAATCAGTGGGAGAACACCATGTGTTCACAAAGTTCAGGTAGGGATAAGGCTTAACTTATGATATTTTTGTTAGGTAGTTTGGTTGAAGCTGTCATAGTAATTACGAATATGGCTATTTATGACAAGGTAGCATAGATTTATAAATGCCTCTAGTCTCCTTTTGCTTTGCTACCATATTGCTCGTGGGATGGGTAATGAAGCTTACTTCACATATAAAAGGCATATATCAAATATTACTTGGAGGGAATAATGTTTGCAAGACTCTGCAAATGATACAAGTATGCCCATTCTTTTGTTGCATTTTAACAAGAGATTGCGTTCGAAATATAAATAAATAAACAAAATAGTACAATCTTGGCAAACCAAAATGCCTTAATAGTGGGCTTCAAAGTGCTAAACACCCATTTTATAATGCCTCATGCCCCATATCAATTGAAACTTGAAAGTAAACTTAGATAATGAAGATATGCACCGCAAAAGTTGAAAAGTCAAATATCAGAAACCGGCAACAAATGCTCTCTCTCCGTCCTGAAACCTTCAAAATTACAGTTAATCTTTGCACACAACATATCCTTCAACTTGTATTAGCTTTTATTTCCAAAACATTAAAGGAAAGTTACAAAATTGAGGGGGGAGAAAATAAATAGCAATATCCTCATTATGGAGTCAACTCTGACCGGTGGCAATCATGGAAAAAATTATTTGGTATTGAGCAACAGGAGTTGAAAGACAAAGTTATGACATCAGTCAAAATCGATGTCGCCCTCGTTGTCAAGTTCAGGTTCTGAAATATCGAATATATTCATAACAGATAGGAAAAGTACAATTGCAACTAGTTGCGTTGCCAAAAAATATTTGGCCCTTCTTCTGAAAGTTTTTTCCTCCTCTGTTTTCTCCCTTTTGGGTTTTGGCTTAGGTTTTGAACCTAATAGGAAAAAAAAAAAACAAAAAACCAAAAATGTTATGATAGTTTGAAGTCATAACAGAGAAAGAAGTTACCAGCTGAACTTAATCAGCATCTGCAATGGGAAATTGAGATAAACTAATACAAATGACAGAAGAATCCTTGTTTGGATGGATGTCATAGCTGAACTAAAGTACACAAGTGTGGTCGCGTAGCTCTATTGATATAAAAGAAAAGAGTTAGATTTTCCATTTTAATATCATTAAACTTACGTAATAAATCATTGGAAGCACAAATGATGTACCCCAATGATACTAAAGCATATACTCATACCCCAAAAAAAGAGAACACACAGCTCCTAAAATAAAAAAATTATTGGGTTTTGCAAACCTCCTGAAAAGATTTTCATAGAAATTGAGTTCTACAAAACCATCAGACACATTTTTGGATTTCTACTAAACTTCAGCAAACAGCCAATCATCAGTGCATAATCAAGCAAGAATGGTGGACCATTCCATTATTCCTAACTGGTTTAGCTATAGCAAAAATTTCTGGCACAAAAAGCAAAATTTAAAACCAAAGTCTGGGTGCGAAGTCAAACAAATATAAATTGTATCTGTAAATATATATAGCTTGAATATCTTACTCCAATGTGAGGGACCTTTTCTTGGAGTTGATGACGACGGATCAGAAGGGAACGGTGGGATGGAAGAAGATGAACCAGCTTCTATAAACTCCGACTTAAGTTTTTCTGCGTATCTTACGAGGTTACCATGCTCTAAGAGTTTGCTCTTGAGCAATGATGTTTCCTAATAGTTCAGAATAGAAAAAAAGTAAAAATGTATAATGTTAATATAAAGGTCGGAAATAATAAATGAAGATATACCAGTATATGGTAAAAGAACTAGAATGATTAACTAATAACAGTTTTCGGCCTGTATACTTGGTTGGAATACGAAGAACACCATCTGCACAAGTGCTCACAATGTAGACTTTCAATAATCAAGACACCAGAGATGATAACATCACCAAGAGGTACAGGAAATATCCCTTTGAAGCATCTTACAAACATTATATTGTAATTGCCAACTTATGCAAGTACTGAAGTTCCCAAACTGTAGTACCGAAGGATCTATGCTAATTCTCTGGACAGGCAAAATTCAGGTAAAGCAAGTCAACACATATTTGTTACGCACCATTAGTTAAATCATTGAGACCTAATTGGCCATAAGGCCTTTCCCACTGCCTTGAAGTTCCTAAAATGTAATACCAAAGGACTACAAAGATTACATATTTTGAGTGTTCATCCATATTTGATAAAGAATCAATTCATATATGTCTTACAAGAGTTGACTCCAGAACTAGGCATGTCAACATTTTTATCAATCAACCATATTAGAATCAGCTTTCACTGGAAGGACAATTTATATGGATCTTAAACTGCCAACGTAGCCAGAAAGTGTGCAGTTTGTAAGGCAACTTACTGGTAATGCATGAAGAGTGACAAGCACGTGTGCAAGCAAGATTGCATCTACACTTGATGGCCTGCGAGAAGTAGTGAGTAGATAGATCTTAGTAGGTTTAAGATCAATTGTCAAATCAAATAAGCAAAGAACCAGTTAATCGCAAAAGTCTAAAACAAATTTTCCTTAAAACCGTACCAGATATTAAAACAGGACATCCAAAATTACCTATTCTCAAACAGATAGTTCTCCTCTCCTAATCTAATTGACAACGCTCTATAAGCAATGCTCGCTCTCTTGTAGATCTGTCAAGAAATTGAACATAAGTATCTAAAGAAGCCTTTCTCCTTATCTTAAAATGAAGTGGATCATGGCCAAAAGATACAACTTGACAAAAGTGAAGGACCAAAATAGTTTACGCAGTACAAATATTCATTTGAAAAAAAGTAAGACCTCTTCTTCCCTTCTCTCAGAGTTTTCTTTAGTTATCCCAAGTTGCTGCTTAACTGTTCGTGCTTGCTGTAGGAACAAAACTTTTCCTATTGGCCATGCAAGATCAGAGTAATAAATCTTGCGAACAGAATTTCCATCAGATCCCACCCAGAGTTCGTAAATGAGTGCTTCTTCAAGCCATGAGCTAATCAAAGCTTTCATTGATATCCAGTCTGGTACTGACTGATATCCATTGTCCAAATCAACAATGCCATCTTTCTTTAAACATTCAATAACTCCACCGTTCTCATTATTGCATGCCACATAAGTGCCAGACTCAACATAAGGAATTATATCTGACATTAAAATCAATACAACATCAACATGTACTGTTTACAAACCTTCAAAAGATAACAAAAATCATTGAATAGTCATATGCACGGAACAGGTACGTTTACAACTGCTGGTCTCCTCGAACAATTGACAAAGACCCATTTTACTCCACAACAATTGTCCATCAATGACCCAGCTACTGATTCCATTTTGCATCAACATTAGTTTAAAAAAAACAAAAAGTTTCGGCCTTTAACAGATATAGAAATCATAGAATTACAAAATACATTGCACAATGACAATCATTTGATTTCAAATGACCAAAAATAAGCATTGCCCAGACAAAAAATTTACCAAAATAAACAAAAAACACACTTTAGAAAAGCAACCAAAAATCCTATACAAAAATGCCGAAACAGGGTATAATCAGAAGCCTAAAACAGAACATAAAGCAAAAAAAGCAAAGCTTGAAAATTTAAAGAAAAAAATGAAAATAAAAGGGTACCGGAGTCAGGGTAAGTAGAATTGAAGGCCAAGTGAAAACGAAGCCGAGCGAACTTGAGATAAATATAAACAGGCAAGCAAATTGGGCATGCCGTGGGCAAACCGAAATAAGGCTTCCTCGTCACCAGCGTGAAATCTTCTCTTTCGTTAACTTGTTCCATTGCTTACGTTAAGGCCTGCCCTTTTTGGGGTTTTTAACTAAAACAAATAATACTTATAATTATTTTGAATTCAAGTACTGTGTCAGTAAGTAGGGTTTTGCAGGTAGGTGATGGCAACAGAGGAGGGTTTGGAGTAGGTCTGCATATTTAATTTGGGCCAAGTCAGTCTAATGGGCTGGGCCAAATAACTGATTTTATTGAGGTCCAAAAAGGTCCTGGACCGGGGTTCCTACCACCTGAACCCTGGTCCTAGGTGCAGATTCCCCCTCCCGGCTCAGTTATGTAGACATAAATTTCGGGCTCTGACCAGGTTCCTAATGGGACCCACTAGACAATGTATCAAAAGATAAGGCCTGCGCTACGCGGCGCACGTTGGCATGTTATTGCATCATTAAATTGAAAAATAAAGTTCATAGACTTTGGCTTGTCAAAATTTTCAAATTAATGATGCGTAAAATTTCTACAACCGGATGAAAAAAAGTGGCTCTACGAAAGAAGGTTGGACAGTGAAACAGCGAGAGGAAAAAAAAAAAATGTAGGGTGATAAATAGATGAATATATTTTTAATATTCGGTTGATTCTTAAAAAATTATAATAAAGACGTATTTAGGTGTTAGAACTTATTGATTACGCATAATACCAAAAAATACAAAGAATAAAATTCAAACTAAGAGCCTATTACAAGAAATAATTAATAATAAATAATAAGGACTGCATGTAAAAGATACAAAAGATATTTATTTATATAATTATAAAAAACTTACTTAAAATAAGACTCATACCTAAATTAAGAATAAAACTTAAATAAAGATAATAAAATTAGACTATTATATAAATTAATTAAAATGCTCCTAAATATTAATCTGATTTCTTCAATTTCTTACTTTGCATCAAGTACCCAAACAAAAAAAAAAAAATTATTGAAGTCTTTGATTATTGCCAAATTAGTGTACAAATTCCTTTTATACTCTTTAATTCTTGCCAACTATTCTTATCTCTACTTTTAGCCAAATTCTTATGCCATTAAATTTGATAGGATTTAACAACTAATGCACAATTCATAGAACTTAAAAGATCTATTTTTTTTGCTAGTTTTCATGCTAGATTTTTATTTGTAGTCACTTGCTAAGTATTAAGAAATACCTTTTTATATTATTATGATAATCATGCCTTTAACAACTTTTTAATCATCGTGCACATGGTATACAGATAATTGATAAAAATCAATGAAAAGGAACATACAAATCAAGTTAAAATTCTAGTCAATGAGCTCAAACATATATCCAATTAATCATAAGACTGTATTTTCAATAATTATCCCATGGTTTCGGGGAAAAAAAAAATGATCAAATTATCCCATTGATTCAAAGGAACATGACTGCGAGAAAAAAAGGTAAAAGAAGGGACAAAACATCATGAATGTAATTCGTCAAAAATGGAAGGAAGGTCCTTTTAATTAACTTCACGTGTCACTTTCGCGTCAGTGCTTTGTTTATCTTCATGAAACTATCAATCACTTTCACGCCTATTTCCCGTTTTTTGTCAATTCATTTTTTCTTCTACTTCTAAAAAAAACCAAAACCAAAAGACAAAACCCCAAAAGCCAAAACACAACAAAACTGGGACATAACTGAAACTTAGCAATACTTGGTCTGCCTTTAGCGCTTTAATTTTTACTATTTTTATTATTATTTGTATTATTAACTCTTTGCCAATATTAATACCAACACGCATCCATTTTTCAAACAACCCTCTAAAGCCAAATATATCAATTTTTCAGAGCCAAAGGTTCGCTGCAAAGAATCTAGGGTTTTTTCTACTCTGAATCTTTCTTCTTCAGTTACTTGGTAAGGGGCTCTGTGTTGGTTTGTGGGCTTCAAAAAGTGAAGCTTTGTCGTAAAAAATGGGAACTTTTTAATGCTTTTGTTTGTTTCTCATTTCTGGCTGCTCGAATGAATATGTAGTTGAATTGGATACTAAAGTTGTTTCTTTTACATGGGTTGTGATTGTGATTTGTCAAAGTGTATCTTTTTGCTTGCAACCCCATATGCTTGATATTGTTTTGATTGGACTCTCACTTGCACCTTTGTAGTTTTGGACTAAAATATTACTTTTCAAAGTGAGAGTGCTAATTGCAATTTATGATTTCTTCTGAGTTTACTCTATCGATATTTTCTATAGTGTTGGTCCAATTTTTTGAGCTTTGAGTGAAAATAAGTGGTGTTTTTCAGGGAAGCATGTGAATAACAGTTGGCCGAATTTTATTGAAAAAGAGGAGATAAAATCTTTTCATTAAGAATGGCTACTGAGAGTCCAATTAGAATGTCGGAAACAAGTGGGAAATGGCCTGGTCTGAAGAAAGCAGCAGCATTTGCACCCTCTTCTGCGAGCATGGCAGCAGAAGAGTTAGGGTTGCTCCAAAAAGGTTGTGATGTTCATGGAAGTGTGCAAAGGGCTGTACCTAATAGAAGTGGAAGTGCACCCCCGAACATGGAGGGTTCGTTTTTGGCTATAGATAATCTTATAGCCCGTAAGAGCTCTAGCTCGGGGGTGAATTTGGCTAATTTCAATGGCAATATTCGAAACCCTGAGTCTGAGGAACAGTTACAAGCTAATCAAACATATTTAAAAAATTACCGTTCAAATGTCAACTTGAATCCTAGACTTCCTCGACATCTGGATCACGATCTCAATAGGTTTGGTAATCGTAGGGGACTAACTTCTTTAGACAACAGCAGTAACTGTTCAGGGCATTTGTCTCAAGTCACCCTTTCGACACATAAGGAAGAGTCTGAGGATGATCGCTCCCCAAAACACTTTTCTGATGAAATGATAGACAGGAAAAATGGGTTCTGCTCTGGAAATGATGCTGTTAAAGTGGCAGGCCAGAACAGAAATTTCGTTGATATAAAACAGGTAAACATCTTTCTGACATTTTTCAAGAAATTTGGTTGATATAATACAGGTAAACATCTCTGTGACATTTTTCAAGTAACTTACATCGCTTACTTTGTTCATGATCCATTTATCCTTAATGTATTCTTAATTTCCATTTCCAATGTTCAGATGCCAACTTTCAAACTCCTCATTCTTCTGTTAATAGTACTGTAGGAAAATAATCTTCTGTTAATAGTACTGTAGGGAAATAAGCTCTGCATATACCATCATGTGAATTTCAGAGTGGTTTTTTCCTTTTGGTGATTAGAATTTTAGAGTTACTGATTACCAAAATTACCTCTAGCTTTTTATTCTTTGAATTGCATGCCTGTGAACACATAGCTATGTTTTCACATTTACAGGAAGACTTTCCTCGTTCTTCATCACCAGTGTATAATCAGTCTCATTCTTTCGGCTATTCTGATTCCAGTTCCTTGAGAGATCCCTCTGTTATCTCGTCAAATGGTGTTTCAACAACTACTGGTGCTCATAATACAGGGGTGTCATCAAAAGTGGATGTGTCAACTGCTTATAATTCAAGCTTGTCATCTCATGATTGTACAGCAACCATATCTTCTACTCCACCAACTGAGGAAGTAACTTCAAGTGACACAGATATTTGGTCAAAAGATGAAGTTTTAGATCAGAATATCAGTCATTCAGATATTTCTGTTATTATTTCTAATATGAAGGATTTTAATATGGGCCATCCAAATTTAGGAAATCAGAAAAATCAAGCTCAACTCAATGTACATTCACAAGTCGGCAGTTCATCTCAAGTTGAAAATGCCCATTCTCAAGTAAGTTCCCAAGCGCTAATTGGCATGCACGTTGGCATGGATCAGTTTCATCATGGTCCTTCTAGGCCTTCAACAGTGGTGCAGCCAGTAGTCCAGTCATCTGGGTTCACACCTCCACTATATGCAAGTGCAGCTGCCTACATGGCTTCTCCAAATCCACTTTACTCTAATGTTCAAGCCCCAGGCTTCTATTCTCCCCAATATGGTGTAGGTGGATATGTAATGAATTCATCAATAGGTCCTCCTTTAGTTGCCGGATATCCTCCCCATGGTGGTATTGCAATGGTTCTTGATGGCAGTGCTGGTCCAAGCTTTCATCCTCAGCCATCTGGGGTTTCAACTGGAGGAAGCATTGTTCATGGTCCTGATATGCAGTATCTTAACAAGATTTATGGACAGTTTGGGTTTTCACTGCAGCCTTCTTTTGCGAATCCTCTGCATTTGCAATACTATCCGCAACCTTTTGAGGAGGTGTCTAGTATTTCTGGTCAATTTGAGCCATTGGGATCTAAAGGTGGTGTTTTGGGGAGCCATACTAATTCCCATGAATTGAAAAAGGGGTCTGACATGGCTGCTTCTGATGTTCAGACATTCCAACATTATAGAAGTGGAGAAACAGAAAATCCAAGCACAAGTAAAGTGACTGTGAGTCCTTATCATATGGGGAACCCACCAAACATGGGTATGTTCGTGTACCAGTCCTCGCCACTCGCTAGTCCAGCTTTGCCCGGGTCTCCCGTAGTGGGGACAGGCCTTCTTGGAGGGAGAAATGAAATGAGGTTTTCACCTGTTTCTAATAGATATTCTGGTTGGCAAGGTCAAAGAGGTTTTGAGAGTTATAATGATCCCAAAATATGTAATTTTCTTGAAGAGTTGAAATCTGGCAAGGGTCGAAGATTTGAGCTGTCTGATATCACTGGACATATTGTTGAATTTAGGCAAGTTTTTGAGCTTTTAGTTTCATTTTCCATGTACTTTCCCTGTTAAAAAGATAACTAACTTAGTATTTCTGATTCTAGTGCTGATCAACATGGGAGTCGATTTATTCAGCAGAAGTTGGAGAATTGTAGTGTTGATGAGAAGGCGTCTGTTTTTAAAGAAATTCTTCCACATGCATCCAAATTGATGACTGATGTGTTTGGTAATTATGTTATTCAAAAGGTGTGCTTTCTGAACATTTTCCCACTTTTGTAACTGTCTTGCCTACAGCTTGTTTGTTTTCTTATTTATTTGTTTTCCTTTTTCCTTTGTGTCCTTTCAGTTTTTTGAGTATGGAAGCCCTGCACAGCGGAAGGAGCTGGCAAATCAGCTTGTTGGTCAGATTTTTCCTTTAAGTATGCAGATGTATGGCTGTCGTGTAATCCAAAAGGTATGAGAGATTGTTATGGTACATTTATGTACCAATATGATATCAATATATGGTATAAGTGTTTCTTTACTATTGAATTTTTGTTATATCAATATATGGTATAAGTGTTTCTTTACTATTGAATTTTTGTTGTCTGTCTTAACTGCTTGCATTCTATTAGCAGTTCCTGGCTTTTCTTGTCTGTCTTAACTGTTTTTGTGCATTCAATTTCCATTTTGAATAATGTTTCATCTACTTGAAACCCAAAACACTACCATTTACTGGAATGTTAGAGTTTGCTTCTTAGAAAGATCAGTTTAGAATGTTGATCTAAGAGCTTGCTAGTTACATAAGGAAATAATCCGGACTAGGTTCATTTTGAGGGTTTCAAGTTTTATCCCGAACCGGGGATAGGTAAGTAGTAGTAGCTTCTATTGGGATCTTTATGCTGAGCTTCTTGACTTGAAACAGCTCCTATTCCCATATGTGTAGCATCAGACTCCTAACTGAATGCTTCCAATATGTTGTACTGTGAGATTTGAAGCTTCTAAAGAATTAAAATTTGGAATCATGATAGATCTGAAATTTCAATTATGTTTTCCATTATCTTCCATAAAATATGGTTGATCTATGGGGACTATGAACTTCCCCACACAAAATTAGGCTATGCTCCTATATTAAAGATGTTCCTCTAGAGTTAGAGCGGTGAAAATTCTGGGCTTTGAATGCATGCTTATGAAACTTTGATTTGCGCTTAACGAATTCCAAAACATGTCCTGTTTTTACTCATAGTAGCGTCTTTAGTGCAATGGAGCATTCAACGGATGATTAGTTGGTCCGCTATCGTAAGTTATCCTCTGTTACTCCCTTTCCAATTGCTTCAGTGGAAAAGATTTTCATTTCATCCTGTGCTAATGTAGGCACTTGAGACCATTGAGATTGAACAGAAAGCACAACTTGTCCGTGAACTGGACGGACAGGTTATGAGATGTGTGCGTGACCAAAATGGAAATCATGTTATACAAAAATGCATCGAGTGCGTTCCACCAGAGAAAATTGGTTTTATAATTTCTGCTTTCTGTGGCCACGTTGCAGAACTTTCAATGCATCCGTATGGTTGCCGTGTTATACAGGTTACTGACACTTTATTGGAATCTCTTCTTTCCCTTCAATATTTCTTTGGTGCTTTTAACATTCTGAATTTTTGTCTTGGTTTCTTGTAGAGAGTTTTAGAGCATTGTGCAGATAAGCATCAATGCCAGTTTATAGTGGATGAGATTTTGGATAATGTTTGTGCTCTTGCTCAGGATCAGTATGGCAATTATGTTACCCAGGTTGGCATTTTTTTGTTGATTGCTTAACTTGCAATTTTTCTCTGATTATGAATTTTATATAGTCACTTCCTGAGATCTACTTTCCAGTTTGCTATGAAATTTCTTTTATATGTGAGCTTCTTGTTATTGCTTAATGCTAATCAGTGGCTGTCCTCTTTACACGTTGCAGCATGTATTGCAGAGGGGAAAACCTCTTGAAAGAAGCAAAATTATTAGGAAGTTGTCAGGGCATATCGTACAACTGAGCCAGCATAAATTTGCATCAAATGTTATTGAGAAATGCTTGGCGTATGGTGGTCCTGCTGAACGAGAACTTATCATTGAGGAAATTCTTGGGCATAATGAGGAAACCTTATTGGTAATTTGCATAAGTTTTTATGGCCTTGGTATGAAAGATAATTTGAAAAGTAAATTTTAACATGTCTCTTGGTGTTGTATAAGATTGATAGTAACTTATTGAGTCTATTACTATTTATTTACATGCTGCTCTAAAGTCCTTAAGCAGATTGGGAAGGGCTCAGTAACTAAGTTCTAATAGGTCTCCCTTGCATGCAAAGCTCAGAGACAGTTTACAACCATATTCACAAGCATAATTTTAAGCAAATTGATTACCATTAAGTTGATACTAAAAAGATGGGGGGTCTCACATACAAGACCAGAGTGTCGTATTGGTTTTGATACATTATTCAATAACTACTCAACGCAAGAGCTTATGTTGATAGGTGAGGGCCCAATAATAATATTTCAGAGCTTTAGACATCTTTTCATGTGGCAGGCACTTGCATCAAACTCAACCACCACTGCAAGCATGACAGACCAAAAAATAACTTATTGTACTATAATCAATGCAATTAGGGTGTTTTAAACACGCTTAATGTCATATTAATAACTTATTGTACTATAATCAATGCAATTAGGGTGTTTTAAACATGCTTAATGTCATATTAAAGTAACACATGATATATGATTTTGACATTTTATTTGTTCTTTCCATTTCTTGTTTGGTATTGATTTCAATGATGAACTGCTGTTTTTCGTAAATGCCATTAACTTTCTATTTCACTGGATAAGTAATCATTTTCAGTTATGTTCTGTTCTTTCCCCCTCAACTTTACACCATTGCCTTGCTCAGTTTAATAAGAGAACGATTCCTGCTCTTATATAGATAAATAATATTTCCAGTTGCATCTATTATTCTGTTGTATTCCATTTTATTTTTTGAGGTGTCTGAGTATGTTGAATTTGACGAGAACTTACGTGATAATGTTGCTTTCCTTTCCAACCTCTTTGGGAAGGTTAAATTTCTTATTACCTGTGTAGCATGCGTGTTGTGGGGCAGCAAATATTAAATTTATATAGATCAATGTAGGCTTCGGAGATAGATTCTTGAAAATTGCTTCTCACGGTGTGCATTAACCTTTTTTGTCCCAGACAATGATGAAGGACCAGTTTGCAAATTATGTTGTCCAGAAGATTTTTGAATTAAGTTCTGAGAGTCAGCAGGCCATGATGCTCAGTCGTATCAGAACACATGCTCATGTTTTAAAGAAATACACTTATGGGAAACACATTGTTGCTCGATTTGAAATGCTAATTGGAGAAGGTGTGGGCTCTTATGTATTGTCTTGCTTTAGTTACTTAAATTTGATATTTGCATCATTGAAATTTTCAAATTCAGTATTGGAAGATGTATTTCATGTCATAGAATTACTGTACTCCACATAATATCTGCTGTGAAGAGTAGTTATCTTTGGCGAAGAATGGTATCTGCTCAAAGATGGTCACATATTTCTCACCGAGTAAAATAGTCTACTGGATTTTCACCTGTCTCTGGATCAAGTTGAAGTTCGTTAACATTGTTCAATCCAGGGGCAACAATGGACCACCAGATAGATATAAATTAATTGGGGTTAATTTCATGCGGACCCCCCTTCTTTTTTGTTAATGCTAGCTAGAAAATCACCCCCCTTGTTTCATTAATACTCTTCTACCTTCTTTGATGTAGAAGACTACCCCTTAATGCTTTATTTAAGCAAATTCATTTTTCTTCTTCAATAGTTTGAGAAGAATGGTTGATTAATAGTGGTTGCTGGTTGGAATACAACCATGCAAGTCTAAATGTGGGGGTTATTTCCAATCATTTGTCACTTTCTAAGTTGTTGTATTGCATTGACTATGAATGGTATAATATTTGCTTTCTCGTGCATGCAGAAAATCAGACATCTGAATCTTGAAGTAGAGCAAGAAGGGGGTTAATCCTGGATCTTTGTGCTACTGCTGCTGTGGTGTAGGAAAGCAGCTGAGCTAAAACCTGGTTGAGGATGAGACAAATGTTCCAGTTCCATGCGGTTTAAGAAAGCTGTTTTGCTTTACTGTGAATGCAGCTTCTGCAATTTGGTGCCTTCTGCTCTAGGAGGCTTTAATTAACCTTTAGTAAAAGGTCTCTTTGTTGGTATTCAGTCAGTACATATGTAAATCTCCATATGGTTTGTTTATGTTTCTGAAATAAAACAATTGACACTGAGCTCCAAAAAGATATAGAAAAAGAATTAACTGTAGGGTGGTTGCTGCAACATGTTCAAGTAGATTAGATGGAAGGGAAATCTTGCAGTTATTGTAGAGTGTTACTTGGAATTGTTTTCTATTTTGTGGTTTTTATGAGAATTAAAATTTATAGAATACATCTTAAATGTACAATGATAGTTGCAGTATAAGAATGAAGATATATGTTTACTTGCTTTCTGCCGTGTGGCTTCAGATGTTGATCATTTTAAGTGGAGGTAGGTTGGTCATAAAAGTAACGGTTCTCTAACATTATCAGCTTAATTCTAAAATAAAAGAAGGTGGACAAAGATGTTAATCGCATTCTGAATTGTGCAAATGCATCGAAATTGTAAATTATCCACCCGCATAATTCAAACAATTTCTCCAAAATTTTTGCAGATGCTCAGGAAGCAAATGCCTGAAAGAGTTAACCAAACATATCTAGTACATTAGGTTGTACGTAAATAACCAGGTGCTACCATCAGCTCCCACGCAAAGATGTCCGACTAATGTTTGTATTGTGATCTTCCACCCAGATCACTTCTAACTTCATCAGGCTTGATAGAAGAAAGCTCGTCACTTGAAAGAATCAACACAGATTGGAATGTGCAAAAGGAAGAGCAAACTTCCCTTCAGAAGATCAAAAGCGAGCCTTCCGTTTTCTAGCTGTGTACTTCGTGTCTGGAGGCACAGCACATCCTTTTCTTCTCATTTGTTCCTTCTTCTTCAGCACCCACTCTCTACCTTTCCCTTTGTTTGTTATTTTCTGCTTTTTCCTGGGTCTGTGCCTGTCTGAAATGCATACCTGCACGAACCAAAAGAATCATTAATTTGCTTTTGGAAAAAAAGGAAAAGGCGAAACCAGGATTGAAGAGCTTATTTCCCATTTCCGGGGGAAATAAAAGAAAGTTGAAATAAATTCTTCAAATTAGAAACCTAATAGGAGCTCTGAGGAGAAATAAAACTTCAAGATTCTTTGAAATGTGACCCACCGTTCGATTTTCTTCATCCCCACTACTTTCATCATCAGAGCAACTCTCCATGTCTCCAACTTTTCCCTTTGGAGCCTCTGAGCTTGTGGATGGTGGACCACATGTGAGGACTAGAAATTCTTTTCTACTTTTGGAACTACAAGAAGAGAAGTATTCTCTATTTAATAAGCCATGATAATTAATAGGAAGTATGTCACCAACATAAAAAGATGTTTAATTGGAACTTTCCAAGCAAACTTATCGTCAAAGTTTCCTTGGAGATGCTAATTCTCATCAAATACCATAACCAAGAATAGAAAATTTAACCCCTATAGGGGAATGTCAACAAAGGAAAGAAAAGTTATGGGATACAAATATGCACAAAACATGCTTACAAATGCAGTTCCAAAAACAATTTCCGTTATTGGACCAGATGAAAAGCCATTATAAGGATGCTCTCACCAAATCTTTTGCATACCTATGTGGGTAGTCGACAACAACACCACCAGCAAAACCAGCTCGCATAGCAGCACCCAATATCAACTCACGCTGGGCTACACTTTCAGGATATACCTGAAATACTGCTCTTGCTCCTCTGGCCAGGCATCTATATAATGATCCAAAGAAAGCCCTGAAAAGGAGGAGGGGGGGAACGTGGGGGATTGAGCAATATATATTAGGGCGGAAACTGAAGAGAGAATTTAGAGTAAAGAACATTTCATTTGATTCAACCTTCATGATTTCAGCTCACCGTGAATAAAAGAGGGACATCCTAACATAGTTTAGTTATGCTACTCATGAATTGAAAATAATAATCACAATAATAAGAAAGAAGAAGGATGAAAGAACCCTAACATACTTCAATCTTAATCGTGGCTCATGCGAGGCCTTGTCAGCATTACATAACCACTGCTTGGCCAATCAAAGGAAACAAGGAAAATATTAGCTAGACAGAGGCAGTAAGGTACTTCGCTGACACACTGAAAAAGGAAGGATATCTTACAGAAGTTAGAAAATAACAAGGTTCTACGGACAAGATTTTTAGGATAAGAATATACGATACACACTATTGTATGCTGATTGTTACAACTCTATTCAGTTCATTTGTACTGTCAAGAATCTAATAACAGTCAAATACATTCAAAATTTCAGATTATTCATGTCTGAAGAGAAAATTAACTAAAGCAATTAATTTACTGATAACATAGCCCAAAACCAACATGCAACACAAATGCGTCAGGAGAGCATAGGCAAAAACCAAACCTGAACAGCCGATATACTGATGGCCCCATCAACAACTCCAGGGCGAAGTCCCAAGCCCTGCCACATAATAGAGAATAATTATACATATCCAGTCAACTCCAGGTTGAAGTTACTGCTAAATATTATAGAAATTTTACTATTAAGTACCAAAAGAAGAATAAGACAAGCACTTAACAAAAGTCGAGGCCAACCAAAAGAATTTTCAGAAAAAAAGCTGTGCAGAAGATTAGCATTCAACATAGATTAGTATGTATAAAAGGTTATATGGCTCGATACCATTGAATGCATACAAGAGGGAGAGACAGAAATTTATGCAGTACATTAACAAAATATAAAATGTTGCTCTGTAAATCATTTTCTGTCAGCTAAGTGACGTAAACCATACTGCAGAGTTGTTGCTTGTGTGTGTGTGTGTGTGTTAAAAATTTGGAAATGGATGTTATAAACAAATAGGTAAGAATACAGAAAGAAAATTAGACTTGAATCTTAAAAAAATTCCTTCATTTCCCTCTCTCAAATGAAAGAAACACAGTAAAACCCTGCATCCTAGTTCCTGCAACTGTAATACAAAATAAAGCAAAAATAACTCAGAGGATACCTGACCCATGTCTCCAAGTAATAGATCACCCTCAACCTCTCGCTCCAAAGCAATATCTGGATTTGGGGGGAAAAAAACTACAGATAAAATGCACCTGTAGCAAAAAATTATATCTTCGAGCAAATAAGACAGTTCACATACTAAGCATTGACTGGGAAATGTCTAGACCAATCCATTGGTGCCCGTTCTCAGATAGTGTCTCACCACTAAGACCTGATCCGCAACCTACAAGGATAAATATGAAAAACAACTACTGAAATCTGAATGCTCACTACATCCTTCACCACACATCCACCTCAAGTGAAGACAACTAAGTCATAGTTTAATAAGAAAATTTAACATTAATTTGATTTAATCTAATGAGATGAATTATCTCAAACTATTGAAATATATTAAAAAAGAAAGATCTTTTTTTTTTCTTCCAAATACCGATATCAAGAAGTAATCTGGGGACCCCATCACCAGGCAAAGCAAGCAGCTCTAATGCTCTCTCCGAAAGCTTTGCCTATCAAGACAAACAAAAATAAATTCTGCTATCTTTCTTCCATCCCAAAATAAGGTAACATTAATAACGAGCAATCAACAAAACCTGAATGTCAATGATACGAGAAGAGGATGTGTATTTCCGAGCTTCAAGATCATCATAGAATATCTCAGGTGGCGCTATTAACTCCGGCCGGCTCGCCATCTCCTGCAAAATCCATTTGAAAATATCATTATACCCTTAAACCCTTTATGCTGCCAGGGGCCATAAACCCTCCAAAAAAATAAAATAAAAAAATTGCTCATACCCATTAAATTAGAAGAATGCTGAATTAAAAAATAATAATAATAACTTGCAAAAAAAAAAAACTGATTCAAAGTAAACCATGTTCTAACAATTATTAAGGTTTTGCTCTGTAAAGGTAATAAATTTTTTCAATTTGAAAGTGGCAAACCTGTAAATAGTAGCTGAAATAATAAAAGATGCGTTAAAGAGCTGTGAAATTAACGGTTTTTGAAACGATTTTCAATTTTGTAATTTATGGTTGAAGCAATGAAAGCTTGAAGCGGCCAAGTGAACAAGACCCTCTGTTTGCTTTAGGGACAGCAAAATCTGGGTCCGGATCCGGGTTTAGCCTTCCCGGTTCCGTACCCGGACATCATTTTCTTCGTACCGGACCCGGATTAAAACCCGGTTTTTCATCCGGGTTCTTTGAGCCCGGATCAATGAATCAGTTTCTACAATTCTAAAAATAAAATCTTAATACATTTCCGAGCAATAACACATCCAGATTGTAAATCATTCATTAACAATACAAATTTCTAAGCAATAACACATCCATAAATTTCAATGTTTCAAGCAATAAAACAACCACAAATATAAATCCATAACACAAATCTACAAAGCGAAAATAATTAGCACGTTAATCCAAGGTAAAGCCCCTGTTTGGTTGCGAAGTAAATGAAGGAAGATCCATGGATTGGTTAAAGATTAATCCAGCCATTAGTTGAAGAGAGACAGAGATTGGGCCAAACCGAGAGAAGGAGCGGCGTTGAGGTTGAATTGCGAGCGATCTGACAGAACACGCAAGGCGTCGGCGACGGGGGCGAACCCCAGCTTGCAACGGCAGCACCCTGGACCGATGATGATGAATAGAGGAGCTGCAGGCCTGCGACGGTGGTGAACCCGAGAGTACAAGTAGCGAAGGTGGCGAACCCGAGCTTGCAACCGCAGCAGCCTGGACCGTATTTGGCACTTTTCCTGAACCAGGCGGCAGCTGCGATACGTGAGGAAGAGGAATAGATAAAATTAGGTTTTTTTTTTTCGGTTTGTATTTATATTAATTAATAAATATAATTAAGAAAATAATATTAAAATAAGATATCCGGATATACGGGTTAAACGAAACCCGGGACCACACAAGCGGATCACCAAAATTTATTCCGAATACCGAATTTTTTAACACCCTGATAATGATTTAACTCGGCCCGGATTATCCTGGTTAGTCCGGATCCGGGTTAAACTGCCGTCCCTAGTTTGCTTTGCTCTCGCTGATACCTAAATTTGATGACGTTTTCTACTTCTGTTTCGTTCTGTGGCCACAAGTTTGTGGGCTCCAGGCAGCGGGTTACTGGGATCCCCACGGGGCTGATCCATTAATAATGAGATTTTTTTTTCTATTTCTAAAAAAATCATATTGTCAATTTAACCTTCTCATTAACAAAAAACAAAGTCAACCTAACATAACGTTTTGACTGCCGAGACTCAATGCTAGCTAGAGATAGCAATGAGGAGGGGAGGGGAGGGAAGGGGCGGAAACCAATCTCTCCAGTATGGTAATAGAGTGGAGTGGATGTGGAGAGATCTATTATATTTTTTCCTCTATTAAAAATTTTTATTTTTATTTCTTAATAAATTTAGTATAATGGGAATAGAAAATTTTCATGTGGAAAATGATTTTTCTATCTCCACCTTATTTCTTATTTACTTATTTTATAGTAAATATAGATACATGATTTCAGTAAGTTAAAAATTATAAATTTAAAATAAAATTATTACCATATTATCAAGTATTTAAATTATTTTTAAAAAATCTCTAAAAATTTGAAACAACATCTTAAAGTGATATTAGAAGTGAAAAATATTTAAAGAGAGTAGCACCTTAAAAGAGAAAAGAAAACATAACAATATTTTAGAATTGAAAAATATTATAGGATTTTCTTTTATTCATATCTTGTTTATATTACATAAAAATTTAAAAAATTATTAATTGACATTATAGTTGATAAAATAAAAATTATTAAATAAGAATTAAAAACTTATTTATATGTAATGGGGATTGGGGTAGGGAGTGTAAAACCAAACCTAATCCCATTAAAAATTTGGGGATTATTTTTCCCTCACTCCCCACCCCATTCCCCTAAAATTATTCAAAATTTTTCCCATTTGAGATGGGGCTCCAAACCCGTAGAAAATTTTGTCATCCCTACCCGTACTCATCCCTTATATTTTGCGTATATCCCCCTCCCCTTCCCTATGAGAATTGCTTGAGAGAATCTTCATTCCCTCCCTAAATAATAACAGGGGATCCCCGAGGGTTCTCAATTCCCGAATAACTAATATATATATTTTTTTCTATTTTGAGTTAATTATATTAAATAAAAATTTAAATAAAAGTAAAGTTCGAAATATATCTTACATTAATATTGAACCATTACAAAAGTCACATGCAAAATACAAATTATCAAAATAATTGTCTTTGTCAATCTTCATAATCCTACAATAAAAAGAAAAAGAATTTACTTTTATATCTATAATAAAAAAATGAAATAAATGTAGATACTAAATTAATATTTTTAATAAAAAAAAATTTTTGGGCTAATAGAATATACTGGACTTTTTTAATGTCCTAAATAAAAATTAAAAACTTTAATTAGTTAATTAGACTTAAAAGTTTAATAATATAAATATTTTAATATTTATTATTTTTACCAATATTTATAATTTTATAATATAATTCAAATTTTTTTATTTATTTATTAGTAATTTTAAAAAATAAAAATAAAAATAAAAATGGGAGAAATGGGGAGGGGATGAGGTTCCATCTCATCTCCGTTCCTTTCTCGAATAAGAAATTAAGTAAAAAAATTTTCTAATTGCTTCATTGAATAAAAAATTAAGTATAAAATTATCCATGTACCCTCCCCGAATAGAAAAAATCCACCTGTGAAAATTTTTGTCATCCCTAATACTAGCATTATTGAAATACTAACTTTTTTAACCAAAGTTAGCTGGTGTGAGTGGTTCAACACTCTCACCCTTTAAGAGAGATCAGGAGTTCAAGGCTCGCTCTTGTATGGAGTCATTACTTTGACCAAGTCTTTCTGCCTTTACTTGACCGTCCAATCCAAAGTGGAGATTAATTTGAGTTGTGGTACGGTCTTAAAGGTACCTCCCACAATTAGGACTCACTCAAGACCACCTCGTAGTTCAGAGAAAAAAAAAAAAAAGAAAGAAAATCAAGCCTTTTTTTGTTATCCTCAATACAAATTTTAAAATATTAGATAATAAATTTATATTGCAAGTATCACACAACACATAATGTCATTACGGAGGTACATACAACTCTACTGAAATATCTAGAAGCAATTTTCACAGGTATAGTCTCTCTCTAATTGAACTCAAAAGTATCAAATGTAAGCGAAAAAACTAACACATAAGAGTTACAGAGGTCAGTTAGCTCAGTTTGGCTAACTGAAATTTCTTATTTTTTTTTTCTTTCTTTTCAATAAATAAAACAACATTTAAATTCAAACGAACAAAAGATTGGGTAAGATGGGATTTTTCGTTCATATTTACACCTCTAAATTTTCAATCCTGAGTGTATGGCGACGACTCCGCCAACAAGATTTTCACACTCAACCTTCTGAAATCCAGCATCAGAAATCATCGCAGCAAATTTTTCCTGCATTCATCAATTGGAATAAATTGAAATGTCATTCCAAAATGGTAACAATATCACATTGTATACAAAAAGGTAGAAACTGATAGCCACAATGTATCACATTTTTAGTAGGACAACAAACTTGCTTTTTCTGATGACAGAACACAATTCAAAGGACTGAGAAATCATTGATTACCTGAGGGGGAAAACGGCGGACACTCTCAACCAAATACTGATAAGAACCCCGATCACCTGCTACCAGTTCCCCTATTGCTGGAATGACTGAAAACGAGTAATAATCGTACCTGCATTAGGGGTTAAAAGAAAACTAAGGTAACTTATAATTCATATGGTATACAAGAAAAACACATATCAAATTTTGCTCCCTCAAATAAAGCTTCAGTAACAACAGCAATGCTGGAGTACTACAAGCAAGGGCAGTAATATGTTAAGCATGCAATTTGTAAAAAGGGTTAAGTAGTTTAATTACAGGTAACATCCAAGTGCAAAACATACTCACAATTCCTTGAATACAGGAATATTGACATGGCTCAGCTCAAGGCAAAGAAATCTTCCTCCACGTTTCAGTACCCTAATGAACAAAACCATCAAACAAGATAAATATATACAACAAAGTAATAATATACAGCTAGAAATATAGAACCGGAAGATATTTCAAGCATAAAGGTAGTCAAAGGCCATACCCATCCTGAAAACTAAATCCCAAACACAGCGCACAATATTAACAGCCTCATATCCTAGTTATATTCCATTGGCTAGACCCATCAATTTGTAGGTCCCCACCCATTCAACTTATGCATTGAACAGTAAATAAAACAATGAATAGTCACAATCACACTCATAACCATGTCCATGGATAACTGAACCAATTTTGAGTCTTCTTGACCTTTTACTCAGTTTCTATTCCAAACGGAAGTAATGTAATTCAGATTTGACAAGATAATTGATTCTAAAGATGGCTTACTTTACCCACACTTTCTATGACAAATGGAAGTAATGTGGTTCAGACTTGACAAAATAATTGATTCTAAAGATGGCTCACGTTGAATGTTACAGCCACTTTCGACAGTGTTTCTTTCTTAGCACTATTACACAACGGTCCCACTCTACATATCTATTAAATGTTTAAATCCACTAAGGAGAACAACAACTATGCCAAGAACACTGTGAGCACACCTGTAAGCTTCAGCTAGAGCCTTCTCAATATGAGTAACATTCCTAATTCCGAAGGCAATCGTGTAACCATCCATAGTACTGTCTTCAAAGCATAAGGCTTCTGCATCTCCTTCCACCAACAAAAGTGATTTTTCCTGGTAACCTAATGAACAGTAATTCTTCAGTAAATAAATATCCTGGTAAACAAACACGGTGTCCACGACCTAAAAGGTTTCAAGATAGAAACTTCACTTCCTAACAAAAATTAAAGTTTCTTAACCAACATTCAATTTGTTGAGTTTCACTCGTACGGAAGAAAACCAAAAAATCAGAATCGTGAGCAATCCCTCTATTTTACCTCTCTCTAAAGCACGCTTTTTACCAACATTTAGCATGTTTGGGTTGATGTCACAAACATATATACAAGTTTCCTCCTGTAAATCATCTTCGAGAACATCCTGGAGTGCTCTTCGTTTGATGCTGTTTATAGTGTCTAAAATCCTGAAAGCAACATCCCCTGCAAAATTAAGACCTTTAAATTGAAGACCTCAATAGAAAACTCAGAGAGGGAGGGAGGGAGGGAGAGAGAGGTGAATCACCACACATCAATAAATATCATTTTTGTTCAACATAAGGTGCAGATGGGGCATTCAAAATAAAACTTTTGTGCCAGACAAGAAAAAGAAGGAAAATCTCATAGAAGAATGAACAGAATAGCAGATCACATCAAAGGTCAACAATTATTATAATGTGACCCTGCAAATGTCAACCCTTATATTCATAGCTGATGCAACATAAGTCTCCCTTGAACACGCATGTATTATCTTATATAATAGTGTTTCAAATTTCTCCACCAACTCTAAATATTCCCCTGCCCTGGAGTTCTACAAACTCTACATACCTCTAAATGCATAGCAAAAAGTAATAGCATTAGTTAAACTGACCTGTTCCACCAGCAACATCAAGGTGCTTCATTCCCGGAAATGGATTCAACTTGGAAACAAGCCTGAGCAATGCGAAGAGGATACCAACAATGTTAGGTAAAGTAAAGTAGATTTCAAACTTAAGAAAATTATTTAAAAATACCACCAAGAATCTAACCTATCCTTCCACAATCTATGCAATCCACCACTCATCAAATCATTCATGAGATCATAGTTTTTAGCAACACTGCTGAAGACATTGCTAACCAATTGACTTTTTTCTTCTTCCGGTACTTCTTTGAATCCTGAAAATTTAACTAACATGATCTACGATCCAAATGAGCATTTGAAAAAACATTAACAAAGACACAAAGAAAGCTTACCGAAGCTTGTAGCATGTGAATGCAGTAAAGAAGTGGAAGAGAGCATCGGTAAGAGTCTACTCCCCAAATTCCTCGTCACCACCCGCAATGCCATGGCTTCAACAACTTTCTAACTAAAAGTCAAATTAAAACACACAGCTCAGTTACAGCCTTACAGGTATTATCACATATGGTTTCTTAACTAACATTCAACATGAACAAAGATAAAAATAAAACATATTCCACTATATCTCATGACCTAAAAATATAAAAAAATCAAAATTTGATAAATACCCAAAAGAAAATATTATATAACTGACAGTTTAAGTAATAATTTAAAAAAAAAACGAATTTATACAATTTTCCAACTAATTTAAAATCTATTGAGCTATGAAAGTCGACGATATACCAATGAAATCGATGCTGAAAACCTTGAAACAGTAAGGGGCCCAATAAAACTAGACACTCTCTGTTCTAATAATATTCGCTTCTCCAACTCTCCCTCGCTCTTCGGCCGGCGAAATTGCAAGCAGCCGAGAGTTCTTTTCTTCTGATTTTTTTTGGATAATAACATAGGGATCTCTAATTTTTGTTAATTTTCTAACAATGGATAATTTTCTAATTTGTGTCAACTTGGTCCCTTCCTCATAGGGACGGCAAAATCCGGGCCCGGGTTTAACCTTTCCGGTTCCGATCCGAACACCATTTTCTTCTTCCCAGATCCGGGTTCAAACCCGGCTTTTCATCCGAATCCGGACGGATTCAACCCCGAAAAATCCGGTTTCCGGATTCCGGGTTTTGAACCCCGATCAATGAATCAGTTTCTACAATTCTAAAAATAAAATCTTAATACATTTCCAATCAAATAACACATTCGGATTGTAAATCATCCATAAACAAAAACAAATTTCTAAGCCATAACACATCCAATAATATAAATCCATAAATTTCAATATTTCAATTAATAAAAAACCACAAATATTTCTCCATCATTTTCTATGAAACCTGCAAGCAGTGGGCTTGATGTCTTGAAAGCGACGACCTTCTTGTCCTGCATGATGAAAAAAAAAACCAAAAATATTTGCACGTTAGTCCAAGGTAAAGCCCCTGTTTGGTTGCGAAGGAAATGAAGGAAGATCCATGGATTAGTTAAAGATTAATCCAGCCATTTGGTCTCCTGCGGCCAAATCGAAGATGTAAACGAATGGAGTTTAAGAGAGAAAGAGCGGGGCAAACCGAATGAAGGAGCGGCGTTGAGTTCGAATTGCGAGCGATCTGACAGAAGACGCAAGGCATCGGCGATAGTGGCGAACCCGAGCTTGCGACGGCAGCAGCTTGGACTGATGATGATGAATAGGCACTTTTCCTGCAGCAGGCGGCAGCTGCGATATGAGAGAGAGGAATGGAAAAAATTAGGGTTTTTTTATTTATATTAATTAATAAATATAATATTAAAATAAGATACCGGGTCCGGGTTAATAAAAAAAATAATTATTAAAATTCCGGAAGATATCCGGGTTCCGATACGGTTCAACGTAAACCCTGAAAAAACTATCCCTACTTCCGATTGGGAATGGCATTACTAAAATCATTCCGGATTTCACCGATTTTGGATTGTGATTCCCTTTTATAGGGTCGTGAAGGTTTTACGATGTGGTGGCTAAATTTTTTTGTTGGTTAAAAAATTTTCAGCGGCCCGGTGTTTGTATGAGATTCTAATTCAACTTTACATAAGAATAAAAGGATCTACCGTAACTGCCATCCCTTTTTTTTTTTTCAACTCAGCTAATGGATCAATGGCTTAAGTGTTTAACGGGTTTAACGGTCAGGATGTGTTCAATTGGTTATTAACACTTAAATCCTTACTGTTTATTATAAAATTATAAAAACTAAAAGTTTTTAAATATTTACTTATATAATTTCTGTTGTTTTAAATTTTTTAAAGTTTAATCCATTGACTTAATTTGATCATAAAAATGATTGATGGTGTAAATATAATAATCTAATATCACATAAAATTTTTAAACACATGAAAATTTGATAAATGTAAATAATATTTTTTGTCATATAATATATATTTAATGTAAAATAAATAAATTGAATATGTTTAAAGAACATAGGTTATTAACTTTGATACTTTAGAAAATTATAAAATAAAAAAGGTGAAATTTCAAAATAAGAAACATGTAAAAAGTCTTAGGTTATAAAATTTTACTATTTTAATATTACAAAACTTTACTTTTTTATTACATTTTTGTTTTTAGCATTAGTTGACATATTAGCTTATTTATACATACATTATGTTAATTTACCTATAAAATATCAATATATATATATAGCCCAACAAAGTCATAGAAAGATAAATAAAGAATAATATGAAAGGAAGTTGGTTTATTTTTTTTAAGAATATTTCAAAAGCATTTGAGCTTCATGTTTCTTGAGAATTATCATTTTTTAAAGATATTTGAGCTTGTGAATCTTATTGTAATGATAATTTATTATTTATTCTTGATTAAAAATAGTTGAATAGTAAATTTATTGATTTCCAAATGCTCTTTTAAATATAGGGTAGTTGCTTAATTAACCATTGCAAAAAAATATACCATGATTATTTTTACTCTATCTACATCTCTCTACACCATCATCACTAAAAAAGTTAAAAGTCCGTTTGGCACACTATACTACATTATATTGTATTGTATTATGTAATAAATTAAATTTATTTAAATTTATTATTAATTACATTAAATTATTATTTTCATATTAATTATTTTTAAATAAATATAATATGATACAATAAAATAATATTATAGTATAATTTATTTTTATATTTTTATTTATTATAATAAAAATAAAAAAAAAATTATAAAGTTTAATGATAATGACGACGACAACATTAATATTAATATAATAATTAGAATAATAAGATTAATAAATTTTATTAATATTAATATTAATAAAATAATATTAACAATAATTAATAATAAATTTAATATATTTTAATAATAGTGACAATAATAAAATAATAAATAATAATAATGATAACTAATTAAAGCAATCATAACAATTAAAATAATAAATTTTAATAATAATATAATAATAATAATCACATTAATAAATAATAATAATAATAACAGTTAAATTTTTTTTCAAAAGTCATTTTATAATTTTATCCAGAGAAAATGACCTATATATAAAAACTTATAACTTATAATATCTATTCAATTTTCTTATAAATATAGGGTTTGCAGTGTAATATTTAGTTATTTACTTTAAAAAAATTATGCAATATGCCGATTAGTTATTTACTTATAAACGTTTTATATTTGGAAGTTAAAATCTTTATTTGCTGGTTAGGCTAGCTTGTTAACGAGTCGCCGGATCTGGGACCTATTTGATAAAAATGAACAAACACTATCCTTAACTGATAAAACGAGAAAATGTTGACCGATAGGAGAGTAAAGTCTTCTGACCTGCTGGTTTACTTTGCCATTTTCTTAATCTCCAATTCCGATCGAGTTTTCTCATTCTCCGTTGAAAAAACATAAACTTTGAGCAATTTAACAAAATTTCCGATGGTTGTTAAGAAAATAATATCATCCCCATTTGTGGTAATTGCAGTTTTAGTGACTTTGGTCGCTGTAATTTCCAGATTTTCTCCCAAACTCCTCAGCCGTCAACAGGTTTCAATCCTTTCACTAAATTATGTCTCTTTAATGATTATTTGTTTATTTAACTTTACTTTGATATTGGCTTTACTTTACTTTCAGAGATTGTTCACAGCTGAAGAATTGTCATTGCACAATGGAACTGATGAATCAATACCAATCCTTTTAGGAATTCTTGGGTACTCGTCTCTATTTTTATGTTTGTTTAATTCAGTTGGTTATCTTGATTTGCTGTTTTAGTTGATTTTATTTGGTGGGTTTTTTTTAATCAGATCAGTGTTTGATGTGACCAAAGGAAAATCTCATTATGGCGTTGGAGGAGGTTATAATCATTTTGCTGGAAGGTTAGTTAAACCAATTTCAAAGTTATTATCATTTGCTTTACTAATATGCTTTGTAATTGAGTGAGTTGGTTTCAGCTTGAGAATTGGGTTGGTATGAAGTACGTGATTTTGTAGGAATTTTTAGTGTTTTATTCTTTTGGGGGTGGTGGTTTTAGTAGCTATATATACTCATGGTGATATCTTCTTGCTTTTCTGTCTTGTAATCTTAGAGATGCTTCCCGTGCATTCGTTTCAGGAAACTTTACAGGTACAATCTTCAATGATATATCTTTTTCTACCATTCTTATGGTGATGTAAAGCTTTGGGATGACAACTTTGCAAAGTCATAATAAACGAGCACTAAATTTCCTGGTTTTGAAGCTGCTATATCAGTGCTCCTTTACATACTGCTACTTTCATTTATTTACTTGTCTATTTCTTTCTTCTCATTTGTTTTTGACACAGGAGATGGACTCACTGATTCATTGCGTGGTCTATCCAGCACAGAGGTAATTTCTTTTCTGAATGCTCTTTCTTATTGTCAGAGTTTACCTCTACTTTAGTCATTGCAAGTTATTAATGCATATAAGAGAACAGGAATTATAAACCTCTCTCTCTCACATTCTCACATGTATACACACCCAACATGTACACATTAACCAATGTATCAACTGACTTTCATTCAAATTTTCTCTTCAAAAGCAATAGTTTACCAAAAACAAAACCCCAATGTTAGCTGCACAAGCTTTTTGTTGCACAGTTTGTGCCAAATGTCATTAGAACAGATGAATGGCATAACTTTTGGTTCACTTTTTGAAAATTTTGCAGGTAAAGAGCATTGTCGAATGGCGGGAATTTTATTTCAGAAGCTACACGTGAGTCATACATGATTTATTTATATTTTCCATGCGCAGTCCTTTGAGTTGAAAAACAAAGCAAGAAAGAAAAAGTAATTGTAAAGGAAATTATCAAAAAGGGCCAGTGAACTAAAGTGGTAATTCATTCCATGTCCACCATGGTTACTGGTAAGATACAGGTTAGCATTCTGTATCTTCAAAATCAATCATAAAGCAGCCAAAAGAAGGAAACTTGTTTCTGTGAATCTTTAATATAATGATCCTTAAGTATCGTTCGCCATCACGTATGGCACTGTTTCTATAGTTTCATAGTGCGAATGAGTCAGCAGCTGAAGCAAAGTCGGAGTCACCTTTTGTGTTGTTGGAGCCAATTGCCACATTAGTAAAGTGACAATGGCCACATTGACCAGCGTGTTCAAGTCTTCTTGTGGACCTTGGCACAAGGAAAATTAAATTTTGGAGAAGTGATTCAAAGAAAGTTACCTAATTTTTGTCCTTCTTGGTGTGTGATGTGCAACAGAAGTGTAGAAGCTTCAAATCATCTTTTTCTTCTCTGGTTTGAGTCTTCAAAGTTGTGATACAAGTTGTGCAAAGAATCTAATTTTTGTATGTCATTTTGGCTTGTGATTTTCTTCTCATGGAGTATTTCTTTGCTTTTGGTAGAGGAGCAAAGGCTAAATCTCTTTGGAAATGTGCAGTGGCAGCACTGTTTTAGGTAATATGGGAGCAAAGAAATGTTTGTATTTTTTTAGGGGAAAGGTGTAGATAATGCTGAAGAATTGTGGGATGGAGTTTGTCTTCTTGGTTCGCTTTGGGCTTCAGTGTCAAAGGAGTTTCAAGATGCATCCTTTGTCTTCATACATCTAAACTGGGATGGGTTTTGAGATACGAAGTTATAACTGATTCTAGCCTTGTATAGGGGTGATTGGGTATATACTTTTGTATAGCACAAACAGTCCTAGTTTTTGTTTTCTTAGTGGACAGCTGGTCCTCTATCTGTTTTAAATCTTTTTCATTAATACTTTTGTGAGTTTCTTATCCAAAAAAAAAAAAAAACACTTTGACGACCACGTATCTGCAATTAGATGCTGATGTGCAATGAGGTACCTAAGCAAAATTGTTATGTAGTGTCTAGTAACCTTGTTAATTCCTTTTCTGCCTATTGTTGTGAATGACTTGCATTATCTATTAACAAAAAGGATGCAGTACCTTGATTTGTGATTTGTTAGCAAAGGTATTGCCAATGTGAAACATCAGCTTTATTTCAAAAGAGACAATTTCTTCTTTTCCTGGCCCATCCTTGAGAAGATTTTAATTTCTTAGGGTATCTAGCTGGAAATCTATTTTTTGTGTGCAGTTTTTGCTTGAGCTTATCCTCTGAAGGACAGTGCTTGGAATTTACTCTGCCTTTTCCTGCTGTCAGATTTGTTGGTAAGCTAGTGGGTCGTTACTACGATAATCAGGGGAATCCTACAAAATATCTGAAAGGAGCCGAAGCAAAGGCTGCTAGAGGGGCACAGCTTTTGGAGAAACAGAAGGCTGAAGAGGCTAAACAACCAGGTTGCAACTCAAGGTGGAGTCAGGATGAAGGTGGAGAGGTATGAGTTTCTGGAACTTGGCATTGTCATCTTATTCCAAGCATGATCAAGTTGCAATGCCACTTTCCCTAATGTGATATAGTTTGAAAAATTTGCTGTTTGTACATATAATTAGTATATAAGCCATCAGTCTGAGATAACTGGAGTTTTGTATCCATCTGAACTAATTCTGTAGCCAAGCCAGTCATGATAATAGGGGCACACCTTTTAAAATGACACAACTCTATTTCCTGCTGATTAAGAACCATCTCTCATGTTTAGGATTGGGTATTATACATGTCTGTAAGATTACAAACTTGTAACTTCCAAACTCTTAAGTTGAAACCTCTAATGGGAAGTTTGAAAACTGCAACATTGCAATTAACCCCAGGCTCCATAGCACAAAAGATGAGACCTGATCTCAGTAGTATTGTAATGAATCATCTTCGTGTTTTCTGACAGTTCGTATGTCTGTTTTTCCTAGGTTTGGTGCGACACTGGCTTCCCAAGGTTAGTTCAAAGACCTTTAGAAATTGCTTTGACTGGAAAGATGAGCAAGCGATGTGCTTGCTTTCTAGAAGATCAGCTTCATCAGCAAGGCTTGGAAGTGTACGAAGGATGTGATTATCTTGCCCAGACATGCCGAGTTTAAGAGGTCCTATGCTGTAGATCATAAGTTTTTTTCTTGAGTGTATTTATATTCATAGACATACACACCATATTCATATAATGAAATCGGGAAAAGTTGTAAAGAAACAGGGTGATAAATATGGGGAAACTTTCCTACATTATTTAAAATAGGCAATTTGCTGTTTTAGGAAATTTATTCAATTAGTTTTAGTAGAAGAGAAGAGCGAAATTGTTTTATACTGATTTTATCTCGAGTTTGATTAGGAACATTGAATTTGATATTGTCAATTAATCTTTTCGATGAAGTTCTTGTTACAACAAGACTCGAGTCTATCACATGTAAATCAAATAAGAGAAATAAATAGAAACAAGAGCTCTTTATTTCAGTCATTGTCAAATCTTTCACTTTGAGAAACTTCAGCAATTAAATGTGCAGACACAAAACCTGTACAGACCAAGTTCACTGCAGGTTCCCTGTCCATATTTTGCAGCACAATTTTCATCACATCATTGCACATTACAAGCTTCACTGCATGGACCAAGGCCGGCGGTGCATGTTTTGTGTTTTGGCAGCGGCGCCACATCCATAGTCGCACTTGGATATTGAGCTCCAAAGGAGACTTAACAGGATCCTCTTCCATCAAGAGTCTTGATTTGCATTTTGAATCACAAGCTGCATAACATGGACCCAAATCTTCTGAGCATATTTCTCCTTTCCTATTGCTAAGTAATGAACCTATATCTCAATTTGTCACCCGAAATCAAATCAAATTAGTACACACCAGCACCCAAGTATTTTCTTGTAATAGTATGGTATCCCAATGGAAATGAGTTAGACTGAAATTTCCACGAAAGTGATATGATGTGCAACTGGCTGTAAAAAGTTACTTTGACAGATTAATATGCCCTATATCAGTGTGGTTATTTTCAGATAAAATTTGAACAAATTCAAGTGAGTAAAGAAAAAACAGAATTTGTTATGAAAATATTGATATTTTAATTATTGAGGTAACCCATGCAAATGAAAAAGAAAAATGGTATTTTGCATGCACCAAGTAAAATGTAAATTTTTTCATAAAAGGAATAAGATCCAATATCTCACTCTTTACCAGCTGCTATGAATACAATGCAAGAAGGATAAAGAACATGGACGCTTCAAAATCTTAGTGAACTTGTATGTTATTCTGAACTTGGACAAGTTATTTTGACTCGTTGGTAATTTGGTATTTATAATAAGAAATTATAATAAATAACCAAATTTATTTGTTGTAAATGACCTTTTCTGTGAGTTCTCATTATGAAGGAAGAGAGAGATTGCCAACGATATTGAATGACGACGACTTGGAGTTTGCTGCAGCTATCCCACTTTGAATAATTGAAGCACTACTACTATGACAAGACTTTATTAGTTAAATGTAACTGAAGATGGAAATTTAAAATTTGTTGAATAGAGTAACAAAAACTGGTGGTTAAATTAAGTTCTAAATTAGCATAGAAATTTGGTAAATTCAAATCACTCCCTTATACACTAGATACATGGAAGCAAGAAGGGGTTAAAAAAAAAAAAACTGCTTTGATCAATAAATTAATTCAAATTCTTTGAACGTTTATGTCACGTTAAAATGAATAAACAACTTGTGGTCGAAATCGATAATTCTGCAATTATAATCGAATTATTTCAACAACAGTAAACGTTTCTTGATCATGGAAGTTGATTCAATAGGTTGTCACGAACTTGAAAGCAGTCTTCAACAAGAACAAAAATGAAACCATGACCATCTCTATATGATATCTTCATAAAAGTGCTTCTTGAAAGCTTCCATATGACACACTTGCAAACACAAAGCAACAATCAACCCTCCGTCTTCATTTGGATTTGGCAAAATCAATGAATCCCCATCAAAATCGTGAGTCCCTGGCCCCATATAAATCTCTTTCCCCCATCCAAAATCAAGTCCATAGATTGACAAAGTCAACCAACTCACCACCCCAAGATTAGGGTTTCCATAAAATGGCCCTTCATCTCCCCCTAATGCATGCAAGTCTTGAAACTTAGTCAAGTCTGGCTGATTCTTCAAATACTCAATCCCAGATCTCACATGCTCATCGGTCACCGACACGATCGCCCTCCGTATTTTGCTCGACGCGTGTCCCAACGGCTTTGACACGAGCTCTCCGGACCGGCTAAGGGCGATCACATCAAGAGTTGCATTCCCAAAGTACCCTAGTG
This sequence comes from Atalantia buxifolia, assembly GCA_030444775.1. NCBI lineage: Eukaryota > Viridiplantae > Streptophyta > Magnoliopsida > Sapindales > Rutaceae > Atalantia > Atalantia buxifolia. Next base: position 20,741,174 of record CM059834.1, on the reverse strand, counting down.
GCAAAGGCGGCTGCATGCGGCTACGTGAATCAACACAAACACCCAATGCAGTTGGCTGCTCGGCTTTGTGCCCACGTGCCTTGCATGCACATCGCCACAAATGTCCGGTCACCGTCTCATACCGGCTAAACGGACGTCCGATACCATTACAGTGACCTTCATTTGCCATGTTCTTAAGCTTCTTCACTTGGGTTTCGCTTAGCTTTAACATGCACACAGTGGTCTTCTTCTTTCGCTCTTCAATGTTATCCGTTTGCCCGATCAAGAGGGGAGGATGATCAAACTCCGCATGATCAAGCAAAGGATAGGAGACCGGAGGCTCTCCGGCCTGTAAAACTTTCCGGTCAAGAAACGGTGGCAACCCCAACGGCTCTCGTCTGGCGATCCTGGCCCACTCAAAGATAAAATGAAGTGCACTGGGACCATCTGCGACTGCATGGGATATAGTAAAGCTTAGGCTAATTCCTCCACATTGAAACCTCGTTACTTGCACGAGAACCAAAGGGAGTTCTTGAATTGGGAGAGTATAATCAACGGCGGGTACAAGATAATTATACTCCGGACGCGGCGAAAGATCGCCTAAATCTTCGAGTTTAGCCCTAGACTCAGCCTCGAAGAGCTCGACACCAGCGGCATTGCACTCGAGCTCGAGACGGCCGCGGCCTATCCAGCGTAGCCGGCCGGCGAGGGGGTAAAAATGAACCAAGGCAAAGCTGAGTGAGTCTTTTAGGGTCTTGAATACTTTGTCAGATGGATTGAGCCAGTTTTCTGAAGGCTGCTGATAGAAATAAATCGTGGGTATGTGAGTAATGGTGCCAATTTGATCCAATTCTGATAAAGGTAAAATGCCATTGTATGTTGGCTCTGCTGGCTTGACTGTGCAACGATTCTTGAAACTCACTGCTGCCATCGTTATTATTCTTATTATTTTTCTTATTTAGGGTTTTGGAGAACGATTTTTATAATTGGTATTGTTGGTGGTGTTATTGCAAATGGGTGGTGGTATATAAAGAGATCATTTGATTCAGATTCCGGTAAAGCTGGGGGCAGTTTTTGAAAGTGAAATGTTCATGAACTTGACAGTTGCCCTGGAAGAGGAAGAATTTTAGGTCAGCCCATTGGCACATGGATCAAGAATGGAAAGAATGAAACAGGGAGCTGGTTCAGTTGCTTTAGGACTTACAGATTTTTAATATTAACTATTTGAGTGCTTTAGATGAATAACTTCAATTCCTATTCAGTAACTTATATTGGTGGGTGGGTAGGTCAGCAATATGAAAGTTGTTGATGTAAAATTAGGCCTTAACTCTAGGAAGTTCTCACTGTAGCATAAATTTCGGCTTATAAAATTGGAATATAAAATTGTATCTTAAAGAGTATTGTGGCATAAAATAATATTGAAATGTTAATTATTAGTCTAGAATACAATATATAATAGTTTCCAAAATTCTGCATCGAAAGACCAAGAGTGGGGTAGGCAAACGTGGGCTAACAATGGTATCCAACTTGCTTCAATCACTGAAGTAATAAAATGAACCTGGCTAAAGTGTGTGGTAAAAATATATGGGTTAAGTAGCAGGTGTGGTAGGAATAGAAAAGGGTGTTAAGTAAAAATTATTGTTAAAAATTGTATGTTAATATCCGTGCCAAAACTTATAAATACATGGCCATGTCTTCAATTAAAAGTTAATTATCTTCTTTCAACTGTCTTAGTTAGAGACCAATGGGCCTTTGGTCAATGGGAACCCTTTTTTTTAAGGGAAAAAAAAAGGCATACATAAATAAAAGTGTTCTCTCTTGTAAATTCTCAATTATCTTCTTTCAACTGCCTTAGTTAGAGTTTCAGATCCTAAGTTTACATTCTCTCCTGATCTAATCGCTAAATGAGCTTTTAAAAAATTATTGGCATGTGGCTTTATTAATCTCAATGGTCACGATTTGTTTCTAATATTTAACTGCCCATAAAAGGTGCATTTTGTCCCTCACTTTCCAAAATAAAATCCTCCCTCTCAAAATTAAGGCCTCGTGAAATCATTGGAAAAATGTTTTAATCCAAAATAGAGCAACAAATTTTAAATTATGGAACATTATTGAGTAACAAACAGAAAATATTTAAGCCATATTCTTGGTTAACACAAATGGATGCAATAACAAGCAAGATTAGGATACTCAACGGCCTGGCATAATCCATGGCCATCTTGATCAGATCCGGGGAATTTTTGGCTACATGTTGAGTCACAATCTTCGTCACTGCACCCGCCCTGAGGGTTTGGACCGACATAATATTTGCAGAGTTTTTTATCACCACGACCAGCACAAGGATAAAAGCATCTGCAATAATCAGTGGCATCACAAGATCCATTGCCACGGGGACTGTTTGATGCGCAAAATGTATTGCACTCGGGAGTCGTACGGCCATCGCATGAGCCATAATTTTCAGTACATATTTGCCCTTTTACTTCGACCAACATGGTTACTGCGAAAAGTAATGTGTTTGAGATTTTAGTAGCCCAACGAACAAAATATACATGAATAAGATTAAAAAAATATGTATGGAGGAGAAAGGGAAGCGTTGGAAGGCAGCTGAGGAGACTTTCTTCATTGTGATAAGAAATTGATTTGGCTAATTAATTAATTTGTGTTGGTGATGAGTTCGATATGGTGTAATGAGGCGATGTTTATATAGAGTGACGAATTGTGTACCGGCATTTATGAGGTTAATATGTCCATTTATTATTGACAAATTTAGATTGAGAAAATTTTAGTGAAGCAATTAGGTTTTTCAATATTTTTGAAAATTATTTTGAAGAAAGCAGTGTTATACATTTTAAATTTTTTATCCCAAAAACTATCTCAAATAATTAATGTGGCATTCATTGATTACTTGGTGAGATAATTCAATTAATCTTATAAAGAATTACCAACTACTCAATTAACGACACATCATTTGGGATTAGATTTGAGATAAAAAAAAAATTCGGAATGTCCATCGTTACTCTTTGAAAAAGTTCAAATCTCTACAATGAGTAATTATTGCAGATCATAGATATGCATATTTTTTGTTTTCTTAGAGAAACAAATCTTTGCTAATTAGAAATGAATTAAGTGTGTGACAAATGAGATTTTTACCTTGTGAACGAACAAAAACTTTATCTTAAATAAGATTAATGTATGTGTACCTGCTAGGAGTGAGAAGAGGAAGAGGAGGGAAGCATTGGAAGGAGATGAGGATACCTTCTTCATGTTAAAAGAATTTGGAGATTGAATTGATTAATTTGTGTTGCTGATCAGTGCAATAATCAATCAGTCGATGTTTATATATAGTGATGATCAATCGGGGGTACTGGTACGTACGCATGAGGTTGATAGGATATTAATTACTGACAAATTTAGATTTAAGATAACAATGCCATGTCTGTTTTCAACCAAACGGGGTAAAAAAATGTAAATGGATTGTTATTAACAAGAGTTTCTCATTAGGGTTTCGATATCATTGGAAAAATAATTTTGGATCGATAATCTCTAGAATGCAGACATAGCAGTGAACTAATTTAATTGAAAGTTCGGTAGGTGGGCAAAAGTTGTTCAAAGAGAAACAAAAGTTCTTTTTCAAAGTTGTTAATTAGAAATAAAAATACTAAGTATGAAACGTACGTGATCTTGCCATTTATATTTATAGTATTTATATTCATTTTTCCACTTCTGAAATCTAGTTATTTTAGGAGTTGAAATATTTAATTCCTTCATACCAAGTGCCAACTCCTGCTAATCACTTTTATACTAATACATATTTTATCCTTTTATGAAATAATTTAAAAAGATAAATAGCCCTTAAGTGCACTCACATGATCATTTCTATTAATATTTAATTTAGCTATCTGATTTCTTAAATCTTGATTTCTTTTAAATTTTTAAACTATTGTCTCTTCTCATATATTGTCTATTCTAATATTGTAGTCACGGAAGAAATTAATTTATAGTGCTAAATACAGGATGACGAAGAAGTATGAAGTCTTTTTTAATGGTTATTGCAACAATGGATAAAACCTTTGAAAAGAAAGAGAAAAATTATAGTAATTGTTAGATTTTTTTCCTTTTTAAAATAGTTTTTAAAAGTTTTATTATGATGGATGCTTGGAAAAAAGATAAAAATTAAAATAAGAGCAAATTTGGGATTAGCTGGGGTATATTGAGAGATTAAGATTATTTTAAATTTTTTAATGGGGTTAACTGGAAAGTGAGGGCTGGTGAGATATAATAAGGAGGTCAAATTTCACCACTATTTTAGAAGAGAGTAAATGTTTGTTTAGTCTCAATGTTTTAACTTGAGTACCTGTTTAGTCCCAATATCTAAAAACATACCTCAAAACACTCATGTTGTTAAATATGTTATATTCTTAGAGTTAGTTCGGTAATGTTGTAACTTTTAAAATAATTTTAAAATAATTATTGTTAGTTGTACTGTAAAAATTATTATATGTAAAGAGAATCAATTAAACATTTGGTAAAATTTAAAACTGTAATGCAAGATGGCGATGTGCGTTATTTTTCTTTTCTTTATTTAATCATCATATATTATATTGATGCTTGATATCAAACACATATAATAATATTTTAGGTAACTTTATTTTATAAAGTTTAAGCCAATTATTCAATTAATCTCTATTTAGAAAAAAAAGTCCTAAAAAATCTCTACTATGTAAATACATATGATACAATCAACATAATTAATTAATTATCATCTATTTTCTAATTAAGTTATGTGGATATGCTGCCAAAATCCCATTTTATTCCCTAAGATAGTTACTTAGTTATCCTTTTTCATATGTTTAAGCCATAGGGAGACTCAAAAATTATTTTTCCAATTTATTTTTCCTTGTGGTACCCTCAATGTACTACTATCGGTCGATGTATCTGTTCGATTAAATGCATGCGGTGATGAACTTATTGTGCAGTTGTATATGTTTTATCATTATTTAAAAAAAAAAATTTGAAAAGTGATGATGATACGCCTTCTTCATGTCAAAGGAATTTGGAGATATTTTTGAGTAATTTGTGTTGCTGATGAGTGCAATAATCAAATGAGTCTACTTAATATATACAATGACGAATTATGGGTATTGGCATGTATAATAGGTTGAAATTGAAATACTAACTAAGCAACCCAAAAAGAGAGTGAATTGAGATTTTAAAATTTAAGCTAAGCAAACCACATAATAATTTAATCTAATACCTTAATGGAATCCAAAATAATAAATTCAATAAAATAGAATAATAGGAGAGTAAGGGAAGAGAAAACACAAAGATTTTTACGTAGTTCTGCAATCTCCGCCTGCGTCCACGCCTCCAAGTTCACCCGGCTTGAGATTTCACTATCCAAGCCTCCCAATGCTTCAAGTTCTTTACACTTGACTTCCAAAGTGTCAATAAACCTTTACAATCAAGAGATCATCTCACCAATCTCTTCACCCCCAAGTGTTTCTCACACTTGTATACTCACAATTTGATGAGAAATAAAAATTATAACAAACAACTCTCTTTTAGAGTAGATATACAAATGATAGAACAATAATGATTCAATAAATGATGATTTACGAAATAGAAGCTTAATACGTGTTATATGCATTAATCTTATTTTTACTTGCATTAGTCTTTAAAATGAAGTTAGAGTTGAGTTTTTATAATTAAAGCCTGAAAACTAGCCGTTATAGGTAAATTCTAGCACTCAAGCGGTTAGCCACTTGATTTATCCTGCTAGCCACTCCAGAAAAGTGATGTTACTGTTAAATTTGAATTGCTACAGTACTATTGTTCACGAAATTACATTTGTATCCAAAACTTGCTGTAATTATACTATGGCTCAAAAAGTCATAAAAGTTTACAAATATGTTTAATTTTAGAATTTCTAAATAATACTTGTCATGTCTAAAACTTTTTTTTAAATTATGATATGACCCAAAATATAATAATATTCAAAGAGGTCATTTTTAAAATTTAACATAATACTCATAAATTTAAATCTTTTCAATTTAGTCCAAAATTTGAAAATATGAGATTTTCCTCGGCAGTTAGCCGCTCACTCTGTCCAATTTTGAATTTCAAATGTTTGGATTACATTCGGATTCTTAAACTTTCATAAATAATAATATGACCCAACACGTTTCAAATGTTTGCAAATAGGTCCACCTTAAGAGTTCAAAATAATACTTATTAAATTCAAAGATTGCAAAACTTTTTATTTTAGTCCAAATTACTCAAATCCAAAAAATACTAAATATAAATAAAAAACCTTTTAATTTATGAAAAGTAATGATTTAAATAAAATCTTGAGCTTCTCAAATGCTAAACCATTCATATATTAAATCATACTGCCTTTATAAGAATTATCGTAATAATGAGTCTATTGAGCTCTAAACTTTATTCTTGATTGCGTCATTGTCTGTTGAGTGTCGTGAGCTTGATTTCACGTAATTCACTTCCTCGTAAGTAATATCCTTTAAGAACTAATGAAATGTGAAATACAATATTTGTCAATTTACTTAAGACATATGTTTGTTATCAGCAAAATTACAATATGTGTAGCCCTTTTAGGCTAACAAAAATAATATTAATTATTGAAAACTTTAGATATAAGAAAACAATGAAAAAAAGGTTGATGGAATTTTTTTAAAAAAATTAGGGTTAGATATCTTTGCAAAAATAATTTGCATAGTCTCTAAAATGAAAGAGCAATCAAGAACGAATTGAGCGTATAGCGTATGAGTAAATAAAGTACAAAATAAAAGTTTGTTCAATTTTATTAATTAGAAATAAAAAGTGGTTAGTATCAAACATTATTTTGTCATTGGTTGTTCCAAATATGGGTGTGTGTGTGTGTGGGTCTTGTTACCGTGCAACTATCATCAATCATATAATAAGTTACATGCTTTAATTTTTAGAAAATTTTCCAAACTTTATATAATTAAACCTATTTAAAAAATTATTAAAAACTTAGCCCGTCTAAACCCAACCCAGGGCCATTTGAACAGTTTTTAGAAAACTAGAGCATGTTACCAAGTTCAAATCTGTAATTTGCCAACTTTACTTTTAGAGTTGGACTATTAACATATCTCTAACATTCTCTTCAAACTCCTTTTCTATATTTATCCTTTTTAATTTCTAAAATAACCCAATTTGTTATATTTTCTTAACAAACCACTACATGGGACATACACCCAAAAAAAAAAAAAAACTTCTATTAGGGAGCTCTCTCTCTCCCCTCTCTCATTTCAAACACTTTCAATTTCTTCTTGACTATAACACTCATAAATTTCTTATTTTAATCTCCATCTATCTTTATTTTTCTTAATAGGTAATAACTTGAACATGTATACAAAGACAAATATATGCATATCTGAAAGAAAAACTTGACCTAAGTAAATAAATTTCATCGAATAATCTTTCATAAAAAATTTAGTTTATATTTAAATTAAATTCTTATCCTATGAGAATTTATTAGTTTCTCAAATTTGTAAATTTTAAAGTGTTTTAAAATGGAGAAAATGACTAAGAAAACAATGTAGATTAGTTAAGTTTTATTTTTAATATAATTTAAAATATAAAAGATAAATTTATAAATACAAAATAAATAAATTTTCATAAGAGATATAGAAGAATGCCAATTGCGTCACTCTTAACTTTTAATACTTATTTATATATTCTAATCCAATTTAATTAGTCAATTACCAACTATCATCAACCATGCAACCTATATGAGAATTTTTGTTGTCATATTTTTGGCGATTAAAAGAAATCAAAAGCATTTAATTTCATTTTCTGTTAACAAAAGTAATTGACAGTTTAGGCAACTGCAATGTCAGATAACAAAAGATGTTGACAGTTCGGCATTAAAAAAACTATTTCACGAGAGAAAACATGAAAAGTGCAAAAACCATCCTCGCAAATAGTTGAAACGTAGCGAAACTTCGGATGGAATACAAAATTAAAAAAAAAAAAATCACACTTTTATTGTCAGAAAAAAGAATAAGAAGGGACTAGTCTTTACACTCTGCTGTACACATTTTTCATCCTCAAGTTGAAAAATACAACCTAAATTGTCTCCAATTCCAAGCCACTAATCACTATACCAAAAATCAATCGCTTAATGAAAAATGAAAATGATATTTAAAAAAAGAAAAAAGAAAAAAGAAAAATGCAAGCTCACAACCAACCTGCGACCATAAAGAATAACAAAGCAGCTAACTCAACCAAGATGAATTTAAGTAGGGGGGAAAAAAACAAAAACAAAAACAAAAAATGCTAGACATTCAAACCATCGGGTGACGGAAAAAAAATGGAAAAAATCTTTCGTTTTGTCTATCAATCATGAAAACCAGCCTCTTGGGAGCACAAGCAGCTAAAAATGCACTGATGCTGTCCCTTTCACTCCTTAGAAATTGAGTTCACCAACTGCAGGAAGAAAGAACGTAGCGCAGGCCAGTTAGAATGACTTGGGAACTGCTATTATGGATATTAAACAAAATATTTTCACAAGGATTTGAAATGATTTACAAGGAAGCTTTCTCTTCCACCTGCAAGGCTGCAACATCAACTGCAGGGAGATGAACACAATGCAGAGGCAACAAGGAGACTCAGAACAGCTGAAGAGCCATTTTAAGCTTGTTCTGTTTCCATTTTGGCAATTTATAGAAAGCATCTTTTTTCATTCCAAATTTCTCTCTGAACTCCTCTGATGACAGATAAGTCTGCATACATTCAATATAAATTCTCAGAATGCCAGTAATGATGTAAAGCGAAAGCAATATAACGCCATTTTGATGTTATACCTCTCGCTTGGTCACATCGATTTCTGTTATGGGATCAGTTGATGTTATCTTGAGGCGTTCATAAGGATAGATGGGGAGACCTTCCTCATCTTCAGCTTCACCCTCCTTCACGTCTTCCTGTATAGTGAGTGATTCTATTCTGCTGCTCATAGAGTTCTCCTTAGAATTTGACTCTGGTTTTGAATTGGCTGGTTCGGGGCTCGCTTTAGCTTCATCCATGACAAGAAAATACTTCAATCTCAAGTACATCGTGAATATAGTTATAACTAAATTTCCATTCAGAAATTCAATCAATTCATACCTCTAATAGATTTGGGTATAATAGGCTCTCGTGGAGGTGTTTTTTCAAAAGAAGCAGAGAGAGCTGCTATGGCAGCAGACTTAGGAGCCGATTTTGCAGAATCTGGAGTCACAGATTTCGGGTAGAGCTTTCTAACCATTGGAGGTGGAGTTGAAAGGTTCCTAGCATTAGGGTTCTCAAAATTAGCTGCTAGTGCATTGAAAGCAGGAGACCTGCCTCTCACACGAACCCGGTCGGGGCTGAAAGACATGCTTCTGGAACGCTGTGATTTATCTGGCACACTAGACCTTCCGCCATATGATGCTGGAGTTCTCCTTTTCGGTTTCTGATCATGTGTTAGACAGATTAGCAGAGAATTAATACAAATAATTACACCTCATATAAAGGTGGTCAAACAAAAACTGCAGGTTAGAAGTATATCTTAATATTCCGTCAGGTTGATGTGATGGGTAAAACATCCACCGAGAATGTTAAGACGTAAAGCAGTATGATAGGATGACATGGTATTCAAGGAGCAAAGTGACAATTCAATATCAAAATGACAAAAAAGTTTAACTGAGAGCATTGAAAGCAATCTTACATCTACAATTGGAGTACCACCATTTTTCACTATCGAAAGTTTCCTTTGAAATGAATTTCCATGCATCTGCACCAAGAAAGCATTTAATCCCCTGCAGAGTTAAGAGTTACAGTAATCACTTTATGAAAACTATAAACCAAATACATTAGTCTTTGCCGAGTCCCATGTAAAGAATCGTGTGAAGAACGGTGGCTCACTCCCTTCCAGTACGATATATATTGGAACTTCATGAGGTAACTTCTCCAGAAGAAAATCGTGCTCATTAAATTTCTGCAACAGTGACCAGAAATGGATAAGAATGCCTAAGACACTGATAAGGTGTCAAAAACAATAAGAGATGAAATATGGACCGGAAATCATTATTGAGCTAGAGTTAAATTAAACAGGGTCAAGCCGAATGTCATCTCACACGAGTTTGAAGATTAAATAAGAAAAACATGGTACAGACAAAACCATGAGTTTCCAATTTAGAAAAAAATTGACAATCAGAACCAAACTGCTACTATTGATAACGTCTAAGGCTAATTAATCTTACCTCCCCAATAGTTAAAGCATGCATTTTACTCTTAGAGTCAACCTGTTGTCCAACCCAGACAAAGATCTCTGAGTGACAATCCAGGATGAATATATCTTCAGTCATCAAATCATCCTGGGTGAAGTTGTAAATCTCTGACACCTGCAATAACAACTTCAAATTTAAGCCATGTTGTACGAGCAAATGAGATGTATGAAAATTACAAGAATATCTTCTCACAATAAATTTTTTGAATAAGCATAACTGAGAATATATTTCAAATTACAAATGCCATTTCTGTCACATTACCTTCAGATGTCCTGCAGACCAGCATGAATATAAGTAGTGATCATAGCCACAGAAAAAGGAAAGAAAATAAAAATTAGGGACTAACAATCTATGCTAAAAATAAGATAAAACTGGAAAAGATGGAAATTATAGGATCAACACAAGTATTAATGCATACCTTTCGAGAATGTGCAAGAAAAAAGATGAGGATCACTTTCAGGCTCCCTTGCAATCTTTTGACTCGGGTATTCAGATTTTCCTCCCAACAACTCCCAAAATTGTTCAGACTCCGCACCTTCCTTTTGTGACTTGCTTTGCATATTTGGCTGCACAAAATCATTAAGCTGTAAGAAGCATATAATAATGGACCCCTCGCTCAACAAACAATACATGAGAATCCATAAGGATCTCCTAATGCATATTACACATCATCTTAGAATTCAATTAAGGTACCATAGTCCTAACTCAAATTTAAATCTGAGAGTATTTTCAATATAAAGTGATTAACAAGGGACTTTGACAGTAATATACACATTGCCAGAAAACACTCGCAGAGAAATGACGATAAGTGGAATCAAATTCTTCAAATTTTGCAAACTATTCAATACATATCATACCTTAATCAGATCCAGCTGTCTCTCAACGAGTTCCTGGTTCTCTGAGCTTGTAAGATTTCCAGACCACGTGAAGACAGTGGAATCATTATGTAATATGTAACAGTATGAAGAATTTAATGATGCCGCAACCTGGTCAAAGTTCAAGGTGGAAAAGAAAAGTTAAATATCATCCTATACAGTACCAGTTTAGGCTCTCAAACATTACAGAACGAAGTTAGAATCATTACAATAATAGCATTCACATAATGACTTATACTGCAAATAGTACAATTAGAATCACCATTACCATTTAGGAAAAAAATATAACAAGAACAAAATTAAAATGATTCTTTATGGTGCCTGCACAAAAAGTACTTGTATAAAAAAATAATAATAAACAGAAAAAGTTTTAGTAATGCTGCTGAACAAGGAACAGTAAGCAAAACAGTCAGGAGATGTGTTACCAGCAGCTGTAACTGGATACTTCAAACATAAAAACATGATCTCCTAAAATTGTTAACATGAGAAGTGCTTCAATCAAGGATTCGCGCTTTGTCTACAATAAGAAACTGGAAACGGGACTCATAAACTGCTCGTCTCAACCAACGAAAGGTGTATGACGCTCACACAACTGACTCTAGAAAATTTTACGTGGGCTTCTTCAAATAACAAATGTCTACAACAAAAAGTGTGCCCAATGACAACTTAGCATGAAAGCACAAGTCGCACAAGTGACAAGTAAATGGAAACTTCATCCAAACTGAAAAAAGAAAAGGACTGAACATCTATATTTCATAAGTAGCTAGGTGTTGAAAATTATTCAAGCAACCAAGAGAAATGGAAGTTGCACTTTTCACTTCCAAAACAAGAATATAACCATCATTGCAGCTCTTAATTAGCTGTAGAGGTTTAATTGTAGAGAGGATGACATACAGGTTCAACTTGAATTGCTTGCATATTATCGGGTCCTGAACCCTGAACTCGAAATAGTGCAACACCATCCTCTTTGTATGTTTCATCAGGAATTCCCTTCTCTGCAATGTAGGTCTTGTATCCATCACTAAGGCCACCCTAACAAAATTCAAATCGGTTGATTTAGAAGTCACATGAAAATAAGAACTAAAATAAGAATGTTGATGAATATTAACTTTTCAACCGAATTTCCACACCTTAAGAACAATAAAGCTCTGGAAGATTGAAAAGAACTGAATTGGTTCATATCCTTCATAGATTCGAGCCTAAGGATCAATTGCAACATACATCAGCAAGTAAAACAGAAAGGAGCAAAGACAAATAACTTCATCAACTATAACAAAAGCAATTACTGGGGGACAAACTACCTGTACAGGCAGAAACTTCATTGACTCAACCATCTTACTTGCCAGTGAAATGGCAGAAGCCCTGTCATCCTATGTTCAGTAATAAAAACTCAATGAGTGGGTGAAGTAATAAATGTTAATATAAGAACACATTTTTTCCTTTTGTGTAATTTCGTTGTGTCAGTGTGTACTCATACATACATGTGTGTTTGTATTAATATAATCATAAGAGAAAAGAAAATACAGTAACAAGAGAATGGAAGCATTGCTTGATTCAGCAGACCTTTAGAACTACTCTAATTATGCATCGTAATCTATTGTGCTCATGTTCGTTAGACATATGCCACTATGCCAGAGCCCATGTGAAGACTACATTTAAAGTAGAAAGTACCTCAATCAAAATTAGCCAATATCATTTAACCTTTTGAAATTTCGCATAACCCATCATAAGATTAAGCTCTATGCACACTCGATGTTTTAGTTTCTCAGATTATTATCAAAGAATTAGCAATCACCAGTGTCCACCAACAAGCATCAAACACCAGAGAATAGCTTCCAACTCCCAAGTGACAACCATAAAACCGATATTGAGTTACACATAGGCCAGATCTGAAGAAGAAACACGTTGGATAAAAGCGGAGTAGACTGATACGATCACGATTAAATTTATTAAACCACTAATTAAGACTGACCACACATCTCTTCGTACAGCTTTCCTTTAAACTAGTATTCACTGATTTGTTACTGAATTTTGGACTCCTTGACTGTTCACAAGCTTGTATAATCAGATACAGACCAAACAATGTGCCATACCCTACATGCCACTCCTAGTCTAGTTCAATCTTTCATTGTAGTCTAATCCCATCTGCTCTAACAAGATTGGGCCTTCCTTTTGGAGATTATTTTCAATCCTTAAATGTAGTATAATATGCATATAAAAGAAAGTGGGTGTTGTGAGGAGTGGGAAGGACAAAATACAAAGAAAAAGGTTGGAAAAAAATGTTTAAACATACCTCCACACTCTGCTTCCCAAACCATGTTCCTATAAGGATTTCCTCTTTTTCATCTCCAGGGTATGAATACTGAAAAATATAGCAGTCCCCACTGTATAGTTTGGTCTGGTCAGCACCAGAAAGAAGAACCTTTTCCTGACCATTGACACGCCAAACCTACACAAACAGGTGGAGAGGAAATCATCATTTATTCTGATGAATAAGTTCGATCTACAGTTTATAAACTACATCACTAAAGGTTCCCAGTAGAGCGGAAGGCAGAATTGCTAAAATATTTAATCTTAGGGAACAAACAAATTTATATTTCCATTGGATTTCTCAATCACCGAGGAAAAATAAGGAACTTGAAATGAAACTTGGAGAAAACACATCAATAAATTTTTCACATTTCGTTGATGTTACAAAAACATTTTATACAACAATCCAGCAACATTTCTCTGAAACTCTTTTGATACTTTCCCATAAGTTTATTTTCAGTTTTCTGCACATTTGGTAATAGGTTTACATGGTAATTTCCTTCGACAGCGCGCGCGCGCGCGTGTGTATATATATATATAAAATGGTAAAAAGAAAAAGGACTCAAGAGAAGGCCTCCCGTCTGGCTAGGTCAAAAGGAAAGCCGGCAGACCGTTATACAATTAGACATTAGATACACAGCTAAGCACCTGCAGATTTCCAGTGCAATCAATAAATGCCTGAGGTTCTTCTTTTACAGGCTCAGCTTTCAACAAGCCCTTGACATTAACCCCCTGACGCTTTAGAAGAGCTACAATAACACGAAGGAAAATGCAATGTTAAGTATAAGCAACAATTACATGATTGTGACATTAATGATAATTTCCAGGGAAATTGTTATATCAACACAACAGCATATGGGCAACATTTAAGTAACTGACCAGCAACTTTGCCTCTGCCATCTTCAGAAACTGTCACATTAGTTTCTTGAGGCCAGCAATCAAATTTTGATTTAAACATAACTGTTTCAAATCCCTCAATTACACGAATCATGTGAGATTTTGCTCGATCAGAGCCTTTGAGTAACTCCTGTTCAGAGGGAGCAGAAATAGTATGAAAAGTGAGTGATTACTTTTTATCGTGATCAATAGAACATATAGATTGCAGGATCGTGATATACTTCTGCAGCTCCACTTGCACTCTTTCTTTCATCAAGAGAAGTATTTCTCCCCATCCATACAAACACTTCTATCCCACAATCTAGAAGGTAGCATTTGTTTGTCTCTAGCAAATCCCTTGTCAAAGAATCACCCTCAACAGGTACCGCTTGACCCTTGTCAACACTTGAAACACAAATATACTTCTGTCAGAACTAAAGCATTATCAGATCTAGTAAATAATTGTCCAAAGGTAACATCATTTTTTAAAATGCCAGATACAGATTGCTATTTAATTTTATCAATTTTCCAACACACACAGTAATAGACATATAGAGAGTCCCCTTTTAATGAGGGATCCCTCATTTTCATAAGACGAGGACCAAGCTAAAGACAGGAAAACACAAACTCCAATGCACTAAAAGACAAAACACACTGCATTGGAGTGTCTGTTTTTATTGTCTTTTAGTTGGGTCCTCATTTATTAAAATGAGGGAATCCCTCATTGGATAGTTATTTGATAGATAGATTCATTGATAGATAGATTCATAGATAGATAGATAGATAGATAGTTTTTCGGTTAGATTTGTAATTAAATCATATCAGAGAATTTAACAGCAAAAATTTATATTGAAGAAACATGCACATCCATTCAGATGTGTAACAAATTCTATTAAATTACAACGTACAAGTCAACTTATACATAACAGAGATATGTTTGCTGCCGATCAGCCTAAGATTGCAGTAAACGAATCGAAATGTTGGTTACCTGTATAACTTAGTAGAATGAGAATGAACAACATTATTATTCTCCTCATTGACTGTCATTTTCCTTGGAAGTGGAGCAAAGCCACCAAAGAAGCCCCAAAATTCACCAGCTTCAGCATCAGCCATCAATTTTCCATCCTCTAAATAGAGAGCAAGAAATTAGACTCAAGTCATTCAAATATCAATTTGAACTTCCTAAATTATGATTCAAACTTTGTAATTAATGTATTGACTTACCAACAACAGCTACCTCACATTTTCCATCATGATAAGTATCTTTAATGTACTGTACAACTTCAAGTGCCTTTGCCCTCTCTTGAATAGACGAATTTGAACCATTAAATTGAAAAATCTTAGACTGAGTATCAAGTATAAATATATCATCATGGTTGAGCGACGATCGAGAAAAAGGAACCTATCACCAAAAAAGATCATTTCATAAAGCAAACGCATACACTCACTCATTGTTCAGAATCATCCCTCATAAGACAAGAAGCTAGGTCCATAGACTTACCTCTTTTACATGAATAACATGCTTTCCTCTGCAGACAAACAAACGTGTTTTATGTTCTTCAGCCTCAGCTCTTTTAAATCCAGATGCAATCCCACCTTCCTGAGGTATTATACATGGTTTAAAATAAGATAGGAACTTCTCAGTTTCATGACCCTGTACTTCACGATACTGAACAGCACGTCCTCCAAGAGCTGCATCTAGTTCAACTGTCTTGATGGCAGCAGTACCAGCTTCATCCTATGTTAACAGAAGTGTGGTTAAAAACCAAATACACCATGATACTTTATTTTTGCCAGAACTAGTATTAAGTACTAAATAAGGACTAACCTGCGAGGTATCTTTACCAAGCCAATAGTGGATATCATGACGTAAGGCACCACTTTTTGATGCAGTTGTCTACACAGGAGAAAGTAAAAGAACGTGATTGGTTGAGAGCAACTGGGAAGCAAAAGTGGTGAAGTCTACAAGCTTAATCCTCTTAAATTAACCTATCCCAAACAACTAATGTACAAGTATAGTCTGAAACACAGACAAATCAGAAGACAAAAGAAAAAAGGTCAATTTATGAAACTAGTACAGTTTGTGGAAACGAGCACACATTAGCGGCAAGTGAAAAAGTAAAATTAATTTGATATCAACAAGGATAAATATAATTTTTGGTTATCAATATAGGTTAGCTCCAGCATATTAGCAGGAGACTTTATTAAGTATAAAGATAAAATAATTCAGGACAGCATTTCATATTAGCATCTCAAATCTAAAGCCACCAAACATGATTTGGATGTAGCTGCAATAAAACAAAGACTTACTGCAAGCTATTGCACATTTGTCAAACAAAATGATATCTTAGATGACTAAGAAGCAGGTGTGACAGCTATATCTAGTAAAATGAGAAATAAAACAGTTTCTAACGATGGATGGCACCTCAGGCAGCTGAAAATCTTAATGTGGTACATGACACTTATGTTATAGCTTGAATCTAATGTATTTGTCTTCAGAAGATGCAGTTAAGATGAAATTCAAACAAGCAGCAATGCTCACAGTATGTTAAACATTCAATATTGACCTGTGTGACAACTTTTGGTAGTTAAAGGAGAGCTCTTAAATTTACCATGTAATAGATATATGAAAGAGAGTGCAAAAAACAGATTTTGAGTATATACAATTCGTACTATGATCACCTTAAGATAACAGTAAACAAGATTGAGTTCACATTCTTTTGGAAGCCAATCACAGCATGTAGATATGCAAGGAAACTGGAACGTAAATCAAATAACTTACCTTTAAAATCACATAGGAATCCCCAGTAAAAAATTTCCCGTGAGAGGACTTTGGTACAAGAACAGGCTTAAAATTTTCAATGCGCCATATTTCAATTCCACTGCATATTGTCAAGGAAAAACTGCACATGCATGATTGATTCAATACTATATGTCAAGATAGACAGCAGCAGCATGCAGCTATATTGCAGGCATCATTTGAATTATTTTCCATCTGCTATTTTATATGTATCATAATTTAAAAAAAAAAATTGAAACTTTCAGAATATTATATTAAAAAAAATTATATTAAAAAAAAAAAAGTAGACTGAAATTAGGGGTTATGACAAAATTCCAAAAAGATGCTGCATATTTCAGAAGAGAAAAGGATACGATTTTTGTCCAGCTCCTTGGAAAGCTGAATCTAAATCTCGCATAGAAACAGACATGACGTTCTGGCAGAATCAACAACTTGATTTTCCCTCACTTAGACTAGGAGATATGAATAGAAGCACCCTGAAAATGATTGCACAATTACTTATTAGATAAGGAAAAAGGAAACAGAAACAGCAAACCATTTCATGGGAATGAGTCTAAAGATGGAAGAAATAATGCCAACTAGAATTTATTTGCTCATATTTCCTCTTGCTTTTCTGGATAATCACATGACTTTTTCTAAATGGAAGTATACTTAGAATACTTTTAGCAAACAATCACGGAAAGGTCTTAGACTTCAGACAAATATTTGTAATCCTATCTTTTATTTGTCGGTTTGTGTACCTTCCTTGCATGTCAAACAAAGAACTACAGCATAATTTAGTTTGATTCAATTACCCCTGTTCCAAACCATCCACTTATGCAAACCTACAATGTCACATTATAGGAGGCTCTAAAGGATTCACAATCAAAATTTCCTTATAATCCAATAATTCTTTGATTCCAGGTCAGAGCTAAATTCTGCTTCATATTTTTGTACTCAGCAAAGCACTAGAGAACTACATTATCAGCGGGCTAGACATTACAACCAACCCTAGGAGCAGCACTTGAAATCAACTTAGGCAGTAAACTTCGCACCTTACGAGTTCCCAATGGACTCAATCTATTATCTACTGTCTCAGCCAATTCCATTAAAACTAATTAATTTGTGCCCACTATAACGAGGCCTTCCGTTAAGGTCTGTACAACCGTAATCACTTTAATGTTCAGGCAAGCTCACATGGCAGCATAACAGTCAGCAACTAACACAATAAATGAAACATACAGAAAGCCAAACAACTGGCACAAGTATAAACGACCCTGAAAGTCAAGAATATGAATTATCCTTATTTGTATGTCTACGAATGCATGCAAGCAACATATTTTATTTAACATAATGAAGCTTATATATCTAAAATATGAAATTTACAATCCCAAGACATTTTCAAAACCCGAAAAACGAATAACACCTGCATCGAAATTCCCATAAACAGACAAGCTGACAAACAGGGCAACTGGGTATTAAGATCAATAAAATTTCAATCCCAACAAATCAGATCAAGTTTTTCAGTACAATCAGCACATAGTATAAAAATCAAAGCCAATCATCAAACTTTCCTCCAGCTTGAATAATCTAAAAACACCCCATATGTCCATTTCTCTTATGGAATTCAACAAAACGAAACAAAAACAACGGCAAAAGCCCAAAAAAAAAAAAAAAACCCCAGATACACAAGAATATAAAAGATTCGAGCTTTACCTGAAATTCAGAAAAAAATGAAAAAACAGCAGCAACCCAGATCCAGTTTTTGACAGAAAAATAAATGTAGAATGAATTCTTTTTTGACGAAAAAGGTGATGATTGAAAAATAAAGGTGACAGCAGTGAAGGAAGGAAAATATAGTGGGGCTTTGAAGTTAAAGAAGGAAGAAGAAGAAAAGTTAGAGAGAGAGAGTCGAGTTGGAGGGAAGAATGATGAATGCCAGGCGTGCTTATCACTAACGGCAACCAAAAAGCTCACCCCACAACGTCACATGAACTGTTATTTTGCATTTTAATAATAATCATAATCACCAACAATAATGCTCAATTACTGAATTTTTTCCATTTTTTTCCCTTTTTGTTTCTTGTAATCTCGTCATATTTGTTGGAATTGGGAGTAAAATTGAATGAAGGCAAAGAGTTACAGTAATTATGGCTGTTGGGTTTTGGTTAGGAAAGTAAAATCAGATTAAAAAAATGTCAAAAAATTTGTAAAGAAAAAGTTACCTTTTATGGCTTTATCAGGAATCAAAGTCACTTACAGATAGGTTTTGCTGTCTTGTCTTCCTTTTTTTAAATTTAATTTTATTGTTTTTGAGATGGTATTTTTCCAGATTTGAATGTAGAAATCAGAAATGGGTGTCAAATTTTTTTTTTTTCAGTGAATGAGAAATTTTTTTTCATAGCAGGAAAAAAAAATTATGGTTGGTGATTAAGAAAGCTGACTACCGCTTTGTGAGGATTGGACTATGAATAAAAAGAGAGAGAAATACGAAACAAACTCAGAAAAGTCGGTCACCGGCCATCATTCATGCATTGCCATAAAGGTGAATATTGCGGGGGCTTGAGGGCTTCCCTTCCTTCATAGGGTCCACTTTAATCACCCAAATTACATGTAATATTACCATTATTACCAATGAAATATTAGCCTATATAATGTTTCTTACAATCGATCTTATTTAGAATTAAGATATTATATCTTAAAAATTATAAATATTATAAAAGAAATTGTCATTATAAAATAAAAATTAATAATATATAATAAATATAAATTTTAAATAATAATTTTGATAAAATTATTAAAGGTATAATAAAATTTTCAATTATACAAATAAAAAATCATATTAACATAATTTTTAAGTTACATCAATTAGTATTTACTAAATATTTTAGTATTGTATTTTTTAAACTACAACAGTCTAACCTCAATTTCAAACACATTCTTACAAAATTGTGACTACAGTGCTCAGAATATTATATCCAACAAAAATTTAGTGCTTTTATTTTCATAATACATTGATTTGTTATAAATATTATTCACTTTGGTATTCATTATAGTATTTTTTTTTTCCCTTGAATTTCATAACCCAGTGTAGGTTTTGTTGTTTACACTTCAAAAAGTTCATTAGATATTTAAATTATAGTCAACATTCTCATTCACAAGGATTGTGGAGTGTGTATATGGTACTGAAGTAATTTTTCACTATATGAAAATCTAATCCGCGGTAACTTTTATTCTTCTCAGTGATGCTAATCTACCTGAGCCATGATGTTAAAACAAGAAATAGTTTACCTACCCAATATAATATGATTATTTAATAAGATTTTCAAATTAGTCACAATCTTCACATAATGTGCGTACCAAGGTCCCCAATGGAATATAATATGAATTATCATTATCATGATAATGTTACATTGAAAAGAATTGACGGTCTAGAAGAAACGCATAGAGTTTCAGCCAGCCAAACAATTTTTTTTTTTTTTTTAAAGAGGGTACACGTCTTCTACAGAGGAATATTCCATTTTCCCCCTCTAAGGAAGAATAAACGGGCCCAGCGGTAGCTTCCAGCAATTTATTATTTATATATAACTACGTGGTATATTAAAAAAGATGAAGTTGCATCAGAAAAAATTTAATTGAAAAAAAATAAAAGTGAGCCGACTGCCAACACATAGAACATCAGCGCCGCCTCCGCCGCCAATTTTCCATCGCCGGCCGCCGTCACAGCCCCGGCAAAAAGTTATGTTCTTGTTTGCAATGAATGTGATAATTGAAAGACGTATTAATCTGACCCAGTTTTGAGTACTTCATTGAGCTTTGACAAGCTCGAAGAGAAAGCACGAGAAAGGGATGCTGGTGATTGCAACATATATAATTTATGGTTCAGGTCCATCAGGATACAAATATGTCAAGATTGTAGCGATATGTTTTTTTTTTAATAAACAAAATATTAGGTTATTTTGGACTGATATCTCAAAACTTGAGAGATTAGATACATACATATATTTTATAATACAATTTGGAGATCTGTCAGTCATAGATTACTTTGAAATTTTACTCTAATAAATATACAAGAATGTGCTTTTTATTTTGGGTCCGCCTGCAGTGCCACCGTGCCACTGTTTTCTTTTTTCTGTGTCAAATATTACTCAGACCCCTTAACTCAGTTTTATTTACATTTTTTTTATAAATATTAAATAAATTTCTACTGAATCCATATGAATATTTTAGTTAGCACCCTTATAGTATTTATTATTTACAAATTTTTATTTTATATTGCATAAACAAAATATTAGGTTATTTTGGATCTGATATCTCAAAACTTGAGAGATTAGATACATACATATTTCCCATTTTATAATACAATTTGGAGATCTGATTTGTCATAGATTACTTTTTACGGGTTTGAGAGAAATAAACTTAATATTTTTAAAGTAAAGTTTAAATAAGAATGAGTTAAGGGGTCTAAGTGATATTTAACACAGAAAAAACAAAACCAGTGGCATGGTGCCACTGTGGCACTGCAGGCGAGTCCTTTCATTTTATGTATTATCGTAATTTTTAATTGAAGTAACTTGAAAAGAAAAGAAAAGAAAAGAAAAACTTAGTATAGTATCAATAACTCATTAATCAGATTCATTTCAGTGAATATAATTACATTACATCTTTCTATCCACTGCGAATTGGTTTGATCAGTAGTGGCAGACCAGGCAACATTTGACTGCATGGCAAGATTGCAAACAAATTATTCCTTGTACAGAAACCCTGATGATTAGGAGACATGCATAGATGATAGATCTTCGATTTTTTTTCTTTCTTTCTTTTTCTTTTTTTTTGGGGTATAATCCTAAATCTGTTTTTCATTTTGCGAAATAAGGAAAATGAATTAAGAAACTAGCAATTTTGTACAGAAGCTAGTTTTGGAAACATTTTAATGATTTCTAGCTAGCTGGCCACAAACATCGAAATGATGGGTTTTCTTTTTTTTTTTCTTTTTTTTTTTTTTTGCTTTAAGGATATGAGATGACAGATAATTGGCATTTTTTTCAGCTATTAGTTTCGTTATGTTAAAGCATTTGATTGGGATATGAAGAAAAACAAATGAATAAAATAAGTGTTGCAATCTTATTCTAAAAATTCATATTTCCCGAACGTTTATAGAGTTTAATGGGTAAGGTTTCGAGTATAACATTTAAAAATTTCAGGATGAAAAAATAATTTTAAAGCGCTTTTTACCGATGAATGTGTACTTCTAAAATAGCTAGGTGTAGAGTAATTTATAGAGTTTAAAACGAAATGAAATAGTCCAGCTTCTGAATTTCAACTTGAGAAATTATCTTTAATATCTGCTTTTCATCTGGGATTTTTTTTTTTTTTTGGGTTTAGTTGATTATCAAATATATATTTATCCATTCAAACCTGCAAACAACAAAAGCAAAACCATTGCAATTTATTCTGCCATGTGAATCAAATCCAAAAACAGCCTAGCTCGATAAGAATTTAAGATGATACTTAGTCTTTAATTCCGGATACATGCACGCTTTCCTAATTTTGAAGATAAAATCATGGAGATCTTGCTGTGATTTAATCACTGTCGTGAAGTTTTCATGGAGACTTTTGTCAAATTTAAAAGAAATTTATTTTTGTTTCTCTAAAGTCTCATTAAAGATGTTGATTGCATCTTTCTATCAAAACGTGTTGTTGGTTAATTAACACATATAATCTGAAAACCATTTCAAATTTACGGGTCAAATTTTCATTGAAATGGTCCAAAGTTGCTCTTAATTAAAGGTTCATAAAATTTCTCAAATATAAATTATGGAGGTATGCATCTCCTGATCCTTGGATTAAAATTAACGTCGTTGCATAGATAATATGCTGTAAAAGTTTATAAAACTTATATGATGTGTCATTATATACTTAAAAAAAATAGATAACCATAAAATTTGTATAATATGTCATTCATAAATTTGTTGTATCAATGACATTTCGTACTATCTAAGAAGTTAGTATGATAAATTATTTATATATTCTATACATAAATGACATGTTGTAAATTATTTTACTTCATAGTAAAAATTGTATGATCCATCATTTATAAAAAAAATCATCGTATAAATGACACGTTGAACTCATTTATAGAAATAGTATGGTATATCGATAGGGTTGGTAAAATATGGGCATGGATTAAGCTTTTTCAAACCTAAGCCCAAGCCCATTTATATCAAGCTCGGACTCTTCAAAAGTCTGTTTAAGTTTGGATGGGCCTGGTCCGAATTGGCCTTGATTTTTCAATTAAATATAAAATAATTTTTTAATAAAGAAAAATATTTAAATTAAAAATAATTGTCCAATTTATAATGAAATAATAGTTCAATACATAAAATATTAGTAACACAACATAATAAATCACAAATACTAATGTAAAAAAAATATATTAATTTAATATTTTGAGTTTTTTTCTTATTTTAATATAATTTATTTTTTATTTATAAATTAAAAAGACAGAGCTTAGGCTTTTATCCAAGCCCAATATGTGCGAGTTTTGTATTTTTTTGCCCATATCTAGGTTCAACCCATGCAAGTTGAGCTTCAAGCCTATAGATTTAGGACTGGCCAAGATTTTTTGCCAACCCTATATATCAATGATATTTTCAGCACATAGATAGATGATATTATGATATGTTGTATTGTTTCATGATTGAATTATAGGTCCGGCTACAGTAGAGATACTCCACCGTAGAATATTCTTTTATAATCACATGATCAAAATTATAACGTGATTTTTAATATTTATTACTTTACTCATGTGGTAATGAAGTAGTGCTCGTGGTGGAATATCTCTAACATAGTCATTATCTTGAATTATTTTAAATAAAATAAATTTTCAAAGGTACGAAGTACAAAACATTAAACATCTAACACGTCATCAGTGATCTCAAAGAAGGATTAGTGATCAACATTAGTTATCATGTTATAAAAACATTAGTTTAACATCTACGCGTGTACGTCGATGTTATTGATAACATTTCACTATCGACACTGATTTAGCATTGTAGGAATTCAATTGTTCTTGTTTGAATTTGAAGAATTTGTTATACACAGACAATTATTTCAACATCAGTAAATCACAATCAGCTGCATTAGACTTTTGGTAAAGAAATGATGATTTAAGTCACTTATTTATCCTCTAAAAAGGAAAAGGAAAAGAAAAAGAAGAAAAAGACACTTGTTTATAAAATTAAAAAAATGAGTTTATTCTTAGATAAGATTATGTGGACTGAAAGGTACACATACGTTATTACATACATGAGCATCCTTGTTATTATTTTTTTTTTCATGCACACATATTATTAAGTCATATCAGTTAATAAAGTGTACACATGAAAAAATGGGGACACTACATAAGAAAAGAATTATATATAATTATTTTCTAACGAAGATATTTTTATTTTGTTAAAGTTAAACTATCAGTGAAATACAAACAAAAAATATTTCAATAATTTAAAAATTATATATTTTTACTTGTTAGTATGTTAAAATCTATATTTTTTTTGTTAGTAGTGTTCTTACTTTGATAAAGTGAGGATACCTGCACTAGTGTGTATGTCTCTCTCTCTATATATATGTATTTATGCATGTATGTATAAAATAAAATATTTTAAGTGATTGGAGGAATCTATCATGTGATTATATATTATATTTCAATTTATAACAATTGATTATTTATTCCATTATTTTCAAAGATAATGCATGAAATCTACCATTGCAATACAATTGGGCGGTGGGTTACATCATACAGTTCAAAAAAAAAAAAAAAATCAATTAAACGTTGCACAATATGTGATTTACAAAACAACTCTACACATTGAGAAACGGGAAAAATGATATTTAAACAACCCTACATATTGAGAACTGAGGACTGAGAAGGGGAAAATGATATTTAAAGACTCACTCAACCCTCAAGGACAAAAAAACATTTCAAGTTTATTTAGACTATCGACAGGTCACGAGCATAATCCCTAGCTAGTCTACGAGTAATCACATATTGTATTACAGTATACATTGGGTCTATATATAATCAAAATTCAGAGCAACGCCCATTGCTTATGAATTATGGACCCGACTGGGGCAGCTGCGCTGCCACCGCGCAAGTGCTTCTCTAAAAGAATATATCCTACAACTTATCAGGGGTTGGATTTGTAATTTATTAATATTATAATCAGAGATTTATTGATTAGAAGGTTTACTAATAATCAAAGGGCACATTACAAGCTCTTCATAGTACAATCAAGTATTTATCAATAGCACAACCATAGGGATATATGAATTATATATTACAATTAAGAATTTAAATTCGCATAATAATAGCATATCTAAATGTCTCCCAAATATAATTTAAAATTGGACCTTAATAACTATTAGATGTACTTACATTTAATTTGAAAGTAAATAATTCTCATTAAATCAGGAAAAAAAAGAATACTGCGCCCAATTTCCCACCGATGGGGAATTTAATTTTAAGAAGTTCACGAATGGCTAATTAAAAATCCGTTGGGAGGGAATTCTTACCAACCGGCAACCGGCAACCGCCTACAAGGTCCAGCTATTTAAAAATAAACTAATAGAACTTGCGTTAACTTTAGGGGGCTCCGTGTAATAAACCATTCAAAAAACGAAAATTGAGACCAAAAAAATTAACTAATAAAGTAAGGAAAGATAAATAAATAAAAGAAATTAATCAAGTAAAGAAACGGAGAGAAGAAGTGAGAAGAAGAAAAGAAAGAAATATCTCTCGCTCTACTGAAGTGAGCTAACTCTTAAGTGAGAGAGATCTCATTTTCACATCGAATGCTGTGAATTTTCACATTAAACGAAGAGTAGAAAATCTTCTGCGGCGCCGGCGGCGGCAGCGGCTTCAAATCATGTCGACGGAGAAGTTTCTTCCAGTTGAGTTCTGCAAGGGCAATAACGGCCTCGACAAGGTCGTTCTCCGCGAGTCACGCGGCAGCTCCGCTGAGGTACGACGTCGTTTCGCCTTCCGCATTCTTATTTCTTCGATTTATGCGTGATCCGATTCTGCTATCTCTTGATTTCTGGTTAAGAATGGATAAATCTTGTTCGATTTCTTGTTTAATATAGATCACTTGGTTAGTTAAATCGAATACAGTGACCGATTAAGGAATAGCTATGTCTCTTTTGCTAAGGTTTCAGCAGATCCGGAGAAGTGAATTTGAGCTAGCTGTGTTATTTCTGAAAGGCTCGTAATATCGATTAGGCTCCTATCTTGACACGAGAAATTGGAGTTTTAATTCGAGATGGATCCACTCAACTGAATTCTTTTGTGTTTTTGAAAGACTTGTAGAGAACGATTAAGAACATCTCACATAGTCACATTTACTGCAACAACTATGCTATTCAACTAAAACCTTTGAATCTATAGGAGCCAGAACTTCATTTTAACTTAAGTGCTGTCTTGAAGTAGATCTTAATACAGATTGCTGCTATTTGCAGCCTAAGTACCTCCACTTTCATGCATTAGAAAGGATGGTAGATTATTAAGGAAAAGGGATACATTTACAAAGTCATCGTTATCTGCAATTCTCGGACGGTTCATAGGATTTCGTCAAACCAAGTAGCTAATCTTGGCTTTTAGTTTTATAGAATCAATTTTTTCCTCTATGTCAAAGTGGTTATGAGTACATAGATGATATACAAAAGGCCTAAGTATATTCATTTACACACTAGGAATTTAGTGTCATCCGATCTAGCTATTATTTAATCTCAATTTCATTTTATGACACCGAGTTGATAAAACTTAGAGATTTCCAGTGAAGAGTCTCAGAATCACATTATTACAGACACATTTTAGATTCATTTGGTCTTATTTGATAGTAAGGAATGGAAGAAGTCGTTAAATGACTCAACACTCATGACATGTCGAAAGTGATGCTTGTTGTGAAGCCACCCCCACACATCTCAATTCCTATGCAGCTAAGGTCATAATGATACTGTGACCTCACCGAAGCCCACAACTTCAAAAGCAATTGCTTCTCTATGATTGTGATGTCCACATTGCTCTAGTTTGTTCTCCCTCACTTTTATAATAAGTTATCGATGTTCAGGTTGCAAGAGTCTATCTGGCGTGCTGTCTGAAATATTCTTGTTTGTTGCTTTCTATACTAAGAGTAATCTCTTCTTTTCGGGTTTTCCAGGTGTATTTGTACGGGGGTCATGTGACGTCTTGGAAGAATGATCATGGAGAGGAATTGCTTTTTGTCAGTAGTAAGGTGATATCTTTATATTCTATTGACAACCATCTTTTATTTATTGCTTCATAGTTCTTACCATAAGTAAAATGCCGTTGTTATTTGTAAGGGGCCATGCAAGACTCTAATAAACACTTCTTGCTTATTCAGATCAATTTTTTTCGATGTCCTGTATGCTTATCCTCTCATCATTAGATGTTCAGTTAGCATATTTGCAGTTATTGTAATTTATTTAGATATGGGTTACCTTAGCTCCAAAAGATACTAACATGCCCCTTTTCAATACTGTAAAGAGGCTAAAATTTATTGATGGGCTACCTTTCTTGGTGTCTCAGATTTTTAATTTAATATATTTTCTGTCCAAATTAAAATGTCTTATATAGTTATTTTACTTTATTCCGCGTGCAGGCTACATTCAAGCCTCCCAAAGCGATTCGCGGAGGAATTCCAATCTGCTTTCCGCAGGCATGTGCTTCTACCAGCTTTACTCCTTGGTTCTTTCAACTGGATTCATCTATCCTTAAAACTTAGTCCATTTTTACAGTTTGCAAGTCATGGCTCTCTGGAGCAGCATGGGTTTGCTAGAAATCGGTTTTGGAGTATTGACACTGACCCGCCTGCTTTTCCAACTAATTCCTCGAGTAAGGCTTACATTGATTTGATACTAAGGCCCTCGGAAGAAGATCTGAAGATCTGGCCTCACAGGTTAGTAGTTGGATCTTTCATCACTCTCCTGCACATTTTCATGAAGATAGATATAGCTAAAATTTACTTTTTTTTTTTTGTGGGAATTTTAATGAAAATCTTTACTGTTTTTCCCTTCCCAGTTTTGAGTTCCGTCTCAGGGTAGCTTTGACTGCTGGTGGTGATCTGATGTTGATCTCTCGCGTTAGGAATACTAGCACTGATGGAAAGCCATTTTCGTTCACATTTGCATATCATACCTATTTCTCTGTTTCAGACATCAGGTAATTCATGACATTGCTTGATAATTCAGAGTCTGTAAATAAGAAAAATGGTGGAATTTTAAATTTCAAGTGTGTGCTGCTAATTTCTTCTGATTTCCTTCAAACTTAAGAGTAGAAAATGTCAATCTCAACATGTTGCCATCAATTCTTCTAAAAGCACAAGTTGTGAGGTTATGATAGCGATGCTATTTAACTGCAATGTATGATTCTCCTGGAACAGTAACTTGACTTGAGTTTTTGTCTGAAACTTAATCCCGGATCCATTATTCTTACCTAAAGCTGAATTTGTGTATCTAATGCCAGATTTGCGATGAAAATGTTTGGAAACTTGAATGAGCTATCATAAATGAGAACATTAAAGTTATTTCTTGCCAAACTATGACGATAATGTGAGTTACTCAGATCAAGCATTGTATATTTAAGGTTTAAACCTGGGTTGGCATGATCTTGCTGTGAGTTTCTGTGGCTCTTAATTTGAATTGCAGATGATCCGAAACCAAAAGTAGTATCACAGCTACAATTTATTATCATTGGACTACTTTGGATCAGGAAATTGAATTCCATTTTGTTAATGGTGAATTACTTTCTCATATGTTATGTGTTTTGTGGCTGTGTCTGCTATTTACCACTCCAAGGTAGATATGATATAAAGTTCTTGGTAACTGTTAATTTTGGGGAATCATGGAAAATAATCATTGCTTTTTTAAATCGTATATTGACTCTATATTCTGCAGTTTTGAGTTGTCTTTAAATTGGTTTAGTTGCTTGTGCTCAGTGAAGTTCGCGTTGAAGGATTGGAGACACTGGATTATCTCGACAACTTGCAGAATAAGGAGCGTTTTACTGAACAAGGGGATGCAATAACATTTGAATCAGAAGTGAGTTCAGGGTACCATTTTTCTGTGTGCTTACGTTATCTTACTCTACCCTTTTTTTCTAATGCTTTTGTGGTTGTACAGGTGGACAAGATATACCTCAGCACTCCTACAAAGGTTGCAATTCTGGATCATGAAAAGAAGAGAACGTTTGTCATTCGTAAAGATGGGCTTCCAGATGCTGGTGAGATTGCTTCTGCCTGTATGCTTTCTTAACAATGTTCATGTTACTTGTAAATTGGGTCTAAATGGTGTCTATATACTTTAGAACTTCTCTTGTACATAGCTGTAGATTACCAACCAAAGTGTGTTCAACGTCTATAAATCTTTAAAGTAAATTGGACGTGGGAAGATGATGCCTTGGAAAAAATGGGACATAGCTTTTCAGCCAAAGGGCTGCATTGGGCCTTTTTTGCTTGTTTGAAATGGCTACTTTGCATTGAATATATCTTAGTTTAGTAGGACCTAAAATATCTGTTGTATTCATGCAGTGGTGTGGAATCCATGGGATAAGAAAGCAAAAGCTATGGCTGATTTTGGGGATGATGAGTATAAGCATATGTTGTGTGTGGAGGCCGCTGCTGTTGAAAAACCGATTACATTGAAACCTGGGGAGGAGTGGAAAGGAAGGCTGGAACTTTCTGGTGTTCCTTCTAGTTATTGTAGTGGGCAACTTGATCCACAGAAAGTTCTCTCGAGCAGCTGAAGGATCCATCAGTCTGGTCTATATTCTGTACAGGTAACTTGGATTTAAGTTTGAAGCAAATACTCTGTATGTTTAGTACATGCATGTGATTAGTGAAAATCCACTTTTGTATCAATGCAATACCTGTTTGAGAAAAGGCTGAAATAAAACAAACAGCGTTATTCTGGATAAGACAGAAGTCACATTATTTTTCTGTGGTTGATTGTATTTGAATGGCTCCATTGCTTGCCTTTACTAATCAAGTGCACGAACATACACAAGAAGAGAAGCATGATTAGTATATTAAATTAAATGAAATTACTTCAAAGGGGTATCTCACATTTGAATGTTAAAACTTTTGGTGACTAAATATGTTATTCAATAATCAGCTGCTTTGCCCCTTTTTACCATCTGATATTTGAAATTGAACAGATGGCATGACAAGTGGGGTCGCATGCTTATTAAATAACAACTACACTTTCTGGTCTACACTTTTGGGTCATAGTTTTAGTTTGAATAAATCATTATCATTTATATCTAAAGAATTCTCTTTTTTTTTTTTAAATCTAAGCCTAAACCTTTTGGCATCCTTCCTAGGCTCTGTTGTCTGGCTGCCCAGTTGGTACTGGCAAAAGGTAAACAGGTTGTTATTTTTTGGACTATTTGGTCCACCATTCAATAATCCCATGTGATTGCTTTAGATACTGTCAAGTTGGTTTCTTTAATTAGTCAATTGTTTTGTTGGGGAAAAGCTACAGTACAGCAGTTGTGAAATAACCACTAAGTTAAAACTTTTTATTCATTAAATTTTCTGTTAAATTTTACATCTTTCAATTTTTTTTTTTGAAACATTGAAATGGGTTTATCAAACATGTAAGTTGGGAAATCTAATGGAAAGCTGGGTGCGCTCTTCTGACATCTGTGCTACTTAAGAAGAAGCTTGTTTCATGGATTTGTTTTATTCAGACATTAGTTTTACTATTGTTGGATCAGAGTTATTATATATCAGAGATTCTATGCATTTTTAGTAATGGATACTCTAATTTGCAGGTAATCCATATTTGTTTGCAGCAGCCTGTGGATTTGTATTGATGTCTGGCCAATATATATTGTTTTTTCTCCATGTGAATTTCCATTATCCTGGTCAAAGAGATGGATTCTTGACTAAATAGGAGTTGTGAAATAATGTAGCTCTTAAAGACAAGACTGTTTGAACGATGGATGAGTATCACTCAGAGTTGTGTCCAAGTAGAACGAATAATAAACATATAATATAATTAGAATGGTGAAAACGGATACCACGAATGAGATCATATTACATTGTAAAATAGAATTCCTTTCTTGAGTTAAAACTTGATGCTTTTTTTTTTCCGTGGCATTTTTGATTTTTACAAACATCCAGTGAACATGGAGTCGGTATTATGAACTCATTTTATTGGAAGGTGTTTTTTCATGACACAGTCTGAATGGTTATTAACTTGCGAGGTAAGCCGTAAGCCAGAACAGGCTAAAAGATCTGACGACATGAGAAGACAGAATAACAAGGGCTAAAATTTTCTTAACAAGTTTTCGTTACCAGCGGCTAAGGGAGCGCCATGTGAAAGTTAACGAGTGTCAATGCACCAAGTTTTGCTCACGCCGCCTGTATTACTGTGCCCTTTGCTGAATGTCAAAGACCTTGTGGTCGGTGGGGCCAGCGTATGTTCACGATGCAGTTTTGTTTGCAATAGAAACGCTCTCCGTTGAAAACCTTTAGTTTCCCGTTACACCCTCTGAAGTTTTTGTTATCGACAATTTGAGTTTAATAGTAATTTATTTATATAATATATTATAAGTTGGGGAATAAGAATAAAAACACAAGCGAATCAGCAGAAAAAAAAAAATTAAGAAACGCAAGGTTTTAAAATGAGAATAAAACCACACGCTAAAACAGCAAAGATTTGGGTTGGGGGACTGCTGTGCCAGATACTGTTGTACCGCGTGGTTTACAGTAGAAGTCAAATATGTATATGTGACAAAGTTTTACACGTCTATTACACTAGTGTACCAAAAAATTTTCCCGTTGTTTATGTGGCCAATCAAAGCTGTCGTTAGAAAAGTGATGCTTTGCATTAATCAAAATTATTAAACAAGCAGCCACTGGAATGCTCCTGCTGTATTTACTCTTTGGAATCATTTGGGAGCTGTTGGGTACCAAAAAATGATTCATGAAGTTGAGTTGTCATTTAGTTAATGATTCATCTAATCTCCTATTAATAATATATAATCAAGTTAATTAGATATATCCATGAACAAAATTTTTTTTTAAAAAAAATGCAAATACTTGAATTTTCCAGTGCATTCTTCCATGTGATGGTACCACCCCCAAAAGATAAAATTTCAATCATTTGTAAAATTCGTCAACTTTATGATAATATTAATAATAAACAACAACAATAATAATATTATCAGGTGCACCTCAAAATTATATATAATCTCCAATAATTGGCCACAGTGTACGTAACTGCTGAAGGTAGCTGGGTGCTTCTCTCTATATAAATACACACATATCATACTCAACTTCTGAATTAAGCAAAAGCTAAAGCACGCTAATTAACAAACAAGCCATGGAAACTAAAAGCTTCTTCATTGTTCTGTCATCTATTGTTTTCTCTCTCATAATAACAGGTGCTTCTGCTCAACTTCGTGAAGACTTTTATAAAAGCACCTGCCCAAATGTAGAATCGCATGTACGCTCGGCAGTCACCAAGAAGTTCGCTCAGACCTTTGTCACAGCCCCAGCAACTCTTAGACTCTTTTTCCACGATTGCTTTGTCCGGGTAATCAGTGAGCCTATTTATTATCTAAATCATATTGATTTTTAATGATGGTTAATGGCTGAGCTATATCTTGGATTTCTTCTTATATATGCTGTTTGTGCTTGAAAGGGATGTGATGCTTCAGTGCTGCTATCGTCGCCGAATAATCGGGCAGAGAAGGATCACCCAGAAGATATATCACTAGCTGGAGATGGATTTGACACTGTGGTCAAAGCTAAGGAAGCTGTTGATAGCGATCCTCAGTGCAGAAACAAAGTTTCATGTGCTGATATTTTAGCTCTTGCCACTAGAGATGTTGTTTCGTTGGTATGCATTCTTTTCTCATTCACTATTTGTCCATTTGCATATGGAGTTTTTAACAAATAAAAATTCTCTCTCACCTAAAAAGAGTAAAATTAAAATATAATTTTTTTTTATCTTTTCTCATTCACTATTTGCCCATTTGCATATGGAGTTTTTAAGAAATAAAAATTCTTTCTCACCTAAAAAGAGTAAAATTAAAATATAATTTTTTTTTTTATCTTTTCTCATTCACTATTTGCCCATTTGCATTTGGAGTTTTTAACAAATAAAAATTCTCTCTCACCTAAAAGAATAAAATTAAAATATAAATGCATTTTTTTTTAAAAAAAAAGGGTGAATGAGAGGTACATAAGACTTTTTCTCTTTGTTACTAAGATTCCACATAGAAAAAAGTTAACCGTTACTCATTATTAGTGTTAAAAAATAATCTTAGATTCCACATAGATCAAGGCTAACCGTTACTCATAAAACTACTGTTAAAAAATAATTTTGGGTGTTTTCGATTTCTACTCTTTTATTTATTGAATTTTTACCATGCAGTTGTCTTTGCATAATTACTTATGACGTAATATTTCTTTTCTTATTGATTTTTTATTATGCATGTAGTTTTTTTTTAACCATAATTAATTAATTGAGTATACAGCTGTAACAAGAATCGAATAAAAAAGAGAGTATTTATGAAAAGCATCCACTGATTTGTTGGGTTAAATACTATGATCCCTCCTCACATTTTCCCATTTCAATAATTGAAATAAATTATCTAAGACTACTCCAACTGCTACAATTCTATGATTGAGACTTGACAGTTTTCATATTAGTTTATAACTTTACTTTATTCATAATTATATGCTTTTCGTGACTAAAATGCGAGAATATAAATGCAGGCAGGGGGACCATTCTATAAAGTTGAATTGGGGAGGCGTGATGGTAGAATATCGACAATAGCAAGTGTTCAGCACAAACTTCCTCAACCTGATTTTAATTTAGACCAACTCAACAGAATGTTTAGCTTACATGGTCTCCATCAAACGGACATGATTGCATTATCAGGTATGTTTATATCTCCACTAAACTACCACTATGGAGAATGACTTTTCATTCTTTGAGAATTCTTTATAAATTTTTAAATCCCCATTTCGTTCTTCGTTCTTGGCATTAAAATGTTGATTAAAAGAAAAAAAAATATTGTTAAAAAAGTAAATGTAACTTTTTAATGAATACATATTAACCAGTTTTAATTTCTATGTTAAAATGTTATATTTATCTTTTATTTTGTTTGTTCACATTTCAATACAAGATGATAGCTAGAACAAATGTTAAAGTAAAAAAAAAATCTTAACCGTATATAGTGTTATATATATAAACACTTGAGAGTGCGAACTCAAACCAAAAGAAAATATTAACTCTGGTGTAATATTGACTTACCCGAACATTTTCTCAGGCGCGCATACGATAGGATTCTCTCACTGCAGCCGCTTCTCGAAAAGAATCTACAACTTCAGCCCCAGGGGCAGAGTCGATCCCACTTTAAATTTCAATTATGCAATGCAGCTGAGGGGCATGTGCCCTGTAAGAGTTGATCCTAGAATTGCCATTGACATGGACCCCACGACGCCTCGAATTTTCGACAATGCTTACTACAAGAATCTTCAGCAGGGAAAGGGTTTGTTTACATCTGATCAAATTTTATTTACTGATAGAAGATCAAGAGGCACAGTTGTTCGATTTGCTTCCGACAAAGAAGCTTTTAATAGGGCCTTCATTTCTGCTATCACAAAGCTTGGACGTGTGGGAGTCAAGACAGGAAATCAAGGAGAAATTCGAAGGGATTGCGCGCGTGTGAACTAAATTAAATAATGATCTAATTAGTACAATGTTTGTTTATTTCTTAAGTTCTTTAGTTTTCCCCTTTTTTTGTTCTAGTTGTATTTGTGGGATAAGAGCATGATTGCTTGTTAGTGAATAAATTATATTTTTTTGAAATTTAGTTAATGGCCTATGAGATTGAAATAAATTGTTAATGGCCTGTGAACACAAGCCTATGTATGCATTTTAAAAGAGAATGACCTTCATCATTGTTAACGACTGAAAATGAATTTAATTGTTCACAGTATAGTCTATATTTGAATGTACAGATAATGCGTATTGATATACACACACATGTACGGATAGAAATTTATATATATTACAATAATTTTCTAGTGAAAGCGTCCTCACTTTGTTATAGTGAAGATGTTACAAACTAAAAAAAAAAATACATATTTTAATACACTAACAGACAAAAAAATATAATTTTTAATATATTAAAATTTATATTTTTTTTATATTTTAGTGAAATCCTCACTTTAACAAAGTGAGGATATATAAACACACACATAACAACTGCGGGCACTCTTTTTTTTTTAATGTGGACACGCTGTTAAATTGTGTGGTTTAATAAAATTATTAAAAAAAAATGGAACTATTGGCACCCTCTAAATACCTCTTAACACCCCTTTAGTATTTTATTAAATTAAAATTATATTTAACAACGTGTCCACATTAAAAAAAAAAGTAGAATTATTGGCACCCTCTAAATACCTCTTAACACCCCTTTAGTTATTTTACAATTTTAACCTTTATTAAAATCATATAATAAGACAATTTCTAATTAAACCCCCACTCAAAATTAAATAATTTTTTCCCCTTAAAAATTTATTATACGATATATTTGCATTTAAGACAATTTCTAATTAAACCCCTACTCAAAATTAAATAATTTTTTCCCCTTAAAAATTTATTATACGACATATTTGCATTTAAGAGTTTTAAATTTTTTATAGAATATCCAGTATAAACTCTCTTTTCTTTCTTAAGGGCATATTCAATATAGCACCAAACTCATCACCAAATCACTTTTTTTACCAAAAATAGTGTAAAATGCTTCTCCAATGTAACACCAAAATGGTGTAATGAATAGTATTACACCAAATATGGTGCAACACTATTCATTACACCATATTTGGTGCTAGAGAAAAAAGTCTCAAATATGCTTATTATTTTATCTTATTTACACACGTGTCCTATTTTATATAATATTTTAAATTATTATTAATTTTTGTTATTTTTTTAATTTTATTTTTAATTTTTGAATATTATACTAATATTTTAAATAAAAAGTATTCAACACAAAAATTAATAATAAAAATAAAATGCCAATAACATTAATTACTAGATTACATATTACAAAATTAAAAATACAAAATTAAATTAACACAAATAAAAAAGCTACTACTACTAGCACTCCAAAATGTATTAATTGATCATTTATGGGATGAATTTAGTAATTTGAATAACTAGAGTATTATTGTTATTGTATTGTATTTTTCTATATTATTGTTGTTATTTATTGTTATTTTATTTTTCTATATTAATGTAATGTTTAATTTTCTTAATGCACTTATTACTGTTATTGTATTTTTCTATATTATTGTAATGTTTAATTTTCATAATGTACTTATTATTGTTATTGTATTTTTCTATATTAATGTAATGTTTAATTTTCATAATGTACTAATTTAGTTAATTAAATGTAAATTTAATAATTTTCTATATTTTTTTTGTTAATCGATATGAAATTACTTATTACTTAATTATCTATATTAATAGTAATATTTATTGTGTTAATTGAATTAATTCTTGAGAATTAAAGGAATAAAAAGAAGAATACTCTTTTTGGTGTAAAATTTGGTGTAAATGGGTTGGAGATGAAATAGTAATTTGGTGTAAAAAAGATACATTTTTAGTGTTGGTGTTACACCAAAATGGTGTTATGCATTGGAGATGGTCTAAGCCCTAATCTAAGAATTTCAAATTTAAGGCAAAATAATCATGCAACCATATAAGGATAATAATAAAAAAGTAAGAAAGAAACCGAGACCCATGAGGGAAATTAAGAAAAAATAATGTAATTATGAATCCAAGAACGAGCTGAACGATCATCGGAATTATTTTTCCACCGACATGTTTTCCAGTGACCCAGTTGTCTTTCTCCACAAAGACATGCAGCCTTTCGAAGAATCCGTAATTCTGCATTTTTAGAAGCTTATGCTCTAACATCTTCATCAGTAAACCAATAGGAATAAGGCCTTAGAATTACACGCATGGTAGCCAAGCGTTTGCGAGGTGTCATTATCAATTACAATGAGTTGTCATGCATTAGAGTAAAGATCTGGCCATGGCGTTTCAATGATTTGCCACATTAAACTACAAGCTTCGTGGAGTAAGTTCTCCTTTTTTTTTTCTTTTTTCCTTCTCTCTCTTTCTTTTTCAATAGATGATTAAGGGGTTAAAAATTAAACAATGAAATTTATATTAATAAATTTAAATTAAGGGTATTTTTGTTATTAAAGGGGTATTAAAAGAATTTTATAATATTTTTAAATATTTTAATAAGATTAATAAAAAAAAAAGCGTTGAGAGATATTTAAAAAAATGTCAATAGTTAGACTCTAAAAAATTAAGACATCCGCAATTGATAATGATTACATACACTACATGAAACTCCAACCTAGGCCCTATGTCCTTGTAAAACTACGCGCTGACGAGTGGAGCTAAGCTTTGTCTATACGAATTTTGATGATCGCAGAATCGTATCTTTGGGATTGTAAGAATCAAGGAGACTAATTTGAACGATATTTTTTCCTTTAACAATCATAAATATATAGCATATATTTGGTGTCTATTTTAGTTAGTGGATACTATTCTTTAAAATTCTTCAAAAAGAAAAATTTTATGGAAGGGGCTTTCACTATTTTTTCCTCAAGAGTGAAGTTATTGGCACCCCTTCATTATCCTTATAAACCCCACTTCAAATAAAATTACTTAAAGACAAATAAAATTGAAAAAAACATAGTTTTTTTTTTTACTCATTGTTTCCTATCTAACTAAAATAAATTGTAAGAATTTAAAATAATCTATTATTCTTTTCAAAATTTCTATTGATTAAATATTTTCGTACTTAGGATTTCTTTTAAATTATAATGTAAAATATTTTAAACTTAAGCTAATGGTTAGCATTAAAAAATTCGTCACCTATAAAACTTTTTAATTTGTGCATAAGTAATAATAAGATTGCAAAAGAAATGCAAATAATACAGTACTACTTTGAGTTTTAACAATAAAAAAATTATATGAAAAATTGAAAGTGTATTAAAAAAACAGAGAGATTTCAAAAATAAAATAAATATAATTAAAAAAGGGGTTCCATGAGGAGATTGAAGAGGTGCCAATACTTCGAACTCTTTTTTCCAATTGATAGATTCTTTTGATCTTTTTGACAAACAGGACGAGCGGCTATGGAACTAACAGAATATTTAGATTTCTCCTTACCAAAACAACATTTACAAAACCTGAAGGTTCAGCAAGACAACAGTGGTGCATACATAGCTTCTTAATTTTCACATTAATGATAATATTATGCGTCGCTTTGTCACATAAAATTTGAAGATGTTGTTTTTTGTTATATGCTAACATATCGCCTTTTTAAATTATCAACATTGCGGCCTTCTTGATTAATAACAAAAATTGTTTTTCGTTGTAATTGTATAACTCACTTGCTAAATTTAGAAGAGTAAAACAACAAGAGACCTAGAACTTATCATAAAATTAATTAACTAATTAATCCTCACTTGAACAATCCGAAAGTAAAATTTTCCAGATAGGAGGGATTTTTTTTCTCTCTTATTTTCATTCATCCATATGAACATTAACAAATATTAATAGATACGGGACGGCAATCCTTTCTAAAAAAAAATTCATCTTGCCAATATTTTTACAGCATAATTAGACTATAAGGTATCATTTGCACCTAGTTGTTATGCGATTAATGACAAGGATTTGAAGACAGGTTTATTATTATTTTTAAATTATTTGGCTTAGAAGAATGACAATACAAGCACTATCATCAATAGCATATTCATCGTTATCGTTTGTAGGATGTTGGCTTGTGTCAATTCAGCAAATTTGCGGCGCATATATTTATTATATACCTTTCGAAAATAGCTAGAAAAATGTTCAAAACTATATTGCTAGTTTCGCGGCCCATGTATGTGTCATCGTTGGCCATTGATGGAGTGCGCAGAGAGATCATGTTTTCTTAGTAATTTATGAAAAAAAATTTATAGATATTTAAAAGTGGTGGCATAGTTTTTTTTTTTTTTTTGGTCTCAAAAAGATTTTTATTTTTATTTTTTAAATAATCGCGACGAATTCTTCCAAAAAGAAGAATTGTCTTCCATGCACAATGAAATATGAAAAGTGAGATTTCAATTAATTAACTTAGATTTTTTTTTTTTATTGATATAAATCTTCTTCCATTAAAATTATAATTTAGCATCGATATTGATTATTGACTCATCTGTTTGAAATTTATTTCTCATTTCGATTATTATCGAGCATACATATCAATTAGAACTTTAACAATATCTTGCAGTTGTATGGAAACGGCAAAAATAAAATAAAAAATAAAATAAAATAATAGAGTATCTGATGAGCAACAAAAATAGCTCGCTGGGTTAACAAATGCCATGAATAATGGACTAATTAATATTTAGTATTTACAATAATATACACCCACAAATCGGTGTGTGCTCCAGTTATTATCAATTTATTAGCTTCCAAAATTACAACTAATTAAAATAATTAGAAGAGATTTAAATCTCAATAATTCATGAACCGAAGTTAATTCAATATCGGTCCATGCATGCAGAGAGAGTTTCAATGATTACATTACACAGATACAATTAATAATTAAGTTAATTATGATAATTAATTCAGCTCCTGTTTATGCTTAAACCAAAAAGCCAACGTGGAATTTTTTTTTCTTGATCAAATGTTGCACTTGAGCTGCTCATTGGTGTGTTAGGGCAACTAGAATCTTCTCCTCGATCAGATTTAAATGAAGCTGGCGAATCAAGGCATCCTAGTTTGTAGCCTTTTGATTTCTTGTTTTTGTTGCTTGAGCTAGCTCCAATGCTTAGTGTCAATTCAACTTCACCATCTTCATTATCATCAGAGCCATGATGGTCAGTGCTCATTTTATTGCTTGGACCAGCTGCATTTTCTTCATCAATGGCAGTACTGACTCCTGTTGTCATATTATTGTCTTCTAAAGTTGCCGGCCTTTCGAGGTCGAAGCCGCCTCTTCCCATTTTCATTATGGTTTCTCCAGAACAGCTTCCACTCCTCTCCCTTGCATCATCAATAACATTTTGAAAATGCAAAATGAAGCCAGAATTTTCTTGTGCTGTTGTTGTTGCATGACTGATATTCCCTTTGTTGCTGAATTGGGAATGGTTAATTTCTGATGAGCTCCAAATTCCAGAGTTTTGCTTTGATTCTTGCTTTCGCCCCCCCATCAACCTCTTTTGAACACTATACAGCCTGTGGAGTTCGTGTACCTGTAATAATAGTTTACGTATAATTAATTCTCATTTTCATTGTTGTTAATAAAACTAATCAAACCAACTTCAGGTTTTTATTTTTTTAACATAAAAATAAAAATTCGCCAAAGCTATAGGTCACTATAGCGTGTTATTATGTATTTATCAAATCCCTCGAAGTTCGCCCAAAAAAAAAATGTCATAAGATCGTGCATGATACATATGTGAACTAGCTAGGAAGCCACTTTCTTTGAATTTTAAAAGTTTCTTAGGTGCATATACATATTTTAAACTATGTTTGATATTGTGTATACTTTCTTCAAAGAAGTATGTATATATGGTTTGTGTTAAAAACAAAGTTTATTATCATTATCTTTTATTCATATAATGGTAGCTAATTAATGGAATGATTTTTGTATCTTAAAAAAAAAAAAAAAAAAAGAGGAAGAAGATAGCAGAAGGGTTGTTCGATTCTTACCTGGTGTTTGAAGATCTCTTCTTGGATCTGCATTGTCTTTTTTATGGATTCTATGTTGTGTTTTTCAAGCATTTTCTCCATGAAGTCACTAAAATTATTGTCACTCTTATGAAACTTGTTTAACTTTCTGGCTTGTAAATAGTTCCAATCATCAACTCGATATTGCAAAGAGAAGCTCCTGTTGCTATTTGTTGAAGTTGCTGTTAATGGATCAACTGCATGTTCAATTTTGGTTCCCATGCCTGACATAAAATGAATGATGGAATTGATCCATTATATCTCAGCATATACATATATATATATATATATTAGCAAAAACTCAAAAAAAAAAAAAAACTAATATGATCTCTTTTAATTTGCTTTCGTAAATGGGGTTGGTAAGATTTATTCTGAATGAAGGCACATAGAGAAGACAGGGTGTAGTTGACCAAAAGACCTGATCAATTGATCAATTTGAGTCATCTTCAACTATATATGCTGAGAATTGAATGCAATGAAAGATATAAAAGATCTGAAAATTGAATGCAATAGAAGCATAAAAGACTATTGATTATTCTTCAAGTTCAATCACACTAATAAGCAGTAATTTACATGGTGTGTAATAATTTTTTCAAGAAAAAGCTTTACGGTTCCCTAATTGGGGAACCGAATGCAGGCCACGTTTAGGAGTCAGACAAGTAACCCACATGGGATAAATTAAAGTTGGTTTCAAGTTGCAGTGGTTAAATTTAATTTTGTCTGAGTGATTGAAGAAACAAGGTGGAAACCAAATGAAGTTGTTTCCAAAAATTGCTCTTGGAAGCTTTAGATTTGTTATTATACCTAACACTGCCTCCACACCATAAATGGATATGAGATGTGGCCAATACAGAGACCAAAACTAGGAAAGTGGTATCATCTTCAGAAAAGTTTCCACTTCTTTATGTTTCTTATATCACCAAAAAGCTTAAGCTTAATTATGCAGAAACTTGAAGCAATTAATTAAAATCCTAGTGTATATATATCTTGCAAGAATAAAGAAAAAAAGAAAAAGAAAATCAATAAGAGTGCAACAAGAAGTGATGAAGTTGCATAAGAACAATCAATTAACATGAAACTTTTACTAATCAGCGTATGTATATTATTCTCATTAATTACCTGCAAAACAAAAATAGCCGGATCGCGATTTTCGTGTACGAATCTCATTGAAAATAACTATATTCTTCTTCTCCGTTACTAAAGCCAGTCCTTTGATCCATAAGAAAAAGAAAAGAACTCAGCAACGCGAAAACCATGTCTTGTGATTCATTTTGAGCATATAAACAGGGACGGAGCAACCTAAGGAGTGCAACCCCTATGCACCAGCCAAAAGCGCTTTTGACAGGCAAGAACCAGGAAGCACTTTGCTTAGATAAACAACAAAGAGAATCCCTCACACTTTAAGAGAGGAAAAAAAAAAATACCATCGGGGTCGTAATAATTCAACCATGACAGGCTGTGAAAGAGAAGGGGGGAGAGAGAGAGAGAGAGAGGCGAGCCAAAAAAAAAAAAATTGTTGGAATTGCTAGCAATGAGTGTATAATATTTTTTGTGTGTTGAGGGAGCTAGATGTGTTTTGTTTATATGTGTGCGGGTATATATAATGTAATTTATGTTTTATCATATGATGTTGTTTGTTTAGTACTATTTCTGTTTGCAAACTGTAGGTTGGAGGAAAATCAAAGGGAGACGGGACCACTATGTTATAAACTAATTATAAGAAAAAAAAAATGACAATACTAAATTTCTTAACCCAATTAATTCAAATCTGCGAACAAGATATTCCAGGCAAGCAACGAGTTTCGCAGGACATAGAGATATGCAAGGATGATGGAAAGTCGGTACTTCTTCTTTCTCATTATTGCAACAAATTTTATTTTTACTTTTACTTATTTTCTGAGAAATTCAATGACACCTATTTGATAATTATTCTATTGGGAAAATGACCAAACCCCCTTGTGTTGAATAAAATTATCATTGTCATGCGAATTTATTTTAGCACAAATTTCAGACATTGGCATTCCATGAATATCGTTCACGGCATGCATGCCACTGTAAAAAGAGACACAGACAAATCCCTTAATTTAAATAACCAAGAAAAAATTGTAATCAACAAAGAGAATCTATGTATTTTAAGCGAAACAATGTTCATTTATGGCAATTTTTTTATTAGATTATCAAATGGAATCATCTCAACCACTTTTGGCGTGTATCTCATAAGCATAAATATCTACTCTTTTGAAAAAGAAATAAGTTTTTGGCATTTATATCTTTGTTACTAATCTAACGAAGTAGCCATCATATGTGTGTTTTGTCTGATAACTGAAAAACCAAATAAATTTTCTCACACGTCCTTAGAAAATCCAGTTACGGCTTATCATCACCCATTTGTTATTTTCCTGGCTCTCCATGGAACATGAGATACCTACAATCATGAACAAAAGTGTACTAACAATTAGTAAAGTGAAAATTAAAACACTTCTCTAATTGCTTAACTTTTAGGTTGACTCAATAAGCTCCGCTCTTAATAAATTCAGTACTCGTTTATCTAATAGCTTAAGCTTTTGAGCTTGCAGAGTTAACGAGTTTCTATATTAACTTGTAATGCAACATTGAATTACAGCCAACAATAGATAGACTGTGGTAACTAACCTCAAATTTACATTTTAAATCATACAAAATCCCACACCTAATAAAAATTTATTCAGACTTAAGTATGTATGAATAAACTTGTAAAGGAATTTAATATGAGTATACTAAACCTTATTACTTAAAATCTTAAAATTGCAATCATTAATGTTCACATTGTAATAATAACAAATTTATAGCTTGATAAAATAGACATGTAATCTGTACAAATGTTCTTGCCGTATTGCATAGCCAAATCCGCATTTTTTTCAAGAAGGGAAAGCTTCTTGTCCATCGTTTTCCTGCAAAAGCACAATTGAGAACAAAAACATGCCAAGCCATACCCAAATAAGTGTAATTTTAAATTTTAAAATTATTAATAACTCTCCTCAGAGAATGTCACAAACAGACAAAAAAATATATATAGATTTCAATATATTGACAAATAAAAAAATATAGTGTTTAATATATTACAATTTGTGTTTCTTATTTTAACGTGGATCCTAACTTTATATATATGGAGCCCTTTATGTTACATTACTTGTAACAT
This sequence comes from Atalantia buxifolia, assembly GCA_030444775.1. Classification (NCBI taxonomy): domain Eukaryota; kingdom Viridiplantae; phylum Streptophyta; class Magnoliopsida; order Sapindales; family Rutaceae; genus Atalantia; species Atalantia buxifolia. The sequence goes on along the minus strand of CM059834.1, from coordinate 20,697,053 downwards.
AGATAAATCCTATATATATATATATATTTACAGCTATACATATGCACGTGTCTGAGCGGATTATTATGTGAAAAATAAGAATACAAAATTGTTTTAAAGATTTTATATTTGTGGGCAGGCATGCCTTCGCCTGTCCTTGTCTTAATTCTCTACTTCGTTTAATTACCTTCATCTCTATCTCTGCTCAAAGTCCCACGGTAACATGGCCTCGGGCTTTCGTCATTATCTATATAAATTGCACACCATAATTTATCAGCAATACGCACGAATTTTCATGCCCACATCTTGAAGCCGATCGAGATGTGTCCATATGTGTGTATACTTTAATGACAAAAATGGTGCTCAGGCTCTCAAGGTTTCCTGATAATTTAGAAATGGATCCGCATATTTCATTTTAGCTTAGATCATCATAGTCAACGTTTATCATCCATTTTTTCCTTTACAAAATTAACTAATCTCAGAATTGCGCAGGTTTCGCAAAATATATACTGTTCAGTGGTATATCTGATATCTCTAAATAAACCATATGTATGTATATACAGATATATGTGTGTGTGTGTGTGGGTGTGTGTGTATATATATCAACGTCAATCATCATATAACTGTTTGGATAAGTTCTATTGCTAAATAGCCGAAATGTTTGAATATAGAGAGCTGAGTTTGCATCTAAATTTGGGTAAAATTAAAAATCAAATTAATTTATCAAGGTTCTCTCTTGATCAATGAAATTTGATGTTGAGATTAAAAAAAAAGAAAAAAAGAAAAGATTTTGGGTACCCTTTGGTCGTGGGGGTAACGTGTGTTCCTCTAAGATCCAAGTGAAGACGACGGTGACATGGATTGGTCAAAAATAAATACGACGAGTACATTTTAACCTACTTGATCTCCTCTTAGGTGCAGAGACCCCCGATTTAATAACGAAGCAGAATGAAGCCAATAACATCTATTGAATGGTAATATATATACCAAGGCAAGGGCAATAATGCTGCTTTGTTTGGCCAACATCGATATCATTCAACAACTTCAAGGGGACCACGGTTCCGGTACTGTGGCCTCCTGGCTTATTAGGCTATGATTTTGATAAGTGCTTTTGCAGAATCAACTTGCGTCACAAAGTTTTCAAATTTGATATCATTTTCACAAACTAACTTTCGTTTTAAGAATCTTGATGTGAGGTAGTACTCTTTTCTTTCTTTTTTTATTTTTTTTTTATTTTTAGAGGATTCTTTAACACAAGGGTATTATTTTAAGAATCTGAGGTGCGGATTGTTAAGGGGAAAAAAAATTCAATAATAGTTGATAATAAATCTGGGATTATTTATGTAATCTTAAAATCATTTTCATACAAGAGATAACGACAGGGAGCACCATGCATGTGAAGCACCCACATTACCCTTACAACGGTTTTTAAATATATTATAAGAGAATTTTCACCCTCCATTAGTTTCGGAGGAGTTATGATTGTCACCTCACGAGTGAGTTTGCTTTGGTTGGTAGACAATAACTGCCGTCTTGATCTTCAAAACTAGCGTTAATTAAGCTGGCCGGGAAATTAAAAAAAAAAAAAGCATAAAAATTGATGAAGAATCGAGTCCCTTTCAGCCTTCTTCAGATTTTTACGTACTAAATTGTCTTTCACTCAAACATTTATTTCACTGATTGATTGGTGTCTTGTCTTGTAGAAAGCCAATCCACCAAATCCAACTACAATTCGACTTAGGCCTGTTTGAAATTGCGGTCAAAATTTAATAAGATATTTATTTCATAATTTTTTATAAAGATAATATTTAATAAATTTTATAAAAATAAATTTTTTTATTTTATCATCAATTTTTTTAAAGTAGATAAAGAGTTATTTTTCATAAACAACTTATTTAATAAACTATCATATTTTTTTAAAATTTTTATTATAATCTTATATTTTAATAAAAATATAATTATATCTTATTTATTCATAAACCCTAATATATAAATCATACCTTTATCTTTATCATATTTTATGTAACAGATTATAAAGTTCTTTAGATTTTTTTAATTGAGTTTTTAATATAATTTTACATATTTAAGAAAAAAATATATGTCTAAATAATTTTATTAAACATACTCTAAAAATAAAAAATAATAAAAACGTATGTCTATTTTGGTCATTATATAATAAAATAACACTTTCATAATAAAATTTACTAAATATATATACTTTATTTTTCAAACTCACAGCAACTACAACAATACAATTTATCAAATGTCAAACTATTTTTTTAATCAATAATTTATTTTATTTATATAATACAAACAATTTATTTTACCAACTTCCGCAATCCTGACCGTTACTTAATCACGCTTTCTTCTGTGAACTAAGCTCTTCATATTCATCATAATTAGCATTGACTAATTTGTCTCCAATCGGTTGATGTGAACAATGATGATACACTCCAAAAAATAATTGCCAATTGCCAAATCTGGATTTGACACAATGCATTTGTGTATGAGGTTCGGATTTTATAGCATGCGCCGTCTGTGTTGGCAACGAACCTACGATGGTATTATTATATTTATCTACAACTTTTTTTCTATTGGGTATTGGTTTTAACGTTTTTAATATTGGAAATTATGATTAGATCACCGTTAGACTCGGGATTTTTAGTATTAATTATTTAATTAGAAGAGTTATTATAATTAACAGTTCACTTACAAGCTTGCATCTCCTAGATTACGGTTTAATGTTTTCTGTTAAACGTTATTCGTAAACATGACAGAACAACGTTGAGGCTTCTAATTCCAGATGACAAAAATACTTCGAGCTCAATACTTCATCTGGCATGGCCTCCTCAATCTTTTTCCTTTTTAAAATTTACTTTTGATTGTTATGTCTCTTGCCGAACCAAAATTCTAGTTTTGCCATTATACTTAATTAAAGGACAATGAATTCTGCCTCGAGACGACCCAAAAAGAAAAAGAAAATACATGAGAATTGGAAGGAGAACTTTCTTTGAAGATAAATAAACACAAAAAATTGTTAAAGGAGTCTCTAAGTTACATTTAATATAATATATATAATTTATCTCAACTATATAAATTATGAGTCTCATAATTTTATTTAGTTTAAATAAATTATATAAATTACATTAGATGTAATTTAGCAATTGTCATCGTTAAATATCTCTCATGAGAGGTGGAGGAATTGACACGCACGTGATACCCAGTTAATTCTCTTTCTCAATCGACTCCTATTCTTGTATCAGAAGATAAGTGGAAAAAAGAAAGAAAAGTGAATAGTAGAAAAAAGAGAAAGAGGACAAAGCAAGTGAAGGTTAGGCATCTTTCAACTGGAAATGAAGTTCGTTCTCTAATCCAGTGGATTGTTTATCAGCACGCGTTGTAGCCTTTCGGAGGCACAGGCTTTAATATTGTGGACCCTTTAATGCCAAGCCTTTCTTATTGTCCTCAACATCACCTAACATCATCAGTCATCGCTTTCATTTTTCTTTCCACCTATTCTTATCTTCCTCTCAGGGTTTGTCTTTTCCAAAATTTTAGACGGTCTCTCAAAGTTATATTTAATGTTGGTGAAATTTATCCACCTCACTATCTTATTAATTACTTGTATTTATATTAAAAAATTAGATTATAAATTACAATAAATATAACTTAAAGAAAATTTAATTTTAGAAGGATTTCACACCCAACTTAAATCATGATTTACCTTAATATAATCAACTTCTTTAATAATTTATTTTCTTTTTAAATATGTATTGCAATAGAATTCTTTCAATACATCGAATGAAATAGCACTTTTAAGTTCAAGCCCCTAGTGTGCATTATCAACTTTTTTTTTTTAAATATTTAAAAGTATATCTAGCTCTTTCAAAGTCTTGATATCTATACTATGTCGTTATATTATTGAGCTGAGAGATTTTGATAGATTTCAGCTTAAAAATATTAGTAGACTTGTTTAATGTAATATACAAGATTATAATGGGTTAATTTTTTCAATAACTAAATAAACATGATATTGTAAAGAGAATGTTTCATTATTAATTAAAAAAAACCCAAGAAACCCTTTTGAAAGGGAGATAAACTGACGTAAATTTTACCCGTACATTGCTACATAATACCAGATAGATCAAATTTATATAATACTTAATTATAAACGTTTGCTGTTGAGAGTTATATTTTTAATTTTTTTAATACGATTGCCTCCCATAAGAGTTTTTCGTGCTTGTGTGTAGATCTATCATAAATGAAGTGGGGTTCAAAGTGACACTTGTCATACGCCCAATTAATAAACATGATTTTGGTCCTCTTTATAACTTCTTGTTTAATCAAGTGGAGAAAATCTAATGTTCATTTCGTGAGTTGACTTGACGGTGATATAATTATTTCATTATTCTTCTATAGAGATTCTTTGAGGCCCAACTTAATACTAGGTGGATGATTAAATAAGCAAATTGACTCTTAATCTTGATTGATCTTATCTTAATTGAATAGAAAGCTTGAAAGTTTTTGTTTCGTTTTCATTGTCATATAAAAATTAAATAAATTTTAATATCAATTTCATCCTCAATGTGGATGAGATATGAACTCATAGTCTCGTTATACGGCCAAATAATGATTAAAAAAAGTATACCATTAAGGCTGGCGTGGTCACACAAAAATAATGCATTACTTTTTAATTAATCTTTGAAGATGTTTATAGTTTACGAGATCACTTTATATAACATGTGTGAACTCGTAAAATAATGATGGTCAATTCTTTGTCCATCTTAACTTTATTACTCACTCTTTCTTTCTTTTCTTTTTGAATAATAATAATAATAATAATAATAATAATAATAATAATAATAATAATAATAATAATGATAATTTTCACAAAAACCTTCAAGCACAACCTAAAAAGAACCTACAACCAAAGCCTAATAATGTTTAACTAATATATCTCGGGATTTTCCATTTTATAAGATAATTTAAAGGGTCAAATTTCTACGCACCTGTGCATGTATACCTCAAGTCTTAATCCCATTCTCGATCTAACGCAAACTTGTTTTACGCGTTAGATCCAAATACCATTGCAGATTTCAGTCAGACCATACACACTGCGTGCATTGTAATAGTCATGACCTAATTTAAAATGTTAAAATATATCAAATAAATTTTATTCTCATTGACCGTTTCCCCAAATCATTAGAGCATCTCAAAGATTAATGTAGTTTCTTAAATATTTATCAGATCGCATTGGTTTCCTAGCCACTTGATTTATGGTTTGAGATTGAAAATTAGTTTAATCTGTTGATGTGGATTATTAGATCCATAGAACTCCAATGTTGATTGATCCCTTTTTCACATGCAAAAACACTTGATTGTTGGCTTTGCGTTAGGCCCAAGAAATTTTTTAATTAAACCTTTGAACAAATCCAATCAAATGGGAGAATTCGGACAGAAAATCAGAAATATTTTGCACACCTTTGTTGACCCCCGAACATTTGAAGTTCCCATTCCAGCTAACGCTCATCTAGAAGAATTTTATTTTTATTTTTAAAATTAGAGAGATATAAATAAATATGTTTCTGTAATACGATAACAAATAAGATTACAGTTATTGAAAAATAAAAGAATTTGGGTTAAGTACTGAACTATTCTTTGTGCTGACCTCAACTTAGTAACTGGATTTGAATTCCAATCATAAAATTTTATATCGAAGATTGTGTTTTTTTGCCTTTTAAGATTTAAATTTCATATTGACATGACTTGTGCTGAGCAAAATGTAAGAAATAAGAAGAACAGGTGCTTTAAAAGCTCACTGCAAGTTTCAGAGCCATGCAATTGAAGTTATGCAAACAAAACTCCCTTTCTCACTTTCCTCTCCAAACTCCAACTTTAAAAAAAATGAGTTCAATTCGCCTCAACAATTTCATGGTTGATTGCTCTATAATATGAGTAAATATTTTACGGATTTCTCAGGTTCTTGCTTATGACATTGCTACAATTGTCGTGTCACAATCAAATCCTTAAAATATAAAAGGGCAAAAAAGGAGGCAACATGAGTGGAAGATTCTGAAACGGGGTCATTCTTAAAAAAACTAGAAAATCTGTTGATTCCAATTGAGTTGAGTTCCCACATTCAATGCATCAGATTCGGAATAAGACATATCAACAAATAAAAACAAACAGTAATCTTGCGAAGGGAATCTCTCCATTTTTGGGCCAAAGCTTATCGTCTCTTGATCCAATACTTTTAAAGCTTCATTTTACAATAATATCTTCTCTATCCCACGTTGTTCCAGTGCCGCTGCCCACCCTTTTTGTTATTACTTTAAAAACTTTCCTTCTTGTATATCCTTTTGTTCCCTCGACTTCAATTATTGCTCGCCAAATCATTGATAATTTTCTAATGTTCATTTGTCATTTGATTAAAATAAAAAATACATGCGGAAGTGTAAAGCAAAAGCATCTTTTTAGCCCCCTTTTTTAATAATTAATAAACTATTAATCGGCCACTAAGAAAATGACACGCATGTATGCGCCGAGCAAGGTAGATCACATGGAAGAGGTATTATTGGAGACAGATTTGTACTGGGAATTAGGGGAGGGGAAGAGACAAGAATCTTGAGAACTTGATTGCATTGCTTGCCCCCGGAGGAGATCTGTTAGGTTGTCCGAATTGAGAAATTTTTTTTAAAAAAAAAAAGAGGAAGAAAGAGGGGAACCCATGTGTTGGGATGAGTTGTTTTTCAAGTAAAAAATTATTGTGATTTGGGTTCGTTATGCTGTTTGAAGTACATATAAGAATGGATTATGTACCTATATTTCCTAGAAAGTTGCAAAATTCCACTTGCCAACTTCATACACCTGTGAATTTAAGTTTATTCCTTTTTATTTTCCTTTCTTTTGGGTGGCTTTTGGTGGAGCACTATACGAGGATTTTACAACCGTCCAAGTCTAATAACAATGTATCTGTCCAAAGCCATGCTTAGATCAGCTAGTATATTGGTTCGGCTAATTGCATAGGAAGATGCTGGCAATTTTTCCCCCCCTTTTTTTTAAGAAAAAAAAAATTATTCTGAGCATTAACCGACATATCTATTCAAAACCTCGATAAGATCGACTACTGTTATAGCCTGAGATTGTAGGCCCAAAGGAGTCGAAATTTACTCGCTAAATACAGAATCAAATCCCCTTGCTTGCGTCAAAGAAGTGAGGGAAGGGAGGTGAGAAACATGAAGGTGCTAGCAAATTCAATTAGGATTATATTCGGTGTCTTTGGCATTTGTTATAAGTTTTGGGACATTGCTATGTTACAGAATCTGTAACATACACACCCAAGGAGAAGTGCACATGTGTCCTGAGGAGAGAGAAACCATCCAAATGCATCCAATTAGGAGCTGGCTAAGCTGGATCTGTAAGTTACAGAATCTGTAACTTAGCCAGCTCCTAAGTTTTGTAGTACTTATAGCTCAAGTACATAGTACATCTTTAAGGGGTTACATCAAATGGATAGACTACAATTTCATGATATTTAGAGTTCAAACTCATTTAGATGTCATTCTTTTAAATATGAGTAGATTTCATTCAAACTGAATACATAAATCACCTTAACTGGGTATTGTAATTTTTTTTTATCTGACTGCCACTATAATAATATTATTGATTCAGGCAATCATATTAGATATCTAACTAAGATGTTGGTAATCCAAAGGCGGGGAAAAAGTAAAGAGACTGAAAGCAGCAAAGTAAGAATCATAGAAGCTATTTCTCATTTTATCAAGCATTCATCAAATGGGAGGCCCAGGGATGGGGGAAGAACTAAAAAGGCTTTCTGCCCTTAAGGCCCGAAACAATTTTTTTTAATCCCACTGTTGTATTTTTTCAAACTCCAACGTGGCTTCATTCCTTTCTCAATCGTATAGACTATGATCATAAGATTAAGCCCATTAATTCTATCCACAAATTTGGAGCACAATTGGCAGATTTCCTATATCATCATCTTCAACTAATATAGCATATCTACCATGCAAGAAAAAACAACAACATTAAAAAATTAAAAACAAAGACAAGAGTTAAGTTCCCATTTGGTTTTGCTGCCGAAGTTTTGTGGCCGCGCCATTCTAGTTACATGGGGTGTTGTTGCTTTTCTTTATAAAGCAGAGGGATATGGGGGCACTTTCAACTCAAACTCAAGGTCTCAAAGCATCATCAACTGCAATATTCAACCAAAATTTTTCTGCTTCGGAAAAAACATCAGCTTCTTTACGTTTATCACTGTTTAAGGTGCCATTCAACCCTTTTGAAGAATTTTTTACACTAAGCTTCGGTGACTGTTTATATAACTGACTGATTATTATTTTGCTGTCTTTTTTTTTTTTTTGGCAGAATCCCATTTCTGATTTCAGTGGTTTTTCTTCAAAAAAAAGCTCTTTTCTTGGATTTAGTTTGAACCATGTTCGGAGAAAGCATAGAGGTAAACTAAATTTAAATGTTCATTTATCTGCATATTTTACATTAATTCTTATGGCTTTCAATTATATTGTTTTTAGTCACAAGAAACTTTGTTGTACAATGTAGAATTGTTGCTTTGAAAGAGCTTTAAAAAATGAAGAATCTTTAGAGCATTAACGTGTTTTGGGGTAATTTGGAAATACAAAAATTCTGAATGTTTCAAGAAGCTAAGGTCAACTAATCCACGCTTGTTGGCTTGGTTGAATTTGGTTCGGATTCTTCAACCTAATATTAAAATAATCTTGAATGAGATTGTGACATTGGTGTTCTTATTCAATTTGAAGGACTTGTTGCTTCACCATGCCGTGTCCTGCCGTTAACTGAAGAGAATGTGGAGAAAGTGTTGGATGAGGTACGACCTGGCTTGATGGCTGATGGAGGCAATGTGGCTTTGCATGAGATAGATGGCCTTGTTGTGGTATTGAAGTTACAAGGAGCATGTGGATCCTGTCCAAGCTCAACAATGACTCTAAAGATGGGAATTGAAACTAGGCTTCGGGATAAAATACCGGAGATAATGGAGGTGGAGCAAATCCTGGATACTGAGACAGGACTTGAGCTAAATGAGGAAAATATTGAAAAGGTTAGACAATAGACCTTATAGAACCGTGCTACTAACTCGCGATTCCATTAAATCCTCTGACACCATATGGTTTCGTAACAGTAGGTTCTCTGTTGATTGTTGCCAGTATGTTGGTTCTTTGTTGAATATTTTCAGTATGACAGATATTACAGTAAGAGACTGAAAAGATTTCACAGGAAGATAAGTGGATTCAGAAGGTTCTAATGATTAATATCTCTCAAACTTACCACTTGATAGTCTGGTTTTTCTTGAAAATAGTAGAGCCATTTATAGTTTCATAGAGACACAATTTATTAAGAGGCGTTTGAGTTGATTGACCCTGTAGCCTGAATTCGACAAGTTAAACTAACCATCTTTGTACTTAGTGACAATGACGAGAATGTTAACATTTACAAATACCAAAAAGGTCATAATTTTTGCCAAACAACTAGCAAAGTGCGTAGTTTAAAAAGAAAAAAAAATTGTATGATTTAACTGTCTTCATTGTGTTTGTTGCAACAATTACGATCTCTTTTCCAAAATAATCCTCTTATTTTGTCCCTTGAGAACTATTATATCAGCATTAATTTTAGGAGTTGGCGTCACTTCTTCCCCTAATCAAGATTCTAAGAAAGGTCATGTAGTTTTTGATGAAAGAGATATAAACACTTTGAAATGGCTGAAAATTTTTAACTTTTCAGGTTCTTGCTGAAATTAGGCCCTACCTTGCTGGCACTGGTGGTGGAATTCTTGAGCTGATCCAGATTGATGACTATGTTGTAAGAGTTCGGCTTAGTGGTCCTGCAGCTGGAGTTATGACTGTTCGTGTGGCTTTGACACAGAAGTTGAGGGAAAAGATACCTTCCATTGCAGCTGTCCAGTTGATAGATTGACGAAGAATCATCACAAACATCATCGGCTGCAAAGATAACAATAGACAATTAATAATTCTGTATCAACTTTATCATATAAAAAGTTTTGCACCTGGGAAATATTAGAGTTTCCACTCAGAATATGCTGCCCTTGCTGTAAACCTCTGTAGATGTAACTGATAAGGAATCGACTAATTGCCACAAAATGATCTATTTTTTCCAATCTTCTTGTGCAATACATTTTTCTGCATATTGCCGTTGAGTACTTTGACTTTGAGTCCACCTTGTTTAATTACTAAGATCACGTTACAAATCTAACACTTGACAAAAATGTTATTTAGTAAATTTTTTTAAAAGTTACTTGTTTTATAAGTTTCTCAATTTTGACGATAGTTTTTTAAAACAAGGATTGCTTTTTATAAGCAATTTATGCAATAAGGTATGACACCTTTTCAAAATATATTTTAATAAAAAAGATAATTTTGTCATATTTTTTGATAAACCCTTATATACGAATAGAAAGCAATTCAAACTTACGTTTTTTTTTTTGCATTATATGGTAAAACAATATCTTTATAATAAAATTTTACCAAACGCATGTATTATACTTTTCAAACTCATAACAAATGCAACAACATAATTTATCAAATATTAAAATATTTTTTTAATCAACAACTTATTTTTTCTGTACTTTTTTAACTTATCAAATATTAAGTTACTTTTTTAACTTACTATTTCATTAGCACCATAATCCCAAACTAGCCCAAACTGATGTGCACAATGACACAACCAGAATTCTGGTTCACTGGAGGCCACAATGGAGAAATTATAAACTTACAGAAGCCAAAACATGAACAATATAAATATGAGGGGATAAATTTTAAAGTCATATAAAAGGGTAAAGCCTCAATTAAATTCCTTCATATTTTCTGTCTTTCTGGATCTTGGCTTCGGCATAATTGCCCCGGGACAAGCATGAAAACACAGTCACTATTTCCTTTCCTTTGCTCGGAGATGTTACTTTGTTGTTAAGATTGTTCCTTGTGTAACGTCACCACTCTTTTGAAAAAGACTCACCAACTATCAGTAAGATCCTTTTCTGAATCTTGTCACTCATCATTTTAAAATTATGCTACAATTATACGTATTCAGATATTCGGTGGTGCCGATAGACTGTAATATGAATTAAAATGAAAATCTTGTTCCTGATTAAAGTTATAAAAATGGAAGAAACTGATTGTGTCCAATTTGTTCTTTATATACAAATGTTGCACTTATCTGCAAAGTCTGGGAAGTCTTATGTTTTCTGAGTTTCGTTATACATCTTTCAATTCTAGCTTGCGGCTATATAAATTATGTATTGGCCAGCAGAGTTGTAGGCACCACAAAGTTTCTTCTCCTTTATAAGCATAATTACATTACGTGATTATGCCAGCACAAGATCCCCTACTGTAGTCTTTAACAATACAATACTAGCTGGCTGCTGAAATACCTACTAGTAGGCAGGTAAAATATATTCAGTATTTACTGTTGAAATGTTTGATCTTAAACTAGTAATCCTCTTCATCTTCTCTTGACCCGAAAAATTTCCTCACAACAGCTGCAGCAGCACCAAGAAACAAAAACAGAGCCAAAAGATCGAATCCTCCTCCAAGTCCAATGGCAACATTAGGACCAGGTACAAAGAAGGAAAATGGTGACCATCCCCAGCCACCATAGTACGAACCATAACCATAACCACCAACCAAAGGAGGAGCCACTGGCGGATTGATATAAATATTGGTCCTGCTTGGAAAGAAACACAAGTATATCAACATTTGATGAAAAGAAAAATAGTTGAATGCAACCTCACATATTAAATGGTATATGAAGCTCTTGTCGAATGATATATCAAGTTCAACAGTAGAATTCATTGTTGTGTACATCCAAACATACCTATATTGTTAACCTTGAGCCCTGTAGCTACCATTTACCTCATAATCCAGTTACATGGTTTCCAATCTCAGCAGCCAAATTCAACTTGTTTTCAAGTTGCATTAACATTACTACTGAATAGCTAGCAAGAATGCAAGATGGATGTACTTAACAGCAATGTCAGAATTTATGCAAATATTCCAGAGGTTACCATACTTCCTATTAGTTAGTGCAGCAATATAAAACTGCATGTATCTGTATAGGCATTACTTTACCATTCTCGGAAGTCTTTCAGTTTTGCTTCAGTGTTCACAATAGTTTTTAAACTAACAGCGGGCTACCTTCCAGTGCCCAGCCAGCAATGGCAATCCTAGAATCATACTAAAGCAAAAAGATATCTGTGACTCCGTAAGCAACACTAAAAGACTGTCCTCACATTGGTGTTTGACATGCTAACATTACTACAACATCGTGTAAATCACAGAAGTTTGCTGTAAAGGTTTCCTAAATACATCCTCAAATTGTTCATGCCTTCTAGATGGAAACAAAGCTAATATCACAGATGAAAAGGACAGATGCCTATTACTAGTGAGATGCCCTTTCTTATAATTAGAAGCAAGGTACTTGATCCGTTCCCAGAAACCAAGAGCCTTCGGAGGCTGAATATTTTGCTTAAAAATCCAAATATTTACCCTTGTTCTGGATTAATTTATTTTGTTTCAGGTCCTCTAGAATCATCAGCAGCAAATTTTCTAACAAAAGTTGATAGTTCAAATGTTAATTCAAGTGCAATCCATTCAGGAAAATGAGGGCTTGAAAACATAGCTCAAAGGAATACTGTTGGACCTCAAAAAATATACACTAATCTTGTAAGTAATTTCAATTGTCCTTCTTAGAACTGAACTTATTCATTATTATGGAACGTGCAACGCCAAATAATAAGTCTGATGCCTTTATTAATTAATTTATTTTTCTGATAGGCAATGCCTTCATTAATATAATCAATTTTCTACTTTCCAAAACAATTACAGATAGATTAAAATAGGACTTGTGAACCACTCCACATTTGACAACTCTCAGCATAGCAAAAATGAGGGCTTGAAACTGTATAGGACTTGTGAACCACTCCACATTTGACTACTCTCAGCATAGCAAAAATGAGGGTTTGAAACTGTAGCTCAAGGATTACACTTGGCCCTCACAGTATATCCCTATACTGAGTTATTTCAATTGCCGTTCTTAGAAATGAACTTACACATTCATTATTACCGACACGTTCTAACTCAAAATATTTCTACTTTTCGAAACAATTACAGTGAGATTAAAATAGGATTTATGAACCACAAGTGAGAACTCTCACCACAGCCGAACCAGCCAATTTTTCATAGCAAGTTATAAATTTTCCAAGTTAACTAGCTATGGTAAAGCATATGCAAAATCATTATCAAAATCAAAACAGTTTTCCAGACAAGAACTGTGAAAAGGTAACCTAAATCAATAACTTAAAAGAAGAGTAATTAGAAGTTAAAAAGGTAAAAAATAAAACCTTGAATTGCTATACGATCTGGGAGCTGAACGAGGAGCCGATGACCGGAAAGCCTGACCACCAACTCTGCCACCACTCTTGGCGGCCACTGCATCACCGACTGACCCCAGAGTCAATACTCCAGCTGCTAATGTCACTACTGCAAGCTTTGCCAATTGATTATCATTTTTCCTGAACAATAAATAAATAAATTAGTTGGTCGCAGAACGAAACATAGGAAACTAACTGAATTAACCGAAATCACTACCTGGAAGAATATTTCTGGTCGTCCTGTCGGTTAGCGCATGAGACAACTTTAACAGAAGTGACAATTTTTGTTCTAGGTCTGTGAGTTGTTATGAGAGCGTTGGTTAAGAAGCTTTGTTGAGACGCTGTTATTGACATATCTTTACTTTAGCTAAATTTGAACACTGAAGAAATTCGGGAAAATCAACTCTTCCTGTTGATTAATTTTCTTTTGTTAGAACTTCGAACTGCAATAAAAGAGGCCGCTGCTACAAGATAATTCGTGCTTCCATGCTCGGAACAAAAATATGCGCATCCATTCATGATTTCGAGTGTGCCACGTGGTTAGATTTTGATGGCTGATTCGAAGTTTCAAGATTTGCATGCACATCTGGTTCTCTATTTGTCCAATCTCATTTTCCGAATTATTTTTTTATATATAAATGCAATAATATATTTGTGTAAATGAATATATACGGTTATATAGTAGATACTAAGAATTTTTTTTTTTTTGTCATTTGAAATATTTTCAACCATGAGAATTGCATGTATCGTGATGATCCAAGAATTTTCTTTACTGTAATGACTATTGTTTGGGGATAAATATAGGACACTGATCAAGATCAATTGACAAGTTACACGTGGCTGTATAAAATAAAAAGGAAAAAGTCAACATTATTTGGTTGGAATTGAATATAATTGAAGACAAGCTAGGGGTACCCTCAAACAGGGGTGGGTAAATTTAAATACGGATCAAATTTGAGTCAATCTGATCGAATTTTAGATTATTTAGATTGGTAAAAAAGTCATCTGAATATAATTCGAATTCAAAACAGATCTAAATCCAATCCGAATATATTCGAATCGGATTTGGATTAGACGAATAGTTTGGATTAATTTGGATTCGGATCAGTAATATTATACTGAAATTGGGATCAAATTTGCTCAAATAAATCAGATGAATTTATGTCATTTTCGAGTTCTAATACAAAATTGAAATCACACAAATAAGAAAAAAATGCAGTAAGCCAGCAAATAGAGAAAAGAAAGACAAAAATTGAAAGTCAAAAGACCCAAATCTCTGTAATTTTTTGAAAAACAAATATCTATTCTTATCTCTTCGCACCTTACAAGCTTTGATAGATTCAATTCCATTGGAAACCCTTATAGTAAAGAAAAAAAAAGCAAAAATTGAAAGTCAAAAGACTAGGTTTGGGACTTCAACTTATCTCTTCGCACCTTACAAGCTTTGATAGATTCAATTCCATTGGAAACCCTAGTAAAGTGTAGCAATGTGGTTTGGGACGGCTCACGGCTACTCAATGTGGCCTCAGCGATGTCGGCGTGCAGCTAAGGCATCGACGACTTGAGTCTCAAAAGAGATTGGTTGGGTTCGTCAGCTACAAGTGGTTCTCCGATCCTTTGGCTGGTTTCGTGCTGCTGTAGCTTGCAAGTGCTTCTTCAATTCTGGGTTCATGCGGCTGCAAGGGCTTCTTTCATTCTTTGTAATTTAGGATTTTAAGGATTTAGTTTAGGGCTGTTGTTTAGCTTTTATTTTTTATTTATAATTTAGTAGCATATATTTTTTTAATTTCAAAGGGCAATCCAATCGGATTGCAAAATTTTTACCCGATAAGATTTGGAGGTCAATCCTTATTCGGATCAGTTCGGATCGGTTCGGATTGATCCAAATTTAATTCGATGCCCACCCCTACCCTCAAAGGGAGGATAGTTTCAGTAAATTTATCTGGTTCAAGTGATAAAAGTAGGATTCAAAATAGCAAAGTTGAGCCCTCGTTTGTGCAGCAGTTGTATGCCATCATAAAATAGATAAATATCTTTGTCATTTAGGCTACAAATAAGGGGCCAATGAGAAAATAGATTAGCTGAGCTTAATAATGAAAAAAAATGACATGTCAGCACTCTTTAACAGTCCCTTGAAAAGCAGAAGAACCACTACACCAGCGTCTACCGCATGGCAAAGAGCAAGGAATATATGAAAGCCAAGGAAGTTATTTGGTCACCAAGCTTATTTGAATCACTATCAAGGGAGCAAAAAAAAAAAAAAATGACGAGGAGGAAGATAAACCAATGAGAATTTGCTAGTTATTTAGAATTATCAAGATATCCTTAGAAACACTTCTATATAAGCTCCGCGTATTTAATTTTAAAGGGGCTTTTTTTAGATTTGATTCCTTAAGAGGCTGCTTCATCTCTATTTTTCTTCAATTTTATACTTCTATAGAAGATTTTGACCACCTCACCTCTCAAGAGAGTTTTCTCTAATCATATAATATTTTTATATAGTAGATTGGAGATGAATTATTTGCATAAATGTAGGCCAAAGAGCTGAAAATCTTATGTGTTCTTTATTACTTATGTTTATTTTCTTCCTATTATGATGGTTTTGGTTTTGATGCCCAGATTATATTTCATATATGGGCTCACCTAAGTTGTATCACGAGCTCTACACAGATCCTCAAATAAGTTCTCTTTAAAGTTATCTTCAACTGCACCTGATATACCATCAAGCTCTCTATATCAACTCTCTAGATTAACTCTCTCGAGCTTCATTGAACTCTCTATATTATTAAAAAAACTCAAAACACTTCAGTTCACCTCTCAAATCATTTTAGTTATTCACTTGGATCGCTTCAGCCACACCTCTTATCTCAAATATCAGGAAAAAAAAAACTAAGTCTTTATTAGTCCAACCTCCTCCTAAATATATATTTATTTGTTTGAATAGAATTTAACTTGGATTCGGTGAGAACAACTATTAAATTGTCCAAATCGAATCATAGTGAAAATCTAGTGAAAACAATTATATAATAATATGATTGAAAATTATGAGTAATAATGTTATAATTCTTATTCAAGTGTCAATTTGAATAGAATTTAACTTGGATTCGGTGAGAACAACTATTAAATTGTCCAAATCGAATCATAGTGAAAATCTAGTGAAAACAATTATATAATAATATGATTGAAAATTATGAGTAATAATGTTATAATTCTTATTCAAGTGTCAATGACAGACTTGGGTGCTGCAATAAGGGAACTAAATAGTATAATCGTAGCTGTTGCTATTAAGTCCCCTCAATTTAAAGGAGATTGTAGAAGATGAAGTTATTGAATGGGCTCCGGCTTCGGCTAAGAGTGCAGCTCTACAATGCGTTGAAAAAATAACATATCAATATGATATTTTGAGGACATAGTTTGAGTGGATCCCACTTAGCGAACGTGGAAAATCTTGAGAGGTACGGATTCTACTTTGTGAATACTTTAAAAATGTATATTTATTTACTCAAAATGGTGTTTGGGTGAATGAGAAATTGTCTCTCAAAATGCACCCTTGATGTTGGAAATTTGAAAGGAAATAAGCCTTATCCCACATGGGAAAAACAAGCCAAGGGTTTATGTTTGTATATAGACATTTACCCATGCATGAGCAAGAATTTTAAGGATAAAGTCTTTCTTCACACACGCATGTGTAGGAGGTTGCGAATCCAAGACCAATTTGGTTAAACTCATGTGCGCCGGCGGGTTCTGCGTACGCGAATGTCAGCCCAAAATCACCTAAGCTTACATGACATTTTTTAATTTCCTTTTAAATTTTTTAACAGTTTCACAATTATTATTTGTGAATCTTTTGAATTCAATGGTTTTGTAACAGCTTCATAATTATTTTTTGGGTTGTTGTGCAATTCAATTTTTGAATTTAATAGGTAGAATTAAATTGTTTAATTTCAATGGCTGTTACAATAATTAAATTACATATATTGAATTCTGAAATTCAATTCTATGCTACTATTACATACCTACATCTGTATAAAAAAACAGCTTCCTCTTCAGTTTATATACACACAGAATAGCCACCACACAGAGGACTTAAAAATTTCCTTTCCTCCTTTTGACGTCTTGATTTCTGATTGAGTTTCTCCGCTGTTGTGGTTCGCCGAAATTATCAGTTTGTGCTTGACGGATAATTCGTACCTGTTATATCTTAGGAAACAATTACCAGCAAACCTAAAGCACTACAGTAGGTGGTAAATCTGTTTTAAAGAAATTGTGTTACAGGCCTCCAGTTTATTTTTTGTTTCGTTTTTCTTTTTCCTGCTGTTTTATCAGTTGTTCGTTTGTGATTTCCAGTTGTTGTTTTTACATTGTTGTTTAATTCCAGTTGTTGTTTTGCATTTTAATTAGCTTTTGTTGTGCGCGAATGCTTCAAGCGCACAATAATTATAGAAAAATAAAGGACACAAAATTTACGTGGTTCTACCACCTACATCCACCTAATTGTATTAACAATTATTTGAGTACAAATTTGAGTAAAGAAATCTCACTTTCCTGTAACCCAAATAATCACACACACTCTCCAATTGCTCACACTCTCGTAACTTTAAAAGCTTAAAACTTAATAAGCTTAACAAATTTTGGGATGTTCAACAAATGAAAAACTTCCTCTATTTATAGGAAGTATTTTGCACTATTACAAATTCGCGCCACCAACAATTTGCCAATTTGTCAAAGTTGTTGTGAATTGTCAAACCGCCACATGCTTTACCAACTCATTTGCCTTCATTTCCATGATTCCATCCACATGCTTCCAACATTTCTGGCATGTCAAAAACCTTTTGACTTTTCAAATCTTATGTGGTTCTTATCAAGCCAACCGTAGTTCAAAATTCCCGAAGGAAAGAACTTAACACAATCGAAGTTTGAATTTTTCTTGAAACTTAACTCCGTAAACTACCTAACATATCGATGGATTATCTTTGGTATTGATCTTTCTCAACAACACAACACCGCCTCGATAATCTCCTCACATAATGATATTTCACATCTATGTGCTTCACGGCTCTACCGAGCGTGATATGTTTGATTCTTCGCGAGGAATATCGCACTTTGATTATCACAAAGACTGCAATGTTCTCCCTGATTACTCCCAAATCACTTAACAAGCCTTTCAACCAGATAGCTTCTTTTACTCTATATCAACAATTGTCGATTGTAGAATCGACCTCCACTCCGGACCTCCACCCAATGTGAATACGTTGTTGTTGATCTCTTCGCTTAAGGTCTCCAAATCGTACAATACCCAACAACCATAATCTTCTTGAACAATAACCCAACATTAACTCGTCCCATACATATCGGAGAATCCACTTCACCGCAAGCCAGTGATTTTTACCCGATTGTGCATGTATCTACTAACCATGCTCACTCGCTGAGATATATCACTCGTTCATTAGACTACCCACACCACTAGCATAAACATGAGTCATGTACTCTTGCTCCTCTTGAGATCTAGGACATGAAGAAGAGCTTAATTTGAAATGAGGAGCTGAGGTGTACATACTTTATTTAGTTTTGTCATCCATACCTTTCTAAGACTTTCTTCAAATAAGACTTTTGTGTCAACCATACGCTCCCATTCTTCTTGTCTCTACGAATTTTCATCCCAAGTATTCTATTTGTCACCCAAGTCTTTCATCTCGAACTCGAATACTGCTTTTAGTCTTCGATCTCATCTCTATTCTTTGAAGCTATAAGCATATCGTCAACATAGAGTAACAAATAAATGAAAGCTCCATCTAGTAGTATTCTAAAGTAAACACAGTGATCGTGTTCACTTCTGGTGAATTTCTACCCTTGTATAAATTGATCAAATCTTTTGTACCACTGCCTTGGCGATTCATCCGTACAAAGATTTAATCAACCTACACACATGATTCTCCTTTCCAAGAACTTTGAAACCACAAGGCCGAAAATGTAATTTCTCCTCTAAATCTCCATGTAATAACATCCATTGAAACTCTAACTCATATTCAGCTACCAAGGCAAGTAGGATAAATAAGTATGTTTTACGACCGAGAGAAAACTTCATTATAATCAATACCTTCCTTCGAGCAAAACCTTTTGCCACGAGCCTTGCCTTGTATCGAGGAGTTGTTTGATTCTGAGATGCTTGCTTCTTGTGTAACCCATTTATTGCCAATAGCCCTTTTTCCCCTTTGGTAACTTTAAAGTTCCCAAGTCTGGTTTTGATGGAGAGATTTCATCTCTTCCTCCATGGCTAACTTCCACCGATCACTTTCGCTCATCCCTTCACCGAAAGTGTTGATGTCATCATCAATAATGAAGTGCATAGCTTGACCACCATGTCTCTCGTAAGCCACCCAGCTTTTTTATCTCTCTTCGCCTCCTTTGCTGCTATAAAATCATCATTATCTACATCTTCATGTTTCTTCATTTTTGTGGGACATCGAAGAAACAATCTCTTCTTCAACTCTGTGTCACCTCCATAGTCGATGTAGAATTAATCGGTTAGGCATCAAACTCCACCCGCCGCAATACCTGTGGTCATGTTCTCCACTCGAGAGAACTTGAAGCTTTTATCATCAAGCTTCATCAAACGTGACATCTCTCGCTACACACAATCTTTTTATCTTCGAGATCCCAAAGCTGGTTTGAATCCCACAAAGATAGCTTTTCTAGACGAGGATCCAGTTTACCATCTTTGACATGATAATAAGTTGACACCCGAATATACGAAGAGAATCATAGTCTTGTGCATGCTTTCATATTTATTTTACCTCCACGGTGCAAAAATCAAGTGACTTGCGTAACTCACAAAATTCAATGATTAGATAACATACATCGTCCTTCTCCAAAATTTATTAATACGTTTGCCGCTTGCGGAGTATGTCTCACCGTGAAATGTCTTTTTATGCCTCACTACATACTTGCAAGAATGGATCAGAAGTATATTCACCCCCATTGTCAGAACGCAATACTTTGATCTTTCTGCCAGTTTGAGTCTCCACCAGTTTCTTCCATTTCACGAAAATCTCTAGAACCTCATCCTTTGCTCGCATGGTGTACATCAACAAATGTAACAAAATAATGGCTTCCACCAATTGATGCAGTTTTGGTTGGTCCCCATACATCACTGTGAACATATTCAAGGATCTCACGAGTATCGTGATTAGCCGCACTCAAATTTGACCCTTGTTTTCTTGCCTACTACACAATGCTCACATAAATTTAATTTACCCTTTTAAAAGTCCGCTTCATCGAGTTTGCAAAGACTTTCTCCAAAGATGTCCCAAACGTCATGCCATAGCTCTTCATTGTGCATGTGCCTCAAGAACATTTGCTTCATCAGTTGTACCTCCCTTCAAATAGTACAAATTGTGACGCCGAACCCCTTAACCATAGCCCCATGTGTAAACTTCATTGTACCATTTTCAATGGTAACCTCAGAGCCTTTAATGAGCACCCACAGAAATTAGATTTTTCTTTAAAGTTCGAACATATCTAACCTCTTTTAATTCCTTTTCCATCAAACATTTTGAGTAGAATTGTTCCTACCCCCATTGTGCGACAAGGTTGATCATTCCCATCACAATCGCACTGCATTCCAGACACGAAAATCCGTAAACCATTCCTTAATAGGACACAAATGGTAGGTTGCTCCAAAATCAAGTATCCACTGCCGCACTAGCCACGTATGTCTTTGAGGAGTAATACTTAGTGAATAATCGAGTCTTCATCTTTACGTTGTTTGGTCTCTTTGAGCCTTTGGACAATCTTTCCTCCAATGGCCCTTTTCATGACAAAAGGCACACTTCTCGAATATATTTCGCTTGATTTAGATCGAGAATTCTTTCCACCACGCTATCGCCCAATCTGCTCACCAAAGCTTTAATTTTATCATTAGTCCGAATCTCCAAGTTAGTCAATGCTGTGCAAACATCTTTGAAGATGATCACGCTTTTCCCATATATCAAGGTAGTCACAAAATGGCTATATTCCTCTGGTAATGAGTGTAACAGAATCATAGCCTTGACTTCATCCTTAATATCTTCATCAAGATTCTTCAAATCAGCAAGTAACTTTTCAAATCTTGAGACATGATCGCATTGACACCCCAAAGCCTTCATTCGAAAAAAAATATACTTGGCTCATTGCATGAAGGCGATTTTCAGGACTTTTCAGCAAGTACTTCTCCTCCAATGTACGCCACAAAGTCATCGCACACTCCTCATCTTTCACCAAGTATTTCACCTCCTTGGTCAAACAAGATCTTATCCACCACAAGCTTTCTCGTTCATACGATCCCAAATTTCTTCATCATACAAGTGTCTTTTATTTTTCTATCGAGATCGATTTGAATAAGATCCATAATTTCGCCTCCCACATGCCGGTTGATTTTCCCATCAAACTTTTCAACGCCGATCTTCTCGGCTTATAACAAAAATTTCAATTTGACAAATCTCGCTCCCACCGAAAAAGTGTCTCCCAAATAGTCTCGTAGATCTCCCCACCTCTAAGTTTCACCTTCTACCATTTTCTCAACGAACTATTTCCACTTGAAAAAAGCCTCTATGATGTTAATTTCGCGTGAATAAATGCACTGTGAAAGTTCCCGTGAGACCGGACGGAACTCTGGCCCCAATTAAAAACCAAATCCTTAGACTTTTATCGCCTTGTTGAACATGCAAAAATACACACTACTTACAATAGACTGTCTCCCAAGACAAATGGCCTCCAAAAACAAGATCCTAAAAAGATCAGATATGAATAGTACCGTATACGTGAACAAGACCGCTGTCCCCTGGCAAACCGTCGGCTCGATACCACTTTGTTGTGCGCGAATGCGGAATCAAGCGCATCGAATAATTATAGAAAAATAAAGGACACAAAATTTACGTGGTTCGGAATATGACCTACATCCACTCGAGAAAAATAATTATTTTTATTTGAGTACAAATTTGAGTAAAGAAATCTCACTTTCCTAACCCAAATACACCCAAGACTTCACACACACTCTCCAATCGCTCACACTCGTAATCTTAAAAGCTTTAAAACTTAATAAGTTTTAACAAATTTTGGGATGTTCAACAAATGAAAACTTCCTCTATTTATAGGAAGTATTTTGCACTATTACAAATTCGTCACCAACAATTTGCCAATTTGTCAAAGTTGTTGTTTGTCAAACTGCCACATGCTTTACCAACTCATTTGCCTTCAATTTCCATGATTCCATCCACATGCTTCCAACATTTTAATCATGCATGTCAAAAACCTTTTTGACTTTTCAACAGTATTAAATTGTTAACTCACTGTTATTTTTCTAACACAATGCTTACTGGTGGAGACAAATTGTCAAGATGTGTTGTCAAGATATGGCAGAGTTAGTAAACAACAAGGACGGTAAAACAATGTTTGTTTAGGTGATGTCATAAATCCAAAATCAAAGCAAGGACTTCCAACATGTTAGCTTTTCATTACGCACCAAGATTATGTAATGCTCATGCCCATTCTTTAGTCAAGTTAACTTTAAAGAAAATTGAAATTATTTTATAACTGGATCAATTACGAGCTGGATTCAAAAACGTATTCATAATGTTTAATCAATGAAAGTTTCACTTTCCATATAAAAAACATAGTATAAAATGATTGATATTAGATATTTAGATTGTCATTTTAGGCACCTTCACAAAATTAGATGTAGATGGGAATGATCTTTGAATTGAAATTGGTCATATTAGCATCAAATTTGGGATGGGATGGGCTATCGCGGAAAAATCAAAATTCTTAATTTAATTAATGTTTTCTTTGTTGCCTTTGCTTGCAAGTGTTTCTTAGGCATTATTAATAATCAAAGTAAATTTTTACATTTGTAGCTGATGAGATGAGGTAGTAGCTTTGTAACAATATTGATTCCAATATTCACATTATTCAAACGTACAGAAATATTTTAAATGTGAAAAAGTTCATTTTTTATTTGAAAAGTTGAATATTATTCAAAGAAATGCTCAGCAAAAATATTTGAAGTGTGAAATTACTTAATCCTGTGGATAATTTTCTTGCATATAAACATTTCAAAATTGTGTGTGTGAGACAATGAGTGTTCAGAAGAATGAGGGATAAAAATAATGTATGTGTCGAAGCCTCCTTCAAGAAACAGAATAAATCCAAGTGAGCTTTCAGCACCACCGGAAGCTTCTAATTCTGGTTTCTTAGTAGTGAGAGACAGAGAGTCGGAGCAATATGATGAAGATACATCGTGCTGCTGCTGCGGTCCTCGTATTATTGGAAAGCTTCTGTTCCCTCAAAACACAATCTTGAGCAATTCTGATGAATCAAATTATGGAGATAAGCTCTTGTTCATTCCTGTGGACAATAAGCCCCCGTCTTCAAACCACTACTGTGTTGTCCGTGCAGATGGCTCAAATAAATGGTAAGAATATGGTTATTACATCTCATCATTTATATACTTTGGTATTTGGATTTGGTTTTCTCTCTTCCATCTTTAATTGGGCTCGTTCCATGCGACGGGCTTGTATTGGACTATTGGTTTTGCATTAGTCTGCTTAGTATTGACAT
Organism: Atalantia buxifolia; assembly: GCA_030444775.1. Lineage (NCBI taxonomy): Eukaryota > Viridiplantae > Streptophyta > Magnoliopsida > Sapindales > Rutaceae > Atalantia > Atalantia buxifolia. The sequence goes on along the minus strand of CM059834.1, from coordinate 20,673,043 downwards.
TGCATATTCTCAGCCCCAAAGGCTTGCACAAGGGTTAAGGTTTTCCTTCACTATAAAATGACCACCAGCCCACCAGCTCCTTCCACAACCGATGTAAACATCCGTTCTTTTTGTTCGACTCTCTTAATTGGGTTATTGGGCTGAGATGCTTGTGAACCTGAGCTCTAATACCAATGTTAGGTGGGCTAGCCCTCTCTCAACCCCAAAAGTTAGCTCATGGGGTAAGACTTTTCCCTGCACTTATAAGATTACTACCAATCCCTTCCACAACCACAACCGATGCGAGATCACGTGTGAGAGGGATTACAAGAACTTAATACTATTTTATTGTTTGAGGCGCCCTACCAATCAACTTAAGTTTCTGCGCCGAGTAATAGCTTTTAACAGTTATTTGTGAATATGGATTTGCAGGCTAGCATGCACATGTTCAACAGAAAAGGGTATGATTAACTGTTGGTTTTGTAAAAGTGTTAGTGATGTGAGTCCAAAGCCTTTGGATCACAGGAACCAAAATCAGTGAATGGAAATAAGTAGACGTGGCAGCGGTGCCTTTTATGCTGAGTCCATTTTCCCTAACAGTCACCCTCCAGTTTTCCTAAGAAGCAAACGGATGCTACTTTCCATCTCAAAATAACTCGAGTTAGATGAAGCTCAAAGCCTTGATTCCTCACTTCTAAATCATCTCCCAGAACTTCTGGAAAATGGTACACTCCGTTTGTGTCTGTGAAAGAGGAGATGTCTTTGAGGAATCAAATGAAGAAATCTTCATTTTACAAACTAATTTTGGAGCAATATTGGGAAGAGATTTATCCATGCGACATCAATAACGGCAACAAAGGCAATGCCATCCTTCTGGATGCCAGTGATGTACAACGGGAAGTGAAGTTCTTGGGTGGCAAACAAGTTACTTATGAGGAAAGTGGAAATGGTACTCATGATGAGTTTATTTGGTTTAGAGCTCTTGTTCAAGAAGAGAGGAAAAGAGAAGTAAAGTCAGGTTTATGTTCAGTAGTTTGTGAGGGTTTGAGAAGTTTGCAAGACTCAAAGAGGGTTGGAAGGAAAATTGTGAAGCATATAAAGTAGAAGAGAGTAGAAGTGATTCTGGTTGGAAAGAACTTGCAAGTAATGTGTTGGTGGAGAGTTTTGTTTTAAAGAGTATGGATGGAAGTTTGGTGTTAAATTGTAATTTTTTGTACCTTCATCAGATTAGAAGTTAAAGGTAATGAGTGATGTGCTAAACAGCTATAAGTGAAACTTTCATCATCCATGAGTTTGTTGAACAGTGCTTATCTTTCATTTTACGTCAAAATGCTACTTTTTTATTTGATGTAAAATTTGCAAAATTGGTCGTTACCATTTGAAGGTAACTTGTGTTTGTGTGCCATGGTTAATTTAGGGATGAGAAGCAAGGAGAAACTAGCATCGATGCTAGAAAATTATGCAACAAGTAACATTACATTGCATTGCATGCGATGCAGAATGTAATCAACAATACAGTCCTTTCTTTCCGGCGCTGAAAATACACAATCCATTCTCCCGGCATTGGAAATACATTTTGATATTAAAAAAAAAAAAGACACTTGGAGACTTCTAGCGAAAACAAGCTCTCTCCTCTATCTAGAAGCCCTTTTATCATTAAGACACCTTCTCTCGAATAAGGCCGTCATTGAACTGGCCCTTTTTCCGCGAGTAATGTTTTTTTCCTTCCGGCTTTTTACACTGTATAATGCTGCTGGATCGTATCAATGTCCAAGCCCTTCAGCTTCACCACTGACTCGACATGTCCCTTGAGTGTGTGAAGCTCCCGAAGCCTGTTAGAATAAAAAAGGAAGTATTGCTTCTTGTTAATGAACTAGATGACAGTGGAAAGTATTTCAGTTCCTAGGATGGTTAATGGATGGTAATGTACCTTGCAACTTCGGCTCGTCTCTTGGCTTGCTCAGCAATCTCAGACAATTCTCTGTAGCTACTCTTTTCAGGGAACAGATTATTCGTTTCTGGTGGTTGAAGCCCATGAAGGGTCCTTTGCGCGAGAGCCCATTGAGCTTCTCTCTCTTCTTTACCGTAGTCTTTTTTGGTGGTGAATGCAGTCTGTTACATAGACAGGTGACATGTAGACTTTAGTCATTGAATTGCGAATTACATTTCCTATAATTGAATTAAATGATTCTTGTGGAAGAAGATGTACCTTGTTTTCGAGCAAGTTGAGCCAAGCCTTTCCACTTAAGATGTAACGGATGGCAAACTTCATTAGGTCAAGTGGGACATAGAAGACAAGACTGTAAAGCCAAATGACACCGGCCCATCCCCAGCCAACACCCTTTATTCTTGCAAAACCCCAATTGGCGTAAACAGCTATCAAAGTTGCCACCTGAAAAATGCAAAACATGAATCTAACCATCCTTCAAAATATATTTTCTGAGAAAATATTCAAATGGAAAAAATTCTTACCAGCTGTGCAATTACGAATGCAGTGACTAAAAGAAGTCCTGGGCGTTCCAAGTATGACCAGCTGCGCGACCTAGTCACAAAAATGAGAGCCTGACTCACAATACTCACTTGTAGATATAAAGCAGCCATCTTTTCATGCTCACTATCTCTTATCGCTCTCACACCAAATTTATCCTGCATTTGTCAGAACACAAAGTTAGAGCGGGATAAAATCGAGCAATTCTGAAAGGTTCATTAAATGGATGGGCTGGCAAAGCAAATTTTTCATCTCTCTTACAGGGAAGAAATCAGTTTCATGCATTGCCCAGAAGAATATGACAGTCATCAATGCCAAGTAGCCTCCGAGCACAACTCCAGTAGCAAATATCTCTTTAAGCTTCCAGCTATCAGGCAAAGGAGAAGGCTTCACTCTATCCTTGGAGATTGTCATAATTGTACCTAAAACACATAAAATTAATGGTCTCAATGCTCAAAATCATCACTGCTTGTAAGCTCATAGATTAACAAGAAAAAAAGGGAACATATTATGCACTAACCATCATTCAAAATGGCGATAATCAATACCATAAATGGAGAAAAGTCAAACTTCCATATGAGAGCAATAAACATGAAACCAAACTGCACAAAGACAGAGGAACGATCAATATGTGTTGCATTTAATGTTAAATCACATTGTTCAAAGCACCAGTATCTACATACCACTATTCGAATTGTGATAGAGACTGCATAGATCTGCCAAAAAGAGGACAACCAAAAAAAAAAAAATAAATAAGGGAATAAAAGTGAGTTACTTGAAATGAATGTGCATAAGCTTCTTTTAGTAAAAAAGAAGAGAGAAACATACAGTGTAATTTTTCATCCTTTGGAAAATAGCTCTGCTAGTCAACACAGCACTGATAATGACACTCAGTCCAGGTTCCGTGAGGACAATGTCCGAAGCACCTCTTGCAGCATCTGTAGCATCAGCAACAGCAATACCAATATCAGCCTTTTTCAGAGCAGGGGCATCATTGACACCATCTCCAGTCATTCCACAAATGTGCTTCCTCTCCTGCAACTTCTTTACAATTTCATATTTGTGCTCTGCAGAGAAAGAACAAAAAAATGATAAGAAATATTTGTCCAATTTAAAAAATTCTTGCTTGAGCATTCTGACCAGCCAGTATGTGAGGAAGACCCACCTGGAAACACTCCAGCAAACCCATCAGCCTTCTCAATCAACTCTTCTACAGGAAGAGCAGCTATGCTTGCATCCTTGTCTTGACCAAGCAAAGAAGCAGAGGGGTACATGTTAGTTCCCATTCCAAGTCTCCGGCCAGTTTCCTTAGCAATGGCAAGTTGATCACCTGATATTTTCGTTGTAAAAGTCAGCATTATTTAAAGGAAACAAATAACCACTTAGTAGGATAGGCAATGAACAAATTGTAATACCAGTAATCATCTTAACATTCACTCCAAGATTGAGAGCTCTGCGGATGGTTTCAGCACTGTCATGCCTAGGAGGATCGAAAAGTGGCAACAAACCAACAAACTGCCATGGACCACCAGGACTTTCCTTCGTTCTTTCAGGCACTTCCTGTAGACATTGCAGCCAGGGAAATATAAAAGGATGCTTTCTATTATAAAATAATGCAAGTTAATAAAATAAAACATAAGTGTGAATAGAAACCTGTCTAGCAACGGCTAATGAACGAAGCCCACGCTCAGCATACTTATCAATAATGGCATGGACTTTCTTTTTAAGATCTTCCTTGGCATTGCAAAGAGCCAAGATCTGTTGAAAGAAATAGAATAATTAAAACAGAAATTAGTAAACCTTTGAAGGGTTTCCAGGGTGAGGCCAAGTTTGACAGAGGGTAAAGAAGGCTACCTGCTCAGGTGCACCTTTGCTTGCTCGGTGCCAGTGGCCATCAGGATCAATGTAGGTCAAAGCAGTTCTCTTATCCACAGGATTGAATGGGAAGAAATGCACCTCTCTGATACCAGCTCGAGCCTGCAAGACGTAAATGCAGATTGATGTTATCAGTAAAACGAAAGAAGTATTTCCAGAACACATCATAAACTGTGTGGAAAGATTAAATACCTCCTTCGGGTCTGCAAGCATTCCAACAATGGCAGCATCAATGGCATCTTGATTTTCAGTCCTAGAAGCTCTGGCTGCAAGCAGCATCACATGGTCTTTCTCCACCCCCTTCGCAAACACCTCAATCAAGTTTTTGTCAACGCTCAGCTTGTTAAGGGTTAGTGTTCCTGTCTTATCACTGCATAGGACATCCATACCAGCCATTTCCTCGATGGCGGTCATACGTTTGGTGATGGCGCCTTGCTGAGACAGCCTGTGAGAACCAATAGCCATCGTCACTGACAAAACAGTTGGCATAGCAATGGGAATGCCCCCGATCAAGAGAACCAAGAGGTTGTCAATTCCATCTCTATACTTGCGGTGCTGAATTGGATACATGACAATGATCTCAACCAACATTCCAACTGCAATGGAACAAATACAGAAGTTTCCAATGGCAGTAAGCACTTTCTGGAAGTGTCCAACTTGATTGGTGCTGTCCACAAGATGAGCAGCCTTCCCGAAGAATGTGTGCACACCAGTGGCTATAACCACAGCCTCGATTTCTCCTTGCTTACAAGTAGAACCAGAGAAAACCTCATCACCAGGATTTTTGGTGACAGGAAGAGATTCTCCTGTAAGGGCAGACTGATCTATCTTTAACGGATCACCCTCAAGAAGACGAGCATCAGCAGGGATGATGTCTCCCAATTTGATGCTAATGATATCTCCTGGAACCAGAATTGCCGCTTCTTCCTCACTCCATTTACCATCCCTAAGCACCTACACATACATCATCACAGAATATGAGTGAAAAGATATATAATCATTCTTTACAATAAAAGAAGTCTCCATAACATGCTTTTATCAAACATGGCTATGAAATATCAAAACAGTTTCATAGTATGCATTAATCCAAACGGCTATTAATATAAGAACCAAGATGAACACATGCTCTTAATATTTTAAAAAGTCACATGACATTCCAATCATTATAAGCTAGTATATACTCATAAAACTGAGCATATTGGATAATTTTTCGGCAAAAAAGAGCTAGCCCACTAAATCTGCATGCATGCAAACCAAAAGCTAAGCTAGATACCTTAGTCTTGGGAGCAAGACCAGCCATAAGAGCAGCAGCAGCATTGCCAGCATTGTTTTCTTCAATAAAACTGATAGTGGAGTTGATCACCAACAAGCAAACAATACCAACAAAGTCTTGCCAATCCGGGGGCTTCCCCTGACCATTAGCCAACGCAATGGCCATGATAGCAGCTGCCTCCATGACCCATGAGAGTGGATTCCACATGAACCCCAGAAACTTGAGGATTTTGCTTTCCTATTCATTTACAAAAATGATGATCACAAACAATCAGTATCACAATTCAACAAACTATAGACTCAAACAAATTGTTATGTTTGCTATTATGTCATCAAACAAAAAGACCTTTTTCTCTTCTAGCTTGTTGGGGCCAAAGATTTGAAGCCTGTTGGCTCCTTCCGCGGAACTTAAACCCTCTTGCGTACATTTCAGCTGCTCAAACACTTCCTCGATAGGGATCCGTTCCTGTAAATCAATCGATTACCACAGCTACATTAGAATCATCAACACATACAAATGAAATTTATGTATCCACTTTGCATTTACGTAGCTGCCATATAAAATTCAATTACTTCACGTTACCTAATTGCTACAAATATTCGGCCATTCTAAAATTCTAGGTAACATGGCATGAATGACTCGGTCAAAGAGTTGACTCGCGACTCGGAGGGCTGAGTTAACTCGGGCTAACGGAGAAAGCGTTGACTAACGGCGTGTAAGACCAAAAAGTGTTCTGCTCAATGTTGGGTCTCGACAGCCCCCACTTCCTCCACACACGATAGGTGTGTGAAGAACACGCGCACGAAGCCCAACATGAAAAATATGAATTTGGTTTGTCGCGCATGCGTAAATTAGAAAAAAAAGAAGGGGTAAAAAAGTCAAAGCAACGGTACTAATGAATTGATGAATCCGAGAAAACTCGATCAGGTAAATAGGTTGGTCGTACTGAGTACCGTTGCATGTGAGGTTACATATAAAAAAGAAGAAAACAGTTGAAAACAAAAGGGCATTTAATTTATTTATTTTTCACAAACTGAGAGGAAAAAAAAAAAAAAAGAAGAACAGAAGTACCACGGAAAAAGTACTTAAAATTCCAAAGTAACAAAAACAAAGTCACAGAGAGAGACAGTGAAACAAATTAATAAGAGTTAAAAATTAAACTTAGAAAATAATTGAGATAAAAAATAAACCAAACGTATCCAACTCAAAGTCTAGCTATCTCCTTTTTTTTTTGTTTTAATTTACGTGTTTGGATCCACGTTGGAACGAATAACTATGAGGGGTCTGTTTGGTTACTGGGAAATAGTTGAAAAGAAAAATAAAAATCTAACTTTTAAGTTGCTTGGCCTTTTTTCTATCAAATGGCTATCGATCCCTTAGAAACAAAGATTCCTTTTTACAAACAGATTGAAGCGTAAAAGAAAATTTTATTTTAACTTCAAAGTTCAGACTTTGTTCATCGAAACAGAAAATTCATTCAAGAACAAAACTCATAATTGTTCCATACGAGTGATCTAAACTTATAGCAAACATGAAACCAGAAACCAAAAACCAAAAAAGGAAAAAAAAAAAGGGTAAAATTTGTATTCATTCGCAGATCTCATTTCATATTAAACATGCAATTAACTTGGCAAATAGAAAAAATGAAAAGCTGCAAGAAAGCGAGTAAACAATACCAAATCGACAGTCTCGTTCTTGATCTCTTCAAGGCTAATAGCCTTCTTGTCACCCATATCTTTTCAAACTCAACTTTGAATGAAAAATTAATAGTATCAATAAAAGTGTGCTCTTTTATTTTTTTTATTTTTTTAGTTTTTGGTTCTTCAAGGATCAAGAAGAAGAGGGAGTGAAGAACATTGAATGAGATTGTTATGTATCCCAAGAAGAAGAAGGCACAAAGCTATATAGAGCCTTGAAGAGAGAGCAATGGAGTTTCTGCCATGTGTGAGTCTCCTTTTATACTCTCAAATAAGGCCAGAGCCAACCTCACTATATGACCCGCCGTTTAATGTCTTCACCCAAGTGGGACCTTCACTTCTTCTTTTTTCCTTTTTTCTTATATATTTTATTTTTTATATTGATGTAATATGGGAATTTGATCGATTGCTCTCTATTCTTATTGGTAAGTGGTAACTTGTCGGTTGATTGATGATGACGGCGAAGGTGGTGAGGTGACTGACGGATTATGAATGAAGTCAAAATTAAACGATCCCTCTCGTGGGATTTATTTTAACGCAGGCCTCACCGTTTACCTGAATACCTGATGATGGCCTGTCTTGTGGGCTCCACTCGACGTACATGTACAATTTTTAAGATTTTGGACTTGTTTGATACAAATAAACAAATTAATAATCTTAGTAATAAGATTTTAAAATTCAAGGATGTCCTTGTCAATTTGCGTTTTACCTCACTGTTAAAACATATATGGTAAACCTCTAGCAAAATGCTGTACGTAATTCCTTCCTTATTATATAAAATATTAATTTATCTCTTGAGTTTTTTTTAAAAAAAAGGAGATAATTGATGGGTAGTAGATAAAAAGATGAGAGTTGTTAAATTTTTAATATTGGTAATGGACAGATGACAAAAAAATTTCAAAAACTTGTGCGAGCTAATATCGGTGAGATAAAAATTAAAACATTTCTTATAATTTCATTAGACAATCAAAGTCCATCACAACTTCCCATATAAGACTTTCTGGTAAAGAGACATCATAGGTATGTAATTTATGCTGAGATATTTTTGTTGGCAATTTTTTTTTAAGGCTATTATGGAAATTGAGAATTAATTCGGTTTACTTATTCAGTAGATAGGCAAATATCTCAACTCTGGCTCTTAAAGTGGAGAATAGGGACCAAACCATAATAACCCTTCAGTAAATGAAATAAATACATAGGGAATGTTGATATTTATCATTTATTTTTTAATAATCATTTAACATATCATTAATAAATAATGAGATATTTAATTTACGGTTTCAAGAAATACCGTTAACAATGACGCTGTTGTTTTAAAAATATTTTAATTAACTTAATCAAATTGTGGATATTAGAATTCTGGTACTTTTTAAATATCCATTGGTGGTGTTAAAACAAAAAGTATACAAAATTGAAATGTGATTTTTTAAGATACGGATCGGATAAATTTAATTTGTGTGAAGTTGATTTTTATTTAATATTACATTTATGAGTTTATATTTTACAGTGTATGTTTTCGTTAATGCATGTTTTAGTGCCAAGATATAATGAGGCAATTAAAATTTTATAAGGGACTCGGCTTTTTTATTTCCCCTTTTATATTGTATAAATTAATTCAAATTTTACTCAGAATAATAAATAGTGGAAATAAAAAAGGGCAGAAATATGATTCAGTGTACTTGGCGCACAGGTACTTTCAAGTCAACTATATCGGTGGATTCACAAGTGGTGGACCCGGCTCTGCTGTTTATTTAACGGTGGCTGAAGTGGGAAATGTAAGATTAAATGTTAGATATTCCGTGGAATTTCAATTTTTTAACAAATTAATCATCTAATTTTTGGGTTTGTTAAGGTCACATGTGGGAGTAGAATTTCAATCGTTTTACACATGTGTAAATGTGTGCATTTTAAAGAGTAGCAAAATTCTCTTCGTGCAAGATATTTTTTTTTTTTACAATTACGATAATGTCATTTTTTTTTTCAAAATTAATAGATTAAATATATTTAAAACAAGAAGTAATATAAATAAAGGAAGAAAGTATGTCAAAGACGAAAAGCATGGCAAGGTAAAAACGGAACCGGTGGCACACGGTGGAGGTAAATTATCATATTTTATAATGATAAATTTTATTTTTTTAAAAAAAAAGAGTAAGGATAAACTGATAATGTTAATTTTTAATTTTTAATATCAGAAGATTGACTTTTAATTTGGTGGGACCTTCCTCCTCAATTATCGAAAGTCATCGCACCTTGGCTAGGCAACCCTTTCATTGAGAGGACGACCAAAAAAAAAAAAAAAGGAAAGAGTTTTATTATTTCTTTAATGCAAATAATGATAGGAAGAAGAAGAGAAGAATGACCCTGCCCCCTCAATTCGTAAAGGGCAAATGGGAAACGAGAAATGAGGCCAGCTCATACTTCTTGACCGTTGGATTCTCTTGACAGTTATTCAACGCGTTGGATATATTTAATATATGTCGAAACTGGAAAGTAATATATCAAGCAAAGACAACCATAGCAAATTGAATGGAGTTATCAAGTGTGGCTATGCCTATGTTCAGTTCCTAATCGTGGCTGTCCATCGAAGAACGGTACTGCTCGTCACTCTTTGTTGATCAAAGGAGAGAGGATCATTATCAAGGACACGGCTAAGTTGCAGAAGCTGCAACTAGCAGCTTTGGCATTTTGACCTTGCATCAACGGCTCCCTTGCCTAGGTTGCATCAGCACCAACACCCGTGGAAGATTCCCATTGGCTATGTTACTTGCAGAAGCTGTAACACAGCAAGCTCCCATTATCAATGTTCCAAGAGATTTTGTTAAATTGTGCATTATTGATTTTTGAAATCCCTTTTCTAATAATAGATTGTGTAAATGGAGGGTACTTGAATTAAAATATACGATGGGTCCCTTGTTTAGACTCCGCTCATTAATTAACAGCAGGGGTGAGGTTATGTGTTGATGGCTAAACATCTCTAAAATATTATTTAAATAAGATTTTATTTTTTATTTAAAGAATCATATTAAAATTAAATATTTTAAAAAACACGTTAATTTATATTTTTTAAATAAAATTTATTTTTTCCTCTTCAATATTGTAAAGTGAATTTTTTCATCTTCTATTAATTTTTTTTATTATTTATTGAAAATATAAGACTACTATAATTATCATTTATATTTCCTTTAAAAAAGATAACAGCAATTCAATGGTTGTTTTTTTCATCCTATTAAAATAATATTAACTTGTTCTTATTTGATGAATCTTCTGGAGGTGATTGTATTTTTTCATCCTCTTATTTACCATATGAGTAAGTAAATTGATATTTGAACACTAAAATTTAAAAAATCTTTTGGAGATGTTCTAAAACTGTACCCCGTCTAAAATTTAGCGGATAATTTTTAGTTTTATTTATAGAAATGCATGCCATTATATATATGTAACTGCAACCATTATATTTATAAGTTTACCACTCTAGTAATTTATAAGTTTGTCATTCCATACAAATTAGAAGACGGCCATATAAGCTTAATCCAAAAGCCAATAACCTCTCATACCCATTAAAAGAGTTTTTGTTTCTCGCCTTCAATTTTTCTACACTTCGATTTAATAATTTGCCCCTGCCCCATTTTCAACTAAACAACTTGAATCTTAAAATTCAAAACCCAATAATTATATGTTTATGAAAACAAAAATTGTAAACAAAGTCAAAGAGTAATTATAATAGATTGAGAATAAATTAGCCACTCCTCAGAAAATGAAGTAAACATTTTGTTTATTAATTATTTACATAAATACAATAACAAGGAAACTGAAAGGAAAGATTGTGGTCAATTCCTAGACCGTTTAAATTCCTATGCAGTACCAGCTGAAAAAAAAAAACCCTCCCTTAAAAAAAAAAAAATTCTTGCTTCGCCTCGGATTACTAGTCATACTATATTTCAATTAAAAAGAATAGCATAAATGTACTGCTTGTTATTATCAATAATATTATTAGTACATTAATAGAACGTTATTTATTTGATACAGTGTTCATTTATTTGAAAAGTTCTAATTTTTATTGTCTTCTCCAAATTTTTGTTTCTAATAATACCCCGAGTTTAAATAAAAAATTTGGAGGAGCAGCAACTACTTTGTATTGCAGACTTGCAGTGATTCTCACAAATTATGTTAATAGGATTGTAAAGCAAATTAAAACATAATGGGTTAGAAGAGAAATTTAACGAGAAGTTTTTTTTATTAAAAAAAAAAAGAAATTTAGTGGACTGTAATGTGTTACAACATTGTTTTCTTTTTCTTCAAAACAAAAAAACTTGAATAAAAATTTTATTGATAACAAAAAAAAAAGGGGGGGTAAAGATCATGATGTGAGCTTACACGCCATCACTATGGGCATGAGGATCGATGTATGATTATCACCAAGTTGTCCTTCTTTATTTTTATCTTGTTCTTTTTTTCCTTATTTTATTTTGCGCTGTGAATATTAATTATTTTAATGCTTGTGTGTGATGACTCATGCCAATGCCAGATACAGGGATTGGTGGATGATTGGCTGGCTTAATTGGCTGGCTTAATTGGCAAGAACTTATACTCTTCTCTGAATAATTAATACCTTATTTTTCTGCTTCCTCCTTTATTTTCGGATATAGCTGTCACCGCACTCCACGCATTGCTGTACTTTCCATTAATTATTCTTATTTCCTAATCTTCTGTGCAAACGAAAATTCTCAAATTAAACTATTTTCAATTTTTTTTTCACTTTTTAAAGAAATCCTTTTTAGGGTTCCGAATATGTTGCTAGCCGCATAATGCAATAAAATGAGTTTAATATATTTTTATTTTTATTTAAAAAAGGAATCGGATAAAATATAAGATAAGTTTTTAAGCCCTATCTTCTCTAGAATTCGAACGTGGTTAGTTTAAAAAAAGAGGTTTGAAATTCACTGAGCAAGCCCCTGGAGGCAAATTAACATGCTATTCGGGATATTGATAATATTTAATCTGTAATTGGTAACACGAATTAGGATTGTAAGTTCTTACAGTTTAAGTGGCAAGATTCTATTCGTGCTTGTCAAAATAATAATAACAATAAATCCTAGAGAAACTATATAGAAGTTGCTCAAGGTTGCCCTTCAATGGATATAAATGACATTAACAAATTCATATATATCATGTCTTGTTTAGGAAGCAATTCCCCTTTGAGATATTTTTAGTTGTTATAATTCAAGGGTTGTACATTATAACCTCTCCCAATAAAGCGAAATACATTCGTCGAGTTAATTAGCAATTAGAACGTTCAATTAAAGTGAGAATCAGAGAATGATTCCACAAAAAAAAAAAGAAAATTGAACATTAATTATTTTTAATAATTAATTTTTCCAGCGTCTATATATGCCAATACTTCTTTACACAAATTTAAAAAAATGACTTCTTTTCTAAAAGAATTTCTTGTAGCCTCTGCTCTCATGATTGCTCAGAGGGAAGTGTTGTGAATTGAACTAATGAGGATTTTTTTTAAAAAAAAAAAAATTCATCTCCTTAAGAAATTTTAGCATTGTATACACAATAGGGAATCCCATGTTTCTGCCAAATTATAAAAGCATTAGTTATCATTATGGTTAGTTAATTTCAATTACAAAGTTATAAGACTTGAAAGTTACTTCAATGGATCACGTAAAAGTATAAATTAATTAATTCGTTCTTGTTTTTTAATCATAATTTCAAGATTAAATAAGATACATATGCAAGTAAGAATTATCCATTCAATAATTTTTTACAATTTCATGAGAAGCCAGCAATTATGACACTTATTTTAGCGTCTCTTGTCATATCAGTTTTGGCTCTTTCTTGATTAAGGAAGATGAAACGATTCCCATTTTATGATTTCAGGGAAAAAAAAAAAGAAAAGAAAACTATAAATACAAATTCATACAAAATTATAAACACATATTACTATACTCTATGAGCATTAAAAAAAAGAAAGATAAAATTTACATTCTTTTTCTTATTTTGATGTAAAAAAAAAAAAGAAAAAGATCGTGCTAAGTTATGTATGACGGAACTTACAACAAATTTAAAAATAATCTCCCATAATCTCCTACTTGTTTCACATACTACTAGGTTTTAGTATTAGGTTACTGTAAGTTAGTTACATTATATCTAGCTTAGCAGGGTGCCAAAATTTTATGACCAACTTCTTTATGTTTCATTTAAAGTTGCCTATAAATATAATTAACTTAGAAATTGAAGTCATATTTTCAATAATTTTCCCAAACATTGCGTGGGCAAGCACACTAGGGTTTACTAATGAGAGTAAAAATTTTAAATTCGGTAATGAAGCGTCGTTTGATGACCTCCCTATCACGTTTGTTTACATGCACTAAAGATGAAGTCATGTATCAATAATACAAATAATTTATGAAATAAAGTTTTAGACGATCAAATTTAGTATCAAATTTTGGCTTCGTCAATTTTATGCGTTAAAAAAAATTAATGATTGAATTTCTTTGTCACGTCTAGATCAGTACGTGGATGCGGCGACTTCGGCGATATAAACCACATATTTTTGTTTTAAAATTGATGCATACGATAATATTAATAATATACACAAAAAAGAATTAATAAAAGACTTCAATACGATCCAAACTAACCTCTCTAGATTGAAAGTCTTATAAATTGATCATTGGTTTGTGTTGAACTCATATCAATCTGAACAGCCAAAATAACTCACACTTGGGTTTATTTACAACTACTCTTCTTAACTCTTAAGGTTAACAGTTCGAGTTTCCGAGTAGCTGTGAGACTATTTTCTTTAATTTCTTATTCTAAGCTTTAGTAAGTTTTAGTTGTTTGTTGGATTATTATTGAACATTCATTCTATATGTTAGACTTTAGTTGTATTATATATGTGTAATATTCAATTATATATGTGTAACATTCAATATAATATATTCAAATGGCATCAAACAACCTTTTGAATCTTCATTATCGGCTTCTCCTTCTTCTCATCCTAAAAGAAAAGGTAAACAACATACTCGCTCTTAAAATGTATTGCAATCATTTTCTTAGATTTTGTGTACATCGACACTTGCACTATAATTTAAATAAATAAAGACAGTTTTATAATCTAAAAAAATAAACTAAAAAGCATTAACAAAAAGTTGTGGTTATATTAGAGTTGATTTTATGGTGGAGTATGAATCTCAAATACACACGTAAAGTTATAAATAATAAAAAACTCATTATAATTTTGATCGTATGGTTACGAAATAATACTCTACCTTAAAGCGGTTTCAAAATATTTGGACCCTTAATAAAATCATATATTAAGGCCAAGGTAACAAACCCCTAGAAATTTTGCAGTTAATTCAGGAGCTGTTCATGTGAATCTAAGCGAAAACGTTAGTTATTTGTTCTCAATTTTATCGTATTCGATAAGAATCAATAGATTTAGATTGGGCTCTTATATCTAGAAAACGTATAAAAGTTTTATAAATTCTAAACATCAGGTTTTGTTTATTTTATGTGATCTGAAAGAAAAATAAAAAATAAATTTTCTGGACCCTTTTGGCAGTGTCGACATAGAATCGCTATTTTTATTATTTTGACTATATGTACCTTTCTATGAACATCATAATCCATGAAAGTACTTTTCGATGTGTGTGTGTATATATATTTCAATAGCAACTCTACAGCAGCAGCTCATGGTAGGACAGTTTCTCACATTCGACCGTATAATATGGACTATTAGGGTCCAAACTCGAGCTACATTATAACTATTTGATTTGATCTAAACAAGATTCCATTGGCATGGGATTGAACAAAAAACATATTACTCAAAAAACAATAATAACTAATTATAATTTTTTAAAAAAAAAATTAAAAAAAAAAAGAGGGGAGTAAATAACAACTCGACAAAGTTGCATGTTATCGGGACAAGTGCCCGTGAGACCTGGCGTAGGACCGTTATTTACTAATAAAAAATCTCGAGTGATCTCCTGTGTGTCAGATCTGAAGTACTACCGTGTGTACCTCACCGTCTCTATCAATTTTTTTTTTCCATCGAAAGGCATTCCTCGATATTATCAACCAATTCGTAATTTTTAAGTAATTAATAAATTAAAAGATTAGTGAAATAATTAATGATTGACTCAAACAGGCGAAGATAAAAATGCGCAAGAAAACGGGGTCTTTTTTAATTTTTATTGTAGGACAAAAACAAAACAATAACAATTGATCGAAAATAGGAGCTTTGTCGTCCACGGGTGGTTAAAAAATGCCAAATAACAAACAGTAGATAGAAGGGGACAAATGATATAACTTGGCAAAATTGAAGTACCACCTTTTGTACATACACCACAAAATAAACAAAAAAAAAATTGAAAAAAAAAGTCATGCATGCAAGCACTTGTACGTTTTTATACGTTACATGTGAACTTGTTAATTTTTAAGTTCAGAAAATTTAAGGAGCTTGTCGGATTCTATTGAAAATAGTATATATGCACCGCCAGTTATTTTCTTATTATTTTTATGATAGTTAAAAATTTTTATGATATCATAATTTTACAGTATTATTTTTATTTTTAAATAAATTTATATTAATTATAAATTACATAAATAATAATTAAAATAAAAAATCAAAGTACTAAAAATTAAGAAATATATGCTTCAGTGTATATAAAAATTTAATAATAAATATTTTCTTGTAGTTTTTGTTATTTTTTAAATATTTTTATAATAATAAATATATATTTTATATTTTCAAGATAAATTATCAATCAAATGATTTATTTATCCCTTTTTTCTTTTAAATTTTTTTTATCTTAGGGAGTTTTGAATATTATAAAAATAATAGAAGATAAACTAGTATATATTAATTTCAATGAGAATAAATTGACAATCTTCCAAAATTTAATAAAATTTAATACTGATGAACACATATGATCTCGTGGGATGCAATATGAACGCATCAACTTGACATGCTTACTTGTGTTTAGAAAACCGCATCACATTAATACTTAGCAAAGGTGTTTTTAATGCAAATAGATAAAGATTCTCTTTCGGTGTAAGCTCTCCTAACTTTTTTTTTTAAATTTTCATGTGTGCATCATCGATCACGTTCAAAAACACTACCATTGTTGCTCATATGCGAAAGCATTATTATTTTGCTCGAGAGGTTTTACATGCCAAATTCAAACCCAATGCGTTTTGGAATTGACTTTGTTTGGGAGATTTCGGGTCAAAGTAGAATTGATGGTCTACGTATAGTTAAAGATTTTGAATTGTAATATTTTCTATTGTTTCAACAATCAATGTTTCAAAATATCAATCTTTCCTATGTGTTCGTTCAAATATAAACTTAGGCCACAAAAGAATCTGCTTCTTTTTTAAACGAGGTTACATTAAGGGAAATGTATTGTTTAATTTGAAAACTTTTGATAGAATGACAAAAATTTGTACTTTTTAAATATTTTCAAAGTCTTTTAATATCAATAGGCTTCTCTATGTAATAATAAAATGTATACCTACTAAACAATGAAATTGTATACTGTTAATTTAATGAATTTTAAAGCATGCCAAGTGGTAAATCTTATTTAATTAGTATATATATATGTATGGGTATGATTTTAAAGGTAAGCTACAATTTGCAATGTAAGTGATGATAATTTGTCATTTGGCCGTGGCTGCAATAATGTTTGTATTTTAACAAAATAATTAACACGGGAGAAGTAGGCGTCTCGTTGATTTAATTAATTATGTAAATGGAAGAGTTACTTGCGGACACGCTTCTACTACGTACGTGACTTGCATGCAGTAAGAACAGGACCGTATTCTTCTTATTATTTATTTGTTGGTGGGGGGGGAGAAGAAGAAATATTATTTGTATTAGCCCTTCAAGCCTCTACTGATCGTTAAATTTGGCATTAAATTAATTATTAATCTAAGACTCTATAGATCATTAAAGGTCAATTTCGAAGAGATTCCAACGGTATAATATGCAATAATTAAATTTGATTGTCGGGTGAAGTTTATACGGCAATGTTTTACATAATGTTGTGTAAAAAAGTAATTTTACCTTTTTATATCAACTCCTCCGGAATTTGAACTTCATATTCATATATAAGCTCGATTGTATTTTTAAAAATTTCACGTCATGCGTGTATTTGTATTTATATCAGTTTATAACTAAGATTTAATTAAAAATATATTTTTGTCAAATAATCACCTATCAAACTTTGTATTTTGCTCAATGCAATATCATATATATCAGTATGGTATCCAAGCAGCAGATGTCTTGACTCACTTTAATTTCTGTTGTTCTGATTTTTTATGTGGATTGGAGGATTTTCCTCCTCAATTTTCTCGTTATCTTTGAGGAATTTTAAAAAAATAAATAAATGAGGATTTAAAAAAATAACGAAAGAAAGAGAAAATCTCTTAGTACCACCACTAGAAAATCTTATCACCTAATTGAATAAATCGATATCCACTAAACATCACTTTTTCGGATATATATATCATATACGTTTGTGAATTATTTTCCTGAAAAAAAATTAACATTATTTTCTAAAAATGAATATGAGAAATTAATTCCACATCAGCCCAAAAACTTGTACAAAAAATTATATATGGCAGTGAAATTATAGAGGACAGTTGATGGCATTTGTGGTCTATAATGATCTTGGCCCCATGAGAGATGACTGATGAGATAGCCTTAGCCAACAGCAGAGGATTCTATACACTTTTTTTTTTTAAAAAAAAAAGTTATTATTGACTTTACATGTATGTTCAACAATTTTTTGAGTCATTTTTTTTTTTAGCTCTTTTCAACCTAATTTTTAATATTTTAAGGACTGAATCTCAGTGAGGTATGAAGAGTTGAAACTTCTGATAGATGGGGGGGCCTGGGGGAAGGAATACATAAGAAATTTTCAAATCAAAGAGACAAATCAAGTAAATTGAGAAGGGAATGCAATTAATTTTGTTTTAAAGTCAACTTTATATGATGCGATAGATATCATCATCATAAGGAATATTTAAATAAATTACTTACAGAAAATGTTTAGTCTCACTAATCATACCCATTTTCTATTTATGGATGAAGACAAACATCCCTACAGAAAAATTGAAGCAAGACAACACGGCATGTTGATTCAATTCATAGAACAAACGGCACGCTTCGTTCGTCTCCTTAGCCTTATTATTGCTGTATATTATTATTTCTTTTAATTTTCTTTTTCTGAGACATTGCGAGTCAAAAGAACAATCAATCAAGGTGCATGCTTCTCTTCGAGGCTGTCAAATAATGGCAACATCAACAACGGTTTTGTACTGTTATGTACAAATTTATATATTTTTTTTTACCTTGTTTCTTACCATTAATTTGTCATTTCCAGCCACTCGATTACTTTTAAATTAACTGTTCATTTATCAAAAAGAAAAAAATATTGAGACTACATATAATTTTCTGCATCTAATCTACATAAATTTTAAGGTTAAACAGTTTTTTAATATGACACCAGAGCCTAAATTTTTATATGTGATGATTCTTTTATTATGTACAAACTTATTTCAATTATTTCAAGTTTAATTTTTTTGATAAAATTTTCTTATTCTCTTATCTATTTGTTTATTTATAAGTCTTTCATTCACGTTTTAAATAAACAGACTCAATGAGATTTGTCTTTAATACCATTATTAAACCTTTACTTATTAACTTAAATTTTTAGAGTAAACAATTTATTCACAAGATAAACGTATACAAAATGTGGCAAGCTCCTTTAATCCAAGATTTATTCATATTGCAACTATCTATATAAAATAGGATTCCAATGACCCTCAATGAGGCCATTAGAGTCGATATAAAGAATTGAATTGGTCGTCAAAATGCAAATTAAAGGAAGCTTAATCCCATTTACTGCATTATCTTTGAAGGGAAAGCAGTCATAAACAAGCTTCTTAATCAATTAGGATCTAGGGGCCTAGCCATTTGTGAAGCTTTGTGTAACAAGTTTGAGACTAAATTGTTTTTATTGTTAGTTACAAGTTACAAGATAGGGGCTTGACTAGTACGGTGTCCGCTTGTTATGAATCTTCTTCAACGTAGAATTCCCAATAATGTTACAACTTAAAAACCACAGACGCTAAAGAAGCCAACTATTGAAAATCTGGGAGTTCAAATTTGTGCAGGTAAAAACTTTGAGGGCCAGATCCATAATGTTGTAAATCTTGAGGTACAATTTCAATTCTTTTAAATTATAGAGGCCATGTTACAAAAAAAAAAAATCTATCTTGTTAGATAAATTTATTGAGAAACAATCCACACCAATCGGTCCCTCCAGCCCTGCTTACTCGAGATATATATTTTTTTATGTAAGAATAATAATAAAATTTGAGGGTTTTAATATTTGAGTTATCAATACAGTGGATCACTCAATTATTGGAAGATGAATTTTTAACTCGTAAAATTATTAAAATATTTAATAAATAAATATCAGATTAATAATTAAAATTCAAATATTGAGATATCTAACATTAATTAATCATCTATATAGTAAGTGTGAAAATAATATTGAAATACAAACTTATAACGATCTTATTACGGATTTTAAATTTATTTTTTAAGTTGAGGATTAATATGGATGAAAAACAACAACCCAAAAGCCGATAATAATTTTGTTCCTTGTATAATCAACCTTATGATGCATGCAACCTGGCTAGGGCTAGACAAACTAATTACTAGTAATAACCTAACCCAAATCATGCTTTTGCTAAATGCTAACGTACAGATTCATTTAATGTAACTTCTTTTATTTATTCATTTTATTTTCCCGGCCGCATGCTTTCAAACAAGGCATGGGGATTAATAATGCTTACATTAAAATTAATTTTATTTTGAAGAAAATTAACCCAAGTTTTATGGTGATACCCCGTAGGCGACGCATGGAAAACTGGGCGAGATACTAAAAATAAAAGCAAAACTGAAACAGGTTGAATAGAACTAACATGTCAGCATGTGAACATAAATCATTGATTAATGATATATAAAAAATAAAAAGGAGAATCAAAATTTTTTTCAAACTTTTTATTATTAATTATTGAAGCCAATTTAAACAGGTTGAATAGAACTAACATGTCAGCATTAGATCCGGCACAAAAGAACAAAGACAGGGATGTGTTTATAAATCATTGATTAATGATATATAATCAAATCATCATCATTGTGAATATTCAGATAATCAAGAGAATCAAACATATCATGCATCAAAAAGAATGAAAACTAAGACAAATTTTGAAATTTTGTTAAAACACTCTCATTTTTTATCTTTTGTTAAAATATCATTTTTATCTAAGAAAAGAAACTCATTAACTTTTTATTATTATTAATTAGAGGGAAGAAGACACGTAATAAAATATAAAAATTTTAATTTACTTATACCTAAATTTCATTGTATGATGAATAGATTATATGTATAAAAATATATCTATGTGATTTTCTTTTATATAAAAAGTTTTAATTCACTGATTATGTGATTTTATTTTATTTAATGACAATGTCAAGTTTCTCTTGTTGATTGCAAATTAATTACAGTTGAAATGAAAATATGAAATATAAAAATAAATTACTTTAATAAACTGCCCAAAAAGAATGGGTCAATAATAATAATGGGTCCAAATTTTCATTTGTATAGACAGTACGTGCTGTACCGTGTGTTATGTGTTTGCTTCAATTATTGCAAGCTATAAAGCTCACTTCCTAACATCTACTTTTGAAAAAATTGTTAAGTGAAATAAAAACTTTTCAAGAAAAAAAAAAAAATTATCCACTTACCTCATATTTGTACAATTATAAGTTTTTAAGATTTATTCTGTATTTTTTATGGAAATTTGAGTAATTTTTGAATATCTTCATGCAGTTATTTCCGAATAACAATATGATAGTTATTCCACCAAGTAAAAATAGGATATTGAAGATTTAAATGAACAAGATTATTGGCCGATCAAACAACCTCGCCAAATGAAAAGCTACGTCGGTTTGAATCAATTGGTTTGGACAATTAACTTGCATTATGGACAATCAATTCCGGAGAAAAAAAAAAGCCCTTTGTGAGATATTTATTAGATACAGAGATTATTTGATCCATGAACTGCCAGTGCAGGCCGTAGCAATTAATCAATCACCATGTGCCTGCTGACACGTATGATTGGATTTTGATCAAAGGTATGATTGCGTCATTCCACCAATGGATTTTTTTTTTTTTACACTACCATTAAAAGCTATTATCGGTAGCTTTGAAGATCAACCCCATGATCAAATACGAGATGATTTAGGCCCTAATATAGCGACATATCTCATGAAATCAAACACTCAAAAGTAGAAGAGAATATTTTTGTCCCTTGTTATTACATTTTTCTTTATCTGTGTCCTTTATAATTTTCTTTAGAGTAAAATTATTTGAATTCTCTAAAATACTTTCTATACTTATTTGCTCGTTACACTCGTTCCTGAATTTTAAAATTTTAAAATTTATTTCATACACCGATCTAATCGGCAAAAATTCGCTTATAAACTAAAATCAAAGAAATTTGTGGATACTTTTTTTATTCTCCTCTTGCTTTCTCTCTCTAGTCTTTGTACGATTTCATTTCCATTAAATCATACTTAAGCTAACGTAGTAATAGCTTGGGAAGAACATTTCCATTAAATCATTAAATTTACAGCAGTTGGATTTTTATTTTTCATTTTATTCTCTTCATATTAACAAACTTTTAATGTTCTTGTTACAAGTAGCAAGTCTGCAAAATAGTAAGTACTTAAAAATAAATAAATGACGGGATCGTAGAGAAATTATTTTAGCCACCATCATCCATCTAATACTTATGGTCAGAATATTAGTTTTGGTCGCTAGAATCTTATAATGATGATTGATAATGAATGAAATTCAGATTTTAAGGAAGAAATATTATTAATCCCGAGGGTGAATTTGAAAAATTATTTTTTTAAAAAAAATTTATATTATCATCTCTTTTGTGGCAAATTACTCAATGGGTTTTTATGGTGATAAAAATTATTGATAAATGGGTGTAGAGAGTATTTTAATCGATTCAAATAACCTTATTCGTATTTCTAATATCTCCCTATTATAAAGATGTTATTTTCTAATTTTTTTCACTCTTTTACAGTTTTACCCTTAAACACAAATGGTACTGGCATAACAATTACACCTGTGCAGTCAATTTGAAATGTAAAATTTACTCTTTAATGTTAAGGATGAGATGGGGTATTAAATATTTGTAAACAAGTCAAGCAGTGACAAAGAATAGTTTTACAAGGAACGACGTGCCACAAGTGAGGTTAATACTGAACCGAATTATCTGATAACCACCATCATCATCTAATTACGCTCATAAGGAAATTTAAATTGGAGAATTACTATTTGACAGGATCACGAGAACTGAAATGATGCATGAACCTCTTCTTGATAAAGATAGCTGTGAAATAAAATAATAATCACATGAGCCAAGCAAGATAAAGTTAGCCTAATATTCTCTAGGATTTGACCTAAAACACAAAACGTAAAACTTGCCGTTCGTACATTGCGTGGAAACTTCAATTTCTGAATAGTGAAATTTTTGTTGGTGATTAAGATTTAAAGAGTATTTCTAGATATGCAATAAAGTTATTGAGAAGGACAAGAAATGGGAGAGTTAGGAATAAATGAGAAGGCCAAGCAACAAGCACGTGAAGGTGACTCACAAGTTGGTGGATGTTTCTGGGAATTTGACTCTGAAAGACAAATCTGCTTTTAGTTTTTGAGTTTAATGTATGGTTTTTCGTTTTCTTCAATCATTAGTCATCACCTTTTTTTTTTCTTTTTTTTCTTTTTTTGACAATCCACTACCATGAATTAATTTGTTGTAAGCAACATGTAACATATATATTCTTTGACATGAATAATTCCACACTCTAGAAGAGAGAAAAATTTTGGCGACTTGAAATGCGCATCAGTGGTTGCCATTACAAGAGGAAAATTCCGTCGACCGCTTTCCATCGTTGATTGTATTATACAAATAGGTTTTGTTAGTTTCGAAATTTATCAAAAATATTTCTTTGAATTCTATAATTCAGCGTGACATCTAGTCAAAGACCTCCTTTGAATTTTCATAATTTTCTTTTTTTATAAAATATTCCGACCACTCTTTGTATACATTTTAAATTAAAAAATATATAGGTTGTTAAGTTGTGTCTCACATTAACTAATAAAAAGCAATTACTTAGGTTTAAAAGTTGGATATCTCTCTCCACCTAATAGGTTAATCTTTTGGGTTGATACTTAAAAATTTTTAAGTGGTATCAATAGCGATGGCAACCGGCACTGTCCGCTCAGGTTTGTTATTACCAAACCCAAACCCGC
Organism: Atalantia buxifolia; assembly: GCA_030444775.1. Taxonomy (NCBI): domain Eukaryota; kingdom Viridiplantae; phylum Streptophyta; class Magnoliopsida; order Sapindales; family Rutaceae; genus Atalantia; species Atalantia buxifolia. The sequence goes on along the minus strand of CM059834.1, from coordinate 20,649,319 downwards.
ATAAAATTTAAATTACCAAAGTCACCCGTAACCCGCTGCAGGTTTTGACAATTATCAAACTCGTAAAGATTTTTTTACAGGTTTTCATATTTAAAATCACAAATGTTCAATAGTTAAATTTATAATAATAACCTAAAATTCTACATAACATATTAAATTCTAAATTTAACCAATATAAATGAAAAATTAAAATTTCAACATCAATCCAACATAAATTCTCAAATTTAAGTATAAAATACACAAATCCATAAAAAGTGCTACAAACTAGTATCTAAAAATAACAATTATCATTTCATATTATCATTCAATACAAGCTCTAAAAGAAGATCTTCTTTTCATTCACTACTATTAGCACCTATCCAACACAATTCCTACAATAATAATTAAGATTAATATTTTCTAAAGAATAATACTTTTTAAATACTAATTCGAAGAACAAAATTATAATAATGAAATAATTCATGCATTGAGTTAAAGAATAATAGTCCATACAAAATTATAATAAGTATATAACAATATGTGCGTTAAGTTAAAACCTATTAGGACCTAGGCAAGTTGCAACTTGCACACACGTTTGCACTTTATATATATTTTTTTCAATTGAAATTAAATTAAAAATATTTAAAAAAAAAGTTGCAGGTTGGCGAATACCCGAATATTTGGCTAAGATCAAATCCACCTGCAACCTAGTGTGGGTTTTAATTTCTAATACCAAACCCACCCGCAACCCACAAAATTACTCGCAGCGGGCGAGTTTTGGCCAGTGGGTTTGGGTAGGTTTGCGGGTATGCAACTACCATTGCCATCCCTAAATATCAATGACAGACTCTAATAGCTAGAATGTGATAGTGAAACAACTCATGTGTGTCAGACAAAAGGATCGAGATTCAGCAGTGATTTCATTTGAATGATAGATTGCTAAGTTGTGTCCCACATTGGTTAATAAAATAGAGTTACTTGGGTGGGTCGAGGTTCGACGATGGTTTCATTGGCTAGAAAACAAGAGTTATTAGATATGTCAGACAAAAGGACTGATGTTTGGTGGTGGTTTCATTTGAGGGGGAGATTATTGAATTGTGTTCCATAGTAGATTCAACAGTGATTTCGCCCGTATTAGTTAGTAAAGGAGAGTTACTTGGGTGGATTGTGGTTCAATAGTAGTTTCATTCACATTAGCTAATAAAGGAGAGTTGTTTGGGTCGGAGTTCAATGGTAGTTTTGCCCGAAGGGTAGATTGTTGAGTCGTGTCCCACATTAGCTAGAAAAGGAGAGTTACTTAAGTTTATAAGTAGGATAAGTCCTTTTATTTGATAAATTAATTTTTTGAATTGGATACCTAAAATGTAGGCTGAATACCTAAAAATCCTAAGTCCAACCCCTTAAAATGGACCAAAATTTTCTCGTAATCATTTAAACTTTTATTTCGAAATATACAGTAATACTAACTTTTGATAATTAATAAATAAAATATCATTAAAAGTAAATCTTGACCATACATTAAAGAGAATACACATAAGTGATAAGATATATTTAAACCTTTGATAAACTCTGAAAGGATTATATCAGTTGTTACTAATAGATTAAACACACATGCTTCTGGTACGATCATTCAAGAATAGTCTATTTCATCAATTTCAACTTTTTCAAGTGGCTTTCAGAGAATTTTTTGGCTTGTACTAAAGGGAATGAATCAAATTGTGAAGTTATGGTGCAGTGTGGATAGGTATAGCCCTTACTTACTTTCTACATAAATAATTAAATTTCCCTATCTCTCTCTTTAAAGGGACAAATATTAAAGGACCCAAATTAATTAAGACAATGAAGCCTATATGCAAATGGCATGTTGTCTTTCAATCTTGTACCATGTTGGACCATTATAATTTTTTTTTTTTAAATACTGCCACTTTAATTTCGAACACTTTATTTAGCCTCCATATGACAACTGCATTTGCAAAAGTTCAACAATTCATGATATGGTCCCGTTGTCCCACTTAGCTAGCTAACAGATTATATGTGGCTATTATTATATTGAAAGGGCAAAATAATAAAATTTACTACGAGCTAGGCTGAAATAAAAAGGGCAAGATTAGAATGAATTATTGCCACTAAAATACCAAGCATCTCCTTGGGGGAGCTGAGAAGTAATCGTATCCACCCTTTTTTGTCCCAACTTTTTCGCCCTTTTTGGTGGTGTGTACTGTGTAGTCTCTTACTCTTTTCTCCATTATAGAGATTCTTGAATATAATGAGCATGGCTTGCTTCAAGAATAATGGCATGGTTGAATAGAAAAAGAGAAAGAAGAAAAAGCTATAATGGTATACATGAATGTTTTAGCAAGTGTCGTTACTCATGTTATAATGAGGAGGCTTCAGTTCCATTCAAAGCATCGTTCAACAGAGAAAAGTATGCAAATACGTTTTACAAGATATATAATATTTTTAGGTACATTTTATAAGGTGAGGATGTTTCCCATTACAATAGGTATATACATATATTCTCAATGATAAATATGGTCCCTTTGGTGCGTTGCAAAAGGCATTTGCATAAGATATATTCTCAATCATAGGATTGATGGGTGCTTTGAATTAAGGAATGGCTTTCATAATTCAGAGAAAATGAAAGGTGCACATGGAGATCCACTTAAGCAAGTGGCTCTGGCCTCGGCATCTTGTTGCTTGTCTTTCTCATTTTATTTACATGGTCCTCACTGTTGCTATCTCGAAGCAGCAAATGATGATCCCAATGTAGTTGAATTCCAACTAGTAAAGACGTTGTGCTTTGGGCTCCACAAAGAGAGACGTATCTTGCTTTGATTTTAGTACTTCTAATTCAATTTATGAGTCAACTTTTGTTTTTCTCGTTAAAACTTTTTGACATCCTTTGCAATTGGGTTAAGTATGAAGTTAAAAAAAAGGTTACTTCCCTTTTTAGAAGCAGCAATTCAATCACTCGTACTGATGTTCTTTCTTGGGGAAGATCAAGAAATTTTTTGCAATTCAATATTTTATACTAAATCATGATAATCTTAGTATGGGGACTAGTTTATTCCGCTATTAAATATCTTTAAGTTTGATGTTTGGACCTTATTTACATTTTTTTTTAAAAAAAGGAAGAAGCAGAAAAAAGAAAGGGGCATGGTATTTATATTTTATGTACTTTAAAATGGACCACAATATTAACGCTATAAGGAGGATGCATTGATTGTCTCAGAAAGAATTTTTAGTAAAATGTAGAAGAAGATCCGGCATGACATTTATTTGGGCCATTGAGATATCAAAAATGTAAAAGCTACGTTTTCCGGAGTGAAGCAATTGGTCAACGAAATCAAAGTTCAGCAATGGATCCATTTTGACAAATTTTGTGGTTTAAACAGAAGTTTGGTCAGTCGCGGGCAGGCCTAAACTCATACAAATTTTAGTTTATTTTGTGTGCGTGTGTGTAACGACGTCGTTAAATCGTTTTAATAACGGGTGAATTTCAATGTTAAAATGAAATTTAAAGTATATTGAGGATTGCTACAATTTAAATAGCTAGAAAGTAAGGTGTTGTTTGTTTTTTAATCTGAAGTTTGAATTTAACATTTTTTTAGACATTTATTTATTTTAAGTTATTTTTTTTAACTTATCACTTATTATCAGATAATTTTATCAGAATAGAAAAAGGTAGAAAAAATCTACTTTTATCTAAGGTCTCAGGTTTAAATAAAAAATTTTAATTTTAAACCTCAAAAATACCATTAACAATTCATGTATTTATAATATTATGTAAGAACTTAATATTTTTGTATTATTCTTAAAGTTATTTTTTTAATTGCTTTAAATTTTTATTCACATGATAACATTAACTTAATTGAAACATTAACAAAATCAAATTATGTCTATTGTGATGAATAAAAAATAAAACAGCAGTGTTGACTTCATAATAAAAGTTGACATTATAATTACATCTTTTGGTACAAAATTAAATTAAGATCAACAATGATAGTATTTTCTTTTTTTTTAATGTTACCAAACTAATATCTTTTAAAATTTTCTTTTCAGATGTTGAAAAAGAAAAACTGAACATATCGTTTAGATATTTTCATTTAGATTTATTCAGACTTCAGCTAAGTTTAAACCTATTTAGATTTCAAATAAAAAACAAATACAACCTAAGTACTTCTCATAAACAAAATAGCTGGAAAGTAGATTGATTTGGAAGGAACATCTTTAGCCCAGGCAAATTTAGTTGGTTCTTTTAGCAAAGACCTGGAAGGGGCATTCATCATGAGCCAGGAAGGAAGGCCATGCCATATTATCAGACAAGCAATGAGTAATCGTCAAAACAATTAATGTACAGGTTAACAAACATTGAATACTCTGGCAGCCTCCCTAAAAAGCCCTTTTCTTCAACACCAAAACACGGGCGCCAAGCCGCCAACCCAAAGGAGCTGTGGTTTAAAAGTAATTTTCAGAAATCATTTCGGAACCTCCGCCGAGTTTTTATCATTTTTGCCAATTTCTGACCATTGAAATTGAAGACTTCACGTTCAGAAAAGAAAATGGGACGGCAGATATAAGGTGAGACAAGAAAAGCTCAGAAGAAATTTATAGAAAATAATCAGAGTAATGCAGATATAAAGATTTGGAACTAAAAAAGAAATCATAGCAGATATTGAAAGAAAAGGATTAATAATTTAAAAAAGAGGGGGACCAGTAGCGAATTGTGTGGAGAGAATAAGAAACAAAACTCTTTTGAGTCCTCACTAAAGCAAGAAACTACGCATAAAAGCTAGAATAAAGAATTTTATTTTCGCTGCTCGCTGCTGCTATTTATTGATCTAACAAAATTTTGTATGATTCTATGCCTCGTGTTAACCTGAGGTTCTACTTGAGAGTTTTGACTTTGAAATTGCCTATCATGCACTTCAACGAGATTAAAAGCCATTTTGTCGAGTGTAAGCCATACGTCCAACGCCATGCAATACTAAGTTAATACTCTTTAATCCAAGTGTTGCTCTGCTTTTTGTCGCATGGCATTATTAATCAAAACGGATGTGAATGATTATAACTTTTCGGATGCGTCAATAATGATTATACACCTTTCGGAGGCCAGACACCCAAAAAAAAGGGGGAGCGGGGGAATGGCAGCAGTAACCAACCCCAGATGACGAATTCTAACACTTTGAAGGAATACAGGGGGATTTCGTCTATTCAAGTATAATATGATTTTGCTAGGTGTTTTATTAATTTGTTTTGCTCTCTGATGTGACATTCGTCTTTAGATTTTGGTCATATAAATAATGGAATTCATATCCAATAGATGAATTATACATAATATTAGGTCTCAAATGTTAAAATCTCTAATATTATTGATAAATTACTAGGTCTAAAGAATATTATTATCGAGTCAATCACGTACCATATCAAAAAATGCAATTACATAAAGAAACTTTTCAGTAATTTTTTTCGTTGAGAATAAGTTAAAAATAAGGAATAAATATTTAATGTTAAAATACAAATTAAGTATATCTGAGATTGCACCAACACAAATGGCTAGAAAGTCGAACCAAGAACATCTTAACCCAAGCAAGTTACCTGGAAGGGGGCATTCATGGTAGTGGGTTCTTTTGGCACAGAACTGGAACGGCATTCATTGTGGGCCAAGAAGGGTGGCCATGCCATCTTCGACATACAAGGGGCCGTCATAAAAAATTAAGATATGGTGATATAAGTAAGAACCTAAATACACGTACAACAGTTACTCTTTTGCATCGACAGGGGACTTTAACTTTTGATCCTCTTTACGGTTTTGGCCAATATAGACAGACTCAAATGCGTACATGAATGGCAGCAATTACTCTATAAAATTCCCGAATCAACACAAAATTCCACCATAAAAATTAAGAGAGAAAGAGAGATTGAAACTCTGCTTTCAGAAGCTAAAATCAGTCACAATTATCTGAAGAAATTCGGTCAACAAGCTGATTTGAATTGATAAAATTTAAAATAATATATATGTCCACCATACTTGATAAATACCATCATATGGCACTTCACAAAATACCCCATACTGAAAGGGCTCTATAATAAAACCCTAAACAATAACTAACCGGAGCAAAATTAATAACAAAAAGTTGACGGCAGGACTTCCTCTTGGAATGCAGATAGCACACACAAGAAACAAATTAAACTTTCCGAAGTTCGACGGTTCAAACTCACTGAGTTGCTGCAGTTGCAAGCAAATAAGATTAATGTACAAAATCTATGATGGATACAACAAGAACCTAAGGTTATAATAATCAAGAACTGAAAAAATGTTTCTAATACAGTACATTGGAAAAAAGAAAGTAAAGGTTTGTTACCTTTGGGTGCAGCAGGTTCATCTTGAGGTTTCATGGCTGGGAAGAGAAGAACCTCCTGTCCCCCAAAAACATACAAGAGATGGTGAGTACTGGTAATGAATGTCTCATGTGCATGAATGCAGAGAGACAGAAAGAGAGAGAAAATCCACATACCTTGATATTTTGTGAGTCAGTAAGCAACATAGCCAGCCGATCGACGCCCAGACCCCAGCCAGCAGTCGGAGGCAACCCATACTCAAGAGCCATACAAAATGTCTCATCCAAAGCCATTGCTTCATCATCGCCTGATTCTCGATCCTGATATCCAAACCAGCATTAGGCTTGAACAGATTTCCAACAGGACATTTAAAACAGACTGAATTGCTCTGCCAAACATGCATATTACCTTAAGTTGCTCGGCAAATCGCTCCCGTTGTACAATAGGATCATTCAGCTCGGTATATGCATTGCAAACCTGCAAAATACAAAGCAAAGGGTTTAAGGGGGAAAAAAGATAAAAAAATATTCTGAGAAAGAAAAAGATAAACGCTATAAATTTTAAAAAATTAGTAAACACACCTCATGCTTATTAATGAACAATTCAAAACGTTCAGTCAGGCCTGGTTTTGATCTGTGATATTTTGCCAGAGGACTCATTATCTCTGGATGGTTAATGATGAAAGAAGGATTTACACACGTCTCTTCGAGAAAGTGCCCCACAAGCTGATATCACATAAAATTTAAATTAAGCTACAGCCTCCAATAACATAAACACATCTTAAATGTACACTTTTGGATGTAAAGCATGGTGTGTGAATGTTGAACTGGATACACATGCACAGAATTTCAGGAGTGAGCACATGTAACATGTGAAGAATAACAAAAACAATAATAATAGTAATAGCAATTAAAGAGACCACAAAAATGGCCACCTATATTTCCCAATAAACACTTCCTATAGTACTACTCTTAACCACGGCCAAAATAATCTCAGCTATGAGTCTCACCATCTAGCTAGCCAAGTCAGAGACTCACGTCCAGATAGAGGTGTAAGGTGGCACAAACCTCAAGTTTATAGCGTAAGTACCACACAGAGCACACAAACAACCAAAAAAAAAAAAAGAAACCTAATAAATGTCTGTAGATTTCGAAATAGACCAAACAGAGAAAGAAGATTTACTTTATCTAATAATCGAGCTGTTGTCTGAGGAGGGGGGCATTTGATATCAAACTTCACACATGCATCAGCTAAGTATTTGTTTGCTTCTACGCTGGCCAAGTCCTTTGGTATTTGGAGGTTTGCCATCTTCTCTAACTCGTCTATCATGTCTATCCTTCTGTAATATTCAAGTCACAGGATAACGTGTTCACAAAAGAGACCTGCCTAGATGATAAATCTTACACCATTTACACCAGTAAATAAAGTTTAAGGACCTGAAAGGGGGAGTGAAATCAATTTCAATTGGATCCTTATCAAGCCCATTGGCATGATATTTGATTTTATAGCTCCCTGTAATTTCCTTGATCATCCCTGTTTCATTTCAAGCACATCAATAAAAATCCAAAAATGTGCATAAAAACAAAAATGCAACAGTAAGAAAACAGTTTCCTGCAACATCCCCCCCTTCTTACCGCTCAACATTTTCTCAGTAAGCTCCATCAGGTCATTGTAGTCTGCAAAAGCCATATAGAATTCGCACGTGGTGAACTCAGGATTATGAGTCAGGTCAATACCCTCGTTTCTAAATTGTTTTCCTATCTCATAAACTCGGTCCAGTCCACCAACTACCAGCTCCTTTAGATATAGCTCAGGTGCAATACGCATGTACAGCTTCATGTTCAGATCATTGTGATGGGTCACAAAAGGACGGGCAGCTGCTCCACCAGCGATCATGTTCATCATGGGTGTTTCGACCTGAAAATGAATACAATAGTAAAGAAAAAAAATATATAATAAAGAAAAAAAACACAATATGCAGATGCATCAGCAATTCAGCACAAAATAAATCCTCACTAACCTCCAGGAAATCAAGATTGTCAAGGAATCTCCTAATAAATGAAACAATCTTAGATCTGGTCTTGAATATCTGACGAACCTCCGCATTCAACATCAAATCTAGATAACGTTGACGATATCGAGTTTCCTGTAAGAGAAGAATAACCAATTTAAGCACATCCCAAAGACAAGTACAACAAAACATAGGCCAATATATACTTCACAAGCCTGGATACCAGTGTACGCGAGCTTGTATGTGAAAAGCTCACACATATGCACAGAAGAACCATATGAAATTAACAAGAAAACTAGAACAGTGAAACTAGCTTTCCTTAACATATTGAGCATGAATAAATACCTGATCTTTTAGAATATATGTTTCAGGATTCCTCGTACTTCCAGGGACCCATGCATCAACTTTCTGCACAAAACAAACAAAGTGTTATCAAGAATAGATACCACCTTACAACAAATCTGTCACAACAAGCTTTATTCACCTTGACATTGGCATTATCCACACCAGGCTTCTGCCTAGGCATCATATGGAGACAATGGGATAAAACTACAAATGATTTTGGAAAGATGCTAAGTTCCCCTCTTTTAGTTTTTCCTGAATGGTAAAAAGGGTATATGAAAGTTGCCCAGTGAAAAGTTTTCCAGTAAGATCAGAATAAAGCACGCTCAGCATCAAGTACAGATGACTAAAAATGAATCATAAATATACTACCAATAAGAACAATACAATGCAAATAACTAAAGATTGTAATAACCCAAACCTGGAAACCCTGTGACACCAACTATATCACCACGTTTCACACTAGCATGAAACTTAGAGAATTCCACTTCATCCATGTCTGACTTGCTGCAATCAGAAAATGATCAAATTCATTTGTCTTTTCAATGCAATAAAGGAATAAATGGTCAAGAAATAAAACAGGAAATAAGAACAGAAAAACAAAAGAAATAAATAAATCTTTACATTTTTAAGTAGGCCACACTAAGGAAATGAGAACAAGGAAATGGTGGGCAACATGTAAAAGCATACGAAAATAATAAGCAACACAAAAAGATTTATCAAGAAAGAATTAACATAAACAAGAACTATAGAACATGCAACCTAGAAATAGGAAAGAGAAGAAACAAAGAGAAACATCAAATAAGTTAAATACGAATTGCAATATAGAAGTTTTAGAACTACGGAAAACGGATTTAATGATAAATGGATCAACTCAATAGAAAGAATTAACATAAACAAGTTCTCAATCCTATTAAGAAACATTTTTTTCCATAAAACTTATACATACTCTAATAACTCCTCCCGAAATGGAAAACAATAAAGAAATAAAAAGCAAGCAAAATCAAGTTTCAACTACAGACAAAGTGGCAACGAACTGATACCTTGCATCAGCCATAACTTGTACTTTGGCACCATCACCATGCAAATCATAAAAGAAAAGCTTTGATGAAGAAGATCGTTTGCTCATGATTCTTCCTAGCATTACAAAATCAGAACAACTTTTATTTTTCTAAAACATATACGCATATTGTTAGAAGATAACTACACTTCTACAAGTCCTCTATCTTCATACCTGCCAATGATACTGAGACGTCCTCAAGATGATCCCCATTGCCTAAACCTCCATAATTTGCTATATATTCAATGATGGACATTGACACAAAAAATTTATGGGGATATGGATTTTTTCCATCTTTCTTCTGAATCTCCAAATACCTCTTCCTATTCTCAAGATATTGCTGCAGAACAAACAAAGCATAAACACAACAGTGTACAGTAGTATATCACAAAAATGCTCTGTAACCACCCAAAACTACTGCAAGATTAACAAATGAAATAATACCGTTGGATCCATATCCTCATCATCAGCTGCAGGTTTCTGACTTTGGGAGCTCGCCTTGGTGGCAGCCTGGAATTTATAAACAGAGGCATTACTTACCGTAAAAGGATCACAGGATAATAAGATGTAAGAAGTTAATGAGCAATAACGTATCATACTTCATCATAATAAATGTAGGAAGAGAATCACGTATAATCATAGTATATATTGTTTATCTCTTTTATTTCTTTGACTATTTTGTTTTTGACTCTCAGTCATATCAACTCACATCAGTTTATACAAAAATAGCTTGTATAAGTAGTAATGCTAAATCACATAAAACATACAATAAGTAATTCTTGAAGATTCCCATGATAAAGCTAACATTCTACATTATTAGGTGCAATATGAATAATTACATATTTACCATAGCAGTGAAAGACAAGACCAAAATGGCAAAATTACTTTACAATTTTCACACACATTACACCAATATTAACCTAGTGTGTTGCCTTAAGCTGATTACATGCAGAGATAAATCCGAAAAAACATTTCATAACCGACCAAATACCACCGAAACAGAATAAAGAAAACACGACTTGAAATTTTATTTAAAAAAAAAAAAGACCAACAAAAGTGTACCCTCTCAGCCTCTTTCTGCCGCTTCTCTTCTTCTTTACGTCGCCTTTCCTCCTCTTTCTGCTTCATTTTCAGTTCCTTCTTGCGTGCACTACACAAAAACATAATAAAGCATAATTCGAAAGAAGAAACTAAACCCAGATGAGAAAATAGTAAACTAATAATAAAAACGATAACAGAGGGTTTATACTTTTTGCTGATCGTTTCTTCTCCAGCTGCGGGATCAGATGAAGCTGAATCCACGGCTAAGTTCGACACAGCTTTCGCTGTTTCGTCAACAGACCCTTCCATTTTGGTCTGTGTGAACGAGAGGAAGGTTACAGTGAGATAAGTTATTCAGAGAGAGGATTGAAAGCCGCCAGCCTGCGTGTCAGTAGGGTTTTGCTTTTCTGTGTAGTGATGAGTTTATGCCGTTTTTTTTTTTTTATTTTATTTAATACGGCGCCCCGCTGCAAAATCTTTGAGCACCCACATCCAGCACCATTTTGCAAAAAACGATATTTCAGGGGGTTAATACAATAATAGCCAACCTTTTAGCTTATGCTTAACGCAAAAGTTACTTGCTGCACAAGTTTGTTGGCCACCTAATTTTGTTGAAATGTTCTCGCACAGCGTCTCCACAATCACTCGTCAAGGCATTAGGCAAGACCTTCTAGTATTATTATTATTAACTTGATAGCAACTCAATTATTTCTCCACCCATATGATGTGAGTGAAGTTCAAATTGCAGAGTTCTCGCACCAAGTGCTCTTTAAACTAGCATCCGCCAGCATTGGTGAATAATTGAATATGATAACTAATTATAAGTATATATTCTCAAACACCTGTAACATATATATGAAATCCAATTTTGGCCACAGATCATAATAATTTTATAATAGTTACTAAATGGCAATTAGAATCTCATGATTTTCCCAACCGGGCTTATTTGAATTTCACGGTCAAGTATCGATAGCAGAAATGGAGATGATACAAGTTTGATCATGTCTCAGTTCTCACGTTTTCTCTTGGGATGAGACAGAGAATTCTAACTAATAAATGGGTAACCATTAGGGCCATTTCTCTGTGTTCTATTCTTCAATGCTCATCTTACAAATGGTATGAGCAAATACTCTGCGTAAAAGAGCTGCAAGAAGAAGAAACAAGCCATCTTAGATTCAACTGTGTGCGTATATTTAACTTCAAATGTGAGAGAGATACAGACAAGGCTGTTGAGGGTTCAAAAAGATATTAAGAAAGCAAAAAAAAAAAAAATCATAGTTTCTCCAGCACACCGACATGCTAGATTGACACTGTTGGCCACTCCGAATACCAAAAATGTGTGGCTAAGATAGATGGTTACCTTCCAGATGAACATATAGCAGGAAGTTATTGCCTTTTTACTCCCGATATCAACTGATTTTGCGCGGTTCCATAGTATTAAGGCCAGAATACTATGACCCAAAACCTGAACAACACAGAGACAGCAAATCATGTCATAGCGCTCGTGGACTCTTTACAAAACATTATGGAGTGAGCATTTTTGAGCCCCGTCATAGGGGTCGTTGCATTTACTCTTTTAATAATAACATAGGAATTTTAAAAGTCCTTATCTTTCCTTAAAAACAGAAGTAACTAAATATCTAGCTAGCAAGTTAGTGTATGCCAAAATCTAAGGAGCAGCAAAACATGTTAGCTAAGATAACATTGTGAGTGCAAAACCTCTGCTGCTTATGGATGAAATGATATCATAATATCAAACTAAGTGAGTGAAATCTCACTGCCTATGAGGTAACAATACAAAATACACAGCGCGTAAATTGTATAGGCGAAAAAAGCTATCATTCAATGGAATAAAATTTAACGGACAGCAACTAATATGATCCAGAGCTAATAAAACCAAAATATACTGTGATAAGTTTGCTCCAGGCAAAGGGAGACGTTGCTCCAACTAAAATTGCAACAGCATAAGCTACTTCCAGTAGAGAAATACAACTCCAGAACACCTGCCAAGGTCAGTTAGGCAGAAAAGAATAATCAGGTAAAAGAAAGAGTAACCTGTGGGACACTTGCATTCAGAAGATGAGTGAACTGAACTAACCCGCTTTTGACCCAAACGTACAGTAAAAGTTCGGATCCCAAATGTTTTGTCTCCTTCAAGATCAGGTACATCCTGTATAAAATCCAGTTTGAGCCAAAAAAAATGCTGGGTCAAAAAAATTGTAGAAATTATCTTTCTGAACAATTTCAAGAAAAAGAAAAATTACCACAATATTTAAATTAATTTGATCTACATTTTCCCATATTAAAACATCACATACCTTAAATAATGCTATAACTACTGAAAAGAAGCTCATGAATGCTGTCGCAAAGATTAGAGGCTTTGAAAAGACTGCTGGTCTTCTGTACACGTGAGTCTGGAAATTGCCACTACATTAGTATCCAGGCATTCAAGGTATCAGACAATCCAAAAGGAATAACTCGAAGATTGACAGACATGCTAGTCAGATAATATTTGGGTCCCAGCTATCCATATCAAGTTAATTAATTTTTAAGGTCCCTGTTTGAGTTCTCAAACGCTTACATTGGAACAAGTCATCCACTGAGACCGACCCTGTTTCTGCATATTCTAATATGTGTGAACCAGACATTGTCACATTGCAATTTTCTTTTTAAGTTCGTCTGTTCGACATCATTAACTATATCAGCTTTGTTATAGAGACATCCTGATTTGTCTGAGAAAAAAGGTCTATGAGCCATGTGGTTATACTGTGAGAGAGAGAGAGAGAGAGAGAGAGAGAGAGAAGAGAAGCAGGATAATAACGACCTGCATGTGAAGATAGAAGGCAAGTTGGACAACCACTGCTCGAACTGCTAGGATGCACATCGCTGCGGCCACTGCAAACCTTTTCCATCTCAGTAGTGGCAACTGAAATAGCACGGAGTTTCAAAGACCATTAACTCTTGTAACCAACTCTGTAAGTTATCATCATGTATAACATGACACAAATTTTGAAGATGCTTAACTGTTAACTAAGATAATTGAAAGTTCCAAAAGACCGTCAAGTGATAAAACCATCTATCAGTATATTTAACCATCATATTTGGTTTTCTATGCATCTATCATGCAGAATTTAGGTAGGAACAAACCCTCTACCTAGCCTTCAGAGAGATCTACGTGTACTGTCTGATATCATTCACCTAATAAGCACAAGTAGATGAGTAAAATACATTGACAATCATTCCCCTATTAACAGCTGCCTAGACTCTGTTTGAGTTATACACAGACCAACCATTGGTGAATAGAAGGTACAATAGAGCAAAATTGATAGATGCTCTGATATGTTATGTTATGAACTTGGCATGTCTGTCATACTCTGCAATCAGTCTGTTTCGGTCTATTTTTGCAATAAAATCCCTATTATGGTGACTTTGCAATATATTATGCAGAGACATGTTTTGACACACACCTTGGATAATTTTTTTATTTTCTTATTTTCCTAAACCATTTTTTTCTCATTTGATAAGTTCAAAATATATGTATCATAAACAAACTTGCACTATGAAAACCATTTTTTTCTCATTTGATAAGTTCAAAATATATGTATCATAAACAAACTTGCACTATGAAGATAGTAAATGCTTTCCGTGTGCAAAAGACCGCGACCTTTTTATGCTTATGTTATTCAATAGGAAACATTTCAGCCATAGTTTTTAGAAGAGTGAACTCAGGTACTCATAATTCAAAACATTAGAACTTATTAAACTCCCAATTTCAGTAATCATCTAATACCGGCATGCATGTTCAACTCTGTCAAGCTCAATAAAAACTCACTCCCCAATAGTCCTTGATCTTAAAGTAGAAGCAATGTTTCATTTCAGCCATAGTTTTTCAAAGAGTGAACTCGGGTACTCAAAATTCAAAACATTAGAACTTTTTAAACTCCCAATCTCAGTAATCATCCAATACCGGCATGCATGTTCAACTCTGTCAAGCTCAATAAAAACTCACTCCCTAATAGTCCTTGATCTTAAAGTAGAAGCAATGTTTCTCCATTTGATTTTTCCAAGGGAATATAAGCAATCAATTGAATCCTCAAAAATATATGACGTGGGAAAAATTGATTGAGATACCAACACCGCATTTGATATTTGCATGAGAGTTCCAGCATAGTGTTTCATGGTCAACAGTAACATAGTACCAAGCCCAAAGGTCCAGTTTCCGTCAGTGACTGAGAAGAATATTGTTAACTTTTGCAACAGGAATTTACATATATGTTTTCAATATGTCACCTTTAAATATCGAATTATGAAATTCAAAGAAGAAAAGGAATAACATGAATAACAATTATGTCAGAAGAGCCCTTTTCCTTTTCTAGTTTGTAAGTTTCTCACCTTCAAAATTAGTGAAGCTGAAGAAATGAGAAATCTGCCTAATCTCATGAGCTTAACACTTTACTGAGAGATCTAAAACGGTTTCATCACCGAAATATCAATAATCAAGCCTCTAGAACCTTGCAAACAATCCTATTGTACTTCCACTTTAATATATAGTATTTTCACTTACTAATTACACAAGAGTGGAAATATTATTTAGGATGTTCCAGATCAAGCACTGAAAACAAATATGGAGTGGGCAGTATATCTAAGATCCTTGCAGATTACTTTGGAGGCATGAAGCAATGCATTGCAACATTAAGTTCAAAAGCAATTTATACATATAGAGCATTATGAGTAACACATGCTCCTTTTAGGAGTTTCAGAATGATTTGTATGCTCATAAAACCAACTAACATGGTTCTCGTTTTAACATTTATTGCGAGAGATATTGGAAACATGACAAAAATCATAAGAGCAGGATCAAGCATTGACCAATTGTATATAGACTGCACTGTAACACATAACGAGCTATGCTTTCCACAGCTAATTGAGGAATGTAAAAAACTCAAATGTGAATAAAGCAATACCAACTCACATTGATTGAATACGCAGTTCCAAGCACAAAACTAATAAAAAGAGCCCAAAATAATGGCCATGAACCGACAATCCACCCAAGCCAAAAGCTCTGTAAGTGAAGAGAGGAAATGATTAGAACACTAAAGAATCCAGCTGCACTGCTCGAACATCCGATAAAAATAAAAATGCTAAACAGGACAAGATGTATTGTTTCTTTAATGGTAAGCTTAGTAAGCAAGTGATAGCAACATTAGGTAAATTTCCTTCTGCTGCTTGCATACTAGAATTATATCACTACATAAAGGTGCTGCAATATTCATTCATGTTTAAATTCAAGTTGATAATGTGAACTCTCCACTGATACCATGATGGAAAACGATGCAACAATTAGCACACCAGTCTTGAAGGAATATTCCCCTGATGCTAATGGAAGATATGGCTTGTTAACCTGTAATGAAACATCGTACATTTATAATTAGATTATCCAGATACAATTATCTTGAACCCTTTACAAGGTAAAGAAAGTCAAAAGGAGCTCTTAAGAACAACTCAACACAAACAACTTCATTTCCAATGTCCCAACTACAAGCCAAAAGAGTATACTAGGAAGAATAGAGAATAGGTGGAACACCTAGATTGTTTGGTTGGTTCAATACAGGGTCAGACGAGATATTCAGAGAAATGATTCAACCAACTGATCCTCCCAGCAGTTGCGTATATACACTATCAGCTGCTAGTGCAATAACTTTCAGGTCTAAAAGGAGGCAGTCTGAAATTACATTTTCCTCACAAAAAGATTCTTAAGATACCATGGAAAGGTTCATCTTTAGTAATACCTTGTCTATCTCAATGTCAGACAACTGATTTAGACCAACAATATAGATATTCATCATGAGTGCAGCAGCAATGGCCTGAAAAAGGAAGCAATGAATGTTTACAAATTGCATTTATCCAGTGCAACACAAAGCTCTTCAAATGATCAAAGATGCTTGGTGTATTACCTCCAAAACTCCTATGAAGAATAGTGGAGAAATATCTGACACCTTTTCAACTGCAAGGAGAGCAACTGACACAATACTCAATGCCTGTTGAGAAAAAAGTAAGGTTAGCTTTTTAACTTTGTCCTTTCCCTATGGAAACCAAAAACACAAAAGCAAGAAGAACCAGTATAAGTCGGATTTGTGAATAAATACAAGTGGAATCTTGGAGATCAACCAATCACCCTTAACTCTAGTGAAACTATATCATTAAACATAAACTTAACTGTGCCTATAACTGTGTGAGGCCTTGAAAACCTGTAAAAGGCATCTAATGCATTTATAACAGAGTTCAAAGGGCTCTTGGGTTTGTAATCGTCAGGCTGATTAGACTGCAGTGGGTGACCAGAGGCTGCATTTGCCAGATGCTTAATCTTTATTTTCTGATGGTATATGGATCTTTCCTTTGCACCTCTAATGTGATGCTTCAAATGATGCCGCTCTAATTTCACAACAGAAGTCCTATCTATGATATTCCGTACTTTGCACCTTGAAACTTGGAGTCCTTTATAAAAACCTGTTATTTGAAGGACTAGAATTGAATCAGATACTGAGGATAAAGGGAATGAAGAAAGAAATCATTTAATTCAAGTCAATGTTAAATATAACAAGAAAATTTCATATTACATGCTTATATATGCATTTCTATTAACAAACTGATGCTCAACTATTGCGGCAAGGAACTAGGATTAGCATATTAGAGATTTTATTGAATAATTAACATCAAATATTATGGAACAATTACTCGAATGTGTCAGAAACAGTTTACCCAAACAATTAAACTAAAGATTGATGAAATAATGAATAATCACGTGTGAGAAGCAACTTCAATCTTTTGGATGCATTGGTCTTATGTAGGTATGTTACTTATCACATATCTTAATGGCTCGGTAAGACCAGAAATGGGCCAGCTAGGATTGATATAATAAACATGTCCGCCAAATTAGCAAAGATGAAATGGGGTTATTGAGATTGATTGCAATCAACCTACAAGCCCCAACAAAGTAGCACTTGGTAATTAAGCTTTCAGCTAATGAGCTGCACGGTTTTAGTTATCAGTTTTTCCAATGTTTAATTTGAGCTAATATACTAATTTATTGACAGCCGGAGTAGTTGGTAGTCGGATCTTAAAGCAGAACCTTAAGGGGTTAAGTCTCTGTACCATAAGTTTGACTTTGGTAAATAATTGAATATGCATATCACCCAACTTTTGGCATCATGAATATCATAATGACGCTTCTGGGAAATGAAAAATAATCCAAACTTCAATTCCTTGTACGAAATTTTCCAAAGTACAGACTTCAACACAGAATTCTGCAATTATCTTTAATGTCCATGCAACTAATATTAGATGGTGGGAAGTGAAAAACTTACTTGGAAAATGCCCTGCCACTAAATCTTTATTCGTCCAACAACTACTACCTTCGTAAATTTTGCCATGCATGAGGTGAAACATATAAAAATGTACATTAGCATTAATTTAACACTTTCCGAAGAACAGACCATACCCAAAAACCAGAAAGAATAAGACTTGAAATTGTACCCTATGGCACACGCCTTTTTTTATAATAATTAAAAAAAAAAACAGAAAATCTAAATGGTAGATATTTGAGACTGTCATGCTACTGCTTATTTTTAGCACATTTTGTTTTGCAGGTAATGTAATAGGCACGACACCGTGATCCCAAAAGAGAAAATAAAACTCTAAATTACTCCCCTAAGCTTGTAAAATTTTTTCATGAT
The DNA here is from genome assembly GCA_030444775.1 of Atalantia buxifolia. Taxonomy (NCBI): domain Eukaryota; kingdom Viridiplantae; phylum Streptophyta; class Magnoliopsida; order Sapindales; family Rutaceae; genus Atalantia; species Atalantia buxifolia. The sequence continues at coordinate 20,630,811 of CM059834.1, read as the reverse complement.
TTCATATATTGATTTCTACAGCATTTAAATAAAATAAAATAAAATCTCATATTTCTTGCTTTGACTTGTAACCAAAATAAACTAACCAAGATGTTCAATAAACAAATTTTTTTAAAAAATCCAGATAACAAGAGTCAAAATGAAGTTAAAAAAAAAAAAAAACTAATCTTACCAGAGGAAACTAAAGCAGAACTGGGAGAGAACCCAACAAGCAAAGACTCCATTAGATTAATACTTGCCCTCTGCGTCGGCAAATAAGGAACACTTTGGTACTGTTCATGAACTGAAAGCTGAAAACTTTTGGGCTCCAATTTAATCTCTCTCTATACAAAGTAAGAAAAAAAGCTGCATTTTAATTGGAATAGACATTTTTAATCAAATTTGAAATGGTCGTTGAAGCTGCAAATGAGTTTGCTGGGAACCATTGGCCTGTAGTGGTGGCCCTGGGGAGCGCCTGTTGTCCCACTGGAGTTACGTGTAACGGTGTAAGCTTCGGATTCGTGCTGTTAACTTTTGTTGCTGTTCGGATCTTTACTCACTTGGATCCTTGACGGGCATCCACGTCATTTCAAAATCTCTTCGCTTTCTAGTTTTTAACCAATTAAATAAAATTATTTAAAAATCACCAGCTCAAATATTTTTTAAGGCCCACTTAATCAATGATTATTGGATAACATAAATAAAAAAAAAAATTATTTGTCATTAGTATTGATTAAATGTTCGATAAAAATTTAATTTAACACTGAATTTTAATTTCATATTTTAGTCGATTAAAAATCATTTAGTCAAAGCGGATGCACTTTGTAATGTCCAGACTTCAATCGATCATTCGCTGTGGCAATCAATATGGATTTGTCCTATTACGTATTTTGCAATTAAAATATCAATAAGATTCTATCAAGATCAGGGTCAATTTCAATTTGCACTCAAAATTAAGTGGATTACTCTCATCCAATTAAACGTCATAGAAGCAAATTATGGATAGTCAAAGCAAATCCCTAATGATATTTTGGAAAGAGTTTTTCTTGCTTACAGTGGTGATGAAATAAGCTTGGCACAAAGTCCACTATAAATATAAATGAGTGGTTACAAACATTAACAATTAAATAATAACAGGTACTTGCTGCCAGTTGGCCTTAGGCACCCAACTATGTACTTAAAGTTAAAGGATGGTGAAATGGTCCGATTTGGCCATTCCTTCGATTGACTCGATCGTAATTTTAAAGGCTGTGGCCATAATTTAAATGATCAAGGATCGGGTTAAGGCTCATGGAATTAGGGTTCGACTACATTTGGGTCTGGGTTAGAGTTAGGGTTTACAAAATAACTTTGTCGCAACTGCACCCTTAATTATATTTGTTTATAATTTGAATTAATTTGGTTATTTTTTTTGTATTTGATTTGTTTACTTGTTGTTAGTTTGACATGTTGTATTGTCGTTAAAGTTAAATAAAAATTAATTTATTAAATTCCCTACAACTAAATTCAACATAAAATTAGAACAATAATGATACAATATCATTAATAATGAATGAAGAATAGGAGTCTCATTCTAATCTAAAAAATAAAAATAAAAAGCAAAAAAAAAAACTACAACTTGACTCAAATAAAGTCAGACCCCGACATTTAGTTTGTAGGACTGAACGTTAAAGGTTAGGGCTTTTCATTTTAATCATAAGATTAAGTTAAGACTCGACAAAACTTAAATCTGATTATCTGAACCTGCCCATATTTAAATTGGAAGTAGGAGTTCGAGTTTTGCCCTTGTGTGCTAGAACTCTTTCTCAATGAATAGAATAAGTATATCTCTCTAAATTAATGAGAATATAAACTTAGGTTGTGCCTCAATAATATTGATCTAGATTGTTCCCACTACATCTCTAATGATAAATATATCCATGAGAGTTGATACATCTCTCCAAATTAGTGAGGGTATGAGTAAAAATTTAGATTGCGTCTCAATATAATTAATCTAGATTAGTGCCAATGTATCTCTAGCAAAAAATCTACGTAGGGTTCTTATTGTAACATATTCCATATTTATGGGAAAAAAAGGGTGCTAAAATACTCCCATATATAGAAGCAAGACAAAAGATATCATTTTCACTGGCAGAGTCGTGGATGCGCTCTGAAATTGAAACTTCTCGATAAGAACGCAAATTGTGATTTAAAAGTGTTTGAAAGGACTAACCTGAGATGTCGGCACATTCATAGACACACAATAGAGCGAAAGCTTTAGTTCCGTTGCGGACCATTACTATCGTATTTGCTCCAAAATAATTAATTAATTATGCAAATTCCACCAATTTTTTAAACTTAACAAATACTCAACTTCTCTCAATTCCCCCATAGCACATGCATTACAGCGCAGAAAAAAGTTAACTAAATTCTTAATTTTATTCTATAATTCCATGCACGTCATTCACGAAATGCCAGTGGTTCTGCTTCTAAATTATAAAATACAATGAAAAATCAAATATAAATATGAACTTTGAGGATGTATCATCCCTTAGGGGCTTGAAAACCAGTATCATAGTATGAACTTTGAGGTACATGCAGATATTGTTCATGCACCATAAATTTAATTAACTCAATTCAATGGGTGGAGTTTAATCTTTGCACCCAGATCGTAACAATTAAAAAAAAAAAAAATCTATGAAAGGTAAAAATTATGTCCTCATTTTTTCCCAGCCCATTATTAAAATAAAATAAAAATATTTGTAGTTGGCGTCATCTTCAATGAACACCAATCATCGAAGATAGATTAGTGCATCTCACCAAACCCAAAACAGTACACAGAGAAGCAATGTTCCCGTCTTGACTCTGAAACACAAACACAGAAGACACTTACTCTCACTTACTTCACCGCAATCAAATTATGGAGGGAACAATCTTCCCAAACAGGCCGGTACCTCCAATTCGAAAGAAACCATCAAAACCAAACCCACCACTCAAATTCAGCTCTGCAACGCTCCCACCACCTCCTCCACAGTCACCCCCCTCAGTCCCTCTAGACTCCCTCATTCAACACCTCCACCATCTCTCATCATCATCATCATCCCCTCTTCACATTGCTGCTGCTTCCACTGCCCCAAAGCGCGCCATTTCCGAGAAGCCCACTTCAGTTTTTGATGGAAAAGACGACGAGGGTAGTGTTTCAAATGACGGGTCGTTTGAGTTTTTGTCAAAAAGGGGTGAGCTGATTTTTAATTCTATTGTGGGTTGTCCTTTGAATAGCTTGAACGAGTTCTTTGATAATTCACAGCATGAGTTGCTTGGAATTGATTTGGTTACTGTATTGAAAGCCTTAGATGTATCGGGTTACAGGGAAAGAGCGCTTTTGTTGTTTGAATGGCTTGCTGTGAATTCTAGTTTTGAAAATGGGAAATTGGATAAAGAGGTTATCCAGTTAATGGTTAGGATTCTGGGGAAAGAGTCACGGCATTCGATTGCTTCCAAACTACTTGATTTGATTCCGTTAGAGGAGTATTCACTTGATGTCAGGGCGTATACAAGTATTCTTCATGCCTACTCTAAGGCCGGGAAGTATGAAAAGGCTATAAGTTTGTTTGAGAAGGTGAAGGAGATGGGGCTGTCTCCTACATTGGTTACTTACAATGTAATGCTTGACGTTTATGGGAAGATGGGTCGGTCTTGGGATAGGATTTTGGGACTTTTAGATGAGATGAGAAGCAGGGGACTTGAATTTGATGAGTTTACGTGTAGTACGGTTATATCTGCATGTGGGAGAGAGGGTTTGTTGACTGAAGCAAAAGAGTTTTTTGCGGGATTGAAGTTGGAAGGGTATGTACCAGGGACTGTTACTTATAATTCGTTGCTTCAGGTGTTTGGGAAAGCGGGGGTTTACTCTGAGGCATTGAGTATTTTGAAAGAAATGGAGGATGATAATTGCCCGCCTGACTCTGTGACATATAATGAGGTTGTGGGTGCTTACGCGAGGGCTGGATTCTATGAGGAAGGGGCTGCTTTAATAGACACAATGTCAAGTAAAGGATTAATGCCAAATGCTGTTACATATACTACTCTGATAGATGCCTATGGAAGAGCTGGGAAGGTGAACAAGGCTTTAAGGTTGTTTAACAAGATGAAGGAGTCGGGTTGTGCTCCAAATGTGTGTACCTACAATGCTGTTCTTGGGATGTTGGGGAAGAAAGGGAGGTCCGAGGAGATGATGAAGATACTCTGCGATATGAAATCCAGTGGATGTTCCCCAAATCGTATCACATGGAACACTATGCTTACAATGTGTGGTAATAAAGGTTTGGACAAGTACGTGAATCAAGTCTTTCGGGAAATGAAGAGCTGCGGTTTTGAACCTGATAGAGACACATTCAATACCTTGATTAGTGCTTATGGTCGCTGTGGCTTAGGAGTTGATGCTACAAAAATGTTTGAGGATATGATGAAGACAGGATTCACCCCATGTGTTACAACTTACAATGCATTTTTGAATGCTTTGGCTCGAAGAGGGGATTGGAAAGCAGCAGAATCTGTCATTCTGGACATGCAAAATAAGGGCTTCAAGCCCAGTGAAACCTCATACTCACTGATGCTCAACTGTTATGCAAAGGGTGGGAATCTGAAGGGGATAAGGAAGATTGAGAAGGAAATTTATGCTGGTCGTATCTTTCCTAGCTGGATGCTTTTAAGAACCCTCATTCTTGTAAACTTCAAATGCAGAGCTCTGCAGGGCATGGAGAGGGCATTTCAGGAATTGCAAAAGCATGGATACAAACCTGATTTGGTTATATTCAATTCTATGCTTTCAATTTGCGCCAAAAACAGCATGTATGACCGGGCTAATGAGATGGTGCACTTGATTCTCGAAAGTGGGATGCAACCTAATCTTGTCACCTACAATAACTTGATGGACATGTATGCCAGAGCCGGAAAATGTTGGAAAGCTGAAGAAATCCTCAAAGGAATCTTAAAGTCTGGTGGAACGCCAGATCTTGTTTCATATAACACTGTTATCAAAGGATTTTGCAGGCAAGGGCTAATGCCGGAGGCCATGAGAATGCTTTATGAAATGACAAATAGAGGCATTCGACCATGTATCTTTACCTACAATACTTTTGTATCCGGCTATGCAGGGCAAGGAATGTTTACAGAAATAGATGAAGTGATTAAGCATATGTTTCAGCACAATTGCAAACCAAATGAGCTGACTTACAAGATTGTGGTGGATGGTTATTGTAAAGCTAGAAAGTACAAGGAAGCCATGGACTTTTTGTTGAAAATTAAGGAGACGGATGATTCTTTTAATGATGAATCTGTAAAAAGACTTACTTTCCGTGTTCAGGAGATCTTGGAATCTTAGTTTTATGAAATATCTCTATTACTTTGTCTTCATCTCTTCTTTAGATATTTACGGGCATATGAATTCTGAAATACTGTTGAAGCTCAAGAGAGCAATAATGCAGGTCTTTCTGCTGTGTCATGTCATGTCAAAGTTATTACGGAGGTCTATCTGGGCATGCTGAACCTTTCTGCAGCGGGTAAGTGAACTGATCTTAGCCATTGCTGTATGCTTCGTGTTCTTGCCATGTCAAATGTAACAAAACTTTCCTTTTTTGGTGATTGTATAATTTTTTTTTTCTTTTTGATTGTTCTTGTTCTTTAAGCGCTTTTTTTTCCAGCATAATTGTTTAATCGGTTACAGTTAGATGGGCACATACAAATATGTCTTTGAGATATTCTCCAAGGATATTTTCTGATTCTTAGTTTTGATGATGGTTTACAACATCTTAATCACAAACAAACAGGACCTTAGTTGGTTAGTTGGCAAGTGTGTAAGGCCAATGGAAAGCAGATATATTTATTAGCTCGTTTTATCAAATAAATTCTTTTTTTTTTTATAAAAAAAATCCCCTTTCAAATTCCTGTCAGTAAACTGCTTTTTCGTGTTCCATCACCGTTCATGCTTAATAGGAAAGCTGCTTCTGCTCGCTTAGGAAACTCGTATACAGCACTTTCCTTCCGCCATTGAATTGCTACTTCATATTAATTACTAAATGGGATCACGTGAACGCTTTTAACCAATCTTGCTTTAAAACAAAACGTCGAAGAGAAAATGAAAAAAGAAAAATTACTAGTACAGGAATTACGCGATTTAATGGGTCTCTGTATTCACGAGATGCAACATTTAATTGTTCGCTTAAAATAGAAACCAAATATTCGCATGTGAAAAGGTCTTTCGCACCCGGATACATCTGCGGCAAATAATAGAATCCGAAGCATCCGATTTTGAATGGACAAACTCAAAATGACCCAATAATTTTCTCTTAAACCGATGGATGCTGAACAGGTACTCTCGATGCATTACACTCCAACTATCAATTCCTAATGTTTTCATATTCGATTGAGAGTTGAGACACACTCAATAAAAATCGTCGATTGATATTTTCTTATATCTATACGTATATAATCACACGACACAACTCACATGGAGCCATATTGAGATATATCTAAACTTAATGACACTACAGGGAGATATTAGATTTCATCGTATTTAATTATATTTTCGTAAGTGGAGATATTTTAGCCCGTGTGGTAAACCGGATCACTTTCGCATTAAAGGCGTATTTAAAATTCCCCACGCAATTTGTACAGAAATTGGTGGATAGAAACTTCCTGTTAATTGTTATTAAGGACAAAATTTATCTATTTGTTTTAAAATGTCTCTAATCTTTTGATAAATGATCCCATTGACACCATCCGTCTTGTTTTATGTTGGTTTACATTGCAATAATAAAACCCAACCTAGAAAAGTTAAGAGCAAAACATGATTTAAATTTTAAGGAGTTGAAAATATGTTTTTATATTCTCTATTGCACGAAACATGTATCGTTGTTGCCATTCCACTCATACCACACTTCAGGAATTTGTAAATATTTACACGAATAAAATCCTTACTTAATAAAATATATAAATCTAGAGGCGTTCATGTAGTTTATTTTAGAAGCTTTGTGAAAATGACGCATAAATCTCTAAAATTTGTCTTAATGTAAAATATAAATCCTTTTTTAATAGTGTTGTTCATTTATTTACAGACACCATATATATATATATATATATATATATATATATATATATATATATATATATATATATATATATATATATATATATATATATATATATATACACGGTCAACACTCAATATGATAATAAAATCGATTGAAAGTAAGATTAAATAAAAAAAAATACACTTGTTAACAATCGTGCAAATTAAAGAAAGGTATATGTCCACTTATTATACATATAGGCATGAAAACTTCACTGTTTTTTTTTTTTTGTATATATATATATATATATATATATATATGTGTGTGTGTGTGTGTGTGTGTGTGTATTTGCAACTATTCACTGATTTTTAAAAAATGATTTAGAATGCTCTTTTATTATCTTTAAGTCCAAGCTTCAGCACAAAACCAGAAGACCCGAAAACGAAAACCCAAGCCCAAAACCCAAACCCAAGTCCAAAACCCAAAAACGGCTTGTAGATTTTTCTCATCCATCAAACAAGGCGGTGAGGGCGCACAAGGCACACAAAAATTTACAAAAATTCTCTCTCTTTCCGGAGGAAAAAAAAAAAGAAAAAGAAAAAGAAAAAGAAAAGAACAAGGAAAAAAATAACTCAAATACTGTCTCTGCGCAAGTCCTTAGCTAAACTCTCCCGAACATTACTCACCCCACGTTTCTTTGCTCACCTTTTTTTTTTTTTTTTGCTTACCAGTTTTCCTATTTAACCCCTAGGTATAGGGTTTGCTATTTCCCCATTTCTCAAATGGGTTGAATTTTTTTTGTAATTTCTTCTTGTATTTTTGGGTTAATTCATGGAGTGGGATAGTAATTCTGATTTTAGCGAAGACGAGGACGAGGAATTGACGACGATTAACGACGACGACGACGATGCTGCTTTTGGTGGTGGCCCGCTGCCTTTCCCTGTCGGGAACTTGCTCCAAACGGCGCCCTGTGGGTTCGTTGTTACTGATGCTCTTGAACCCGACCATCCCATTATTTATGTCAATTCTGTCTTTGAGTCCATCACTGGGTATCGTGCCGAAGACGTTCTGGGTCGTAATTGGTCAGTACTCGAACTCACATGTTTTTTCATTTTAATTTTACCTTTCGTTTTTGTTAGTTATTTATATAATTCATAACATAAGCTTGGACTTTGAATTAAACGGGTGTCTTTATATTGCTATTTGATTAAGTTTGTTAAACAAAGGTAGCTAAATGAGGAGTTTTCATTTTTTTTTCTTTTCTTTGAGCTAATTGTTTGAACAAACTAGTTGAATTGTATCCGTTTGATAATTCGGCTAGCTTTCGGTTGGTTAATTTCTTCTTGGAGGTCCATCTTAGAATCTTTCTCTAAATTAAGGGGTTAGGATGAACACAACTGAGTTTGAGCACAAGATATAGACCTTTCTGTTTATTTCTTGTCAGAAAAGTTCTGTAGGCAATGGTACTTGAACTAGGAAATAAATAATTAGTTTAAAAAGTTACGGCTAGAGAGCCTGTGTTGATGCTTTCTGTTGTTTCTTTACCTAAGCTTCAGTTGGAAACCAATATATCATATATGCTTGTTGATGATTTTACCCCTGTACGTTTGGGAAAACTTAGTAGACGTCTTCATTGATTTAGCATGGCTTTCATCTTAGGGTTAGTTACTTCCTATAAGAGTGTGCTAATGTTTCTTGTCTTTCTGACATTTATCAATGTTAAGCGGATAGAGATGATACCTAAACCTTTTAGATCATTGACATAGATTGAGGATCTGATTGTAGAACCTTGAGGCAGAATTTGGGCTTGTGTTAAAGACAAACCTTTTTACGGTCATGCTCGTAGGAAAAATGCATGTGACAGATTGAGAAAGATAACCGTAGAGCACATAAGAAACAGGGAAAGAGTTGAAATAAGGTCTCTGCTCTTTGAGCAGATGATCTTTTCTTAGGGGATGATACATCTGCTGTGGAATATTAGTATCCTCGATTTTTCATCTGCAAGTCACATCTGTTGTAATTGCAAGTACAACCCAATTTCGTAAATGTTTTCCCAACTGCTATCAATTCTCTCTATTTACAAAAAGATGAGGAGGGAAGGAAGCCTTTGTTGACAGCTTGTTCACACTTTCATAAAACTCTATTCAAGTAATGCATCCCTTTCTGTTTCTTATCATTAGTTGTTATCCAAACAGCTAAGAAGATGAGAGATCTTGGGGCAGAAACTAATGATGGGATGTACGATAGCCCATGTTGAGTAAATTGGCCCGGTGATAATTTTAATTTATTTTTTCCTTTTTGAATATAGTCATTGTGTTATTTGACACTTCAACTTTGTGACCATTGCTATTTTTCAGGTGAAAATTTTCCCTGTTGATGTTATCTTGTAAATGTGTAAATTTGGCATAAGCTGTATGAATATAAAGCCTTGGAATGTGGGTTTATAGAGATTTCCTCCCGTCAACCCCCATCGGCTGTATGGAATGATATAGAATTCCAATAGTACCATCAAATAAAATGTTGCACGTATATGGAATCTTGAAATTTGGCTCATAGAGGTTTCAGGTTTGCTTTTATGTCAAGGGCGGAGGTACTTAATGAAAAATTTCCCAATTTTTTTTTTGTGGAATTTTGAGATTTTGTGTCAGTTAAATGAAGAAAATGTATCATTTTGTGACTTCTCTTGTGTGTGCGTGCGCGTGCGCCTGTGTGCACGTGCATGTATGCTATTATTTAGGTAGTCAGAAATTTCCTAATTGAGGGTTTTTATTCATTAACTCTTCATCTGTGATCTTGAGGCATGTCATTGAATTTCAAATATCTTAATTATTTTACTGCAAATTTTGGCATGAAATGTGATCCTTCACTGGTTGTGTTTAGTGCTTTTGTGTTCTGGTAACAGTTTTTTGACAGATACCTCCACTGATCAACTAATATGCATATTTGGATTCTTTCTCAAAGGATCTAGTTTAATTTATTCTCTTTTTGTCGTTCATATTTCCAAAAGTTATTAAGTGTTTCTACAATCATTAAATGAACTTGTTTTATTTGGTTGACTATCTATCTAAACATATATTGATTGTTGATATTGGTCAACAATTCATACAATTGACATTTGATGGATCAATAGATTTACCAGTGACTGATACTAATTACTGTATTTTTCAAGTAAGAAATTCTAGTGAGCTAAATTTCTTGGGAATTTGGATTGTCTTTGGAGGAGCACTGATAGGTTATGTACTACATTGAAAAATGAATTAATGTTTATATTTTCCTTTATGAATAGAAATTTTGATTTTGTTGTCAATGTATTATTTAGTGAGATTCTTAATAGATATTCTTGCAGAGGAAAGATATTATGTACAACATTTGATTCTTAATAGATATTCTTGCAGAGAAATAGATATTATGTACAACATTTTGATGGATTACATCAAAAATTTTGTTTTATTTTTGTATGCCTTAAAGCTAAGACTGTGATTTTGCAGAATTGACTTGTTAGGGCTGCTATGACCTTTTTTTCCCTTGCTTTCCATTGGTTGAACTTGCCTGTTTTTAAATAAATATAGATTGAATGGTTGCTATTTGGTCATTAGCCACCCTGTATGATGTTTTGACGCTTTGTTGCAAGTCTTCGATATTATTTTCAGTTCTTTGTGTTTTTGTCCACTCTTTTGGGATCAATTTAACAGAGTATGTTTGCTTTCTCTCCTCTTACTTGCAATTCTTGATTGCTGATCATTTATGATCTTGATTGTTCTTGGGTCATCATTTGATTAGATACTGATTGATGATTTTTTTCCCCCTTGTTTGGTTGTGAAATTGTGGCATCACAGCCGTTTCCTGCAATGTAGAGGGCCATTTGCAAAGAGAAGACATCCATTGGTGGATTCCTCTGTAGTTTCAGAAATTAGGAGATGTCTTGAGGAGGGTATTGAATTCCAAGGCGAGTTGTTGAACTTCCGGAAAGATGGATCCCCTCTGATGAATAGATTGCGACTGTCTCCTATATATGGAGATGACGAAACAATAACTCATGTCATTGGAATCCAGTTCTTTACAGAAGCTAATGTTGATCTAGGTCCAGTGCCGGGATATCCTGTTAAGGATTTTCTAAAATCATCTGAATGGCGGCGATCCTTTTTTTCTGGCAACCGTACTTTGCCAGTAGGAGACCGAAATGTTTGTCGTGAAGTTTGTGGGATATTTCAACTGAGTGATGAGGTTCTATCCCTTAAAATACTTTCGTGGCTATCACCAAGGGATATTGCATCAGTTGGTTCTGTCTGCAGGCGATTTTATGAGCTCACAAAGAATGAGGATCTTTGGAGAATGGTTTGCCAGAATGCCTGGGGTAGTGAAACAACTCGTGTTTTAGAGACTGTGCCTGGTGCAAAGAGACTGGGCTGGGGTCGGTTGGCGAGGGAGTTAACTACTCTTGAAGCTGCAACATGGAGGAAGCTAACAGTTGGGGGCACTGTTGAACCTTCACGGTGCAACTTTAGTGCTTGTGCAGTTGGGAATAGAGTGGTTCTTTTTGGTGGAGAAGGGGTAAATATGCAACCTATGAATGACACTTTTGTACTGGACCTGAATTCTAGCAACCCAGAGTGGCAGCATGTCCATGTGAGCTCTCCTCCACCAGGTCGTTGGGGTCATACTCTTTCTTGTGTAAATGGTTCTCATTTGGTGGTGTTTGGAGGCTGTGGAAGGCAAGGCTTACTCAATGATGTTTTTGTGTTGGATTTGGATGCCAAGCCTCCAACCTGGCGTGAAATTTCTGGATTGGCTCCCCCGCTTCCAAGATCATGGCACAGCTCTTGCACTCTTGATGGTACCAAATTGATAGTTTCTGGTGGTTGTGCAGATTCTGGAGTTCTTTTAAGTGACACATTTCTGCTTGATCTCTCAATGGAGAAACCTGTTTGGAGAGAGATACCTGTAACGTGGACCCCACCTTCTCGTCTGGGCCATACACTCTCAGTCTATGGTGGTAGGAAGATACTGATGTTTGGGGGTTTGGCTAAGAGCGGTCCCCTTCGCTTTCGTTCTAGTGATGTGTTTACAATGGATCTAAGTGAGGAGGAACCTTGTTGGAGGTGTGTAACTGGAAGTGGAATGCCTGGTGCTGGAAACCCGGGGGGCATAGCTCCTCCTCCTAGGCTCGATCATGTGGCTGTGAGCCTTCCGGGTGGAAGAATTCTTATCTTTGGTGGGTCAGTGGCTGGTCTTCACTCAGCGACCCAACTTTATCTCCTGGACCCTACTGAGGAGAAGCCTACATGGAGAATACTGAATGTACCCGGACGACCTCCAAGATTTGCCTGGGGACACAGTACTTGTGTTGTTGGGGGTACAAGGACTATAGTCCTTGGAGGTCAAACTGGGGAGGAGTGGATGCTAAGCGAGCTTCATGAGCTATCATTGGTTAGTAAGTAATATGTTCTGACAGACAATATGGAGTGGCAGGCTGCTGTCAAAGGGATCACAAAGAGTCTGCAACTGGAAAATATGATAATTCTGAGGCAATTCAGTCCATGGAGAACAGTGGTCAGTTACTGAAAAACTCTTGACAACTATTAATCAGGACGTCTGTGTGTGAAGTGGTTGTTCATAATGAATTCTTGTACAAGGTTGTTCTGGCCCGGGATGAACTTTTCAATGAGTGACTTGAAACCATGTTTAATTTTTTGTAAGGTTTTGCGTGATCCTGCACATCTCTGCTCACAATCTACTCTCTTGCTAGGTTAGTTGTATTTGTTAGACAGCTAGGTATTTATCCATAGGTTTAGTTTCTTGCTATGCTCACCTGCTACATTCATTCAGCATCTGTAATTTAAACCCATAAAAAAGGCAAAAAGAGTTGCATGTTTATAGTATTATTGCTAATGTTTGAATCTGTTATTTATGGCCACTCTTTAAGTGTGAGTGTGCCCCTTCTGGAGGGGTTATATATGTACATATATAAATATAAATAAGTTGTATATCTTGCTTTCAAATTTCTGAAAGTCCTTCCTGTTGTGGTAGAAATAGGTCAAGTGTTGAAGGATTACATGCCACTAATTCCTACTTTTTGGAGTTCAACCATATGGTTTTTATTTTGTTGGGATTTGCTTGACTATGGAATGGGTGATGTATTGGCCATGGAACTGGGACTCTTGGTTTGCAATCTAGAGCATACTGCTTGGGAATGTAACACTTGCAACCTTAATCTATATTTTACACTTCGCAAGATTTCTTCTACTCTGCAAGTTTTACGTTTGTTCTTTTTCTTTCATTCTAGGTTGTGGAAGTCACGACCTAGTATCTTTGGTATACACAACATACATACACTTCGAAGGCTCTTTCTATTTTTTAGGGATGAAGCTACAGTTGTGGTCAGAGAATGTAATTTCCTTTTTTTTTCTTTTTTCATTATTTTCGGGGAGTGGGGACAGCAAAAGTAACATGATTATTGAAGAGAAGGCATCTTATGTCTTTTTGCGCTTACATGGATAAGACTATAAGAGAACTGGTAAACTTGCATTTTGATTAATCTCTTTGTTTGTTTCTTCTTCTGTTTTTCATTTGTCTCTGATGTGAAATCATGAAAAGCTGGGCAAGAGATGGGGTGGGCTGATATTGGACTTCATTTATATATCAAAAAGATAAAAGAGAGAGGATAGTTAAGTAGCTGGGGATGCCAAGTTACTTTTAGCTTTATGCTTCTTGTCAAACGTTTAAGCCAAAAAAGTGGGATTCCGGAAACAACGAGGACTCGAATGTCTAAAGCAACAATATGCTTTTAGCTTAAGTAGGTTTTAAGGCTTTGGTTCAACGCAATGAGAGGTTGCATTTCGCGGCACCATACGCATTTTCTCATCACAGACAGTATCTACACTTGAAATACGAAGACAAATCAAAGCCGCCACAGTAACCGTATCACTATGGTTCGGTTATCAAATTGTATCAATATGGTCCTGTTATCGAGATTGCCCTGATTGTTTTATTGGTTCTTGAATCTTAATCTTTAATAAAGAATATGAATATATTTTCAGAAAAGTAGACAAAGAACAATTGCATGAGAAGCTGGCGATTTTACAGCTGTTGTAGTAGTATACGCCTATACGGTGTGTTTCATTTAATACAAAATGTGCCATTTTCTAATTTTATGAAAATAGAAAAGAAAACTCTCATAAGCTAAATTTTAACCAGAACCGCCCGCAGACACCGAAATGTTATAATACCGTATTGTCTGGTCAAATAACGGCAATAATAATATACTATTTACAGAAAATGAAATTAAAAAAAAAAATCTTAACGAGACCCTCTATGATTTCCCGTAATTATTAATATCAAGAAGTGTAAAGATATAGTCAAAAAGAAAAAAAAAAAAGGTTATCTATCTTTACTTGATATTAGTGGATCCTAGTAGAAATTAGAATATTGATGCTATATTCAAATCTTCGTTCGATTTTGTCCAAAATTCTTGAAAATTGTTGGATTTTTCAACTAATATAATACTACTTGAATGATTTTGGGGCTTTATTTTATTCCTTTTTTCTGACCCTTTTTTTTTATGCATTTTAGGTTCCTATGTTTCACTAAATGTAAATATCGCTGGAAATTGGAATGTTTCATAGGGGGCTTAAATAATATATTTGTTAGTTATTTTTTTTGTGGTATTACAAAGTTTACGGGGGGTTTCAATAGAATTAATACCTAGAGACGAACGACAAAGATCGAAAGATCAGCAACAGCCTGGGGCTGCGTGCAAAACAGTTCACTTCAGTCTTGAGACTTCACTGCACTCGCTTTCTCTGTTTCTCACTTTACGTTCTCTTTGGCTCTTTTACTTTCCCAATTATCTCTTCTTCTTCATTCTTTCACTCTTTTAAACAACTTTCTCACTTATTTTCTCTACAATTTTCCACAATGCCAATCAGCAAGGACCCCGCCACGCCGCCGCCAATGATCGGCAAAATCGGGCCCTACACTGTCTTCATGACTCCACCTTCCACCCCAAAACCCGCCGACGATCCCGTCTTTAACTCCCCTCACAAGAAAGTGGTGGCTCCGCCGCCTCCCGTTCAGCCTCCCCCCCATCAGTTTGAGAAATCTGTTGCTGCTGCTGCTGCTGGTGATATTCACTCTGGCTCTGTTTCGGGGTTCTTCAGAAATGCTGTCACCAAAGTCCAAAACGGTATCCTGTTTTAAATCGCTGTTATTATTGAGTTTACGTAATTTATTTTGCACGTGGGCGTTTCTGTTGTCTGGGTTGCTTTGTTTGTTTGTTTTTTTTTTTTTTTGGGGTTGGGGGGGTGGGGGGTGTGGAAGGAATTCATTAGAAATGGAAATGTTTTTGGTATCTTGCTTAGTTGTGGGTTTCATTTTTGGTTTTGCTGTTTGGTTTGTGAAGAAGTGGAGGAAATTTTGTGGAACTGGAAATTGAAAATGAGAATCGTGGCAATGGATCTTTGATACAGAACAGGAAAAAGATAAAGTTATGGATATTTGGTTTTGTGATTTTTCTTCATTTTCTCTGCTACTCGATGGAGCTTTGTTAAATATTTTGATTGCTAGCAAAGTAATAAGATTTGTTTTTTGTTTCTGTAACTAATCAAGTGTAATTGGGAAATTTTGCAGCTCATTCAAGTTTGGATGATCATTTGGCACGCTGGTTTGGATTAAATCAGTCAAAGTATCAGTGGGCATTGGATGATTATTATGAGAGCAAAGGATTGGTGAGCTTGATTGAATAAAATGGCGTAAATGTTCTGTTATTGTTTTTCAGCTTTCTACACTGTTAATTTTCGTTGAAGTATTCCTTTTATTTGTTTGTTCTGTTTTTAATTTTTAGTCTTGAGGATTTCTGTTCAGTTGGTTAGTAATCAGAGATCAAATAATGCCTGATTATTTTATGTCTTTAGCTACTTTAAACGTCATTATTAATAGTATGTTTGGTGAAGAAAGTATGTATCAATGGACATCTGGTCAAGGAACTTGTGAAGTAGCTTTAAAGCAATTGGTTTCATGATTATACTTATTACTATGGCTTTTGCTTCATCATTGGTGATTGAAACTCATTTCTTTTGCGTAAGTCTACTTTCAATTCAGTTTTATTCTTTAGCATGCTCTTGGAACATTAAATTGTTCAATTTGTTATTAGTCTTTAATTATAGAATCCTTAAATAGAATTTGCTCAATCTCCTTGGGAAAGCTGGTTAAATCATGTTGATCTTTTCATTTCCCATTCAAGAATTTTTGCATTTTTGATCCTATGGTTATATTGCAGACTTTGATAAATATTATGAGGACCTTAATGAAAGTGTGTTATATGTGCAAAAATGCACCATTAGTACTGGAAGAATCTGCACGTCAAAAGGTCTTGGCAGTTATGTTACTGCAATTTTGCAAGTTGCATGTAACTTTCTTCTTCAAACTTGTTTGCAGCAACAGGCACCCTAGCGATAGATAATGTCCAATTCCAAAATTGAGAACTTTTTTCTCCCTCTTTTGCGTGATGATAGATTATAGTACTCTTAGTCTTTTAGAAAAGGGTCAGAAACTTGTTCTTTGACATGGAACTTGCAGCCTTACATGTATGGTAATGGTGGCAAAAGAGCTGGATCTTGGGTGGTCTTGGGTTGGACATGGAGGGTTGGTTTTGGTGGAGAATTAAGGATATTTACCTGCAAATATGGAGCCAGATCTACTGCAAGGAATACAAATCGAAACAGTTGTCTATGTTGGTTAAAAAATCAGTATAAAATGATTATGTGCTGATTATAAAAAATTGCCTGGTCACTGTTTTCCACTTCAGGACAAGGTTTTACTGCAGTTATAGTCTGCTCTAAAGTAGCCAGATCAGGTCTAGTGATTTGCCTGGCCCAAAATGATGAAGGAGTTAAGAAGGAAAGGAAAAAAGGAAAAGAAAAAGCTCGTTTTTTCTTCTAAACATCTGTTGAAATTGCCATTATCTCCACAAGTGTTTACAAAGATGTGGGTACTTACTATTAGTTGCTTTGTTCTTACCACAAAGATAATGCTGCAGTGTGGTAAAATAATTTCTGGGCTTAAAATTTCAATCCTTGTTTGTGAATGTTCTTTCTTCATTAACTCATTTGATTTGTTATTTCTTCTGGATGCTTGTGACTTTTTTAACTTTATATTTTGAAAATTCTCTTACGGCAGGAAAAGGAAGTTGCCAAAGCTAAAGAAATGTCAAGCAAAGTACAGAGTGTTTAGCATGCTTATTGGCTGGTAATGTGGTGTATGGATATTTTATTATTTTATTCTACCAGAGATTATTGTTGATTATTTCAGTGACTATAAATCGTTGACATGCAGAAATTATATCAAGTGCCGACGTGAGCTGAGTCTTCTTTGTATACTATATTTATAATAGCTAATTTATGGGACATCATTAACTGATCTGGATACATGAAGGGACATTGTCCAGACATCTGGGGATCAGATTGATTTCAATTTCTACCAACCGCAGCAGTTAACCGAATTTGGTTGTGTACTAGGCTATGAGCTATGTAATTTCATTACAGTTTAAATTTGAATGTCATGGTTTTGTTCTTGTACTCGATTGATCTGCAATCTGATTCAGGGTACCGTAAGGGGATGTATTTCATGTAATTTTTGTATTTTCTCTATTGTTTCTTCTCAGTAAAAGCAATAGTTTGCGGCAAACAATATTCCTTTTTTTTTTTCCCATATCTGTTGATTTTATTATCAGTTTGGTTGCAAAATGAAGCTGATGTTTATCATGGTACAGGGAAGGCAATAATTATGGATAGAAAATATTTTAGTAGCGTTAGAATTTTGTTTACCGGAGAATTATTTGCCTTGCACGCCGTGTATGGTATTTTGATTGGTGATGTCAGGCCGTCCCTGGTCAGTTTCAAGTTCGTGTAGGCGCGTTCGGTTATGTTTTTAACTCTTGTTTGTTTAGTTTTCTTTTTCAATCTTCCAGCGCCTTGTCGAATAGACAAGCCTGATTAAGAATTTATTGATTATTATTATAGTTTCTTAAATTTAGATTGTGTTAACTGGACAGTAAGTATCCAAATCCTTCAGCTGGGATCATATTTTCGTCAATTTCCCTTGTGTTTCGGCATAACCAAGCTTTTCTTGTTATTTCTAAACATTGAAAATAGAGATGACAATGGACACCGACTGCAACAGGTTTGTTATTATTAAATTCGCACCTGTATAAAATTTAAATTAGCAAACCTGCATCTGTTGCGGGTTTTGACAATTATCAAATCCGCAATAGTATTCGACGGATTGTTTGTGGGTTCTCACATTTAAAATCATAAATATTTAATATATAAGTTTATATTAATAACCTAAAATTTCACGTAACATACTCAATTCTAAATTTAATCAATGAAAATAAAAAATTAAAATTTTAACATCAATCCAACACAATTTTTCAAATTTAAATATAAAATATATAAATTCATAAAAAAGAACCATAAATGCCATGCAAAATTCATAGGTGTGTGGCTACGACTCATTAGTGAAAGGAAAACGGGTGTGCGGCTGCTGCTTACGGGTGAAAGGAAAATAATTTGGAAGGCTAGGTTTTGCGCTCACATGTAAAAAGGAAATAGTTTGAGTTTTTTTAAGTTAGGTTATGAGTTGCAACTTGCACACACTACACATGACATGTTTACACTTTATATATATTTAATTTATATATTTTAAGATTTAATTGTTTTTTCAATTAAAATTACATTAAATATATTTGGGCAAAAAAATATGTGGTTTGACAGATATCCACGTGGGTATCCATCAAATATTTAGTTAATACCAAATCCACCCACAACGTAGTATGAATTTGAATTTTTAATATCAAACCCGACCGCAACCCCGAAAATTACCAACAAATTCCCGGGTACCATTGTCATCTCTAATTTTGAATTGCATCTGCTGATCAAATGCTGGGTACTGGGACATCTTTCTTCATAATCTTTTTCTGTAAGCTGTTCCTCTAATGGCTTCTGTGTTTTGGTTAATCCCTTTCATTAACATAAAATTTCTGTGCGCGTAAATTTCAATATCTTGAAACTGCAGTGCTCCTGAGAATATTCCTGAGCATTGACAGATGTTCCAAAAGAGCAAGGGCAAGATGTAGCTCAAATCCTCAGGATCCTCTTCCAGGACAACTTCAATTGAGAGGGCCTTGAATGAGATAGGGCAGCCTGTCCAATTTTCTTCTCAGCAACTGAGAATTGCTATAGACAATTTCTCACATTTGTTTGGTTCCGGTGGTTTTTTGTGCAGTTTACAGAGGTAATCTCCTTGGCTTATTGGTGGCATTAAAAGTTTTAAATGAGAGCCAGACGAGAAAAGTCAGGATCATTTTTTAGCAGAATTGAGAACTATAGGAAGAACCAACCACATCAATCTTGTTAAACTTTATGGTTTTTGCTTTAACAGAGATTGGGAGAGCTTTTGTGTATGTGTTTAGAGAAAATAGTTCCCTGGATCGCTTTTATTTCAGAAAGACAATAAAAGCATAGATTGGGATACAATGCATATCATTGCAATTGGCACAGCTGAACGGATTGTCTCTTTGCATGATGGTTGCCAGCAGCGGATAATCCATTGCAACATCAAGCCTGAAAACACTCTCCTGGATGTCAAATTCTGTCCCAAGGCTGCTGATTTTGGACTTGCTAAGCTTTGCAACAGGGAAAAGATGCATATGATATTAATGAACGGCAGGGACTCCAGGCTATGCAGCACCAGAAACGTGGATGTCATTTCCTGTAACTCACAAATGTGACGTTCGCAGCTTTGGAATGCTGTTGTTTGAGATATTGGGAAGGAGAAGAATGTGAACCTGCCAGGAAGCCAGGAGTGGTTTCCCGAGTGGGTTCAAGTGGGTTTGGAAGAAACTTGAAAAGGGTGAGTTTCAGGATTTGATAATTGTTTGTGGTATTGAGAAGAACGATGAGGAGAAAGCCGAAAGGATGGCATTGGTTGCTTTGTGGCGTGTTCAGTATAAACTGGAGGCAAGGCCTTCAGTGAGAGTGGTAAAATGTTAGGAGGAGGAGTGGTTATACCAACTCCAAAGAACCGATTTTCACACTTGATGATGAGGTCTCCTCCCCCAATGACTCTCACTCTTGAAAAAATTGAGAGCGAAATACCTGCTACATGAGGAAAACTTGATTGTTTCAATGTCAGATGTAAGATATGTTGAATCTTCATTAACTATTACATTGGTATTGTTTCAAGTATAGATTTCCTATTGCATTTCTTAAATTCAATGTATATGTTGAAGTATTTCTTATTTCTCCTTGTAATTTACAAATTCCTGCCTAAGGTATTTCCCAGAATCTCAATTGTCTTTGAAGTATTGTTCTTTATGATGAATTCAGATTGCAGCAATTTGCTTTTTGGTATATCCTTAGAATCAATGCACTTGAAGCTGATATGGAATGTGAAAAATGTACTTTCATTTATATATAATATGATTTTATTAGATGAACATACGTATGCTAAATATACCAAAAAGTTTTTTTAACTCGTACATTTCAGATAGGATAAGGAAGCAACGGCCCCAGTTATACTGTCATTATCTGTTTATTATTCTAGTCAATGGCCAAAATTGTTTGTCCATTTCCAGCCGGCCATGTCGAGTTGAAGTATAGTCAGGGTACGAAGGAGAAGATTACCACAGAATTGGAATGATCGCCCACAGTATGAAAATGACTGCAGAGCCCTGTGTTTTGAATTAGTTCTCAATTTCGTCGTAACTTCGTTGTTCTCTAGTTCCTGACAATTCTCCAACTTAGCGTCCTGCTAAGTTTATGTTACATGGTTCTCTTGCATCTATGCTAAATGTTTCATCAGCAATGTCAAGCGATGGAGATCAAAGCATCGCACCAGCTAAAACACTTCTCCTTTCCGTCATTGGATGTAAGATTTTCTATTCAATTAAATTTGATTTAGTTGATATGAATGAAGCTAATGATGAATAATTTTTCCCAATAAAGTCTAAAGAAAGATGTGAAAGCTTATAATCTGGAATTTCAGATCATATCTTATGAACAGGTGATATTTCATGTTTTAATTGTGGATTGTTGATATTTTCAACTAGGGTGCAATAAAACTAAGATGTTGTTTACTATTTTATTTACAATTTTGCAGTGGTCCTTATTATAAAGATTCTCTTTTTGGTGGCAATATGGCTGAGAAGATCACGGCATAGTGATAGCAATGTTTCTCCAGACACACAGCCTCTCACGATCGATAAATTCCTCAATGCTATGGAATTAGAGAATCCTATCAGGTTTACTTCTTAGCAACTGACGATTGCAACTGACAATTTCGCCCACTTGCTCGTCTCAGGAGGCTCTGGAGCTTTGTACAAACTACAAAGGGATTTTTGGCAGCAGAACCAGTGTGGCAGTGAAGATTTTACATGGAAACTGGGATTAAGAACAGTTCATCAGAAGGGTCCATCATTTTGATCTGGTGAGGCCCTACGGTTCTGCTCTGAAAGAGACCTGAGAGCCATAGTTTATGAGTACATGATAAGTGGCTCACTTGAAAATTACTTGTTTTGCAAGAAAACATCTTAGCATTTGAAAAACTTCATGAAATATCAGTTAGTACAGCCAAAGGGATTGCATAATTGCATGAAAGAGTACCAACAGAAGATTGTGCATTACGGCATAAAACCCAAAAAAAAATTCTTTTGGATGAAAAATTCTTGCCGAAAGTGGCTGATTTCAGTTTGGCCAAGCTCTGTCAAAAAGGAAAATACCCATATAGCAATGACAGGAAGAAGACGGAGCCCAGGTTATGCAGCTCCTGAACTCTGGATGGCATATCCTGTGACCCGAAAGTGTGATGTTTACAGTTTTGGAATGCTGCTTTTGGAAGTTGTAAGCTGGAGAAGAAACATGGATAAAGATACTTTCAGAAACCAAAGAGTGGTTTCCTTAATGGGTCCGGAAAAAAAGATTGGAGAATTTAAAAAGACGATTGCAGTTGGGGTTGAAGAGGCCTGAAATGAGGCCTATAATGAGTGTTGCGGTGAAAATGCTGGAAAGTGGAGTAGAAATTCCTGCACTTTTATACCCATTTAAGCACCTTTTGATGGGATCTCCTGTCACTCATAATTTACAAGCTGCTTCTGCAACATTGACTGGAAGCACTTTTACGTGGTCTTCCTTCATATGTGCAAGTCCTATAATGAGGAAATATGATATTCAGATGGCCCACGGATAAATGAATGGGCTGAAGGACTGAACTTCATATGTCTTCCTCCTCCCCCCCCTCCTTCTTCTCTTAGATGGTACATACATAAATGTAAATCAATTGCATCCCCTAATCATTGCACGATTTAAACCAAACTCTTATGCCATCGCAAGAAATCTATTAGTAGTCGAACCTGCAACTGGGTATGATCCCTGGAATAAAATGGAGTGGGATTGCCATTTCAACTCCGTTCATTCTATTCACAAAGTTGAATGGGGAGATTGCCATTATAAATTGGAGAACAGTATCAAGAGATGAATACAAAATTTCAAAGAAACTGCAGTCAACTTATATGAACATGGTTGAAATGGTGTTTGGTCCATTTCTCTGCTTAGAGTCTCTCTCAAATCATTTACAAAGCTGAATGTGGCGACTGCAATAATAAGTCTACGAACACTTTTCAAGAGATTAACACAAATAAAAGTGATCTTCACTTGTTATTGCATCGCCACATTCAAATAAAAGGTAGAAATTAAGTTTGTTTATGCGTTTATGCTGCACTCTTGGTGTTTGGTTACAAATAAAACAGAGAACACCCAACTAGAAAAGTGACAGAATACGAAAGAATATCTGGATGCTGCTATAAAAAAAAAAATGAAAGGAAACACAAATTTATATATGCATTCTTGACACTTACGCAGTCACAGCTACCATAATAAATACAGTTAATTCACTTTCTCACAACTACCATAATAAATTACCACTTATAGCTACTATTTTATTAATTACCAAGTTAAACAAAGTACTCTTTTTTTTCTTTTTTAAATCGTAACAATCTACCGTTGATATACTGTAATAAGATTTGGTATTTATGCCATCAGTTAGTAAGTGTAAAGTGAGTCACGTGCCTTGTCTATGACAGAACAAGTATCCCCCCCAACCAACTTACTTGTCCTAGCCGTAGACTACGTTGTCATTTAGTAAGTCCTTTTTCCTGCTGGTGACAAGCGGTGTTCAATGGTACAATTGTCTTTGAGGTCTTGTTTTGCTTAATAAAAACACACTGCATCAATTTGCTTCTAAAGTAATGTATTAAGAATTTGTTTCAAGTACTCAGGTCTCAGGACAATCTTACCTTAATTTGCTTCTTAGTATTTGTCTTTTCTTGGCCGGCCTGTCATCATTTATGAAACAACCACAGAGCTCTATATTCTGAAACAATATTCATAAGTTCTCTCTTCCTCGCTCGCTTTTTCAAATGAACAGAGTTTGCAGAATAAAAAAATTATAAATTATAAAGTCTAGAAAAATATTTAAAAGCTTATGCAAAGGTGATATATTTCAAATAAATAATTTTCAATCCTCTTTTCTTATCCAGTTTTAATTATGTTTCTGGCACTAATTATTTATGGATTTTTTTATCCTTTTATTTATTAGGTTTTTCTATAAGGCAGAGTAGTGAATTATGAGTATCTTTTTTTCATTGCTTTTTTGATATTTGCAATGATCTTGATTATACAGTTTTTGATGTTAGTAGTAATAGGTCTCATGGAAAAACCACGGAATCGTGGCAGCACTAGATTTATCACACGAACTATAGATAAATCCCTTGATTCCATGGAAATGGACAAGCCTATCAGGTTTACTTCTCCGCAACTCATGATTGCAACTGATAATTTCTCAAACTTGGTCGGTTCGGAGGATACAGAGACATATATAAAGGGGTTTTTGGCAATGGGACCATTGTGGCTGTGAAGGTTTTACATGGATACTGGGATCAGAGAATCGAAGAACAGGTCATGCCAGAAGTGAGTACAATCGGAATTTTAAGCTGGTTAAGCTCTACGGTTCGGCTTTGAAAGAAACCTGAGAGCCATGATTTGTGAATTCATGGCAAATGGCTCTCTTGACAGTTACTTTCTCTGCAAGAAAAAGATATTAGGGTTCGGACAGCTTCGTGAGATTGAGGTTAGCACATCCAAAGGGGTTGCTTACTTGCATGAAGAATGCCAGCAGAAAATTGTGCATTATGATATAAAACCTGAAAGCATTCTTT
This sequence comes from Atalantia buxifolia, assembly GCA_030444775.1. Lineage (NCBI taxonomy): Eukaryota > Viridiplantae > Streptophyta > Magnoliopsida > Sapindales > Rutaceae > Atalantia > Atalantia buxifolia. The sequence continues at coordinate 20,606,517 of CM059834.1, read as the reverse complement.
TAGATGAAAATTTCTTTCCGAAAGCGGCTGATTTTGGATTGGCCAAGCTCTACAACAGGGAACATACTCATATAACATCGACAGGACGAAGGAGAACACCGGGTTGTGAAGCTTCTGAACTTTGGATGCCGTATTCTGTGACTCAAAAGCGTGATGTTTTCTGTTTCGGAATGCCGCTTTTTGAAGTTGTGGGCCGCAGAAGAAACCCGGAGAAAGAAATTTCAGAAGGCCAAGAATGGTTTCCGGAATGGGGTCGGGAAGAAGTTTGAGAAAGGAGAACTGAAAGAGATGATTATTTCACTTGGGATTGAAGAGAATGATAAAGAAAAAGCTGAGAGAATGATTAAGGTAGCTGTAACGCCCACTTTTATTTAGTCATTTATTTGTTTCTTTTTTTTTATTAAATTAAGTAGGATAGTTATTAAAATTTATTAATTGTTTAGTATTTAAGAGGAAATCATCTTTTTAAGAGGAAGCTTCTTTTATTTTCTACACCGTTATAAATCCTAAAAAGAAAAGAAAGAAACATAAGTCTTTGTAGAAAGAAAAGAAAGTTTTATAACTTCTTTTCCTAGTGTTTGCCTTAAGGTATTGAGTATTTCTTTAACTTATATGATTTATTTTTATGAATTGTTTGCCTTTAATTACTTGCAGTATGATTTGGCTAATATGTGTGTGTTTGTAATGATATGATGATATGAACAGTCTCTATTCCTTCCTTGAAATCGTTTTCTTTACTTAGAATCACGTGAATATGCTTACATATCATGGAACCAGACATCCTAAGATTTTCATTAGTAAGTTTTGTGTTGAAATCGTCTGAGTATGCAAATTGTTATGGGTTTTTGAAGTTGGGTTACTGGTGCTGGAAAATTCCGATTTTCAGCAGCGGTTCTCAATTTTGGAAATTGTCTGTAAGGTTACAGATCCTTAAAAAATTATGATGATTTTTGTATCAACAGATCTATGTCTCCTATGCTTGCGTGTTTAATTTCGTAGTTTTTTTCCTTATGGTTAAAGTATTAAAAATCGTAACATGTGGCTGCTGCAAATCTGGAAACTGTTTTCCAGAATTGCAGAAGCCGAAATGTGTAACAGACGGGCTAAATTTTGAATATTGCATGCCATGTTAGGATTTTATAATGAAATTTCAATCTTTCCTCTATCTTTAAAAACTGAAATCGTGATTTTTGGGCATGTAAAATAAAAGATACGAATTTTTGAAATTCTGTTTTCAAATCTGGAATTTTCTGGACTAGTTGGATGTTCTCGGAAATAAAACGTTTTAAAATAGTTTCAGGAGTCCAAAAATTATGAATTTTAATTATATGCTTTCTGAATGTGTCTTCTATAATTAGAAAAAAGAAACATATGATTTCGAGTATTAAAGAATATTTTATGAATTTCCTAAGTTGTAAAGGTCTGTTTTGGTCAATGCTGGACAGTTTTGTTACTTTGGAGAAAGGTCAATATTCGGACTCGATTTTGACTTGTGCTTATTTTCGTGAAATATTGTATGCAATACCATGCATGTTCACAGTGCCTCTGTAAATTTTCATGGTTTTCCGACATGTGAATAGGTTATTAAACATCAGCATGTGCAGGATACTCATAAGTATAGGATATGTTTAGAATATGTATAAGTATTAAGCTAGTTTAAGTGCCTATGATTTAATGATGATTGGGATTTTGTTGAAGGTTAGAGATAATATTGATAACAGTATTTTTATGATGATTATAGGACGTGGGTGAGCTCGTTGGTTGTTTTTGAGGTATTGAATTGATTGCTACGAATCGAGGTAAGTAGATTTATGCATGATGCGCCTTGTAATAAATGCAATTTATGTTTAAATGAAATTTTTTTACAAAACTAATTTCTAAAACTTTTAAATGAATTTATATAAATATATTTTGAAATGAATTTTTCTTAAGAAATTAGTTTTTTCAAACAAAATGTTTTCTTAAAGAATTTTTCTAAAAAAATTTAATGTTCAAAGAAAAGTTCTTAAATGTTTTAGAAGACTTTAAATGTTATTTATGAAAAGATGTATGGTGAATTCAAAAATGTTTTGGCTCATAGTCCGTAGTAATGTATACGATGCAAATGTTATGATGTTATGTAATGTTATGGCTAGCTTGCTGATATGATGATGATCTTGTGCACAAGGATGTTACGAACAATGTGGGATATAATACCCTGAATGAAGAACAATGCGGGGTATAACACCCTAAATGATGAATGATAAATGATGAATGATGATGACTACGAGACATGAGCTACCAATGTTTATGTTTTAATGCTTTTATGAATGTTTTAATGTTTTCAATGTTTTTACATGAATCCACCCGTTATGCTAAATGAAGATGTTATTATAAGATGTTATAAAATGTGTAAATGTTTAATGACAAAGGTTTTCAAACATGATGCATGGATTTGCTTTCCGAGTTGACGGCTCACCTCTCATCTCCAACATTTTACAGATTGATTAGAGATGTGGCTTGGGTTCTTAGATGGAGAATTTTCTTAGTGGATCTTTGGAGTTGCTTTAAAGATTAAATTTGGCATAGACTTTTTATTTTGAGTTAGAGACTTTTTATAGGAGTCTTTATTTCAGATGCTTTATGTAAAGATCCAGTTGAATATGAATAATTAATGTTTATCTTGAGTTTTATTAATAAGAATAAATTATGTAAGGTTTCATTCTAATTTTACCTTTATATTTTTTGTGGATAATTTTTGGGGTGTTACAGTAGCTCTTTCGTGTGTTCATGATAAGCCTAAAATAAGGCCGTTGATGAGTGTTGTGGTGAATGTTGGAAGGTGGAATAGAAATTCCCGCTCCTTCATATTCCCTTTTAAGCACCTTTTGATTGGATCATCTGGCACTCATGATTTACAAGCTGCTTCTCCAACTTGGATTGGAAGCACTTTCTGATTTAAGTGCTTCCAAGGTTTCAGGGTTTTCCTTCATCTGTGCAGCTCCTATAACGAGAAAATATGAGATTGAAATGGCTTCCAAATAAATAAATAGGCTAAAGATGATTTCCTCGCTTAGTCAAGGTGGAGTAGGGGTGCGTATATATATAAAGTCTAAAGAGACTCATTTCTGTCTTTGAATTTGTATTAATGTTTGTATTTCTCTTTTTTTGGCTGCATGATGCATGAATACAAGCAAAGAAAATGTAACTTTTCACGCCAACGCCTTTACAATTAAGAAGCAATCAATGGGCATATGGAGGAGCTTACATGATACTCCAAACAAATATATAGAAAGAGTATTGATTTCATTACTCATCATTAAAGAGTTCGAAGTTGACATATCCAACTCAAGTAAATGAGTGCATATTGTACACAATTTTTCTTATGTATGGTATGGACATCCCAAGAGTACGCAATTTAGATGGCAACAACTTATAAGCAATCACACAGAGCTGGAATCACTAATTCTTTTTTAACATTTCTTGTGGCTTTTCAACCTCCTAAATACATGTTACAAAACTGAATTCTGATTATTTGACTAGCTTTATTTCAATATCTCGTACATTACAACCAATGATTGTTCTCATATGTGCGCGTAGGCTTAAAAAAATTAAAGAAAAACTAATATAAGGATATCGGTACATACAAGATAATAGTTTATTGAAATGATGTTAATACTTTGTAACCTCTTTGAAAGAAGTGGTAAAAACCGAAGACAGCAAGAAAAAAAGAGTTCTGGTATATATACCTCAAATAAGAGAATCGGCTTCTTGACCACTTTTCTTGGAGGAGAAAAGCCATCCTATTAGAGGAATCAATGTCTTGATCTTCCTCATCTTCTTGGTAAAAGGCTTTCCCTCTGCCATTTTCTCTTTGCTTACAACCACTTCTTCAGCTACCAGTTTTGAAGGAGGACTTGCGAATTTTACGTATCTTTTCCCCCTGTCCAATTTGCATGCAGTTTCAACAAACTTAAGCTCTTCAATCTCAGGATCATTAACAGGCTGCTTCCTGTAAGCTTTGGCCTCCAGAAGTTGTTTCATCTCTTTCTTTGTTTCTTCGAGTTCTTCTTTGAGATTTTGTATGCACTTTGACATCAAGTTGATTTCTTCTCTTGCTCTCTTGAGGCTTTGCTTTGTCTGTTCAAGCTCTTGTGTTAAGGCTGCGGTTGTGGATTGTGGATTTTCGTTTTTACTTGCTGCTGCTTCTGCTTGCATCTATCAATCAGGCAATGCAGCCACAATTATATAATTATATTTAACAAGTGAATTTTCGGATGCATATGATAGCAGTATATAAACGATATAATTAATGGAATGCATGCGTTGCATCTCTCAAATGAATACACACGCACAAGCACAATAAGGGAGGGGAAATAAGAGACCTCTTTGAGCCTGTGGCCATATATTTCTCCAACCAAGACTCTTTCACCAAACAACATCACAGCTTCTTTAACCGATCTGAAAGGCTGCCGTGTGTCAATCTCCGCTCCTCCGCCGACCAACATTCCACCTTCTTCTTTCTTCATGCTGTAGCTTAATTAGCTTTGGCCTTTAGCCCTTGTAGATATTAATAAAGATTAGTCACCAACTCTACCAAGAGAATATGAAGAAAGAGCTATAAACTAATCAGTTAATGGATATTGGCCTGGATAAATGCAAATGGAGACTATGTTTAACTTCTAATACAAGTTTCAAATGTGAGCTAGATATAAAAGAACCGGCCGCCGTACATTTTAACTTATTTTATGGAGGTGGAGTGGTATAATTTGCTTGCTTAAAGGAATATTTAGTAATTATTATACAGTAAATAAAATCATGGGTTGCCAGTTTGCTTTTTTGTTTCTTCGCGTCCACTTCACTGGAATTTTGTTAATTAACTAAAAGTTGGCCATATCGATAGACCATCTTTTCTTGATTTGTTAGCTTCTGTGTCAACTGACTACACATGACGTTGAATTGAAATCTTTTTATTTCGGTTTGATTAAGACTTTGCCCCCTCAAAATGGGGTAATGGAGTTATTGTACGCATCTGATTAAACGGGCCACACAAATGGAGCCCGTGCCTACATCCTATTGAGTTTGAATCATTTACTAGCTCAAATAATATGGGAAAACTCTTGGCTCTTAAGTTTGCCTCTCAAATTGTTTCAGTAATAGTTACAAATCCTTTTTTTTTTTTTTCAAATATAGTTTTTTGAGATTTTCACAGTAGTTAAGTTCAATTTTGTGTAAGCACGATGTTGATCATGACAGAGAGAACAAACTAGGAAAAAAAGGAAAAAAAAAAAAAAAAAAGGTACATGCTCTCTATTGGAGGTCTAAATGTTCAATAAGACAAACTTTCTCTTGATGAAAATAATATAGATCCGCTCATATTGAGAATACTTGAAAACTTAAATCAGAACATAAAAACGTAAAAGTTTAGGGATCTAGATGATAAATTCTCCAAAACTATCCTACATGCAAGACGACGCCGTTATACTAATTGGAATTTCTTCCCTCCTCTCCCCAGGGAAAACCCTATTTGTTGTCAGCTCTAAAACCCTAGACTAGTAGTAGTCCTGTTCCCAGCTTCGAGCCATCAAACTGTACAAAACAAGTTTATAATCTCTAAATTAAAAGCAAGTAAAATTTATTTTCTAATTGAAAGAAAACCTAGAAACCGGAGTTTCATTTTCGCTGTCGCTTGAAGTTTTGGCCTTTGAACAACCGCTGAATATCCGGCGGTCAATTCTAAAATGATTACAGGAGGCAAAAGCTACGTGTCGTCACCTCCCGCATTCTCCAACGACGTCAAACGACTTCTCGTCTGCACTAGCAATATCGTCTCTATCTTCAGCACATCCACCGGCTTACAAGTACTTTAATTTCTTTATTTGTTGATAAAATTTGTTTTCAAGAACTAGTTTTTATTGTAAATTTGTGTTTTTTTTTTGTTTTCGGGGTTAGATTTCGTCGCTGGAGGGTCACACGGCGCCTGTGACGACGGTGATAGTGGTACCGGCGTCGACTCCTGCGACTAAGATACTTTCTTTTTGTTGGACTGCTTCGCTCGATGGGACGATTAAATATTGGGATTTTTCGGCGCCAGAGTTGTTGAAGACCATTGATGTTAAATTTCCGATTTTCTCTATGGTAGGTGGGGGGGAAAAGGATTTGCAGTCTATTGAATTGTCAAATTGTTTGTTGGAAGTAATAAAATCTGCTTTTTGGAGAAGCACTTGATAGCTTTTTTTTTTTCATCTAGAAATTGCTTTGGAGTGGTTTTGCTGAAAATCTTTCCTATGAAATTATTCTAGAAAGCATCCTTAATGTTATTTCAAGTGAGTTCTGATTATTGTTATTGTTTTGATTATCAGGTGATTCCATCTTTATTACGCCAACCAGCTCAGAGCGATGAGAAGCCATCTAAACTTTTTGCTTATTTGTCTGCTGAAGATACAAGGGAAACAGCAAAATCCCATAAAAAGGAGCCCAGGCCCAATACTATGAACGGACGAATCTGCAAGTGTAACTTGACTGAGTCTCGTCTTGCTGGTGGAGTAACTTTGGCTGAGGTGCAAATTGTTATTGAAAGTTCTTTATAATATTCATGTTCATGTGTTAGTTATTACAACACTACTAGATATGTGGTTAGATCTGTTTATATTATATGGGCTAATTTGGTATCACAAAATAACTCTACTTGCATTAGTATACCTTCAGTGGGAGTGCCTACCTTCAACTTTCAGATATTTCCCTTGGTGTTAGTTACAGCTTGAAATAGAAATTAAATAATAATAAACTTGGGAAGTTTGACATGAATATTATCTGTGTTATAATATGATAGTGTTGATGGCATTTTTATTTTCAGAAAGGAAAAATATATTGTTTAAAAGGCCATTGTGTTTCAGACGAGATGAAATATGCAGAAACCTTGTAAAGAAGGAATTACCAATCTTAACTGACTTACTGTTATGAATGTTAGTTGAAGTGATTGCTAGTGGTATTTTGTATGTACATATTATGTGAACTTTTTCCAAGAGTTGGAGTTGATATATTTTCATCCTCCTATGGCAGACGAAAGAACCTCAGGTCATAACCATTTGTTCATCAGGAAAATATTTAGGCATCCGGAAACAGCGCAAGCTTTTAATATGGAAGGTTCCTGATACAGAATCCGAGCGTGTGGTGATGAGGAAGATAACCCTACATCATACAAAGAAGTTGACAGTCCTTGCCTTCCATCCAACTCAAAGAATTGTAGCCGCAGGTGATGTGACAGGAAGAATTTTAATCTGGAGAGGATTTGGTGATAGAACATTTGCTACGAGTGACAAAAATCTGAATTTAAATTTGATGAATAATGAGGAAGAAAGGCCTGGGGTGAGGGACAATGATGATGCAGATTTATGCACTACATGGCATTGGCATCCTTCTGATGTCAGTGTTCTCAGTTTTTCTTCTGATGGAGCATATTTGTATTCAGGTAAAAGAAACAATTACTATTAAAACATAAAGCTTATCTTTTGAGATGAAGCTGGGCTTGGCTTGTGGTGCAGCGTAATTGCATAATATACTAGCACAACAGTAATTGTCTAGAGCAGTGTATATATTATATAGTTGCAAAACTAATAAATATTATATATGTTGGAAAACAAAAGGTTCATTTATTTATTTTTCAAGTATTTTTCCTTGTTTTATCACTCTTAAGTTCTGTTAGCATTTAGGTGGAAAGGAAGGAGTTCTTGTGGTCTGGCAGCTTGACACAGGGAAGAAGAAATTTTTACCTCGAATTGGGTCTCCACTTCTATATTTTACAGAATCTCCAGATCCTTCTCTGTCCTCTGTAAGTAGCATTTGTGTACAAGAACTTGAAATTGTGTTTCATTCATTTTTCTCTGTTGTACAGAACCTAAAATTTATCAAAGTTTTACTAACATAAGACTCTTCAGATATCCTGTGCAGATAATCAGGTTCATCTGCTAAAAATGCCTTCAATGGAGATACTAAGGTCCATTTCAGGGATTAAGGTTTGTTCTGAACTTGTTGAAGATATGCTTGATCAAATATCTCTTTAATTTCAACATCTTGAGATGATTTAAAATTACGTTGGTTTAGGCTGATTCATAAAGAAATATTTGACATCCTTGTGGCTCATGCACAACAACATGCTGAAAGCACATTGTTGACTGCCAGCCTTGGCCTGTGAGGCATATGGTTGATGAGAATTTCTACCAAATATCTTTTTCTTGATTTGGTCTGTGACTGCCTACCGATGAGCCAAGCCTTATAACAACTTTCTAGGAGGATTACCGTTTCAGTCTAGGCAGTGATTCATGAACTCTGTAGAATAGTGAATAGTAATATTTTGTTTAGGCTACGTTCTAATATATATTATATGTAGTTATGCTGTGAAAATGCAACTTTCATTTTTTTAACAGCTTTCAATGCTTTCCGCTTGTACTTTTTATGCAATGTTTATTCATGTTTTATTTTTCTGTTTTGCATTGAAAATAAAAACCCTTTTGCTTTCTAAACAATTATATTCTGCATTTTTCAGCTTCCTTGTCCGTTGCCTGAGGAGTATAAAGGCTTATGTCGTGACATCGCCTTCAATCATGATGGTGGGTCGGTTGCCTTGCGGGCAGAGAATTATTGCATCCAGTTTTACAGTCTACTTGATGATCGTGGGATTTCTGAGGTGAGCATTTGAAGTTGTTACTTGATACGTAATTTAATAATTTCACAACGACATCCTATACTTTATGCTTTTGGGGCTTTCGTCCAGTATTTAATATATGAAGAAAATATTCATGGTGCTTGTTTTGGGTATGGCTTCTCTGCTTTGGTTATTGGTATGAATATTTTCATTTGCTAATAATTGGGAATAGGTTTTTTTTTCCTGGGGTTTTGTTTTTAACTTTTATGCAATCAAATGCATTATGTAAATTAGGACTTAAATTTACCATATATAATGATTCTGTCTATCAGCCCCCAAGGGTGTGGTTGGGTTGGGTTGGTTGCAGTGAAGCTGTAGCCTCTACCAAAACCCGGGTTCGATTCTGGAGGGTGGTAAGGGGGGTAAAAACTGTATTTGGGCTTGCCCACCCCCCTTACCTTTTTTTAAAAAAAAAAAATGATTCTGTCTATCAAATGCAAGCTTGTGAAGTTTCTGGATGTCCCATTTCAGGTTCAAGTTTGTGAGAGGAACCATCAACCTGGAGATGATGTCACGGTAGTTCATTTTTAATCTTGTCTTTGTTGTATTTATTTGTATCTCATAACATTCAATTACTGAAATATTATCAAATAAACTATAGTTGATTTCTTCATGATGTTTACAGGTAGTAGTAACTTTAGTTGCTCTCTCCCAAGATGGTTCTTTGATGAGTACTGTAGATGAAAAGCTTGCTGAGGAGGGCATGGGAAGCCTTGTTTGTCTTAAATTTTGGGTATCTGGGACTCAAAATACAGAATTCACGTTGTCCACAATTGTTTACGAACCTCACAGGTGTGGCCCTTGCTTAATTACTGAGGAAGTCAATCGAAATATTTGGAATGTTCTGTGGGTAGTTATACCATGTTTTTCAACTTTTGTGTCTTGCAGCTATGATTGATGTAATTCATTTTTGTAGGGATGCAGGCATTTCTGCAGTTGCTTTTCATCCTAATCGTCGTTCAGCTGTTAGCTCTTCATATGGTGGGGACTTCAAGGTGATCTTGGGTAGCTGGAATTTTAGTCGTGAGTTGCTTATTTTCGCAGATAGTTTACTCTGTTATTTTTCTGATGTTTCAGGTTTGGATTTGCAATGATGAATTGCAGCAGAAAGATCTCCAGAGTTCTGGCTGGAGTTGCCATGCCGTTGGCTCATATAAGTATGATTCTGCTTTATTTTCTATAGCAGTGGTTGTTGGTATGCTTTCCTTGTTAGAAATGGATTTTCAACATTGGGCAATGATATAGCTACAAACTCTTTTTACAAACTGATGTGGCAGAGCATAATAGGTTGAATTTGGTTCACATTATTTATTAATATTATTTTATATTTTAATTCAATCAATCGTGTTATGCCACATCAGTTTGCACAAAAAAAAATTGTAAATACCCTGCTAAGAGAGACAATATGATACTTAAAAAATAACCAGAAAAAATAAATTTTAAAATTTTAAAATAGAAAGAAAACATTTCTATGGATGAATTGCATTTTTTTTTTTGGGGGGGGGAGGGGGAGAACAAGTACCCTTTGAATTGGCTTGAGAATCTCAACTTTCATAGTATCTTTTGTAGTAAGTTGAGATTTATGGTCATTCTGAATCGTGCTAAGATTTTTTCCCTTCAATTTTGATGAAATGCTCCTAAGAAACCTGCTTGAATTGTGCTAAAATTTAACATGAAAAAGTGAGCTCTTGAAAATGGAATACCACAATATTAACATGTTTATATATATTTTATTTTGCATGATGCATATAACTTGGGGATTGACACTTGTGGCTTGTTTTCATTCTGATTAGTTTAATTTCACCTTGGTAGGAAAAAAGCAATGACAGCAGCCGCATTTTCTGCCGATGGTTCTGTTCTCGCTGTTGCAGCAGAAACTGTAATTACATTATGGGACCCTGACAGGAATGTTCTTGTTGCTGTAATTGGAGAGACTCTCACGGTGATTTTTGAAATCTAGCCCATCTCTTTTCCTTTCCTAATTTTTTAATTACTTCATGGCCAACCCTATCCCTTTCTGAAGCATAAACACAAGTTTATTAACCCTGTTCATAGTCGGAATGAAGAGAATTCGGTCTGTAGACATATAGTTCTATTGCAAGAGATCTAACTAACTTTGTTAACCCCTTGGAGAAAAAGCAGGTTGATGGAGTCATGCTAGTAGTCGGATGCTGAAAATTTAAAAACAGCAGTTTGCTTCTGATTTCCTTATCTGGTTCTATGGAACTGTGTGATGGAGCACGACCTAAAAATTGTGCACAAAACTATTAAGTGAGATTAAAAATAAAGGAATACAAAAATTACAACTTCAAAGGGCATAAACTAATAGCTTCTAAGTTAATAGCTCAAGGGACTATGGAATAAGAACCACTTGAGTACCTGCATGTTAGGTAACATAATGTGGCTTTCCACCATGGATACTGCATTAATGAATGAATTGTTTTTTCCCTTTTTCTTCTCTTTCTTATTTGCATTGTTAATTTCATGACTTGATTATTTTATTCAATCTCACAGCCAATTATGAACATGTCATTTGTTGGAAGTTCGGAGTATCTTGTGGCTACATCTTGGGGTTCGAAACCACAACTTTCTGTTTGGAGTATGTCAAAACTGTCTATATCTTGGTCATACTTGCTTCATGTAGAAGGTGAAACCACTCGTCCCCCTCTCTCTCCAATCTTGTGGGTGTCATTATGGTGCTGTTCATATTATCAATTGAAAATAGAGATCTATATACTAGATTAAAAATGTGGCTGTCTGTATTCTTAAATGAAAATTCCTTCCCTTTGCTTGTAGGGCATTCTTAAAGTGTCATTGTTCAGATTTGATGCTATGCTTTCAAGGTATTTGACTTAGAGTTATATAAATATTGTGCAGCTGTAGCCTTTGCAGTAGATATGTCATCTTTTGCAGCCCTTGCGCTTCTTCCTGAATCGTCTAATTGCAAGGAGGCCAACGGAACAACATTTCAAGGAAGAGATGGGGTAATCTTACTTTTCAATGCTGTGGATCCTGTTCCAGTGGCAAGCTGGTCTGCCAGGAAGGTACGACATGTCTCTAGCCCCTGATGCTTTTGGAATCAAGTCAATCAACTAACGTCAATTTCTCCTTCTAATAAAATTGATCATATATCATTTTACACAAACGATTGCATTGCATTTTAATGTTTTATTTTCCTGATAGTCTTTTGTGAGATCTTCAATAGTGGTACTGAGTGTATCTTTAAAGTGTACCAATATAATGATAATTTAATTGGCGACAAATGCATGATGGAAATGAATATGAAGAAGAGAAGAGTGAGCAAACTTGCGATGTTCTCTATAATCATCATCCATTTAAACAAGCAGCCATATGTGGCTCTTTTATGCAAGCTGAGTGGGGTTTAATATCCTGCAATAAAACTGTAAAGTTCCAGATGTGCCTCTCCCATTCTTGTATATTTGCTTAAAGCATCAAAAAAACCAGATTAATAGATGAAGAAAATAACATGTGCAGAAGTGTGGATGCATAGTTAACTCATGATTATGTTGACCCAAGCAGAATGATGTTGTAATCTTTTCATTTACTCTTGTATTACAGGCCAAGGGAGGGGCCCTTGCTTTTCTTAAAGCTTACCCATCATTTACATACGAGGATATCTCAGATGGAAAAGCACCTCAAACATTGCTTGCATACGTAAATGGGGATCATGAGTATGTCCTCTTTGATCCATATGGCAAAGAAGTACATGAGCTTAGCAAATGCCACCAGGGGGATCGTCTGACACATGAAGAAAAAGGTACGTCTTTCTGTGTTCTTCATTTTCCACCTAATAAACTTTAAGCTCCTTGAATTGGACTTTGTTCTCTTCCCTTCTGTTTCTTATGTTTTTATTTCTTTTATTTTCGTAACAGGGCAATTTGGCTATGCATCTATTTATGGCGAACTACCAGAGTTTGAGCTGAAGAGAAACCAGGACATATGGGCCCCATCTGTCCCATCTGAGAAACCTTGGGAGTCCATATTCAGTGGATCATCTCATAACCTTCCTCCTCTAACCAAACTGTGTTCAGCATTTTTGGAGTCATTGCTGGAGAAGAGGACTGCTGCTGTGGAGTGAGAATTAAACACGAATGTTCTTTATGCTAATCCTGCGTGGCATACCAGGAGACCTGCTATTCATTCAACACATGTAAGAAGACAAAGAAGCTGCATGGTTTGATTGCAATCACCGAGTTATCAGACCCTAAAAGGGAAAAAATAGATGCATTTGATCCCAAATTGGCGATTTTGAGATGGCAGCTGTATTCAAATCAAAGAGAGCCTGCATTAAGGCTTCCGAAATTTTGGTAGAGATCATTTTCTTCAACTTATAAAGTTCAGGAGGTAGGTCTGTTTGCTAAGGAAAAGTATGTATTTATACTTTAGTTTCTTGCAATAGTATGTGTGAAAAAGCTTTGTAACAACTCTTAAAACAAACTTACAAAGTTGCTTCTGAAGGGGATGTGGATTCATCTTTGTATTCGATACTTTCTGAATTACATTTAATTCTTGTAAGGCAGGCTCAAAAGGGTGTTGCCTTGCACAAGAGCCATGCATCTCTCAACTCCAATAGAGAATTGAAATAATAATCCCCAATATTGTTATAAGGGCACCAACCCTCAAGTTTAACCGGCCTAGAGCTCCATTTCTGTGCAGAAACCATTCTGTTCAACTGATAATTATTAGCTTGCTTCACACTCTCATCTTTCTAATCCAAAAACAGAATTTTGCATAAACGAAACGAAACGAAACGAAACGAAACGTTGCTAGTTGTCCGGAAAAACGCCTACAACAACAGTCCTGGTAATACTCTGTGCATGCATGATTACCTATAACATAAATCCGTTTTATTCATAATTAACTAACCCAAAAAATATTCAATATCTGGTATATTGTATGACACAAAATAGTGGCACATCTTCCATATTCCATATTGTTGTGCCCATAAAATTCTGTACTCTGTTGTTCATGAAGAGAGATCAGAATTGCAGACGGGATTAGTGTGGTTGTTTATTTTTTATTTTTTGGGTGCTTGGTAATCGAATCTGTTGCATTCAACTTTGAGAAAACCATAACATTTTGTGGTCAAAGAGCCCATCTGCTGCAGGCCAGCACAATCATTGTATTTGCCCAAATGCATCATGCCCATTCAAACATTACCAATTCTCTTTTCAAAAAAAAAAAAACATTACCAATTCTACCTTCATGCATGATTGATGAATGATGATAGCTTAAATTAGGTCTATTTTAAATTTAATGTCACTAAAGGAACAGGATAGCCTTTCTATTCGTATTATGAAAGTCAACACTTCCCCCTGTGGTACGTGTACTTCTTGTTTATTGCCTATTGGTCCTGAAGAGAATTATATTTAGACCTCATTTTAGCACGAGAGTTCGTCGGTCAGAAGTTTTGACTTTATCTCAGTTCTTAAACCTAATATGCAATGGTGCTAAATTTCATTGCCATCTGCCTAAAACATAAGGAGTTGGTAAGGAGCTACCTACCTCCAATTCATGCTTCTGCAGGTGCTCTGCTTCTAAAACATTCCATGATTTTTTCTTATTAAAAATCCCAATTTTTTTTTAAATTAAAAAAAAAAGCTTTAGATTATGCAAACATCTTTAATTAATTCCACTCAACTTACCAAAACCCAAATTTCCTAAAACATAGTGTAGTAGTTACAAATTTTTTTTTTTTTAATAAGCTATGCCTTCTGGAAATGCCACGCCTTTGTTATTGGTCGTTGCACTACCAGTCCCCCCAACAAAGTCTATTTTATAAGTTAAAACAAGCTTCAACCCATTAATTAATTATAAAAGAAAGAACTTTTTTAAGTAATTATTAACCCTTAAATAAATAGGATTTTTTTTGGTAGTGTCTCATATTGTTCAACTAACACACATTATGTGACCCAATATAATACGTAGTTTTGTTCATCATTTTGAAGCATCCATTTACATATATTTTTTGCCGACCCACACTATAATTACAACAAAGGCAAGTCTACCTGTTCATCAACGCCCACGTGTTATTTGCACTATGGAATGTATGTATAAATAAAAGTCATATTGCAGCATCACAATTTATGTTGTTGATAAATATAATATAAATATAGAATCCTTCTCGAAGAACTTTGTCTCGGCTAATAATAATAATATAATAACAATTATAAAATAGGACAGTGAGTCTGTAAGTGTTACTCAATTTGAAATTTTGTATGATTGAACAATAGTTAAATATTGGTTTTTTGGATTAAAATAATGGAGAAAAAAGAAATTATCATCTTATCAATAAATGTGAAGCATAAGCCACTTGGGCTTTGGTGCACACGTCTAGTAGTGAACCACTACTCTCTAAGTTAAGTAAAAATATAAAGGTTATGGTTCGAGTTTCTATAGGGTCAATATTCTTCAATTAAACAAAAATTTATGTGGAGTTAATTTGTAAGTCTTTTTTCTTTACGAAATGCGAGTGAAGAAGAGACATACTCCTCTGTAAAGGTCATATGTCTGAGCATGTACTTTATAGAATTAATGTAATAATATAAGTCTCAGCTATATGTTTGATGTGAAACATAATATAATGTAATACTATAATATTTATTCTGATAACAGGTGTAAATATTTATGTAATATAATAATTTAATGTGTAATCAGTATTAAAAAAAATGTGAAGCATAATATATATATTTCATATATATAATTATATATATCTGGAATGGGTTCTTCACAAGACTGTTTGGAGCAGAACCAAAACACAACTGGCAGAAACAGCTTCACAATGTGACTATCAATACCGATTTTCAAAAAGATCCTGGGACATTTTCTTTTTCGGTCTCAAATTAATTAACTAGAATAAATTACTCAATTAGTTTGAGGTTTTGATTAGTAACGGTTTGAAAATTAGATTTCAAATTCGGATTCATGTGAAATTTAAATTACATGGCTGCTGCAGCTTGCCGACTGTGTGGTCACAGCAATTAGAGCCCGCCCCAACGACGAGTATTAATAATCAACTTCATTTTCATGTTTCATTCTCCATCCAGCAATTATCAAACATCACATTATTGAACTTTTAATGTTGGGCGTTAGTTGTTTTCATATGACGATGGCTTCCGTGGCAGATTTTGCTTGAACATCATTGTCTGTATTACCATAAAAGAATTATGAAAATTGTTTTGAGAGACTTCTTTTTTTCATAATTAACACTTACTAGTTAGAAATTTATTTAAGACCTACTTAGATCGAGTCTATTTTTATTCCGACTCTTAATTTTAATTTCGTTCTTAGTAAGATCAATTTTTACTATAAATTTTTTTTTCATAATTAACACTAATTAGTTAGAGATCTATTAAGACCTACTTATATCAAGTCTATTTTTTCTACTCGTAACTTTAATTTCGTACTCATTAAGATTAAATTTTACTGTGAACAACAAGCGCTTGTTGATATATTAAGACCTCCGTAGAAGGGGAAATGTTCTCCAGCAAATATATTAATATAAGCGCAACAGAAACTTGAACATCCAATGGGAGAATAAGATCAGGAGGCAACAGCTAACCACGGAATTTTTTGAGTAGCCAATAAATTGCTTGAATCAACATACCCAATTTTGGCATAAAAATTTACGTGCTCTGGAAATTTGCCGTCATCTTAAATTGTTCATGATAAGACACCTGTTAGTAATGGACCCGCTACTATCAATGCTGCATTGCCCAGATATCACAAGATTATCGATTATTTAATCAATACTCGAAGCTACTTTTTGCCCCGCCTGCATTTCACTCCCATCACCTGGAACAAACACATATTTTGGTTTTGATCAGTTGTCCGAAGCCAATGGGGTTTATATCATATATGAAGTCTAATCACCAATCGTATTCACAGCTTCAATGAGCAAAACTAGATCTTTTATATATATATATATATATATATATATATAGAGAGAGAGAGAGAGAGAGAGAGAGAGAGAGAGACTTTGATTAATTGGAGTGAAAATTAAGTTGTGTTGATTTAATTAATTACATACAAGTAATAATAATATTGTGATCATATTCTATATTTACACGTCGACAAAACGGGGCGATTAGGATTAGGATTATGATCTTGATCTTGATTTGCTTAATCGCCTAAACTGATCAAAGCATAGTTCTAAGAACTGCCAGTGGAGATTGAATCTTGAGGAGAAACTGAGAAGGGACTGTCACATTCGTATTCGAGATCATCAAATCCCCAGAACTCTTCTTGATCTTCTTCTTCTTCCTCTGGCATTTTCCACCTCTCTTTATCTATCTGATCACCTTCGAGCATTACTTCCAATACCTAGTCAAGTAGCACGAAAAATTATTAATCAGACACAACTAACAGCCGCTTTATTAGTTGCTTTGTCAACTTAAAAGAGCAAAATATGATATGGGACAAAAATTTATTATATTATGTGGTTTGTAAGAAGAGAAACACGAGGCCCACCAGCTTAATTAATTACGTGTTTTAATCAGCACATGCAGTGGGTGACATAGTGCCTTCTTAAATGTCCATTTGACATTTTAAAAAAACAAAAATGTGACACAATTTTAATTGCAGTTGCTTCAGCTGTTGCATGAATCACAGCTTTCCAACTAATTAAATATGATCAAGACAACACCTTACATATGGATAATCATGATATTAGAATAGTGAGTCAAATTTAGGACCCCATTTCACTATCATTTTGATGATTAATCATATTCTGATCTTCTAATCACATGAGAGCACCAAATTTTACTGTCAACTTTTTTGCTTAAAGATTTAGGTTAGGTAGGCTTGAAAATCTAAGTTTGCATGTAGCAGTCCCCAGTCCTAATTAACCGGTGAAAATGATATGCAAAAGTCATAAAACAGGCAATCTACCAAATCAAGAACATGTCAGCTGAGAAGATTCAATATTATATCCAGAAAATTGGTGATTATAAATTCCAAAAATTGATACCGTATGCATGCATATATGCGGTTACTTGGTCACTCAGCCAGTCAACTAAAAGGCATCGATTGTATTCATCATATACACGGCACGTAAATTAGTATAATGTAATGAACCTTATCACCAAAATTTGAAAAATACACACAAGGGTGGTTTGTTTGTTTGCTTGCTTGTTTTAATTCACTAATTCAGAAGGAAAGCAATACATTTTAATCAACCTAAAAAAGGGGGAAAAAAAATTAAAGGATCACTTGTACAATATCATCAATGAATCTGTCGCATAAAACTCCTTTAAGTTCATTATCGAAAACGTTTAAAAAAGGTGGGAAATGAAGTGAAAAAAAAAAAGTAAATACAATGTACACAATAAATTATGGGTAGTTACATGTCCTATGCAACAATAAAATCATTCCATAAATATGAGGTAGTATATGTTTGTTATTCATCTATCTCTGTTGCCAATGTTGTAATGACTTGTAACCAAGTCATCAACAACAAAATGGGCATAAAGAAGCTACTTCTTCAATGGACCATGAATATGAATTATTGGTGAATGATATGCACAATTGAAATGCAGCTGAGCTGTTGTGGCCTACCTCACTCATGGTAGGGCGCCACGTTGGAGACGCCCGAATGCAGAGAGATGCTGCAAATGCAAGTCTACTCAGCTGTGGAACATCGTAGGCCCCTTGAAGCCTTGGATCTACCACCTTTTCAATTTCGCCTTGGTTCAATATTGGTTTAGCCTGCTTGATTTATAAGTTAAACAATTAATAATTGAAACGAGCATGTACACCATACAAAATTACAAAGTCTTTATTGTTTTGCTCAGCTCTAGAAGCTACCAACGTGAGACTGCCTAATGAACAGGGTGACTGATGACATTTTCTTAAGTAAAGTAAAACAAGTTGCAAATAATATATATATAAAATGATTGGCAATATACCCAGCTGTGCAAGCTTTGGTGTGACCCATCAACTGGTTTCCGGCCTGAAATGATTTCGAGTAAAAAGACTCCGAATGCAAAAACATCCGTCTTCTCATCCACAATCCCATGCATAAAGTACTCGGGAGCCAAGTGCCTGCAAAAAGAAAAAAAAAATTAATTTCTCTCCATTACAATCACATTTAGAGATAGTCCAATTCTCAATTTTGTGTGAAGAGTTTTTAAAATACCCAAATGTGCCTTCAATTGGAGCAATTGAGTGATGAGTCCACTGGGATGGAAGCCATTTTGCCAATCCAAAATCAGATATCTGGAAACAAAAATGATCAAAGAATACTTGAATCAACAACAATTTGATGAAAACAAAAAAGAGGGAAAATAAAAAATATGATTCCAGAAACGAACCTGTGGTTCAAAATCTACGGTGAGCAGAATATTCGAAGACTTGATGTCTCGATGAATAATCCTTCTTTGACATCCCTTGTGCAAATAATGCAAGCCTCTAGCAGTACCAACGGCAATCTTTTGCCTTACTTTCCATTCAACTGCTGGCGAATTCACATCTGCAATCAGGCACAACTCAAATGAATAACAAACTCCAAACTGAGAGGGGAAAGATTAAAAAAGATCATAGAAATGAAACATCAAATACAAGTTTTGTACCATGGAAAAGTGAAGCAACAGAGCCTCTAGAGGAGAATTGGAAGATGAGATAAAGGCCATTGTCAACACAACATCCCAAAAGTGACAACACATTTGGGTGACAAACATGGCCAATTGTTCCTATCTCAGTTAAAAATTCCTTCTCTTTTCTATCATCAGTAACAGCTTTTGTTAATCTCTTCACTGCAATCTCCTCGCTATCTTGTAACACTCCTTTATAAACCTCAGCATATCCTCCTCTGCCCACCAAATTCTCTACAAAAAAAAAAAATCCCAGATACCAAAATCAAAACTTTTAACAGAAAAATGGAACAAAAGCAAGCCAAAGACATTAACTTTGTTCAAAGATTGCGAAGCAAACCGGAGCTGAAAGCATTTGTGGCAATGGATATTTCTTCAAATGAGAAGCACCTCCAAGTTGGCTTTGTAGTCTCTGATTCGCAAGCAACAACAACATTCTCTAAGCTTTCTTCAGTGAAACCATTTGGGCTAACAGCTGCATTATCCCCATCAAAGCTGCGCCGTTTTAAAGAGAACAAACGCTTCAAGCTATTGGTTCTAATGTACTTCATAGAAACAGTAACAAACTGTGTTTCATGCAGAGGAGAAGAGCAGAAACTACAAGTGATCAGAGACTGGTCTCTCTTCTCTTATAGGTGTTTTTGCGTTTTCTAATTGGTCTGAGGAAATTATTGTTTATCATAAATTTTTATATTTATTTATACAAGAGAATAATTAATTGCTGTGGCCTGTGTGCGTCTCATAAGTCTCATTTTGATATAAAAGAAGGAAGAGGTGGCAAAGGCTGGCTCCTGTTTGTCTATTTATGCAATTTGACACTCAAGAATAGTGACAAAAGTTGATCTAACGGCTGGTTGAGCTCATTCATTTCATATTGAATTTGATTGGAGAAAATTTGGGGAATTGGAATTTTGGCTCAGGTGTAAAATTCTGTTTTGAATCTAATAATAATGTTTTGAGGGTAACATATGGGTTAGAGATTATCTGATCATTCACTAATATTTCTTCTTTCTTTTCTTTTTTTTTTTCTCAGGAAAATGATAAGTGCTTTTATGCAATAATATTTTGTTCTACACACACACACATATCAAGTTTCAGGTAGTTTGTTAAAAATATTAAAGATTTAAAAATAAAATGCTTTCAATTGCCAAAACATTTAAAATCATCAACAAGTTCACATATATTTTTATAAATCAATCTTCATCCATTGGAAGATCAATAATTTTTCAATAATTTTCCTTCTCTGAAAGTAAACGAATTAACTTGGTGGCAATATTTGAATGGTTCTGGTACATAATGAAACCAAAACATTTTGTCGCGACACAGACCAACTAAATCTCCAGCTTCGAGTATTTTCTGCTGCTTTTTTTCTAAATACATAAAGTATACGCTATTTCTTCTTGTTTATTTCCTGTTTCAACAACCTTTTTTTTTTTTCCTCCTCGACAAAATTTTTAAAAAAAAATTAAATTCAAATGCTTCAGATCTTATACCAAATCCTTCTCGCTTGCCTGTAGCCAGAGCTATCTTGATTTTAATTTTATGACACACACCATATACATATATAATTTTGTGTCACTTGCTATGATATACCTATGTCCCTTTCAACTTATCAAGTGCGGAAGTTTATGATAACTTTCTTTTATATTAAAAAAATATATTGATACAAAATAAAAAATATTTTGATAAAATATTTTGATTGTGGACTATTTCACAAATTTTATCTATGTTATGTGAAATGCACAATTTTGGGGGAGGGAAAAGAAAGGGAAAAGTCCAGTTGCTATTTTATAATCTAAGAATATACTGATTCCGACATTGTTAAACTGTGTGCGCGATTAACAAAATAATTAGAGATTAAAGATTAATTTTGTATTTTTGTTACATTTAATTTCTTTCACGGTTTAATCACCTTAAAAAAGAAAAAAAAAAGTGGTAAAATGCATGCATCAAGAGAATTTTTCTTGGTCAATGCACAGGAGTTAATAGACTTTAACAAAAATCGACAAAGATTGGACTTAATTTACAAAGCTAGCTAGCCTCTGCCTTGCCTTGTGCAACTAAAATACGTTCATTAAATATAAATTCATCTATACTTGTACAGGGATATTTTCTGGCCAACCCAGGACCACTGAAACGTTTATAAAGATATATATAAAGAAAATGTTGTCACCTTTTTTGCTCACCAAAATTAATTAACTCTTCTCGGCAGAAAACAAACAAAGCAATATCTTCAAAGAGATTAAAGAATGAAAGCGATGCGTTACTGTTCTTCACGGGCTTTGCAGTGGCACTTTTTTTTTTTTTGTTTTTTTACCTTCACCGAGGAGAGGACATCTCAATTTGGAATCTTTGCAGTTGCAGGTGACCGATGAAGTGCACCAGTCCAGTAGTGTTACTACTCGGTCAAATTGTGGCTGATTGATAAATACCCATTTCACATATCTCATTAATTAACTTTCACAGTGACCGTTGGGCGTGCATTGATGTTCATGTTTTGCTCTTTCTGGTGCTTTATTTATTAATTTACATGGCATACAGTATGTTCACGCTGTTCTCAAAATCTTTATGTGCATGCAGCATTGTGCTTGAAGGAGCTGAAGGCTCCAGGGTTTTATTAGTTTCCCAGTTTTGCCGCTTTTGCGAATATATTTATCGGTGCGTGTGAGCATGCAACAAACTATTGACTGCGAGCCCGGGACCCGAGGGACAACGGTCAAACAGAGGAAAACTAACACGCGGCGGTCCTACCATCTCAGCCCGATGAGGTGGTAGTAGGACTGGCCTATGAACCTCTTTATCACTGAACAGAACTGTAGATTCTGACGTAGGATAAAAATGAATGGATCCATCCAGTCCACGTTGAGGCCTACCAGAATTTAATATTAAAAAATTGCGAGTCCAATAAAACTACGCCTCATCCAATTCAACAGTGGGCTGATCAGCTATTTCTAAGTAAAAGTGTCTAAACCATATGATCATATATAAGCTTGGGCTTGGGCTTGGGCTTGGGCTTGGGCTTCGATCTTGGATTTTGCAGACCAGCAGAGCACATTTGGGCTGGTTAATTTGTTTCGGAGGGAATGCCGAATGATGACGACACCCATAAAACCGCAAGAACACAAATTTAAAAGAGCTGATGGATCTGATCCGAAAGCATGGTCTTTCTCCAACAGCAGCTTCATCGGTTGTGTTTGATTGGATTTATCGTAAATACAATATAAATCCTATTTCAAAATTGCGAAAAATAAAGTTGTTGTTTGGGGTCAAATTTCTACCATGCACGCAGTGCGTGGTATTCTGAATAAAATTCTGCATTAGATCTAACGCAGAATTTGTTTCTGCGTTAGATCCAATGGGCATTAGGGCCTAAGGTACCATATACCTGGGACATGGTAGTCATGACCTGTTTTGATTGGATTTGTAATTCTTTATGCCTCACATTACGCATTGTAAACAGAGGAGAACCAAAAAGTCTTTGCAAGACATTGGTTCTTTTAGCCAGATTGAACTTTTTTTTTTCTTTTTTTCTTTTTTCTTTTTTTGGGCCCGTAAAAAAATGCTTCAGTCTCTATAATCTCTCTAAAATTGGAGGAGCGGATTCCTCTTTCGCATAGAAGTAGTAAATTTGAGTGTGCGCCCATAATAGAAATCACGTCAATTGATTCCATAGATTACTTGTCCGTTAATTTACCTAATTCTAATTGCCATGCTCCTTTCGCAATATTCCTGATCTGTCTAACCGTTTTAAACCAAAATCACAGGGACCGTGACGTAATTTACTTCGGGAAGACTTGAAGTCAATTAGGAGTATAAACAATAAAAACAATGAAAAAAAAAAAAAAGAAAAACACAGTGCCACACAAAGTGACAAGACAAGGGTTTAAGTTAACACCAAGGCTCAAATCTGTGAAACCCAGCGGTCGATAATTCGATTTCGGCCTCTCGTTTCCCTGCAATTTACTGTCCGTCCAAGATTATACTTCACTGCCACCTCGCCGCTCTCGATGGGGGACCGCGACCGACCTCGCGATCGTGACCGTGACCGAGACCGCGACCGCGACCGCGAAAGACGGCGAGAAAAAGAAGACCGCGATCGCGACCGCGACAGAGACAGGGAAAGAAGCCGAAGCAAACGATCCCGTTCCCGAACGCCGGACCGTTCGCGCTCTCGCCACAAGCGGTCTCCCGAGCGGTCTCACCGTTCACACCGCCACCGAACGGAGTCTCCTGAACCGCCGCGCAAGCGGCACCGCCATTCCACTGAGGAGAGAGCAGTGTCGGATTCCGTCGATGAAATTGCCAAAGAGCAGCAGCAGAAGAAGGATAACGGAAGTAATAATGATAATAATAATGAGATTAATAATGCGAATTTGGATAATGCTGATGAGGATGAGATTGAGATGATGAAGAAATTGGGGATTCCGGTTGGGTTTGATTCGACCAAAGGGAAGCCGGTGCCAGGTGCTGACGTGAGTGGAGTTAGGGCTGTGACGAAGAGGCAGCCGAGGCAGTATATGAATAGGAGAGGTGGGTTTAATCGGCCCTTGCCCCCAGAGCGGAACCGCTAGTAGGTGCTTCCCAGCTTTTAAGGATTGTGAATTGCGAGGTGGGTGGTTTGTTTTTCTGGTTTCTTATTTGAGCCTTTTCTTTGGCTTGTTTTGGTTTTGCAATGTCTTATCTTATGTAGTATTTTTTAGTGATTGTTCCAGGTTTTGATATTGATTCAAATTTGGATTTTGGTTGAATTGTTTAAGAATGTACTTTTCTTTGTTTGTGTTGATATGCAATGTTTGATAATTGGGAATTTTTGCCTATTAAGTTTAAGAAGTTCCATCCATTTACTTAGCAGATCCCTCCCTTCTTTCCTGTTTTATTTGAAGTGCTTTTGACATAATTCGATTGTTCTCGTAAGTTTGTGTTAAGAATCTACTAGTTAAGTATTTGGACTAAGAATCTACTAGTTAAGTACTTGGACAAAATTTCAGTGAACAGTTCAGATGACTTAAGCTTTTAGAAAGAAAAAGTGGGTAAATTGGAAGTATACTAAGCAATATGTGAAGATGGTGAGTTTTCAAAGAACCAACTTTGTTTTTAGCAGTTGATGAACATGATGGACTTGAAATCCAGCCTTGGTTAGAATGAAGTCCATGTATGTCCTACAGTGTAAGTAATCATCAATATCTGCATTTGTTATAAAAAAGCATTCACCGCTTGCACAAATATTACAAGCACCCTCACTACCTTCTGTTTACGTAGAGATGCAGGTATAGGAGTATACATGTTTAAGTTGATTTGGTTTTCATGAAAATTTTGAACTGAACTGATTGTAATAGATATCATGAGAAACAACTAAAACTGAGTGAAACTGATGATCAACTTGGGAGTCTTTTGATTCAGGGCTCTATCTTTGTTGGCTTCAGTCCATTTGCATATTGATTTTTGATTTGTCCTTTGTTGCAAGAACCGCAGAGTTGTGGATCCTTACTGGCCTGCATTGTTCACCGTATGGGATAACCCTTGAATGTGTTGTGGAGTTCTTTGCCCTCTTTTTTTTCCTCTTTCATGGGTTGTATACCTACTGAATTTCAAATGTTATTGTTGACACTTGATGTTATAGTTTGTTTCTTCGACATTGGTATTGTAGGATATGATCTTTAGCACCTACCATTAGATGGGATATGTATATAAATACTAACAGATGCCCCAATTTTAGCCAGAAAATAATTGAACCCCAAATTCTATCTTGATTTGAGTTGTTAATTGCCTGTTGTACAGCATATGTATTTATGATCATGTCTTTTATGTATATAGTAAAACCTCTCTATAGTAATACTTTATATTAATCTCCATCTATTCATAAAAAACTCTAGTCCTAATTTGGGCTAGTTATAAATACAAATAAACTCCACATTGTAATAAGTTATAATTTTTCAAGATCCCATCTTAAGAAATCGGCATTCACATAGCAATAATTATCTGTATATTGCAAAATATATATGTTTTGTTGCATTAAAGGTTGCTTGAATATTCCGAACGCTACATTATTATACATACTAGTTTTTTGAAACTGTGTCTACCTCTTCTTGAGATTAATTATTAATTTAGTGTATACATTACCTATATGGATAATTTTAGAACAATATTTTTTAACTACACCTCTATTGTGTTATAACCTCCTTGCAGTGATCAAATTAATCGGTCCCAGCATTATCATTGTAGAGAAGTTTTACCGTATATTACTGAGGAATGGATTGCATCAGAGGATGGATGAGACTGTCATTATCTTTTTATTTTGCTTAGTTAAGTTCATATGTCCTAATTATCAATGTTGCATTTTATTCAGGTGGGTTGTGCATTCTAGCACAAGTTGAATTGGTTGGTGACTTGCACGCAGAAACCTGGCTGCAGAAGGACCAAATGAATGACCTTTTACAGCATCTTTTTGAGTAATTCTTATTGTGCATCTGATTCTCCTATGTGACATTTGAGACAGATCTTTCATTTTTATCCTGGTATGTTCAAGCTATATTTACTAATACTGATCTTTCCATGGTTAAGCAATGCATGATCCTAGCTTTTGAATTTCTTGAGTTACGGTTTTTGGTATTTTCTAGCCATAATACTGCTATTTTAGGTTTTGGATCTTTGTATTTCATTTGTACAGACAAATTTTAATGTTTTCTTACAATAGGAGATTTACTCTATGGGTGTGCTTAAACTAGTAGCTTTCGTTGTCATATATTCCATACATTGGGCATACTTCATGGTTCACTATCTCCCGACTTAACAACTGTCTGCATGAAGCTGATACATAGTTGGAAGAAAAAGAGCAGAAAAGGTAGATTACAATTCTTCTACCAGTTATAGGCTGTGGATGTTTCTGTAATGCAAGTATTAATCACCAGGGATGAAGATTTAACACCTATGTCTACAGGGCTTCATCAGTGCTCTTATGATGCGCAATCTCCTTTCTTAAGGTCAAAGACTCAAAGCCTACCTCCTGTAGCATTCAAGTTGCCGGAGCATCCATTGCTAGCCGTTCAACTCAGATTTGGTGTGTCCAAAGGGTAGTAAGATATATCTTAAATGAGCTTAAATGTAACCCAGGTGCCCTACTGATCAAAGAACATAATAAAATTACTATTCGATGAAGACGGAGGACGTTACGACTCGGACAGGGTTGAATTTAGCTGTGGATCCGAAACAAGCCTTTGGCAGGAGAGTTGGATTCTTTTGTTGATTTTAAGTTGAACTCGTAACGTGTATAAGAAGGATTTGAAACCTAAATTAGCTCGTTAACGTTTTAAGGGATTTTTAATTTGTTAAACTAATTAGCGTACGTCTTAGAATGTGTTGCCTATGCCCCCTGAACCCCAATCGTACACAAGGGGTCAAAAGAAATATTAGGTAAAAGCATATTTAATTAGGTGATTGTCTAAAGTGGTGAAAGTCGTAATACCCAGTAAGACT
Organism: Atalantia buxifolia; assembly: GCA_030444775.1. Taxonomy (NCBI): domain Eukaryota; kingdom Viridiplantae; phylum Streptophyta; class Magnoliopsida; order Sapindales; family Rutaceae; genus Atalantia; species Atalantia buxifolia. The sequence continues at coordinate 20,579,751 of CM059834.1, read as the reverse complement.
ACTAAAAATATAAAAATACTAGGAATGCACTAGAGCTGATAACCCTACCAGAGAAGAGAACAACCATAGAAGAGAAAACAATAGCTTAACAGTAAAGGGAAAGCCAGTGAAAGCCAGCATGGGATGCAATGATGCATATAGAGAGTCAAAACTGCTACAAGAAAGGTCACAATAAAACGTCTGGTATTTTCAAACCAGCTGCGCCGAAAAAAGTCTTAAAACTGTGTGCTAATCACATGATGTCACACAGATTATGATCAAGTATTTATTATTTAAAACCAAAAGCATCTCCACAACCAAACAAGCTGCATTATAGAATTCAACCAAACAGAGTGAGAAAAGTGCTTTTAGGTGCTGGTGGTAGTGGTAGGTTTCTGGATGAGAAAGGACATGCACTGACCCTGTTTCTGACTGTTAAATGCCAAGCAGCGAATATAGGCATTTGGGTATGCTTTTTTGCACTCTTGTATTTCATTCAGGATTTGAGATGACTCATTGCATCCAAACATTGGCAACTTCCACATTGTCCAATACCTCCCATCATAATACCCTGGCATTTTGCTATTCTCCCTGCGCACATATCCCACCTGACAATAAAAGCAATAATTAATCTGAGATTAATTTCTTTTAATTGTATCAACTAATCTGCCCTAACTTTTAATTGACCTTAGGAATTTCTTCCTATTCCATCCATAAAATACACACACACACACTTGATGAATTGTGGATTTACCTCATCAAATTCAAGGCAAGGGATCCATCCCTTTTTGAGCATGTAGTCAATCTCCTTTGCAATTGAATCATCCGAGAGCGGTGGGAGGTAGGAGAGGGCCTCAAACTTTTTGTTATTGATTGGATTCCATGTCTGTTAAAAATAATGCACAATAAGCACATCACACAAAACCCAGAAAGAGAAGCTAAAGACTTTACCTTCATGCATAGAGTTTTTGAACCGTTTGAGACAGTTTTACTGCTCCATGAAATGGAATCCTTAACTGGAAGCAAAGCTTTCGATGTGGGTTTTAGGCCAAGATAGCCAGAACCAGCAACTGGAGCTGTAAAGATGCTTGCAGACATCTTCTTCAGGCACTGTTTCAAGAAACAAGATAGTTAAAAGGTAGAGGCGACACTTAAGACTGAGATAGCAAAAGAGTAATAATTAATTATTTTAGTTCTCAAGGCAATGGAAACGGTTCAAGCAAAGGACAAAAGAAGTTAGCCTAGGTGTTTGTGAAGTGATGTATGGTTTGTTAAGGGATTAGGGAAGATCAAAGCTCAAAAGAGAAGAGGATTTGTATAAGGAAAGTGGAGTGTTTACAGAAGCACTTCGGCTTTGGTTTCATCCATACCTTTTCTACTCTCCGCTCGATAACTTTCTTTAGAGAAAAGTTTTAGGTGAGATCATCCCGCGTGTCAACGTGAGACAATCTTATTATTAAATCAATCCAATATAAATACATTTTGTGTATGCATGACAATAAGTATTAGTATGTTACTGTATGATCATATGATCATATAATGGTTTGATGAGAACAGAATCGCCTCAGACTTGTTCTTTTATTGGTCGAGATATGCTTATAGGACCCACCAACCAAATGGTGCCAACATAAGACTGATGCTTACCTGGTTGAAGACATCACTGGAACCGCTTGAATTGAATACAAGGGATGAATCTTTGTCCATTCTCAGTGCTTGAATATTTATTTAATATGGTTGAACGTGGACGTGGTGTCTCTACTCTCACAGCCTCCTTTGCATGCATGTGAAATTGTCTTCATTGGCTTTCAGATGCCAAGTTGAATTGCAGTGTACCATTTGGTATCAATAGGACAAACGCAGTAACTTCAATGAAGCAACTTTCTAGCCCTTCAGCTGTTTATCATGATTTTGTCTCCAAAACGAATCAAAGGGAATCCATCCAACGGAGATATCCACAAAGCAACATACTATCACTATGATTACTTTATTAGTCAACTAGGTACCGAACAGCCAAATAAACAACGCCTGTGGATACTGTTATCCTGGAACCGATTAACCATCAACAACCTTGTAGTATATACTAGTCTTCATGAGACTTCAATTCCATCAAGGAGACTTACGAAGAAGACCACTGTGAATTGGTAGGTCTGGATTCTATCCAATCATCTTCAACAATCCCAAGGAAACGCCCAGTCAAAAAGTCACTTTAGTAGCAACAGTTTTAAGCAAATTATTTTCGGTTCTAGGTTCTGCATACTACCACATCAAAGCTGGCAAGCAGCTTGGCATACGGTCTGCCCATCAATGTAACCAAAGATTTTGAGGTTGTATGCTTTTTCCCGGTGCTAAGAATGACTGATCTGGAAGACGGATATTTTCTCTAACATGATTGTACATCATTGGCACCAGGATAGCTCTCAAGTTCTTTTCTGAGTAAATTCAATACTCTGTAGATACCTCTCCAATGGGAATGCGATTATCATCAACTAAACAATTATGAACAACCCCATCAACCTCCATGAAGCTCCAAGCAGTTACTGTAGCCACTGCCCTCTCTTTAATCAACTATCTTAGTCCCATCACATCCTCCCAAGATCCCATGACGTGTCTCCCACTATGCTGTGGCTCCCGTAATGTTCAATCACCGGATAAATTCCGTAAGCTTTACTCATCCGTCCAAATAACCGCCACGATTCACTCACCAGTGTTTTATGATTAGACGCAGTAAGAACCCCAACAAAAGTCACAGCATTTGGTCTAGGCCCCCTCTTTTCGATCGACATGAAAAGCTCGAGGCCCATTCCATTCTTCCCGTTCTTAGCCAGCCCTAATATCATCGCACTCGAAGTCGTTACATCTCTAGGTGGCATCATGTTAAATATTTCTTCACTCGCATTTTGCATAGAGATCAATCAGCCCGGTACTACCAATGATGCACCAATTTCCCTTCGTCAAATGCACCCATTGCAGCACAAGCATTAGAAAAGGGGCCCGTTAAACATCACATTTTCCAAACTTCTTAACTTGCGAAACAACTCAATTGACTCATTAAACAGTACGTTTTAACACGACCAGATACCATTGCACTACAAGAAACATCGTTTCTCTCCGACATTGAATCAAACAGCTCTCGCGCTTCAACAAGCAGACAACTAGTACGATACTCACAAATTATAGTATCCCAACAAACCGCATTTTTATTCAAGCTTTGTTCATAAACTTTATTTGCAATATACATTAAACCATACTTTGAGTACATACCTGCAAGCGAACCAGTAACATAAACATCACAAACATGTCCATATTGAACTAGATGACCATAAACACAATCGAGCAAAGATAAAGATACACATGCTTTCAGCAAAACTGTGAACGTACGTGCATTTGGTTCGATGCCAAGACTCCTCATGTTGGTGTAGGTTAAGATACCCATTTCAGGTTTCAAGTTTTGCAAGAAACCCATTATCATGATATTGCGATCAAAGATATTGGGTGTTAAAATTTGATCGAATATGGACTCTTCCTGCCGCAAGTCACCGTGTGGTACACGGTAGTGCACAAAAAGCTAAGAGTTTGCGGCTCGTGAATGCGAAACGAGAGAGACCATTTGTGACTACGTGAGCATGAATTTGTTTTAGTTCGTTCATGCTTCTGCATCTTTACAGTAGAACAATAATCGGAGGATTGTAAAGAATTTGCTCGTCAGGCGCAAGCAGAAAAGTTAATGGTGCTGCCTGAGCCAAAGCCCTAGCCTTGCTTCCATGCTTATAGACGTTATAGGCATACAATTTCTGTTTTTTATTTTTTATAATCGACGATAATTATTTCCTTGTTTAAACAGATTTGTTATGACGCAGTCCGGAAATTTAACTTGGACAAGCGAAGTACTTTTTAACAAAGCTTTCGCACTCTAATAAGTTGACCTGCTTATAGAAACAACCTGAAAATCTAAAAGAAAATGAAGCTTCGCCTGATTCAATCAATAAGAAAAGCCTCTACTGATAATGGCTTGTCATTGACCATTGATGAAAAAGATGGCAATGAATGTACTTACAGTCTAATATATTTACACAAGCCTAAAATAAGCCCCAATCGAGTTCGGTCCACGACGAAATAATCAATTCACCAATTTGACCCTGTAGGATTTGAATATTCCTACCACCATTGATTTTGTCAAAAATATTCACATATTGCAGTGACCTACCGAGCTTAGCATCAAAAGGAAAGAAAAAAATTGAGGAGTCGTCAGGGATTCCAATTTGGCAATTGGAACTTATAAATGAATAGGACTGAACTCTTGTATTGTAGGCGGAAATAAATTCTAACATTCTTACATCATCACAAGAATGGCAGTGCTAATGATATAGTAAATTATGATGATGATGATGATGAAGATGAAGATGATAGTTAATGTTAAGGGATCTAAAGAATTATGCCATGCAAACCCTAACTGGGCTGTGCTTAGAATTCATTGGATGATATAGCAGGACCCGGGACAGAACAATCAATGCCAGAGTTTCATGCAGAACCCAGCCGGCACAACTGATGATCTCCTGCTAGAGATACAATCTGAAAAGGTATCCATAAGCTGCTCTGCAAGCGATGCCGGATCATCAACAAATGTATCGACAAAAACCTTCACAATCCTAACCTCTTGTGGGGTTGCTCGTAAGCTGTACCAAGTCAAGAATTTCTGCCGAAAGTTCCTCTCAATATGTCCCTCACACTCCAGCCATCTGATGACCTTCACACAGTGCTCAAAATCCATATCTGAAAGGCCGTTTGCTGTGCAATCCTCATCCCGACTTTCACTGCTTCTCTTCTTTGACGTGCTACCATCTTGAGGCTCATCTCGATTTCCAGTACCATTTTCCATATCCTTATTGTTCAATTTGGATCTCCCATTCCTTGCTTGACCATCTTTAAGTATTTCTATTTTGCATGGAGTAATGGGCAATCCAGCTTCCAAGCTTCTCATATATGGCACGCATTCCATGCCAGTTGGCACTGGAGTATCCACCCCATTATCAGTGCTCATCTCCTCAATGATTAGGCCCTCTGGCGGGTGCTTGTTCTCAAGCTTCTGGACATGAGAATCAGGCATGGAGCCATCTATGTTATTGACACGCTCCTCGTCTAACAAGGAAACCGCATCCGCTGGGGTTGTTCCTCTGCCCAGAACAGTGCAGTCAATAGCATCATCACATAAATTAGTGGAAGCTATTTTATCAGTCTCCTTGCTGTATGTATAATAATTGTTAACTTGAGCATCATTTGGGTCCCTGTCTGGAGTGACATTATTGGTCTCATCTTCCACTGAAGATGGATTAGAAAGGCTGCTACAGTTTGTTGCCGGGCTTTGACTTCGTTCTATTACTGAGCAGTTTGTCACTTCATCCCTGCTACTGCTTGTTGAGAACCAAATTTCACACCTACCCAACTCTGTCATACCATTAGAGGAAACAACTTTGAACTGATACTCAGTCGCCGGACAAAGTCCCGTTACAACAAACCTAGGATTAGGTGCAAAGAGAGTACAAGTAGGTCTAGCTGGAAAACCCTCATGGGCCCTCCGATGCCATAAAGTGTAACTAATGATATTCCCGGGAGAAGGATCTTCAGAACCCAACACCACAGTAAGGGATGTTGCGCGAACATCTTCAAACTTAACCATGTTGGGAACAATCACATTTGATCCTGCGAAAACAAAGGTCTTCAAGATCATTGTTTGACAAACAAGAAAGTGATAATTAAAGACTATTCCGTTAGCAGCAGCAACTTCATGGCCTCTCCATCATTGCACAATTAAGCAGCTACGCACAAAACAAGGATCAATAACCAAAACTCCAGCTTTTGATATGATTATACCTGTGGTTATGGTTGTCACAAAGAACCCCTTTATCCAGGCTCATGAGGAAGAACAATGATGGTGATTTTGGTGCGATTATAATAAGTAATAAAGATTACCTTGTACTGAAGGATTGGGCAAGATGGTGTTGGAAATCATTTTGTCCAATGAATCCACGGCACAAGCACAGAGTTTCTGAACTTCTGGTCCTGAAGAAAGTCTGTTGACTATACCCCTACCCATCTTTACTGGTAAACCAGTTAATGGACCCACTTCATCTTCAAGCATTTTAACAGCATCATCCACAATCTTAGAGAGATTTTTGTACTTTTCAGTCCCATTTAGAAGTTTTTGGCCCAATGAGAGACGATAACACAGAATATCAACTCGTCTGGTATCCTTTGCCACCACCAATTGTTTTTTCCAGCATCTAAATAAATTAAAGCACCAGCCAGATTAAATATTTGAGACTGAGGAGTTGAAAAAGAAATAGAATAAAGGAGGTATAATGGAAAAGAAGCAGGCAACAACAAGAAACTACAAACTAGAGAATGCAACAACATATAATTATCATCGTTGCAACTTGTCCCCTTTTTTTTTTTTTCCTAATTTCATTTTCCAGGTTCCATATACTCAAGTTCTGAAACTTCAAATGAATTATTTGTACATAAATAGTGCCTGCAGTAAGTACCATAATGTACTTTGATAAATATTGATAATTCATAATCACAAAAGGATCACACAGCATGAGAGAAAACCTTTGAACTAAGACAATCTATCAAAGAACAATAAGAAGAAATAGAGATAACGTACAGAACATTTACCCGAATAAGTCATTTACTTTTCTGCATGAAATACAATAGAAGCTCCCATCAAGTCCAGGATAGCATCTGTCTTTTCCAATGCCAGATCTTTCATTTTTCAATGCACACTCCAGATGACATGACATGCCACAGGAATCACCTCCAAATGGAGGCTCTGAGCTGCAAGTTAACCACAGGCTAGGATCCTTGTTGTCATCATACTTATGACAGATGCAGCATGAACATCTCTTGCAAAACACATCTTCTTTCCTTAAGGTAGCTCTACAAGCTGAATTTTTGCAATATATAGCATTGACTAAATCACTGCCACTATTGTTCATCGCAGCATCAGTCACTGGAACAGGCAGTCGAGCAGGGTTATCATTTTTCCTCTGCCTCTTGGACGGTCTCTGGGAAGATGCAGGAGAAGACTGCGGCTCAATATCTGTTTTGGCCTCACGCTCCCCAGACTTCTTCTCAGATACAAGTTTCAGAAGATTTTCTATAATTTTTAACTTAGTCAAGCCAGTATATTTCCTCTCTTTTCCCAACTCTGCACAGAGGATCTGTAGAATCTCCTGACGAGTCCATGATCGCAGCGTCTCAGAGGCACTGTGTGATTGCTTAGATAATTGATACACTAGTTCTCTCTTTTCTTCCATACTCAACTTACTGCATTTTGATGGGTCAAGTGCAACTCCTATAGCCATGAAAAGGGAAACCATACAGAAATAAGTAAAAGCTAGAACAACAAACATAACCTTGTCAAAAGTCCCCAGAACATTTTAAGAAAGAAAAAAGACATCATGACCGATGGCTGATAAGGAACAAACACACAATCAAACAATATGAAAGTTGGCATAAAATCCTCAAAATTCTAGATTTATCAAAATCAGTGCCTCTAATTTGACTCAGTAAGCAGTGAAAGTGAGATGATTTCATGTTTTCAAGCCCTGAGATAAGAGCTGAATATAGATGGTTAGAGGTGGTTAACGTATGAGACCGGATATCACTCCAGTCCAAGCTGCTCAATAACACGTGTCACGATAATAATCCCATAGTGAAAACTGAGAAGGAAATTTTACTGAAAAGGTTGAAAAACTCTTTTGAGGTTTCAGCAATATTTGTAGGAGACTATTTAAAACCTACTTGGAGGTTGACTCAAACACGAAAACTAATAAAATAAGAATTATCATACTAAAATAAGAAAAATAAAGTAAAATTCAAAGAATCCTAAACTTGTCCTGCATCATAAATCTTTCCAATTAAATTGAGGTCTTTGACCTCATATACAATCGTAGGTGAGGATGCTTAACCAAATAAAAATGCATGTTGATCCATGTTACATCAGCAGCACCCAGTTATGATACTCACTTGAATGACTCACGCTAAATTACCCATTAATTCAACCAAAATAATTATCAAACAAAACTAATTCAACTAAAACTAAGACAACATGTAAACTAAGGGTTGACTTGCATAAACAAAGACATCCCAAGTTCATCCAATAATCTATAACTTTTACAGGCGGCCCCAATATAATTCATGAAAATGTCCACTCATTGTTGATTTGTGGGATTAACAAAACTACATTATAATAATGGTTACTTCATTCATATGAATACGGTACAAATCCACATAATGCTGAAATAAAATATGCAGAAAATAGGCAACAGTAGATCGTGAAGTCAAATTTATGCAGCTAACGATTACAAAAATTTCACCCACCAAAATATACTTTTACTATCAATCTTTAAAACGATAAATTGCATTAACACATTAGGATCTGCAACTCAACATCAAACAACAAACAAAAATGTATTGCATGGAGCAACTGAACATTAAAAAGGGGGGTAAAATTTTTGGTTAATACCCAAAAACAACCAAAACATCAAGATCGCAAGTAACATAACATTGCAACAATTTGACTATCATGCAGAATACAAACCCATAAAAAAATTAAACTTTGTCCCTTCATCCCATCAAACATCAAAAACCCAGATGAATTTTAATTAAAGAAAAATGATATTTTTGACATAAATAAAATAATTTTTTTTAAAAAAAAAATACGGCTACCCTCAAGAGAAGAAGAATCCATAGACAAAGTTGCTGAATAATAACAACCGAGGCTGAGGCTGAGGCTGATGCTGAGGCAGAGGCTACCACATTACCATCAAAATCCAAACTTTTCATCAAATCCTGCAAGTAGAAACGAGACCCATTAAACCAAAAACAAAAAAGTAACCCAAAAAGGAGGGAGAAAAGGAATAAAAGAATAGAATAAGAAATACCGAAAGAGAAAGGATGAAGGCGGGGTTGAAATTCTTACAAGATAACAAGAGAATCCATGGGGATGAGAGTCTCTCCTTGAAAATAAAAATAAAAATAAAAATATAAAATTTAATGCAAATATTTAATAATAGTGATAATATTGTAAGCAAATGGCTTTGTGTTGTATTTGTTTGTGTTTTAATTGATGGGTCCTCTGCTCCTCGCCTCTCATCTTGTTGTTTGTGGGCTGTGCTTTTGAGGACCCGAAGCAGTAGTGAAAGGAGATTCGAGGACGACTTATTCAATCTCTTCTATTTCAACAATGTTGTCATGACGCCTTAAAGGCGGAGAGATAAATAATGACTTTTTTTTCTTTTTTTCTTTTTTCTTTTTTTTTTTTCCACACACGCATATATATAAAATAAAATTAACTAATTAATTAATTAATTAATAGCAAAAGCTACTAGCTGCTGCATGTAAATTGTAATTGTTGTATTTTGTCAACTTCTCTTCTCACTTTCTCGCTTCACGTTACCAATTAACTACAACTAGAAATTGCTCGGCTTTCACTTTCCTTTTTATTATTATTATTATTATTATTATTTTGGGTTGGTATGATTTGTCCGGTTTTTTTTTTTTTTTTTTTGTAATGTCAAAAATGAAGAAAACAGTGTGAATAGAGCAAAATTATTTTCAAGAAAGTTACATTGTGTGCCTAAATACTACTTTACGGAAGGAAACATTGTCTTTCAATGAAGTTCGACTTCATTTATACAGCGGTCCTGAGTTTTGCAAACCCTATATATACAAGCGAGGAGATTGGAACCGAACATAAATATAAATATAATGCCATAATTTTTTTTAAAGCACAGTTACTTGTGGCTATTTAATCCAAAATAACTTAAACAGGACGATTCGATATTTCATTATGTATAATGACGGCGGTTTAATGTACTTGTACTTTAATACGCAACGCACAACACGACTCATTGCATCATCATCATGAGAAGAAACCAAAAACAAAACAAAAAATAAAAATAAAAATTGTAACGCAAGCGCAAATAATAGCATGCGCTCACTTTCTATAAATAATACTCGAAAGCGCATGCACATTTTTTCTACTACAAGAAAGAGTGTTAGAGAACAAAAAGGGGTAGGAGATATGTAGAAAAACACATATGCTTGTCTAAAAGTTTGGTCATTTTTAATTAATTGTAAAATGATAATGCTCCCCATGCCCAAGTATTAACTTATCATTGTCTTTATTTTATCGGACCTATAATCATTTTTCATCCAGCTATTTCTCTTCTCTTGTGGATTTTTATTTATTTATTTATTTCTGAAATTGTAAGATTATTTTATTACATTTACCTAACAATCCAACCATCCATCCTCTTTTTAATTCAAATTAATAGGGTTTGGACAATTAATAAGATTCGTCAAAATTCAACCCATCTAATCAATTTTCAGATTAGTTGGTAGGAAGCTTGGAGTGGATAGAATTTTAAAATATAATGAAGCATGCATGTTGGGTAATTAATTATTTCCATTACGGAGAAGAAACGTATAATATGTAGATCAAATTCACATAGAGTCAAATTCATTTTGTCTGGATTAAACAGTTTGAACAGACTTCTTTTTCTTTCAATTTCAATGAAAATATATATACATATATATATATACAACGAGATACCATTGAATTTATTTTATTAATAACTATTAAATGTAGCAGTTGAGGCACTTGAGACATGGAATTTGACATGATGTGAATTTTTAAAATAAGCCGATGGCTCGGTGGAGCTGGTCTAACGTAGAACACTGATAATGACCTCCAGATCATAACCGTAAGTGCAGATTTAATATTTATATTTATGATCGTATGGTCATCATCAGTGCTTTTTTGCGGAATAATTCCAATATAGTTGGACCTTTAAAATAAATAATTTTTTTTTTTTACTTAGTAAGAGTTATGAATTTTTACAATTTTCTTATTTATTTATTCATTTAGTCTTTGTGACATGTGAGAAGTGAAGTTTCGTCCTATAAAATAAATTATTTAAACAAAAATGTTAGAAATTATAGCGCGGGCAATAGAATAGCGATGAATATTATTTACAGAGAGCGCACGATTTGCAATTTGATAGATGAAATCGCACCGTCGGTTTCTACTTTTCAAAGACGTTTGCTTTTGAGAAGAATACGAATGCTTGATGGTTGGCTGGTGGGTGGCATGAGCCGCATGACATTTTTTATGTTTCAATTGCAACTTATTGGACCCTCGTCAAATCCATGATTAATACAAGTACATAAAAGTCTAATGTTGAAATGTCAAAATAAATTTCACACACACACACAAGCTAACAAGAATGCAATGAGAAATTAAGAGACTATAGTTATTAAAAAAAAATTAACAAAAGTTGTTGAAAAAGTGACCAGTAACATTATAAAAAAAGTAATTAAAAAAATGACGAGAAATATAAAGAAAGTGACGGTAGCATGTGAATATAATGAGAAATATTAAGAAAGTGATGATAACATAATAAGTATTAAAATGTGAAAGAGATAAAAGAAAAAAAAAAGTTAGAAAAAGTCAATGAAAATGTGATAAAATAAAAAATTGAGAATGTTTCAAGTATGAAACGAAAATGTGAAAAAAAAAATGTTTAAAATGAACATTCAAAAGCGACAGAAAAAAAAATTCAGTGTGCATCGATGAGCAAAACATATTTTGAATTTTTTTTTTTTTTGGAAACAAAAAAAAAATGGAATGCAATTACAATATTTTAACATTTAAAAAATATTTTCCTTCAAAATAGCTTTTGAAACATAATTCAAAACTGAAATTACTTCCAAAAAAAAAAGTACAAAGTTCAAATTATAAACAAATGTATTTTCGATAGTTTTCCATCTTGTGTCACAAAAGTTATCGAGAGCCCTTTTTTGTATTCGCACACCAAATGTTATCTCTTTAATTATGGCATAATACATTATTCGATTCACATATACACACAATTTTCAAAGCCTCACCATAAATCTCTTCTTTCGTCAAACACTGAAATTAAACTAACATTTGAAAGCAACCCTCGGCTCCCATGGACATATATCGTGCAAAGATGCGCCTCCTCAGGCGTAGCCCCCATTAAATTCATTTAAAAAAGAAAAATTATTATAATAAAATATGAAGATATTGTCATCTTTATATTCAACCCTCTAAAGGTGCTCGCATCATTATGTATCAACTAAAACATTATTATAGTAACCATTAGCAAAATTTTAGGGGAATGATAGTGTCACATGCTAATCATAATTATGATGCCTGCGTGGGCGGTTGCAATTGGATTATCAAAAAAATAATAATAATACAAAAGTTCGTCCACTTTGATCAATCATAAATTTTTTGATTGCGTTAGAGAAAGTGACACATGGGGGTGGATGAGATAAGGTAAGCGTAATTAGGCGCCGACAAAACTAAGAATTTGTCATAAGAAAACAGAGGCAAAAAGGCTTTTTATGCGACTGAACGGGAGCATATTGTTCTGTTGCATGTGTGTGTTGGGAATCACATCTAATTATTTGCCACCTGGATTCCTAACACCGGCTGCTAACGAGTAATGATCTTGATTTGATCCCTAATCGGACGGTGGATAAAGTCGGTGGGTCGGTCGACACTTGGTTTGTTGTAATCAGTCGAAGTCAATGTCTTGTGTATCTCAAATGCTCGACCTTGTCATTCAATTTCAATGTTTAGGTGTTAATCTGGACCTGATTCGCTAAGTTTTGATTAATGACTCAATTTGATAGGATTCAGAGCACAGAAATTGACGTGACTTGGAGAATATGTAAGCGGCTAGACTCGACAATCAAAAATAGGGAAAATAACATGTGAATGTGTAAATTATACTCAATTATTTTTTTGTGAATAAGTTGATAAATGTGTAAACAATTAAGACTTGAATTCCTAACCCCTCCTCATTCTCACATGTTTGTACTATTGATTTTTATGCGAAGAAGATTGATTAAAAATTAGTTGCTAAAGCTGCAAGCAAGGACCTACAATGTCTAAACAAAGTACTAAACTTAAACTGGTATTTGGTTCGAAATTTGATTTTATGAATAAAAATAACTTATTTGATGAGGGGTTTTGGTACTTTATTAAAGTACGAAACATCACATCACTACTGTCGACGACAGAGGATATGACAAGTGCGAGAAATCTGATTGCTTGGAAAATTTATATATAATATACAAATAGATTCCAAGGCGCGGAGTGAAAATAAAGGCTCAACCTGATAATTGATGTAATGTGGGCGGCATACATGATGCAATTATAGCCACCTATCTCTTCTCCCTTATCCGCAAAGCAAAATGACAAAAACAAAAAGGTGGAGTAAGTGTAGGTCATTGCCCATTCAAAAGATAACTTGATGACCAAATTAGCAAAATAGCCAGCCGACTGCTCATTCATGTTCAAAATCATGCACATATATATTGGAAATTATGTAAATTTTAATGCGCATTTGTGACATCTTTTGCCCATCTTTCGAATGCTTGCATTTTACCCGTCGGAGATGTTGTTAGAATTTTCTTCTTAAATCAAGTCTATCATGATGCACGTTTGTTATTTTTTAAAGCGCATCGAGTTAAACCTTCCACCTTAAAAATGATGACGAAATGTAGCAATTTCTAATTTATACAGAGAGAGGATAATTTTTTAATAAGAACATTCTTAAATATAATTTTCAATATATCGGATATAAATATTCATTTTCTAATAAGGATATCTTTATTTTGGTATAGTGAGAAGTGAGAACCTTATTAAAATATAAAAAATACAGATTTTAATATATTAAAAACTGTAAATGTAAAATTTTGTGACCATGTGAATGATAGATAATATATATATATATATATATATATATATATATATATATATATATATATATATATATATATTAATACACTAATGACCTCAAAATTATTGTTTGTTATTATATAAAAAGTCATTTTTTTAATATTTTAATGACATCTTAAATAAAATAAAGATAAAAATGTAGTCTTAGGGAATATATATAGGAAACTACGGACCTCGCTACGTTACAGACTCTGTATGTAACGTAGCAAATGGGGAGCATCCACGCGTCGCAGGAGAGAGAAAAAGTTGTTGGAATTTAGCTGGTTCATGGCCAATTTGCACCGAGCTGTTACATACAGAATCTGTAACGTAGCCTTGTCCAGGAACTACTGCTAGCTAGCTGCGATTGCGTTTTGAGTATTCATTCATAAATGCAGTGTGAGGAGGAAGATTAAACCCCAGGCGAGAGTCGACTGTCAACTGCCAATAAAAATCATACCTCGAGTAGGGTCACCCTCACCGCCTCACATGCTAACATTATATTTCTCGAGGCTGTATTGATGATGGCAACATGTGAGAGAGCATTGAGAAAAAGAGAGTAAAAAGCAAAATAAATTGGCTGCAGAATTGGATTCATTATTATTTATGCTTACCCACTATATATATTTCAGCTACCACTTGAAAAAAAAAAAAAAAAGAGATAGAGAGAGAAAAAAAGAAGAAAAGAATGGGCAGTGGAGGATATGGATGTGGACACATTCTAGAAATTTTATTTATTTAATTTATTGTTGTTATTATTGTTCTTGTTGTTATTTTCGTGGGTTGCCCAAACCAACCAAAAAAAAATGTCATCATCTTTGTGCACCGTGGTCCTTACATTTTTCGATCATGACATCAAAATTAAATTTTAAAATTGAAAATAAAAAGATCAAATCTTATCCGTAAGATTATATTAGTTTGTTCCCCCTACCTTTAAATGTTAGGTATGTTGAGAAAATATACTTTTTAAAAGTATATGTGTTTATTTAATTATAATAAATAATTTTTTTAATAATAAAATAAATGAAGTATTTCATTCAAATATCTTAATTGTATTAATATTTTGAGTAAAATTAATTTAATCATATTATATGTATTTATGTGATCACCATGTGAATTTACAGAAGACATAAATACAAGTTATTTTATTATTAAATAAATTAAATTCGCAGTTAATTAATAAAGTTGGGCATTTTATTTAGGTATAGACTGTAATAAATTCATTTAATGATTTATCTTAATCATGTATTAATTTATTGATGTAGTACGACTACATTGAACATAATCACATATGAGATTTAATTAACTTTGTAATAACTATCAAAGTTATTAAATCTCATAAGTATTGATTTTACTGTAATTTTAATCTTGAGTTAGTTATCATTTCATTATTATAATTGTTATTCCATTTGAGTTATCAATGGGCACGACACACTCCTGTAGTGAAGGTTTAATATAATGTGCTTGCGTTTAAGGAACCTTGTGTTATTTTATAAGGTCGGCCCCTATGACAAGAAGGAGTAACGTTACTTTTGATTTTATTTTTTTATTTAAATCAAATTTGATTTAATAAAATTAAAAATATAAAAATATGGAGTCTGGAGTTTCCATTAGATAGAGATATAAAAGGATTTATTTTCTTCCAAAAGAAGAGATAACCACATTATACAGATCAAGAGAAAAAGAATTTTTCTCTCTAATTTTGCGAGACAAATATGCTCTTACTAGTTGCTTTTAGTGGTGATAAAGGTGTCCACACGTCAAGTGCAAATCAAACCTGAGTCATAACCTGGAAGATCATTGGTGATGAATCGTGATCTAACAGGCGTGGTGGTGACGGATTGTGATCTAACAAGGGTGGTGGTAACATATCGTGATCTGGAAGCCTAGATTATTTTCAATTATTCATCTTCTCAGATTGTTAAGGTATGATTTTCTAGATTACAAATTCTTATGTATTATATGAGATCGATTCTAAAATTTTTTTAAAAAAAAACTAATTTTTCTCAAACAAGATAAACTTTGTCCTAAAATGTTATATTTCCATTTATTATTATGGTGTCTACTTTTATTGCTTTGAGGTCTATTTATAAATTATAACCGAATTTTAAGATTTCAGTGTCTTTTTCTGTTTATTTAAAAAATAATACACAGATGATTTAGTGAATATTTTCACTTACCATACGCTGAGCATGTAAATAATTTCAATTGATTGCTTTTAATTTTTGAAATACAAAATAAGAAGAAGAGTATATACAACATGCAAAAAACGTTTTTTGGCCATGGTAGTTCTGATCTCAGAAAAATTATCCAGATAATATGAACCAGATTTTGCATGATTGATGATTTATACTAAAACGAGAATTCTTTTTTTGCAAACTCCTTGCTTAAGAATTTTCACTATTTTCTTGAAATTGGAGAAAGTGTATCCTCGATGATTAATCAAATAGCTGGTACCCCACGCATATTAATATTCAAAGACCAATAATTACATTAAGATAAAGATTATTAATTCTGATCCCATTTGCCTTTTCAATCACATTATGGGGAAGATTCTTTTCTCATGTTACATGGCAAATGCGGAATTTGATGCAAAAGTACGGTTGCTTGAAGAGGAAGCTTCCCTCGTTCAAAAATAAAGAGACAAAATGAATTAATATGACTCGACAATCTAATGATTCTTATATTTATCATGAAAGTATGTAAGGGAAGCATCTCACAAAAGAAGAAGAAATTTAGGGGTAAAAAAAATAAAATAAATAAATAAAAATAAAATAAAGGAATGTTTGACACAGAGAGTGTTTATTGCTCAAAGTGCTTTTCTCACTAAAAGTGACACCAAGCAAAGGCAAAGCTTATAGATAAAATCTTTTTCGAGTGTAAAACACGTCATCTTAAGCTAAAAAGAAAACCCCAATTGCCAAATTACAATTCCAGTACCTCAAATTTTTGAGGCTTAAAAGGGGAGGATTGCGTTTACATTGCTGATTGAAGACTTGAAATGAATTCACTTTTATGGAAGCAAGCTGTAAAGATAAAAGAAAATGAGTATTAACATATGTGTGTATATTGAATTTTCTTAAATATGTGCAAATAATATAGTTCACAAATTCTCGACTTAGTTTTCGTCTCATTTTTTGGACACCGAATTTGAATCTCTCAGCTTGTAATGAGAGGCAGAGTATAATTATTTATTTTCTCCTATTTTTTGGATCAAACCTTTATGAGGTAATTAATTGAAAAAGTTGAGCTTTTTACGATAATGTCTCCCAATTTCCCAGGAGGCTAATTTTCTAATCACAATGCTATCTTGTCTTCTAAGTAAAGTTAATATGTTGAATAATGATTCCCTTTCAATAATGCAAGCATTGGGAACTCCGAGAATATAGGTAAAGCAAAACCTTTGGGGAATTACCCTTCACTAGTTGAAATCGTGTAAATTGATTTTTTCTAATCAAGTTTCTCAATCAAGGGCTTTACTAAAAAGCCAACATGGTTTTTTCTTTTTTAATATAATAGAAATTAGTTCACATTAAATCGTTCAATTAAATTAAAATTTTGTACCACCAAGAATTTGGAGTTTGTAATTTGTGGAAAAAAAAATATATTTGTAACAATATAAATAAGATGTATTACAAGTTTTATGTTTTAAATCACAAATATAAATTGATATCTTAGCTTCAGATTCGCTTGGCGGCTTAGCCCTTGCTTAAATGAAGATGAAGATGAAGAACTTGTTAATGGTGGCGACCAAGCTAATGAACATACGGTGGCTCTAATACTTCATTCGCTAGTTGATTTATGTTTTTTAAGTGATAAGAGACACTTGGAATCGAATGGATTTCAGGTCGAGAATAGGAAACTCATAATACGTTGGATTATGGAATAAATGTTGGGTGTATTAGCATTTAGCAACCGGACGCTCGATAATTGTGCGGATTATTAGTGCTCTAAGAGAATTTCTCAGGTTCATTAATAGTAGTAATAATAATACTGCAACAAGCAAAGTGCTGCAAACCTTGTAGCGTCAATTTGGTAGACCATATTCACCAAAGCATCGTGTCCCAGCACTTTATCCATCAACACAAGACCTCTCTCAACTTCAAGCACCAATTATGATTTATGAATGTGCGGCGACTGAGATTGGTTAATGGTTAGGGCAAAAAGTGGCCCCTGAAAAGAGGCTTGGGCCCTTCTTAGAAGTTCCTCAAGAAGTACAACAACATTTGTTGTGCGATCGTGGGTCTGGGTTTGGGCTTACGTATGCTTGTAATTATTTGGAAAGCCCACGTTTCTTCAAGGACTTTGGGATGGAATTCCTCCCTCTTTTCTTCTGATTTTTACTTCTCGAAACAATGTAGAAAAATATCAGACAAAATTTAAAAAGAAAATGAAGTCTATAGCAGATTGATTGATTGATTTTTTTTTCCGTTTGCTTTTGTTTCAGTTTAAAATGAGAAACGCTGCTTGGCCTTTGGCCGAGTGGTGAACTAGTACCCTCAATGTTGGTGAACTAGTACCCTCAATGTTAGGCATGATTACGAGGCAGTGGTTCGAGTTCTCATGAACTCAACCTCCCTCAATTAAGTATGATTGTGTAGAGTTAATTTATAAGTCTTTTTTCTCTTGCGAAATGCGAGTTGAACATAAACATTCTTCGTCTGTAAGGATTATTTATTTGGGCATCTACTTCATAGAACTTTATGTAATAACGTAAGTTCTAAGTTAGATATCTGATTGTAAGTATCAGTGTAATGATATGCTGTAATAGTATTTGTAAATATCTGTGTAATACAGTAGTCTGATGTGTAATCAATATTTAAAAAAATAAAATGGAAAATAAATAAAAATGATAAAACAAAATCTAATGGGAATTATGTTCCCATTCATTGCTCTAATATTAATTTCAAAATTCTTCTTTTGGAATTTGCATTTCATAATTGATTAAAGCAAGGATTACTTTATGTCTTTTGTTTTTATAAAATTCTTATTTTGAGAAATTTACACACAAACACAAGATGAATTGTTGGAGAATTCCAACTCATATGTACTATTTTTATCTTAACAAGTGGGGAAAAAAAATGAAATTCACTGTGTTTCAATCAAGTCCATGCAACTGTATCACAAGCTTTAACATAATGCCTTTATTTGTAAATTTATGGGTTATTATCATTTTATTACTTCAGAAATTATCAAATATCAAGTGACTATAAGAAGTATTGTTTTCTATCATTTTACTACTATATCTTTATAAAAATATCATTTTACTACTTTTCCGTTACAATTATTAGTTGATAATTAGTTGACCACTAATTGACGAGTTAGTTGACTAATAAAATACCAATTTCACCCTTCATGATTAAAAAAAATTTAAAAGTTATTTATAAAATAAATTTGTAATATATTTATTAAAATAGATATAAAATACTAACATAATTTTTTTTGCTAGAACTATGATATATGAATTATAAATTTATCTTATTATTTTTTTAATCATGAAGGGTAAATTTGGTATTGTGTTAGTTAACTAACGGTCAACTAATGGTCAACTAACAATTATAACGAAAAAGTAGTAAAATGATATTTTTATAAAAATATAGTAATAAAATAATAAGAGACAATTATTTTTGTAGTCATTTAATATTTAACAATTCTTAAAATAGTAAAATAATAATAACCCTAAATTTATATTACAAAACCAATTCTCTGGTGAAGCCATCAATGTCGGTATCTTTATTTGTGAACTGTTATTCATTCAAACTCTCTCTCCTACTTTTGGTTTGAATTTGGTCCAAACATTCTTTACAATCCCATTCTCCATAATTGATTGAGCCATAAAAAGTCATTTAACTTGAACTGTAATCATGCCACAGAAATTCAACTACAGCTTGTAGCTGAGGAATCTCCAACGTGCATATGTCATCAAATCAAGCTCCTTTCACCTCCACTAGCATTATTGAAGTGTATACACAATCAATTATATCTCAACATAATGCCAGTACTTCCAAATTAAGGAATTAAGCTCTTGAGTAATCACAGTCAAACCAATCAAACCGCACGCTTAGCGGACTGTTAACCCAAGTGGCCGAGCACGTGCGGCCTCATAATTAACTAGATGATTATTATAATCACAGCCATATAACCCAAAGTAATTATAATAATGTGTAGCGTCCCTGATTCACGATTTATTGTTCTCATTCAAGAAGGCACAAACCCTAATCTAATCCTTTGACGATTTAATAACATAAAAGAACAGAAAGTTTGGTTGCCAAGATAATGACATAACTTAAGGGAAATTGGCGGAAACTCCTCTACTGCTTGTCACAATTATTCATTCTTCCCCTCATCTTTTAAAACCCACCAGAACTGTCAAAGTTTTTTTCTTTTTTCTTTTGACTTCAAATTAATGTTAAAGTCTGTTCATTACAATTAGTTTGCCAAAAAGAAGAAAAAAGAAAAAAAGATTCATCTATCCTCTGAAAGGTGTATTAAACTGTTTAATATTATAAAATCAGGAGAGCTCTTATAAGTCTTAAATTAAACGTGATGGGAAAATTATTTAATATTGCAAAGCAAAAGGGGTGTTGGGGAATTTTCCCCGTAACGTAAATAGAAGCTATAGCAGTAGAGTCCTTGGTCAAAACAACATAATAAAAGTTAACGAGTGTAGTACGTGGTGTGGGTGGCCGACATGCAAAACAAAAGCGAAACAAGGATTGAGACTAAACTCCAAAAAAAGAATAAAAAGAAAAGCTAGCCAGCCAGGTTTTCCCCCACTAGTTTTTAATTAAAGTTGGGGATAAAGAAAAGGGCCAAAAAGAGATGATCTTTTTTGCAGTGTTGCATTTGACTAATACTTGGCTGCAATTTTTAAACGTTGCCTTTTCAAGAGATGGCATGTGCCTCCGATTTTGTTTAGAGGATAAATCTAATTAGAGTATTAGGTATAAAGATTTTGGTAGTCTTTCAATAATTTTATCATAAATTGGAGTACACATGGCACGAGTTAATCACTGGCAGAAAAATAATGTTGCAATGCATTTTCATGAAGAAAATAACGTCACGTACGACGGCAACATCAATGAACAATTAAACTTAATGAACTTCAGCTTTTTCAATGAATATATGCATGTTATTGAGTACGAAAAATATTATCGAAAATGAACTTATGCATTCCGCAAAATGTTCATTTAAGCAAAAGAAAAAAAAAAAAATTCTAACGTAGCATTTAGTGTCTTAAAGTTCGATATTTTCTTTTCTTCAATAATTAGTATCAAATAACTAATTCCAATCCGTGTATAAAAAAAAATACAAATGTCTACAACGGATAAGAATTTGCTTTTTTTTGGGGGGGAAGAGGAAGAAGAAGAACAGAGACGATAGAATGAAGTTCAAATAATTGCCCTTTACTTTGATCTACTGTAATAATCACGGGCGCATTTGTAAATCAATAAATCAAAAGAAAAGGTGGTGTTCACATTTCTATGAATCATTCTTATTTACTTCGTGATTAAGTACAATGCTACAAGCATATATCACTTTGCAGAAAGCTCATTTATGCGTTTGGAACGCAAAACTCGTTTCTCTTTTCAATATCCTGCTAATTTCAACCCAAAAGTGAAAAAACAAAATATAGAAAAACTGAACTGCTTTCTATTCTAATTGCTGCTGCTAACGTGTATAAGCAAACATAATTTCATTTTGACATATAGCTATCGACTGAACTATAATGAATGTGATTATATATTATTTTGGAAACATCATATAACTTTATGAGTCTGATAATTTTCCAAGTAAGCAAAAGATATTTAACATGAGCCAATGATCTCCCAAGATGCCCACGTGATCTCATCACATCCCTCAGGCCTCAGCGCCTTAATTAGAGCAAAACTTAATTACTTCGCTAATAAAAATAAATAAAACCAGTCAAAGAAGCGGTCAAAATTGAAGGCAAAAGTAGTGCTAATGACTAATGAGCGCCGAAAGGAAGTTGGAGCCAGAAGAGACAAGAAAAGACAGAAATTTTTTTTTTCCAATTGAATCTGAGAGCTATCTACAAAAGGCTAAAATTTAAAACAACAATAATAAGTGTGTGGTTTTGTTCTTTGTCCCATTGCGCATCATTACGTTATTAAAAGTTTGATATATCTACTTCACTTTTGGTTCCTTCACTTTTTTTTTTTTGGGTCAAGGGGGCAGTGGCCCTCTGTTAATCGAGAGTTTAGACTGCCTTTTTGTGTTAAGACAACAGATGTTTTAACTCAGTTCAACCCACAAGTTCAATTTTTGTTTTGTTGCGCGTTTAAATTTTCATTTTTATAAAGGAGTCTCGCATATATGCAAGGGTAGACAGTATATTCCAAATAATAATAATAATAATAATAATTCTTTACGCGTCTATGCGCTATTGCATGCTTTAAAAATTAAAAAAAAAAAAGAGAAAAAGATTTTACGACGAAGAAAATGCTTTTTAGCTGTAAGTAAACAAACAATACAGCAAGGACAAAACACTTTGAGCTTAACCAATTATAGCACATTCTATCTACGTTTCGATTGTAATATAATTGAGGAACGATTGAACATGGCTTGAAAATGTGCAATTTGTTTTGTCTAAATCAGTACGATTATAACATAATTCAAAGTCTATTAACCATAATTCAAAAGTCTACTTCAAAAAAAAAAAAAAGAAAAAAAGAAAAGAAAAAGAAAAAGTAAGGTCTATTCGCTTAACAAAGAAAATAAGAACCCTATTAGGTTCTTAGTAGCAGTCGGTGATTTCTTCTTCGTACACTTGGCATAACTTTTAGCCTTCTTTCTCTACCAATTACCAATGGAGCCCCATCGGAGGTCGACGGAGCTGGTCCGACATAACTCCCCGGGATGAAAAATAATAAAATCCATAAGCGGCCCACTCGCTTTCCTCTCGCTCGGCTAGGCTATCCTACACTCGTCAATACTTTCAAGATTGTAACTCATTTCTCCGTACTAGGAAGAAGAGTATGCATGCTATCACCCGCCTACTCACTTGAGAACTCGGCACCCCGAAATTTCCAAGCACCAACCAAACAAATCGACACAAAAGAAAAGAGTGATACGATTGGCAGACACTAGGCAACGAAATACACACACACACACACACCTTTATATATATAAATAAATGCCTGTAAGCTTAAACCATACGCAGACCCAAATGTTCACTCACATTCTCCACGGGAGCAATCCCAATCTTTTTCATTCACAATAAAAGTTATTTGTCTTCAGATCATTTTAAACGCTCCAAAAGTCAAAAGTCAGCAAAGTACGCAGCATCCACATCACAATAACTAATCACATGAAAACAACGGAACTGTTAATTTCCACTTCAGGAAAATGGACACCCCATTGAATGAAGAGGATGCAACGAGAGTTACGGTACATTGATAGTTTTAATGAGAAAATAATAACACTCGTTAAATTTATCATCACTACTAACTAAACAAAATTTACTAACAAATTTCCCCCAACTTTTCATTGCGATCCAAGCCAGGGAAGCAATATTCGAAGAAGAAGAATCATATTTTTTCATAAATGGAAATATCTACTAGTGAAAGTCGCTTGCTTCAGCAACTACTGAAAGTGATTATTATGACCTCACTTTCTTTTTCTTTCTTTATTTTTTGGTTTTGTTTTGGGGGTAGTGGGCCTAATGGCTAGTGAGTGACGTTGACTGGTCAAGAAATTCATATTTTGAAGAAATATGTTATGTGAAGAAGATGCAAAACACACAGCAGAAAATGCGAATTTTGAAAATGGACAATATTGATACCGACGATGAGAAGATTACAAAAGGGGGTCTTTTCCATCTATACGTACGTACCCTTGTAAATCGATCGCTGTCAGTAAATAAAGAAAAAGCAAAAGAAAAAAAAAAAAGATGGAAAAAGCATCACCATAACAAAAGAACTTCAGTTAGTACAGTCAGCTACAGCTACTCCGAACTTCTTGTCAGTCCCCACTTGATGATCATCACTATTTTCAGTAATCCGGCCCCCAAAAAAAAAAAAAAAGCAAGCAAACTTGTGCCCATCTATTTTGCACAGACTCTCATCACACACTAGTGATCTCATTCCATGCCAAAAATTGGTGTCTGAAAAACTGAGAGACTTGGCTTCGCAGTCTGAAAAGAATGCAAAGATGGTGAAATCCAGCTTTCATAATTGTTACTATTCAAGCCAATGGGTGTGGCAAATGGGATATTTGAAGAACCTGTATGGGCACTAGTTGTTGTGGTGGTCGTACTATTATTAACGCCACCCTGCTGCTGCTGCTGCTGATGCTGAAGATAGTTACCAACATTGAATAACCCATTATTACTGCTTTCATTGACTGCTGATGATGGATTTGCAGCAAAGTCCACGTTGAAGGATGGTGATGATGTGGGACTCTGAAGATAAGTTGGTGCTATGCTTAGGCTCTTGGCATTGGCTAGAGGAGTGGCAGTAGTGTTATTTTGGTATCCAAGGAGGCTAGACCAGTAATCTGCCGATGGGTCTTGTTTGATGGGTAATGCAAAGCTTAGTGTTGAGGTAGCAGGATGAGATGATGCGAAGGCAGCCAGATGAGATGATGCAGATGATATATCCCGATCGTCCGACCGGCTTCCTCCATCCAGGCTCTTACAATCGGAAACTGATTCAGATGAGTTCTTTGACTTGCCGGTGATTCCTCCGATGGGAAGGTTGCTGTTGGCAATGCTTTTTACGTCGTAACGACTCATGTCAAAGTTGGTTACTGCATTTAGGCCTCGGAATTTGATTGCAGCAATGTCATATGCCTCAGCTGCTTCTTCCTGTGTGCCTATTTTCAAAAAATTATGTATCACACATGATTATAATCAAGAAACAAAAGCAGTAACTAAATACGTTTGCAAAAATAGTGGAAATAAAGGTTAGAAACTCACTGAATGTGCCAAGGTAGAGATCCTTGTTTCCAGCAACTCGTCCGATTCTTGCTTGCCAACGACCATGTTGATGGTGCCTACAGGAAAATACAGTAAATTTTTAGACTATGCTACCACATTATTATTATTATTACTACTACTATTATTTATTATTTAAGATGTTGAAAGTTGAAAGTTAAAAGTAACAAACCTTGTTACTCCTCTGTAAATAGAAGCTCCCCTAGAGAAACCGCTACTTTTCCTACGAGATTAAGAAATTAATTACCCTGCATGAATTTAATAACATTGTCCTGGCACAATGACCCAATTTAGGAGAAATTTTAGAATACATTTGTTGTACCATGTCAGCTATACAATAAGTAAATAATACAATGACATGTGTATATTTATTTTGTAAACTATTATTTAAGTAGTGGTTATATTAAAGTCAATTACACATGTCATGCATGCATTAATTAGTTGTAATATAACAGATATATTCTAAAATTTCTCCACAATTCAGAAAACCCAGAACCTAAAATTAAATGTAGAGAGTGAAAATGGTTAATATACCTTCGAAGGGAAGCAACAAATTCTTGTCTAGTCATGTTCTTCATATCTTCTATTTCTTTCTCATAGTTGGAAACCTTCAAAAAGCAAATTAATAATATTTCTGAGTGAAACATTTGATAAACGAAAAGAAAATTCCAGCTAAAAAATAAAAAATAAAAACACTCATGGTGTGAGAAAATAGAGGACTCACCGGAAAATTTGTAGTAGTGGTCGGACCCCAGTATTTGAGAGCTGCAAGATCGTAAGCTCTAGCTGCTTTCTCTTCTTTATCATAGCCACCTACAACAGATTAAAAAATAAGAAAAAGCGACTAGCAAAATGAGTATCTAATGACTAGAGAAAATAGTGATAATAATAATTAATGATTTGTCACAGTGACCCAAAATCTAGAGTCAAATCTGAAGTATGTGAGCTTGACAAGATGCGTTCATGCAAGAAAGAACAAGAATAATTTCCTTGTTCCAGTGAAAACAAAATGATGAATGATGAATGATGATATTAATAATACTTGCAAGTACCAACTGGTAGTTATCTATAAAAGTTAATATTCGAAAGAAAGAACTTACCCAAATAAACTGGAAAATAATAATGATGATGATATTTTGCACATCCATCCATAGCAGCAATCATTCGTCATGTACATATATATGCCACATAAAGAAGCAACAAAAGCACATTAGAATCTTCAAAACCCCAAAATAAAAAAATAATAATAATCATTTAATATTCACCATTCAATTCACCCATTCATAAATGCGAAATCTAATGCGCAAACAGTGTTCAAAACGACAAGATCTAAGCCTTTCAAAATACATCGTCAGCTCTAGAGATTTGCACCGTTTAATTTGTACATTCTTTTTTATTTCACTTATTTTATTTTTTATTTTTTACTCCTCCATCAGCATTTATTCCGATCACGCTCTGACCACCCTCTTTCAAGGACCATATTTAACAGAGCCTCAGAATCAGACACCCCCCACCCAGATCTCAGCGTGGACCCATTTACAGAACTTACGCGGCCGCGGCCGCGGCCGCGGCGCACGTTAGAAAATTTTGAAGAAAAAAAAACCCTAGAACAATTTTTTATTTAAAAAAAGAAAAAGAAAAATAGAACTGTATTTACCTTGTCTTCCTTTTCTACTTTGGCCTTCTCTTCTACAGCTGTTATCCCACAAGTGAGCTTCATACCTCCCCGTCCATCTATGTCTTCATCATCAAAGCAGCCAAGAAAATTAATAAATAAGAAAGAAAATAACTAATTTTGCTTGTTAATAATTATTTTACTAATTATTGGTCTTTCAAGATGACTCATTTTATATATACCTAGTGACTCCTCGGTAAATAGAGGTGCGTTGGCCGAAAGTATCAACTGTTTTCTTAGGCGTGGGCTCTGCAACGAGCGGCACTATTTTTTGTTGTTGTTGTTGTTGTTGGTGGTGGTGGTGGTGTTTTAGGTGGTGCTGCTGCTGGTGGCTGTCTGTTTGTTCGGTGGCAAAGCCGCGAAGGAAACTAGCGGCTATTGTTTTGAGCTCGGATTCATAAATCTCATGAGCAGTTGTTGCACTGGAAAGATGATGATGACCTAGTTGCACTTGTGGCGGCTGCGGTGGCGTAGCGGTGCAGGAACCCCCAAGAAAATCTTCAAGTTTGGGGCTGCCCGTGAATATAGACAAGTCTGTTGCACTTACTATCCGAGTTGCTTCTCCTCCTCCTCTTGTTATATTAATATTACTACCTGCTGTTGTAGTTAATAACAGAAACCAAACAATCAAATAAGCGGGGTCGTCCCAGCTAGCTAGATTAAGAGAAGGTTTAGGCTCTTTTCTACATACCTGAGGCGGTGGTGGCAGTGGCCGCGGTGGTGAAGGCTTCAAAGAGGCAGAGGTGAGAGGATTCAGGATCAGACGTGGAGGAAGTTTGCAAGTTGTTATTGGAAAGAGAGAAGCCAAGCCAAGCGGAATGATCCATATTGATACTGTTGCTGCTGCTGCTGCTGCTGCTTAGGTTGACGTTCATATTATTATTATTATTATTATTATTATTCATTTTGCTTTGTGCTGTATCGGTGAGCGTGAAATAAGAAAGCGAGACGAGAGAGAAAAAGAGGAGGGGTGTTTGTTTCTTTGGAAATAGTGGAAGGAAAGAAAGAGAGAAAATTTTGTGCCGTTTTTGAAAGATGAAGGGGAAATAGCGAGTTATGAAGACACAATTATAGAGGTGGAAGAAGAGAGAGAGATGAATGTGAAGGGTGAGAGAGAGCTCGCACGACCATCGAGGTTTTTCTATTTTTTCCTCTGAGTGAAGAAAATTAAATGTATATTTCAGTACTATTGTTTATTATTATTATTATTATTGTTGTTATTGGATTACAAATATTGAATGAAAAAAAATATTTCAGAGAGAGGGTGGGACAAACGCCGCACAGTCGTCCTCTAAAGAGCTTCCACTTGCTTCGTATTAGTTTTTCTCTTTCTTCATTGTGGTTTGGTCAAGGACTGAAGCCAGATTTAGAGAGAGAATGAGGTCGGATGGATTTTTCGTCGTGGGATTGTTGTGTTTGTATACACTTTTTTACTCGGAAACAAATTATCCGCTTGTATATATATATATATATATATATATTTTTTTTTTCAATTTTTTCGATCCTTTTGCATTTTCAGTGAGTGCAAATATTTCAGGGGTGAATTCGAGTTTTACTTTGGAGACTTTAGTATTCTCTCTAGATTAAATATTAAGCAGAGATAAACATCTTTTTCATTATGAATATAAATATCCGAGACAAAAGTACAAACGTTTGTGCTAAATAATTGGAAAAAAAATTATCACAATTTGGGGGATTCTGAGGGCACATAATTTCGTTATGTAGATTAATAATTTGACCTACAAGGTGAGCCATGTACCGCAACGAAAACATTAAATTGTGGCACGAAAAAGGGAAATATATTTTTGAATGGGCGTTGTACGTTGGTACTACGTGTATGTGTACGTGTACGTGTATGTGTATGTTTGATGAGGAGAAGCAAGGAGGAGGAAAAGGGGACACGGTGACCCATTCGGTGAAGTGAGGACTTGGTTTTAAAGAGAGCCGAGGAAAAAAAAAAAAAAAAAAAAGGGGATCATTACAATTGGTCCCAAAGTTTGCCGCGTGTCATTTCACTGTCTGGGTTAAAGCCTTTTTTCTTAATTTCCTTTTTGACTGACCACAGAAAAAGACAATTCGCGCCTCTCGGGCGCTCACATTTTTATTTGATTTTTCATCGCTCATCCCTAGTTCCTAACAGCTAACCGGTTGGGTTGAACAGAACTTTCGTGCGCTGCCTGGTAACCAAATGGCTGTATTATTTTTTCAGAGTTTGTGTAGAGGCAGTAGACTTGGGTTTCTGACTTTTGATGCCGAGGTGCGTGCATTTCACGCGCAACCATTATTGCACACTGGTTTTTTTTGTTACATTATCTATCGTCTTGTCTTTTTAATATTTTTATTAGCCAAACTAATTATATTGCTTCCTAAAATCTACTTATTTATTTATTTATTTTTGACATGTAATATTTATTAAAAATAAAAATGTAATCATTATTCGAACACACATCGCCATCGGTTGAGCTAATTTAGATAAATGAATATCTAAATTTACAAGTTTTGATGAGAAAAAAAACAATTACAAGGAGGGAAAACCATAATTCGACGTAACCAGGAACACTTACTTGGATGTATATTTGAACTGAAAAAAAGAAAAAGAAAAAAAAGAAAAAGGGAGAAAGAATCTCAAAATTATTTAATAAAATAATATCCAAAGGCAAAAACCATTAAATAATTAAAACTTAAAAGAAAAAGTATGGGGCGAGTTCTGTGCTGGCTGTTCGTTCGCTCCTCTGCTGACTGCTCTGCTTCCTGAGTGCCAAATCTAATGGCATCCACATGCCTGCAATGACACCTACTGGACACGTGTGCATTTTTAACGATTTTGTATTTCATATTGCCCATAACTATCATGCACACGTGTCAGCTCACGGCCCCAAAGATGCCATGTTGCACTTGCATGCATGGACAAGATTGTTTGTGAATTGTGAGTGAGTAATAATATTTCTTTCAAGGCAGGGAATGAGAGTACTGTGCCAGATACTCAAAACTTTATAATATCTTTTATTTTTTGGGTAAATAAAATAAATAAAGAAATAAAACTTAAAATAGATTACATGACGATGACTCAATGACTGAGGTGTAGGCTTGAGGCCAGAAATTGAGATTTTGCCCATGTGGGGAATTGATTGACGCATCAGCGATCGACCACTGCCTTTATAATATGGACACATGTATGCTTAATTTATTTCTCAAAATAAAAGAAGCATCTGTTTAGCCTACACATGTATAACGATACCTAAACAATGCTTTAATAATTAATAATATTTATGAATTGTTGGTACGATAACTAAAAAAATAAAATAATGAATACCAAGTGAGTTATATACAATCTAGAAGCATCATGCATGTTATCACCTCCGATGAAATCAGAGGAATTTTAATTAAGTTACAATGGATCAAAATATTTATGCGAGGATAGATCTCACAATTAGTAATTGAAAATTGAAATCATGCAAGTTTAACGTGATATGTACTGAGCTTTTCATTTTATTTTCTTGAAACAAATAAGTGTAAAAATTCATTCAATTTTTATATTTTAAGATTAATCAAAATATTTTTATCGTTAAACTATTGACATTTTTGTTGTTAGTTTTTTTTTTTTTACAATATTACTCTCTTACAATAACGTTTTTTTTTAGGATATTAATAAAAAAATTAAATTACTAATTTAATCTAAAAAATAAAATAAATTATATTAATTTTTTTGGAAGCCCACATATGTAAAAAAAATTAATATTGTAAAAAAATAAATTGACAAAATTTTGGACATTAATAAACAAATTAATATATTAATTCTTCATCAGCACAATGTTTCACAAAAATTAGTATATATTTTTTATTTTTATTTTATTTTTAAAATTAAATTGGTGATTTAATTTTTTTATTAATATCTAAAAAATATTATTGTACGTGGGTAACATTGTAAAAATAAATCAAAATGAACAAAATCCAATGACAAGGGCGTTAATAATTTTAACAATAGGAATATTTTAAAGTATTCTTAAAATTATAAAAACTAAATACACATTAACATCAAAATATAAAAATTAAACAAATTTTAATCCAATCAATAATAACTATTTCGCTTTAATTATTAAATTAATCCAACATCTTGTCAAAATATGATAGCAGGTTTAGCGAGTGTCCCTTTCACATTATCCAAACACTTTCTATTTTCATATATCGAATCAATTTAAAACATGGCAAAAGCAATCACTCATCTTGATGTACACTTTCATTTACATTATTGGATGTATTAGAGTTCGTACAATAGTATTATCTCATTTTGCTTTTGTATATAGGTCTAGTAAATATCTGGGAGAAAAATTATGTAGAATATGCATATAAATATAGTGCATTAATAGCTCATAAGCAGAATTAAGATTTTCTCCAATAGATAATCATTTATATAATAATAAAACATTTTACGTTATTTTAAGCTATTCATTGTTGTTGTCTTTTTTTTTTTTCAGATAGCTTTGGATGGAATAAAAAAAATCACTCACTAAACAACTAAACTTAACCATTGCCCCATTATTATTATTCCAACTAAAGTTAACACGAGCATGAACTGGATTAGTAGTCAGTCGAGCACTCTTACCCTTTGAACTTATACAATCGACTTCTTACCTTCATTGCAGCAGGCCGCTCAATTGAGTTATTATTTCACACACTTACTCACACATATAGTAGTAAGGATATTCTCATTTTGTTAAGTATGTCAGAAAAATATTAAAAAAATATATTTTTTTTTTAATATTAGAATTTTATCTCTTAGTATATTAAAATTTATTTTAATATTTTAATGACATCTTTATTGATTTTTTAAAGTGAAGATGTCCCATTAAAAAATGATTACATATACAATCACTTTCGTATGCGGGTATCCTCACTTTTTTTAAATGAGAACACATTATTAAATTGCATAGCTTAATAGCGTGTCTACATGTCTACATGAAAGAAAATGAGAGCGTATGCTTGAGAGGGATTATGTTTGGAAATCTCATATTACCATCTTCATTTTTTTTATTTTATTTTCTAAAAATATTTTTAAATAGTCAAATTACTAAAAGTTCGATAAAACTGAATCAAATCAAATTGAATCAATTTGAAGATCAATTCTAATTCGATTCATAATCTTGTGAATCTATCAATTTGTTTTTTTTTTTTAGTTTTAATTCGAATCTTTAAAAATAAACTAAAAAGTAAAAGAGAAAAAAAGGGGAAACCTACCAAAAGAGAAAAATTCCAAAGACAAATCCAAGTTTGGCTTTTTTTTTTTTTTATATAAAATGTATATAATAAATAAATTCAATGTACGTGTAAAAGGATTAGGTGAGTAGAAGATCAGATCACCACCCATGGCCATCTCCACTCCGGCCCTTGCGCCCACATGTCCCAAGTTTTAACGCAAGATTGTGTCTTATTATTAACCTAAAGATAAAGTTGAGCTGCAGCCTGCAAGACAAAGCAAGCATCACATGATTTTATTTCATTATATTTTTTTAAAGATTAGGTTTAATTACAAACCAAGCGCATGTACTCCCCTCAAAACCTGGATATGTTATCAATTGGTGATAAAAATTAAATTAATTAACACTACAAACCAGACACTAATGGAAAAGATCATAGAAAGGAGATCGGTATTTGGTAGAGAGTTCGGCAGGAGTGTTTTTGACTCTCTTTACAAAAAGAACGCATTTGGGAACAATTTTAAAAAAATAACTATATATTTTTTTAATGAAGAACTCAGTACTTTTTTGTAAAAGCATTTTAAGTAGTAAGTACGATACCTGCATAATTTATTTATTTTTAATACTAACCAACTGTTAGATTTTAACTTTATATATATATATATATATATATATATATATATGTATGTATGTATGTTTTATATATTTATTTTTTATTTTAATAATTAGTTGAAATTTTTAATTTTTTTAATATTTTACGTTACAATTTACTGATATTTACATAATAAAAGTACAAATTAAACTCATGGCAAATAGAGCCCACACGTGTGGAAATTTGATATTTATCATCGAAGTAATTGATAGAGTTGCAGAACCTGCATTTGGACTCCATTTAAATTCACTTTCAAAGTCGCTTCAAAACCATACTTTAAATTGATGAGAACAAAATTGATAAAAAGGCAATAAAACAAAACCGAGCCGGTGATTTAAAAAAAAAATACTTAAGAGTGATGGGGCCCTCCAAAATACAGTAAGAAATCAGCTGTCATTTGATAAATGATAGCGGTCAAACTACGTTTTAAAAAGTAACGTGAGTTTGGGTTTTGTGGCCAGTGAAACGAATCATTCCTCACGTTCACTACTAATTGTTTTATTATTTATTATTTAGATTATTACTTTATGATTACTTCTCACGTGACCTTTTTCTAATTTATTAATTTAATGTTAATATTTTGTCGTTATCTTTTATGGCTAGATATGTACTGCCACTGTCTTTGTATGCTTTTATTCACTATCTTAACATTCTGTAATCTGTATATCCGACAATGAGATATGATATGGCTCCAATAAAGTCAGTAATGAATCTTAACCATGTGATTCGCAGACTTCCATTGCGGGATAGTCAACAAAAGATCCAAGAGGAAGTCATACATTTCTGCTCAATCAACACTGACACGTATCTTAAACTTTCGGCCACTTCAAAAAGACACCGTGTCAAAATTTTGTTGGATGAGCGGGCAAACACATTTACGACTGAAAATGGGTTAAAACCTCTCATGTACGTGTCATGATTCAGTTTACACAAGTTGAGTTGAGCCAACTTGAATCCTTCCAACTTTCCCAAGATTAATCAGTGATCACCTTGTAATTCCATTTGGATAATATCTTAATTGAAAACATTCCATACACAGCCTAAACTAGTAAAGCAAACTAGATGAGGATCAATATTGTCTGGATCCGAGAGACATTAAGTCATAATGCAGTGCTCGAGCAAGGTTATCGAGCTTAGGAAAAGTACACTAAGTTAGGCAATACGGTTCTGGAAGAAGTCAGACCATAAACGATGCAAAATACCTGCTGAGGGAGAGCAAGGCTGGCAAGTGGGCATAATTTTGGCCCGACATGTCATGCATTGACAGCTGATTTATAGTGAAACTCGTTGATTGAGTAAACCAAGCCATTTTCGTTAAGAGATTCTAAAGCTTCCCTGTCAAAGGCCAATAAAAGAATTTCAACGTTATGATGTTCCATTTTGCATTGCAGGCAATTTGGTAGGAGAGAAAGCATGACTGAGAGAGAGAGAGAGAGACATGAGCTTATCCATTGGCAGATTTAGCTGTTGAGAAATCAGATTGCGATGAACTCCATTGTTATTTGCACTGAAAAGAGGGAATACATCAGCATGCCAATATGAGTAGGCTTGATTCTGAATAGACACTGAGCACGCAAGCAAGAAAAAGAAACGAACAAAAATAAAATCGACCAGAACACACAAGCAAAGCAAATCAACAGCTAGTCAGAGAACAAGGTGTCAAATTCATTATGACATCATCGACATTAATTGGCTTCAGGCAAAGAGAATAGTGAAAAGAAAGAGGGAAAAAGAAGTGCGGTCAGAGTCTCTGAAATATAGCAACAGAACTTTCATAACATAAAATACCAAAGATAACTTACAGAAACTCAGGTCTTCTCAAAAAATTTAACACCATCTGATCAATGCTCTTCCCTTCATCAAAGCTATACTGGCGAGAGGATTGAGAAAATGATAGAAACTTAAAGAGAGAGCAAAACAAACAGATCAAAAACTTAGCAAAATCATATTATGCTTGATGCTTTACGTGATTAGAGGAAATAGCATTGTATTCCTTCAAATGGCTAGAATTTGTCATCTGGGGTTGATTACTGCTGCCACCCTGTAGTTTATCAGAATAAATTCTAATGCTATCAGGAAAAAACCTTTGTTGTCATCTGAAAGGTTTATAATCATTAACATCTATATTGACGCATCCGAAAAGTTATAATCATCCACATATATATCGATTATAATGTCATGCAACAAGAAGCAGAGCACCACTTAGATTAATACCCGTAACCTGGTGTTGTAGAGTTGGACATATATACACTCGACGAAATGGCTTGTAATCTCATTAAAGTCAATGATAGGCCTGAAAACCACAGCAATTTCAAAGTCAAACCGCGTAGTAGAACCTCAGGTTAATATGAAGCATTGTATCATACAAAATTTGCAAGATCAATAAGTGGAAATGAACAAGAACAACCACCATGGGAGATTTCCATTGTCCGTAAATACCAACTTTGATCATTTAACAGATGAAAGTAGCTACAGGATGTAAATCTTTAAGCTTCCTCAGCAGATGAGTGCAGTAAGAACAGACATAACAACTTGAAAAATAACATTTACTATGAAAAGATAACAAACAGTAATCAAGTGGAAGTGATATGCAGAGACAAACAACCAGGTGGACGTTATCATAATCCAATTTGCATGTATTTAGTTGGCCAACAAATTGGCACATGACAACGTATGGCTGTTGACCACAAAAATACTCTGAGAACTGCATGCTAAATGGCTTTCATTCGAATGCACAACTTTGACCTCAACAAAGGAAGATTTCACACTTTCAAAAAATGTAATCAACGAACAACATATGAAGAATATTGCTGCATACACAGTATGGATAGCATAAAACAAATAGATAACACTGCAACCAAGAGGTAAACGGACACCTTAATATTCTTCATATGGTTTAACTCAAACATTAAAAAAAAGGGGTAAAAGTTGAATCTGTACCGAAGGGAGTATGCGTTTAAGCTTCTTTTATCCTGAAAAGCCTTCAAGTGTCCATAAACACGAACATACATTCCTTTCCTGGTAACAGAGAGAATAAGTCAAGCAGAATTGATTAATTGCCTGTCCATGCATAATCACCAATTATTCCAGTCGACACAAAACTTCAAAGTCCTCAATTCCTCTTGATTGCAGATTAATCAGTGAATAATGAATTAAAAACTATGATTACTATAATTCTTAGAAAAGTCTATTCAACTTTTGAATCCAGCATATTCAAACAATTCTTAAGAAATGGTCTCAAATTGCAAAATTTCTAAAATTTTAAGAACTCTGCATACAAAAGACATACGAGATTTGATTCACTTCATTGAACTCCATCTGTTCATGGGCCCTACAAAACACAAAAATACAACACGCTCAGAATCAAGATACTACACAGCAAATATTGTCCAATTAAACTTCAATTTCACAAAGAAAGAACCATAGAAGAAAACTCACCATCTACTGCACTCAATCTGTCCGGTGCCGTCATCAATAAGGAATATAAACTGAGGTTCTTTATCTTGCATATCACAAACTATCCCCACAATTGTAATCTAAACAAAATTCAAAACTCAAGAAAGCCAATCATCAGAAAGCAAAAAAAATGAATGCAACTTAGCGTTTCCATCAAACCTACAGTGTTGACATCTGCTCCATCAATGCTAGCGCTCGATTCATCATTACTTGATAATTCACTTAATTGTTTAACAGTCATCGGCAGCAAGGTCCGCACATTACGATTCTGCACAACAAATTTATTTATAAATACATACACACATGTACACACGCGCAATGAAGAAAAACTAACAAAAATGGAGTTTTCTTTTAAATTAAACTGCTTTCATCTAACTTTCAATAGTTTAGGGTATAAAGTTAATAATCAGCACACAGCGGAGCCCTATGTTTCAACAATTTTCTCAGAAGCCAAACACAACTTTTCTCATCCATTTTGATGCCAGGAAAATTCAGAAACCTAATTTCCGATCTACTATTAAATTAAAGCCTAATTCACAAACTCACAAAGCGCTAATATGATTAAACACTTCAATGCTCTGGATAGGAAATCTTTATTTAACCAAAAATTACCGCATAAAAAGAACAGATTAAAATAGACAATAAAAGTTAAAAATTTTGAGAGAGAAGAGAGATAGATAGTTACTTTAGAGAAAGAAGAGGAGGGATCAGGAACGGTGGTGGCCTGAGACGGCATGAATCCACCGCCGGCGAAGGCGGCAGCTCCGTCGAATTCGCCTGAATACATTTTAGTGGCTTTTTGGTTACTTCGATTTCTGTCAGACAATGGTCGGTCTTTATTTACGTCTTCTTTTTTTATTTTTTTAAAATATCAAATAATATTTCATAAGTATGTTTCCCGCCAATGTTATTTTATTTCATTGGACAAGGCTACGTTGCAAACGCTGTACCTAACAGCTGCACCTTAGCCAGCTTCACAAAGGGTGCATTAGGGAAACAATTTCTCTCTCTTGTGTATGTGTGTCCTGCCACCATTGGACGTGTACGCAACAGATAATGTATCGTAGAAAGCTCCTATTTCATTTTAGAATAGAACTGTGGTGTCACAATTATACGGTACTACAGTTCTATCCAACCGTTGGATCTAAAGGAAGAACAACTATTGACTAGATCCAACGGTTGGATCTACCATGCATCGCTCAACCGTTATTTGTGGTATCATGACCTTGAATTCATTTTATAGTATTTGCCAAACGACAGTTGCCACCACAATGAATATTCATAAAGTTTATTTTAGAAAAATATTAATTGTAAGTATGAAATTTATTATTTTTTAAAAAATATGAAATTTATCAATAATAGTAAATAATAAATAGTATGACAAGATTATTATATTAAAAATACTGAAAATTGTAATTGGGTGATTTTTTTTTTTAACAATACACACACATATATACGGACACGATCACAGTGATACAATTTGTGATGCCGTCTGCGATTCTGCTAACCGTTGTATCCACTTAAATTCAAATGGACTACACCTATTTAAGTGGATCCAACGGCTCGTGCAACTATAGCACGGTGCCACAGTTACGTAGCCGGACCCCATATATACACAAAGAAAATTGAGTCATTCTTTAGTAAAGTCCTCGTTTAGTCATTTTCTTAACAAAGCGAAAATCAAATTAAATTTTTGTTCTCTTTCGCCTACAAACAACGCATCAAGGATGGAAATATCGGTAATAAAATCGAAGTATTATTAGTATACATACGTATTTAATACTACCCCAAATTAGTCTTCTTGACAAAGATCCAAAAAAAAAAAAAAGGGACAACTGGAGACAAATGGCTAGACTTAAATGACAGCTAGCCATGGCCTACCCTTGCATATCCACCGCCTTTTCTTTGCCGGCGGCTTTAAAAACTACCTCAGCTTCTTCTCTTTCACCACCAGAAACAAATTTCTGTTCCAGTTCTAATTCTTGATTGCAGTATTGTTGTTATTACTTATCGCATCCTTCACCCCGCTTATCACGGACTGCATATGTGATGCCCATTATCCATACATGGTTGTGCTAATTGTGGGAAAAGTGCTCACGGACTGCATATGTGATGCCCATTATCCATACATGGTTGTGCTAATTGTGGGAAAAGTGCTCCAGGGGTGTATGTGAGGAGTATAATAGAATTAGACCTTTTGGAGTTCAGGTAGGTGGACTCAGTTGAGTTTGGGGATGTTGTCGCACTTGTCGAGGAATTAACGTTGAAGAGACAACAAGGCTAACCCAACACAAATTGGCCGAGAATTGGAACCGTTCTCCTAATGAGCACAAGTTAGGACAAAAAGGCTAGGCTTACTCTTCTAGTATGGATGCAGAGATATGCTGCATGGGATCGTAAACTCGTGCCATGACACAATGCTCAAGAATGAGGTCTTAATTTGGAGGAAATATACCAAGTTTGGTCACAGTTAAACTAATTAATACAACCTTCTCAGACATAATATTAACTTATTGTTCCCAATATGCAAAATTATTTTATTATTCAATTAAAATGACAATAGCAAAATTATTCTATTATTCGATTAAAATGACAATAACTAGCATAGGTAATAGTATACTTCACACAGGGGCGGAACAAGCCAATTTTGGTTGGAGGGGCCAAAGAATTTTTTCAAGTTTTCAACTTCCTTATTAACAATAAAGTTGTATTTGTATCTTATTATTCTTATTCAAGATTACGATTCTTCTTCTTCTACAAGCTTCTTCTTTTTTTAATTTTGTAAATAAACGGCACCGTATAAGTTTTTAAAATTTTTTTTTTTTTTACAGGGGCCATGGCCCATGCTGGTCCCTATATATATCCGCCCCTGACTTCACATGCGTAACATGTATGTATGCGTGTGTGTGAGTACGCGCGTGCGCATGTGTGGTCTTTTTTTTAATCCGGGTATTCTTATTTTTTTTCCATATAAACACACTTTTAAGTTATGAGGTTTAAGAAAATTAATTTTTAACTCTCTTAAGAGCGTGTCCGCACTAAAAAATAATTGAGCACCTATACCTATACCTGAGAATAATTTTATACATACATGATACATATATACATACATAGATACACAAACACGGAGATATATATAGGAGGGATCGACTGTTAACTAGTATCTAAATTGAGCCTCTGTTGAGGCCTTCTTCTTTCATATATTTTTTAAAATTTCTTCTTTAGTATCCTGTTGATGTTAGAACCAAAATTATGGCAGCTATTTCAATATATCTTCGATATAACAGCAAGTGCCGCTTTCTAAAGAACATCATGTATGTGGGTAGTGACCTTGAGTTTAGGCAATCTGTTTCGATTCTATGGTAGAGTTGACTAAAGTTGAATGGATAAGTTAAAAATAGATAGGACTTAATTAATACATAGATAGGACTCCATGTATTAATCAACTTTTTTGCCATGTCTTAATTGTGAAGAGAAAGAGAGAGGCATTTTTCATGAGAGGCAATCACTAAGCGAGAGGAAGAGATTTTGCAACAAGAACATGAAAGATTGCGTGATGAAAGAGAAGACCACATCTTAGGTAAATCGCAGGAACTAAGTCGAAAGGAGAGAGAATTGGAGGCTTCAAGAGCAGATGTTTCAAAGCCCTGAATGAAGAGAAACCTAACTTGGAGCTGACTGTGGCTTCCCTCTCGAAAAGAGAACAGGTCTCTGTGATTAGTTTTTTTTTTCTTTTTTTAAATTTTAGTGTTAACATATTTTCATGCATTCTTCACTGAAAATTATATAAAATATGACACTTCTCGAGCTGTTTTTGAGAGCGAAGCTTTGCTGCAAAAGAAAGAGCAAGAGCTACTTGTTTCACAATAAACACTTGTTCTTTTCCATGAAATAAATGCAGAATGAGTAGGTTAATATCAACTTGTATTATTTACCATTTTGAGTGTTAAGTGTTAATTTGATTGTTTTCTGCTTGAATGGCTTTTTCATATTTGAAAAATGAATCCAACCACAAGTGCAACTTTTTTATTGTTCTTTTTTGTGAACAATGCAGAATGAAATTGAAAAAGCTTTTGCCAGTCATGAATTTGTTTTAAGAGTAAAGCAGTCTGAGTTTGAGGCAGAGCTGGAGATAAAGTACGAGTCGGCGGGAGATGAAATTGAGAAGAATCGATGGGCTTGGGGGTTGAGGGATTTAGATCTTAGCCTCTTGGAAAGGGAACATGATTTGGAAGTTAAGTTAGACCTTCAGAAGTCTTTGTACTCTCTGAATAAGGAAAGGCAGCCTTAGTTTCGGCTTCGGCATCCTAATAATATACCAATTCAACATACCCATCAACCTAACAAGCGATTTACCCTTATGAAATTATAATGTAACTCACCGTTCGGCTAATTGTTCCTATCTCTCTATCTCAACTTTGGTTTTATATATGGCGGATGAGCCGGACGGCAGATGACACGGCATAGAGGCATGTGTCAGTATAGTATGGCACAAGCACGTACGTTTCCGTAAGGTAAGTGGTGGCACGTCATGTACGTGGGCTGAATCGGGCTTAGGATTTTAGGCATGTAATCCTTAAAAACACAGTACGTTAAAAGGTCTGCAATAACCACATTTTACTTTTTAATGAAAGTAAATTTAAAATTTTATGATTTTAAAAATAATTTAAAATTGAATTCCTTAATATATTTTATTATTACGAGTTTTTAAAATTTATTTGATTTTTTATTTAAAAAAATACTATAATTGATTTATACTTATAATTTATTAAATGAATAATTGATATCATGATTTTAATAAATAAAACTATAAATATCATGATTTTATAAATATGTATTAATATTATTATGAATTATGATCTATAACTCTATGTAAGTCAAAATTAACAATTAAGTTTTTTTTTAAAATAAACAATTAAGTTAACCCTTAATAAAATTTTATTACTATTGTTGTTGTTAAGTATTAAAAAAAAATACTAATACCATAAGATCTAACTTAATAATTAAAATTATATCTTCTTACTATTATTATTTTATTATTATTGAATATAAATTTGAGTTTTAAATTTTTGATTCTATTGAATTTGACTAATGACACAATGACTTAGAAAAATACATAGACTTAAAAAAAATACACCAACACCTGACATGTACTTTTAAAAAAAAAATCTTATTAAATAATTTTTTTTTAAACACGGCATGTATGGGCATGACAAGGATGGGCCTTCCTTTGCCAGCCCGGCCGCTGGCCATCATTAGATAAAAGCCTATAACATCAAAACAAAATGACCCTTCCTCCATGCACAAGCTTAACCCATCAACTTATTGATACCAGGCACTGAACAAATTCCCAGATCTTGAACACTTTTTTGTGTAATATACTTCACAAAATGA
Source organism: Atalantia buxifolia (assembly GCA_030444775.1). Lineage (NCBI taxonomy): Eukaryota > Viridiplantae > Streptophyta > Magnoliopsida > Sapindales > Rutaceae > Atalantia > Atalantia buxifolia. The sequence continues at coordinate 20,538,630 of CM059834.1, read as the reverse complement.
ACATATAATGATCATACAAAATAAGCACAAGAAAATTGAAGTAAAAAAATAAAATAAATGCACTGCCTCTGCTGCAACAAAGAGTATATGCAATTGCAAGTCCTCGCAATCGAAACCCAATTAAGACAGATTTCTTGGATATAATATTGGCTTACAATGCCCAATATGAAAAATCTTTTCTGTTATTCGATTAAAAGAACAGGATATTCAAATTTAATCGCATTACAGCGTGAATTTAACAGCCCAAAGTAGAGACAACAAGGTTGGAATGTTATTTAGTATCTTTATTGAGCGTAATAATGCTCTTAAATAAGCTTTCTCTGCTATCAATTCTTGATTATTTGTTGCCTCATAAGCATCCACCTACCAGCAGCACATTGTCCATCATTCGACTCCTGTTAGTACAAAATACTAAAATAGATTCAGTATTTCGCCCAAAAAGTATCATTCACTTTAACGAGGTACTTTGTTCTTTTTACAAGAGAAATTTACCCTTGAAAAAGAAAAGAAAAGAAAAGAAATTATTTTACCAAGGGAGCTTTGTTCTTCTTACCAAGGGAATTTTTGCCTTAACAATAACATCTGTATTTTCCTCCAAACATTTAAAATCTCCTCTAAATAGGTTCTTAGTTGGGGGCTTAGATGTGCCGGCATCGATATATATATTTTTTTCTTTTTGTAATGTATTTTGATTTTTTCTAATAATTCACTTATCATTTTCATATACATGGGGATATATTAATTAATATATGATTTCTTTTTTAAAAAAAACTTCAATATAAAATGTGGTTAAATAATATTACATTAATTGTTAAAGTCGTTTCAGTACCATTTCTAATTTCTTAAAATTTCCATAAAATTATATTAATTAGTTTAATTAAATTATTCGGATTGTTCTTCTTAGAATTCCTTTTACCACTTGGGTCTCTTATAATTTTTTTATTACCTCATTTTGTTCCTACCATTAAAGCATTGACTTTTAACTATAAACAATGTGTTTTTTCTATAAACCATTTAACATCTGTTGTAAAGAAGAAAGTTAAACATTTATAAGAGAATGGGAGTTTCTCCCTGATTTCTTTAATCTCCTATATGGCATATCGCCTCTTATAAAGACTCTTCAGTTAAAAATTATAGAGGCTTTTGGGAGTGAAATTTAATGTACTTCTCCCTAAAATCTTAATCTTCTAACATTTTTTTTTTTTGTGTTTATTATATTGGAATGAATCAATAAAATTCATTAACTTATTTACTTTCAAAATAAAGATGGAAATGAAAATCAAATTGGTGCGCCTCACACCAATTTAAGAATGAACTCTAGAGTTTTAAGTCCAGGGGTTTAGAAATCAAATCTCATTCACTGGATTGACCATAATACCCCAACTCAATTCTTGTAATTTCCATTTAGTCCTTCCTTTAAATATTTTTAAAAAAAAATCTAGATTGATCATTGCTGCTGCTTATGGCCATGCTGCCGCTGCTGCTTGCTGTTGCTGCAATGATGATGATGATTAAGTTTTTTCAAAAATTATAAATATTATAACAAATAGCAATAATAATTAAATAAGGTATTTTTATAATTTTAAATAATTTATTCTAATTCCATGATGAAATAAGCATATAAGTGGTGATACATATCATTTCCATTCCGATTCTTATAGTTTATTCAGATTCGGATTCCTCATTCTGAATCCAACCAAATCCCATTTATTAATTCCATTATGATCTTTAATTCTTTTTCATGGGCTAAGATTTATATCATATTTTGCTTGCAGAAATAAGAGACTTGGGTTGGATCTTGGTCTCACACAAATTAGGAGAGAATAGTTTACATACATGTATTTTTTGAGAAGATAATCAATAAAACCTTTGATAGGATTTAGATTTTAATTCCGATAAAATGTGATAGCATATATATGTAAGCTCACTGTGCATGTAATTACAGAGTTGTAACATATAATAGCAAAGGGTTTACACATAAATACATAATAGCTGAATCATAGGAGACATACATAATTAAATTAATGCTGCAACTTCTAAAACGCCCAATTTACAATCTTTCGAGCCAAGCCTTTGAGGTTTGATGATGAAGAATGCGCAGTGCCATGGCCATCAGCAAAAGGCAATGATGATGATGACGATGATGAAGAGCTTGAGTTACTTGCTAACGGCCGATAATCAGCGTCATAAAAATTCGAGAATTTGAGACTTTCATTATCATCAAAAGTACTATTTATATTATTTTCTTGATGAAATTTCTTACTTCTTTTCCATATGTTCTTCCTCCAAAAGCAAGACTGAGATAAGGCTATATCTCCTTTCTTTGACAGCACTCGCGGCTTTGGCAGGCCAACGCTTTCCTCAGCCGGCGGTGGCCTCACCGCTCCAATATCAATCTCATCTTCTTCAATTAACGTTGCCCTAATATTCTCTCCGGTACTTGACGGATTCCGCGGGGTGCCGGGCATCGTCTCCCATCGAAAAGGGACCTCACCGGCGCTCCGGTAGTTTTGAGAAACATGCGAAAAACGCCCCATTGAAGAATCTCTTGAAAGAATTTTTTGCAAGAATTTTTCATCACCTTCAAGCACAGAAACTGGCTGCTCTTTCTTTTCTCTTTTCATATGCATTTTTCTTTTTTGCGTTTTTAATTGCTTTTTTTTTTTTTTATGTAGATGCAAATTGTATCAAAGTAATTTTAAGTGTGTGTGTGTGTGTGTGTGTGTGTGTGTGTGTGTATATATAGAGGTTGTATGCTTCATAATTGGCAAGTATATCAAAATTATATCAAGTTAGGTAAATTGTAGGAAGTAATTAACAATGATAAATATTTTGTTGAATAAAAAACAATCCTTGAATGATACTACTTCCTTTTTAAGAAAAATGAGTTATTTGCATAACGGTTTTCACATTTTTATGGAACTTGATATTAAATATTTCTATGCATGTAATTAATTTCTTTCTTTGTCTGTAGAATTTACCAAATATTATCTTTTATCATCATTTTTTTTGGTTAATTTGTAGAAATACATTGACATTTCTACGAAATATTCTTCAAAAGTTAGGTAAAAGTTGATTACCTTCAGAGTGGAGCATTGAGATCGGTGTCTATATACATCATCATGTTGATTTGGTTTTCAAAACAAAAATGGTCACCTTAAAGTTTAAATCCATATATTTAAATTCTAACACACGAAACAGCTTTATTTTAGGCAAAAGAAGTCATACGCCCAATGGCTTTACGAGGGAATGCGTTAGAGTATACAAGAACTTAATATTTAAAACTTGCAAATATTTGTGAGGCAGATGATTACGCCTTAATCTACACCAAATTTTCAAGCTCTATGTCCTCAGGTTTATTCCATGGTTATAATGATTTGGACTTCCAATAGACTAAAAACATATTTAAAAGAACACAAAAAATATATATATATATATATATATTTTTTTTCAAAGATCTCAAATGGGATTTGGCCCTATGTATTTCCTTCTTTGACAATTTTTGAAAAAAAAAAGGTCAAATTTATGTTTCCTACAAGAAAAATGTGTTCGTCAATTATACAATGGTTTTCACACTTTATTGAAAACTCAGGCTCTTTCATTTTCTTGATCTGCATCTTAATTACTCACATGTACGTAGCCAGCAGCTTAGGCAGCAGGTTATACGCTCCTGCATTCAGTCACATAATCAAGTATCAACCGAAGATAATTTGGTAATACTAATAAAATTCACGTGTCATTTACATGCTTATGTTACGTATACACAGCATATTACAAGAAAAAATAAAATAAAATAAAATGCCGTTCTAAACGTAAAATTCATGATCAAATTAATCAAGTATTATCAAATCCCCCTCGCAACACGAGCAAGGACAGAAGTAATACGCCACTTACTGCAACCACCATAAAAAACCCCATCAATTTGTTCCCTCGCGGGGCTTTGCACTTTTGATGACGACTGTGAAGAATGATGAGCAGTATTATTATTGTTATTACAAAACGAAAACGAAGAATAATTTGACGATGAGGAGCTCGAATTGCGCGACGAGGCCATAAACTCTTCGCCGATATCATCAGAGCTGTAATACTCAAAGTTGACAGATTCTTCCGAGCTGCCAAAGTCATTCACATGATCAATACTTCCTTTATTATTATTGGACCCCTTTTGAATAACATTTTTATTTTTGTTAAGCAATACTCCTTGGCCTTTCCTGTTTTGCTTCCAAAACATTAGCTTTATTGATTTCAATATTGAAGCCTTGTTATTACTGGGCGGCACTTCAATAGGAGGCTTCGGTAACCCTAAGCTGAGCACAGCCGGTGGGGGACTCAGCGGCGGGATAATGTCTTCCTTTGGTGGCTCCTTAGGCTTGCCCGGTTGCATTTCCCATTTAAATGGAACCCCCTCGGTATTGCTTATATAATACAATGCACGTGAAGAGCATCCCTCGGATGAATCTCTAGACAAAACTTTATTGAAGAAAAAATCTTCTCCTTCGAGTAGTGAAACCTTTCTGTGATGATTGTAATCCATGTCGTTTTTCTTGTTTTATGTTGATGATTGAAGTTGTGTGTGTATATATAGAGAGTCCAATTGGTCCGGATTTAATGGCCAATGATGGAGTTTCAGGGCACACGATCCTTTTTGTTTCGATGATTTAAGAGCAAATTATGGGTTGATTTATTCATTTTTAACATTTATTTTTGTTACTTCTCTTTGGAGTAACTTGACTTCTTTTGTCGTAGGCAAGCAAAGCTGAGGAAAAAAGATGAAATAGTTGTCTTTGTTCTTAAGGTTACGTTAAAAATTTATATGTATACGTTGTGTTGGGCGGTTTCTATTGCATGTGCAATTTCACCAAAACCCTTAAGGTATGGCCCCTAGTTTTTCTTGCTTGTTAACTACCTCTTAACGTTATTTTCAATTCGCTGTCGTAATTTTCAAATTTGTGTGATTGGACACTTGTCGGGGCACCATTGGTTCTCTAGGGAAGTGAAAAATCAAATGTGCCCCAACACTTGTTGGTATGGCAACAGGAATGGCCCCAGTTCACACTACAGCTATTGTTTTAGCAAATTGAGTCACTCTCTCGTATAAAAGGGATCAAGATTAATTGCTGATTTGGAGAAGCATTAAGGTTGGTTCATTGTATTTGTATAAAATAATCAGGCTCTTTGTGTTTGACTTATTGCGGTTTTTTTTCTTATTCCTTCTTGATCATGTGATTTACTAATTAACGATAAAGTGGAGAATCTTTATATTAATGAACATGGAGAAGAGGAAGGTGGTGGTTAACCAAATCATTGAAAAGAGAAACCGGCCCTCCTCATTTAAGCAAATTTATATTAAATTCCCAGAAGTTCAACGCATTATTATTTTGGGGAAATGACTATAGACTATAGTAACCGTTGTAAGCGACAGTGATCCAGATTTTCCTTTGAAAATTTTAAGTTCTTAGTTACACTTCTCTTGTGTTTTATTTCTGACTTTCAACTTCGTCCCTCACTTTCAACTTATGATTAAGGATGGTAAAAAGATTTGGGTCTGGTCCGAGTCCGCAAAGATCCGAAAGATTTGAATCTGAAAAAATTTAGATCCGCATATTAAAAAATACAGATTCAGGTGCTAAATTATAGAATATGTGCGGATTTAAATTGGGATCCGGATCCAAATGCATTCAGAAAATCGAATATCCGGATTCCCATCAATTTTTAATTAAATTATTTATTAAATTAAAATTAAATGAAAAATATATAAGTTAAATAAAAAAATAAAATTAATTAAAAAATATATAAGTGAAACTAAAGTTTAAAAAAAAAAACTGGGATCCACAATATTTTATGTGGATTTATAGTGTTTTTATAACTTCACTTGTGGATTAGTGGTGATGTTAGATTTAAATTTATGTTATTATTGATATTTGATTTATGTTGTGATATTTTTATTTATGAATTTACGATGTTGTATTTTATTCTAAATATTGAATTGTTATTGTTGAATTATGATTGAATTTTATTTGATATTATTAGGTAACTTATTAAATTTTAAATTAAATTTTAACTTATGTGCATGTAGGTACGACTATCGGCTAATATCTGCGCGGATTGTAGGAGAAAGGAGAAAAAAATGTGAAGGCAACTTTGTTCGTTTGAAAGTTTCATTAAACGTCCATGTCTGGAAGGATGGCTTTAGAAGGGCTAGAATCAGTATTAATAAAATTGTTCACATTTTATTATGTAATTGTGGCATGACATTTTCAACCAAAAACAATTGATTGCGTGAAAATTTTTCCACTGCCAGATGATCTTATCTTAACCCCTAGGAAGAAATCATACACAAAACATAAAGAGAATTCGTTAATACAATAGCATATATTGGAATAAAGGAATTCACTAAGCAAAAACTATAGCGACACTACAACCTTCAGGTACTAATTACATTAACATACTCTGGATATAGCTGCAAGGTAAGCTATCATAGTTTTACAACAACATGAAGGAATCAGGCAACCACAGATACACTTGTTAGTAACAAGTGAACAAAGGTTTACAAGCTTGCTTGTTGCATTGCAATTGAATACGGCTGACATCAACCGATTTTGATGCTGAATCTTCACAATACCATCAATCTCCTTAGCTTAATACAGCCTGAACATATTTAGAAGGCATTGAGAACAGAGCCACAATTCATGTGAAACTTCATATTTGATTGCACAAAGTTTGCCTCATAAGAGAATTGACATGTAAATATATTCACCTCTTACGTCATGGGTAATGGCCTCATAGAATTGTAGGACATTTACTAAAAGAAAACACACGAAAGATTTTAGATTAAGCTTAGAACTCAAAAGAAAATCCACTGGAAGAAATGATGATTACTGTGGATAAAGATCTCAAGACAGTTTATTTTTATACCTCAGCTGATGACGAAATGATAGATTCCCTGTCAGAATTAAAATGGTAATATTAGTCTCCTGTTTACATATGTACATAATGATTTAAATCTGTATTCAGGTTTAAAAACAAGAGTATGCACATTACCTTGGTCTCTCAGACTTAGCTAAATGTTTCGACATTATTGATGCCTGCAATAACACCCAACATTGCATGTTTCTCATCTTTAAACCAATTAACAGAGAAACCAAATGTAACAACAACTTTTGATGCTATTAACATATTTAAAGTGCACGTGGTTAACCAAGTATAGCGTAGCTCCACAAATAAGACAAAGAACCCAAAAAAAAAGGACAAGACATTTTTTTAATTTTATTTGCTGCAGGCCACTGAAAGACACTTGCAAACAATTTTCAAGATAATCAAACAAATTCTTAAAATGCAACAATGACAATCAAGATGACAAAGTTCATGGCGTTTACAATTTCAGAAGGTTAGAGTGAGTCATGGTGTTTACAATTTCAGAAAGTCAGGGCGAGAGCTTTTATAATGCTAAAATAAAAGGACAAAGATTCCAACCCAGTAAAATAACAAGCAAACAGTGCAGATGCTGCTAACCTAGACAACTGATCGGTTTCACTGGAAAACAATCCACATCATTACATTTTCATAATTGCACTATTATGTGGATCACATCCAAATTTTACAGTGCAATGGTTCGCTGTTCGTGGACTAGCAATAGCCACTTTTCTTTTTCCAGGTCAGGATTAGCAATGCAGTTCATCCAACCAACAAAAAACTTTACTCAAATTGAATATAAAAGTCAAGTACCTGCTCTTGAATTATGCTTCTTGCCTCAACAAGTTGAGCTTCAAGTTCAAGCTCTCTCTCAGTTGCTTCAGAAGTAACTTCTGCCCCTTTCTGTGCATCTTGTAACTGACCCAACCGCTCCTTTAAATTTCAACAGAATCAACCAAAAGAAAAAAAAATATCATCACATGACCCACAAGATAATGAAATGAAAAATGATATCGAAGAAAATTACCTTTATAGAAGCCATCTTGGTTCGAAGACTTTCTTCAATTTGATCTCGACCCATGCGAAAAGGCAGGTCAAAGACATCCTGTCATGATAACTGTTAAAATTTTATACATCTAATCAACTATAAACGAACCAATTTGCATTAAAAGAGAGCTTCCATACCGTCCTCCCCCCCAATGGAGACTGAGTGGGGTCTGTTTCAAGTCTTTCATTGACGGCCATAGATTGTTTGGAGGACCCATTTGGAGCATTCAAAAAATCACGCATATCCACCTGTAAGCCAATCAAATCCAGTCATGCCTATTACTGCCATGATGCACAACAATACTAAAAAAAAGTGAAACCTTATAATACCAAAAAGGTTCAAGTAAAAGTATCAAACAGTGTAAACGAACTTGGGTAACAATTCCAAAGATTATAAATACACAGAAAAATAATAGGTAAATTTCAACAGATTTCCATTTGGAAATGTCACACTCTTGAAACGAACAAATAATAGACCAGAGCCAATATGCAAATTTGCTGTCAAATAAGTGAATAATAACTTAGGAGATTTTCTTCTTTATCTCCATAATTGCTCACCATTCCTTGAAAAAACCTACTTCAAGAATGAGCTCAACAAGGGAACTCAATCTACAGGGTAAGCCAATACAGGCGATGAAAAAGAAAAGGGGTCCAATGGCCATTGTCTGGTGCAAAGCTAATTGTCTCCACTGCAAGTGCCAAAGGATGGCCTCAAGCCATCAAAACTGCTTCATGAGAGAATACCCAGAAGAATAGAGACATATATAGGTTAACCCATGAAATCATGCATGTTATAACATCATAAGGTGGTATCGTACACGCATTGCATACCACATTGGCATTTTCATAGCCCAAAAGTAATGATTTAGCCACACATAATTGTTCCAGGGAAAAAAAATTCTACTCCAAAAAGTTGTAGCATTACTTCCTTAACAAGGTTTCCCTCCTACACAAAACAAGTTGGTCTTTCACCCCAGTGATAAAAAATGAGATCTTAATCTGGAGGAAATATACCAAGCTTGGTCAAGGTTAAACTAATTTAGACAACTTTCATGATGCAGGGTTAAACTAATTTAGACAACTTTCGTGATGTAATATCAACTTACAGTTCCCAATATGCAAAAACATTACATCTTACAGTTCTCAACATGCAAAAACTTTCTATCATTCCATTAAAAGAACAATAAATAGCATAGGTAATACTATACTTCACATGCATACAAATGAAGATTTCCAAATGTAACTGCATCATTGTATGATACTCAACATGCCTAGGCTTGCCTATGTGGAGGCCAAGAGACAACAGGAATACAATGTTTAACTAGTACCTGCATTGAACGTAATAATGCCCTTAAATCAGCATTCTCTGCCATCAATTCTTGATTTTTCACCTCATAAGCATCCACCTGCCAACAGTACACTATCAGTCATATGTTCACAGTCCAGTTAGTACAACATACTAAACTAGATACTGTATTTTTGCATACAATCTTTTTATAGAAATCATTATCAGTTTTCTTCCCATTCCACGTCCCACGTTGCCGTCCTTCCTTCTGTTTGCACATTCAAAAAAATAATCAAAGATTATTAGAAGGGAAAAAGAAAATTGACATACTTCCTCAAGTATTATTACTGTTGGTAAAATCTGTACCTGCAGCAGATTCATAATTTCCATGCCTGATCTTGATTCCTTCTTTTTCTCCATCAACACTTGGTTTAACCTCTCCTGCAACTTTATGTATTCCTTTTCCTTTTTCTTCATCTCATGTATTTGTTGAGTCCTTACTTGCTTTGGCAGGCATCAAAGAATCACATTAGGCCTTGTCCAAATCTGAATGTGAAACTTATATCGAAATGATGAAGAAGAACTGCTGGTAAAGAAAGGCATGGCAAATCAAATTGTCCAAACCTGATTACCGATGACCATCCTTTGAAATTCATCTCGTTCCTGCTGCAGCTTTTCAATTTGGGCCTTAAAAGCAGCTGTAGCTTTGGCTTCCTAATAATATATACCAATTCACTCTTTAAGTTCAACATACTCATCAACCGAACAATGCATTTCACTCTTATGAAATTAAAAATGTCACTCACCGTTCGGGTAATTGTTGCTATCTCTCTATCTTTGGCTTGAATGTGCGCCTCAAGCCTCTCAACTTTTGCTTCTAATCTTGATATGTCCGATGATAGCCTATAACATAAAAAGCAAAATGACTCTTACTCCATGCACAAACTGAACGCATCAACTTGGTCACACTGTAGTTGCACATATGCAAACAAACACTCACATGCACTGAACGGATTCCCAGATCTTGAACCCATTTTTGTGTAATATACTTTCACAAAATGATCATACAAAATAAGCACAAAAAAATTGAAGTCGAAAAATAAAAAAAAAAATGTACTACCGTTGTCTCTGCTCATTAGCAGACTCTCGATACTCCACATCACGCTGCCTCTGCTGCAACAAAGAGTATATGCAGTTGCAAGTCCTCGCAATCGAAACCTACACCAAATCACCAAAAAAATAAATTAATTAATTAAGCTACACCTTACATTACAACAAAAGCAGAAAAAGCAAAAACGCACCGGATCATTGCTAAAGAGATCGAGAGAAGCCGGGAATCCGAAGGTAACAAGAGATTGGTTCAAGTACTTAGCACAATGGTCCAGGTTCGCCACATCGGCAAATTTATTGTCTCTAATAAGAGTTTAAAAATTCAAATAAAAAAGCCTAAACATTTTAACGTTTTTGCGAAAAAACACACACGCGTTTGAAATGAAAAAAGAGAGAGAAAATGCGGGGACTAATTTGTAATTTATACAATCACTCACCCGATGAAGGAGGACGACTGAGTTGGCGACTGCAGGAACGAAAGAAGACGAAGTGAGAAAATTAAAACTGAAAATGTGAGGGTTTTTGAGTGAGTGAAAGCTTACTCTGAGATCGAAGTCTGCATCAGTGGCCGGCATTGTTATTTGTCAAATGAAGAAAAACAAAAGACTGAAACTGAGTCTTTTTGTTTGTTTGTTTGTTTGTTTGTTAATTGCAGGAAAATGGGAATACGAAAGAATGAATGTATTGATGTTGTATCGAAAATAGATCTGATGATACTGCACCGCGGTGCCAGTGGCTTAAGAAATTTAAATTGGTATTATAAATTTATAATAATATTCAGATCCTTATCGTTCTCCAATTTTATCATTGAGGTGCATATTTTGTCCATGGAACCAATAGGTCCTGGGGGCGTGTTTGATATTCTGTTGTTTTCATGAAATAAAAATGAAAACAACAATTTGATCATTTAAATATTTTTTTGTTTCCATGAAATAAAAATTTTATTTTTAAAATTACTTTTACAATTTAAAAATTATTCGATATCATTTTCATAAAAATCTTGAAAATGGAAAAATTTTAAAACATATCTTTAGGAATATTTTAAAAGATTATTAATGGAATAATTTTAATTAACTAAAAATAAGTAGTATTTAATCATTTTTATTATTTGATTAGCTTGACTATTTTTAATTTTAAAAATAAATTAGGTGATCTTTTTTATTCTATTTATTTAAAGAAAAAAGATAAACAATCGACAATTGAATTAACGAATATATAAAAACGTAAATATTATGATGCATAAAAAAATTATTGCAAGGAAATTTGTTTTTTATAAAATAATAGTGATAATAATAGAAATTACTAGTAATGTTGTCAATCATAATGATGTTGTTGTCGGTGTTGATTTTTTTAGAAATAATAATAATGATAATTATTATTGTCATTATTATTGATATTTTTTTTTAGAGATGATGGGAAAAAACTGCTCATTTTAAAACTTAATATTATATTTTTAAAAAGTCTACTAAATACATATTTTGTGCTTTTTAAATTTAGAAAACAGAAAATAAAATTTGAAAATAATACCGAATGCACATTTTTTCTATAAATGAATTGACTGAATCACCCTGGAGGATTAGGAGCGATATGGGATTCCAACAATTACTACAGTTTGTCGTTTCAGAATTCGTTGGGGATCTGTTTGGTGCAACCGACAAAACTATACACTTATTTGAGAAATTGTGAACTAAAAGACCTGGATGTTATTACCCCCAATTTGAATTTGGGAGCTAGGATCGAGTGCGGTAAAGTCTTGTTTTTTGTGAAATGGTCTGCTTTTCTTGGTGACGTGGCGTGTTACCTGTGCTTGCCTTGTGACTTTAGTTTAAATTGGAGGAGGATGAGTGGCGCCATGCGCCCATAAAATGGAATATTTTATACGTACGCTAATTTTCAATTATCTTAATTAACTGTTATTTAGTTATTAGTTAATCTGTTTTTGTCGTTTTCCGGCTCCACAAATTATTTTAGTTTAAAGGTAGGAGAAATTCTAGAATATCTCTGTTGTACTACACCTAATTAATGTATGAATGATATATGTCATTAAATTAAATACAACCACCACTTACATGATAGTGATTCAAAATAAATACACACATGTCATGGCATTATTAATTGTTGTATAGATAACATGGTACCTCAGATATATTCTAAAATTTCTCTAAAAGGTAGAGCAAACAATTTTAAAAGATCATTTGATCAGGTCCTTGGGGCAAAATTAATATTACTTAAAGAGTGCTTATTTAAAAACTTGAAGAGTAGTAATAGCTTGGATGTTAGTTTAAGACTGGTTATTATTTTACACAAATATAATATTTTTATTTATAAAAAACTATTGACCTTGCTAATTGTCTTTGCAATCATTAGCTACTTAACCTTGCTTGCAAAATCCTCTGTATATAATTTTTTTTAAAAAAAGTTGAAGCAAAATTAATGGAAAAGACTATTAGGTTAAAATATTAAGGGTGTGTTTGGTATATCAGATTACGTGAGATTAAATTAGCTAATGCAGTGCAACTCATGTTTAGTGAATTTTAAAATTGTATTATGGTAAAAAAAATTTAATGTATTATAATCTAGATTTCACAACATTAGACAAACCCGCACCTCTCTTTGGGTTTGCACGGGTTACATTAGCTACCTCTTTTTTTTCTGTTTTATATATTACTAATTATAAAATAAATTTTCCATCATTAGTGATAGAAAACAAATAAATTAAAACTATAAATGTCTAAAAATAATTAAAAATCAGATTTCAGTCAAAAGACAAACAATCTCTTAATATAAATATTGTTTAATAATAAATATTATAAAAATATCAAAATAATAATAAATCTAAATAAAATGAATTTAATATAAATAAAACCTATAATTATATATCACAGTGCATGATACTGCATTATAATTTAGGACACCCTACAACCCAATGCAATATAGTTAATACAATGCAATCTTCCACAACAAAACATCCGTATCTTCCACTTCTTCTAGTGCTATATCGTAACCAGTAAGTAGTATCATTCGTATTCGGAAGTAAAATTTTTTTTTTTCGGGTATAACGGACGTATAACAAATTTAGTATTACAAGCTTTTGCATGCTTCACAAGTCACAACTACATCATAATTATCGTATAGGCAGTGGCTCAAAGGCAAAAATATATCATTGAATATAATTCAGACCCTCAGAGGGATGGAGGGTCCATTCCGAACGTTGGATCCATTCAATCAAAATCAATCACGTGAATTCAGTTGCCTGATTATTTGTGGGCCTGGTCCATGTCATATTGCTATTCATGACGTGCGCTGCTGCTGCCGGCCCACTAATGATCTTATAGATCTCTTTTTTTTATCTCTTTTTATATTTTTACCTTTACTTGAGAGTTGAGACATAATTTCTCTCTAACTTAAAAGCATTCCCACTCAAGTTTGCATGTATCTTCTCTACAATTTTGAAACTTACACCTGAAAATAAAATTAACAAAAAGCTTGCGAATCCTTAATTTTATATTTCCTTCTTATCAGTCATATTTATTTTCAAAATTTTTATTTAAGAGAGTGGAAATTATTAAACTTGTGTATGTTTGGCATGTTTTAAAATTTTAAGAAACTTAATAAAGAAATCATAATGGATTTTATTTCTAAAGAAACCAAGCAACAAAAAAGATGATGATAGATGAAACCAAATACATTAAGAGATGAGAATTTACAAACTGTATTCGAAGTTTGTGATTTTACAAGTAGAGAGATAAAAGGAGATGGACTGGGAAAAATAAGGAGACAAATTATTTTAGAGAATGTGCCTATTTCAATCCATGAAATTTCGCTCAGAGGGTGGGGCTATTTAAACTCATAAAATTTCTCTTTACATCCATTTTAAAAAAATAAATTCATTATTAAAAAATTAAAGTTTGGAAATCTCAAAATTACTATTCATTAATTTCTCTCTCTCTCTCTCTACTTTCATATTGTACAACTTAAATACTTAATTTCACTCTGTTTTGAATTCTCCTTTTGGCTTTTCTCACTATAACGTGGTTTATATTTCATACTTTATATATATGAATTTTTTTATTGATACCTTTAGTTTTTTCTTGATATTCATTAGATTTTGTATTTGGTAAAATTAAATTTATTGATATTCATTATCTTTTATGTCTAATAAATATTTGTTGATGTTTATCTTTAAATGGTGGGTTTTGTTCCTCTCAATTAGTTATACTAATTATTTATAGTTAAAAGAATATATGTGAATGAATTGATGAGAATTTATAAAATTAAGAAAAGAAATAAAAGAAACAATCAATTAAGTAATTTCTTTCAAATTTATAAAGATAATAAAATTCTCAAATGAAAAGCAAATCTAAAAAGAAAATTGATGGATTCAAATAATCCTACCTATTATTTTATTAAAAAAAATAATATGCATTCCTAAAAATACCCTTAAAAGAGGTATTTTTTGAGGATTTAAGAGAGTGCTAATAGCACCCTTATGATTTATCCATATCAAAACACATGGGGATATTGGTTATTGATTCTGTTTAGTATTGAAGTGCTATAATTTTTAAATTAAAATTACTGAACAAAAAATATAATTATGAAATAAAAATTAATTGTATACAATAAATATAATTTTTAAATAATAATTTTAACAAAATTAATAAAAATATAATAGATTGTCAATCGTATAAGTATAAAGTCAAATCAACGTAACTTTCAAGCTGCAATAATTAGTATTTACCAAGTATTTTAATGTTGTAGTTTTTTGAGTTATAGTTACGTAACCTTAATCTAAATGGAGCTATTATTGAGTTGATAAGTTATATTCTCACGTGCACACGTGTATGATAATTACGCAGTATATCTCTTGTTGATTGGGTTCACTAGCCCATCTATTAACCATATTTCATTTCATTTTATTTCCTTGACATTTAACGTCAAAAAAAGGGATGATTTTTTTTTATATAAACTGATATATTACAATCAGAACTCTACTGATATTTACAATAAAAAATCAATCAAAACTCTCCTGAATAATCTTATTACAGCACAACCCGAATGTCAACACTCACTTAAAACTAGAAAGAGATCTATCCTCACTATTAATATTAGAAGGAGATCAATTTTATCCCAATATGGAGAGACAACTAACACCCATTATACATGGGAGTCAAGTCACAGCGCTGTGCGAGGCTGTTGAGGGCATGGTCGTGCCAATGGGATGATTGTGAATACTAAACATGTCAAATCATATTAAAATTGTACCATCAATGTTCAACCAGAAAATTATTGTGATTTTATATGACACATATTTTCTGTGAAAGTAATGCATGGCTGAAAGTAATTTCAACTTTAGCCCTAGATTCGCTAAGTTTCAACCTGAAAATTTCAGCCATTGCATTACTTTCACGGAAAATACGTGTCATATAAAATCACGATAATTTAAGCAAAAGTTGCATATGATTTCTGTGTGGTGTACATAAAAAATCACTTTGAAGATGGTTGGATTGATGCTTTGGCTAATGATGAAACACTCCTAAATATATGCTTTAATCTAGTTTTTTTAATATTGTTAAATGTACTAAAAGTATAAAATACACTGCATTAAAATATATAATTTTTTTTTTTATCTTTTAACCTATTTTTTTCTTGATGTCTTATTGAAAAATTACTGAATGTATTCACGCAAAAACTTCTATACATAAATATTTAAAAACAAGTGCAACGAAGTTTGAATAAATTTTCAATCAATCAATTCGCATACATGCATAGATGTATATACAGACACGTTTGCATTATAACGAAGTTTGAATCATTCAAGCATTCCACCGTGTAATACTTTTGACCGGCCTCAGCAATACATTCAAGTGGATCCAAAGTGCAGGGGAGCACCAAAATTGACCCAATTGAAAACGCAATCACCTTCAGGGTAGTGCACGCAAATAAACAATTCGAAACATGAGCAAAAATATTTCGTTGTTACTTTTGAAATAATCTATTGCTGTACATTTGCACATCATATTATGGTTACGAAGCATTGCTTGTGACTGAATATAATTGGACCGAATCCCAACCGCCCACGAGTTAAGATTAAGAATCTTATCATTTTATTTATTTATTTTTGGAGATATTACAGCATAAACTCATGTACAAAATTAAGAATCTAAAATATGTATACGATAACAGAAATATATGATTTATGATGCATCTAATTTGCATGTTCAAAAGGGCCCTTAACCTTGATTATTCGAAATGTCGGCACCAGTTAGGCAAACACATGCATATTTCATGTCGAATACACCTCTCTTATTAAGAAACGGTCATCGTCCTATTTAAAGTGTACATAATTAATTAAATTGTGGAAGTTTTTACATATCTCTAGGCTAGCAACAAATTTAACCATTGCAGGATTTGTTAATTTAAATTTTATGTTGCTTAGTAAATGCAGTATGTAAATGTAATCTTCGGAAACTTTCATCGCAAGGGGAAATGTGAATTTTTTGGTGCCTTAGAGAATTATTAATCAATAATAATACTATGATAGTTATTGTTCACCGAATATTGAGGTTGTTTAATTTGTGCGAGCATCAACAAAGAAAACCATGTCAACAATGTAATCTCATTTTTTATTATTGAAAAAAAGAAATTGGAAAATTTATCATGTGACAAATTAAGAAAAATTAATAACTACACGGCACAGTTTAATGTCTTTTACGCAAATAATAGCATAACTTTGACAATGAGAAATCATTTTGATAGCACCCGGTAAGGTTAAGTCCCCCCCAATGAAGGATTATTTATTTATTTTTTTTTTTGGTCGTTGACAAATTCACTTAAGAAGATTATAAAACCAATAACCAAGAGTTACGTTTGTGAATATGGCGTTTAATAACCTTTTAAGATGAAGTCAAGCCTAACTCTAATGGTAAGGAGCTATCTTCTTAGAGCTGATATCGAATTTGAGTTTTAACGTGCACGTGAGTTATTAATTAAAAAAAAAATCTTTTAAAATGTTATTAACTACTCTTAAAAAATAAATATTAATATATTTCTATAACTGAGATATATTATTTCAATCAATTGAATTGTAAAATTGATTTATAAATAATAATTAGTAAAAGAGTTATTATCATTTTACTACTTCAAAAACTGTCAAATATCAAATGACTACAACAAGTATTTTCTCATATAATTTTCTTACTATATCTTTATAAAAATGTCATTTTACTATTTTTCTATTATAACCGTTAGTTGATCAGTTATTTAACTAATAAAATACCAATTTCACCCGTCATGATTAAAAAAAATTACTTGAAACTTATGTACAAAATAAATTTGTAATATATTTATTAAAATGACTATGAAATACCATCATAATTCTTTTTGCTGGAATTATGAATATGAAGCTTATTTACAAAATAAATTAGTCTTATTATTTTTTTTAATGAAGCTTAATTTTTTTAATCATGAAGGGTAAAATTGATATTTTGTTACCAACTAACTATTTAATATAAAAAATAAGAAAATGATATTTATCAGAATCTTAAAAGTAATAAAATAATATTTTTATAAAGATCTAGTAAGAAAATTATATGAGACAATACTTATTATAGTCATTTAATATTTTATAATTTTTAAAGTAGTAAAATAATAACAACCCATTAATAAAATTACTTAATACATCACAAGATAATCAACAATTGGTATCGCATCAATTGACATAAACCACATATCACGACTGTACAAGTCCGACATTATTGTAAACAAACGTCATTAATTAATTAATTTTTAGATACAAGTTAAAAACAAATCAATTGACTCTCAAAACACCGAATAATTAGATGAACAAACCCCAAATCGTAATCTGATTTTGTGATCGTGATATTTGTAACATAGGAGGGAGTTGTTTACAATGTTGGCCAATAGGACCAGAGACAAACCTGGCCGTCATCCGGGGCCCTCATAACTCCACAAATATGTTAGCTGCTACTGGTGGTCTATTTTCGACCCACATATTTATGGAATGTTAGATCAATATATTAATAATTCATAAATTTAACAGCATAATTCTTAATATAACACTAAATGTATAAAATTTAATTTCAGTTAACATAAACGCTGGTATGCTCTACGCATACATTATTTACATGATAGCCGATTATAAGAAATTTGATGATATTCCAATTTCCTCCAAATAAATGCACCAGATATATAATTAAAACTTATATTATTATATTAATTTTATAAAATATATGCTCAAACATGATCCTCAAATTATATATATATAACTGAAATTTATATTATTATATTAATTTTATGAAATACATATCTAAATATATGACTTTTACAGACAAAAAAATATTTCTATTTTATTTACATTTCACAACAAAAAAAACTTCTAAATTAACTCTACATAATTTTTTACTTAATTAATGAACATTGAACATAAAAAAACTTAAACCACTACTTTTATAATTCTACTTAATTTTGACATTAATTGTTCACTACTAGGACAAAGGCCAAGTAGCCACTCGGCCTTGGGCCGAGTGGTTAGAGCTGCTGCCCTCCAAGTTGGAGGGCAGCAGTTCAAACCCCCACACTATTATTGTGGGGGTATTTTTTTCTCAATAAAATTTGAGTGAAGAAAATTTACTTCCTCACCCAAGTGTGAGGAGTAGATATTCCTCGAATATTAGTGAGGGTTAAAAATTTGGACAGAGCTTTATTAGTATTGATTTATGTTGGTCCCAGTAATAGTCTGATTTGTAAATATCAATTGTAGTTTCATGTATATGAGTTGTAATATAAATAATAGTCTCATGTAATAAAAAAAAAAAGGACAAAGGCCAAGTGCCCAACGCATAAAGTTGAATGAAAATGAAAGGAAGGGATTTAAGCGAACGGGCTTGGTCCACGTCTGAACTTACATTATTTTTTTTTAAATTTCTTTGCTATCATTTTCGTCTATGGTTGGCCGGGCTCCTTACTCTCAGCTTATTTTAAATGCCAAATGAAGGTGGAAAAAAAAAGAGCTCATTGACTTTTTTTTTAAAAAAAAAAAATCGTATATGATTGTATATACATGCAGTACACAATTATTTAATTACACGAGCCATTTCTTAAATACTAAGTTATTGATTTTTTTTCCCAAAAAAATAAAAACATAAGTAGATCAACTGCATGATTTGTGCCACAAAATATAAGTAACATACACATTGAATATTTCATTAACAAGAACGTGAAGAATCGCAAGATGCGGGATCTAATAAGCACATTTATATTCAACACAATCGTATATTAGCTGGTACACAACTCATCTAAGTACAAAAAAAAAAATACTTCATACCTTAGATTTATATAACCCCACAATAAATGGGTCACAGGATTTAAATATTTATGAAGTGTTTTATTTTTCCATTATGCTTTTTGGCTTACACGAGGTTGTATAATAACGTAGGTGGCGGTTAATTCTTAAAATTTACAATGATACAAAAGGTCTCGAGTTCAAATTCGCACTCAGAGAAAGAGTATGCACCCAATTTTTTGTGTATAAAATAAAATTCTCACTAATTTTTAGTTAAATTAAACTTAGTTGTTATTATTCTTCACACACAAACGTATGTATTTTGGATTGCCTCTGAAAATAAAACACGTAAAAGCATTTTCGCACGCTGGTTCTCCTGCAAGAAAACGACAGAGAAGGGCACGAAACTCGCCGTGCACACCCACACTGGTCACTAACATTCAATATCGCTTACCACATAAACGATTGTTTTAAATTTAAATACTTCAGTTATATCATAAGTATGAACGACCTTATTTGGCAGACTTATTTACTATTCAGGCTTTCCTTAAATCAAATCTGACAAAGATTTTTAAAAAAATTGACTGAACTGTTGAGATATAAAAATTAATTTATAGTCGGTTCAATTTAGTTTTTACAAAATAAAACTTTGATAAAAAAAAAATAAAAATAAAAAGCCAAAACCACAGTACTTCTTCACTGCATTCATAATCTTTTAAACTTTTTGGTTCTCGGTTTCATTTTTTGTTTAAAAAATCAAATTCAATTTTGAGCTCATGTTATAAACGTTTGTAGTAGATTATAAAATTTACAAAAATAATACGAAACGGATATTTATGTTCAGAATATAACTAATGTATAATACTATTTTTATTTTCATATTAAGAAAATACAAATAAAAAATTAATACCGAACAAGCCTTAGTGATCAAAATTTCATTAACATTAATGGTTCAATACCACAGTATTTTTAGGTTAATATTTATTCAATATTCAAATTCACCTAAAAATCATTGGACGAAGCGCACGAGAGATTAATGTTTTCATCCTATATGGCGGAATGCATGTTATTGCTAAGTGATAAAAGGGGGTATCTATTTTGACTTAATTAATTAATTAATTTAGTTAAGTAATTACTCAAGCCGGCGTTAGCGTCTTAACCATGGTTAAGTATTGCCGGTGTTAGGTGGGTTTGACTATATCGCCGAGTCTGGTTTGGTGGGCGTTGGTTCAATCACCAATAATATAACTATAATTGCCCCCTCCCCCATCACACTCTCTCAGGGAAGCTCTCACCTACACCACCAAATTCACCTACACAAAACAAAGCGCCAGAGTGAGAGAGAGAGAGAGAGAGAGAGAGAGAGAGGGATCTTCTCTTCTCCCGTTCCATTTCCACTCGCTCTCCTACAAATTCATACTATGCAATCAGCATCGTCGTCATCAGAATCAGGCACGATGAAAGTATCGCCGTTCGACTTGATGTCCGCAATCATCAGAGGCGGCAAGGTCGATCCGTCCAACGTGTCGTCGTCCGGTTCAGGAGTTGAAGTTGCTTCGATTGTGCTCGAGAATAAGGAGTTCGTTATGATCTTGACCACGTCGATTGCTGTCCTCATCGGCTGCGTCGTCGTTTTTATTTTGCGGAGATCTAGTAGCTCCAAGCCAAAGAAGCTTGAGCCGCTCAAGCCTTTGGTTGTTAAAGAGCCGGAAGTTGAGGTCGATGATGGAAAGCAGAAGGTCACTATCTTCTTCGGTACTCAAACTGGCACAGCTGAAGGATTTGCTAAGGCTTTAGCTGACGAAGCCAGGGCTCGATATGATAGGGCCATTTTTAAAGTCGTTGATATTGTAAGCTCCACTCTCTCTCTCTCGGCCTTTTTAACCTGATTTTCGATATTATCAATTTTTATTACTTTATTTTTTTTCTCATTTTTCTTAATATTTACAAATAATGAAAAATAGGATGATTACGCCGCCGAGGAAGATGAATATGAAGAGAAATTGAAGAAAGAGAATATAGTATTTTTCTTCTTGGCTACGTAAGTATTATTCGTAATTTTCTGTTTTTAATTTTTTTGGTTGTTTTTTAAAAAATGAAAATTTATGTTATTGGTGGCAGATATGGAGATGGTGAGCCAACCGACAATGCAGCTAGGTTCTATAAATGGTTTACGGAGGTATATTTTAATTCCAATTTAAGATTTCTTATAATTGTTAAAGCAGAATTTGTTTTGTTTATTAAATCATTGAATGGTTTTGTGTGGAGCAGAAAGAGGGAGGGGAGTGGTTACAGAAGCTGAAGTATGGAGTGTTTGGTCTTGGAAACAAGCAATACGAGCATTTCAACAAGGTTTGGATTTCAATGATCAGCTGAAATGCATTTGGTTTAGCTTTAGTTTTGTGTATGTATGAATTACCTGTTCACTTTTTATGCTTATTTGGTTTTGTGATTCTCGACAGATTGCAAAGGTGGTGGATGAGATTCTTGCTAATCAGGGTATGCTACATTGACAATAAGATAATCTGTTGTTTAGTTTTTGAACTCATTATTGAATGCGAAAAAAACATAGCTTGCTTGGATTACAACGCATTAGTTTGGATTGCCATCGATATGCATGTTAATGCTATGATTTTACTTCATCCACTATCAATTAGGTTTATGATTTGAAAGACATTTTCTGCTCAAGTACCTATTATGAGGGAGTATAAGCAGGACAATTATTTCTGCATACCTCAGGATTCTTGTTTATGAAAATATTTGTAATGGTGGAGCGTACACGTGCTGCGTCAAGTCACATGTTAATTGACCTACACATACTTGCAGATAAACTTTATTCCTCTATTTTAATGGCATTTTATGGTGCAACATTGCCGATTAATTCACTTCTCTATGACCACTTGTGGTTTTCTTTCCACCGGTATCAGTGTATCACTTTTTTCCCTGCTTCCATTTGCAGGTGCTAAACGCCTTGTTCCTGTGGGTCTTGGAGATGATGATCAATGTATTGAAGATGACTTCAGTGCATGGTATTAATTACTAGAATTATATTTGAATTGGCAGGACAGGTATTATTAAAAATCTTATTGGTTGTTATTATGGTTATTATGGCAGGCGAGAATTGGTGTGGCCTGAGCTGGATAATTTGCTTCGTGATGATGATGATCCAACAACTGTTTCTACACCTTATACCGCTGCCATATCAGAATATCGGGTTGTATTTTATGACAATGAAGATGCATCTATGGGGGAGAAGAGCTGGGGCAATGCAAATGGCCATGCTGTTTATGATGCTCAACACCCCTGCAGGTATGAAATAAGTACTCTCTTGTTATTCAAATTGTCGTTAGTTCAGAATTCTCCTTTAAACTGTTCTAAACTACATCTTATATGCTCTGAAGGTCTAACGTAGCAGTAAGGAAGGAGCTTCATACTCCATCATCTGATCGCTCTTGCACCCATCTAGAATTTGACATTGCTGGCACTGGCCTCACGTAAGATTTTGTTTCTGTTGTCTTGTCTTAATACGATTTTGTTGTTTAGAAATCTGGATTCAGGGAAAGTAATTCTCTTTTTCTTCTCCAGGTATGAAACAGGCGATCATGTTGGTGTTTACTGTGAGAATCTATCTGAGACCGTGGAGGAGGCATTGTCATTATTAGGCCTATCACCAGACACTTGTTTCTCCCTTCATACTGATAAAGAGGATGGCACACCACTTGGTAAAAGCTCCTTGCCTCCCACTTTCCCACCGTGCTCTTTAAGAACAGCATTAACTAAATATGCTGATCTTTTGAGCTCCCCAAAGAAGGTTAGTTTGTTTTCTTGGTGTAGTGAGTCTTGCCATTGCACTTTTCCTTTTTTGTTCTTGTTAAATTTTGCTGCAATGCAACAAACATTTGATTGGTCTAATTGCATGTTCTTGCCAGTCTGCATTACTTGCCTTAGCAGCTCATGCATCTGACCCCACTGAAGCAGATCGGTTAAGACATCTTGCATCACCTGCTGGAAAGGTTGTACAAGTTTTACAGTATCAATTATTTGATTGAATTATTTTTTTTTTTCCCTGCTTCATAATTTAATGCAGATATAACTCTTTGTTGCGTACTTCTTTAGGATGAATATGCACAATGGATTGTTGCAAGTCAGAGAAGCCTTCTGGAGGTCATGAGTGAATTTCCTTCTGCCAAGCCCCCGCTTGGTGTCTTTTTTGCAGCAATTGTCCCACGTTTGCAACCAAGATATTATTCAATTTCATCTTCCCCAAGGTGAATATAATTTCTTTTTTCCTTTTTGGGCTGTTTAAATTCTTCAACATAAGTGTTTCTTTGAATAAGGATGAAATTTGAAGGACCAGTCTCATAGTTAATAAGAAGACAGAAGTTAGTATTTCCGAGGAGAGCTTGAGATGGCAGTCTTGTGGAAGTTATATCATTTAAATTTAAGTGCAGAGAACAAGTTTGGTGGGTGTAAGGGATGTTTCAGTATAGCCATCCGAAGATCAACTCAGCAATTTCTCACACTCCTATTTCTATCCTCTTAAATTTGCAAATTCTCATAACATTTGTGCCATGTGAAGTTATACAAAATTTATGTTCTTAAAAATTATGTTATGCAGGGTTGCACCATCTAGAATTCATGTTACCTGTGCTCTGGTTTATGAGAAAACACCAACAGGACGTGTTCACAAAGGATTGTGCTCCACTTGGATGAAGGTACTTGACATTGTTTTAGTTTTTATTTTCTATAGTGGAACATTGAGAACTATGTGTCAGTGAATAACATTGTTTCTAGTTTTCCTGGGTTAACCCATTCACAGAAAAAAGCATGATTATGTCTGTGCATTTGCCTGCATGAGCTTGAACGGGAAGCCTTTATGTAGTCTGATTTTAAGTGGTTTTGTTAGCCTTTGGGCAAGTCTACATTGCATCGCTTATTTGAAATTGCTTAGTATTTACCATTTTTCCTGTTGGTTTCTTGCAGAATTCTTTGCCAATGGAGAAAAGCAATGACTGCAGCTGGGCACCCATTTTTGTTAGGCAATCAAACTTCAAACTCCCTGCAGATGCTAAAGTGCCTATCATTATGATTGGCCCTGGCACTGGATTAGCTCCTTTCAGGGGTTTCCTACAGGTTGGTGGACTAGATGCTCACTCACTTTTTGGTCTTGCATCCCATTTAGTTTCTTAAGTTAATTATATGTTTTTGTTTTTTTTTTCTGTCTTTTTCAGGAAAGGTTTGCTCTGAAGGAAGCTGGAGCAGAACTGGGACCCTCTCTATTATTTTTCGGATGCAGGAACCGTAAGATGGTAAGTGCTGGCCATTTAAAGTGCTGTTATTGTTTAGGTAGGTGCTGGATTCCGAAACTTCATCTAATTTGTTTAAATTGCAGGATTACATTTATGAGGATGAGCTCAACAACTTTGTTCAAAGTGGTGCACTTTCACAGTTGATTGTTGCCTTCTCACGTGAGGGACCCACCAAGGAGTATGTGCAGCATAAAATGATGGAGAAGGTATTTTACCTCTTTCACCTACCACCATTTGTGGGAAAGAAACTTTAAAGTATATTAGTTAAAGTTATTCCTTAATATTAAGCTAAAAGCTCATGTTTTTTCCAAATCCAGGCTTCGGATATCTGGAACATGCTTTCTCAGGGAGCTTACTTGTATGTTTGTGGTGATGCCAAAGGCATGGCGAGAGATGTCCACCGAACTCTGCACACTATTGTTCAAGAGCAGGTATGCTAATATGAATATTGTTATTTTAGCTTAAAATGTTAATGAATTTGATGCATGTGGTTGTAGTTGATACCTACCTAACAAAAGGGACCTTGCTTGAAAAGTTACAAGAATTCTGGGCTGTTACCTATTTTATTGTTAGAAATAATAATTTGACAAGAGTGAAGTTAACCCCACTTCAAATAAAATTACATTTGAGGACAAATAAGAATTAACCACACTTTAAGAATTTTTCCAGCACATTACTTGCATTCATAATCAATCCAATTTTTTCCTTGTTTTCTATTTGTCACTTCAATCTAACCAAAATAACTTGTAAAAAGTTTAGAATAATGTTCTTTCCGTATTTGTTACTGATTAAGAATTCTTATTACCTATGATTGCATAATATGTAATTTAACTTAATGATTGACAACTTCTGAGGAGATAGGAGGGGCGGGGTGCCAATAGTCCAACTCATTTGAAAAAACATAATTGGTGATAATTTAATTGAGTTGGTGTAAAATAGTTGGTTACTTTTTCATTTTTTTATATGAAGGAAATAAATCTGTGTTATGATGTTGAGCTGAGATTTTTCATACGGCAGCTGATTGTTACTCTCGCTGATGCGGTTTTAATTGCAAAGTATCACCTTTTTGTGCCATGCTGTGTTTAGTATATATTCCTATTACTTGGTTTAGTTTGCCCAGTCTCTCTTAAGACTCTTAAACTCAATTGCACTTTGTCTTTATCAATTTCAGGGATCTTTTGACAGCTCTAAAGCTGAGAGCATGGTGAAGAATTTGCAAATGACTGGCAGGTATCTACGAGATGTATGGTGACCATCCCTTCTGATCCTGAGCCTTCTCACAAGTAAAATACGAAGGTGATTGCATAATACATACATAAATATGTTATTTCGGGACAGCTTATTTGAAAAGCACTCAACGGAAAGGCTATTTGTGGTTCCTGCCTCCCGCACCAGAAAAGGCGACTGTGATTCTTTTTTTTTTTTTTTTACCCTTACCATATGATGGAATTTTTTGTTCATGTAATTTATAAATACAGAATACGGTAATTATCGTTACTCTCGTTAGTCGTAGCATTGTGAACTCAGATTTTCCATATAAGAACCAAAAATGGTTCAATCGACTGAATATGTTGTACCCCTCTTTATGTAACTCTTTTGCATATGGATAATATAAACTGCAAGGTTGGTTTCTCATATTGCTTTTCTTTCATTTCTTCCACCTCGCCAATATAAAACATTGTAGGATGATTTTTTTTTTTTAAAAAAAAAAATTTAACAGAATCTGATTGATTAAGGAATGATCCAATTAGGCTCCGGATTTCAATTTATGAATACTTCAAATCGAGACTATCATTAAAAAAGGGGAAAAAGAAAGTCAACACTAGGGAACATGGAATTCCTGTCAACATTTTATACGTCCTGTCGTAACGGAGAAATGTTACTACAAGCTACATTGTCTCTTAATTCATTTAGTTTTGACTAATAACTACTTTATAAGGCTGGATGCAAAAAAATATAAAAACAATAGAGATTGCATTTTCTGTTTGTTATATATATATATATGAAGACAAAATTGATATTTTAACTTTAAATTTAATTGGATTTAGGAAACTAATGAATGAAAAATTTAAATCACTTTTTAACTCAAAATTTTAAGTTAAAAGAAAACTCATTTAATTATAATTTATTGATTATAAATGATAATGGGTGAAGAGAAGATAAATAATATTTTAGGTTTAAACGTTTATGATTGGATTAAGAGATCTAGTCAACTAAAAATTAAGTTACACTTTTACTCCAAATTTTTAAGTTAAAAGAAATCTCCACCCAGTTATAATTTACTAAAAGGCACAGTTGCTGTGAAAAAAAAGTTGTGATTATAAAATAAAAATTAATAATTTATGATAAATATAAATTTTAAATAATAATTTTAATAAAATTATTAAAAAATTAATATATTTTTTATTATATAAATAAAAAATTATATTAATATAATTTTTAAATTACAATAATTAATATTTATTAAATATTTTAATATTATAAATTTTAAATTACAACTGTCCAACCTAAATTTAAATCCACCACCTTAATTATGTATAAAATCCAAAGTTTTGTGGACCAAGGCTTTCCTTGGCCAAAAATACGTGGTAGTTGGAACTTTTTAGCTGATTAAAGGACACTTATAAAAGTCCAACAGTAAGCGTTGGCCTTTTAGATGTACCCATCAAGATATAGTCAACACAATACAACACATATTAAATCCCATAAATGCAAAAGAAGACAGATTTTAAAAAATGATTTATCGTGATGTTCCCGCCTTCTTTGACAAAATTGGGCAATTCAAGCAAGCACATGGGAGGTTCCGGGACACTTGGCTTATGAAATATATATTTATGTGATCATTCTATTCCCCTACTGTCGTTGATGCAACATTGATGTAGCTCTCGTGTTATTGGTGGGGGCACTTAATCACTGCCAAAGCGTTTCAACGAAAGAGCTTCTCTTGTTATAATGAAAGAAACTGTGGGCGTGTTATATAGACCACAGATTTTGACCCCCCTTCTTTTTTTCTTTTTCTTTTTTTTAGTTGGGGGCCCTGGTGGTTGAGAAATGAGAAATGAATGGGGGAGAAAGCAAAAGCAACTCAATTACTCAACTCAACTCATTTGAGTTTGGGTGGTAGATTCAGATTATAAAACTACTTCTTTCTCAACGTGTTTCGATTTTAATTGGTTGTTCTACACAAAGCTTGAATCTAAGCCACAGCATGCAAACTACCTCAAGTTTTTTTTTTTAAAGGGTAGATAGATAGATGAAGTTAAAATTTCAATCATAACGTTGAAGATATGGGTTGACTTGTCGTGCCTTATTCACATTCTGTTAATTTTAACATGTTCTTAACATATCAGTATACGTAGATTCCAAAATACTTATATGCACTACTATTACTACTAGCGACGCTCTGTATGAATATAACAATTTTTAAAATATAACATAATGCTATTAATTATATCAAATTGTTGGTGATTTAATTGTGCAGCCAGGGCAACGAGGATACCAAATAAAGGCATTGATTTAGTTTGATAATGACGGAGAGCTAGCTAACTCTATGCGAAGATCAAGCGGAAAATGGATCTGAATCTCGATTATTTTCTCTTATTGACTGACAAATTGGTGGCCTTACCATCTAACATCCATCCTTTTGACGGCAAATCCTATTTCCTGTATTTTTCTTACCTACCCTCCTTACGTCAACGACCTATTAAGAGTTATTTGATAATTCAAACCCATTGATTAATATAATCATAACCAAAGATTTTGGTAAGCATAATTTCAACATCTTGGTCGAAGTCTTTAGAGGCTTACATATATGACTTCAGAAGGAATAAGTCTTCATTTGAAGTTTTGCAAAACCAAAAGCCAAAACATTTGGGGGAAAAAAAAAGATGTTTTATAGGTCTAAATTTAAGAAAAATAAAAATCCAAAAAGTTGAAAATCTTTTTTCATTTCACAGGCAGCTCGCCACTGCCTCGTTCAAACTTGTCCTCAATGGAGGACCATCAGGCCAAATGGCCAATAACGCAAGTGGCAATATGATAAATTCCTCCCGACAAAGCATTGTTTTTCAAAAAACAGAGAGATTTACCAGAAGCTCAGTTTACAGGGCATTCAAACGCAGAATTCATATAAAGGGAAATCAATTTGTTTGTCGGCCCCGATGAAAGGCATGGGGGAATATATCAGTAAAACTACAAATCATCTGAGACTTACATACAAGTACAATAGAGCAGTTTTAAGCTTAAAATAACAGAGTTCTATTTAGCCGATGACTAAAATGCTTGAACAAATCCCTTAGTCTCGATCAGCATCCTCTATTTCTTCATCCTCTGGAACCCCGCGGAGATAGAGAACATTGTTGCATCTGCATACGAAAATAAACAAAAGAAGAAAAGGAAAAAAAAAAAAATCAGATGCATCAAACTCAGTAGGTTGCAGTTTCAACAGCAGTAAAAAAACAAGAAGCAGCAGGGACTGTAAACACATTGGTTGTAAGCTTGGCAAAAAGTTATCCCAAAAAAAACCTTCTCCCTTTTTGCAAAAAGCAACCAGTCCAAATCTAAGTTCAAGAAGCTTAACAAGCTAAGATAGCCACTTATCCAAGTCCTTTCTTACTTTCCTGACCAATTACACATCTATCTATCAGGTTTACCCAACTACGAGAATGTTGCAGATACTGATACAAATGCAGACAGACGACAATAGTGATAATCAAGCCACAAAAAAATCAACAAAAACAATCTAAGTCGATTAAGACAATGGTGAGGATACCAACACTTAAATACGTGTATCTAAATTGCTAATAAACAGAAATATCCATTAGATATTCTTCAGTTCAGACCAAAGCATTAGCAAGCTAGTCAGCAGGGTCTTTGGAAATGCAGATTAAAAACATTAACCATAAGAGGAATACTCAAACGCAATCTTGTCACAAAAGAGCAAAACACTCGTTCTAAGAAACAGAATCTTCAAATATCCATGTCATCCTGTTTTCTTATGTTTACGTATGAACAAGATACTAAAGGAAAATTTCAGCCCTAGATAATATCAATAGCCACAAACTTTCTACTTATCCTCCCAATGTCCAAAATCAAATGAGCCTTTAAGTCCACCCTCAAATGTTATATCTAGTTTGCTGATATTCTTTACACCATAGACAACAAAATTTAACATAATTTCGTTTACTAATAGCCTGAGAGAGTTTTGTCCTGATCATTGCATTTTAAGTGATAAGATAATTCAGGAACAAAACAATAACATCAAGTGGAAGTTACCTGATCAAGATCTCTCCAAGGTTTCCAGAGAACTGTCCATCAACATATTCTTCAGCATTGCCTAGCTGCGGATACCATAACGTAAATCAAAGCAAAAGATTATTAACAACATTCACTCATGCATCCTCTATTCGAGAAAAGTTGTGCTATGCCTGACATAGATACCTAATTAATAATGGACACTAGATGAGCAAACAGAAATAAAAAGCAAAGGAATCTTAAGTTGCACCTGCAAGTTCATGTAAGAATCCACTGAGGCAAGGAAACCTGAACAAGATAATACATTTATTAAACAATATTTCAGAATTTATAAACAAAGAAAGCCAATTGTGTAGAATAAAAAATGAAATTGAAAGTACCTTTATACTCCATTCCCCACTTGAGTTTAACAATGACAGTCTTTCCAGTCAAGTTATTCAAGAAAGGTTTCGGGTTAACCGGTATTGTCTGCAATATTCACATAAATCATAGCAATTAAGTTGAAAACACAATGTCAATTATATCTTGCAGCAAATTCCATCAAATAATGCAGTAGCAATAGATAAGTTTACGAAACCAAATTTAGTTCAGTTTTTTTTTCTTTTTTCTTTAATGATGTTTATTTGTGCACGTACAAAAGTAATATAATAAAACAATATACGAACAAATAAAACCAAAAAAAAAAAAAAACTAAACCCTAAAAAATTTATCACGAATACTCTTACGAAATACAAAAGTTACTTGTCTATACAGGCAATTAATCAAACAAGAAAATAAATTTATCACAATATAATGAAAACTAAAATAATTAACCAAAAAAAAAAGTTTGCAATTTAATTTTGGTGTCACTTACAGCCATTGAAAGACGAGGAAGGACGGAGAGTACGCCGTCGCTGCGTGTTTTATTGATGATCTTGATCTGTGGTGGAGCAGTTGCAAGGGTTTTTTGCTTTCTAGGGTTTTGTAATTTGTATGAGTTACTCAATGAACCCCACCCATTTCCTGACTTCACTTTTTCTTTTCTTAGACTAACGGCGGCTGTCTTAGAGAACTGAAGGGTGTATTTTGCAGTAACGACGACAGGGTGCCTGGTCGTTTTAAGTTGGGTCAACTTCATTCTTTTGAGCCCATATCCGTTGTTTGTTTATGCTCCATTCGTTTAAAGGAATTGGGATCTCTTTTCTTTTGAATATGATTTTACCTTTTCTTTCGAATATGATTTTACCTTTTCTTTCCGAAAAAAATAAATAAACTGCACACGTGTATATTATGTGCAAATGATTAAGATTCAAGATTAATTCTTTTATTGCATGTCTTTAGTAGATCATGAAACTCTGTACTTGCTCTAGTAATAAATGTCCTGAATAAGAGAAAATTTTGATTCGGTTTAAAGATGGATGAGGAGAATAAAGCTAAACTGATGATTTTTTAATCCCTTCAAAATTTAGTTTATTATTGGAAAGCTTCTCAAGTTTCGAAACTGTTTGTTTTTATTGTACAATATGCATTCTAATCAAATGTCATCTGATCAACTCAAGTATGTATGAACAATGCAATTATTCTTTTTCTTAATTATTATTTTGAGGAGATTCTATTAATTATTTTATTCTAAGTACTTGAGCAGTTATACATTAGTGTGAATGTGAGTGATTTAGGGTACTTATTAAAAAACTCAAATTCTTGCTCTTTTCGAAGTACTGGTACTATATAGCCTCCTTTCCATGTGAAAATGGGTAGTGAAAAAATTTGACCATCATTAAAATGTGAAGTTCACCATATAAGTGAAATGATTTTCAGTAATCGATAATTAGATAAATAAATATAATTAACGTATATAATCTACACGAATTAAAATATGACTGGCCGACTAGCTTTTGACAAGATTGTTTTTAATGTTGTTTCTTGTAATAAAAAGAGAAGAAAAATAGATAACATAATTATGAATTAAGAATTGACAAGTTTAAATGAAATGAAAGGGGATGTCAAGTACTTGTCAATTTCAAATTACATCACCAAATTGGTTTAGATGTTCAACTGATGAGTTAATTATAAATGAATTATACAACACGGGGTTGGTTTTGCATTTAGCCCCAATTTTCATTGTTTTTTTTTAAAAAAAAAAAATAGGAGATAAAAATTTTGAACATATAAGTTGGAGATGAGCTCACATTTCTTTAAATTATATAAAAATCGATGTCTTTGAATTTATAAGGACTTGGTGAGTGGGAAAAGGGTACTTGATAGTTGATATTTCTACCATATGGTCCATTATTGCTGCTTTGGAACAAATTGTTTTTATTTATTTATTTTTCGAGAAGATGCACTTTCAATTTGGAATATTCAGTTTATTTAAACAAACATGAAACATCACGCTCCGTAATACAAGTTACCTAATAAATGCCTAACTAATAAAACATATAACGAATAACAAGAGACGATTTCCTGAAAGAGATTTTGGTCTTATTTTCTAGAAAATAGGTTTATACTAAGAATATGTTTGAAAAACATTAATTCATTATGAAGATTTTAGTCAATTTAATTGATAAATTTTTTGCATTCTGCCCCAGAAAAATAAAATTTCTGAGATATTATTACCATGCAAAAGGTTTGAATCCCACTCACACTATACATGTTTAAGGGTGTTTTAATGTATATTTAGGGTTAATTTTGAATTATTCCGTCATAAAATGATAATTTTTTAAAATACACCTAGTTGAAATTATCATAAACTTCAACTTATCATCTACTTTTTTTAAGAAGACAAAAAAGAAAAAATAATTTCATTACTTTTAAATAAAAAATAAAATAAATTGAGGTTTACAATAACTTAGAAATATTTTTAAAATTGTTATTTAACAAAGATGTAATGGGAAATTTACTCTTATATTTATCTAATACTTGGAAAATATTATTTAAATATTTAAAATAATTTGTCCAGTTAAAATAATTTACCTAACATTTAAAACAGACATTTTTCACGAACTTCCATCATGGCCACAGCAATATCATGCTGCAAAATGTTCTGTGCCAAAGGGCAACTTTGTAGTTTGGACCTTTCCGCTTATGCTATATTACCAAATTAACCCCATTGGTGACGCTGCAATTTGCCTCTAAAGCATTTGATTTAGGTGCACATTGGTCTTTTCACTCAAAAATAAAAGATGACGCGGACTTCCAGTCAAACTAGCGAGCCGTTCGGCGACCGCAGCGCGGTCGTCTCTGTAGCCCATGCGTTACGGTTTACAAGATTTATTAATTATTTAATTATTAATCAATTTGTTTTTTTAACAACCAATTTTTGTGTTTTGATATTTTAAAATACTTCTTTTTATTGGGTTTGCTTTTCCTTCACGCCTTTTATCGCCATCCCCATAAATATTACTTTATTTATAATAATAATTAAAAAATTTCTCACGGCCAAACACAAGAATAATATTCAGCAAAATATTACGTACAGTGTATAATTACTAGAGTACTTCTTAGATCTGAACTTAAAATTTAGGATTAAATTTAGGATGAATTTACAGTATCGTAGATAATTTTTAATGTTAATTTGTAAAAATTGATTTACGACACCGTAAATTTATTCCGACTTTAATTTTAGATTGAAAGATTTTTTCCAAATATATATATATATATCCGGGATTAAAATTTGGGACAACATTATAGTATCTTAAATCAATAATGTTATAAGCTGATTTACAACACTAGAAATTTTTCCTAAATTTCAATTCCAACTTCTAAACCCAAGTGCATATTATATATATATATAAACACACCTTCTTTTGCACTCACAAGCAAACATCCCTCCCCTCCAACCCTCCCCCTCTTAACCCTCACCCATTTGTTTCCAAATATTTTATTTAAATGATAAGTAGGTTTGTGTGATTTACAAATCATTTTTTAAATTATTAGTGTTCATAGTACTAGAGGCGTGTCAAAAAAAAAAGTGCTACGATTTTCTCAAAATAATAAGTGTTCAAAATTCGAATCTTATTCACATTAGAGTTGGTGGTTACAATTCATCACTCACATACTTATTTATACCTTACAATTAGAAGTTTATTTTAAAATAATTGCGAGTGATAGAAAATCACAATACCTATGATAAATTTATTTATGTATGAGGTCTCAAGCGGCGAGACAACAAATTAAAGAACTATACATAATCTAGAAGAATATTGATGGAGAGCAGTGATGAATTATTTAGGAAAAAAAAAAGAGAGAGTACAATTTCATTAAATATAGGGCATCGAATTTGGAAAAAGAAAAGGTATATCACAAGTTTTAGGGTGGTTCCAGACACCAGCTTGACCCGTCCCCGACATTTGTGCTCACAGTTTCTCTCTACATATGTGGCTGCATGTGTTCTCATTGAATACTCTTTTTGTGTGTGTGTGTGTGTGTGTGTGTGTGTGTGTGTGTGTGTGTGTGTGTATACACATAATCACATAATGAACACTTACTGACTTACATATACGCAACGTGTAAAACCAAAAGACCGTCTATTAATTATTGATCTCTCTGCCCACACCACACCAAGAAAACCAAATCCTTTTCACTTTCATCCCACTTCAGACCAAACCCTCTTCAGTTTCTTTGTCTTCTGTCCTTTCGGAGAAAATTAATTAAACATGAATAGATCATTTGATCAGGCTCAAAGACAGGAATCTTTGAAAAGGAGATGGCAAGAGAGAAGAGCTATCACTCCAAATATGAATTTTACTACCACTACGAATACAAGAGCACTTGTTAATAACCCTAATAATAACAGGCTCCAAGCTTTTCCTGGCCTTGATGATGATGATCTTGTCTCCACGGTGGTTCCCCCGGTGACTGTAGTCCTTGAGGGCCGTTCGATCTGCCAGCGCATCAGTCTTCATAAGCATGCAAGCTACCAGAGCCTGGCCAAGGCACTAAGGCAGATGTTTGTTGAGGGCGGCGAGGCTGCTGCAATCAATTCAGAGCAAGATCTCGATCTCTCTAATGCTGTCCCGGGTCACCTCATTGCTTATGAAGACATGGAAAATGATCTCCTCCTCGCCGGTGACCTTAACTGGAAGTATGTAATGTTGCCGTATTTGCTTTAGAAATAAACTACATAATTATTTTTCTAATTTAATTTAATTTAATTTAATTTATTATTTTTGGTTGGTTTGTGGATTGTAGAGATTTTGTACGAGTGGCTAAGAGAATTCGGATACTGCCGGTGAAGGGGAATTCGAGGAAGGGACCAACAAGAGTGGCATAGAGCTTGCTGTGTTGTCTGGCTTTTTTGCAGATTATTGAGCTTCCAAGCAAGTCAAAAGAAAATTAATATAACTGAAAAAATCAATGAAGAACCGAAACCAATGTTTTGGATTGTTGTATGAAATGTCTTAGCTAAGCTATAGCTAGCTAGTTAATCTTTGCATGCATGTGTGAGGTTTCTTTGTTTCCTTAAATGAATAAAATATCCTTTATTTTTCTAGATTTGCATATATATATATATATATATATATATATATATATATATATATATATATATATATATATATATATATATATCAGTTAAGTTTGATCTTTTTGGGTTCTTAACTACTTGTATCTTTTGATTTTTTTTTCCCTCACCTCTCATTTGTACTTTCTTAGCGTGAGAGAAGAAAATAGGAGTTTGTTTGATAATTGTTTCCTCTTAGTTTAGGATGTATCCTTTATTCATAAGTAAGTTATTTCGAGATTTTAAAGATTTTGTGACACATAAATATATGTTTCTATGTGTATGGTTAATAGTTAATTGTTTAGTATTTTACTTAAGAATAACTCTAATTAGGAGAAAATCTTAGTATCTCTCGATCACTTATAACTTTTCTTTATGAAATCATGAAATTTAATAAAAAAGAAAACCGTATCTTGTGCAATCTGATGAAGGAAAAACAGATAGAGTGATAATGAAAATCAACAAACATGTTTAAATTTATTATTTTTGTCTTTGTTGGAAGATCAATATCTAGATTTTAGCAATTTTTCTTTATTCATTTGTGCGTAAATCCTACCAAAAAAAAAAGAAAAGAAAAGAATTGTTTGACTTTAAATGACAATTTGTTGAGTTATTGAGAAGTTATTCACTAATCTTTCGTTAGTGAACTTATTATAGGCAACATATGGAGTTATACTTCGATAATCTATCAACAAGGACGCATGGCAAATAATTCATTTCATTGGTACTCTGAGCATCATACCCCTAATGAACAAAGCTTTCGGAGTGGAAATGGGAGAGAAAATTTGGTTATAGTCGGCACTTCAAAAAACTACGAACAAATCCATTTTGATTTGGTGCGAGCGTTTGCATTTTGTAAAAATACTCTTCTAAAGGTGCGACTGATATTGTTGATGCTATTTAGGACCGTTTTAATTAATGCGATGTTGCCTGAGATATGGACCGTTTGTAGGTGAAATTGGTTAAGTGATGAATTTATTGTCCCTTAATAACAAGTGATCAATAAATATTTTGAACAATTCAGAGTTTACATGATAAAGTAAATTGAAGTGACGACTCTTGGAGATGTGGTCCTTATTATGTTCCCTTGTTAGCCACTGCGATTACAAGTAATAATACATGCCTTGAAATTTCTTTAAACTCCCTTTTACATATTCTAATTATTTGTCACAAATCACAATATTACTTCGTGTTATGATTTAGAATAAGATATGTATCCATACGGTCCTTCTCAGTGCGCCTTATTATAGAAGCAGGTAAGATGACCCTTTCAAGTTTCAAACAACGAATTATAATCAAATTGAAATGATTAAAATGTTATCTTCATGCTAATAGTGGGAAATGTTGAAGATTTTTATTTTTTACTTCGATCATATTTAATGAAAATAGTATTGGTTGTATTCAATTTTGGGATAGACCATGGATTTGATGAGATCGAAAAATGGAGTGACTGTGACAGAGCTTAAAATGGGTTAAAAAGCAACACTTTGAGTCTAATAATATCATGCTATTGATTATTAAGGATAATCAAATATGTCTATATCATATCCCAAAATGGCAAAATTAAAAAAAAAAAGAATATTATGGGAGATTAAGGTACATGAGAGGATTTGTACATAGAGAGTGGAGGTATCACAATCTTTGAAGGGAATGGCTTTAAAACCTAATAATTAGATAGGGAATTTGCTTGTAGAAGGGATAACATTTTCTCTTTAAATAATATTGAATTAATAAATTTTTTATCTCTCTCTCTATTGTACACGTGTTCTCTATTATTAGAAGTATTTACAAAGTTTAATTTACATTAAAAGATTATTATGGGTGTGTTTGGGATTGAGCTTGTGCAGCTGTATTTTTTAAGATATAGCACTAAAGTGTTTGGTAAACACTAAGGATAATTTTCACTTTCCTCTCATG
Organism: Atalantia buxifolia; assembly: GCA_030444775.1. NCBI lineage: Eukaryota > Viridiplantae > Streptophyta > Magnoliopsida > Sapindales > Rutaceae > Atalantia > Atalantia buxifolia. The sequence continues at coordinate 20,501,017 of CM059834.1, read as the reverse complement.
AGATTTGTTGTATCTCCGCTTTAATAGAAAGTATTACTATAACTCCACTTTCCTCCCCTACTGTTAGTATAGTATTTTGTATATGGTTAGTCACGCAATTTTGTAATTGCATACTTCATTTATTATATATTATTATATATTCAGGCAAATTTAAAAGTTTTCAATTTGAGAATAATGTAATCATCAAAACATGTTAACATCCACCGAGTAACAATACATGCAATCTTTTATCCATTGTATTTTAACTCAAAACAAAAGCCATGTTTTTTTTATTTCATCTACTGGAATCGAAGCCACAGAAAGCTCATAACATATTTCGATTATTCTCAAATCATTTCAAGAAATCAGAAGTTGCTATTAACAAAATGAAAAAGAGTCAATCTCAATCGATAACACCTGAGACGGATTCAAGAACTCTATGCGAACATTTTCGATGACCTAGAGATCATTCACTTGCATTAGAGCCAAGGGCCAGGTAACTGTAACTTTCCCCTACTTATGTTTTTTTTTTTTTTTTTGCTTGCTTATAATGGTAATGGGATTAGTTAAAATGTAGCTGAGATGTTGTTGTTAATAGTGATGTGGGTTTGTGAGTATTATTTTTATATATTTTTTTCTTAAAATATCAAAATGGATAACACGAACTAATGTTTCAGTTAACTCAAATTGGTATTTTAGTTAATTATCCTCGACTTTATACAGAAATATCTTTTCTTGCCTCCCCAAATACCCGAGATGAGAGAAACATGTAACGAACATTTATGATCATTTTGTCTTCTACTAAATTTTCTTCATGTCAAAATAAGTATCAATTTTTTGAAAAAAAAATGAAGAAAAGCTCAGCTAACCCACCTGCATATTCGGGATATTCAAAAAATTCTTGGTGATTTTAACAATTACCTTATTTATAATATTTTTAAAACTTTTTTCTTTTTTGTTAAACTTTGATTTCTAAATCAACAAAAAAAAATTGAGTTTTTGTTAGGGATAATATGGCCATTTTGTGTTATTTATACACTTGGCCCCATTTTTTAGAAGAAGCTATCACCCAACATATCTTCGATATCTTTGATTGTACTAATTCAAGGATATTTTCATCTTTTACTCAATCAACTAACAGGTATTTTAACACTGTACTAACGGTAGAGAAGGAAAGTGAAGATACAACAATATTTTCTATCAAAGTGGAGATACACCAAACCTCAGGAAAAGAAATAAAAATTATCCTAAATACTAATCGTTGTAGTTTTGAAGCTGTGTTTATATAATTTTTTACTTGTATGATGAAAAATATATTATATCTTTAATAATTTTATCAAAATTATTATTTAAAATTTATATTTATTATATATTATTAATTTTTATTTTATAATTATAATTTTTTTTATAATAACTATATCTTAATAATTAGACCACCTTAATCTTAAATATAACCTGTATATGCACACTTTTGTGTTGCGGGCCCTAAAGCTTCGCTGTTTGCAGCTGCAATTAATAATTGCTGCTGTGCTTTTTCATTGAATTAGGTTCAATTAATTTAGGCTTTGGGCTGGACCAGATAACACATTTCCTAATTGACAATAAATAACATGAAATCAAGAAAACAAAAAGTAGAAAGTGACTCATTTGCAACATTAATGTAGCTTTTATTGAATTTTTACTATTTCTTCTACTAGATGAATTATTGCTTGGCCCAAAAAAAAAAAAAAAAAAAGAGAGAGAGAGATAGAGAGAGAACTGGAACGAAATTAAATAGCAGCAAGCAATTAGGTGATCGGCATGGTGGTTATGTATCAGAACTTTAATGTTCAAACATGAGGCCAAACCATTGTTACTTTTTTATTATTATTATTATTATTATTATTTGTGTGAGTTCAATTACATTATTGATTTATTAGAATGAATGACAACTAAAATTTTCTGTCAATTCATTAGCACGTGCAGCATTGCTTGCAAAAGCAGGTAACAAAACCGACACAGCAGCGAGCGATTTAATATGCTGCTTCCTGAATCAAAGAGGAAGGAGTGCTCTGCCTTGGGATTTCAAATCACGTTCGTTCTTTGTTTTATATTTATGTGTGTGTTGCTTTGTATAAACTGATACTAGTTAATGTTTTCTTGTTGCATCCATATAACCTTAATTGAATTTATATATTTATTTATTTGCTTTTTATCGAGATTGGTTCTTATAAATATACAAATCATCCATTATCTAGTCTTTTAATTATCGGTAATATGTCTTCAAACATTATCGCTCAAAAGAGGTGTGTTATTGCAACAATATCAATCAGATAACATGTTGATCAATTTATGTGGCTTCACGTACCACCAATAATTAATGTTACTAAGATTGATGGTACGTAGCATATACAATTTCACGACTATAAAAATAAATATCTACTTAATTTTAATTTTGTGCACCTTCATCAAACCGTGGCAAGCCCCAATCCTTGGGATTGAAATCTAACAATGATCGCTCGGGATTTAATCTGCATCGGCACGGCAACGGCTATCCCTATCCGGCCTGGGACCTGGGACCTGGGACCTGGAACCATTACAACAGACAGTTGGTGTCAAGGAGACAATCTCACACATCGGTTGAGAAAAAAATCTTGAACTAAGTATGTACCCTCCAGTATGAGTTAAGCCTGTGGTGGTACTATAATTTGCTAGCTTAACTTGATGACGTCAATCAAATAAACACTCAATTAAACAAGCAAGAAATATAAACAGTTCGAGTGCAACTAGCATATAAGAACTTGCATTTGTTAGTTAGTTATTATGTACAGCTCAAATCTTTTGGCAGCTGCAAAGGAAAATCTCCGGTGAAGGCTTGCCTTGTGGGCTGCGGCCGCTTATGTTGGTATCCCTTTGGCATGGAGATGCTTGACTTTGATCAAACCGCTAACTCGTACAAACAGAAAATTGACCGCTACTTAAACAAATGTTCAATTTTGCAATTAATTATAGTTTCCAACTAATGTGCAGTGCATTATTAGCTAGAGCAAAAATTAGGAGCAACTTGTCATTCTATTTTTAGATAATTAATTTAAATGGTGGCATAATACCTAATATTTAATAGGTACCTGCCATGAACTCACAGGTAGGAAACAAACTACACCACATTTGCTCTCTTTGACTCTTTGTCTTCAGCAGAAAGCATGTCTATTGGACAAAGACCCGAGCTGCTTCCATTGCTTTCTTCCCCAGTATTTTCACCGTAACTGAACTTCTCAGTATCTGCAGCCATTAATCAATCACAGTGTGTATTATATATTCGACATTCTATTGCATGAGTGAATGTATCCAACTTTTTAGTACCCAATGGCAGCACGAGTCCAGTTGTTCACCGTACAGTGGGTGAAATTGTACTTGCAATTTACAATTCAAGGATTACTTTCCGAGTAAGAGACCGTCCATGTCGAAGATGACATGACTGATTGATTTCTTCTTGCTCGAAACAGCCACCATTGAAGGGTCGTTTGCTTTAACTATTCTCTCAAGGGATTCTAGTGTGCTTGCTAACCACCGGCCACTGGCCACTGGCCACTGGCTGAGAAATGTAACACTTGATTTTTGGTTTTATTAACCTATTTTTAATTGAATCTGATGACTTATACTTTCAAAAAAAATGCAAATTTTAGTTAATTTTAATTCAAGGAGTCGCTAACCGGGCATCCTTATGAAACGGATAAGGTCCCCCATCCATTCATTCACTGACGTCTCTGTTTTTGTCGTTGATGTGTCTGGTCCCTTAATCCTTTCACTACTTTCAATGGAATTAACTGTTCATGTGATAATGACAGCTAAAATAGCTTCCAACATGGTAAAAATGCTTTTCACTTGGAAGTTCTTTTACTTAAAAAGTGCTTTTACAGGGAACATTCACATATTCAAGTGTTTATAAGTACCACTTGAAAAAAATTTCCCATAGTCATCTACACTGCACAATGAAATTTTAAACGACGAAAAAAGAGGTAACAGCAAACTTGAAAATAATTTCTCTTTACTCACTGAATCACTGGGTGCCTTATACATTCTTATTTCAAAATATTTCAGTTTCTACATTCTACTAATTTGCATATCAAATCAGCTTTCTAAGAACTGGGTTCTTGCAACAATCAGCAATCAGATCAGAAGTTCAAATGAAAGAGTGATATCCTTGACAAGAATATTAATAAAGAATAGCCTTCAAATATCAAGAATCGATGGAAATGACTCAGTATTCAGGTCGATGCCATGATAATTTCATGAATATGAAAATCTAGTTTAGTGCATCTTCAAATGGCGGCAAGCCCCAATCCTTTGGGTTGAAATCTAATAATGAGCTCAATACTTGGTCTGCATTACAATGATAAGAGCTATCCAGCCTTGGATCTGGAACCATTACCACAGACCTGCAAGGTAGATGGAAGCTTTCATCATAATGAACATCATAATCAATGCCACATTACTCAATCGTTGCTTTCTCTTGTTCTCAAAACTTATATGTTTTGAGTTGTAAAATAAATTTCACGTCTACTTCCAAAATGCATTCTGCCTCAAAAGAAATTTTATTCCAACACAAATTGAGGACATATTGTTGAGAATATAAAATTGTCAGTATTCAGATAATCAAAACCAAACATGTGGAAGAATTGCTTACATCCCAGCATTCTTAGCCGCAAGTACTCCTGAAGGGGCATCTTCAAACACAAGAATTTCTTGTGAATCTATTGGCCCAACCTGTTTATGCACAAATTGTCATGAGCAGCAGCATCGACCAAACTAATGAACTGGAACTGACAAAATGCTTTACAAATATTTCAGGAAATGCTACTGATGCAAGTAATGCAACTCAAAGCATAGAAAAGCATCAATAAGATGGTTATACCTCAAATCTTTTGGCAGCTGCTAGGAATATGTCTGGGGATGGCTTGCCTTGTTTAACTTCTGGATCGTCACCACGAACAACATGATGCATCAATGAGAAAAGTTCACAATGTTTTTGTGTCTTCAATTCAAAATGACGCGCGAGAGAACTACAAAACACTTTTGAAGATAAGTGGTCCACATTGAGATCCTCAAGTTAGAGCAAATTTTTCCAATAAGTACTGGAAGGTAGAGAAAACTTCATAGGTAGATGAGCTTTAGAATTTTCAGTGAATGAAAGAATACCATAACAAGAGCAGAGAGTATTGGAGAGGTCTTACCCAGTTGCCACACACAGTGGTATTCCTTTGGCATGGAGATGTCTGATCAATCGGCTAGCCCCTACAAGAGGAAACAATTAAACAATTAACTATAATTTGAATATGCAACTAATTCCAAATGCCAAGAAAACTGATGTATACTTATAAAAGTTTTCTAATTGGTTCCCCTAGTACGGATGTGTATCTGCATCAAATTCGTGTTTGTGTGATAAGATATGGAAGACTATGAGGTTTGTGCACATACAAGTATCTGAAGGAAGCCATATCAATACTTTGACCTATTTCAGGATCCTTCACATGTCACCTCATGGTTCGCCCATAGACAGACAGATAAATTTTTAAGTTAATTGAGACTTCACATTTCAAGACCCATGTGGTCTTAGTTGATACAAAGTTCCAGCAAAGTTATCTGAGACTTTCAAATTTTGAGCTTTATCAGAAACCATAAACAACAAATATTGATACCGGTAAGCATGAATTTATCATTTGTAGCAATTCATTAATCTATTTTGAGAAATAATGCATCAAGGAATGGTACTGGGTAACGTTGCTGACAGAGCAACCTTTCTTCTCAGATGATCAACACAAATGGATGAAAAATTGGCGTCATTAACTTTATTGAGATTGGATGCAGTAACCAATTCGTCATGAATACGGACAGAATTGAGAACTTCATCCTCAACTCTGCAAGAATATGTCCCTAAAAAGCGGCACTAACCTACGTGATATGATATCGCAATAACTAATACCTGGCATGAGCTCACTCGTTGGGAACAAGGTCTGTAGGGTCTCTTCTCTTTGTACAAGAAAGTCCTCAGCCGAAAGTTTGTCACTGATCCCAGTCTCTTCAACAAAGACTTGAGCAGCTTCTATAGCTTTCTTCCCCATCATTTTTGCCTTAAGATTCCAATCAAAAGTTTTGTTGTATCTGGCAAGTATGAGTTCCTGAACTTCAGTATAGAACTTCTCTGTATCTGCAGTCATCAGCAGCAGCAAGCCCGTCAGATGTACAAAGCAAGATATTAATGTCAAGAAGAACTAACAAAACAAGCATTGCAATCGAAGCAATTAAATCAATGAATAAATATTAGATGAAATGTTTATTTAGTCATTGAAAATGAACACACGTATGGAATTGTCCAATAGCCAGATTTCTGATAGAAAATAACTGAATATTTGTGTATCAAAGCTTTGAATTATAAGTAAAGCTACTTACATTGTCAAATTAAATGACTTAAAAGAATCCAAAATACAAGAGGTTTAGTTGCATTTGGAATTTCAGACCCACCAAATAAATCATCACACAATATAAGATAAGATCCGAATTGAACTCAGACTTATGACGTGAACATGAAAGAATAATTGAACGTGTGTTCGATGAAATTAAATTACCGAGTAAGAGACCGTCCATGTCGAAGATGACGTGAGTGATTGGCTTCTTGCTCGAAACAGCCGCCATTCAGATTTGGGCTTTGTTCTCTGCGTAAATAAATATTTGATGAGTGGCGGACACAAAACTACAAAAGATTCGTTTATAGAACGACGATCGTTTTGCCAGACCAAAGCCAGTGGATTCGGGCGGTTTATATATATAACATTTAAGTTCCTCAATTACAGATAAAACACGTGTTGAGACAATTAACATATCTTCTCAAAGAAGTTCTCTTGGGCCGGTCCATTGGCAAAGGTAAGCTCTAGTGAAGCCCACTTGTTTGGAACGGGGTTACTTTTAGGAGGGGTTGAGAATCAATAGCCTTACCTTCGTTAAGATTACGGAAAAAGACAAAATATTATAGTCGAATTAATTAAATTTTAAACATACTTTTTAATAATAAAATTAGATAATTTATTACTTCATTGTCCAAAATTATTTTGATTTTATTGAAAAAAATTAATTATATCATAAATCAAGATTCAAAGATGGGGGGGTTCATAATTTATAGGGGTAAACATATTTAAAATTAGTTAAATACATAGCTGTCCTGTTACGCAGTTCATCTAAAAACAGAAGTGTGATTGGGGGAAAATAAAAAAATGTATGGGGCTTTATAAGGATTTTGACGGGGTGTGAAAAGCATTACTCTTTTAGAAGACTTATTCCAAAACTAAGTGTTTGAAATTCAAGACAAACAACAACAGGACAGATCAGTATGAAAAGAACAGCAAGACAGAACACAAGATATAAAATCTAACTGAAGCTTCATAACTGTTCAACTGAATTGGTTTTATCAAAATAATCATTGTGTCTATCGACGTGGACAAAATGTTAATTAATTAGTCGTTATCATATATCCATTAAGGTTTTGAGTGATCTACTTGTGAACTAAATTCGTTATTCATGATTCTCTTCTATCAGTTGGGGTCGTTAACCTCAAGGCCATCTCGTTGATTGACGAAATTAAACTAACAACGGTGCATAGCGGCTGGTAAATTTCTAGGTTGCTGTAGATATTTGCTAAGGAAAGCACGCATATCCAAAATTTTTATTCTTGAAAAGGAATACGGATCGGCTCCTATCATCCTCGAACTTCGATGTTTTCTTGTACTTTTGATGTTGAGATCAAGTCACTAAAAAGCGTAGTATTGCTGATGTTGCCATGTTTATTGTTTTAATTATATATGTTCCACATTTTCATAGGAAACAAAAGAAGATAACAAATATGGAAAATGGACAGAATTTATTTATGGTATTATTGTTAATTATTTGGTTTTATCAGTATTCGTTGTATAAGTAATCTAAGATTAATGTCATATTGCTAAAAGTTTAGAACAACTTGTAAGAATTATATCTAAATTTGTGAATCGGATTCTCTAGCTTCTATGGTTCGATCGGTTACATCAAGGCTCGTGATGTAACAATTTTTTTTTTCCTTTAAACAATTAATAACGAAATTAAACTAAATTACAAGACACGGTCAAATGCGGCCAGTCAACATCCAGAGGTTGCGTGCAGTGGAAATATACTACGGAAATGAGCATCATTTTGAGGTCAAGACTAACAATTCCAGTGAGTGCCGAGCAAGCTTATCAACATTATATTGATTACTTGAAGCTAATGTTATTATTGTTATTATTTGTTGTTGTTGTTGCTGTTGTTTTTATATTGAGACAAAATGAAAAGAGTGGTTAAGACGCATGAATTCGGCTTACACATGTAACCAGCGAGCGAGTTAATTATTTGATATAAAAGATTAAACTTTTGGATCAAACCTTAACATTAACATTTGAAGCCAAGTAAAACTTTTTGATTGTGAGTAATTTTTCAATACTTTAAAGTAGATCGTATCGTATGCATTGCATTCAAACGGTGTTTTATTTTACTTAAGTTTATCAAAAAAACAGTGAGATTATACTTATTTTCCCTTATTTTTTTTTTCCAATCCCCAGATTCGATTTTCTTGCTCAATCCATATATATTCTCCCTTCATTTGATTTTAGATATTATAATTTTTTTACTTCACAAAGGAAACTATGCTAGCAATTCTTGATTTTCTTCGATACGAATTAAACACATGGCTACGATTGATGGGCATACGTCATAAGTACCGATTGGAGTTACATTAATTAATTAATAAAAACTAGTGGTGGCCTTGAAGAGTTGCTGACGTGTACCCGAAGGAGTCACGGCCTGCTTCCAAGCACCAAAACGGCATTGGCTATTGACCAAATCTTGGCCGTTAATGTGTCAGTATATAATTAAAACCTAGATCACACTATTAATGGCTAGTCTCTAAATCATCTTTTTTGCCGTTCTGACCTTTCATACATCGTTGATCTTTCTTTGGACAATGCCCTTGCTCTGGTCCTTCTAGATGTCTTGCTTCTCTTCAGGCTCTTCTCTCTTTACATCATTGTCTTCCAGAAGTCAACGAAATCGCCATAAATAAATACTAATAATAACAGTACGTAAAAATCTAAATTTTATTCAATAACATCACATTGCAGGGATGCTGGGCAATTGGACAAAAAATTCAAACAAGAAGTTGTGGTTGGAACGAAATGACGTAAACCCAATAAACTTTCCCCACATTTGTGCTTTTCTCTTCATTTCCTTTTTTCTAATAATTAAAAATAAAAATTGTGATCATAGCCACCGTCTTATTTATACTAATATCCACTTACGTTATATCACGTTTAATTAAGTGTACACTTGATTTTTTCAATACACACACACACACACACACTTGATAACATGTTAGATAATTATATATTATTACGAATTATTCTTAGTACAAATATGTAGATATAATATATTTTTATAAAATATGGTCATATTCTAATTAGTTATTACGAGTGACGAGTAATTACTAATTATAATAAATACGAATTATTAATAAAAGACCTGAAAATACTGCATTAGAGTTTGTAGTTTTTTGTTATTATTAACTAGTCTAATTTTGTGCCTCAAAAAAAAAAAAAAAAAACTAGTCTAATTTTGCACCTAATGTATAAAAAACCCATTAGATAATTATAAGCTGTACAATGTATATGGGGATGATCATGATATATAGGAATGGTCTTAGTCTTGACTTCCATTAAACTTTATCTCTTATTTAACGTTTGGGTAAGTGCACGTAAAATATCTTCTCTATTTAAACAATATTGATATTTATAGAGGACAAAACAAATATATATATATATATATATATATTAGGAAAAAAGAGTCCAGTCTCCCCCCTTCCTTCTAGGCTTTCTTCGGTGTATAAATATAAAGCGTTCCCATGGCTTTCTTTAAGACTAGAGTCGAGACACAGCTTGCCTAACACTAGAAAAAAGTGAGCTTTAAATTTGTTAAAATTATAGTCTAATTCCCTTAATCATTCTAGTTTCTACAACTATGTGTTTTGATTTCGAGTCTTTCTCCGAAAAGATGCAAGACAACTATAATTACACAGAAAATGAGCTTCAAGACGGGGCCGAGGAAGTAGACGACGTGCTCTCTCTTTCCGAGCTTCCTCTTGACTGCGACGACTTCGAAGAAATGACAAGGAGCCAGCCGGAGCCTCAATATGATGATCAGCTCTTCGAGTTTGTGAGCGCCGACCACCCCAGCTTTGAAATGTGCCCTGCTGAAGATATTATCTTCTGCGGAAATAAACTCACACCTTCTTCTGCTTCTTCATTCGATGATTCGCCAAAACACCAACAAACAAAAATTGTATCCAATATTCATGAACGAAAAAAACAACACCGACGATCGGAGTCTCTTTCAGAGTTTGGAAGCTATGCAACTCGTTGTTCACAGAATCGTGAGGTCTTGATGATGAGAACCAGCCGTTCACTTGACGATCAAAAAAAGGTTCGTTTGTGTAACTCAAAAGCGTCAACTTATTCGGCTGATAAAAGGCCTGCTCGGAAGCCAAGCCCAAGATGGTACTTTCCCGTGTTTGGAATTTCCAAGTTTCCGCCGCAGATGGACCTCAGAGACATTAAAAGCCGACAGGTTCGCCGGACTACTGCATCCGTGATGCTGGATGCCCAACGTAATTTCCCGGCTAACCGGAGCTCCAGCAAGGGTTCATCCTCCTCCTCCTCCTCCTCCTCCTCATCATCTTCTTCATCTTCTTCTTCTTGGAAGTTCATTAAAGCGTTAAGCTGCCAGGATCACGCCAGTGTTGCTGTAACGGCGTCGCTTTGTGTTTCAAACGCTTGAACTTTATTGCAAGGTCGAGTGATGTGAGAGTCATTATTTGCTTCTCTGCATGCATGTGTTCGTACATAAATAATGTCTTTGCACAAATATTTTAGCATAGTCTTCTTTAGATTCACTTCATCCCCCATTAGCTAGGTGTATCTTTTTGTTTTCGTTGTTAATAAATTTCTCGAGTACCTTCGTGATTTTTTTTAAAAAAAAAGGAAAAAAAATTATCTCTTATAGTTTTGAATCCAGAGTAATATTGGTGCTAATTTGTCAATGGCACATTACTTGCATACGAATATTCATACGCTGGAGTTGGAACCCTAACACTACTAAAATCATTTTCCGACGCTTAATTTTCGTGTTAATGCTATATTTCCATAATTTTTTTTTTCCTATTTCTTGTCAGATGATTTGGATGCTCATTTATATGGGGACGAAATGGTTAAGTAGTTCTATGAAAGCCTACACTTCAATAGACGATGACACATGAGTGAATATAATCATCGAGCGAATACATTATTAGTAAAACCTCAATAAATTCAAATTAATTGACACATTCAGGACCAATAAAGCAATGTTAACGGCGAGTCCAGCCTCGCAGGCCAGGCCAGGCCAGGCCAGGCTGCGCTCATATGTAAACGTCACAAAATCATATTGGGCCAGCATGTGGTCAACGCTAATCTCTATTCAAGCCCACTTGGTCGGATTGTTTTATTTATGCGAACTCGGGAGTTGGATTACGCAGGCATGATTAGTTTAGATCTCCTCGGGAGTTATGTAAAATCAACGTGACATTCATGAGAAGATTCGTATCTAAAATTCGTTACAAAAATTCTTCTTTGTCGTTTTGTGGTCGATCGGTAAATTCGAGGCTCGTCCTCGTTAATTAACAAATTTTTTTTTTTTTGGAGCTTGTTAACAACCTTCTAGGTTGCAGTAACTTCAAACTAATTAAACTACAATGCACACAAAATTGAAGTTACAGCCAATTAAGATTACTTTAATACCCTCTATTTTAAAAACTTAAATGAATTAGGGTGAATACCCACCATGCCTGCTATGCAACCATTGGTGGTGTCATATAATTAAAATGATAATTTTTTTCCAAACAAAAAAAAAAAAAAGAGGCTAGTGGAAATCTTTACTTAGCTGGCGTACCCGAATAAAAAAATGACCATTATTAACCACCGAAACGACGGACAGAGGCTAGTTTCCAAAACTTTGCCGAAAGGATGTTAATTTAAATGAGCATAAAATCCATTTTTCACCATTAATACCAAGTCACCAAATCCTCTTTATGCCGTTTTGATGATGATCTCTCCCTCCCTCCCTCTCTCTCTCTCTCTATAGAAAATAACAAATTCTTTCTATCCTTGTTTTGCAGTTTCTAGAAGTCAACAAACTTAGCAGAGAATTAAAAGTAATTAAAATTAAATAAAAATAAACAGTATGCATAACATCCATGCATCTGCATGGACTTTGGACATGTGGCCTCCAAACAATATAAGTGGCTGGGAGGAAACTACTTGATTCCAATAAGCGCTCCACATTTGTCTCTTTCTCTACACCTCTCTATTTGACTATTTCCTTATAATTAAAAAACAAAAACAAAAACAAAAAGAAATGTAATTATAGCCCTCATATATATTAGTGTAAGAATGTCCTATCACGTGACTGAATCATCTCATATACGCATTGACACATATACACTTGACAATACTATTGTGGTAAATTAATTATATATCAAATTATAAGTATCATTTCAAATAAATTTAAAATCATCTTAAATATATACGAACCCCCTTTTTTTAAAATATAAAATCTACAAAATTGTGTTAAATGAAAAAGTATACGATAAATAATATTAGTCATGACTTTTATAACAAATTATTTATTTATCTAGTATTTAATCATGTGTATATATACATACATACGTGCATACATACCTGTCCCATTAAATATTCCCAACCTAGAGAATAAATAAATAAATAAATGAAAAAGCATCCCCACTCAATTTAGACTTGATATATATGCTTTATTTAAGCATATAAATTGCCTTGAGACCTACTTATGCTTATTCAAAAGATCCAGCTTTGTTAAAAAAGAATTAGCCCACCAATTCCCCTTTCAACAAATGTGCTTCCATTTCCAGTGTTTCTCCGAAAACAAAATGGAAGACAGCAATAACAGCAGTAGAAATTTTCACGGCGCTGCCGAGGAAGAAGCAGAGGAGGCCCTCTCTCTTTGCGACCTTCCTCTCGACGAAGAAGATAACACCGCCAACAACAACTCCCAGGAAATAGCAACGGGCCAGAGCCAGAGCCAGAGGCACACTCCGCGATCATCGTCAACGGAGGCACAAGATCAATTCTTTGAGTTTCTTAGCGGCGACTTCAGCTCTGAGATGTGCCCCGCAGAGGATATCATCTTCTGCGGGAAGCTCATATCTTCAACGCCACTGCCTGAGCCTTCACGGGTTTTATCGAATGAAGCTAAAACACAGGGGACTTTACACCGTCGATCGGAGTCCCTCTCAGACTTAGACAGCTATGCAACTTCTCCTCGTTCTCGTAGTACCAAGAATAATTACCAATTCTTGAGAATCAGCCGTTCCCTTGACTACCAAAAGCTACGTCGTTTCGGCAGCTCCAAAACATCGTCTGATTTGGATATCGAGAGAAGCGCTTCCGTTAAAAGCGTGGGGAAATCTGATAACAATAAGAAAGCTTCATCGAAGCCAAAATGGTACTTTCCCCTGCTTGGAATCGTGAAATTTCCGCCGGAGATGGACATAAGAGACATTAGAAGCCGGCAGTTTCGCCGGAGTTCGTCCGTGATGTTCCCATCATTGGATGCCGAAGGTAACTTCCAGGCTAACCGGGGCACCGGCAGCAAGAGTTCATCATCATCATCATCTTCTTCTTCCTCTTCTTCTTGGAAATTCATTAAAGCGTTAAGCTGCAGCGACCATGCCAGTGTTGCGGTAACGGCGTCGCTTTGCGTCTCACACGCTTGAGGAGGATCATCACGTGCCATGCATATTTCAGTATTTTGGTCGAAATTGCACATGGTCGGCTTTCGCTTGCATGGGAGGGATGTTTTGGTCATTTCAGTATAAAGTGTATGGCTTTTGTTTGTACGCGTGGGTGAATTATCATAAGACTTTACGTAGAAGGGATGATAATATACAGTAACGGAACATGGGTGATGATGCATTCGTGCTCTCTTCCTCTCTAGTCTCTCTCAGTAGTAATTGAGAACGATGGTTTTTTTTTATTTTTTTTGGTTTGTTACTCGGGGCCATAGAAATCAATGATAATCACGAGACTCCCGACAATGATATAATATCAGAAATTAATAATACACACCTCATTGCTTTATTTTTTTTTATTATTGAATTTTGTGATTAAATTTAGAAATTTGCCCTTCCTTGCTTGGTTTTTTGCTATTGTTTTTATATGGGAGTTGGAGGTTGAATTGCATATACTTTATTTACAACTAAAAATATTGGTTATACTTTATTGTATTATCAATATCTGAACTCCTATCCAAAAGAACAAAAGCATGATTAATATCTCAACTGATATAATAATTTGATTAAAGATAGATTTATATTAGAAAAATAAATGAGGTTGCTATTATTATTTCTCTTGTTTTAATAGTAAAAAATAGACATTTTGGATATTATTGTTTTTATGTAATCTATTATGTGTTAGAGAAGCAATTAGTCATTCATAAATTAGACGCTCGATATGTTTGATTGCTTATAAATAAACTATCGATACTTCGATTATCTATAAATCACTCATTGTGCACTTGACTAACACAATATATATTGGTGAGGAGTATTTATGTTTAAAGTGTTAATATTTAGTCAGTGACTTTTTTTTTTTTTGGGGGTAATAATGAAAACCCGCTACTTTTATAAAATAACCCCAATTTTAGGCTATTCACAAATTTCTCTATGTTGTTCCAATTCGTGAACATGTTCTCGTCAAATGATACAGCCATTTTTTTGGATGCATTGACTCTTTTACATTTTTTATAAGCCCGTCTCCAAAATTCCCAATCAGTCACCATTTTTTCACCTTAAAATATTAACGGAATTGACATTGTCATGTTCTGGTGCCTGAACAAGAACTTTAGTGCTTGCCCAATGGATTTATGGGATTTGCTCACATAAAATCCTAATCTTTTGACAGCGACTTATTAACGTAAGAAGATACAAATTAATTCAAACTATGCTGCAATGGGTACAGCATTATTATTATTATTATTATTATTATAGCGCTTGATTAATTAATATAAAATACTATTGGAAGATCAATCGGCTTGATTGACATAGGCAAAATTTTATCATGTTATGTTATTTAAATTATATGTTCTTAGTTTGTTATGGTACAACTTAACTAACTTTTTACTATGTTGCCGGCTCTCAATTAGATGACATCAATTTAATTTCAACTCTCTTGTTTACGAAGATTATAACTAACTAATTAATTTCTAGAAGTAGAGAATATATTATACGAAAGATATTATAACAATAACAATATGTGCGTGGATGTTGAGACTTTGAGAATCTTCACACACACACACACAAATATATATATGATACTGATTTTGAATAAATACAAATTGAACTTAGTTAATTAAGATTGTTAATATCTAGACATTTGCATTCACTTAACTGATTAAAACTAGAAGTTTGTTTCAGTAACCCTGTAGTTTCCAAGTACATACATACGTTTGTCTTGACTTCAGACGAATTACTGAGCTAGAGGTAATCATTTAATTAGTAATTAAATTAATCTTGTACTCATTTAAGGATGAGGTAAAGGTGGCGGACAAAGTGAATTCCAAGCTATCGAGGAGAAAGGTCAGTGCCATAATAGCGAGTTTGCTAATTGCTATGACAATATTTCGCTATAGGAGGAGTAATTTGCAGGCTACCCTTTACCAACCTTGTTCCAATCCTTTTACTCCATTTTCGTTTTCTATGATGTTGGGGAGATTTAACACTTTTTTCCTTGCGATTTAAGTTTTGTCCTTTTCTTAAAAAAGATTAACTTTTTGTTATTAACGTTAAAACACTGAGATAAAAAAAAAAAAAAAACACATTGCTAAATGATAATTAAATGTGATATTTTAACATATAATTTTAAGTCATATAAATGTCAAATTTTCATTTAATATCAATTTTTATGTTAAAACGTCGTATTTGGCAAACAACTATCTGAAAACCAAGCGAAATTATGATCGATTGGGCATATTCACTAAATTCTAACTTGGACTTATCTTGCATTGATATCCACTTATTCAATTAAAGTTCCCATGTGACCTTTCGAGGGGGAGGGGAAAAAAAAAGTTCCCATGCGAAATAATACAATCTAATTTGTGAAGTAAAGTATGGATGATGCTTTGTTGTTTCATTTACTAAATCATTATATTATTATGATGTTGTCAAGAATGATAATGCCGGAGAATTATAGCATTGATAATGGAAATAATTTACAAAAACCTTAATAAACGTACAAACTAAATCTTGACATGAGGTGGCAAAGTTTTAAAGCAGTCAAGGCATTTGATTTGAAATGAATGATTTTTTTTTTTATTGGGTCTCCATGATACAATTTAAGCCTGTGAGAAAGACTTAAGTACAAAAAAAAAAGTGTATCAATATTAGTCGTATATTCATCCAATAATATTTTAATACACATATAATTACTTTTAAAATTGACCAACTATGTTAGTAATTATTATTATTTGTTGAAAAAGTCAAAACCTCCACAGAAATTAGAGGGGAAGAGAAAATAAATTTAAAATAAAGTTGACCTTCAACCCAAGTTTGAAAGAAAATTAGTTACATAATGAAAAAGAATGTAAATTTATAAAGATCAAATCTTTAAAATGCACATCTAAATTGGGGGATCATAATGAAGAATAGAACTCATAGAGACCAAATATTGAAAAGATACCTCCATATTAAAATGTACATAATGACTCTCATTAAATTTGCAATTCATTTTTATGGAGTATGACCCATCCCATATAGCATATATATAATTTTATTAGATCATTTAAATAACAAAATGAGTGTTTGTTAATAAAAAAAAGAATGTAAATTTATAAAGATCAAATCTTTAAAATGCACCATAATGAAGAATAGAACTCATAGGCCAAATATTGAAAAGATACCTCTACATTTTTTTATGGAGTATGACCCATCCCATATAGCATATATATAATTTTATTAGAAGACGAAGACGTGATATAGTAATCTAGAAGGCATTTCAATAAGATAACAAGAAGTCTCCAATGAAAATAGCTCGAGTGAGTTGAGGCCCAGTGTCGCGCAATACCGGCTTGATACTGTTTTCCTATGACCAATCTCTGAGTCCTCAATTTCCAAGCACATGATTCATGTTTCTACTTTCTAATGGACAATTTGTAATATTAATACCACATAATTGGAATTTCACTTTTGGACGTTCCATCTTCAAATGTTCTCCAGGCTGCTTATTACAATATATTTTGTAGACCATAATTGAATCGACTAGTACGAAACTCTAATAATTAAGAAAAATCAAACTTATTTGAAGGTTCTATTCACCTTCCTGGACGGTTTGACAATTACATTTCTGGACCGAAATTATTTAACTGTAAGGACTTGGCTAGATATCATATTTAGAAATTATTTGCATGTTGTACGAATTCAAGAGTGGACTAAAAAAACGTTGAGTTCTGGGTCAGGACTCAAGACTATGAAAGCTGTAAACTATGATTTGATTCTTCTTAGAAGGCAAGCCATGTTTGATGCTTATCTTGTCTCAATCTGCATTAACTACTGACCCATCTTGTTGAAATTGTTGTATGTATTGTATAATTAAAATTATGACTTTCTGAATGAAGTTTCTGGGTTGGAAAAGCAAAGGTTGTAATTTTCTATCTGTTATAGTGGAATCGTCATAACATAATAAATGATGCAGCATATTTATAACCCAACCTCTTCTTTGTTGCTTCGTTTTTCAGTTTCTTTCCATTTTGATGAAATCTTCAAGATAGCTCCAAACTTGAAGGAAACGTTTAAACAACGAACTCAAATTGATCCATTGACTACCAATAGTACCATCATTCGAGAAACTCAAATGAACCAAGGTGTTTGATTTTGATCTTTATTTTTTTGGGGGGGAGGGGGAATTTAAAAACAATTTTCAGTAATGAAATATTATAAAAGTGCATGTTTTTCAAATTATTTCTAAAAATTTTTAAATTTATTTTTTATATATTAAGTCGCGCATGGCATACAATCGAACTCATATACCTTAAAGGTTAACATCAACTTGAACGCATCTCAAGTTAAGGTAAATTTGCAAATACTGTGATATATGAAAAAGTTGTTACCAGAAACATACAAAAAACTCGGTGCAATTTTACATGCATGTAAGTATTTAAGGACCGATGCCACCTAGGCACGCCCTGTACACAAACATAAGCTTCAGTGTCTTCCCACATGGCACTAAATGACAAAAACAAGACTCCATTTTGAAGCACAGCATTGAAACCCTCGCCTAATGGGAATCCAAATGCCAGTAATCCATTGAAATGCAACATTTCATCACACATTTTCATCTGCACAACCAAGTTCTTCAATATGAGAGTAAAAAAACTTTCACATTCTAGTCCCAAGCACACGCCCGTCCTAATTCCTCTTATTTTTACCATCTATTGGACACAAAACGAGGCCAACACTAAGTTTGGCTCTGTGCTTACTGAAAAAATATAAAAATGAAGAAAGGCACCAGAGTTGATTATCATACACACCCAGGTGCCTGATTAAGCCACCTGAGACAGTTCTGCAGTGTAGGACTCACAAGCAGAATCATATAAAAGGAATAAAGTTTAAATGTTCTGGATTTCCCGGCTCTCTTGCTGATGTATTGCAGAGGGAACACTGCACAAGAGTACTAAAGACATGGCAGCCCAAAAATATCACTCTATCTAACCATGTATGTGAGACTCCGTTGTCACTAATGCAAGCACATTCCTGGTGCTACATAAAGTTTATTCAGTGTCCCAACATGGTTGGGCATAATTGAACTTTCAGAAGTCCTAAATGAACGTATTTCCGTGAGAAACTCTTGCTGGACTAAAGGTTTGACAATATAGGAAAACTTTTTTTTTAAAAAATGAAAAATAGAATGAGAAGAAGAAGAAAGTTCCCAGAATAAGAAGCTAAGAATCAGCAGGATAAAAGAAAATCCATTACAAGCATATTCATTTATAAGAAGCTCAAAAAATTCAACACATCATAAAGTATATAGGTCATGTAAAGTTACATTTCAATAATATTTTGTTGAATCCCAAGGCAATATTTATCCAAATTCCTAGGAAAGCAGGAGCTGTAAGTAATTAGTGCCTACATTTTTTTTATATGAAACCCAAAAAAAATGTATTAATGGAGAAAAATCAAAATAGAGAGTGGACCAGTTGTCCCCTAAGCAAAATTTTTGTACCATACAAAAGTATACCACAAATTAGTGCCCACATTTTAAGAAATCTGTTTAGTTGATCAAAACTTAAACACAGCCTTCTACAAGAAGAAATGCAATCTACGTTGGGGCAAAAAGTTTCAAGGAGCCACACAACCCTAGACACTTGAGAACTTGCCTTAGCATTTCTCCCTCCTTTCTTCCATGCGATCTAGTTCACAAATTTAATAGCATCTCAAATGTTATATTCAGAACTCTAAAATTGAAGTTGTGTAAATCCTTAGGTCCATAAAATACACTTAAATGCAAGAAAAATGAATCTCACATTTAACAAAAAGAATCTAAAACCACTAAACACAGTAGCAAGCTACTGAATCTTGGAATCGTCATTATAGCATTTTTTTACAAATAATCAACTACGAGACCTTAGAAAGTAGAAGAGACTTTGCATAACCTCAACCAACTACACCTAGAAAGTAGAAGAGACTCTGCGTAACTTTAACCGACTACACCAGAGAATTAAATTCTCTGCAATCAAAGAACTCCTTGCTGAATCTTAGTTATCTCCTCAGCAAAGCATCCCAATCTCATAAAATCATTTTTCAGGTTTATGGCTTCGATAGATTTGAATAATTATTCCCAAGACTGCTCCATTAAAAACATTATGCGTCATTCAATTTCAACCTAAATTGCCACCTAGACAGCATATGATCATAAGTCATCCGGCAACCATTTCCTTGATCCAGATATTTGGAGTTCTTAGATACGTGCAATAGTCAATCATCAACACTGGTACTCAAGTAACAAGATCATTTTGCAGCACACATTAACTTAATAACATTTATGTATGTAGCAAAATGCACCAACTAAAATTGAAATCATAAACTTCAACGTAAAGAACAGCATATACAATCCATTAATGAAGAACATGAACTGATTACAAAAAGAGACAATGTTTCACATAAACGTTGATCTAAATTACAGGCTCAGTGTCAAAAAAGGCTACAAGTAAACCCAAATCACATACTCACTCGACGTCCCCTCACAAAAAAGAAAAATACAAATGGAAAGTGAAAAACAACAGTTGCTAAGCAGAAGCCACTTAATCATGAATTAATTGCATATATAAACCCCACTCTCATACTTGTGACCAACCTCATAAAAGTCCGTCTTACCTTCAGTAGCAGGCCGTAGACAGACCCCAGATAATGATAGCATTCCTTGTGAAGCAAATTTCACGTGGCAGACAACGTCAATCTCTTCTCCACCATCTTCCTCACTTGAATCCACAGGCATCCTCACTCTCAATTTACCAGGAGCACCCTTTACAGGTATCTCTGGCACAATCCATTTCAATTCTCTATCAGACCTATTCAGCACAGCTTTAGGTGAAACCTTCAACAATGTAGGATCAACCGGGAGTTTCAAGGAAAATGTTACATCATTTAACGGCATGGGCAAATCAGGGTTGGAAACATATTGTACCATCACGGAAAGCAAAGTTCCACTATGTCTTTTAATCAACCGAACTCTTAAAGGCAATGGCGTTAACCTAGGAAGCAAACTATACTTCAAAATGGGAATTGGTTCATCAGAAGGAGCTGTTCTCACGTGAAACATGCCATCACCTAAACTACTAACTTTTGAACTCTGCACAGCAAATCTCTTAACAGCACTTGTACCCTCAACCCTAAATGAAAATTCAGTATCTTTATCATCTCCTGAGGTTTTCTTAGGTATTGTTCTCAAATAAACGACACCCATCAACCCTACTCTAGCAAGCAATGATTCCCTAAACTCTGCATTAACTTGCTCAACAATATACATCTCAGGACCCTTCATTTCTGTCCTTTTCACAAGATTATCGAGTGGAGTCCCTGCACCATCCTTTGATGAAGGGGCTGGAGCATCAGGCCCTGTTTGCAACAATTCAAGTCCACTAAGACCTTCCTTTTTCGCAATCTTTTTGGGACCAACAAACTCAGAAGCATCCAATCCTCCACCCCAGGCATCACTAAACCCTTCAAAAGTTTCCTCCATAGTAGCCTGGTCATTACTAAACTCAATTCCACCATACTCACCTTCAAAACCCTCAACATTAATGTGCGTTGACTGAGTAGCCTCAGCCGGAGGCAATGTGGTAACTTCAATTCCCGCTAATGCCACCGTTAAATCATTGCTTGAATCCTTATTCTTCTTAAAACCACCTACCAACTCCGGCTCCTTATTTATAGCTTCGCTTGCTGCAAACGGGTCTTTCTCGGTAGGTGATTCCTCCGACTTCTCTTGCTCTTTATCTTGCTCGGCTGCCGTTTGTACAACAAGCGTCGCTGCCACCTCATCACCTGCCGCCAGCGTCTCAGCTGGAACCTCAAATGTCGCGTGAGAGAAAGAATCAACAGCGGCTTGATGCTCAATCGAATGAATTTCAAGTGAATTCCACTGATCTGCTCCACGAATCTTGGCCTCCGTATCCAAAGCAGAATGAACCATCTTCGCAATCCCGTCTCCGTGCATCGAACCCAACATTGCCGCCAAGCGAATACTACTGACGCCACGTAGGACAATATCGAGCGCCATGTAAATTTCGGCGTACTTACGGTTGAGTTTCTCGGGAGTGACGTCAACACCGCGGCACGCCGTTACGACGACGCTAACGGCTTGGTTAACGATATTGATGCACTCGAAGACATTGATGGAGTTATCGTGATCGGCGTTGGTGATGCCGAGGACGTAGATGGAGTTGACGAGTCGGTAAACGACGCGGTAGCGGGACTCGACACCGACTATGAGCTGGCCGCTTGAGGCGGCGAGGGGGTCGTCACCGAGGGAGGCGATGGATTCGAGGGCGCTTTCCGAATCGGCGGAGATATTGGCAGGGGATTGATGTTGGGGGTGGGGGTTGAGGCTTTTGGTGGCGGCGAAGACTTCGCGGGTTTGGCGGAAGGCGGAGAGGGCGGCAAGCGCTCGGGTTGGCGGGAACCATTCTCGGGTTTGGAGGAGGATATCGGATCCGTTTACGGGTTGTAGCGAGAGTGCTAGGCACGACATTTCGGATCGGATCGGATCGGATCAAGGGTTTGGATCTAATGAGTGAGCTATGGTAAATAATAAGTTTATAGGTAGCGACCGAGGTGTGATAGCAACATTGCACAGCGATGGTATGGAGGTAGGAATTTGAATTGATCTTTTTTCTGGTTGCAGAAATGAATGGAGATCGAGATCGAGATCGAGAGAGAGAGCGAGCGAGGCTGCTGATGACTGGCGTCTGGCGCTGGGGGAGTGGCTATGGGCCGAAACTCAAGTTGATGGGCTTCCAGTTTGCATCTCAAAATAATCATTTAGATCCAATACAAACTATTGGATTTAAAATAGATTGCTGAGTATATCAGGTGAGCGATGCCGCGACGGGCCACATGTGAGGCGTTAAGGAAAGACTCTCAAATTCTCAATGAACATTTAGCCCGTAGCCAATTGGTAATTATATTTCTCTTGCACGGCATCACAGCGTGCTTCTTTTCCCTTACAAGGTAGAGGAAAACAGCTTAGCTAAAAGCCTAGAAGGCTAGAACAATGATAATGATATATTAGGTGTTCTTATTCGATGGCGAACAGAAAAAGCAATTAAAATAATAGAAACCGAAAGAAGGAAATGTTGGCACACAATACATAAAAAAAGCTGCAAAATCAAGAAATAGACACATATATACATACGGAATTCAAAAAGGTGATATCATAAATGACACTGCGAGAGTCGCGAATTAACATAAGCATGCTGTAGCTTACCAAAAAAAAAAAAAAATTAAGTATGCTGTAGTTACATGGAGTGTGTAAAGTATTTTTGTTCTTAAGTCAAATCAAACGTTTTGCAATCTTAATTTTTCTTTTTCTTTTTTTTAATACATTGGTTTCACAAATTATCAAGAATTGACCGTTTGTTGGTTATAAGTGGAGTAACTTCATTAACAAATTAAAACATATATAATTTATTGTGATCATAAATCTTGATCACAAGATTCACATCGAGTTGATTTCTATTTCTCTTGATATACATATGAGCATATTATTTTATCTTCCCGTGAATTCTGATGAACCTAAACTATATCATAAACCTGTACTGGCTAAACACTAACTCTACATGAATTATTCATGAAACTGTTTTTTTTTCAGTGGACAAATGATACTAGCCAGTCGCCAATGTTGTGAATATACATACCTCTCCACCAATTGAGGTTTCTATAAACTAAAAGCACCAATTATACGCAATGGAAACTAGTTACCGTCCCAAATATAAAAATGTAGATGAAAAACCTACCCAGGAGGGAAGTATTTGCAGTAGAAATAAAAAACCTCATTTTTTGGAAATTGGAATCTAACTTCAGACGGGTTGCGTCGATCCCTCATGAATTACAGCCTTTTTCCATTTCAGATGAGAACCGTTGGATCTGTTGACTTACTCTCTAATGGTGGATTCGCTAGAAGACAAACGTCTGTGGTTAGTAACCACTCAGGCAGAGTAGCTGGACCCCAATGTTCATGTTCAACCCGTCATTGCAATACTATTATTATTATATTCTTTTCTTTAATTTTCTCTTTTTCTTTTATTTACATAAAAATATTGTGAATGTGACAACTAAAATTGTACCTTAAATTTATAAGGAAAGAAAGAAATGGTGTTACATAGCTTGTTATCTTATAATTGCTATAAGGTTCAGTGTTCTCACAAACTCGGTAGATATTGTCTACATAAAAAGACTGCATCTTTTTTCAAAAAAAAAAAAAAAAAAAAAAAAAAGACTTCATCTTACAATAGCTGTAAGATTGCATTTGCCTATATAATATTATAAAAAGAAATTTATAATATAATTCATTGGTAACTCTTATTTGACTATTTAATTTTCTATTACTCTTTTGAAGTTCTTAATTAGATCTGAATTTATTTCTTTTGTAATAAAAAAAAGAAAACAAACTAAAAGCATTCTCTTTAAGCCGGTGACGGGCAATGTTTGAGCTCCAAGTATCATGGACCTTTTGTCCTTTAATAAGAAAATAAATAGACACAAAATTTTATTTTATTGGACGCCTAATGCGATCTTTGTGAAACAATTTTTACTATGCACAAAAAATTTGCGGGCACGGTCGTGGGGTGCGTGTAGTAATAACCCACCAAGAAGCAAGCTCTTCGGTTTACGAATGAATTGCTGTGCTCTAAACAAACCAAGTACATCTTGCAGAAACCACAGACACTTCATCTGTCCTCAGGAGTCCAACTTCAATCAACGATTTGATTCAAAAAGATTAAACACTCGCTTCCTAAATTAATTTCTGGGATATAATCCGGTAACAAATTTCATTTACTTTTTTCAAGCTCGAACACAGAGCACTTAATCGCGGACAGATCAATTGTTTCAGTTTCAAGAGATTCGCCAGTACCACACCGTTCAATTCAATCACAATTTCCTAGCATCCAAACACATGAAGTTCCAACATTTCCCCCAAAAAAAAAAAAGAAAAAAGAAAATGAAATCCAGAGTTTTAGCAACAATTAACATAAAATTTAATTGATAGACCAAATATCAATACAAATTACAAAGTCATCAGATACTCAATAGCATTCAAAAACATAAAAACAAAGAAACCCTAAATCTAACCACCGAAACCGTAAAGGGTCCTGCCCTGCCTCTTCAAAGCATAAACAACATCCATGGCGGTGACAGTCTTGCGACGAGCATGCTCAGTGTAAGTCACAGCATCACGAATCACGTTCTCCAAAAAGATCTTCAAAACCCCGCGAGTCTCCTCGTAAATCAGACCGCTGATACGCTTGACTCCGCCACGCCTCGCCAGCCGCCGGATAGCCGGCTTTGTGATCCCCTGAATGTTATCCCTCAGCACCTTGCGGTGCCTCTTCGCACCTCCCTTTCCCAATCCTTTGCCTCCCTTTCCTCTTCCTGACATTTCTCTTCTGCTCTCCTTTTCTCTCTTTTCAGTTCTTTAATTTTTTGTTTCTTTTCTTTCCTTTGTTTCATTCGTTGAGGCGACGAAGGGCGGAGGGGTTTATATAGGAGCCTAAATGGAGTGATGGCCGTTGGATTTAGAGCGATCCGCGTGAAGGGTAGAAGTTGGAATATTATCCGTTGGATTGTGAGTTATTGAGTTTTAGTGGTGGATCGCTGGGGGTTTTGGAAATTGGGAACGAGCGGGTGGATGCTTTTGGTGGGAACTGGAAATATGAGAAAACATACTTTCGTGGTAGGCCGGGAAAAAGATAAAATTTGTTTTGCCGCGGTTGGCTGGCTTAAATTTTTAGCGTTATCAATAAAGAACCTATTTTTTATTTTAATAATCATATATTCATTTGATATTCTCAACAACCAAAAAAAAAAAAAAAAAAGATTAATGATTTGATTAATGCAAACAAAAAGTAAAAACAATTTCCTCTGCATTTGTGTGTCCCGCGTTCAATTCTTTTATAAGGGGCACTGAAAAGTTAAAGGTTAATAGATTTATATTAAAAAGAGCTAACTTAATTTTTATGAAAAAAAAATTAGTGATTAATAATGTTCAATCTATACACAATACATACAATAGACATTCGGGTAAAACAATTACAACCTTATCAATATAACTTGACCTAAAAAGGTAATTTTTTATTACATATGTATATATATTTGCAATGATATATATGTGTGGTAACTAAATTTTTTTTAGATCAGATAGTTTAACATATTTTATTTTTACCACGAAATTAACATAAACTTCTATTATTTTTTTTTTTGTGCTATTTCTCTTCGAAATTTTCTATATATCTGATTAAACAATCTAAACTCGAGAACTAACTTTTCCATTAGGATTTATATTTATGAGGCATGATTATTTTTGTATGTTGTCGTGTATTTTTCGTTTCAAGTTATAGGCAGCAAATCATGTATATATATATATATATATATTGAAAACTGGTCGCTTTATTGGTTTGTAAGCCTCATTCTAATGGTAAAGATTGAAATAAAAGAGCTTAGGATGTTATTGAGGGAGCTTTAAAATCTAATTTGTTATGCGCGCTACTTAAAGAGTTTCTGTTACTCTTTAAAAAGATGTAATTTTTGCACTTCGATTTTCTCACAAATCCTTAGTATAATTCAATAGCTTATCCGATTGTGTATTGTAATATATTGTATGCTGAATTGCTGATTGGTTTTGATGCGTGTCATAGTATAGATCGAAAGCGTTCGAGTTTAAACCATTAAATCATACTAAAGGAAAGAATGAATAAACAAATAAATAAATAAGTAAAGTAAAGTGAATAACATAAAATTGATTATCTCCGACTCCGAATATCATTTCTTAATTAAAAATTTTAAATCATAAATCTGATTCCGTTATGGAATAAACAGTATAAACCCATATTCGTTGAGCGCCAATTTTATTTTGGTTGTTAATGGGTACGCCTATGACACCGCAAAATTTGCTCGACAGCCCATTAACAACCGGAAAGTGCACCGTGGGCTGCCCCATAATCGACCGTTGCCTTGGTGGCGGCATTCCCTGCAACTCAGTAACGGAGCTGGTAGCCGAAAGCGGCTCCGGCAAGACCCAATTCTGCCTCCAACTCACCCTCTCCGCCCAACTCCCCATCTCCCACGGCGGCCTCTCCGCCTCTTCTCTCTATCTTCACACAGAATTCCCCTTTCCCATGCGCCGCCTCCACCAACTCAGCCACACATTTCGGCCCTCCAACGACCATAACCCATGCGATTACATATTTGTTCAGAGCGTCCACTCCGTGGACCAACTGCTCGATATAATGCCTAAGATAGAATCTTTTATTAAAAATTCTTCAAACTCCAGATTGCCCATTAGGCTTATAGTCATTGATTCCATCGCAGCGTTGTTTCGGTCTGACTTTGACAACACCATGGATGACCTTAAGAAAAGGTCGTCTTTGTTTTTTAAGATATCGGGGATGTTGAAGGCGATGGCTGTCGGGTTTGGTTTGGCAGTTCTGGTGACCAATCAGGTAGTCGATTTGATGGAGCCAAATGAAGGGGTTAATGGGTTGAGACTTGGGAATTTAGGTTGCTTGTACTCTTCAGGGAGACCAATTTGCCCGGCTTTGGGGATAGCCTGGGCTAATTGTGTGAATTCGAGGTTGTTTTTGTCTAGGAAAGAGGATTTTGTTGTCCAAGAGAATCAGATGGTCAATGGTGGTGTTGGTAGTAGTGGCAGTGAAGATTTTGTGTGTAGGAGGACAAGGAGGTTGCTTCATGTTGTTTTCGCTCCTCATTTGGCTGATACGTCTTGTGAGTTTGAGATTACTAGAGAAGGTGTTTTTGGAGTTGAAAGATAATGCTATGTAAATTATGTCATCTCATACCTATTATTGCCAAATTTCTTGAATTTCGTTCTCAAGTTTATGTGTGCATTTTTTGGGGAAGAAGAGCAAGAGCTCGCATGTATCTTTTTTGATTTCGTGCTATTTATGCAACATCATTCTTATTTATCATAATCCTTTTGGAGTAATAGTGCGACGTTGGCAGAGACAATTTTGTTTAGCTTTTCTTTTCAGGTGTAAATTGTTTGATATTTGGTGCTTAATTCTGTTGGACCATCTTTGTGTATTTATTCATCAAATTTATATTTGTCTTGCACTTATTTCTGTGGTCACTGAATTCATACATGATGTAAATGATAGTTGGAATTACATGTGGTGTTACGTACTCTGACCTGGGTCAGTTCAGGCGAAGTCTGATCTTGCAGAAGCTGTTTAGAACACTGTTGAGGAGCTCTTTTCTTCTTTCATTAAGCAATAAACTCAAGTGGCTTCATGATGGTTTCTTGACCATTAATTTGTACAACTTTTTTTTTTTCAGTTTAGGATTGACTTGACTCAGATTGTTGATTGGAATGTTTCAATGATAAGGCATTGAAGCACCGAAAGAATCAAATTGCCATTCCTCCTATCTTATTGGAGTCAAGCCTTGTTCTAGAAATAAGCCTAATTTGACGTCTGTGGTTTCGAATTTTCATTTTATCTGTAGCATAAACATTTTGGCCTTTGTAGTTTTACCTCAGCAATGCCTCTTTATACCTTTATGTAAATCTGCTATGGTTTCAAAAGAAGGTAAACTGGAAAGTGAAAACAGCAAGAAAGAACCAGCAGTAGCCGTTGCATATGCTCACTTGCAAAATTATGTGAGCATGGCACATCAGCAACCCATCTTCCTATTCCTCTGTCTTGCTGATTTCTCTGCACTCTCATTCAATTCATATCTTAAATATCCTTTTGAAATGGAGCTAAACTCTACTGTTTTAGATCATGGATAAAAGAGCTATATTTCTCATTTTCATTTTCCTAAACCAGATTTTTTAGTACTTGTGTCTTTTTCTCCATTTTTAGGTATTGAGCTACAGCCTAGAAGACTTCTTGCACTGATGGTCTGATACCATCCTTTCATTTTTATTCTTTTTTTACAGTGTTGTATTGGCAAACGGTATCCTTTCATTTTTTACAGTGCTGTATTTAGCAAACGCTAGCATGAAATGGAGTTATATATTTACTGAAGTTCCATGATTTTTTTTTTCTTAAGACCAAGAACTGATTTCCTATGTCCTTACGTTGTGTTGAGATGGCGTGTTTTATCAATGTATAAGCATATAATAGAACTATATTTTACGTTGTTCACTTCTTTAATTTACAGGAATCTGCGCATAAAGGAATCTAGACTAAAATCTTTGGCCTCAATTTTGTTGCATGCATAAAGGACTCTCTACAGATAGTTAATTAGCTGCTCGGAGAATCCTTTCGGCAAGATCCCTATTCAGTATGCTGTCACTTTCTCCAAATAGAAGCTCCATTGGCATGTCCTCTTCAGTCTTCACTGGCAGCATTGCCATACTTCTCCATAATCTTTTCTTTCTTACACAACCTTTTCTTCTCCTCAATATTCTTCTCCCACCTATAGTGCAATTCAGCCCGTGTCGAAGCAGCCTCTGGGTGTATGTCTTCCCCTCTTGCGGAAGCTTTCCATGCATGAATATTGACTTGCTTCCACTCCAATGCTTGCCCACCCATTCTATATCTGTTATCTCCTGCATAGAACTTCTCGTTTGGATTGTCATTAGGGTTGGGATCTTCCCGCATAGACAGACGTTTTGGATCAAAATATGCGGAATTTTCATCAAGATTCAGGAGATACTTAGGTATATCTTCACGAATAAGCAAATCTCTATTAGTTCCCGTGATCCCACCGCCATTACCACAAACACCCTTCTTAACTTGGTCAAAATTTGTAGTGTCACTCTCATCAAGCTTCAAACCATCTCCGTTATCAGCCTCATATCTCTTACTGGCATCACGGGCATAATTTGTTGGATCGTAACAGTTCCTCGATTCCACCGATCTCGTTTGCCTGCATAATCCAGTTCAATCTCCTCTATCTTTTCATCTGCTGCAATGCGCATGTTTGTCAATATTGCTCTTCTTTTTCTCGGCCTTTCCGTGCATGAATTAGCATTATGTGATATTACTCCGTAGTTTTCACATGCTCCTTTCCTGTACTTATCCGCCTGGAAAGTTTTGGTACCTCTATCATAACACAAAGTTTATGTTGCTCTGAAGTGATTTTTTCTGTTTTCTTTGGTGCTTCAAGTTACCTGGTTCCTCAGACTTTGCATACCAAGGCGCATGCTTCATACACAGAGGAACATGCAGGTTGATTTGGATCCCATTGAAGCAGGAGCCATGTCAATGAGATTGCAAACCCTAGAGCCAACACTTATTAGAAGATTAAGTTTGAAGAAGGCGAAAACTAAAAACTAACCCTAGCATCCGTATAGAATTTCTGAAGGACCAACATGGCAACATTCAGATGGCCCTATTTGATTGAAATCTCAAACCTTAAATTTATGAGAAAACCAAATACAGTTCGGAGTAAAAAAACCTTGTGTAATGGGTTGAGTTTGGACATACGATGAAGCTATTTCAACCGATAAATTTTTGAGGAAATTGAATACAGTTTTAAGTAAAAAAAATTTTGATTTGTCACCAAAGTTGGTTGGTGTGAGTAGTTCGGCACTTTCACTCTTTAAGAAAGATCATTAGTTTAAGCGCTCTTGTATGGAGTCACCACTTTGGCCAGCACTTTATTTTTTACGGGCCGACTCGGTGCAAGTGGGGATTAATCTGGATTGTGATACGGACTTAAAAGTGTCTCCCACAATTGGGGTCCACTCAAGACTACCTTGTGCTCCAAACAAAAAAAAAAATTAACTAATGAGTTTAGTTTTGAATATACGATCAGACTATTGGATCTCATAAAAGTATTCTCTACGCGCTATAATTTTTTATTACCAATATATCCATGATACAATTACCTTTGGGACCAAGAATTTAAATTTAAAAAAGGAAAAATCTCGTCGTGACACTGCCTAGAAAAACAACAATCTTCTACTCTTTTTAATTTTATGAAAGATTGATAAATCAATTTAAAGATGAAAATTAAGCCAGAGAAGAATTAATTGGTCCGTTCGAATTTAAATAAATAGAATATGTACAGTCTTTCGCTTTCGCTGTATATAACTCCACAAGTTTATTGCGACTCAACTAATTGTGATGATTTTTCAAGGTCTGAATGAAAGGCAATAGATGATGAAATGAAAAGGGGAATTTCATTATAAACACGTCCATATGCATATATCACCAAGTTTGTTGGCTTTACCATTTTCAATTTATTGAATTACGATTAAATCTTTAATTTGTCATTGATTTGACCATCACCGTAGTTAATAAACAGATATATCATAAAATATGTAGTTATTCCTTCATTATTCTCTGTAATTCGTTTTTGTCCAAGGACTAATGATGAGCAAAGAAAAAATTCAATAACTGAGGGGAAAAAAATTAGAATAAAGATGATTATAGTATAATGATAGTTAATTAGATTGCAACTGAAAGTGGGGTTATTTATGGTTTTTGAAGGTGTATAGAGTAAAATTTTACTTTTATAATCTACATGATGGGCTTATTGAATAAATAAATGTAGAGAAGAAAATTATGAGTTTAAATAACACCAACCTTTTGGCAGAGATAATAAATAAATATTAGATCAACTTCATATACATGATAATAAGATATCAATTCATACTGAATGTAGTAGCACACTATAAATAAATCAAAGAGCACGATCATGTAACTTTGCTAGTATAATTTAGTCCATACTTTATAAGTTAGTGCTATATTATTAATTAATGCATGTCTTACTTTTTTTTTTTTTTATGAAAAACGTTAGTAATTATTATCAAGGGTAATAGTAGCACAACTTTATTATCAATATCCTTTATTTATTTAATTTGTAATCTACAACTACTAGGAAATAAACCAGAAAATCTCTACTAAAAAGGAATCGTCACCCGAATTCAAAAAGAAAAATTAGCATTAAATATTTTCCTTTCTTACAAACCTGCAAATTGATATAATAATATTGTAACTTTTGTAGCCTTCTAATATAAAAAGCAATCGTTGTTTGTTCTTGTTGACATCGTTAGCTAGCTTTTGCAATGTTGGGTGAACGCAGTGATAGGGCAATGGAAGCAATGTTTGGAGATGAACGGTGGCAGTTTCAGAGGATGGTGTCGGAGTCTGATTTGCAAACAGAACGTGAGATCATTGTTCTTCAAATTGAAGCTGATAAATATATACTTCCTGGATTGAAGAGAAAAGATCGCAGTGAGTTGAGAGACGGTAAAGCTATTAATATTTGCGCATATGATGATGACACCAGAGATATATATGGACTCAAGTTGCAATTTGAACCTCCTTATTATCGTCTCAAGGACACGATTGAACTGTTTGAGAAGAAGAGGATAAGTGCAGGGCAGCAAATTGGATTCAGACATGAAGCTCACTTTGCAACTTTGATCTTTAAGCTTTTGAAATAACAAACAGAGCTTACTCAATTTGTCAACGTTGTGTCAAAGTCGATAAAGTTTTCGTTGCAGACGATGATGCAGAACGAAAAAATTTTCTTTAAAACAAAGGATTTAACAAGAACGGTGACACGACAATATCATAAAATATCGCATGATTTTCCTTTTTTCTCCAACCCGCGTATTTTAAACTTAAGACCACCACCTAGTTGTTCAACGGTTTTGTTGTTTGATTCTTTTAAGAATGACGTGGCTCCTCACAGGTACATAAGACATCCAATCAGGCATTCACGCTTAAACGCAACTCATAATCATTACCGGCTATCTAAAACTTCCCAACTTGATTTCAAGTAGTGGCAGACTCGGGGATCACATTTCCCAATCAAGTCCAGTCGAATAAATATTTGCACACATACTCAACAAATAGTTACTGCCTGCAAATATCATGGGTTTCATCCCAAAGCCCCAAGCAATCTTTCCTACATTTCTTATGTATTCCAATTTTGAGCTTTTAATTCAAAAGGGACTGTAAGCACTACCAAAAGGTCTTCGAAACATGTGTCTTTAAGACTATAGGAACGAATTTACAGCTTTTGTTTGGCCCGGAACAAGAAACTGGAAAGCTGCCCAGAATTGTGAGAATCCTCCATCGGCTGGCTAGGTTCAATACCTGCAGATTCAACAGATGACAGAATTTAATTTTCTATAAGAACTTAAGAGAAGAAGAACACAATAATTTGGGGCAATTTCTTGCCGGCCATTAACCATTATGTACAAATAACTTGACTTTTATAGTTCCATTTCATGTTTGTGAGAGCAAGGTTATTACAATTTAAAGTAGGAAGGTGCAAGAAGCACTTCCCATATTTTAGTACTATCCAGAAAAGAAATGCAAAAACTGTACCCAGGTAAGGAAGGCAAGGAGAAGCAAAGCTGCTCCACCACATCATTTTCACATTCTTATGCTACAAAGATCTATGAATTAAGGTAACTAAGGCAATGAAATCACCTTTCACGTTGGTCACGTAGTAAATTACCACGGGCTCTCATGCCGAATAGAAAACAAAGGGCACTGCAAGAGAAAAGATGAGAACCTCTCATTAGCATTGTTTCTCAAAAAGACAACCATTGGCTGCCATTGGCAAATCAGCAAATCAGAAAAACTAAGCACGGTTGAGATTGATACTTCACAATAGAAATAAGTATGTTTGAGATTGAGATACTTCACGGTTCACAAGTTTGAATTATTGTGCCTGTCATATGTTGAACAGTATTTTTCAAATTCCTAATATAGTGATAGTCATATTCCTATGTGTTTTACCTAAGAAGATAGATGAGCATGAAGAGTGGAGCAAGCATTTTAAATAATTTTTACATTAGCAAAGTGATATATGCAGTACCAATCACTGAATTCTTCTCCAATATTGCTGTTTACAAATTATTAGAACTCAACTGTTAAGAGCTTACCAATCAAAAAAATTGTTAGCATCAAAACAAGCATAAGCTGGACAGAACAATTAAACTGCAACTGCCCAGGACTTTGTCGCCGTCTTTGAAAACCACCAAAGACCTGCAGAAGATTAAGCTTGTAAGATTTCCAGGACTTTAATCAGTTAAAATCATCTTCAATCATCAGATTATAATAGAGATATAGGTCATTATACATATATTGCTACATTTTTATTGAAATCAGTTCAAACCGAGCAAGCATGTTAAATCTGACCTGGTGGAACAGATTGCCTGTTCCCTTTGCCTGAGGAAGTTCTGTACACATGTGCTTCCAGAAAACAGGCTTGGAACCTTTTTCCTTAGGTGTGGACTCAGTAATTGCCATTAAATTGCTATCTTCTCCATTTTCCTTAGCAATTGCAATCTTCAATGAGGCAAAATTTGGTGAACTCCATGGTCTTCGTGTACCAGTTGCTTTATCTGATTTACAAATTATATCATCCCTTCTTCCAGGAGATTCCTCTTCTATCTCTATGGCACAATCTCTATTTTTATCAAAACTAACAGCAGCTTTGGAACTTGTCAATTCATCAGAATTTTGCGTGGCACAGGTAGCCGTAGCATCAAGATTAAGCCTTGTATCTCTTTTCTTGTGAGTGTTCTCCAAAAGTGAGTTTTTCTCAGAAGGTGTCAACTTGACGCATTCTTCTTTCCCAGTGGATGAGGAGGGGGAATTTCCAGAAAGAAACATGGCTAAATCATCACATTCCTCTTCATCCAATTCTATCCATCGAAGGGGTTGCTTTCCTTCCTCATTAAAAGCTTCCCTTAATGCTGCTTCCACATGAGAAATTTGGTTCTCAATGGCTTCAATAAATTGCCCGTGCCTAGTTTTTGTATAATCATTGTGACAATGTCCATGGCTCAACCTGACAGCCCTTTCAAACTCGTCCAGCTGATTCAACAATCACAAGCAAACAACAGAAAATCAGAATTTTCAGACGTTAGTGAGTCAGTTAAAATAGATTCAAGTAAGAATTTCCACATACAAGTTCTGGTTGGATGAAAACATAATAGAAGGCCAAATGCACTTCTGAAACCCAAGAAAAATACTAGTCCACATAATTTGGGGATTTTATCTTCTTTATAAGCCTCCAGTTGACATCGTAATTGTTGAAGCACGGTAGAGAAAACATACCTGCCATTTAGCAGTACCAAGAGCAGTTTGCAGTTCCCTTGAGAGTTCATTCAAATCCTCTGGGTTTAGACCTTCGTTCTTCTGTTTTACCCACAATCTGTAAGCGGATTCCATACTGGCAACATAAACCAATCAAAATAATAAACTTCAAATGGCAGAAAAGGAAGTTTAGAATTTAAAAAGATTTCTCTGAACTTCAACAAAGCTGCTTCTTTTATATTTTTAAAAGACAATTCTTTAAGGACATAGCAGTTCACAGTTTCTTCTGATAGAACAGGCATACTTCCTTTCCAAATCTAATACCAAAAAAATTGCACTCATATTTTCTCCTTAAGAAACAAAAACATAAAAATAAAGCCTTAGGATTATAATCCCTCAATTTGAAACTCAAAATTCCAAACCCACATCACAAAACCAGCCCAATATCAAATTTATGCACACATCTCAAGATACTTGCAATGTAACCCAAAACAAATCGCACCCGCATCACAAAAACCAATAAAACGCACAATTAAACAAACAAAACCCACAAATTCCATCACAAAAATGAACAAAATAACCAGAATTCCAAAAAAAAAATGACAGATATGAAAAAAGAAGAAAAAAATTAGAACTTCCAAATCAGAAATCATACATATCAGCTGATTCTTGAACCTCCTCTGCTGCGGAAAAAAAGGAGTCCTTTTTCCATAGATCAAAGCTATTAGCTACCATCATCTTCACAGCAGCACCGCCAACAGCAATAATTTGAAGTAATTACTTTAAATTGGTATAAAAAATGAAAATGCTTCTCTTTCTTTCTCTCCTCCTCTCTTCAGAGATAAGATAAAGCAAGGAATGAAGAGAGATATAAAGAATTAGGAGAGAAGAGAGAGAAAGCCACACGCAATTGAAATTTCTTTCTCTTCTTCTTCTGCTTCCTTTTGTTTTGGTGAAGGCCAAGCTAATAAAAATGCCAGGCTTTTTTGTTTTGTTCAAGTAAAGAAGAGGTTCTATTTTCTGTTAAAGGCTCTATCTTAGCGCATTTAAGGTTACCCACCAGAACTTGCCAGACACATACGACTAGTATTTTTCAGTGACGTGGAAAGTAGCGATTGGGGATCAACTATTTAGTGTTTTGACGTTCATAGGTGGTTAATTCAGAAAGCAAAAACGGCGTCGGCGGTTGGAGAGAGAAGGAAAGGACAAGCAAGCGGCGGGAGATGAGGTGGCACAGACAGAACATGATCGTCATTGGCCAACTCTCATGGGTCCCATCAACGTACCTAATTAATATATTGTTTTTTTTCTCCCAAAATTCATTTTGCTCTTACGGAATTAGGATAAAAGACAGCATTGGTTTCATTAACTTGTAAATACTAATTCTGTAAGAACAAAATAAATTTTGTCCAAACGCTTGCAAGAACCAAACTAAACCATGCTTCTAATTTATCTTAGCGAAGGCTTGTGATGATTTTGTCGGTATATAACTATATACGATGGAGAATATCAAGGGAACATAATTTGGCGCAGTTATTAGTATGATTAAAATACTAACAATAATAATAATAATAATAATTTTCTATTTATTAATAGAGTATGGACTTATGGTTGCTTTCTAGTCACAATTCACAACCACTTCAACAACCATTTTATTGAAGAAGCAAGTAGCAACGAATATGGTCGCCCATTTTGAAAATCAATAATTATTTATCTGAACCGAATTGGAAATAAGCTGTTAGTGTTGTTGTTTAAGCCAAACGCCCATTTTTAAATTTGGAGGCAACAATTTTTGAGACTGATGGCAAAAGCTGTGGAAAGTAATTGGCTTGTCAACATTGTTGGGCTGGCATTGTGTAATTGGCATACGTATTTTGGCTGGCACAGTACATAGAAACTTTAAAATATGTGTTCACAAGTTACACATGAATCGATAAATGAATTTTTTGCCAATAAGAATAAGGCACTAATGAGAGTCTTTTCGGGATTTTATAATTCTTTCCAGATTCTCTCACACTAAAAACATTTTTAACACCTGTGTTCCAATAACCGAGCATCCAAATAAATAATTCAATCCATTATTGTCATGCTTCATGAGTCATAGGCTTTTAGATGATCATCATCTTGAAA
Organism: Atalantia buxifolia; assembly: GCA_030444775.1. Lineage (NCBI taxonomy): Eukaryota > Viridiplantae > Streptophyta > Magnoliopsida > Sapindales > Rutaceae > Atalantia > Atalantia buxifolia. Next base: position 20,464,015 of record CM059834.1, on the reverse strand, counting down.
GTCAATAACTTATTAAAAAATAAATAAATAAAACCATTCACTTCCTTCAGAGTTTAGTTTAATCACAAACAAACCATATTAGCTAGAAACAATCTTGAAATCAAAAGGAATTTGAATCATCTGATAGTATTTTGATCAGACCTCAATGAAATTTTACCCTCTTAAAAGATCGTCTACGAATGAATTTTAGGCAGAATAAAGACAGTTAGTGGCACTAGTCAATTTGGCATTTATATCTTATCTTACATAAAGGCGTTTTCTTTTCCCACACTCTAAAATTGACCGCACGTTTAAAAGTAATAGGCATATCTCTTTTTTAGCACTGTTCCTTTTGATTTCTGCAATCCTACTCCACATCAACAATCACAAAAATGAGGTATATTTGGTGCCTGTTTGCTAAATTGCTATTAAAATATGAATAAAAAGCACTTACACAGAAGCATTTAGACTCAAACGTGCTGTTGCAAAAAGTCAGATGCATCATGAAAGAGACAAATAATGCTTAACACTTTAACAAAAATTATGCCAGATGCAGACCGTTCATACAAAGAAATAGTGGTCTTTGTGTTATATGCAGTATGCTCCGCAAAACAGTGGCATGTTACATAATAACTACGGTTGGTAACTTTTTACCCTATGGCTTACATTGGAAATATCATTCCAGCCAGATGAACAAGACAATGGTGTTTTCAATCCTTGGACATAACTCTGGACAGTTCACTTTCAACCAACGTGCGACCAGCAGAACATGAAGTTAAAATAGAAGAGATAATCCTCCGCTGTAGATCTCTGAACTCCAATGCTAGTTTTACATCCCAGCTTGTGTTTTCACTGCAGGATGGCACAATCTCTTTTCAGAAAAGAATGTTTTTAATGCTCAATTACAGAGTTTGTGCTAAATAAGTGACAGAGATTTCTTTACCCATCTCCAAAATCCGTGTCTCCCAGAATCTCCATCATGTTGCTGAAGGTGGATTGAAGATCTTCCAGGACTTCCAATTCAATTTCCAGGTCAGGTTGTTGCTGGAAATTTAAAAAAAAAAAAATTAAAAAAATGAAATCATACACATCCAAGATTTGAATAAATATAATTAACTAAGGTTTCAACTAATCATTGAAGGCAGTCAAGTTCTTAATTAAAATTTGAAAACATAGTGTGGCAAAAGAAAAATTAGGAAGAAATATAATAAAAGTTTGCCAGCAGTAATGATTACATATGAAGAAGAGAAAGAAAAATTACAAGTGTCTTCTCGTACTGCATCGGATTTCGAACTCCCCTTAGATAGTCTAATAATGGAGATGGCAATCCATAATAGAAAATATTGTGATTCTTTGAGAGCCAAGTACCCCGCACCATGTGGGTGGTCCAATTAGGCATTGGGCAATCCTCAAAACAATCAGCCTGGCCAACATCAATATCTGCACCAAAACAATGAGATAATACATACACATGTTAGCAAAACATGAGCATGTACCTATAGGGAGTAGAATACAAGAGAAGAGTGTGAATTCAAGTAAGAATGAGAGCCAATCTCAAATGGGGATACAACTTGGATTTTCTCAAACACCTGGAAAGATGTCTACGGACAGTAATAAGAATGCGATGAAAGAAAAAATAAATAACAACCACAACAACATATACCTATTGGAATAACATCATATCGGTTGTCTCCTTGTGGTGAGAAGCCATAGAATGTAATTAGATGTGAAGTAGAGAAATTGCCATAACTAAGACAGCATTGTTCTCCAATGTTGCAAGGTCTTGACAAAGGGAACTTCAATGAATTTGTAGCTGAATCTACTCTGCCATAGTGCACTATGTGTGGATTTAACTGAAAAAGGAACCAAAACACATGCATGAACATGAAAATTGGGAGGGGGAAAAATCAGACAAGAGGACGTCAAAGTAAAATGTTTCTAATGTCTATAGGGCGTTATGATAAGCTCTAACAGCAAAGATTAAAAAAGGGCAAAACTAGAACAATTCAAATGACTGTAGCAACCAAAAGGAAGCATGGTCAGTAAGCTTTTGTTAGGGGGAAAAAAATCAGTATAATCCAACATAGAGCATCTACTTGAGGCCTAAACCGAAGTACCTTAGATTGCTCATAGTTTGATGGTAAATGCCAGAACTTAATGAGGAATGACTTCTGATTTCCATACAGGGCATAAAAGGGTACAGAGCACCAAACGAAGGAGGAAGGAGGAATGAAATACCGAGTGGTTAAGAAAGCCAGCTATAGGAATCAAACAAGTCCTCAGGTTTCCATCAGCAAATATGATTTTCATGCTATTTGAGTAAAAGAGTTCACAAGCCCATAAAAACTGCTCCCATGTGTAGAACTTCAGAGGAAATATATCAGGATAATCATTACATAGTCGAGGAAACAACTCATCATATTGAGTGCGCAAGTGCTGCAAAAGAGTAAGATAAAATAGTGGTCAGGAAGTAATTTTCTTCATGCAATCTAGAAATATGTAAGCAAGCATGCAAAACATGAAATATTTCAACCAGAACAATTCAGGTTTTTATATTTTATTTTATTTCCCAAAAAGTTCAGATTTGGGGAAAAAATGAGAAAATATTGCCAAAGGGATACAAGGAATCGATTTTAGTTAATTTATCTAAATTATTATACATGTCAAGATCTGGCACAATAGTGAGAATTGATATAGGACTCTAGGCTATATGTTGAACTCCACTGAGATTCAGGAAAATTTAATGAGCAGTTGCACATTACCAGATCACCATTCTAAACTTAAAGATGCGAAACTCATCTCCTTCGGAATCAACATTTTTCTGACAAGCAAATTTTTCTTGAAATAAGAAAAGCACAAAGGTTAAATTTATCAATAATCCAAGGCCGGCTGAAATAACCTCTTTTGCTTGCATTATCTCTTCTAACAGCAAGGTTCCTTCAAGAGCCATAATTGCATCAACTCCAAAGCTCAAACCTGCAGCAATTAAAAGGAACCAAGCAGAAAGAATAGTGTTAGAAATTTTACAACAGAAATATTTATTTTCCCGCACACACAACCACATGCAAAAGAAAATCTTATAAGCCATAATGCAGTTACACCTCCAATGGTAGTTGCAAGAACCTACACGTAATCTTGGTCAAACTAGCCCAGAAAAGTATGTCAAAGCAAGTATACCTGTATGAAATTCTTTTGGCAGACTGTCAAAATAATTCTTGAATTTTGAACCACAATTGTGCTTCTCTTTCATGCTCCAGAGCAACAACATAGTCTCAGAGTACATTCCTTCAATCTTCCCCAAGACATTATACTGCAGTCAAATAAAGTCTAAAAGTCCTCAACAACACTAAACTGGACCAAAATTTGTAGACTCAGTAAGAGTCTGCAAATGGCTCGAAATTCAGTGATAGTTAGCTTACAACAGCATATTATCTAATAAATTGTAATTTTCATATGTCAACCGCGCAGGCACCGAAAACCATGAGGCTTATACATACTGCACAGACATCTCTCCCCTCTCTTTGGTTAAATCCTGTATAGCTTCTATTGGAAAGAATGTTCTACCTCTTATATCTTAATCCCTTCATTATCTTCATAAGGTGATGACCAGTTGAAGCATTTGAAATCCTTGAATTTTTTTTTTTCAATTTTCTGAATGGTATGGGGCAGATGCAGCTAGCATAATCACAGGTAGTGGATGTAGATCATGAATCTACAACATGTGGGTTCAATTCCTATTCTCGTAGCCAAATAGGTTTTCATACTGAGGATAGAAACATAGAAGTTGAAGCTCAAGAGCAGGGCAATTTGTTGTCTCAGTATAGCACAAATCTGACAAAGTTCTTTTAAATGGCAGGATGATTACTACTTTCTCCTTTGAGTCTTCCGGAACATTTTTCTTAGAACCATAACAGTCGGTGTAACCTAATGCAGGTGACATCATAAAATCATTGAAAGTTTTTAAATTATGAAAAAGTACCATGTCAGATTTGTGGACAAGATCCTCAGAAAGGATAATAGATACAGGGATCTCCAAAGCAATATCTCCAACTCTCAAATCTTCCATCGCAACAGCTCCTCTACCGGCTCTGTCTACATCTATATGATGATGCAGCATGAAAAACATAATATATTAAAAGCCAAACTTGAATGCTTCAATGTCAAATAAAGCCATCATAAAAAGTAGACTAGATAAGTGAACATCAAAGATGCCATCTTAACCTTGAAAACTTACAAGCAATCTCCAGTTTTGTTTTAACACCATTGCTTTCACCCCATTGCACTAGACATTTTTCCTTTTCACAAGTATAGTTTTTATCAATTCTGGCAACCTCTTTGATCTGGTCCCCAAACTCCTGGATCTTAAGAATAATTGCAGCTTGTAATTCTTGCCAGACATTCATTTTCTTGTGCATTTTACAAGAGAGTAAGGTGTTAACATGCGCAAGGATCGAATTGAGGGTTTCCAACTCATTCCTAGGGCTGTAAAATCCCATTTGTGTGTCAAATTCACCAAAATAAAGTTCCACCTGCACCCACCATGAGCTCACTTAATAGAAAGAGGACATGTTATGTACCGGATATTTCGTTCAACAGATTCCCTGTGAACAGCTTTACAACATGTCTCAAGTGTAAAAAATATGTCTTTTTGAGTTGCAATTTACCTCATCCAAGTGGATAATTCTTCCTATCCTAAGCATTGTTTCCAAACTGTTACTTATTGAATCGGGACACAAAGAGCTCTGCAGGTGTATTTGTTCCTTGACACCAAAACCCTTATCATTTAGTAATTTCTGTCGAAAAGAAAGAGAAATATAATTAGATCTTAGCATCTTAGCAACTCTTATCAAGCTAGAGAACTTCTTTTGAAAGCTACAATCAATGTACAAGACTAAAATAATCCATGAATCAACATTTCTTTTAGAAAAAAAAAATAAAAACTTCAATTTTTTTGTCAATTATCCAATGCATTTGTCACCTTCTTTTTATGGAATAAAGGATCATCTTCAGTGAGCTCAAGAACCAATGAACTTCCATCACCATTCTCCAAAGAGTCCCTTGATGAACATGCCTGCAATTTATTGAAATAAACTCACATTACTTCAAACATAAACCCGCAGGCAGCTCTATAAAGCTAAAAAATAAACCCAAAAATTCAAGCTTTATAAGGAATGGCTACAAAAAGGGTCAGCTTGCCTGTTAAGAACTGGTGGAGCAAAACCAAAAATATAAAAGCAAGAGTAAAGGCACTAATCAATCAATTTTAGCATGATTAATTGAAAAAACAAATAAATAAATAAAGTTACAAAGTGACGGGACTGGCTTTACCTCAACATCCGCCATTGAAGAACTCAAATTCAAGTGATACTGTGAGTGAAGTAGCATCAAATATTTGACGTTTAAAATCATTCTCTTTACGGGCCTTAAAATCAAGTCCGGTCCATGGTTTGGGCCTTACATCCCCATCAAAGGGGGGAGTTTTTTATCACCCCCTCTAAGATCCTTATAATACTCCTTTTAAATTTTATTTTTTAAAATACCCTCAGTTTAACTGATAAAATACAAATTCTTATATTAAAATTTATCATCTACCCATAAATTCTACCCATTTATTTTTAAATTACATACAAATCCTAAAATATTCATCTCAATTTTTTTCTTCTTATATAATTTCTATTTTTATAACTCTCTTATACTTTTCTCAAAAAACTAAATTGAAATTTAAAATATACATATAAACTATAAAATGAAGTGGATATAAAATTTTTACTAAAATAATAATTTATCTAAATTTGTAATTAAATTTTTATTCAAAACAAGAAATGAATTAATTTATGTTGTGTTATTTAATTAATTTAAATTAAAAAGGAGTTTTAACAGAAATTTTTAGGTGGTAAAAGGATACTCCTCGTCAAAGGTAAGTTGGGCCAACTTGACATGAAACTTGGGCTTCGACGACAGCATTGTGGCGCTGAACAAAACTTTGGGCTTAAGAAATGGGGTAAAAAAGCCTGTTTCAAATTATGAGAATTATGGTATGCTTCAAATTGTACCAGCACTTTAATTTCAAGTGTGGTATATATTTACTAATTAAAAAAATGTGGTATTTATTTCTTAAAAAATAATATATATAATCAATAAATTATTTATTAGTCCATTTTGGGTGCGTTTGGAATTGAGGTTGGATAATTGTAGCTTAAAAACTACAACACTAAAGTGTTTAGTAAACACTAACTGCTCTATCTCAAAAGTTATGTTGATATAAATTTTCATTTATATGGTAGAAATTTTATTATATCATTAATATTTTTTCAAAATTATTATTTAAACTTTATATTCATTATATATTATTAACTTTTGTTTTATAGTTATAGTTTTTTTTTGCGCAATAGCTATAATTTAAAATCTAAAGTATCTCAATACCAAACAGAACCTTTGTCATCTATAAATTATATGTCACCTTATTGCATATATATATGGTTGAGATACTACTTGAGAAATGCAATATTGTTAATTATAAAGGATGGTTTGGTTCGTTAATAGGTTTAATTCTTGGTATGAATATGATCTTAATTCTTATCATATATTCGCCATGAAATTTATATTTGATTTCTTCTGAAAATGTATAAAGAGAGTGTTATTTCGGTGTTTGGATTCATTGACTGTTTTAAGCATTTCATGGACATTAGTTTAAACATAAAATGGATTAAGTCAAGACATGGATTACAACTAAAAGAGGTGACTTTCATTTTAATTTTAATTTTTTTTATAATTACAAGAGGTGATATTGGAACAAAAATGAGTTGGATTATTGGCACCCCTTCATTGATCTTATAAAACCTCAAGGATATTATAATTACATTTAAGAACAAATATAAATAGAATGAATCATATTTATAATTTCTTTCTCTCTTCAATTTCATTTTACTTGCACAATATAAATTTTTGTAATCATTAAAATAATCTAAAGTTAAGAAGCAATCTATAAATTTTTGTAATCATTTAAATAATCTAAATTTAAGAAGCAATCTATAAATTTTTTTAATCATTAAAATAATCTAAATTTAAGAATCAATTATTTAAGCTAAAATAATACTATTGTAATATATGTAGCAGCAACAAAATTAGGATACAACATTGTGAGGAAATAAATTAAATAAAATTTTATCTCACTACAAATAATTTTTTAAGGATTCTTAAACTAATTGTTGCACCTAAAATTTGTATATACGATAAAATTGTATTGGACTAATAAAATATTTAATATTTTATAAGGCTTTTCTTACTTTTTTTTTTTAGATTTGTTTTAGAAATTAAATAATTAAGAAAGTTTGAAGAGGGGAATGCAATTATTAAGATTGAAAGAGTGAGAAAATTATTAGAAATGATAAGATTTATAATTAAAAATAGTATTTATTTTAAAAAATAATACTTTTATTATTAAATGAAATATAATTAAAAGAAAGATTTTAAAAAGATTTTGGAGAGATGGTAATAGTTCGGCTCAACAAAAATAAGCCAGAAGAATAAGGAAGGGCATGCACGTCGGCCCAAATAGCTGGAAAAAAATCGGTAAAGTGACTTTCATTCCGCTGGCATATAAATGTTGTAAATTCTCCCCTCCAAATGATATGGACAAAATTTGATTCTTCAACAATAAATTTCAATTTTAGGCGCTTGAAAATTGAAATGATCTTTCGGCTTTGCACAAAATCACTCTCTCTAGCCCATTCAATCAGTTCAAGAAAAATAGAGAGGAAACCAAAAACAAACCAAAAAAAAAAAAAAAGAGAAAATTTTACTTTAAACAAACACCCATTGGAGTTTTGATTAATGCAAAGAACATAAGCAAAGTGGAGCGAGATTATCTTCTGGTACGACTAGGAGCACTTATCCTAGCAAATACAGAGGCAAAATTTGACCAAAAGCATTCAAAATTCAACAAAGCTGATCAGGAAACGTACAAATTCATTGAATATTCATATATAAACCGATTAATGAATAACTAACTATTGCAGTTTTGACTTGAAAACTTTTTAATGAAATAGATTATCCATTAACTCGAGCGGATGCTTTTCTAACCTTTTCTAAAACAAAAATGGTTGTAACTTTGGTCAGTCACATTTATTTTTTCTCGCTATATACGGTTCTCACTTCTCTGGACCTTTTAGACTTTGAAAATTTTGAAACGGAAACTCAACATATTCGAAAAGGGTTGGTCGATCGATCTAAGTAGAGAATCCATGCAAGTTCATTTTGACGACTTGGTGGAATTAAATGAATGGCCAGCATTAATTCGGGATTTTCTTCTGCCTTTTCAGTCCAAGATTCTGAACTTCGAACAAAGTCTTGATCGTATAGATTATAAAATATAACAATCGATGGTCTCATTTTTGTTATTTCGCGTTCACGATGAGTATCTGATTCTAAATGTTAGCTGTGCCATGAATCGATGGCCGCCGATGAAGCTGAAAATTCATTCTGTAAGTACGGCATATTTGGAAGAGTGATTCGTGTTGTTTCTATTATTTCAGTCCCTTTTCTTTTTAATGCATAAACAAAAGAAAGGTGTCGACATTTTGTAAATGATATTATTTACATGCATGCAGTAGTAGTAGGGTCAAATTTAAAATTTTGCAATGCATATATCCCTTTTCCCCCACAAAATCTAGCTATACGGTTTTCATGCGATCATATGCTTTTCCAGTGTTTCCTCTGCACCAATTAAAAGGAACATGGGGCCTCATTTTTTGGACTTGAATCAATGGTTGAAAATTGTGGAATCAAAGATTGGATTCTGAATACTCGACTATATGTTGTAAAGAACGGCAACCAAATTTTCCAATGTATTCTTTCCTCAACTGATGTATAAAGAGAGTTATTATTTAGTGAAAGTTTATGCGCTTTATTAAAATACAAGAAAATTATTAAACGAGGTGGCGTAATAGTGTAATGGGTGTTACTCTATTACATTATATGGTGTAATAACTTGTTCGTACTTTAAATCTAAAGTATGGAAACCATGTATATAATTATATTGCTAGACTAACAATACAAAGATATTTGAATAATCCATTGCAAATAGAAGGGATTTTTTTTTTCTTTTTCGATCTCTTTAAATAATCAAGTTTACAATGGATGTTTAAATCACTTTACAATTAATACATGAAAATATTGAATTATTATTTTTTCTGAGCACTAAATCAATAATTGTTTGATAAATAAAAGATAAAAAAAAAAATCTTGACCAATATTTTCTCAGAAAAAAACTCAACTCAGTATTGAATGCTAATCCTTTTATATAATATTTCCACCCAATGTACTAAGTAATTCCTTTTTAAAAAATTATGGATATAGGTTTAATAAAAATTAAGCATCCCATTACAATTATATCTAGACGAGCGAGATTCAAATCCAAAATATGAGGTACTACCCGAGAAATTTTTATCCTTCACAAACTCACATGATCTAATGAAAGAAAAATCAAAAACCAAAATATATCCCAAACTCGTCACTCCCAACGCCGGCCGATGAGTTAAGAACTTATGACAATAGATTAAATACAAGTGATAATTATTAATTCATATTTTAGATTCTAGGTTGAAGGCAATGGCCAATGTATAGGCAGTCTCTGATCCTTTGCTTTATTCAAAGAAATGCTGGTATGTCGGCACCTCTGAAGTTATTCTAGCTTTTGAAAGTACACACAGAAGCAAACAGTGCTATTAATGGAATAATTGTTGGCCATGGCTCACCTAACACATAATTTTTGTTCGTGGGCCATTGCATGTATTCAATGGGGAACCATCGGAATAAAATTGATTGTATTTATTGAAGTTGGATGAGAGAAGACATTAAATGAATGTGATGTATGCTTGTTGCTTAGCAGTTAGCTTGTTTGAATATGGCTGTGGGAGCCTTTGGGGTTCCTATCAGAAATACATGCCTGCTTCAGTGTCCATATGAGACTGTCAATTCATCTACGATTTTTGATATCTCGCTTTCATTGGAATATTGGTATATAATTAAAATCTGGACCACCCCCACCAACCCAACTGCTTTTTCCATCGAAGCATATCCACATATCGGAAGGATCACCTTAAAAACTAAGAAATTTTGTTAATCTTAGAAAATTCATTTTCACAGGATTACACCTTCATATTAAGCTAAATTTATATGTATTTAATTTCTAGTGGCCCGATAATTTTAATATCGGTAGATTGCAGCGTGGGATTTTTGAAACAATAGTAACAACAGATTGATAACGATTTTCGCTACTCTCATCTCTAATGGTGTTGTATATAAAAGTACTGATTTAGATTTAGTACTGAGTTGATTATTCTCAACTTTTTCATATTTTTTTACCACATGTGTGAGTTGGCAATACACAGTTAAGATTCAATTAGTTTTATATTCTTACCCAATAAATACTAATTATATATTTCTAAAAAATTTACAAAAAGGTAAGTTTAAGCACTTAATTTAAATCTATGACAACACAACTTTGAGCTATATTTTTGGTGTTTTTAAATGATTGGAATTAACAGTCAGGCACTTAATTAATTATGATCTGAATCAATTATGTTATGACACAAGCGAAACGTCTTTTGTTTATACATAAATTTTGGTTAAATATATTCTAGATCCTAAATAAAAGAAAAAAGAAAACATGTAGAGGTTTGAATCTCAAACCTCATGGAAGGGAACATGAATCAGGCCATACTGAGTAGCCCCTCATTAGAAGTCAATTGGTGCCACAGTTTGAACACTCAAGATATGTTATAAAATAAATCAGAATGTTCAAACACAATTTGGCTACCAATTCTCGATGCTTAGCCAAAAAGAAATGCATGAATTAAGTTCAATGCATTGCAGCACACAGGGTAAAAAGTGTCACCCGGACCTGTTTCCTGCTGAATTGCTGATGGATAGAGACGTGTTTTACATGGAAAACATGGGTGATTCTGAAATTCAAAACAACTTTTTTAATTTTTAATTTTTAAAATTTTAAAATTTTAAATTAATTCAGTCAGGGTTTTGCATTTGCTGCGGTGACTCGTCAGAAGGCGGGGCAAAATCTTCTGCTCGCCCTGACAACCAAACGCCTTTCCAAATAATAATCGAGAAAGGGCCAACTTTTTCTCAAGACATCACGAGACTTTGATGATCTTTTCCCCCCCTTTTCCGCCAACACCAAATCTGGGTTTTGTTCATTTGTTTTCAAACTTTTTTAGTCTCCCTAATTACTCAACTGCCCTTCCAATCTTATCCACTAATCATGTCATTTCATCAAAACTATTTTAGGGCTTTCAACTTTTACGCCACAAATTTATAAAGTTAAAAACACCACTTTTATCGTTTTCAAATTTCAAGCACCCCATACCCCTATTCACTTTCTTAAAAGGTCATAAAATGATCTTCGCTTTCAACAGTTGTACTCATTGCCAATGACAAAACTATAGTACCGCCGCGACACCATATCTTCACTTTTGTATTTTGCGATTGTAAAATTCAGGTAGCTCTTTATGTGTTTTTTTTTTTCGAACAGTTGTACTCAGTACCAATAACTGTGAAACTAGTCTGGGCATATCACTTAATGTTTTTTTTTTTGAAAAATCCGAAAGTAGGCGTCAAAATTTTGAAATTCTGAGCTTTTATGATTTTTCGTCAAACAGCAGGTACCCCGATGCAAAAACCCAATTAAACAAATGTCCACCCATCGAACATCTTTTCCCTTAAATCTCACCGCTGAATCACAAATGACAAAACTACAAAGTTTCGGGTAGCATGCACCGAGTGCATAATAGCTAGATCCCATTATCAAAAGTCAAAACGGCTTTTAACAACGGTTCTTTAGCGGGTGTGACATGGTGCATCACCAGCACCGTACATCACACTGGCTTTTTTCCCTTATATTATTCAATTTTTTCGTTACAAATTTTAAGTTATTACCTGCGTTTCTCGTACTCACTTGAAATTTAAGATATTGTTTAATTTAAGATATGAGAATGTAGCAAAACAGGTGACATAAAATTTGGTACAATATATTAATTGATGGACGCAAAACATTGACTTCTTTCTCATTTTCAGAAATATTTTCTTAGAAGTTTGCCCAAAAAAAAAAAAAAAAGAAATAGTTTCTTAGAAGAGAACGGAAAGATGACAATAATCTTCGAAATTTTTGATTGCTGAATTTTGTTTTTAAAAAAAAAAGAAAATCAAAACTAACATTGAGAGAAATTATAATTGTTAATTTTATGGTCGTTTGAGATTGATGTTGAACAGTTACAAATTACAACACTAAAGTATTTAGTAAAAATTAATTATTGTAACTTAAAAAATATGTTGATTTTATTTTTTACTTACATAATTAAAAAATTATTATATTTTTAATAATTTTATTAAAATTATTATTTAAAATTTATATTTATTATATATTATTAATTTTTATTACATAATTATTATTTTTTTACAATACCTATAGTATCTCAATTTCACACAGGATTTTGATAAAATTTTGATGGATTTTTTTAAAGAGAGACAGACAATTGACGTTTGGAAGTTTTTAATAATAATGAGAACTGAGAGGCTACATGGAAACAACTCATCGAGAACTAACAAAACAAAGATTGTAAGAAAAAACTCGAGAAGGTCTAAGAAAACTTTTTCAAGTACGTCCAAGACGACAACTTGGAAACTCTTGTCTTCAATGATAAAAATATTTCTTAATTAATTCCTTGAATTAACTACGTTGAAATAGACATAAAGTATTCATTAACAATAATTCTGTTGGGCTTGTGGCGTTCCAAAGGCAAATAAGCGCTTTTAATAATCTCAGTTGTCCCTAGCATTAATTATTGATCATCATATTCATGCAATTTTGTAAATTTTACAAGAACTGATGTTACAACAACAGTATCATTTTTGGGCATCGTATTCATTACATGCTCCACATTAACAGAGTAACATAATTCGATCATTAACCATTGATCACGGAGTTTAGGCTGATCTCATGATCCTCAAAAAACGACCATAATATTCCCAGTTATGAAAATGTTGCGTTTGGATGAAAATCAACCCATGTGCACAGTGCACTCACTCAATGGCACGTAGACACCCAACGAGTTCGAAATGTTCATTAAAGTTAGTTAAAATAAAAATAATAATAATAATAATACGTAGCCCAAGAGGATTTGTGCTGACAGCATGTGCAAGCTATGCAACCCATTTCATTCAAAAATATAACAATAAGATAAAACTAAAATAACATAAAAAGAAAATCCCACATGGCAAACCATACCCAGATGCCAATAAGCTTATCTTTAGATCATATACTATATATTTGACATGATTAAACTAAACATAAGATCCATCCATGATGGATATAAATAATATCAAACAACCATAAAGTTGGACACATCCAGTATATTTGATAATAAATTCCTTCGCTAATGGCCCCACCCACCCTAACAAAAATTTGCAGATCAATCAGCCAATTTCATGTTACCCTGAACTTAATTTACTCATGCGACAACAAAAGAAAGTGAAAAATAAGACTTTCATTTTATTTTCTCTTTATGATCATCATCGCCTTCCTCGCAGTTATTAGCGTCTTCAATGTCACTGCCTTCTATAGGACTCTCCAATGCTCTCTTTTCTTGCTCCTCTTCTTCGTCATCTGAATTTTTCACGATAATCCCTCCATGTTTCACATTCTTTTCGGCTTTCACCTTCAAAGTCTCCAACAATTCCCTCACAGCCTTGCACTTATCCCTCTTGTTTTTAATCAAAACCTCACTAATATCAGCAGGAGTCATCTCAGCCTTACCAATAACATCCTTCAGTTCCTTCAGAGTTTCATCTTCCAAGTCACTTTCCTCATACCCCAAGTAATTCTTCAGCAGAATCAACAATGCAGGATAAGAACAATAGCTCATGAAAATATGCATGTCCATTCTGCCACTTCTAAGCAATGCAGGATCAAGCTTCTCAATGTGGTTAGTAGTAAACACAAAAATCTTCTCACTCCCGCAGCAAGACCATAACCCATCAGTAAAATTCAACAAGCCTGAAAGAGTAATTGAATTATTACCCTCTTCACCGCCGACTGAACCTGACCCACATCTCATTTCAGACTCATAGTAATTACCATTTCCACAATTACCCCTCGAACCTGACCCATTACTCCTCTTATTCCTATTACTCAAACTGATAGAACAATCAATATCTTCAATCACAATAATTGACTTTGAACTTGTTTTCATTAGCAACTTTCTCAGCTCAGAGTTGTTGTGCACTTCAGTTAGTTCGAGGTCATAAATATCATAACCAAGATAATTAGCCATGGCAGCGATCATGCTAGATTTACCAGTACCAGGTGGCCCATAAAGCAAGTAGCCTCTCTTCCAAGCTCGCCCAGTCTTCTGATAAAACGACATCCCGTTTGCAAAGTCTTTCAAATCCTCCATTATCTCAATCTTTTTCTCAGGATCAATGGCCAGTGTATCAAAAGTGCTCGGGTGCTTAAAGGGCACGGATTCCCAAGGGTGGCCCCTTGAATCCAAAGACCCACCTCTCGAATTTGTATACAAGAGCCTGTCTTGATTCTTTCTTCTGATATCATTTGCCTTCTCCATTATGAAGTCGAGATAGCTGTCGAGGATCAAAGACTTGTCCTTTTTCTTGATCCGTAAAGTGAACCCACGTTTCTCTTCGGGTAACGGTCTCCAGGAAAACGTTTGAGTTTGTCTCGGAGATACAACGTGTTCCCAAAGAACGCTAACGCCGTTAAAGGAGTCGTAAATGGAGTCATTATTTGACAAGCCGAAGGTGATGGCACTTGAGTTGAGGGCACGGGTGAGGCTGAGGCGGCTGCCCGAGATTGAAACGGAGCTGCTTAAGTAGAGCTGGACGGCGTTGTAGAGCTCGTTGGTGTTAACGCCGTCAATTTCGGTGATATCGAAGTAGCAGTAGGAGTTGAAGATGTTGAAGATTCTGTTGAATAATTTGAGAGAAGCGAACCGGAGCTCTGGTGGGAAAATGACTTGGAGGAGGCTCTGGCAGAACGCCAAAACGCCAAGTAATGAGGCTAGTGATGTCCAATATTCTCTCATTGTGATTTGTGACGGCCAAGTTCCGATTTTGAGGTGAGATTTGTGAAGCAATGAGAGAAACGGGAAGTGGGTTGATTGAAGCGAAAGTATGGTGTTTTGTGGGTGAATTTATAGAGGAAAAACGAAGGGTTCAGGAATTCGAAGAGTGGGGGGAATAAAGCAAAAGGAAAAAGAGGAGCTGAAAAGGCCGAGGAAGTTTTCTTTTTTGTGTGGTGTGGGGGGGTGTGGGAGAACACAAAAAGGAGTTTTGGGGTTTGAGAGGTTTTGAGTTGTGGGGAGAGAGCAGTAAGTAACGGGGCCAATTGGATTTTTGAGTTATGAGGTTTGAGTGAGTTACAGGGGTTATTGTGGAACTTTCATGCGTGTACACACACAGTATTATTATTATTGTGGGTTTGAATAATAAGTTGCTTTTTGCTGATGATGCTTCTGCTTCTGCTTCTGCTTCAGTCGCTGCAAGAAAGCACTTGTAGGACTCTGAAATATGACAGCGAGAGAAGAGAGGTGTCATTTGTATGCTTCAAGTTCAAGAATAGATTATTTTTTTAAAAAATTGGTTCAAGATTAGGAAAAGTGACCGTGAATGAGCTTAAAATAAAATAAAATCAAATCAAATAACGAGAGGCTGCTTCTGCTGCAAATTTGCAGGACTGCAAAACAAAACAAGCAAGCAAACGAAGCAATTGCCCACTTGCGTGAAAAGACAATAATTTCGTTTTTCAATTTTTAACTAAATGTTTTTTTAAAAAACTGTGGTTATGTCTGAGAGATAGACGAAGGTAGTGTTTATTTTTTCGTTTTCAATTTGAATAATATAAATTTGGCTTAAATTTGAATAAATTTAATTCAAATTTATCTGAATACATATATACATGTTTATTTGTTTTTAAAATATTTAAATATAAGTGTTAAGTTATTTATTTTTTAAAAAAAATCTGAAATATGATATTTTAACATATATAACCTCATTAATATTAACAATATTTATATTTATTAGTTAAACACATGATAAGTTATAAATAAATTATTAGATTAGTAAAAAAAATTAATAATTTTTACCTTCACAACGCATAAAAAAATAAAATATATATCAAACAAACATATTTTTTTCATTGATATAGATACTTATAATATTATTTTTAGTATATTATATTGATATTTTTTTCTCGTTAATCAAATAAGTTAATCAATAATTGTTTAATCATTTGAATTAAAATTAATGCATTAAATAAATTTCAAAATCTATTATAAAAATAATAAATATAAATTCAAAGAGATGAGCTTATTATAAAATATATTCACATAGAGTTCTGTTATGTTTAAAATTCTCATTCACAAAAAAAAAAAATAATAGTTAAATACACGTACAACAAAAAAGGATAAATGATAAATGATAAATGATAAAATGATAATTTGTATAATAGAAAATAAATTTTTTAATAGCAGTATTAATGAGAAATAATATTAAAATTCAATTTAAATATTTTGTCATTTAAAATAAAAGTTAGAATATTTAACTTTTTTCATTCAGACCTAAACATCTTATAATCAGACATAAGTGATAAAAAATTAAACTAAAAACTATAAATGTCTAAAAATAATTAAGATTCAGACTTTAGACAAAAAATAAATAGCCCCTAAGTGTTGGATTCATTTTGAAATTAATAATTTATTTTATATTTGTCAAGCTTCACTTTAGATTAGATTATTGAATTAGCAATCTCAATTTACACATAGATTTAGTAGTATTAATTTTAAAAATAATTATTTATTTAATCAACCATTACTTGTATATCCAGTATATATTTAATTTAATAATCACTTTATCAAAATTTATCATGAAAATGAATAATACGAGTAATTAGTTTCTTTTATATATATTATTACCTAGCTTCTTGAGAAAATAAATCATATTTAAACTGTGTAATAAAATTATATTAAATGTTTAAATAGTCTTAATTTTATTTAATTTGATCTAATTTATATTTGTTTATTATAATTATGTTTACCTAATAACTAATTTTCTATTTATTTAATTTTTTATTCATTATCTTTTAAATTAATTTTAATAATTATTTTATTATTAAATTTTTCAAATAGTTCATATTTATATTTAAATGTCAATTTAAAAGATATTAATTTTATTCAAATATAATTTAGTATAACCCAATTCGTTATTGTACTAAATATAAAACAATATTATATAACATAATCTAATTTAATTAAATCTAATTTAATCCAATTATAATAATTAGTTCAATCTACTCTTACACGGCAAATCTAGCCTTAAAGCATGTACATCACTAACAGTATTTGATTGTAATGTAATATTAAAAGGAAATACTAAATGTAAACTTGTAATGTACCAAAAGACTACGGGTTTGTGGATCCAAGACCCTTCTTTCTTTCTTTCCAGTTTAGAGGAACAACATTCGTGAATAGGTTTCTTATTCAGTTATTCTTTCAGTCTTCACAAGCTTTCAATTATAATAAACTTAGACACAAGTCCAAATAAAAAGTTAGAAACAACTCAACTAGTCTTGTGCTTGCGTCAATATCAGGGCGTGGCTTCCCTCAATGCCATTACCCACTGTATTTAAAAAAAAAAATTTTGATGGAATCATAATATCAAATTATATATATATATATATATATATATATATTAAAATTACTATCAGATAAAATATATTTTTATTAAAATTATAACATAATTTTTATTATTTATCACTGTTCTGCATTAAAACAGATAACTATCGACTTATGTATAAAATAAAATGTTAGATTCTCCCTTTTTGTTGGTCAAAGCTTACAAAATATTGAAAGGCCTGCCAAAATTACTCCGTGCAGTTAATAAAATCTTGAAAGATTGAGGTTGCTTTTGAGTATAATCAATTGTTCACAGAGGAGATACGGTGAATGATTCTCTTTTCAGTCATTAATTTTTTGGAATTCTCAAAAATCAACTTGGTTTGAGGATTAAAATTGGGATTTCTTATTTTACTTCATCTTTAATTTTAATATATTACACGTGTCAAACTCTTACTGCGTTCTTTGTGTTAATTGTTGCGATGGGCACTGTGCACAAGGCTCCCTCCTCGTAGCGTGTCTGAAAGCTCTGAGAGACAGGCTCTCTGATTTAATTTAATTTAATTAGTAATTTTTTTTCTTTTTTAATTTAATTAATTCAATTCATTTTAATGAAAGTATTTAGTGGGTCATTAAATCACGCTCTCTGAGGTCGCACGTGTTTCAAACAGCTGTTGTTATTGGAATAATATATTCAGGGGATTATTATCAGGTATCTTGTGCATGATGTTTGACCTAAATACACATGGCCATGGGTATAACAAATTTTAAAATTACTTTTTTTTTTTCCAATCTAGAATGAAAGAAATCTCTGATGATAGTGCATTTTCTTAGTTAATCAATAATTGTAGGCGAATAAAAAATTAAAGATAATTTTACGATTCGGGCGTTTATTTTTTTATAAAATTAAGATTAGTTGAAAGTAATTAAAAATAAATTATTATTAAAAATAATTATATATATATAATTTATGAACGACGTCTTAACTTCAACGAAACGAGAATAGCACACTCACAAGTGATTGCATTATCTGGTCCGATAACAGTTAAGCCCATGCTTTGCTCTGGTTGGAGGCAGGCTCGCAAGTCACAAGAAGTAACTCTTACCAAAATATAAAGATACCAGCAAAGAAGCAGGCCGCTGGATGGACCAGGTGATGCTGACGCGAGAGAGTGTGTCAGAGGACGTGATAAGAATCAAATCCCAATTCTCGTCACTTTCGCACATTGCAATTTTTTTTTTTTTTTTTTTTTGGTTCATTTTGTTCGCTTATTAGGACAACTGACCTACAACGCACAAGCGATTGATTAAAGTCTAGGGCACACTGTCCTAGATTCTTTTATCTGAAAAGAATCCCTCTTAGGCTCGCGTTTTTTTCTTTTCTTTTTTTTAATTAATTTTTTTAATGCATTTAGATTTTCATCAATTAATTTTGGACAGGATTTTTCTGTCTTGTTATCTTACGTACGTATAAAATATATTGTTTTCATATAAATAATATATAAATATTATTTATGTAAAAAAATATATTTTATATATATGTAAAATATAAATACTATCCTAGATTCTTTTATCTAAAGAGAATCTCTCTTAGGCTCGCATTTTTTTCTTTTTTTTTAATTAATTTTTTAATTTATTTAAATTTTCATCCATTAATTTTAAATAATATCTTTATATTTTATTATTTTATATATATTCTCCTCACATAAATAATATATAAATATTATTTATATAAAAAAATTATTTCTTTTTAAATATAAGTGACTTGGCTGGCGCTGCTGGACAAAAAATTCAATCAGCCCCATCTGCTGCTCACAAGTGTTTGCTACAGGTAAAGCTGAGCTCAACCACCCAGCAAAGCAAAGAAAAGTTCCTACCCCCGTTGACGGGTTCGGTTTTGACGCACGTTTCAGTTTTCACGCTGAGTGAAAGCGCAAAATGATAGTAAAATGCAGAGAACTGAAAAGGATTGTACGTAGAGCCTCAGCTGCAGCTGCTCACGGTTCACGTAAACCAAACTATACTTGCTGCTGTAACAGTAGCATATCGGTAATTATTTTGCAGGCATCAATCATAATACAAGGAGCGTTACAACTTGGAAGTTAAAAAGATGAAAGGGTAAAAAATAATAATAATAATAAATAAAGAAATTTGACTTTGCTAGATGAATTCTTGATAGGAAGTGATGTAACGAGTTCAGAGTTTTAAAGTGTTTTTTGAGTTTGATCTGTAATAGCCCATCTTAATCATTTTTTCTCGGGGAGCTATACTTTGCAGATTTACCTAGAGATAAAATCGACATGAAAAACAGGTGTGAAAAAAAGAAAAGAAATGAAAATGAAGGTAAAGCTTCGGTCCAAGTTCGTTTTGAATAAGGATCTTGACATTCAAATTTGAATAAAATACACACGATAATGGTGGTTATATGATAAAATTATGAGAAAAACATAACAATGATTGATATAAGATGTTTAAAAGTTGAAAAAATTTTGGATCATGAAAACATTCAAATTCGATTTTAACACTTAAGGGGACTCGTCTGGGTCATTAACATGCTTAAAATAAGCCTTTCCAAGTCATCAGTCCCCCTAGTCAATCAATTGTACGGGCATGGGCCACCCGAAGCATCGGTTTGCCTAATCCATTTTGTGGAAACTAGAATGCTTGCCCCACTGTTAGTTTATCATCTTCTTGCTATTATTTCTTTTTCAAGATGTTAGTAACTGCACAATATGAATCTCTGTAGGCATTATTTTAATATTTTCCATATTATTGACCAATACACCGTATTGTTTGAATTATAATAATAACGAATTTTAGTTTAGGCTTCTTAGCCGTCAGCCCTAAGAATATATTTCCTCCTTTCGGGCAGATTAGTACAGAAGCAGAGTCCATCAACTAATTGAGAAAAAAATTGAAAATCAATACAATTTGGTGCAAAATTATGTAGCGGAACATCTAATTGTTTTTGTGAGGTTCGAACAAAAATCAACTTACCAAATATATAGAGCACACAGACTTCAGTATTCTTGAAAAAATCAGTAGATATCATCATCAGAAATATATGCCAACCACAGCCGAAGGCATTAAAACTGAATCTCCATTCAACAGTTTCACACCTTTGCAGTAATTGTCATTTGCTTACAAACAATTGCAGCTTGAGCTATATGGACCAACACTCCAAAGAATATGATACATGCACAGAGCCGCAGAGAAGTTCAATACAACTAGTATAATAATATTTTGTAATATTAAGTAGATCTAGTCTCCAAGCATTTCAAGTAAGCAGAAGTGTCAAAAAATTGAATTAACATAAGAGAGGGATAAACCAAGGCACAAAATTCCTATATAACTACAAGTGAGTTACAATTGCATATTGGAATACCCTATAACAGGCACCATCACATTAATCAATGGCAATGATGAGAAAACCAACAGAGACATACATGAGAAAGACAGGGTAGAGGGCCAGGGCTTTTCTTCTGGGGTTCACGGCAGAACTCATGAAAGGATATGCAGCCCATGAGCTCCAAGCCAGTGTCACACACACTACAATCACTTTCACTAACACGTTGTCCTTCAACATGCATATTAAGGCTCCAATATCAAGAGGGAATAGACAATAACCCAGCAGACTCAGACTCTGAAAGAAAATTATGTGTCCACCCTGAAACAATGTAAATACTCACCCAAGTCAATCTATACTTAACCACATATGCAAGATTTCAAATTTAAATATTTTAACGTAATGGATATTCAGTGTTTACCCTGAAACAATGTTTAATGTTCACCCAAGTCAATGTATACTCAATCACATATGCAGGCTTTAAAATTTAAAGATTACAATGTAATGCATATTCAGTGTTTTTGAGTTTCTCTTGTACATATAAGAATAATGAGTTGATTTAAATCCAATAACTTGCAGCATCTAAAAGGAAGCAAATTGGTAAGAGAGAGAGTGCCACGCGCACAAGAGACACAGAGAAGGAGGGGGTAGTAGAGAGAGAGTATTACCAGAAGCAGAACATTCAGGGTCAAGATCACAGCACCAGCAGCAAGTAGTGCAAATGCAACAGCGAATACCTCAGACTGGAAGAAAAGTAGGCAAAATTAGAAACTGTGTCCACAGAAAAACAACTGATTGTTCTAAATGAATGAAATTTCATGATCTGTACTTCAACAGAAAAAATGAAATATCATGAATGCAGCAAGTGAAGAAGATCGCTATAAACAACTCTCTCTTAGGTGGTCATCACATTGAGAGAAGAACATTTTAAAATAGGAAACTCGCCACCATAAGCTGACAAAAATTCGGACATCTATATGCGAATACATGTCAACCTAAAAAGTAAGACTCCTACTATATAGTGTGGCATATGACAATATTCGTTCGTAGATAAGGGCAGGGGTGTTGCTAATATCATGTATTTCCTATATAACAAAAATCAACAGAAATAAAACTGTAGGAACCACAAAGTCCATATGTACGTATGGATGTGAAATCTTGGCATGCAATGCACTTATGTTTTGATGCAGGCCGGTTTGAGGGAAACACAGGCTCATGAAGGTAATTCAATCAGATATAAATGCAGTCATGGAATATCTGGATTCCTTTTACGTGGTTCTTGTCAACAGTACAGTATTGCAGTTACATTAACATTTATCTTCTAGAAATTGAGCGCATTTATTTATTTATTTTTTAAATCCTTTTCTGCTTGTTTAACTTTATTTTTAAGAGTTAATCCTGCACGCTACCCATGTACTTGGATTGCACTACCTTCATATTTCAAAATATAAAAATCCCCACAATGTTGGCAAACAAGCATTGACCAGAAATTTACTAAAATCAACCAAAAGCTTGACAAGAGGTCAGAAGCAGGAAGCTGAAAGACCCAAGGACTTTAGATGTCCAGTATTTCTATCTTACAAGCAACTCCAACGATGCCACTAGTAATGCATAATGGTTATAACATAATAGAAGCTGAATAAAGACATCAAATAGAGAATATAATGGAGTTAGTCATACAGCAGAAGATTCCTCTGATAATACAAAATGTATTAGGGGAACATACAACTGAACAAGGCCAGACCTCTGGTTAAGATATTGCTATTGCATAGTATATATCATAACTGACTTCTAGGTTATGCTGGAAAAAAAGGTACCTCATTCAACGGAGATGAGACCAACATATTACCACAGTGAGCAAAAAATAGACAAAAACAAATAATTACAAGGGTCCAGCCAATTAAACGTCTACCGTACATTATACCATTCCAAATCATAATTAACACAATAGCTACAGTTGAATTTCCAAAAAAGAAAAAAATAGTGAGAGCAGGAGAGAGAAAGATGAAACACTGACTCAATCTGATTAAGCCTCAACGGGAAAAGCCATATCATACAACTTTGTCTCATGCCATAGGACTGCTTTAGGAACTGGGATTGAAACGAGACAGGTAAATATTAGCTGCAAATTGGACACATAGCCTCTTTGTCATTTAGAGATCCTCCTGACCAATATTTTTTGCTTAAAAAAATATCATCCCAAAGACACCTTCAAATCATAAACTTGGAGCTATACAAATCAAGACCATGTCTCTCAAAGGAAACATTAATGATGAAATCATTTAAATTCATCCATTAATAATTTTTAACACATTATGCGGTCACCTCACTCCTTATAGTTACACTGTTTGATGCTTTTACATATAATTAAACTACTGAAGCCAAAATATTTTGTCATCTGGTTCTGATTCAGTTTATTTTTTTGAGGACTTGAGTATCGACCTTGACCAAAATGCAAAACCCACTTTTTCATTCTTTCATTTCGACATAAACTAAACACTGGTATCACAATGTAAAGCCAGCCTGAAGCATGGAATAGCAAAAAAGCTTCCGAACAAAAGTTACATAATAGGTGAAATGTATTGTCTCAATTAAGCTGTCTCAAGATTAGGGTGAAACCTAACTATACCAGCCACAATGTCCACAGCCATCAACTTAAAGTCATCCAAATCTTTCGAATAATACAATCGCAAGTTATAATCATACAAAGAGTGATAACCCAAACCGATCACAAAACGCAGATGATCATTTCCTATACTAGCCAAACTGTTACATGTCAATTGCTGCATAAACTGAAACTGCCTACTAAACAGCATCTATGCTATTGTAAAACGAAGGCTTAGACAACAGAAAAGATATCGATAGGACTAAAATTCAAAAGACAGAAAGTTGACCTTCTTGACAGAGGCTGACCACGAAAGAGTGAGTCCCAAAAACACTATAAAGAAAAAGGGACCCCACAGATCCCAATCTCTAAGCGCCTTGCCGGGGTCTTCCCTGAATGGATTCGGAAACACAACGAGCTTCAAATTACTCACAATTCGCGACAGATCTCTCTTGACAGTGTCCCAAACCGGCTCCGTCAGCGTGTTCGGGGGCGAGCCGAACCCAGTCGAGGCGATGTTAGGGCGGGAACCGCCAGAAATGGTGGAGGGTGGGAGAGGGGGAGGGACGGGGACAGATGGCACCTTCTGATTGGAGGAGGTCGGGGGAGGAGGAGGGATGTTTGACTGGATGAATGGTGCAGAAGAGACCGGTATGGTCGCCGGCCGCGGCGGGCTAGGGGGCTGCGCCGGGAGGACGGCGGCGGGGCTGGCGTTGATTAGGTTTTCGATCTCGTCGATGTCGGATTGGGAGGACGCGTGGAGAGGTATTGTATCGCTGTGCGGGTTCGACATTTTCTAAGAAAATGTTTTACGCTTATTAAATTTTCTCAGGAAAGTGACGAGATCTAACAAGGAATTGGCAGATCTAGAGAGGGAAGCCAGACTGAAAGAGATCAAACGAAGTGATTTTTATTTTTTAGTGCGGAAGCATTTGGAATTTTTGATTTTCTGTAGGATCTGGCTCGGGGTCCGCATCATGCAAATTTTGAGTCTACTGCGAATATTTCAAACGTCGTCGTCGAGACGACCCCCAAAGGGGAAAAATGAAAATTTGTGGGGGGTGAAAATGAAAATAGAGACAATAACAAAAGTTGTTTTTCTCGCTATTATTATTACTCATCTCAAAAGTAGTTTATACGTAGTTTTTCACATTTTTGGGCTTGAATTCCATCTTCTGATAATATTTGGGCTATAAATTAGTCACGTCTTTGTTGTTAAACAGTACCAAACTTTTCATTTAAAATTGCATATTAATTCTCTAATTTAATTTAAACAATAAATCGAATATGTTTTTATTTTTTTCATCTTATTTAAAATTTAGACAGCAAGTATGTATATAAATAAAGCAATGATTATTTATTATTATTATTATTTCAGAACGAGCATCATTCAATATTTATTTCAGTTAATGTATTTTTTTTGAATTACATGAGATTAATACTCAGATTACAACTAATATTATATGATATTTACAATCAGACAATTATTGGGACTAATTTCTATTAATTCTTATATAGCACTGCCCATATTACATATTACAACTCATATTATATGAGATTTACAATTGATATTTAAATCAGATAATTACTGGGACTAATTTACATTAATTCTTATATTTACAAGTCATATTATATGAGATTTATAACTGATATTTACAATCAGACAATTACTGAGACTAATTTACATTAATTCTTATATAGCACTGCCCAGATTACAGATTACAACTCATTTTTTATGAGATTTACAACTGATATTTAAATCAGATAATTACTGGGACTAATTTATATTTACATTAATTCTTGTATAGCACTGCCCAGATTACAGATTACAACTCATATTATATAATATTTACAACTGATATTTAAATCAAATAATTATTGAGAATAATTTATATTAATTTTTATATTGACAACTCATATTATATGAGATTTATAACTGATATTTAAATCAGATAATTACTGGGACTAATTTACATTAATTCTTATATAAGACTTTTCAAATTTTATATTACAACTCATATTGTATGAGATTTAAGACTAATATTTACAGTCAGACAGTTACTAAGACTAATTTATATTTACATTAATTCTTATATAGCATTGCCCAGATTACAGATTACAACTCATATTATATAATATTTACAACTGATATTTAAATCAAATAATTACTGAGACTAATTTATATTAATTTTTATATTTACAACTCATATTATATAATTACTGCGACTAATTTATATTTATATTAATTCTTATATAGCACTGCCTAGATTACAGATTACAACTCATATTATATAATATTTACAACTGATATTTAAATCAAATAATTACTGAGACTAATTTATATTAATTTTTATATTTACAACTCATATTATATGAGATTTATAACTGATATTTAAATCAGATAATTACTGAAACTAATTTACATTAATTCTTATATAAGACTTTTCAAATTTTATATTACAACTCATATTGTATGAGATTTACAACTAATATTTACAATCAGACAGTTACTAAGACTAATTTACATTAATTCTTATATAGTATTGTCCAAATTTACCCTCTCTAAAATTCGAGGGGTGTTTACTTCATTCAAATTTCGATTTCGAAAGAGAGAAGATTACCTTCACTTAATTATATATTATAATTAATGAAGAAAATAAGTTCCTATATGCATCGCGGGTGATCGAACCACTACGCTCATAGTTGTGAATATATAATCTTGATCACTGGAATAAAGCCCAATAATTTTCAATTGATGCATTTTAATTGACAACGAAGCCGATTTTTGCTCTTTCGAACTTCAAAGTTTGGGTCATGCTGCAACCTTCGGCCCCAAGTTTTAACTCTTTACGCACAACTGCACAAGGGCTTTACTGGCAGCGCGACCGCATCAGTCAAAAGTGTCGAACCCCCCAGCCGCCCTAAGTGCCAAGTGCCAAGTGTCAAGTGCCAAGTGCCAAGCCAAATGCTGCTGTTCAGAGTTGATCAGCTGAAAAATTAAATTTTCTTGAAAAAAAAAAAACAATACAATATATTAGTTGTCAATTAAAGGAAGGTACATATATCTCGTAGTAATTGACCATGCAGTGACAGAGCAAAGCCGCTATATTGTTGGTGTCTATGCCCACTGAAAGAAAGAAACCGAAAGTTAGCCACCTTTTTACACTCCCTTCTCCATTCATGCTTTTCACATAGGAAAATACATAAAGGCAAAAAAACAAAGGGTCTAAATGCCTAATATTAATATTAAAAATAAGCCGCAACAGGTCCATTTCACATGAAATATGAATGAGATAATCCAAACTTTCTATTTTTTAATTTTTAATTTTTAACTTTCATTTTTTGGTAATATATAGTAAAAATAATAATAAAATTAAAAAAAATTAAAAGTAAGGTGTTGCTTATTTATTAGTCTGAAATTTAAAACAAACATATTACTCAAATATTTCATTCAAATTTATTTAGATTTCAGCTGAATAGTTTTGGAAAAAAAGAAAGAAATCTAATCCAACTTTTTGTTTCTTTTCTTATTATAGAAATAGATATATTCTTAAAATTTGTATATATAGAAATAGAAATAATCAAAGTTTTGACTGAATGTACTCTTCATCCAACATAAAATTCCAACTTGTAGCTGTCATAGAACACGCTAATCCAATTTGATACGCAAATTTCTCTTATATAAGTAATAAACTGCCGCAGCAACTTCCTATTACTTAAGTAGATATTTATAAATCTATCCACGCATCTTCTTGATGATACTCAGTCAAAAAAGTTCCTCAAACCCCCCACATCGCTTTCTCTTTATATATAAGTTTGCCTCAGCCAAATTCATTCATCAAGATTAGCCAATTTGAATTGATCGACATGGTGCCAATGCTAAGCCGCTTAAGGAACGCTGTGAGGAAGGTGAAAGTCTTGCTGAACCTGAGCCTTCATCGCTGGCGCATAGCCTCCTCAATGATCGGGGCTTCAGGGGGCAAACGGCGGCTGAGTTTTAACGACAGGCCAGGTTTAAGAGCATGCACCGATGATAATTATGCGGACGAGTCATCACCTGATTCAGCATCAGCAGGCCCTCGCTCTCACAGCGGGGGATCACTTCACAGAACCATTAGCTATCCGTCCGAAGATGATATCGATAAGAGAGCCGAAATGTTCATTGCAAATTTTCATAGACAGCTTCAGATTGAGAGACAGATTTCTTTGGAGCTCAGATATTGCAGGGCAAATAGCTTCGAGTATATGTCTCCTTGATCTTTTTAGATGACTTCTTTTTGGAAAATCCGCGATGGAGCCTGTGGTTTTTATTTTGGGCAGGTTAATTTTTCCATTACAATTAAGTTTTTTTTTCTTTCTTGGGATTTTTGGGTTATGTTGTGGGATTGGATTTTGTATTTCTTCTCTCCTGTTGTTTTATTCTTTCATTGATTTATGAATTTGCACAGAGGAATAATTTAATGTAATTCATATTTTATTATGAATATGTATCAGTTATATATGTTCAATTTGATGATTAGGCAATAATAGAAGATTACAGATAATTAACTAACATGATCTCTTTTCTTAAATATTGCATTATACTTTTACTGGTATCACAATTGAAAAATACGTCGAAACCCTGTCATGATGGGCAGCAGAAAAACTTTTAATTTTTGCACTAAAAAGGTTTAAGGCGAAGAGTTGGGAGTACTATTATATACTGTATTGTATAATGGCAGAGATACAGCACACGTTTTAAAAGAGAGCAAGAGATCACGAGTCCACTGAAGTCACAGCACCGTTTACGAGCTCTGTTTCTTATCACAAAACAAAGGTTTGGGTGTGAATTAAGAGCTTTTAAGCGAGAAAATATTGTGACTAAGTTCGAATTATAGTTATATTTGTCCTTTATCGTAATTACAAGGAGGAGGAGGATAATGATTAATGAAGAGGTGCCAATTGCAATACTCTTTGATAAATTTGACAATATTAGAGCTAGGGGCGGTAATATGGGTCAGAATTTATTTATTCGATTCGACTCGATTCGATACGAATTAAATGGGTTTGGTTTGAAAAAATTGATTTGTTTAGTAAATGAGTGAATTTGATTCAATTCGCTAATTAAACAAATCTAATCCAGATTTAAAGATATTGATTCGTTTATTCGTTTAAGATTCGTTTAATAAGCGAGTCATAAACGAATCGAATACATGTCGATTCGTTTAATTAAATTACTTTTTTATCCTTAAATTTATTTAAATTTTTTTAAAATTTGAAGGTTAATATTGTAATTTGGATGACTGTATATTTAATCCTAAAATATGGTTTGAGTTATTTGTATTTTGTTGTAGGATTTTAAATTTGTGGTATTTTTAAATTTTATTTTGCTTAATTTTATTTATTAATTATATTTTTCTAAACGAATTGTAAATGGATTTTGATTCAATTTGATTCGTTATGGATTCATAACAAGATAAATAAATAATAAACAAATCTGGATTTGATTTGTTTATTAATTCTACTAAACGAATTAAACGAATTGAAGCGAATATTCGTTTAATAAACAAATTGAATCTAAATCCTGATATTTCAATTCATTTAATAAATAGATCGAATCTAAATCAGTAGAATTTTAATCCAATTCGTTTACGATTCGATTCGAATTCAATTCGTTTATTCATTTTGCGTGCTAGTGGAGAGAATGGGCTAAACTCTAGGCCGAGCTTCCGGCCCAATACGTGACTTAAGGGCAGAATCCAGTCCGGCAATTTAAGGGTCTTAAATTAAGAAAGGTCAATGTATTCACATCCGACGGTTGCTGTTGCAACTTGCAAGCACCATCAAGATTAAGCGCACCGCACAGTCGCTGTGGCTCTGAGCCGTTTCTGACTTTGTTTGTGCTTTCGGACGTGGCAACAGGAAGAGAGAAAATGGGAGGAGGAGATCATGGCGAGAGCGTTAAGTACAATGGAATGACCTTGCACAAACCCAAGCGATGGCACAGCGTCACCGGCAAGGGCTTGTGCGCCGTCATGTGGTATCCGGCATAACCCTAATTTTTGTTTTACATTTTAGATTAATTCTGTTACATCACTCGTTTATTTATGAACATAAAACCGGCGATTGAATCTAATTGTTTTGGCTGTGCCATGCTCCGATCCAAATGCTTTCTTGAAACCCATCTGGAGGCTTTTGATTGGTTGCGAGTTTAATTAAGATTGAATAGCGGAAAATTAAAAGCTTTATACTTTCGGTTTTACGGCTCACCCCAATTGTAGTTGTACTAAATTATATTGCCACTCTTTGTTGGATAATAAAGATGTTAGAGCTCCTGATGAAAAAAATGAAAAAATTACAATCTGTGTGGGAGAAATGGTAAACCTTTTGGTTATTGTTATTTTATTAGTTTGCTTCTAGAATTTGAACATTCATGAAGTTGATAATTTTAGTGCTCTTTGTGTGCTCTTTGTTTCAGGTTTTGGGTTCTCTACAGGGCTAAGCAAGATGGTCCTGTAGTTTTGGTAAAGACTCATTTTTGTTTCATCTTTCTTTTGTGAGTGAGTCCTCTGTGTTGCTTGTATTTGATGTTCTTTTTGTTTTCATCAGGGTTGGAGACATCCTTGGGAGGGCCATGATGACCACGGCCATGGGCATGATCATTAGGTAGTACTCCTATTTTCACTTGTAGTTTTTGACGATGAGTTATACAATTATATAGCTAGCTCGATATCTGTGAGTGTGAACAGCTTTTGTATGTCAAGATATTTTGTATATCACTATCTGTGTATGGAGCTTTTACTGCTTTATTTGCTTATTGATGCTCAAATCCATAACTTTCTTTCTCTTCAAAATAGTGAACCATAACACCAACTGTATTTGATCCTTCTCATATAAAGCACTGACTGCATATTGGTTGTCCTCCTTAGGTGTGTTTTTCTAATGATAGGAGCTAGGATTTTGGCATCACTCAATGAGGAAATTTTTGATGCTCAAATCCATAACTTTCTTTCTCTTCAAAATACTGAACCATAACACCAACTGTATTTGATCCTTCTGATATAAAGCACTGACTGCATATTGGTTGTCCTCCTTAGGTGTGTTTTTCTAATAATAGGAGCTAGGATTTTGGCATCACTCAATGAGGAAATTTTAGAGAGAAAAAGGCATCACTTGTATGTGCTGTCAAATCATTTCTCATTGTTGGTTTGGTGTTATCAGACTTGATTAAATATATTCTCATTTTTCTGAAATTTTGCTTTAGATACGAAGTGGAATACTTCAACACTGATTTTTCCTTTTTATT
The DNA here is from genome assembly GCA_030444775.1 of Atalantia buxifolia. NCBI lineage: Eukaryota > Viridiplantae > Streptophyta > Magnoliopsida > Sapindales > Rutaceae > Atalantia > Atalantia buxifolia. Next base: position 20,433,101 of record CM059834.1, on the reverse strand, counting down.
TTCAAAAAAAGAAGTACTAAGGTACATGACCCCTTACGCAGTTGGCTGGTTTGGAGTATAATACAACTTACTATTTCATGGATTCTAGGTTCATCATTATGGTTTTGATGGAAATAGACCATTATGGAATTAATTTTTTGCCTTGTCACCCCCTTTGCCTGTTCCTTTTTCTTTCTTCTTTGATATTATGATTTGGAAAACATGAACTATAAGTAGTCATTCAATTATTTAGAATGTTCCCATGTTTTGCTGATTTCTTGCACTTGATTATGGTGAAGAGTGGGTTTAAACTCTTGGTCAACATTATGCATTTCATATTACTGCCTTCTTTTAGATGGGTAAGTGAGCTAGATAATGAACTGACAGAGAAGTGATTCTAAGTTGTTCTCATCTATCAAATGTTGGCCGAAATCAAGAAAAATGATTATTTTGTGTTGATTGCAGGTGTCCTGTTCTTTTGGTGGATTCTCAGTACCAATGTTGTTTGGAATATCTCTGCTGTTTTCCTTCTGGTCAATAATCTGTGGCTGTGATGGGCATCTTGCCATGGACATCAAATTTCATGTACTTGGTATATGTACACAGTGTGCTTTGGTTTTGAATGTTTCAGTCGTTAAGCGAATTGAAGCCTAAATTCGTGGGTTTTGCTAAGTTACTTCTGAAGTAACTTACAGCCTAAGCAGAATGGTGCAAAAACTATTCAACATTTGCCCTTCGCCCTTTTTAAGCATCGGGATTGGAACCAAAATGGTCACGAGGTGCCGAATTTCCGTGGCAAATTGGTCCGCCAATCAAACGTTGACACGTATATTCATTTAGAAACCAGAACCGGCTTTCCTTAAAGAAATGCGCTTTGATTGTTGAAATTGAAATATTCTTGTTTAATTGGAGTTCAACAAATGATATAATATCTGTAATTGACCAAATTTATAAATTATAATTAAATAATGATGCTTTCTTGGATCACAAACAAATCGAGCTGCCATGGATGGTTCAGAAAGCACTTTGCGCGGGTCAATGAGGGTTGCTTTAATTCAAGTATTGTGAGAAGCACTTTAGGTCTTGAAGCAAGCCATGTTCATGTAAAAGTACCTAATAAAAGAGAAAGTTGGCTTGGTTTTACTTAGGCAACGTCCAAAGAATAACTAAATTTATATATAGCCGGCAAAATTTGGTTCAATGCCACCATTTAGGCTGCCATTTTCTTTTTCACACACGGATTTGCAAATTCTATGCATAAATAAATGCGAGATATAAGCCATAAAGTTATGGAAATGAAGGGCACTATATCTAGCTGACAAAAAAATCCTTGGTGGTTAAATAACTTTTATCAAGTAAAATTAATTATTAGAACCATCAAATAGTTTAATAGTAAATCAATTGTGAAAAACAGTTCGAATCTTTTTATTTATTATCGAAGGTTAATTTTTTTTCTAAATATTTAGATATATTCAACCTATTAAAGACACAGTTATCGGATATAAAGTTGTACAGGAGGTTTCCATAAATTTGTACATTTATACTGTAATGATAATAGAGAAAAGAAAATTAATTGCTAACTTTTGCAGAATTTCAGCTTAAAATCTTGAATCGCGTTGCCTCTTGGAGCCAAGGACATAATGGTATATTCACTCATTTGATTAATAAAATCACTTCATGCTTTCTCCCATTCACTCATGCTTTTTTTCCACCATCACCTTCCTTAAAGTTGATGAAAAGTCAAATTGGTAGTCTCAAGTTCACGAAACTGACCATCTTAGCTAGCAAGGCCAATGCGTTCCATTCAAGAAATGCTTCAGAATTTATTAACATCACCGATCACATTCACATGCAAAATCAACACCCTCTCCATAACCTCAATCCAAGCTCAATTTACGCAAACCAATAATGAAAGCCTCAACCTCAAGGCCATACCAACGCCAATTCATTGTCTCGTCTTTCTTCTTCATCTTGTTTCTTTGCGTCATTGCTTCCATCAACGAAGTAAGGTTCGACGGCTTACTCAAATTCGGCCGTTGCGCTTTTCTCAAATCTTCATCTCATCTATCCAACGATTCCTTCTCGAATGCCAGTGATACTATTGCCACAAACTCTTCATCAGAAGATATCCGGATACTCATCGGAATCTTGACACTCCCAGATCAGTACCACCGCCGGCATTTTTTACGTATGATTTACGGCACACAATCTCCAACTGGTGCACAAGTTGATGTGAAATTTGTGTTCTGCAACCTAACAAAAGAAGACCAAAAGGTACTCGTCGCACTAGAGATCATGCGTTATGATGATATTATTATTCTCAATTGTAAAGAAAATATGAATAAAGGCAAAACCTACACTTATTTTTCGAGCTTGCCGGAAATTTTTAACACATCAGACAGACCTTATCCTCCCTATCATTATGTGATGAAGGGTGATGATGATACTTATATTCGGCTAGAAAATTTAGTCAAATCATTGGTGCCATTGCCTAGGGAGGATTTGTATTATGGGTATGTGATCCCATGCCGTAGCATGGACCCTTTTGTGGATTACATGTCAGGCATGGGGTATTTAGTTTCTTGGGATATTGCTGAGTGGATTAGGGACTCGGATATACCAAAAAATCATTTAGAAGGGCCCGAGGATAAGGTCTTCGGCGAATGGATCCGAGAGGGTCGCCGGGCGAAAAACCGGTACAATGCCAAGTGGTCCATGTACAATTTTCCGGTGCCACGCACGGCGTGTACCCATGAGCTTTGGCCGGATACGATTGCTGTACATTTGTTGAAGAATCAGGAGAAGTGGATTGAGACGTTGACTTATTTTAATGTCACTGCCAATTTGAAGCCATCGAAATTATATCATATACCTTAAATAAGGTAATAATTGACAAAGAGTTTATACCATTTCGTTTATTCTTTTGATATAGATTTTGCTGTAATTCACAAATTCAATCGAATTTTTGAATATTGATTGTTGTAATTTAATTATCTGTTCTATTATTATCATTTACTCGAGGGAGATAAATTTTACATTGAGAATGAAGCAATCATTTCATTTTAGCATCTTATTGTTATCCCCAAATACATGTTCTGTTGGGCATCTCTTTCGTTTTTCGCCACCAAAGGCCACATACTTAGTGTTGAACTTTTCTTAGGGTCAGTATAGTAATTTTATAGTTTTTGAAATAATTATTGTTAGTTATACTAAAAAATAATTAGTTGTGAAGAGAATCAATTAATTATTCAGTAAAATTTATTTTTAAAAAGTGTCATGAGTTTTAAAAGTAACAGTATGTATTTGGTAAATCTTATTGTTAAACTATTGTAAAAATATAAATGATTGAATTGGATTGAATAATTTTTTTTTAATTCTATAAATATGTATAGAAAATATTTTTACTTTGTACATACAATAATTGATAACTAAAATAAATATTTTACTTTTTTATTTTGTTATCTCAATATAATTGGTAATAGTAAAATATCTTTAAAGTTAGAATTTTATTTCATAATTAATAATGATTTATATTTTTATAATATGTATGAGGATATATATGAAATTATATTAAACATAAGAATGATTCTTAAAATTAGACGAAAGTAGACCCTGTAGAGCAGCAGATAGGAGAGGTAGCTTGTAGACTCAAGCAATTAGCTCGGTGAAAACTCACCCCGTATTCCATGTGAGTTAGTTAACTTCGATTAGACTAGATTGACCCAGAGAGAAACCGGGAACGTACCCACAAGGGCACCTCTTATTTTTTAAAATATACTGTAAAATAAGATTTTACTAAAAGTGATTTTTTTAAAAAAATTTAGCAAATACTAAAATTAATTTTGAACTTCCTCAAAACAACCCTAATTAGGCACTTAATAGCAAATAAAGTTTCTCAAACCCATGATTTAGCCATCCAGGCCCTTAGTGAGCTACAAGAAAATTTTCCTTTTAATCTTTTTTAGATGAAAAATATAAACAAATTATTGTTTTTCAATTATTAATTTTATCATATTTATAATAACACAATTAACTTGGGGTACAAGAATGTTATATAAAAAAAAAACTTTTGAGTACAAGAACAAAAAAAGAGAAATTAAAAATTAAAAAAGAAATCCACGTGGACCAAGCGGGAACCCTAGAATCCTTGCAATAGCCAACGAAAGCCACCGGGGGGTCCAGCAGTCAGGAAAGCCCAAGTGAATCCAAGCCACCGATTCCAGGACATAACCGTAAATTCTGTAATGCACTTGTGATCTTTCTCACCTGGCGGTGACTGTACTACCGATGACGGACCAATAAAAACCCCTGCACTCTAAACATTCCCGGTAAATGAAGATCCACGTGTCAGCTGTCAAAGTCAATCAGCTGTGACCTAATCGCTGCCAACGCCAAGCCCCTTGACCTTCGCCTTGGCCTTGGTGAGAAAAAAAAAAGAAACAAAAAATACACTGCTAGTGCAAAATATCTTTTTCTCGCAAGCAAGCTGTCGCCTGAAGCGGTCCGAACAGCCGCTTTTCTCCATTGTAAGTCTTCTTCTTCATATGTAATTGAATTATTTGTTCATTTTTGCTTTTTCCAGCTTTATTGTTATTGATTTAATATTATATTTGCGTAATTTTCAGATTACAGTGTATTTTATCGTTTCTGAGAAGAGATGGGGAGCAATCCGGCACCGTTTTCTGATATTGGCAAGAGAGCCAAAGGTATATATTTGTGTTTAGGTTGATATATGGAAATTAAAAGAGAAAAAAGTGTTTTTTCTTTAAGTGCAAACTTGCATATTAATTTCTTTAAATGCAAACTTGCAAATTAACTTGATGGACTAAATGTAAGTTACAAACACTTGTGATGCAGTGGAGATGCTGTAATCAAATGTTTGTTATGAGCCATGTTATGGGCTCTTAAAGCTACATTACTTTGTTTAATGTTTGAATTTGAGCTATTTACTTGCTTTATTTATTAAATGCCATTTGCTTACGTTTGTGTGCAGACCTCTTGAACAAAGATTACGATTTCGGGCACAAGTTTACTCTGTCGGTGCCAAGCTCCACTGGCCTGGTATTCTCTGCTTCAACTTTTGCATTTTGCACTTGTGTTGCTGCATTTTCATTACCTATTTGTCTGAAGTGCTCTCTGTTTTAGTATCCAAACATACATTAATTTAGACCATTGTTTCCCTAGCTAGAACATGTCTCTTGTCTATGCTTAGAGAACCTAAACAGCTTTGAATACTGCACATTTTTCTGAGTGCTTTATCTTTATGTTTTTTCTCCTTGGGTATATACCTAGGCATGCGAAAGTTGTTCAAGACACTAATGTATGACTAAATATGTCATTCTGTAATAAGCTTTCACATGCTCGTTATTTTCAATATTTAAGGAATTTGGTTGGGAATGCTAATTTTGTATTACATGGTGCAGGGACTTTCAGCAACAGGTCTGAAGAAGGATGAAATTTTTATTGGTGACATAAATAGTGTGTACAAGAGTGGAAACACTACTGTGGATGTGAAAGTTGATACTTATTCTAATGTAAGTGAAGATTTTGCTATTCTTAATTGGGTTTGATGACGCATGCTATTATTCAGCATTGCAGAATAAATGCTTCGTGATTTAAATCTCTGGTGTGTATTCTCAACAGTTTTAACGTTTTCTGCAATGTCTACTTATCTGCAGGTATCTACAAAAGTAACCATGGTTGATATCTTGCCATCTACCAAAGCAGCTCTGAGCTTCAGAATACCAGATCACAAGTCTGGCAAGGTCAGTGATTTTACCCCTATTGTCAAAAAGGGATGCTCACGCTGCCTATAACTGTAAGAAATGCATTTAGTATTTCATTCATCTTTGCAGAGGAGATTGGGGTGAATTTCATCTTATTGCCAAGAATCATTGATCTCTTGAAAACTTAAGAATTATTAAGTTTCTTTAAGTGAGAGTAGTCACAAATGCGTTCTTTCGTATTTCCTAGTGAATGTAGTTGTGGTTTTGACCATTGATGGTAGAGCTGGAAATGTGAAGCTTAAGACATGTCAGATGAAGATTAGAAACACGGAGAACCAGTTATAATTCAGAAATTTTCATTTTACTGTTTGTGAGATCTATTTTACTTATTTCTTTAAAATGACCGAGTTGATTCATCACTACAACCTGCTTAGAAAATTGGAGAGGCAAGTTGGAGCAAGGCAATTGTTAGTTGGTGTAGTATGGGAAAGAGAAAATATTGATGTGTTGGATCGAAATTTATATTTGAGGGGGCTTTAAAGTTGAATTCCTTGGGCATTGGTCCAATCAAGACGAATTTGCTGTCTCAGGTCTTGTATATTTTTACGATCGCACATGGTAGCCGAAAACATTTACACTTGCAGCATGTGATGGTCCTTACTTCGCCATTGTGCTTGAAAATCCTGTTCTTCTAACATCTGTTATTCTCTTTAGAGAAAAATTCGTCAATGAATGTGAACTTGTCCAGTTACATTTTCATCTCATCGAATCTGCGGTGTTATCCATACCCACATGATTTATTCTGGTTTAATTAACTAATATTTGTTTCTGAAGGAGCCTCCATGATTGCAGAAAAACAAATTTAACATTTCTCCACAAAAGTTCCTGTGGTGTATATTATGTTCTACGTCTGGCAAATTGTAGAAAATGTTATTTTGGAAGTAATCAATGCAGAATGCTGTAAAAGGTGTCTGACTGTTTTGTTATATCATAACTCAGTTGGATCTCCAGTACCTTCATCCCCATGCTGCGATTGATTCCAGTATTGGCCTTAATCCAACCCCACTTTTGGAGCTATCAGCAACAATTGGAAGTAAAGAGCTTGTTTTGGGTGGTGAAGTTGGATTTGATACAGCTTCTGCTTCATTCATTAAGTATACTGCTGGGATTGGCTTGAACAAGCCAGATTTCTCTGCTGCCCTCTTACTGTAAGTGTCTATGAAATCTTTTTGTGGCAAATGTTTTTGTATGTGGCTTGCTTAGCAGTCCTGTAGTTGGATGTACTATTTGTATGGACTATTTGTATGGTTTAATTAGGAATGGTTGACGCATAGGTAGTAAGGCATCGTACTATTGTCTGATGTAGGGTTCAGATGTCCAACATGATGACTACAAAATGATGAGCTTTAGATAATGTCCTAAATAATTCTTATTGCTCTGGCAAAGAAAGAAAAAAGGAATGTGAGCTTTCTTTTTATGTAGATTGAGCTTCTGTTTGGCTCTCAAATTTAGTAGGTGATTACTAGCAACTCCGGGTTACTGTATAATTGTTATTATCATGTGATTGTGAGAATTATGATGCCAAGTTTTCACATTAGCGCGACGTGGTAAAATTGTGATCATTAAACTTCTGTATTACAAAAAATTTATTGTGAATGTAATACATATTACTTTTTTATTTTATTTAGATTATGTAAAAATAAAATTTTTTATCATATTTTATGTAATAGATTATGAAGTTCTTCAAATTTTTCTTAATGGAGTTTTTTTAATTAATTTTACATATTTAAGAAAAAAAATATGTCTAAACAATTTATTAAACATAAAATAAAAAAAATAAAACGTATGTCCATTTTGGTCATTATATAATACAATAGCACTTTTGTAATAAGATTTACCAAACGCATGTACTCTACTTTTCAAACTTACAGCATCTGCAACAGTACAATTTACCAAACACTAAGCTACTTTTTTAATCAGCAGCTTATTTCATATGCACAGTACAAACAGCTTATTTCATCAGCCTCCGCAATCCCAAACTGGCCCTGTGGTGCTTGTAGGTTTCATTTGGTTGGGATAACCTATGAATATTATGAATAAAAGAAAGAATATTATTAGTAGAAGCCTCATCAGACCTTCAAAATTGAAGTATAACATGGGTGGATCTTAGGGGAATACTAGTTTTTTCCAGTGAACAGTGAGCTTTTGCTTTCAGCAACTGCTTTGAAGTAATTTATTTACATTCTGTCTGTTTATTTTAGTGAAATCAAACTGAATTGTGGTGTCTATTACTTGTTTAAAGAAATTTTAGACATTTTTTAAGGTAGCAGTATGGTACACATTTTTTTTGAACAAGCAGGCAACTTCACCTAAATCTGGACCAGTGGTCAGTTTTGAGCCAAAAGTTTAAAATAAAATTCAAGAAAAGGAACACACATGCATTGGGACCAATTTGTCAAAGTTCACCAAATGAGACTGGATTTATGTCTATATTTATGAGATTATTTCATATGGTATTTTAGTTCTATCAGCTGTTTGATTTTTCTTTCTTTTCTATTTTCTGAACAGTTTGTTCTAAGCTGTCCTGCCTCTAAAATTTGCACCATTTTTGTCTACTTAGGGCGGATAAGGGACAGGCACTCAAGGCATCATACGTTCATGCTGTGGATCCATTCACTTCAGTTGCCGCTGAAATGACTCATAGATTTTCTACGTATCAAAACAGTTTCACCATTGGAAGCTCACATCGTGTAGATCCATTGACGTTGGTAAAAACACGACTCTCAGATGGTGGGAAGTTTGCAGTGCAATTTCAGCGTGAATGGCGACCTAAGTCACTGGTAACTGTTTCAGCTGAGTACGACTCAAAGGCCATTAATTCTGCTCCCAAAATGGGTCTTGCCATTGCTCTCAAGCCTTGAAATGGGGTCAACTTTGCCCTGTTCTGCTACTTTTAAAAAAAAAAAAAAAGAAAAAGAAAAAAGAATTCAATACTTGAGCTTGTTACAATTTTTTTTTCCGCGAAACCGATGAGGGCGATGCTTTACACATTCATGTTAGAAAAACTAAAAGATCCAGTCATGCATTGATTGAAAATTCAATCCCTTTGTGGGGGTATATTGAACCCAGTTTTGGAATATTTGATAAACATATGACATTTTTGTTGCATACTATGAGATAAAAATTAATGCTTATTTCTGGTGTTCTAACTTTCTGATCTTTTTGATTATCATATTAAAAGATTTTTTTTTTAATTCAAACGTAATCTCTTCGTCTGGTATTCACTGATATGGCTTGTAATCCAGAGCTTCTGTGTAATGATATATAATAAAGTTTGACTGGTTTGATAAATATTACTTTTTAAGTTACAATTATGACAAAGTATATGGGTAGTATGAATTCTTTATTGATTGCTAGCCAATCTCCTAAAGAGATTCGAACTTATTATTTTAGCCCTAAAATATAAGAGCGATGGTCGGATTTCAAACCATGATTGTAGGCATTTTTTCTAAACAATTTTCAAAATGCCTTACACGTGTTAGACAGCAATAAAAGAGAGCAGAAAACTTAAGGCGCCGGTGTATGGGTTTTCACGTAATGTGTGTGCTAAACAGATCATCTATAGACGATTAATGAAGTTAATTTATCATATTACGTTATGTGACCAAAACATAATAGTAATCTATAAATCAGATGTAAATTACATATTGTTTGAGCGTTGAATCTAATCACCAACTCAAATATGAGATAATCAATGTTCTTAAAATATGGTTTCGATTTTTAAATGGGCTATAAATTAATATGGATTGGTTGGACTTTCATTTATAGCTCATTTAAAATCTATTTATTGTAACGCCAGTTGAGATTCACATGCATGACCAAATCCGTAGTTAGGTTATCAAGGAGCCTAATTGAAAATGATTTGCAACCAAAAGAATGATCAAAGCATACACGAAATTCATTTTCTTTCTTATTTTATATGATTATTAATTTAATCATCCTTCACCTCTCATTTGTTTGGATCAAAATTGAAAATTAGCAAAAGAAGTTTGATACGTAAATGTGATAGTTGAGAACTTCGAGTTTCTTTATTGCTTTGCATAATTTGTTGAAGATTTATAATTAGGTTTTGGGTATGTTGGAGTTCACATATGATAGAGTACGAATTTTAGTCATACACGTAAAGTGATAAATAATAAAAAATTATCACTTTGTGTGTGTGGCTAAAATTCGTACTCTACTATAGGTGAACTCCAACATAACCATAACCTTATAATTATTATGGTACAATAATAATCGATCATAATATTGAATCTCATTGGTGAAGACAAATATTACTTGTAATTATCGCTTAGGAGGATATAAAAGGTAAATAAGTTTGTCATCTAAATAATGATGAGGTTTAACTATAATTAAAAAACCTATAAGGAAAAAGAAAAAAAGAAAAGAAATTTTGCAACCCCGTTTTTTTATTTTTTACCATAATATAGATAGGAAACAAACAAATTAAATATGAATGCCAAAATTACAGGTGAAGACATATAGGGTTTTTAAAGTTTATATTTACATGGCCAAAAATGAATTAAACGATAATCGTGAGTGGCAATAAATGCAGTATTTATTCTTGTGGTTTACTGGTGGTCCACCAATATTGTGGAACATTAAAACAAATGAATGACAAAAAAATTGGATAGCGGGGCCAATCCACGTAGAAGGGAAAAAGAGAAAATAAAATTTAAAAGAACGTGCGTTAAAATGGCCCGATGATTCAATGAGAGAGTAGAATGTAAAACAAGAGCAACTTTACGTTGCATCACTAATATCATCGGGATCGCCATTTTTTTTCTGAACCTCGGCAGCCTACGAAATTGAATAAGATGCAAAATAAAGAGTTACAACCAATTGATTAACTAATTTGAAAAAGAAAAATTATAAATCACAACCGTATTTTTCTAAATTTTCAAAAAGGAAAATTTTTTTTATTCTCAGGATTTTAATATAATAATCTATTTCAACCTTACTTTTTAAACAATATTCATTTCATTCATATTTTTCAAATAATCGTCAAAAATACCATTCTATGAATTCATAATTAGTTTACTATATAATTCATTGATGGCAAAATAGAATTTTTAATTAGATAAACACAAACCATTTTAATATGAAAATCTCAAGAACAATTAAATGACATTTGATTTTGTGTATAAATTTAAAATTAAAAGATAACATAATGAAACAAAAATAATACTAAAGAATATGCAGTGTGTGTGTGTGTGTTCACCAATTTTTTTTCTAAAGACGTCAACTAAATTTATTACTATTATTATTATAAAAAATAATAATATTAATATATAATAAAATATACTGCATTAGAGTCTGTACTTTTTTTTTTAGCTTTCAGCTTATCTCTAACTTTAATATAAATAGTGATCGATGAATTGAATAATAATAATAACAATAATAAGTTAGGGGCATTGTTTATTCATTAAGTTATTCTTAAATTTTAAATTTACGCAAATGTTATTTAATTATATTTGAGAATTTTATTTTAAAATAGTTTGTATATATTAATTGAAAATCTTATTTTGCCTTTAATGATTATACATTGAAATAATGGTAAAATAATGAAAGAGTGTTTTGTTCTATTATTTAAATAGTAATAGTGAAGTGGGCTATTGCATCAAACCTTAAGGGTGAATATGGTTTTTTCCCTTTTAAAAACTCTATAATAATCTTCCAAAAGTATCTATTAAGCTTGTTTTAGCAATGGCAATTACTTGCCAAATATTTGTTTACCCTTCTAGGAGGATACAAAAAAATTTTTATTAGGGTTATTATTATTTTACTACTTCAGGAATTACTAAATATCAAATGACTATAAGATGTATTGTCTCCTATTATTTTATTACTATATCTTTATAAAAATATCATTTTACTACTTTTCCGTTACAATTGTTAGTTGATTGCTAGTTGACCAGTTAGTTGACTAATAAAATACCAATTTCACCCTTCATGATTAAAAAAATTATTTGAAGCTTATTTACAAAATAAAATTTGTAGTATATTTATTAAAATGGATATAAAATACCAACAAATTTTTTTGCTAGAATTATGATATATGAATTACAAATTTATCTTATTATTATTTTTAATCATAAAGAGTAAATTTGGTATTGTGTCAGTCAACTAACGGCCGACTAATAATTATAACTAAAAAGTAGTAAAATGATATTTTTATAAAGATATAGTAGTAAAATTATAGGAGATAATACTTCTTGTAGTCATTTAATATTTGGTAATTTCTAAAATAGTAAAATGATAATAACCTTTTTTATTATTCATTAATAGACAATAGTTATACTGTGTGTGGATGTGGGTTCTCTCCATTTATAAAACTTGCTGCAATAAATATAATAATAATTTTGTAATGAAGATATTTTTATTTTAACAAAGTGAGGGTACTATCAAACAAAAAAAATTATAAATTTCAATATATTAATGGACAAGAAAAAAACACATTCTCTAATATATGATTTTTTATTTTTTAATAACATCGTTATTATTTTTAGAATGACTATATATATATACATAGCATGTGATCTAAGATCACGAACTTTATTAAAAATTAAAAAAATTATTACACGATTTATTGTAATAGTGTAACAACATTACAACTACACTATTATAATATATGGTGTAATAGTTTTCTTAGATTTTATTATAAGTTATGTATAAAGTATCGTTGGATTCAAATTTGATGATCCTTCGTTTATTTCGAAATAAGGCGGAAAAAAAAGTTCGAGATCTCGAATTGATTACATACGTGTGTGTATCAATCTCACATAAGTATTTCTCCCTCTTGAACTACTTTAGCAGGGAAATTGAAACCCTTTATGACCACAATCAAATTTAGTGGGTGTAGACAGGTGTGTGGTGTCGTTTGGTGCAAAACGACGGCCTCATCATTACCCCAAAAAAGGTGAAGTACGCAAATGCAATGTCCACGTAACTGGTAAGTCATATCCTCCGTGGCTTATAATTGGTGGCTTACAGTCAAAGCTGATGACTTTCACGTACCGTACTCTATCCCCAATTTTTTAAAACCCCAAGTATGCCCTCTCACGTAACCCCATTCCAAAGACGAGTACGGTGGAACGGTCCTTGTAAAATTACATCATAAAATCAATTTCTTTGATGATTGTCAAATGATACTGTAAAATTACTACTGCCTGATTTAATAATATAAAGATAAATGTTAATCAACAATGTAAGGATATCAGCACCTCTAATGTTTGACTTAACAAATAATTAAGCTCTCCTGTTTTAAAAATGGACGGTTAAATTTGATTCGTTTCAAAAATAGATATTCATACTTTGTAAATTTTATATATTTAAATGGATATTTAGTTTTAAAGTGTGATATCAAAACGTGTAATTTCAATACGATAAGTTAATGCATGCAATCCTAGAATGCCACATTTGTGGTACAAAACAAGCAAGAAAATTTTTATTTAACGACAAAAATTTGTTGTTTTGTGTCATATGGGAATAGGGTTGTATTGGAAATATATATGCCAAGATATATACTTAATATTTAATTAATAGCACCCTATTTTAAGAAAACTGATTGTCAATTTCTTCTCTTGACAAATTCTAAATCAACTACTTAAATCAATCTCACCACCTCCTTCTCTTCTACCATCACCTACTTTGTATATTAACTCCACCAATACTCAAAACCAACTCAGGGAAGCAAAAATAACCAAACACTCACCATCCCCTTTGCTTCCCAAAATTTCTCTCTCTCATTTCTCTCATATCCATATTCTCTTTGCAACAATGGAGGCCAAACAAGATCAGCAAGAATTCATTTTCCGATCAAAGTTGCCCGATATTTACATCCCAAATCACCTCCCTTTACACACTTACTGCTTTGAAAACATTTCCCAATTCGCAGACCGCCCCTGCCTCATCAATGGCCCCACCGGCGACGTCTACACCTACGCCGACGTTGACCTCACCTCACGTAAAGTCGCCGCCGGGCTAAGTAAATTAGGCGTCCAAAAAGGTGATGTGATCATGCTTTTGCTCCAAAACTGCCCTCAATTTGTCTTTGCATTTCTTGGGGCCTCATATATTGGCGCCACAAGTACTACAGCCAATCCATTTTACACCCCAGCTGAAATTGCCAAACAAGCAATCGCTTCAAAGGCGAAAATCATCATAACACAAGCGGTTTATAATGATAAAGTGAGAGATTTATCAGAGCATCACGGTGCCAGAATTGTGACAATCGATCCCCCGCCTGAGAATTGTTTACATTTCTCGGAGCTGATCACTCAAGCGGATGAGAAAGAAATCCCCGCGGTCAAGATCAATCCCGACGACGTCGTGGCGCTTCCTTATTCGTCCGGGACCACGGGGTTACCAAAGGGTGTCATGTTAACACACAAGGGGCTCGTCACAAGCGTGGCCCAACAAGTTGATGGAGAAAACCCGAATTTGTATCTCCACAAAGAAGATGTTATCTTGTGTGTGTTGCCTTTGTTTCATATTTATTCGCTCAACTCAGTCTTGCTATGTGCCTTAAGGGTTGGTGCCGCAATCTTGATCATGCAAAAATTCGAGATCGTTAAGTTGATGGAACTAGTACAAAAATATAAAGTGACGGTTGCGCCGTTCGTGCCGCCGATAGTTTTGGCGGTAGCCAAGAGCGTGGATGTCGATAAGTACGACATGTCGTCGATTCGGACGGTCATGTCCGGAGCTGCACCTATGGGTAAGGAACTTGAAGATGCTGTGAGAGCTAAGCTCCCTCATGCCAAGCTTGGACAGGTTTGGTCTCTTTGTCTTTTTCACTTTTTATTTTTTATTTTTTAATTTAATTTAATTTTATATCTCATGATAAAATATCAATTAATTAGTTCTCTGTGTTGTGGGTAACTTATATTTTGGATTTCGTGTTTTTTTTTTAAAAAAAATGATATTTGCATTTTATATTTTTCTTCTTCTTTAAGTTTGTTTGTTGTGCTCTTTGTGATTGTTAGCTTCTTACATTATTTTGGCAGGGCCAGAAACGGGCCATTAATGTTCTTCTGCCAATTCAGGAATTACCTATTCAGCGTCACAAGAAATATTTAGTGTCATTTAATTTGTTGACGTTACCCAAAAAAATAAAAAAATTAAATTGACACATGTTTTATATTATCATTATTTTTTTGATTCTCTTCAAAATACAAATGTACATGTACAAATAAAATAATATGATACTACTAAATTAACTTGTTGCGCTAAGCTTCTTCAATCTGTATATAATAAAATAAATGCGGCAAATGACCAAATGGTTATTATTTATAATTATTACGAAAATCAATCAAACGCGCAGGGTTATGGGATGACGGAAGCAGGACCAGTTTTATCAATGTGTTTGGCATTTGCCAAGGAACCCTTTGAGATAAAATCCGGTGCCTGCGGCACCGTCGTGAGGAATGCCGAGATGAAGATTGTCGATCCTGATTCCGGCATCTCACTTCCCCGAAACCAAGCTGGGGAGATTTGCATTAGAGGTGCCCAGATCATGAAAGGTACATATCATATATCTGCTCCATCTTACTTTCTATTGCGTTCTACATACGGTTCATTTTTGGTAGATGCACACGCAAATTGGGGGATGGGCAAGAGGGGCATAGGGGTGATGGGGCATGCGGAATTTTTTTACTTTAACCATGACTTAATTAATACCCTTCGGCCTTCAACTGTAGCATGCTGTTTTACCAGTCGACTTAAGACTCACTGGGTGTTAATCATCAAGATTAAGATAATAATGAAATATTGAGGAGGAAAAATTAAAATTAGTTTTAAGTTTTACCCAAATTTAATCCTGGGTGTAGGTGTCAGCCTCATCACCAGCCTAAAGCATAAATGGGTTCAATCTTTCGTTGCATCATCTGAGTGTGAACTAGCAAACAAAAAGAAAAGGAAAACAACCGTTCATCTACAGCCTTTATATATTTGAGTTTTTATTTATGCATGAGTGGACACAAAAATAAGTTAAAAATCAACCTCATAATTCACTAACCTTGATGGTGACTGCCACGCTGGCTGCCATGCGCCCAGCAAATAGTTACTTGTCTGATATCCAAAAGCCACGACCACAAGATCTACATCTACGAACTCTTTTGACAGCTACTTGCCTTTTTTATGCACGGTCATGAATACCTTGATTATTAATTTTTTTCAATTAAAACTTTAAATTTACTTGTCAATCATTTAGTGGGTGAGATAAGAGAGAGACTTTGGGCTTTGCGTGAGGCATTTCCACCACGAGAAAATCTTAAATATATGATAGAAATCATGTCAATTGTACCAAAACAAACAAATAATTTATTTTATAATAAGTGTGTAATTATTTTAAAAATTATCGTGTATTAATTAATTATAATATATTAAGAATATTTTAAAATTTCTTTTTCATTAGTATGATGAGAGTAATCGGATTCATTTCAATCCATTCCCACTCAACCACTCTAATCGATAAGAATAGGATGTCATTTTTTTTTTTTGTGAATACTGATATCTATGACTATTATTAATACTACATTTGAGATTACAATCTGTATTATTGAAGCATTGTTTTTAAAAACTTTAATATTTAAGAATTATCTGCTTTGCTTATATTTAATAAAAATATTTTTTATTAATTATTTTATAATTAAAAAAATAATTAAAACCAATCTTTATAATATTTTTATAAAATTTTAAATAATTAATCTTATATATTATAAATATATATTATAAGTGAAAGAATTTTCCAGTTGTATCAGAGTCCCATTAGTAATAGGTTGTCTGTTAGTAATAGGTTGTCATTCTTAATTTGGAGTTGGATAAGTATCATTCTCCTTTTCTATCAAAAGTTAAATCTGTGGGGAAAAAGTTTTTCTTTTTCATTTTTAATTTAATGGGTTTCAAAAAATTAAGATGCATGGTCTTATGTTTGGTCCCACGTATCCCCTCACTTGTCAATCTCAATGGAACGATTTGTCAACTCCAGCTGACAGATTCATTGCATGAGACTGTTACACGAGAGTCTGTTCAAGATGACAGCAATATTATCTTTTTCCGTTTCCTTCCCCTTTTTAATTCCTCCACTTATCCCCTCACTTATCAATCTTTTACCGGACAATTTCGTGGTATCAGCGAATAAAAGATTTTTTTTCCGGTAAAAACAATAACATTACTTCTAATTTTAAATTTACTTCACCACTAAAGTTGTAGTCTAGAGGTGAGATGGGGTCTCGCGTTCGAGTCTCCTCACTAGTGACATATTAAATTATTTTTCCACAATTTTGGCATAGATATCTGAACTACGTGACATTAATTTCTAAGCTATAATTTGTAGAGCATTAATTAAGGCATGCATCCATAGTTTTAGTAGACCTGCTCTAAGAAATTCCGAGAAAACTGAAAAAAAAAAAAGGGTTAACTTGGATTAAATTGAATGAATTATTTGACACTTGGCAGGTTACTTGAATGATCCTGAGGCCACTGAAACAACCATAGACAAGGGAGGATGGCTCCACACGGGTGATATAGGGTACATTGACGATGATGATGAGCTATTCATCGTTGACAGATTGAAAGAACTGATCAAGTTCAAAGGGTTCCAGGTGGCGCCTGCTGAGCTGGAAGCGATGTTGATTGCCCATCCCAACATCTCTGATGCTGCTGTTGTACCGTAAGTCTGCCCACGGCTCAGCGCGTTTATTGTATCATCATTCAGTCACCTCCCAATATTAATTGCTTCCTGTTTGACGGCTTTTTTTTTCAGCATGAAAGATGAGGCAGCTGGAGAAGTTCCAGTTGCATTTGTCGTAAGATCCAACGGTTCAAAAATCACTGAGGACGAAATTAAGCAATACATCTCAAAACAGGTAATTTTTTTCCCCCACTCGTATCTAAGAGCTGACAAAATAAGTCATCAGATTGGTATAGTATTAGTTTCTTATTATTTTAAATTTAAATCAATTCAAATATAATTTATTTAATAACATAATTTATTTAATAATTATGTTAAAATATTGGGATCATAATTTGACACAAAAAAATAAATGAATTATTATTTTATCTCTCTATATATCTATCAGTATTTTACATATTTATATTATTAAAGTTCTAAATTTTTATAAAATTTTATAAATGAAATATTGTATATATATTCATCATTCTAAAAAAAAATAATTATGATCAATATTTAAACTTTGATGACAAGAAATTATAAATTAATTTAGAATAAAAAATATAATCATGTTATTAGAACCTTAATTCTAATCTGACATAAAAAAAAATTTACTTCGATCAAGACTCGACTCATTTAAAAATTATGTTAAATTTAACGATGAATATCTATTTATTCATGTTGTATCTGTATTAGATAATCGGGTCGTCACTAATTAACAATAATTTTTCCAAAGTCGTGTAGGATGTTAATTTGGATCACCGAAAAATTAGGCGAACAGAGGCAACGAATTTAGTTGGCCTAAGAAATAAAATGCACCGACAAAAGCTGTTTTGCCACGTGTTGTAAGCATGCATAAGAGCATGCAAGTAGTAGTTATTATAATAATAAAAAAATGATTAATTGATCAAAATGAAGTCGAAAAAAGAACACGTGTCCAGGGCCGGGACAATGTAGTGGCCCGGGCCCGGGCATAAGAAAAATTTCAGGAAACATAAACGAATATATTGAAATTTTACCAAATTTGGGCATATTTTTATTTAGCCGCCTTTTTTTTTTATAAGTTTTATTTTACGAGCTATTTAACTTTATGATTTTCCCATTAATGTCATCATTGTTGCCCTTTCATTTTTTTCTGATTTTATGTTATAGCCTACTCAACCTTTTAGTTTCTATATTATGGCACTCATTAAACCAGAGTCTTGTATCATGTTTGAATTCTATTTGTTGAATCATTGTTCTTTAGTTTTCTTTAATCCCTTTTCGTGTTATCGTGATGATGAGCAGAAAAAACAAAGTTTCAAAAAATAAGAGGTTAAATTAAATTTTAGAATAATTTGAGAGTGGCAAACACTTATTCGAACAGTTTTGTAGAAACTAAAATAGTAAATATATGATTGTTTATACAAAAGTATTTACATCTGTATTATAATTCTAAATTTTTTGTCAAATACGGTCTCCTCATGTTTGCCGATTCTAAACTGCCTCTATCATCATAAATAAATTGAAATTTATTTTTCAGGTTGTATTCTACAAGAGGATCAATCGGGTATTTTTCACAGACTCAATTCCAAAAGCTCCATCGGGTAAAATCTTGAGAAAAGACTTGAGGATGAAGTTGGCAGCCGGTGATTTGCGAAACTAGGTCTTGTGTGATACGTACATTTAATATTTTAAGGCCGAAGTCTAAGGCTAAATACTTTCTTAAATAAGGGGAAAGGAAATCAATTTAATGCCATGAATTTAATTTGTTGCTATTGGGTACTGGTAGCCAGCCAAATAATCCAAAACAGAGAGAGGGAACCAGAGAAAAAAGTGTGGGGGCTTTCTGTGAATTTGTTTTGTATATGGTTTCGTGGACGATTCCGATTGCCGTAGATGTTTGATCTTTCGATAAATTTGAAATCGAAATGGTTGTTTAATGTTTATGTTAGCACCACCACCACCACCACCACCACCACCACCACCACCACCACCACCACTACTAATAGTAGTAATAATATTATCATTATTTACAGTTTAAAGTGTTAAGACTTAAAAGAGAAAAACTACATTTTAAGAAATTCAACATTACGACTTAGGAGTGCAGTTAAATTATTAAAAAAAAGAAAAGGCAATGCTTTTCACACTCCTTTAATATTCTTATAAAACCTCATTTTGGTAGTCATAGCTCTATTGTTGGATGAAATTGCATTAAAATCCTAGTTTTTTATCCTAATTTATGAGACAAGTATTATTTTTTATAAAATTAAAATAATTTTAAAACAATGAAAAAAATAAATTCCCTAATAATATGAATTTTATTATGAAAAATGTATTTACAATTTAATTAATTTATACTAGATGATGGTAAAATTTAATTAAACTTCTTGTAATTTTTTTCTCAATTTTATCAGAGAAAGAAATAAAAAAAATAAAAAAAAGGATTTCGTAAGAGTTTTGAAGGGTGTTAGAATCACCTAAAAAAAAAATTGTGATTACTTGTGAAGAGAGATATGGATCAAATGTCAAAAAAGAACGAACGATTTGGATCACTCATTGGGCTAAAATACTGGGAGCCCATGTGATTATCCTAAAGTCAGTAATTGAAAAGACACCGGACGTTGGGAGTCTGATCCACTATTTTCGTCTCAATGAATTTTAAAAAACCTAAACAAAGACGAAGAAAATAAACTCAATTCGAACTATTGGATCTTAACTTAGTAGTCAGGATTCTGTACTTACAACTATAAGTGCAGTGATTTGAGCTCCCACGATACATGTAGGGGTTTATTTTCTTCCTTAATTATGATATATAATTAAGTGAATGCTGTCTTCTCCCTTTCGAAATGTGAGTGTGAAGGCTGTCTTCTTTCTTTCGAAAATGTGAGTGGAGTAAACCCTCCTCAAATATTAAATAGGGTAAAAATCTAGGCAGTGCTATATAAGAATTAATGTAAATTAGTCACAGTAATTGTCTAACTGTAAATATCAGTTGCAAAATGTGAGTGGAGTAGATCCTCCTCAAATATTAGAGAGGGTAAAAATCTGGGCAGTGCTATATAAAAATTAATGTAAATTAGTCTCAGTAATTGTATGATTATAAATATCAGTTGTAAATTTCATATAATATGAATTGTAATTTAGCTATTAATCTTATGTAATTCAAAAAAAAAAAAAAAAACTCAATTCGTCTTTTGAATCTCAAAATCTGTACTTTGTAATGGTCATAATTTCTTGCCATATATGTCATAGGCATATTATAATAACAATTATTCTTGTGATATATCTGTACATGTGATCATTTTACTGATTTTCAGCTATAATTGTCTTGACTGGGGAGAATCTTTGTGAATTTCTTATCAAATTTGATCCCGAAATCCTGTAAATACGCAACATCTTTGTTTCCCCCGATTAACAATATCAACAATATTTTCTCATCATGGCATAGCATTCATTTCTTTTTCTTTTTTCTTTTCTCTTTTGGGAACCCACTAGAGGCGTAAATACATCGTTGAAAAAAAAGAAATACAAAAAAATTTATGCGAACGTAGAACAAAAAGGTAAAATCAAAGCAAGACATAACGAGATTAATTAAGAAAAGTAGTAACTCGCAGGGAAGTCTAAGTAAAAGCTAAAATACTATTGCTTGGGTCCATAATTTGAAACTAAAACTTTTTTTAATTCAAATGGGTTGTCCGTGCCCTCTTGATAAAATAAAATGCGAAGAACAATTGAAGCTTAACCAATTTGCTCCAAGATATGCCAAGCATGAGAGGACTGAGGATTGGACAAGCTACAAGGAGCACAGCACTAAAGAATCGATTTTTGTTCAGGCCTTCTTAATAGCAACCTCTACAGCTAAGACCGATGATAAAACATTTAATACGAGTTAAAAGCTGAAGAAACTATTGAGTTCAAGCAGGCTACAGATTCTTGTTTAGGTTCTTTCCTATATATGTCTGTCGATGATCTCAGCAGAAACAAAATTTCTTTATATCATTAAATCTGATTGTCTAAATCTTTTTTACTTTATATCATTAAATCTGATTGTCTAAATCTTTTTTACTTACCAAAATGATTAAAGAAATTTCTTTAATCATTAAATTTTAACTCATTAGAGGAGTGATGACTCGGCTTTTATTTCTCAAATTTCTCTCATCATGAAAGAGATCAATTTTCTGTCAAGCGCTTTTAGATTTCATAATGAAGGGGATTCTTACTCATAATAATTTCACGAAGAGTTTTATCGTACATGATGCATTGATATATAAAGATCATATCCTTATCTTTCAAAATGTGTGGATTATACATTCGGTTATTCAGCTGCTCGAAAATGAATTTGCAAGCCCACCACCACCAACGCCAGAGCTTTCTTCTTTTGTCTCTTGTCTTTACTTGTGTGTTAATTTTTGCTTTGTAATTCGTGGAGCATTATATTTCCCCACATGGCGTTGAGACTTGATAGAATGATGGATCGAAGAATATCGAATGTGATGATAAAACTTGTACGAAGAGTTATTATCTTCATTTTCTTCACTCCTCCACTTCAGAAACTCAGTGGTGACACCTCAGCTTCCATTAGTTTAGCGCACGTTTACCCATCTATTTCCCGTTGGTCAACTCGTTTAGCATCTTTTGTGTGTCCACTTATTAGGGATGGTAACGGGAGGGGAGGGGAGGGGACCGATATCCCTACACCTATTTTTGATATTCTTTATGTATCTTCATCCTCTTCCTGTCCCCATCAGAATTACTTGAAGGGATCCCCGTCTCCTCTATGATAATAAGACTAGATTCCCGAGGGGTCCCCGATCCCTGAATAACTGATACGTTTTCAAATTTTGAACTTGATTTAATCATATTAAAATAAAAATTTAAACAAAAGTAAAGTTTGACAATATATTTTACACTAATAATAATCCATTACAAAAATCACACTACAAAATACAAATCATTAGAATAATTATCTTTGTTAATCTTTATAATCCTATAATAAAAAGAAATTACTTTTATATCAATAATGAAATAAATGAAATAGGTATAGATACTGAAATTAATATTTTTAATAAAAATATTTACTCTGACACCTCATGCTCCTCCCGTTCTTCCTCAAGGAATGTGACAAATTGAAAGATAACATGAGGCTTCAAATCTAAAACAATAAAAATAATATAAGCAATATGATTCATAATTTAAAATAATTTTGGGTCAGGATCTTTAGAATAAGGTCTGGTCGAGTAATAATTTATGATTATAACTTGTTAAGTAAGTTTGAAATTTTTATAACAGATTTGTATAACATATTTAATGTTTTATAATTTAAATTTCATTATTCATTTATTAATAATTTTAAAAAATAAAATTAAAATTAATACAAGAAAGTGGGGAAATGGGTAGGGGATGGGGATTCCACCGCATCTCCGTCCCTTCCCCGAATAAGAAATTAGGTATAAAATCGTCCCCATATCCTCCCCAAATAAGAAAAATCCCCAAAGGTCTCTGTCCCCGTGAGGATTTTTGCCATCCCTACCACTTATTACCATTTGAAAAAAATAAAGAAAGAAAGAAAAAAAAAAACTAAACCCTAACCTCCCCGCTCGCTTATTCGAGGAAATTAACGTCATTTCCTCTTTCATGTTTTAAAATTCATCAAAATCCCAACTAAGTGCGGACGTTAATAATATTGGTTATTTTCAAAGTTCATAAAGATGGTTAATTTTGTAGAATTTAACAAATTATATAATAATAAAAATATGCTTTCACTCTTCTTGATTACAGTAGCCCAAAATTTATACAAAGCAACTGAAAATTACAAAAAAAAAATTGTGCAACTAGTGAAAAATTGAAGTAATAATTGATTTTCATTGATTTCAACAAGCAATCATTAATTTTGGCAATTGGATTTGGAGACAATCAAATTTTATTTTGATTTTTCTTCTTTTCCATTTTTCACTTTTCATTCCTTTCAAGCAAGTAGACGGTTTTAGTTTACCCATTTGTCTCCTAAACCAACTTTTCTACCTTAATTATCTCTTGGTTCATGAAAGGGAAATGTCTCCACTCCAACATATAATTGAACATGGAGATGATTACTTAAAAACTCTAGAATATGGTCCACTCTTGGGATCCTTCACAGTCCAATTGTTTCTCTCTCTTTTTTTTTTATTGGTTTTTTGTTTTCCCATTTTTACATTAAACGCCAAATATAGCTTGTTTTGAAAACAGAATTTCAAATTTCAATTCACGAAACCTGGAGAAATAGGGTGAGAATGCCAGAGAGGGCGAGATAGCATGTTTGATAAGAAATAAATAATGGTGATAATGCTAGATTAACTATACTAATGTTGACATAACTTTGAGATTATTATGCTTTGTGGAGATTGGCCAGAGAGGTGCTTAGCTGAAAATTTGGGTGTCAATTAAAGTAAATTATAAATACGATGGGATGAGAGCTGGATTAAGCAACTTAAAATTGATCTTGATCTATTCGACACGGTAGAAGATGATGAAAGTCACTTGTTTAAAGAACTTGAGGAGCTACTAACAAAGATGATGAGAACAATATTTGGCCATCATAATGTAATTTTTATCATTTTTTAAAAGGTAATGGGGTGTAAAGTCCAAATTTAATTTTTAGTCCCTTATCTTCCCATGATTCGAACCTAAATGACCAATTAAATACAATGCTTGAAAATCACTTCATGCACTCTTGGGGGGCAGCCATCATTATGCAATTGAAACTAAACTTAACCATCGCGTGATTTTATTATCGCTAATTTGTGTGATGTTATACAAAGGCCTATGTAAAAATAAGGCTACGGATTTTTTAAGATTTAATTTATATTTTGAACTTTTGTTGTCTTATTTTGAAAATTAATGATATGAGAAATATGTGCTGTTGAGTACCATATCACGAAGCTGAAGTGGGGTTCTAACCCAAAGAAACATTAAGAACAAAAATGGCAAGAAATACAATAAAATAACGGCACAGCCTAGTGTTTTAAATCTAACCCAAAAGGTTAATATATTATTATATGAATAAAATTTTTTTAATATTTAAAAAAAAAAAAATTTAAGTGACTCTTTTTCACCGGCTAATGTGAGACACGACTATATATAACCATTGGTTGAAAAGACTTTCATGCTTTTTATTGTAGGCAGAGTGAGCAATCCCAAATTTGTCAACATGACTGAAAATCTATTACTTTGCATATTTGACTTAGAAAAAGGAAATAGAAAGATGACTCTTGCTGTCTTGGTAGGGAAAGACTCCAATTTTAAATTTTGTGTATGGATCCAAAACTGAAACAGAGAAAATCCAAAGTTTATAGAGTGCTTGCAAAAAGCAGGTTCATGAGGGGCCCCTACTCTTTGGATCATCGGAACGCACCTTAGCACCAAAAGAAAAGAAAAACTCGTGGCAGCGACCGACCCAGCCAAAGACCTTGCATGCACTCAAAACTAGAGAAGAGACGTAATAAATGAGTTAAGTAAAGACAAAACTTCATATCAACCTCATGCCGACATAGCCACTTCACGAGGTATCATCATAACCCTTTGCAGCCTGAACAATTCAAAACCACATAACGCAAACAAAAGAATCAAAACTCGTAATCCTCGTAATTGAGTTAGAAAGAAGAAGATTATACAAAGAAATAGAGTTATTAGAGAAATTCTGGATAATCTCTCTCTCTTTTTATATTTTCGAAAGGTAAGGGATGAATAAAGCTCAAATTCATTTTCCTTGGTTCCTTCTCTCTCTAAGATTCGAATTTGGTTTATCAACTAAATAGACGACTTAAAAAGTACTTGGCCATGTCCTTGGACCTATTATAAAATAAATATAAGCTTTTTAAATTGTTATTCATTTAATTGTTGTTCTAACTAAGATGCACTTAGACTTTCTCGAGTCGGGAATCACTACAATATAACCAAGTACAGCTTTGTCATTGCCTTCCACTGGTTGTTGAAAACTTCAAATTTTTCATTAAATTTTCATTTATGACTTTTAGCTTATGATAGGCTATGAACGGTATGGAAATTGGAAGGCAGCAACAAAAAAAAAAAGGGAATTTTCAATATAGATCTAGTGGACGCCCTGTGCAAAAGAACGACAGTATAATAGATATGCCCGAAACAATAATGTTGAGGAATGAAGTATGCATATGGTAGTAAAAAGATCATTATCCACGTGTAGGCAGAAAAGAGAACCAATAGTCATATCGTTGGGCTGCTCCATAACCCATTTAATGCTTTTAAAATCCGACAAAACACAAACATGTCCACTACCCATTTCCATCTCAGGTTCATTTTCTTCCTATGATATCCTCTTGATATCCCCGTGATATCCCATTCATTTAAAGCCAAAACCAGAGGCGGACCTCTCTCATCTCACATCTTAAACCACTGCGCTTTCCTTTACCTAAAAGTTGCATTTTCCCATGTGAGTCTCTCTCTTCCTCTCTTTTCTTGTTTTGTTTACTTAAATGATATATATTATTGTATGTGTCGTGTCCAATTACGTGATGGTCAGGAGAAGGAACGAGGAAAAATCATTGAGTTTATTAAGTTCATTACTCTTTTAATTATATATATATATATGTGTGTGTGTGTGTGTGTGTGTGTGTGTGTGTGTGTGTGTTTGAAGGTTTGTTAAAGTACAAAGAGACACATACCATTGACTGATGATTTGCATATTATATGGTTTTTATTCAAAGGAATTAATGTTCCAAGCTTTGAATCTTATCAATTTTGGACTTAAGAGAGTATGTAAACTGCAAAGCAAAAGGAGGTAGTTTCTTGGTTTGTGTTGTGTCCGTGATTAAAAGACAGTGCTCAGCGCAATCATAGCCGACCTGCGAGATTATGATCCCACAATCATGGCGTAATGTGGTTTTGTTAATTATTAGGTTAATGAATATATTGAAACCCTATCTATCTATTTTTAGATTAATATTTTTTTCTGTTCCAATTAGTGTGAGAGAAAGTACGTAGTGGCTTTAATTTGTCTGCTTTTTCTACCTCTTCAAAGTTCAAAACTTCAAATCCCCTACCCCATGTGCTTGCCTTTATTAATTATTGTCAAAATATTATGTGAGAGATAAATAAGACGCTGGACGTGATGTAAGGTAAACCACTTAAAACCTTGTGTGTCCTTAACATAGCATTATGGGCAATATATAAATCTCTTTTCTACAATTCCGTAAGACCATTATTCTACTTCTTTTTTTTCCTTCTTTTTCCTTAAAATTTTGACGTGAAAGAGCAACGGAATATTATAAAAACTTTATAAGAAGTAAGAGGTAAAATGACAATCTATCTATATGTGAACGTAGTTTATGAACTTGGGAGACAACAGTGAAAATTAATGGAAGCTACTTTGTACTTTAGCAAAAATCTGATTATTGTTCATGAAATCTCTTGGATTTCGGAAATGTTTGGTCAGAATGATTATTGAAGTACGGTCTGGGAACATCATGTAGCCGTAAGAATGTAATGTATAATTTAGTTGGTTCACTGAAGAGAGCCTACATCTAGTCTTTCTGTACGGTTGCAATTTCTTGATAATTCAGTGCACCATATTGAGTGGAGATAATACATACATACATGCATGCATGATGGTATTATCTCCACTCAATATGGTGCACTGTATGTATGTATATATATATATATGCGCTGGCACATGTAATGAAAATTATTAATGTGGCTTTATCATGTTGCATGTTTAGTCTAGTCAAGATGGGTTTATCTTGTTTACAATTTATTACTTAGTTCGGCAAATTGATTAAAGCATTCATGATCTCAACTCAATGCTGATTAAAGATCATGAGAAAGAGTAAAGATTACAAACAAAATAAGATCGGACCCATGATTGGATTGGTAAATTACATAGATTCACAAGTAATATAATATTAGCATTCAAAATTTAATTAAAATTGAATGATTTGATTAATATTTATGTTAATATGGTGTTTTTTTTTTCCATGGACCGACAACTGAGTCGAGTGCTGCCCTTAATGGAGGCGACAGCCCTTCGATTCCCCACTGATCTTTGCAGCTTCATGTCTCTTTCTTTTTCCCCCTCTCTCAATACCCATCTATGTTGTCACTACTCTTACTATTTGTTGTATTTTGCAGGAACAGTGAACCGATTTGCACATCTCTTATAATGCAAGATAATAACCCTGAAAACCCTCTATATCAATTCACTTTTGAGTGACCAAAAAAGAAAAAAACTCTCTCCAGCTCTCTCTCATTTTCTTCAAGCTTAATTATTAAGTAAACTTGTGCTCTTGCTTCTTCTTCTCTTTTGCCATGGATTATCAGCCTAACACTTCACTTCATTTGAGTCTACCAAGCAACCAACTCAACCTAGATCTTGTTCTTGAACCATCACCATCATCTAATTGTTCTTCTCCATCACCTCACAGTCCAGCTGCCGAGCCTCGAATATTCTCTTGCAACTATTGCCAACGAAAATTCTACAGCTCACAAGCACTTGGCGGTCACCAAAATGCTCATAAGCTTGAAAGAACTTTAGCCAAGAAGAGCAAGGAGTTCAGCTCAGCTGTGAGGGCACATGGAGTGTCTAATAACCCAAGGTCAGGATCTAGCTCAATCGGCTCCTCGAGCCATGCTTCACGTTTTCATCAGGGTCATGCACATGCTGGTAGGTTTGCTGGAGAATTTGATTATGGCATAAGAGAGGTGAATTATAGTTCCATCAGTTACAGCCCTCATGTAAACGTTCAAGATGAGCTTAGCCAGCTTGATTTGTCTTTAAGGCTTTGATCGATGATCTAGCTTGTATGGTCATGGTGCTACTATTATTATTATCATTATCTGAATTGTATCTCTCTTGTTGTGATTTACTCAAGTATCTGATGATGATACGCAAATATTTCTATTGAGCACAAAAATGGTGTAGGGTCATGTGGGACTAATCAAAGTCCATTCATTGTAGAAAATTAATTTTAACTCATTAGAAGAAGAGATGTTGAGATTGTCTTTTTTTTTTCTAAGGTATGTGTGATAATGGTCAGCTGAATTTAATTAGTTCTGTCTTCCTTCTGTAATTCAATTACTTTATTTTAATAAATTGATCGAGCATGAAGAAGAATCTGAAAATGGCCAAGTACTAGGCTGCGTTAGTGATGATGATAGACTGATAGTGTGCAGTTTTAGTCACTGAAACAATATTCCAATGAATTTGTTCTTATGCATGTCTAAAATTCATCAAAATGGTAATCGAATCTCAAATAATTAGAATACATTTTTCTTTTTTTAATAATAAATAAAATGTAATTGGAATGTGATTTAATGTTACTGTTTAATTA
The DNA here is from genome assembly GCA_030444775.1 of Atalantia buxifolia. NCBI lineage: Eukaryota > Viridiplantae > Streptophyta > Magnoliopsida > Sapindales > Rutaceae > Atalantia > Atalantia buxifolia. The sequence goes on along the minus strand of CM059834.1, from coordinate 20,404,344 downwards.
TAAAACGAAGTGCAGTGAAACTAATAAAGAGGATCCATTATTATACAAGTAATGCTATATATACTAAATTTTTTATTCTAAAATATAATCCGAATGATGTGATATTTATCAATTAGTGGTTGAAATTATACAATTTAATCAATTGAATCTTGTAAAAAATTATTAATCACTTAATAAATGACACATTATTTGTGATAAAATTTGAAAGATCTGTCATTACTCTAATTATATTGTTGTAAAAACCTACGTTTATAGTTCTTTTTTGCTCTTCATTTTATGGTGTAATAAATTAACTTAAATTTTCATTTACTTTTCCACAGGCATTATAGTTAACGCATTATAAAAAAAAAAAAATTCTGTAAAGAAGCTTGGAGTCGAGCAACATGCCTATTTTTTGTTCTTTTTTTTTTATGAAGTATTTTTCGTTATCTTAGCTTCTATGAGTCATTGTGGGAGAAGCTTACAAACCCGGTAGCAGCATTAAGCAGGGTATACGTACCTGCACTAAAAGGCTTTAATCAATAGATTCATCAAGGAAAATTCGGGCAAATTCAAGCCTTCCGCAATCGGAAAAGCTACACAAGTTTTACAAAGTATTTAGATATGGATAAATTTACGTTTAATCCTTTTATTTTAGGTTAAATATTTATTTAATTCCTATATTTTTTAAAATATCCTAAGCACCCCCATTAATATTTATATTATATTCCTACCTTTTTATTGTTTTTACAATAATACCCTTATAATAGTATTGGAGACATAATGAAAAATAAAGTGTTAATTTAATATTAATAACAAGAAATTTACATCAATTGTCATTTTACTTTTAGGATTAATTGGTAAATTGATTTTTTTTTCATTAATGTCCCAAACATTGTTGCAAGGGTATTATTGTAAAAAAAAACTAAAGATACGGCTATAACATAATTAACAATAACGATGTTTTGGGGAGTTTTAAAAAATATAAGAATTAAATAGACATTTAACAAAAAATATAGTGACTAAAAGAACATTTGCCAAACCGATTTTTTTTGCTATATATTTCAACAAATGTAAGGTGCCGACTTAATATAGTTAATTCATCATATAATTCACGTATGTATGCTAGTTTTAGAAAGCCAATCGACCTCGAGCTTCTCATTCAGAGCTTAAAAATACTCGGTTTCTTGCATGGTTTAAATTTTAAAACTGAATCTACTAGGGCATTTTTTGATATCAAGAAGGGGGGAAAAAAAAAAAGGGAAAAATCGAGTTCCACTTTTGCAAATCTAACCTTGAAAAACTTTTGGGTAGGATGGTCCAAATATGCCCACAAAACAAAATGATGATGTCATATGTTAAAATTTTCTTTTATAATTGATTTATTTCAAAATCAATGCTATGTGTCATGATATTACTGAATAGGTGTACTAGAGTAAATCAAAAGCAAAAGCGTTAGGACCATTTACTTCAATTCGGTTTTACAATTAAGAGTAGAAGTTCCTTATTTTCTAATTAGAAAGGGTCATTATTGACCCATACTTTCGAGGACGTGTTTTCAGTGTCAATATGAAACCTAATAATTGAATTTGAATGTAGCTAGCTTTATATGTTCTCCGCTTTTTTGGTGATGTATGACAAATTTAGAATTTTAATTGTTTTGGTTCTTTTAATATTTTCCATTTTAATGAGAGTTAAATTAGGATTAGATATATTTTTAGGACCTTTATTTTTAATTTTAATTCTTTTTTTTTTGTCTGAACCACGAAGTGGTCCCCGAATGCCCAACCGTGAGAGACCTTGCTCGTACCACAACTCGTTAATCTCCGCAGACCGGTCGGCCCGTAAGTAAGGGTCAAGATCTTGTCTAAAGTGGTTGACTCCATACAAGAGCGAGGCTTGAACCTCTAACCTCTCTTAAGGAGTGAGAGTGCCGAACCACTTACACTAACCAACTTTGATTTTTTAATCTTAATTCTTTTAATTCACTTTCCATATTTGAGTTAACATAAGAAAGGGAGTTTAAGGTGGAAGGTAGTCTCACAATGTGTAGTGCTAAAAGTTTATTATCATATTTTATGTGTTAGGTTTCCATTAAACTTTATATGTTGGACTTTTTTTTTTATTAGACTTAAACACTGACTTCATTATCATCATTATAGTATCATTTAGTCATCCGAAGTCTACAATATTGGACTCGACTCTCTAACGTTGGACAACGTGATATATCTTTTCTTTAGAAAATTTTATAATATATCAAAAGTATTATATCAGTCATATAACAAGTAAATGATGATATTACTTATTTTGAAAGATTATCTTACAAGTAGTCATTAAATTCAATTATACATCTCATGTATGCCATTAATTGGTTGTATTACTCTAATGTATTGTAGAATTTCTCTTTTCCTTCTCCTATCCCATTGTGCCATCTTCAATAATCAATTAGGATCAAGATCCTTTTCTAATATGACTTTCTTCTAAAGAAATTTTATTAACGTGATTAGTGGTTAATAAATTAAAATGTTAAATAATTAAATCCTAATCACACACTAATATAAAAATACAGGTGGTACAATATTTGTAAAAGATCAAGAGTACTCAGATCAGGAGATAATTCTATTCTAACCAATAATTATCTAGCATTTGTATTTGTGAGTGTATTTTTTTTGCCTTAACGGCAAAGAAATATGTGGACCTTTTTGGCCAAGGAAACAGTGCCGTATAAACTCTAGCCAGTTAGTTACCTTCTATTTCTTCTATCTCCGGTAGAGAAAAATGTTATTATCATTCTTGTTGTTGTCGTGATTTCCTTCGGTGAAAAATAAAATGAAACCGTAATAATCAAGCCAAAGATGCTTTTAGATGATCAATTTCAACAAAAGAAGCATTTAAGTCGACAATTAATTTATTAATTTTCGATATTATATATTTTTCAATTTTTTTACCGATTAACACTATAAACTCTTAACTCTCTTTTCAAGCTGTTTAGTAATATTAATATATCTGACTACGGTCATTGTTAGTACACAAATTTTCCCATCAGATGGAAAGCCAAATGTAATGTCTTTATAATTAATTGTCGTAGCTTATCGTTTTGTTTAACTTAGTGATAAATTAATTCATGGTGGTCCCTGGTCATGATTCTGATTAATCTCTTGTCCTTAGATCGATCTGAAGAACTCTAATATTGTGGTCCATTCGCTTTAATATTTGTAGATTCAATAAAAGATATTATGTAAATATAATTTTAGTAAATATTCCTTTAATTTTTACAGTTTGAGTCAATTATCTAACTAGTCCTCGTATCCCTTAAAATTATTTAAAAAAATTATGTTATATATTTGTTTCCATTAAAATATACATCATTATTTTTTTCAACTAAAACATGCAATTAGTTAGATTTCTTTTTCTTTTTTTGAGTATATTAATTAGTTTGATGGAAAAACTTAATAAAATTAAATGCTATGATAATGAAATTACCTAATGGGGAACCTTGTGTTCCACCTCCCATAAGATGGTTACGGTCAATGAAATTCAATTATTGGCTAAAAATTTTCATTAATATGGGGCAAAGATACATTCGTTTGATTAATGTGCCGCAATGAGTTTTGTTAATTATTCTGGCAAGAACGCTCGGTTAGATAAATTTACATTTTTTATTCATGCAAAACTCAACAAATATTGTTTAGATAGAGTCATTAAGAGCACTAATTAGATGAGCTGGTATATATATATATCGGATACATATGGTGATCAAGATTTCAACAGGCAGTTGATTAAATAGAATTCGATGGCTTTAATCAGAGGATTATTTTCTGAATTTTAGCTCTTACATATGTAATTTTGAAGGGTAATGCTTACCTTAATTATGTATCCTAATTAAGTTAGATTATCTATTAAAGGACCACCTTTTTACATTAAAGAAAAAAATGACTACGAGTTTCTTGTACCATTGAAATTACTCTAACATGATTTAAAAAAAAAAAATTTCAAATATACAAGAATGAATCAATAACAAAATGCAATTTATGTACCGTTTAACTCACATCACACATTAACTTTTTTTTTTTTTTATATGCTTGTGTTAATTTTCACAATAACGTTATAAAAGAAAATTTAGCTTTGCAAAAGGTTGATTCCACTGCCAAGATTCGAAGGTTATGCAAATTAAACAAGCTACGAATGTTAATTGATCACTAAAAAAATGTCCATGTCAGGCAAGCCATACTGACAACTGCTTGGCGATAATGGTTTCACTTGTGCACACTCTTTTAAGTTACCAAGATTTTCTCTTGATTTGAGAGACTTCCACCACTTAACTGACACAAGGATTACTTGAATTCAAAAAATAAAAATAAAAATCGACACAAGGATTAGGAAAGTTTACACGCAAACGTAATGAATGTTTAGGGGCCCAATGTCCTGTCAACTTAACAGTCTATAGTCACTCAGCGTTTAGGACAACAATGTTACATTAAAGCCATATAAACATTTTGATTGTAAAAAAGAAAAGCCATTATATCTCAAAGATTAATTGCTTTCAATGCCGTCATAATCTGTGGGTTTAGTTTGATTTTAAAGTCCCAAATGAACTCAACTTGTGTTGTGTTAAATATTCTCATTATGTGTTTCCATGTGATCTGTCGATCTATCAACTTTTTGTGGTTTCCATTTTCATGAAAGATTGCAAGTTTGCAACAGCAACACATTTAACGTATTGTAATTATCTTCTGATTGATTCTTCTTCTTCTTCCTCCTTTTTTTTAAATATATATTCTGGAAGTGGACAACTTAGCTTTATGTAAATGAATAATTACTTGAAATTAAGAAATCATGAAATTTGATCAAGCTCAAAATTTCTGATAAAAGCTAAAATAGTAGCTTTAAAGCCAACTTAACATATTTTCCTAATACTTATTAAAAAAAAAAAACATATTTTCCTAATATAATTTGAATAAATTCTTTCCAGACTTCTTGGGCTGCAGCCCATTCAGTACTCTATCCACCGCCATGGAGTGAGCCCGGTCACCTAGAGTTTCTCTCTGATCTCTAACAATGACAGCTAAAATCATTGAAGGGAAAATGGTGCCATATTCATCATCTTTTATAACTTTTCTTTTTCTTTCACCTTAAATCTACAACATTAGATTGAGTAAAATGAAATGAATTGATAGGAAATGTAAGTTGATCAATCCATATTACCGTTGAAAATTGGTTAAGTGAGCTGAATAAATTAAACTCAGATATGAGTGAAAGTAATATGATTGTCCTGAAGTAATCTCTTCATTTAAAATTAAACTTAAAAAAAATTATTGTTATCTTGTTTATTGAGGTTATGCTAATTATATTATATGTACGTCACATCTACCTAAGAGTAGAATCTACAAATTCAAATGTTGTTAAATTATCAATATATCATAAATTATTGAGTGCAATTTTTGTATTAGATGTAAGTGATTAAGTTGGTATGGATTTTTGAATTCATAATTTTTTTGGGGGGCCCAATCCTATTGAAATAAAGCACGTCTGCAAATAAAGGCTAGTGTTAGTTGAAATATCCATTTTCCTAATAACTTCTTTTGCAGTACGTCACTGATTTCTGATGGGTAAAAAACCAAATTTATGTCTTGTATTTTAGATCGTTACAGGGAAAAATGATGGAACCTAAGCACTTATTTCCTTCGAAGGCCTTATTGATTCGTATCGTTTGTTGGCTAGCAATCACCGCACAATTGTAGCTTTTTTGGCCACGACAAGGATAGTATTTAGTATTTTTTAGAAGATGCTATGGTGCAATTTATTGATACTATGAACAAATGATCTCTGGAGTAGGGATGGCAATGGGGCAGATATGGATTGGATCTAGTGTGCTTCAAATCCAAATCCATAATAAAAATTGAGATCTGTATTTGCTCCAGATCTATCATAGACCCATGTTTTTGGCTCCATATCCGGATCCAAAAAAGTAAATAAATATTTATATCCGCTCCAAATCCAAGAAAAAAAATTAAAATCTAAATCTGCTCTAAATCCATCATGAATTCTAAAACTTTATAATAAAAGAGCAATAATTTTTTATAATGAAAATTAAAGACTAAAATGTATTAATAACGATTAAATTATATAATTTATCTAAAAAGTCTAAGAAATATTGTAGTTTATGGTTTTACACCAAAACAAGCAAATAAGAAAGGTAATAAAAAAAAAAATGCAAGAGTAAGATCAATATAATATTCTATTCTCTCCATTATTTTGATATCACAGGACAGCCACCATCATTCCTACAATGTTAGATAATGTCATATAAGTTAAATATGATTTATATTTAATACTTTATTATTTTTATTATGACTATATTTAACTAAATATATGAATGATATAGTTAATTGTACTTCATCCATGTCCACATCTTTTGAATATATCAATCTAGTATGTGTTGAAGAACATGAATATGATTCTGAGTACAAAAATTAAATTAGTTAGACAAAAAATAGTTAATATAAAATAAATAATTCAATTATAAAAATTACTAATATGCTATGAATGAAATTTATTATCATTTATAATTACATAATTGTTAAGAAATTTTTAAAAATAAAATCAAATTAAAAGATAGGTGGATATAGATATGGATCTAGATATTAAGGCAGATCCAAACCTGCTCCAAATCCGTCTTAGATCCGCACATTAATATCCAAATCCAATCCAATTGGATTTGGATCAGATGGATCTTGGATCAAATCCGATCTATTGCCATCCCTACTCCGGAGAGCAGAGGTAGAACTAGGTACAAGTCTGGCTTTGGCCACCCTGGGTTGGAAAGATTTTTCGCGGAGAATAACAGTGTGTATTGAAATTTATCTATTTTTATGTATATTTTACATTTGGGTTTTTTTTTTAATAACAATCCACTAACATTTGTAATTTCTCCGTTATAGGAGGCTTCTATCGAATTTTAAACCTAATCATTGATTCGGCAAAATGTCTAAGGGTTGTTTGTTTTTTATTTGAGATCTTAATTTTACTTATTCTTAAATATTTATCACTTTTAATTTGTTTGTTTTCTATCACTTATGTCTGATTATAAGATATTTAGGCCTGAATAAAAAAAATTAGATATTGTAACTTTTATCTGATGACAAAAACATCTGAATAAAACTTTAATATTCTCTCTCATTAATATTCCCATTAAATACATTTATCTCCTATTATGTAAATTATTCTTTTAATATATTTTTAATTTATTCCTTTCTTTTTGTTATATGTTGTATTCAACTATTAATTTTTTTTTTGTGAATAAAAATTCTGAACATAATAGAATTTAGGTGAGTGTGTTTTATAATTTGCCCATCTCCTTATATTTATATTTACTATTGTTATAATAGATTTTGAATTTTATTTAATATATTAATTTTAATTCAAATGATTAAAAAAGTCTTGATTGGATTATGTAATTAACAAGAAAAAAATATCAATATAATACACTAAGAGTAACATTATAAGTATCATATATTAATGTAAAAAAAATGTGTTAGAAATATATTTTATTTTTTGTGCTTTTTTAAGGTAAATATTATCGAACTTTTTTTTACTGATTAAATAATTTATTTAAGATTTTTCACGTGTTTAACAAATAAAATATAAGTATTGTTAATATTTATGATGTTATATATGTCAAAATATCATATTTCAGAGTTATATTTTTGAAAAACAAACAACTTAACACTTATATTAAGATATTAAAAAAAAAATGTTATTTAGATATATATATGTTCAAATTTAAATTAAATTCAGACACATTCAAATTTTAGACCAAAAAAAAAAAAACCATTACCTAAATTTTATAGAATTATAGCAGAATATGGAGATCGGTCAAGACAGGTTAAAAAACTACACGTAATACAAACAAGCTACTCCAAATCCATTAACATTTACTAATGACCAAGGGATTTCAACACTAGGAACAGCGCTTCAACGTCCGATGACCTACCAGGTGGCTCGAGGAGCCCTGGCCCAAGGCCCAAAAGACGAAATATAGGAGAAATTAAGAGTAATTTTAACTGAAATTTAGCCCGTTTCTATTCATATTTTATGCGTTGGCCTGCTTAAGTTTGATGTTTCTATATCTAACCCTTGCCGAACCAATATCTTGGTTCTGCCACTGGCAGTGAAAATATAGTATTTTATGCACAGTGTGTGTGTGTGTGTGTGTGTGTTTTCTACTACGCAGATGTTCTTATATTTCATTTCGTCAGGATCTTAAACCACAGCCAGTGGATTGCACAGAGATCAGTTGAATTATTGCAATAGAAACCAAGTGCTAATAATGAGTGACAAAGTCAGTTAATTATTGAAATATTTGTTGACAAAAAGTAACTATGACTTTATGATAAGATAGTAAAATGCTTCTTGGAAGAAGAGGAAGTAAAGATACAAATTCATCATGTGTTCTTTAAGCGCAGAAACTTTTCTGGTGAATAGAGCCTAAACAAATTGAAGGCTGAGATAGATGTCACTAAAACCATTAGAGCACAAGCTGCGTAGCCACTTACTAGAGCCCCCCCGATCTGGAAGCAGAATCTGGTAAACTTGTTGCACCATTTCATCCACTGAAATTCCTTCATGCCACTTAGTGCCAGTACTGAGTGCTCAACTGCTGCTGAGTTTGTGCCAAATGCTATGTACACTACCATCTGTTAAAAAATATACATGTCATACCATTATTGGCCAGCTAGTTGTATAATTACCATGAGGGTACACAAGTTTTTTTGTACCCAGGCAAGCCAAAAAAAATAAAACTAACAGCACATTAATTCGCATCTCACAGTTTGTGTTTTGCTTCCGAAAATTTGATTTCAAACACAATATTTTCTGCAGGTATGATCTCAATTTAACAGAAATTTAACTTGAGGAAAGGGAAATTTACCTGGTCCAACAAATAAGAAACCCAAGCCAGATATCTGTAAGACCCCTTTGAGTTTCCCAGATAGCGGCTCGCCAAGACACTTCTACCCAGTTGAAGAAGATTATAACCCGCAGCAGCAGAAGCAACGTAAACCAAAGCTCTAATATCAAAACGAAACGAAACGATTACCAAAATATATAATAATAACGCCTAAATCATATGCAACAGCCAGAGCAAATAATAAATAACTTACCGGAAAGCATGCAATTCCTTGTAAGTAATTTTTCTGTCGACGTAAAAAATATATTTGGATTGAGTATCCAAGCCAACTAAACATGCTGTCAAGAGCAGGAGCAGCGCTGCACAAACCCTTACAAAAGCCTCAATTTTTTGTACATCCATTTCAATTTCTATTGCTTTTTTCTCTAAAGCCGCCAAGCACTTTGATTTTTGTGAGCTGTTTCTGCATGCAACTTGCGCTACATACACTCTGTAAACAAAAGTACTGTCATTCCAGAGTCCAGGAGGATTCATTGATTAAGAAAATATATATAATGATAATTATGAACTTTTTCTTTACAAATTGATGATGATTCAATGTATTATTGCCTTTGGTTGAATGGCTTTCACATGGCCCATTTTATTAATTATATCAAATTTGTAATTTTATCAAAAATAGTGTGTTCACACATCAATTTACACAAAAATCTGTCCCTATCATGGACTTAACTAGCTTACAGAATCTGCAAGCTACGGAATGCAGCATCAGCCGTTGGATGTGGTTGGGTGTGGAGTGACAAACTAAACAATAGAAAATGGGATGGTGGGAGATGTTTGTTACAGAATCTGTAGTTCTGTACCATAGACAGGTCCCCCTATCATTATTCTATTAAAAATAGAAACTCAAAGGATCACTTTCTCCTATTGATGATAGAATTATTGATGACATATCGAGAAATAGCAAAATTTGTTCTGCATTTTCCGGTCGTCAATTAATTAACCAATGCATTAATTTGTTTCACGATTATCTGGCGAATATAGAATGATAACTTGATTACACAATTCTTGAACCCGCGAGCTGTGTCTTAAATTCACGGGTCGGTAATATCGGCTCCTAATCATGGAAGTGACCAAAAGGGTCATATGAATATGATTTAAAAATCCAACTAAAATGAAATGGACACTTAACGAAATATGATTAGCTGCAATATCGGTGTTGATATGGCCATAAAAATAAAATAAAAATTATCATTAATTTTCAAGTCACCATATTTAAATGGCTATTCAAGTTTAAATTTTAGAGAAAATAAGGATAAAAAATAAATATAAACTTTATTGACCACTCTAATTTTATTTTTCTAATAAGAACATCCAACATTGTCATTAGGCTATCCATTAAGCAGTAGTTTAATAGTAGACCTATGCCGGGTGCCCTTAACATTGTTGAGAGAACTATTTAAATTGTCATGGGAGCTCTTTCTCTTTTTGTTGAAAAAATAAAATAAAAGGAGACTTATCTTCAAAGTTGGATTGTTGAATCAGTCTTAGTAAATTTATGAATAATAGTAAAAATTTATATATCTAGAGGTCTTGTAGATATCAAATTGTAATATATCTATAAATTTTAACAATTAAATAAAACGTTCAACATACATTAATATTCTCACCCATTTTTTTTATAATATTGCTACTTTCCTTTTGAATAATATTAAAAAGCATTAACTGTGTTTAATTATGTAAATAATATTGTTTGGATTAGATTAGATTTGGCCCCATCCCAAGGGGGTGACCAATTCCTGATCGTCATTAAATCTTCAATGACTTGCCGAGATGGTTAGTTCGTCTGCCCAACTGCCTCTTTAAATACAGTTGTTGCACTCGCTACCCTTAATTTCTTGAGTTTTCGAAAAGTTATTCCACCAGTCACCAACTGTTACAGGAGATTGGATCTATGAATGTGTGGGTAAAGGTGTTTGTATGTTCAGTGTTCGTCTGTCGTGGCCGTATTGCCATTGCACTGAATAAAGGTCTTTCTATGCTTGTCAGTGAATAATATGCTAGCTGGCTAATGGCTATAGCGGCAAGCCTGCAACTACTTTCTTCCACTGTAGTAACTGGGTACATATGCAGATTCCTAGATTCTTCTACTGTATCAGTAATGCTACAACATTTGTTTTTTTTTTCCAATTATTGGCAAGGATTTTATTTCCAATTATGGCCTTATGGGGTACAAATATTTGTACAAGTAGTCTTGTACGAGTTGATACAACATAACATGACATTGGTTGATTGAAAATATAAATAATGAAAAAAATATATATAGACCATATGATGATTTTTTTTATCAATTCACCGATTATAATATGACAATATAATAATATTTTGATAAACACAAATATATTAACCGAGACATTTTTAAATAAATTTTAGAAATATGAGGGTCAATTGTGCATTTTACTTGATCCTAAGGGGTGAAGGGACATTAACCCTTTCTATATTGATTTATCTCATAAATTTAAAGATATAACATCTCAACCGCTTAATGAATATGCAACAAATATAGTACGGAAGTAATTTATTGAAACGGTACAAAAATTAGTAAAAAGAAAACAAAAAGTAAAGATCTATTGAAAATTCTAACTTATGATGGATATCATATAATAAAAGATCAACAGTAAATGGCCCAAATTAAAGCCTAAACTCGAATCGGGTTTCTAACTTCCAGTAAGAGGCTCGTGAGTGGTAACAAACCCAGATTTTTTGAGTACATCCACTGTCATATATACTCACACACAATATCCATCTTATAGACCGAAAGGCCCAGTTGTAGAAAAACACTTGAACAAAAAAATTACTGTTAATTTTGTTATGACCCAATTTAAGTACTAATGTTACTAGCACAAAAACGGGACAAAATTTAACATAATTCGATTACTCGATATAAATATGATACGAATAAATGAGTATGAATCATTAAATTTGACACAATTATTAAATGGGGGTGGGTTTGGGTTGACACGATTTTTTTCGTATTAGGTTAGGGTTAAAGTTCTTGACCTATTTACCTAAACAATGACACGATTATATTTTTTATTTTAAATTAATTTTTAAGTTTTTGTCATTAAAACTCAAATATCGAACATGATTCTCTTTTTTTAATTTTTTTTGGGAAGATGGATATATACATAATGTTTTATTTATAAAATTTTATGATATCAATACACAATATTATTTACATATATATAATTTAAACTTTAAATAGTGTAAATGTGTAATATGTTAGGTGTATGTGTTTAACATTTATTAAATATATAGATATTAAACAGGTTATTGGGTAACCCATTTATTTTCTGTATTGGGCTTAAGTCTCAATATTTTAACACGATTATTAAATGCGTCGTGTTTGGGTCGATCTAAATTTAACACGATAAGAACTTGAGCCAGTGATCCGTTTTACCAACTCTATTAATACACTTAATAATTTGAAGTTTTTAAAGTACTTTAACTAACATAATACGCAGTTAAGGATTCAAATAATTTGATCATTTTTTTTGTTTAAATATATTACACGGAAATATATATATATATATATATATATATATATATATACTGGTCCATTTGTTGGACCAAAATGTATTAATATTTATTTGATATTGCTAACGGTAGGTGGGGGGGTTGTGGCTTGCCAAAACTCAACCCTTGTTTAGTATTAAATACAATATTAAAAATCCACTATTTTGCTACTTTGAAAAGCTCAAGCGAAGTTGGCTGCAGTGCCCATGCCTTGTTGAATATCTTTGACTCCAATTTTGTTCTCATTGTGTGAACATAAATCTTCTTTGGTATTTGCTCCGTGACAACCTTTCTAGGGAAATAGGAGCCGTTGTGTGAAAAGAATACTAGCTAGCTAGCTAGCTAACTAGCTTTCTGCATTGAACAAAAATTTGAAAAACAAAATGTATGTGGTACCAAATTAGAAAAGAATTTTGAAGACATTTAAGCCCATAAGTTTAAAATGAACTATAGGCCGAAATCTCAAGGCATGGAACGTGCCATTAAGTTGACAATTATAATGGACAAATATCTTATGATGTCAATCAAACTATCAGCTCTTACGCCTCTAAATACTAATACATAACTGGCCAATTCCACAAGACAAACACACAACTTACATTTAATATCCAAATCTCTCTCCCTCCCCTCCTCCCCAACAACGAACGCGCCCCCACCCCCGGCCGCCACCCCCCACCCACACCTAACACACAAAAAAAAAAAGATTCTCAATCATCAATGGCTTTCCTCCAAAGCTTTAGCTGTGAAAGCCAAATTCCGGCTGAGCTCTTAATAGCTAGCGTCATGCAAATCCATGCTAGCATATCCAAGCTCGAGTCTCTAAAGCCTTCGAAGCAAGTCAATAGCCTCTTCACTCGCCTTGTGAAATTCTGTACCATCCCTTCATCCATTGAAATAACGGCCTTACCACAAGAAGTTAAAAAAATGTGAGAGAGCCTCATTGTTCTTTGTGGCCGTGCTGAAGGCCTATTGGAGCTAGAATTTGCAATATTTCTAACCAAAATTCCCCAACCCTTAAACAATCTCAATCTCTTCCCTTATTATGGAAATTATGTAAAGCTATCCAAGTTGGAATATACAATCCTCAGTGAAAATGGAGTGGTGCACCCAAGAAGGTTCCCTTTGTGGGTTCCCGCCCAATGCCTCTCACTTCTACTATAGTGGTTAAACATCACTTGACATCCACTCACTTTGATAATTTTGATATTAATTAGACAGCAAATGATGTGGCTCGCAGCATTGTTGCTTCGGATGCTGAGTTTGAGGGGATGATGAAGTTTCTGACTCGTGATATAATGGAAGTGAAAGAGCAGCTTGGGGAGTATGATTGCATATTTTTGGCAGCTCTTGTTGGTATGAGTAAAGAAGAGAAACCGAAGATTCTCGGACATATAAGAAAATATATGAAGGATGGAGGAATTTTGCTAGTGAGGAGCGCAAAAGGGGCTAGGGCATTTTTGTATCCGGCGGTGGAGGAGCACGACTTGTTGGATTTTGAGGTTCTCTCAGTCGTTCATCCCAATGATGACGTGGTCAATTCGGTTGTTCTAGTTCGCAACTCGCAAGACTATCTTTAAACCACCAGAAATGAAATTTACGAGCTTCTATTTGTTGTGATTCTTAATCGATCACTCTATCTTATAGCTTCAATTTTTTCTTTTTTTCCTATGCAGTTTCTGCTATTTTGTTGTTTTAAAGAATTTTTTTCAGGTTTGTTGATTTCTTCTTCTTCATTAGTATTCTCTTTGTTGTATACTTATGAATATATGGATGACTTTGTTTCTTTATTATTGTGTAAAATTTATACTCATCTTTAGAAATATATTAGTGGTAACAAAGTCAAACCTACATGGATTGTTTGAAATTAGAAATTCTAATTTAAATCTAAATCAATATTAATTATAATTTAGTTGGACACATTTAGTTTTAAGAGAATTAAACTAGTTAAATTAAGAAAACAATTAAATGTAAAGGAAAATTCAATAAGACAAACGTTATCAAGGTTTCATAATTGTCAACTTTAGAGTGATAACTCAAAATTAATTTATGTCATCTCATATATATAAGAATTATGTATGACTAATTATCTCTAGTGTAGTTTTGTTTTTTTTTTTTTTTTTTTTTTTCAAGGTACGATTTCTAAACACTATAATATCTTCTTGAAAAACAAAAAATCAAAGTTTCTTAAGTATTATGTGTATCCAATTTGTTGAAAAACATATAATCAAAGAAATTAAATTAATATTATTAAACCAATGTTAGATTTAATCAAATAATCTCTTAATTGTAAAAAATACATGATATTAAAGAAAAAAAAATTATTCCATCAATCATGAGAAGCAAGAACTATAATCATAAAAAAAAACATGTGGGGAACTAAAACAAAAAGACAACTATTTTATTCAATAGGATTTCATCTTTAAAGATCTTAATCTCATTATAAGAAAATTAGATAGACATAATTGAATGGAGAATAACAAAATAAATAGAACAAGCGGGTGACACCCCAATCCCTGGTCGTTCCGGCTGTCCAATAAGGGGCTTGCTTCTCAATTTGGATCTAAAAAATATTTGCCTTTGGTAGTAAATTATTTAGAGGTAGAAGGATGCCGAAGGTAAAGACAAACAGTGTCCAATATCCTCCGGAGGGCTGCTGGGATTTGATCGAACCTACGCTTCGTAAATTTCAGGCAAAAATGACAGAAGCTGAAAATGATCCACATCATGGAAAGAGAAAATGTGAGGCATTGTGGCTATTTTAAAACAGCACATCAGAAGAGCCGCTATATTTTTGACCTTTACTACAGAAAGTAGAAATATCTATGGGCGTACATGATTTCTGTTTGGATCAAGGCCATGCAGACCGAAATCTAATTGCAAAATGGAAAAATCCGGGTTATGAAAGTTTATGTTGCTTAGGATGTATGCAGCCTCGTGATCACAACTTCCAATCGACATGCGTGTCAAGAACTTGCGGGAGGAGAAAGTTATAGAGTTTGTCCATTGTGGTTGTAGAGGCTGTGCAAGTGGAGATCGATCAACTGCTCTGTAACTTTCTTAAATTGAAATGCAATCCGAAAATTATTGAGTCATATCGTAACATCATAAGGAGCGAATTGAATATCTTGTGGAATTGTTATGGTGTTAGTTATAATTATATTGTATTGTAATTTTAAGGTTTTCACTTCTTATACCAGTTTATATATTAGAAGGAAACTGTTAGGAAATTGGTGGGTGAAACAGACACGCAGCTAAAGTGAAATTGAAAAATAATGAGATAATAGAACCACAAAAAAAATTACGTGGTTCGGCTTTTAACCTACGTTTACAGGCGAAGATAGTAGGAAAATATTTTACTAGTGAAAATAATTTACAAGTATTGTATTATTTTATCTCACTTTCCAAAATCTCAATACACTCAAACTCTCAAATCACTATAACAAGAGCTTTTATTATTTAAACTCTACAAAACTCTCTTGCTCTGCAAGATTTGCTTCTCAAAACTCTCGTCTCTCTATACAAAATTGGATGCAAGCTCTAAATTGAGAGCTTGTATTTATAGGCAAAACTTTGCCTGGAAATTAAAAAAGGTGGCTCTAATCTTAAAGCAATACAACTGCAAATTTCAAGTTTTCAAACTTTGAATTTTTGAGCTTTGAATTTTTCTTTTTCCTTTTTCTTTTATCAAACATTCGGTGCCTACCCTTGACATTATTTCCTCTCAATTTTCGGTACATTCAAAATTCAACTTATTGCCACATGCATTTTGACAATTGCTAGGCATTGGTTATCAATTTGGCAATGAACTTTTGACATTCTCTCACTTGGAGCTTTGATTGAGAATCAATCAATCTCCATACCATCATTTCTACTTCGCCTCAGTCATATTACTTACGTTTCTGCTAGGCCACAAGAGAATTTACTCCAGATAAATTTGTCTGTATTGATCGGCTTGGTCAAAACATCTGTTACGTTATCCTTGGTATGAATTTTCTGCAAATCCACACTTCCATCTTCTACTACTTCTCGAATAAAGTGATACTAAATTCCTATATGTTTTGTCTTGGAATGAAAGGTTGGATTCCTTGCAATATGCAAGGGACTCTGACTGTCACAAAACACTAGAATTTTTTGTTATTTGTGCCTGAGTTCTTCCAATAACCTTTGTATCCAAATAGCTTCCTTGCAAGCTTGTGTAGCTGCCATGTACTCTGCTTCTGTTGTAAATAAAGCCACAACAGTCTGCAGTTTTGAAACCCAGCTTACAGCTCCTTTCTACAAGTATAAACACATAGCTAGTAGTGGATTTCCTGTTATCAAAGTCTCCTACAAAATCTGAATCCACGTAGCCCCTGACAGTAAATTCCGATCCTCCATAACATAATGCAACATCGGAGGTTCCTCTTATATATCTCAAAATCCTCTTTACAGCTATCCAATGCTCTCTACCAGGATTCGCCATGTATCGACTGACTGCTCTCACTACTTGTGCAATGTATGGTCTAGTACAAATTATAGCAAATATCAAACTTCCCACTGCTAATGCATATGGTACTCGAGATATTTTCTTCCTTTCTGTTTCATTGCTAGGACACATACTTGAGGATAATTTGAAATTAACAAGAAGTGGGGTAGAAATTGACTTATAATCTTGCATGTTGAAGCGCGGCAAGATTTTCTTCAAGATTTTCTTCAAGTAATTCTTCTGAGAAAGTCAAATATTCCTATTATTTCTGTCTCGGTGAATTTGCATCCCTATAATCTTGTTTGCTGGTCCCAAGTCCTTCATTTCAAACTCCCTAGCCAATTGTGCCTTCAATTCTTGGATTCGATCTTTATTAGGGCCTGCCACCAATATGTCATCTACATACAACAGCAAAATGATGAAATCATTATCTTCAAACCTCTTATAATATGCACAATGGTCTAAACTAAGTCTGTTGTACCTAAGGCTCATGATAAAATAATCAAATCTCTTATACCAACACCTCGGCGGCTATTTGAGACCGTATAGAGATTTGTTAAACCTGCAAACCAAGTTCTCCTTTTTCTTTTCAGCAAAATCTTTTGGTTGGAGTATATAAATTTCTTCTTCAAGCTCTCCATGAAGAAATGTAGTTTTCACATTTAACAGCTCTATATGTAGGTCAAATGTAGCACACATCACCAAGACTATTCTGACGGTTGTGAGTCAAACCACTGGAGAAAATATTTCATTGAAGTCAATACTTTCTTTCTGAATATATTCTTTCACCATCAATCTTGCACAATACCGCTCTACTTGGTCATTGCCATCACGCTTGATCTTGTAGATTCATTTATTTCTAATGGCTTTTCTTCCATGTAGTAGTGGCACAAGTTCCAATGTCTTGTTCTTGTGTAGAGCCTCAATTTCTTCCTGCATTGCTGTCATCCACAAATCAACATCTGAGCTGTTTAAAGATTCATGGAAAGTTGAAGGCTCTCTATCTTCTTTTAGAAGACAGTATGCAACATTGATCTCTGTGACATACTCCCAGTTCCAAGATGATGGTCGTTTCTCACGAGTTGACCGACGAACTTCTGGAGCCGCAAACTCGACTGGTACTCGCTCTTCGTGCTCTGGTGCTGCTTCAGAAGAATCTGAATCTTCTGGATTATTTTCCACATATATCGGCACAGTCTCTGACTTTTCCTTTAGAGTGCTATCATCCTCATCTCTCATTAGCAGCTGATCTTCTATAAAGATAACATCTTTGCTGATGACGATCTTGTGACAGTAGGGTCCTACAGACGATACCCCTTCACTCCATCAGCATACCCCAAGAAGATTCATCTTTTGGATTTTGGATCCAGCTTTATTCTTTCTTAGGCATTGTACATCACGTACACAGAACATCCAAATGCATGTAGGTGAGAGTAATCTGCTGGTTTTCCAGTCTATATCTCCATCAGAGTCTTTAACCCGATTGTCGTAAATGGCGACCGGTTTACTATATAACATGCAGTTTTGGCTGCTTCTCCTCAAAATGAATTAGGTAGATCCACATTCCTCAACATAACTCTTATTCTTTCTGTAAGAGTTCTGTTTATCCGTTCGACCACTCCATTTTGTTGAGGAGTATACGCCACCGTGAATTGCCTCTAAATACCTTCTTGCTTACAGAAAGTAAAAAAACTCGCCATCTGTATATTCACCACTGTTATCTGTCCTTAAGCACTTGATCTTTTTTCCAGATTCAAGTTCAACCCGCGCTTTGTACTGTTTGAACACCGGAAGCACATCTGACTTTTTCTTGATTGAGTATGCCCAACATATCATAGAATAATCATCAATAAAAATAACTAAGTACTTTGCACCTTCCATGGACATATCAGGTAATTCCCAAACTTTAGAATGAAATAAGTCTAAAATGCATTTACTTCTAGCAACAGATCTACTGAACTTTAATCTATGCTGCTTACTTGTAACACAATGCTCGCAAAATAGTAAGCTTACCGATTTGAGTCTTGGAAGCAATTTTCTTTCAGAGAGAATCTTCAAACCTTATTCTGACATGTGACCGAGTTTAAGATGCCACATCATCGTTGATTCTTCTCCATTTGACGCGACACATGTATCAACTTCATGTCGTGTTTTCCCTTTAAGCATGAACAGATTAATACCGATCTTTTCTGCCTTCATCAATACAAGTGCGCCTCTAGTAATTTTCATGATCCCATTTTCAACATGAGTTTTGCACCTATGACTATCTATTTGTCTCAAGGACAATAGATTTTTCTTCAGGCCATTGACATGTCGTACCTCCCCAATGGTGCGAATTATACCATCAAATATTTTGATTTTGATAGTACCAAAAACAGCGATCTCCAAGGCATGATCATCTCCCATATAAACAAATCCTCCTGAGATAGGTTCGTATTTATGGAACCATTCTCTCCGAGAGGTCATGTGTCAGGTAGCTCCTGAGTCTATAAGCCAGACGTCAAATAGCCGTTTTCTGCCTTCTAAAACAGTTATTACCTTGCTGTAGAGAATTTCGCCATCATCCGAGGTACTCGCAACACACCTCTGAGCATTTGATGACTCAGGTTCTTTACTATCTTTTCTCTTCTGGTTGTTCCAACACTCTTTCTTGATGTGCCCTTTTTTGCCACAGTTGTAGCATTTAATATTCTTCTTACTTATGGATTTTGATCTACCATGATTGTGACTCTCACTGAGGCCACGTTCTGTTGATTTCCCTTTCGTCACTAATAGCGCCTCCACTTACTGCGAACTTACTTTTCTATCTTTGTTACTTTTCCTCCTACTCTCCTCATTTAATACAGAGGCTGCAACATCATCGAAAACTAGACTGTCCACAGGATTGTTGTTCGTCAGGTTGATGATGAGTTGATCATACGAATCTAGTAGACTTTGAAGTAGAAGCGCTGCATGTTTATTTTCCTTTATTTTATGACCTAACGTTATGAGTTGTGAAAATAGAGTCTTCAAGCTGTTGATATGGTTGGTCACCGTTGTAGATTCTGCCATTCGAAGAGTATAGAGTTTTCTCTTCAAGAAGATTTTGTTGTGTAGTGACTTGGCCTCATACAATTTTGTGAGAGCATCCCATATTTCCTTCGCTGTCATTTTCTCCTCCACTCTAGATAACACCCCGTCTGCAAGTGCCAGGTGTAGATCAGCAATGGCATTGCCATCCATCTGATTCCACTTGTCATCATTAGTTATCTCCATGAATCTTTCTCCAATTGCTGCTAAGCATTTATTTTTCCTCAGAATTGCCCTTAACTTCATTTTCCATAACGAGAAATTATTCTCGTTGAACTTCTCAATTTCACACTTTACCGCCATTTTGTTGATAAATACCACACACAAGTTAGTGTACCACCTTAAATAATTGTGAGAATGCACACACCAGCAATGGCATTGCCATCCATCTCATTCCACTTATCATCATCAGTTATTTCTATGAGCCTTTCTCAAATTGCTGCTAAGCAATTATTTTTCTTCAGAATTGCCCTCATCTTTATTTTCCACAACGAGAAATTATTCTCGTTGAACTTCTCAATTTCACACTTTACGCCCATTTTGTTGATAAATACCGCACACAAGCTAGTGTACCACCTTAAATAGTTGTGAGTATGTGTGAGAATACACACATCAGGAAAGTTCTCAGGAAACACTGGAGGGGTCACAATGGTCCCACTTAAAACCCAGACTCTTTAGGCTCTTATCGCCTTTGTGACAGAACTTTTCTAGACATGTACAAAACCACACAGTTGCTCCACTCACACCACTAATCCCTACTTTGCACCGCAAAAAATTCTTGGATCACTCACACCGTTACTCGTGAACAGTACCATATATATGAATATGTTGTATACGTGAATAGTACCGTATAAGTGAACAGTTTGTATATGTGAACAGTACCCCCTTTCCATGAACAGTACCGGACTCCAAAAAATATAATCAATTGATGTGATACCACTGTTAGGAAATTGGTGGGTGAAGCAAACACACAGCTAAAGTGAAATTGAGAAATAATGAGACAATAAAATCACACAGGGACACAAAAAATTATGTGGTTCGGCTTTTAGCCTACGTCCACGGGCGAAGACAGTAGAAAAATATTTTACTAATAAAAAGGAATTACAAGTATTGCAGTATTTTAGCTCACTTCCCAAAACCTCAATATACCCAAACTCTCAAATCACTATAATAAGAGCTTTTATTTTTTAAGCTCTACAAAACTCTCTTGCTCTGCAAGAATTGTTTCTCACAACTCTTAACTCTCTTTACAAAATTGGATGCAAGCTCTAAATTGAGAGCTTGTATTTATAGGCAAAACTTTGCCTGGAAAGTAAAAAAGGTGGCTCTAATCTTCAAGCAATACAACTGCAAATTTCAATTTTTCAAACTTTGAATTTTTGAGCTTTGAATTTTTCTTTTTCCTTTTTCTTTTATCAAACATTCGGTGCCTACCCTTGACATCTTTTCCTCTCAATTTTCGGTGCATCCAAAATTCAACTTGCTGCCACATGCATTTTGACAATTGATAGGCATTGGTTGTCAATTTGGTGATGAGCTTTTGACAGAAACTAGGATCGTAACATCCTTTTTGGCCTTTTTTCTTCATTTAAAGTTCTCTTCGCTTGGTTCTAAATATAGCTTTTGATAAGAGTTTGATACTCGGTGGCAATTGAAAAGGGGAGGAGGAGATTACTAGTGTCTTTTGGTCATGAGAAGTTCTTTCAGTTGAAAAGGCTTTTTACTAGTTTCAAATTCATTTGCAAAGAGAAGTGAAAATATTTTGTACAAACCTTAAATTACAATTGTGAATTTTCATCTTTAAGGAAAAAAAATAAACAGAACAAGCCATGAGAGAACTTGAAGAACGCTGCTGCCGCTCCTCTTCGTCTCTACCCTGCGATCTTGCTTTTCTTCATATAATGCGCAACTTGGCTGAATCCTTGTCTAATTGTAAATTTTTAATTACGATTCTTGGAAGCTAAGTCACCGAATCAATGCTTAAATCCTAAAGCTTTTTAAAAGTTAGCTAACCGACTTTAAGAAGCCAAGCTTGTTTTCTTTAATTAATTCACGCGCAGTCATGATCTGGATTTGCAACTAATTGAATTTTGGTTATTTTGCCTTGAATTCCATGTGTGAATTCGGCCCAGCTGCTTCCAAAATCAATTAATCTTTGATACTTCCCAAATTGTTATTCTTTACGTACTTTTTATCCATAATCTCTAATTAATTTTCTATCTAATAAAATACTTCAATAAAATAAAAATAACTAATAAATATATAATGAAAGGTAAAATATGTTTAAATTATATGTTTATCATTCATCCACCTTGATTCAGTTAATTTATTTTCAGGTGCATATGATCTAATTTTATCATTTTGGCAGTTGAATATTTGAAATATATTCCTTCAATACTATTAATACTCACTACAAGAAAAACTATTATTTGTGATTGTTGAATACAGTCAAAACAAGTGAAATACCGTTGCAAATGTGTTTTTTCAATGGCTAAACTTAGTCACTGGCCGTCGATAATATCTTGGGTACACATTTTTTTTTTCCAACCAGCCACCGTAAATATGCTTTTTTTGAGCAGAATTAGCCATGAAAAAATGATAAATGCATATCAGAAATACTATGGATAGACAACTAATGAATAATTTTTATGATCACTTTGAGCCATTGAAAATACAATTTTCAATTGACTCTTGCGCTAGCTTTTGTAATAGCAACTTCGATTAAATATGACCATTGGAAATAAATTAATTTTAAGGAGCAAAAACAACCAAAAAAATCTAAACTATAGTTAGAAATACATGCTGTTCTAATTGATTTTGCAATCGAAAATATTACATGCTAGTTGAAATAAGTAATATTTGTAATTGAATTGTTCCATCATAAATAATGTATTCATAGTGAGAAAAGTAATATTTTCAATGGCATATTTTTGTTGCAAATTCACTGCTTTTAACAGGGATAGACAATTAAAAATAATCCATGCAGTTGAAATTTATTTTATTAATTGCCACTGCCAATTGGAACAACAATTGTTTCAACTGTCTAATACAATTTTTAAGAACATATGACTATTGAGAATATATTTTATTCAACCAATATTATTATTAAAATGAATGAATTTTCCTAAACAATGCAATCGAAATTGTCAGTATTCATATTGTCCAAAAACATTTCATAATAAAAAATAAAACATTATTATATTATTTTCAAATGCCATGAATCATATAAATATCAAATATCATCAAAATCATTTGGATCAGCATCAACGTTCTCTTCTGAATCAGCATAACCATCACCATCTAAATTTGCATCGCCATCGTCCTTTAAATCAGTGCCACCATTGTCATCTGAATCAGTACTAGTACCATTATTAGAATTTGCACCACCACTGTTTCAGAATTTGCACCACCATCGTCATTTGCATTCAATTTTCCAATTGAATCCTATATAGAAAAATTAAATGAATGTTTAAAATATTAAGTGATAATGAATTATGTAAATTAAAAAAGGAAAATTATCATTTGCATACTCTAAATTTGTTCTATTATTAAAAATAGTACAATATTTTAAGGGTGTATCAATAGTTTACTGTAAATTGATAAAAGCTATCTGCCGACCACTGAATTGTTAGATGCCATTTAAAAGTTATCGGAATTATAGCGAATTGATGATTTTATCCTTGAAACTTAAATTAAAGTAAAGTAAAATTATCACTTGTATACCGTTAAATTCTCTTATTATCAATTGTATACCTTTAATTATCACTTCTATCATATGAAAAGACCATATTACTCTTATGACATCATCATATTTAAACGACAACGAACGGTTTGATGGACGACAAATACATTTTATCAACTGAAGATGGACAACTGATATACCCTTAAAGTGTTGTAGTAAATTTAATAATAGAGTAAACTAAGGGTATACAATTGATAATTTCCCAAAAAAAATTGAGATTGAAAAGAACATTATACCATTGAAGAGGAATCCGCAACAACTTGAGAATGAGATTGCTTTGCTTCTAACTCTTCCACTTTTTTCTATACAATAGTCAGTTGCTCTTGCACCACTTTGAAAGTGCTCAACAAAAACTCCTCGCGTTGTATGCATTTCTTTTTGTTGCATGGTCGGCTTGAAGTGGATCCATATACATCTTCAATTTTGAAGCCTCCAAGAGCATGACCATGCTTAACACCTCTTATTACATTAATATATATATCCCATTGTTTTCTCAGTGGGACCTCATCAGATGACTCATTTAATTCATTCATCTTTGATATCATTTGTGCCTTATAAAAATATGAACACAATAATTAGGTAAATAGAACATATCTAATAATGAGAATAGTACAAACTTTTGAAAAAAAAAAAATAACATACATGTAGTTCCTTAGCTTTATCACTAGCCAACTTCCATCATTTCGCACATGAAACATTTCAAAAGAATCTATTGAACTAGGCTTATCCCCATTTTGCTCAACCTATCAATACAATAACAATAATAATAGTAATTTTACATAATTAATTAACTTGTGTTATAAAAACTAAAATATTAAGAATCAAAATAATTATTTTATAATAGCAAAGTAAATGCTTTAAAAGCACTTCTATGATAAAATATAAATAAAAAAAAATTATGGCAACTATAGTCATTTACCACCTCCTTTTTCTTTTTTAGCATATAAACTGATCCAATTGTATGCACTACTTTAGATGGTTTGTTATAGTTCGATGCACTTGTTCTATAAGATTTCTACATAAAAAAAAAAAAATTGATTCATTACATTCAACATTGTAAACTAAAATTATTTAACTAAGTTGAAATTACAATTATTGCATAAGATTTAAATAAACTCAATCATTAGATTTACCTGCTCCAAATCTAACAAACTCATTGTGGTGAAATTAATTTCAGACTTAGCTTACAAACTCATATATAACACAAGTATGAATGGAAAAATCACTTCTCTATGATCAGATTATTAAATTCACCATATATAGGGAGAGAATCAAATGCAAAGATAAACACTTTAAATTTTTTAGCAAAATATCAACAAACAAAAAAGTAATTATTATCTAATTTTAATAATCAATATAAAATATTTCTAAATAAAAAAGAAATAACATCTTAATACAATTACCAAATATAAAAATGCCTAAATAGAACTAAAGATGAAAAATCTCATTGAGTCATTAAGCAAAAAAATAGAAAAGATAAAACAAACACAAAATTATCCAACAATTAAACACTATAATACATGTCAACAAATAATCAAGCAACAACAACCACAATCATGAATATTAGCTAATAAATAATAGGCATATTGTAGAGACTGCATTGACATTGTTAGCACTAGCACAAATGAATATGAAATTATGGTAGGAAGTTATAGAAGTTTCAGTTTAATTGATTAATAGGCTGCTTACACCAGTTATTGATCACATCTCACCATTTGAAAAGCTTTTCAAATAAAAGCCAGATCGTGACTTTTTAAAAGTTTAAGATGTGCTTGCTACCCTTACTTAAGGTCATACAACAAGAACAAGTTATAGTTTCATACATCAAAATATGTCTTCATTGGTTGCAGTTCAGTATACAAGCGGTGTAAGTGCCTTCATAGTTTAGGTAGAATTTACATTGCCAGGAATGTTGTGTTTGATGAGTGTGATTTTCCATTTAAAACAGACGAGTTCTCTAGTGTGAAAAACAAAGTATCAAACAACACTCCTATCTATAATTACAATTAGTTTCTATATGTGCCATATGCAACAACCTATATAGAACCATTTGATCAGAACTAAGCCACATCTAATGAAGAAGAGAACTCATCAAGGCAAGACCTGAACACACCAAATCAAACATATAACCCAACAATTACTGACACAAATGCACCAAAACTCATTGAGTCTTCCAAAACATAAGCCCAAATGACCAATCAGATTTTAATGAAACACCAGAACCGAAACAACCATTAGAAATTCAACCTGAATAAACATTTTCCACACATCCCATGGCGACAAGATCCAAGTCTGGAATATTTAAACTTAAGATATACCTAGCACATAAGGAACTTTAAGGGGTTGAAAACTTGCCAATAAATACAGAAAATTCTTTGGTCAATGAGGTGTGGAGGAGAGCAATGGAGGAAGAATACAAAACCCTCATGGACAATAACACAAGGGAGCTTGTAGAACCAGACACAAGCATGAAAGTTATTGGAAACAAATAGGTGTCTAAAGTAAAGTACAACCCAAATGGAACTGTATCAAGATATAAGGCAAGTCTAGCAGCAAAAGGATACCATCAAAAAGATGGAATAGATTATACCGAAACCTTCAGCCCTATGGAAAAATCATCAATAGTAAAGGTCATCGTAAGTCTTGTGGTAACTTATGGATGGTACATTAAGCAAGAAGATGTGAATAATGCTTTCCTCAATATAGAGCTTAGTGAGATAGTCTACATGTCTCAACCAGACGATTTTGAAAATAAAAAGAAGCCAAACCATGTGTGCAAACTCAAAAAGGCACTTTATGGTATAAAGCAAGCTTCGTGAGCTTAGTACGAAGAGTTAAAGAGAGCCATGTTGACTGGGGATTGCAATTTAACCTAGACCTGGCTCAGACCCGGATGAACCCAGAAATTCCGGGGCGAGTTCAACTTGTACCGGAGTGAATTAAATTCGGTATCCAGATTTGATATTTTCAACTTGAACGTTTCCAGGTCTAGATCCAGGTTTGAGTAAACCCGTTTATTCGGAACCCGGACCCGGATACCTATTTTAATATTAATTTTTAAAATTATTTTAAGATAAATGGAAAAATTAAAAAAAATCAGCCTCAATGCCCTTTTGCACGGCCATGGCAACCAAACCAAACCCAAACATTTCCTCTCTCTCTCTTCAGCCCTTATTTTCAATAAATCATCATCGTCGCTCATCATCGTCTCGCCACCTCCACTGCGTTCATGTTCATCTTCACCATCAGTTGCTGTTTGTCCAGCTATGTCACGAGTTTTGGCTGCCGTTTGTCGACCTTCACGAATTGGGATCTCAGTTTTGGCCGCCTACACTTTTACCCCCAGTTGTTTTGCTTTTTCCTCGACAACTTCCTCATTGATAAATCGACGGCCACTTACGAATGCGTTTGTCTCTGTTTCTTCATTTACACTTCCCCAGTTGTTTGTTCATTTGCAATTTGGACGGGGAAAAAAAAATTCAGCCACCATTTATCCTCCTCCTTTTCTTGACCTAATCCCACAAAGCCCAAATTTTCATAATCATTAATTGCCAACTTTGTCATCATCATGGTTGAGACATCATGACTATCTTTGATAATTGCATTTGTGTACTCTGTTATCTTGGATTTTATTTCTAATTATTTGATTTTTGAATTTTTTTCATTATTGGTGTTAATAGAGGAAAGATTAGAAATGAATTCTTCACTGAAGAAAGAGATGAAATTGCATCTCTTAGCAATCATCCGGGTTATAAACCCGAAATCCTGAAACTCGAATTGTTTTAGGTTTAACCCGGCCGGACCCAGATGAAAAAGATCCGAGTTTACATCTGGGTCCGGCATTGAAAATTATCGTCCGAGTCTGGAACCGAGAAGGCAAAACCCGGACCCAGATTTTGCCATCTACTGTTGACGTGGGGGTTTAAAAATACAATCTCAGATAGTTCCTTGTTCTATTTGAAAAATGAAGAAAAATAAGTCTACCTATTGATTTATGTTGATGATATACTGATAACTAAAAATAATGGCATGATGACAGAAGTTGTGATAAAAAAATTGAAAGAAAATTTTGCACTCTAAATGTTGGGGGATTTGAATTACTTCTTGGGAATCGAAGTGAAGAGAGATTGCGGGAGAATACATCTATGTCAAGCAAAATACATACAAGATGTTTTAACTAAAACAAACATGGTTGATTGTAAATCAAGTCCGACACCAATGAGCTCATGTCTGAGGTATAGTCAACATGTTGAAGAAGATGAAACAGGAAGAGTATTTGAAGATAAAACATTGTATAGGAGTGTAATTAGAGCACTTCAATATGCAACAATAACAAGGCCGGATATAACGTATAATGTTGACAAGTTGTTTCAATTTGTAGAGGATCCAAGGTAAATACAGTGGCAGAGATGTAAGAGAATATTAAGATACCTTAAAGGAACTGTAGACCACAGTTTCTACTTCACTCCAACAGGAAGAATGGAAATTACAGCATATACCGATGCTGATTGGCAGCTTACCAAGATGATAGGAGATCAACAGGTGGGTATAACATCTTTCTAGCTGGGAATCTAGTGTCATGGAGCTCGAAAAAGCAAAAAAGTTGTATCAAAGTCAAGTACCGATGTAGAGTACAAAGCATTCTCTCATGGAGCTACAAAAATCAGTTGGATGAAGTTACTCCTTTCAGAATTGGAAATTGAGCTCAATCAAATCCTTGAGGTATGGTGTGACAATGGGAATGCCATTGCACTTGCTGACAACCCAGTGTTTCATAGAAGAACGAAACATATCGAAATCGATGTACATTTCGTCAAGGATAAAATTACAGCAAAGGAGTTAGAAGTAAAGTATGTGAACAGCGAGAATCAAGTGCCAGATATCTTGACCAAAACCTTACCAACAACAAGTTTTGAATACCTTAGAAGTAAGCTTAATGCCTATGTCCATAGTTGAGCTTGAGAAGGGGAGTTAAAATGAGGAATCTATAATAAGCACACAAGCTATGTGATCTATTGCTACAGTGAATTCAATATTGGCGGGAGGCTTAAATTAAAAAGTCTAGATGCTTTATCAGATAAAACGACTGAGATTCAAGAAACAAGATGAATGGCTAAGCACAATAGCCTTAGAGTTCATTATTTTAACTAGAGCTTACCAATCGTGACTGGAACATCACCATTACTCTTATCTACCATGAAGCCAACTTTGCTGTTGATTTTATTGCCATTTATGCTTCCTCTCTTCCCTTGGGTCTTCATATTTTTTAGAAACCTCGGGCTAGTGTTTCTCAAACAATTGCTCGTTATATGTATATGGTTGTTTTTCCCCATTTAGTGTTGCTGGACCTCTTCTCTAAGAACCCCTTTATTCCAAAAAAAAAATTAAAAAAAATAACTAGCTAGATCTAAAGGATGTGGGTTTTCATAGTATTTATTCATTAAAGGATGTGAGAAAAAATGGTTAACTCCTAAGAATTTTACCATTTTTTTTCTACAACTTTGTACTTAGAAAAAAACTACTTGATCGCTAAAACATTAACAGACAGTAGTTATATTCATTTTCTGAAAGTTAATTTGGGTTTTTGTACAAATGATCAAACTTCTAACATGATCATCTACCTTATTCTATTAAAGACCAAGGTGTCTAGCTATGATACTTTAGTGATAGGGAGTTCTTTTTGATAAGTTTTAAAGTTGTAAGAGAAAATTATTAATTTCATGATGGAACTCCAGAATTTTTCAATTAAGATATTATGACAAGCAACTCCACGCCTCTTTTGACCAAGTAATTTTTAGCAGATCAGCATGATTTTTCATGCGTACGCCAACAATTACATAACCTGCACCCATAACTAATACAAATAAAAATCATAACCTGCACCCATAACTAATACAAATAAAAATTACTAAATTCGCATCTTTTGCCTCTATTAATACTCGCATTGAAAGGCCTAGTTTCATCAAACAAGCACACGACTTGCTCACTTTAAGCCCACACACTGACATACAGATAGTTATTCATCAATGGCTTCACACCAAAACCTTAATTTTCAAGGCCAAATCCCAGGTGAATTGCTTATAGCTCGCATTATGCAAATCCATGCTAGCATATCCAAGCTCGAGTCTTTGAGGCCTTCAACGCACGTCAATATCCTTTTCAGTCACCTTGTTAAATTATGTATCCTTCCTTCGTCTATAGACATTAAAGCCTTGCCCCAAGAAGTTCAAAAAATGCGCCAAAGTCTCATAATTCTATGTGCTCGTGCTGAAAGCTTGCTGGAGCTAGAGTTCGCAACGTATCTAAGCAAAATTTCACTGCCCTTAAACGATCTGAATCGCTTCCCTTATTATGAAAATTATGTTAAGCTAGCCAAATTGGAGTATGGAGCCCTTATTGAGAATACTGGAGTAGCTCAATTCAAGAAGGTAGCTTTCGTGGGTTCAGGTCCTATGCCTCTTACCTCTATCATTTTGGCTTCACAGCACATGAAATCTACTCACTTTGATAATATTGATATCGATGAGACTGCCAATAATTTGGCTCGTAAAATTGTTTCTTCGGATGATGAGATTGAGAAGAGGATAAAGTTTCTGACCTGCGACATCATGGAAGTGAAAGAGAAGCTTGGGGAATACGATTGTATAATTTTGGCAGCTCTTGTAGGTAATGAAGAAGAGAAAGCAAAGATTCTTGGGCATATAAGGAAATACATGAAAGAAGGAGGAGTTTTGCTGGTGAGGAGTGCAAAAGGGGCCAGAGCATTTTTGTACCCAGTGGTGGAGGAGCATGACTTGTTTGATTTTAAGGTCCTCTCCATCTTTCATCCGACTAATGATGTGATCAACTCAGTCGTTCTTTTGCGTAAGTCTTTAATCTATACATGATTTGGTAAATTAAGGGATGTAGGATCAAATGGAGGTTAATTTTCTTCAATAAATTAAAGGATGTAGTCTTATTAAAGTAACTCTTATATTTTATTGACGAGTTTTTTTTTTAAAAAAGAATTGTATAGAAAAGAATACAAATGTTTGAATTTTATAGGTTTTTCATAACATATATACGATCTTGAAATTAAATTGACCCAGAGATAAAGGAGCTTTAGTACTATTATTGGCCATTATCTAGTAAGTTAAAATAATGGGTCAAATAATTTTATACCAAGCAGTGAGTTTTCTATTTCTTTTTCTAATTAATCTCTTGCACTCGGGAGCCTGCTCATGACCAAGGGGGCTCAAGTCTTAATAAAGAAATAAATTTTAAAAATTAAAGAGAAAATTATTTTAATTAGTACTTATTAAATCTATTAAGTAGTCCCATTAAATCTATGAAAATAACACTTGTTAAATTTATTAAAAATAATCTTAATAAACTTATAAATCCATAAAATGATTTCAGTTTTTACATCTAATATTTTTATATAATTTAGCCCCCTTGCAAACATAGAAAAATAGAAATATGAGTTTGGTTTCTTAATTTTGTCTTATAAAGGGGTATACTTCATTATGTTCTTTGACTAAATTTTAATCGAAGTTAATTTATAGAAGAAAATAAAATGCATTTCATGACTGTACGAAGACACTCGCTTAAAAGAGAGAATACTCTTGATTGACTTTTAATTATTTTTTTATATGATAGCTTATTAAAAGGGGTGAAGTATGGTGTGGCATTGTGGCCCGGGAAGACTTGTCCTTCGAGAAAAAAAAAATGAAAATAAGGGTGGCAATTAAATGCCCAATCATTTGAAAAGTTTATGTTTTGGCCCCTAAATGTATCACTTTTTTAGTATATTCTCCAATTTATTTACAATTTCTTCATTTTACCCACGTGAACCAAAATCTTGGTTTTGCCACTACTTATTTTTAAAAACTTTCTTAACTGTTTTTTTCCTGCAGAACTACCGAAAAATCCTACTAAACTTGTTCTAAAGGACAAGGAGAGCGTCTCCCTGTTGCAAGAAAATAGGCCGCGGAGCACGTCTCAGCTTCTTCATGACAAGCTTCTACCACAAGCTAGTCCTAAAAATAAACCTTATCTTTTCAATGGCAATTCATGTCCATGCAATCACCTTCAAGCATTAGATGCCTCGAAACGTGCTAAGATCACAGAGAAGAAGAAGATGGCCAGGGCTGAAAAGGCATCAGAGGAGGCTCCTTCTTCCTCTCAAGCCTACACAAGTAAATTTCAAAGCGATCAGTGGCTTGAAATTGAATCTACATCCAGCGGGTTAACCTTGGCGGACGTTTTGAGGGAGAAACCAGCTGAGGTCGAACACCTTGTTCCTCTTATTCAGAAAGCAGATAGGGTCATTCCTAAAAGCCATGCAGCAGATGCTGACAAAATCCCCTTGTCAACTACTTGGGATATTGCTTTAGCAAACTTGCTTAGAGTACGTACATTTTATCAAGTTTTTTGGTTCATCGGTTTCTTATTTTGGACTTCTGTCTCTTGGCCCATTAATAAGCTCTTGTCTCGGTTCATGTTTTATGTCGGTAGACTTGTTTAAACTCGTCAAACTTTGTTGGACTGATACATATCCGATCAAATTTTTAAGTCTAGCAATTTTTCTACCACTACTATATAGTAGCAGTAGTTAGGGGAGGAAAAAGAAGAAGAAGAAGAAGAAGAAGAAGACTTGATTATTAATTTGCTATCTGAGCCAAAATCTCTTATTTCAATTCTTATCTTATTCTGATTATGTCTCAATCAGCTTCTTAGTATCGGTTTCAGTCATTCATTTTGAATATAAATTTCAGTATTGATTTCAGTCTCTATGGTGGGTTTCACAAACTTTTTTTTTTATATTATTTTTTTGGTGATTGTTGCCCTTATATTTTATACTCTTCTTGCTTGTTTATTGTTATTTGAAGGTGGCCTTTCTGCTTGAACTCCACCGACCCCTAGCTATGAAAAGCTTTGATGGCCACATACAAATGGCTCAAAACTTGGAAGCGGCGCAGAAGCAGGTAGCTGAGCTGTCTGAGAAGATCAGGTCAGAACAAGATAAGAATCGTCAGTTGAGAAACCGCATATTGCAAATTACGCAATCACTGCAAGTGGAGGAGAAAAGGAGATTCGAGGTGGAAGCTGAATTGGAGACCCTTAAGCAAAAGGTTGATGATCAACTCAAGGCGGCTATCAATGGTTAATGCGAGTGGAGAAGAAACATCCCTCATCTGTGAGGGTTAAGAGACATCCATTGTCTCTGAAGGTTAAGAGACATTCCTCATTTGTGAGGGTTATAGTTATTTGTCTAGACATGTATTTCATAAAATTTAATGTAATAATGTAAGTTCCAGTTATATATCTGATTGTAAATATGAATGTAATAATTTATTGTAATAATAGTTGTAAATATCTGTGTAATACAATAATTTGATGTGTAATCAATATTCCAAAAAAAAAAAATGCACTTGTGCTCAAGAGAAAAAAGTGGGCTTTACCCATATTTTTCATGAAAAATTAATTTTTCACTTACAGATGGCCTTCCCACAACCCTCGGAAATTCTTTTAAACCCTTTTCTTTTCAATAATATTTGCTTAATACTAGTAAATATATATATATATATATATATATATATATATATATATATATATATATATATATATATATATATATATATATATATAAAAGCTAATAAGTAATAACAACCCTAAATAATCCTTCTAAAATCCCTCTTTTAATTATACTAAATTTAATGCTTTCAGCTAAGCAACTTTAATTTGTGAATCTCTCAATTTCCATTTATTTTCTCGGCCCCAAAATTATTTTACAGTCTTATTACCTTAGCCCCCACACAAACAATTTTCTGTGGGTAATAAATAATTAATATGAAAAAAATTATGGAGAAGATAAAAGGAAAACTCCAATATTAAAACAGTTAATTTGAAAAAATAAAAAATAACGGGATTTTGCTAAATTTATTTGATGATGAAATACAAATTAAAGAAGCCAGTGGAGCATGAGTTTAATAAAAGAGAAAATAAATACAGTTATAATAAGACAGGGTTTTAAGAGGATTTTATTGACGCTACTACATTAAGGTTTAAGGAGATGAATCATGAACGATTTGGTGAAGTGCTTTAACTTAAATTTCCAAGTTAAAAATCCGAACATTTATTAATTTTCCCTATTTGATGATCAGAGTTTTTTTTGACTGGACGATCTAACATTCTGAAAAATTAAACTCCATATGGAAGTGATCTAACAATTTAAAACCAGAACTCTAAATTGTAGATCAATTGATTTGATTATAAATTATGAAAAGTGAATGAATATTTATTTGTCTGCCAGTCCCTCTTACCAAATAGATATGCATACAGATTATTGACGCCATAATAATTTTTTTTTTAAATTCAAATATATAATGTTAATGTCTGCTTTCTTTTCAATTTTCATGTCCAAAAGTTCAAAGCAAATACTAAATTCGTTTTATAAGAACACGTGGACCCATTTGTTCGGGCATTTTCCATGCCGTATAGACCCTCGACTCCCTGCTTCAATCTCTCAGGTTTCTAGTGTGAACGTGAACCTTTAGATCTGCTAACTTCATAATATTTCATACAAAGTACAAATGACACGTCGTGTGAAAAGAATACCAACTCCAATTCATTGTGTTAGCTTAGTAATTCTAGCTTCCTAAACAAATTTAAACTCCAATGCTCATCTGGGATTTTTCTTAACTATAAATTAATTGATGCAGTGGGTACAAAATGCGATGAGCTAACGACTTCTATAAATTTTCATTTTAGAAGGCGTCAATTAATTAAATGATATCTTTTAATCAAGCTCCATTCAAATTCGATAATTGGAAACTATTCAAGTAGCAGCCTACACTAGTAAAGCACTGGATTAATAAGGAATAGGGAATTTTTAATTCCTTAATTTCTTTTTTCTGTTGTTGTACAATTTATTATAAATAAAGGCTCCACGGCATGGAACTCCACGCCTACACTGCCGGATAGCGTTTTCAAGAGATCAACAGTCAACACATTACTGTCAGGAGATCAAAATCATTTTCAAGCATCAGCAAAAGGAGACTAAAGCAAAACCAATACAAGAAACGTACAAATTTCCCGAAGAGCTTTTGCCTCTATAAATACTGCTATAGCAATGCCAATATTCCACGAGGCAAACACACAGTAACTTGATATCACAATCCAAACTAATCCCAACAATCTCTTCAATCATCAATGGCTTCCCTCCAAAATACCAACAATGAAAGCCACATTCCAGCTGAGCTCCTTATAGCTCGCGTTATGCAAATCCATGCTAGCATATCCAAGCTGGAGTCTCTGAAACCATCGAAGCAAGTCAATAGCCTCTTCACTCACCTTGTGAAGTTATGTACTCCCCCTTCTTCCATAGACATTAAAACGTTACGGCAAGAAGTTCAAGAAATGCGCGAAAGTCTCATAGTTCTTTGTGGTCGTGCTGAGGGCTTACTTGAGCTAGAATTTGCAACATTTTTAGCCAAATCTCCACAACCACTTAACAATCTCAATCTCTTCCCATATTATGGAAATTATGTCAAGCTGGCCAATTTGGAATATAGAATCCTCGATGAAAATGGAGTGGTGCAACCAAAGAAGGTAGCATTTGTGGGTTCAGGTCCAATGCCTCTTACTTCTATAGTAATGGCTAAAAATCACCTGAAATCCACCCACTTTGACAACTTTGACATTGATGAGGCAGCCAATGATGTGGCTCGCCAAATTGTTTCTTCTGATGTTGAGTTCGAGAAGAGGATGAAGTTTGTGACATGCGACATAATGCAAGTGAAAGAGAAGCTAGGGGAATACGATTGCATATTCTTGGCAGCTCTAGTTGGAATGAGCAAAGAAGACAAAGTGAAGATTATCAAGCATATAAGGAAGTATATGAAGGATGGAGGAGTTTTGCTGGTGAGGAGTGCAAAAGGAGCCAGAGCATTTCTGTATCCTGTTGTGGAGAAGCATGACTTGCTCGATTTTGAGCTTCTCTCCGTCTTCCATCCAACTAATGAAGTCATAAACTCCGTTGTTCTCGTTCGCAAGCCTTTGTTTTGATCTACATCAAGCAGCTTCAACGTACATTGTCTTCTATTGTTCGTAGGTGATTAAAGAGCTTAAATCTTTTTTAGACACGATTTCCTCCATGGACTTGGGTTGTGTTGTGTTTTGTTTGTATTCCACCGTTTCTTTATTTTCAGTAAGTTGAGTGCTTCAGTATAATAAATAATTAATTTCTTTCTCCCTCCTACACCCCACCCACAACAAAACACACGCATAAAAACAGAAAGCATATACCACCTCACCGAGCAAACTTGTATTGTTACAATAACGATCATCAAAATTGATTTATTAAGAAATTCATTAGAATATGCAACCCAATAAACCATTAAATTATAGCGAGGGATAAGGAGAAAATCAATGGCCAGAAGGTGTATCTCATAATAGTGCATATAACAAAATAGAGCTTCTTCAGTGACATCCCTTGAGCTCACTCACTCACCATTAAAAGGTCTGTAGCAATTGACAAAGTGATCGATCCTCCGGAAAGATCAATCTGCAACACATACTTTAAAAATCTAATTAGATCTTAAAAAAATAATAAAAAAATATAACAAAAAATAGCTATATCCATCACAAATCTAAATCCGAATGAGGAAAGGAAAAAAAAATTTGA
Organism: Atalantia buxifolia; assembly: GCA_030444775.1. Taxonomy (NCBI): domain Eukaryota; kingdom Viridiplantae; phylum Streptophyta; class Magnoliopsida; order Sapindales; family Rutaceae; genus Atalantia; species Atalantia buxifolia. The sequence continues at coordinate 20,367,941 of CM059834.1, read as the reverse complement.
TAGATCAAGATGTATCCCAAATTAGGCGAATCAATTGAGATTATAAAATCTGAGCTAAATGATAAATGAAGCGAAATGCGTTTAAGTATTATACTACTAAGAATATTAAGACATTTGTATCAAATTCAAGGCTTCTTTTTGTATTGTATACGTAATAAGTCTGATAAATCTCTCCACTTAATGCCCAGTACTCTAGTATTGTTGATTATCCTAATGCATTGACTCCATTTATTGTTCAGTAATCAACTGTAGAAATATAACCATGTTTAAAAGTCCTGTAACAGTAACGATATCCAACTGCCGTTTAACTGCAGTTTGAAATACAATATGTGGTTATATATATAAGTTTTGTGGTGGTCTGGTACTCTGTCGGTCTCTTTATTGCAACATATCACTATGTGTCCAATAATCTAGATTCTTGCATAGGAGCAACAACTAAGTAAATATTATTTGCATCTACCAAATTTGTGTTTAGGATTTGTAATGCCTTGTGCATCTCCTTATCTAGAAGAATCCAAATTTTATAACTTATTTCAAATTTATTCGTTGTGATATAAGAAGTCATTTTCAGATCTAAAATTAAAATTTGGGATGAATTTACGATGTTCTAAATGGGTTTAAAATGTTATAAAAATCCATTTACAATATTATAATTTTGTTCCGAATTTTAATTCCAAATTAAAAATTTTTTGGTGATGTAAGATATAAAATAAAAATTTTATTAATCACACGTGCTTTGATGCACATCTTTGGCTATTACCATGTCTGTGAATATTGATTTAAATAGTAAAATTAACCAAACTCATAAATTTTATTATATTCTTAAAACCACAATACTTCCTATAAGACTATAACACAAACTCACGACTCAATAACACAAACTCACGACTCAACCTTCCTATGCGCAGCTAATGATTATTAATTTTTTAAACATAATTAAGGAAAAAATTATTTCATATGTCACAGCAATAAGGAATAGGCCCAAAAAAAGATGCCCATCTCAGAAAAATTACTTGTTCTTGGTGGTGACACCGAGCTTGCCAACAATCATCACAGTTGTAGCCATATCAAGAAACATTCCGTGCTCAACCTCGCCAGCAAGCCTTAAAATTCTATTGCTAGCAACTTCCATATCCCCAATATCCTTCTTGAAACACAAATCAATTATGCAATTTCCATTACGTTTCTCATAGCAAGTTCTGAGCTTAGCAACACAGCCACAATCTTCAAACAAATCATGAAATCTATTCGCAGTAAATTTCCAACAAAAGGGCACAACTTCAACCGGCAAGCCAGACCAACCCCCACCCCCCAACCAAAAAAAAAAGAGTCACCAATTTCGACTCCTCAACAAATAACAATGAACTTTTTACACGCGCGCTCTACCATTTTTTCTCTCAACAAAGACGCCTCGGCCTTTCACCGAACTTTCACCGAATTTACATACGGATCAACTTCATCAGCACCGTCGATGGCCAGATCAATTACTGGATACGAATCAAGATCAGATAAAGGAATACCTAATCAAACGGCTTGGTCATGAGTCGTTTCTGAAGTGGGAATCCCTACAATGTTCTTCAGCTTCCTTTGGTGCAATAACTCGCCGATTTTATCAACTGCATGCGTTGCTGTGGAGCCAGTACCGAGCCCAACAACCATCCCTGATTTGACAAACTCCACTGACTTGTTCGCGGCGATTTTCTTGAACTCGTCTTGGGTTAAACCCACAGAAGTAGGAGACAAAGAAGACAAGATAGTCTCCATTGAAGATGATTTAAACTGCGGAATGCCAACAGCCATTTTATTGCAAAGGGAATGAAAAAAAAAACCAATTTGAAACAAAAAAGAACAAAAAGACAGATTGAATAACAAGCGCATTTATGATATGAATTGAAAGTCAAGGCTGTGTTTATAAGTGAACATTCAAGAATGTTATGTAGCTACATAAATACACCAACTCATATCATAGCGGGGTTACCATATTTGCTATATATATTCGGTAATTTTATCTGCAATAACCTTATACAAATATGGACACAGAGTTTGTATTCAAAGTGATGTAACTAATCATTAGTTGTCATGTGCTAAATAATTTAGTAATGTGTGTAGTTATCAACACCTATCAAACATTAATTGGTTCTCATAGCATCACATGAACTATAATTTTTGTGTCCAAACTTTATGTGTAGCATTATATATCTCAAACTGCATATTCATCCCCCTGGGCACAAACTTGGCAAGCGGGGTATAATGGAAGAAAGTAAGAGCTTTAGAGGCCAAAGTGGAGATTATAATAAGTAAATGAGCATGATTAAAAAAGTGTAAGGTTTGCTGTTGACTTATCCAAATTCCAATGAACCCAAGCTTTATGCAGTTTTCTTCATTAAGCTCAGTGATTAATTGGCCCTCGAAATAGCCTCAAATGAGCACTTTTCCGTTGCTTAGACTAAAAATGTTATTGGTACTTGTCCGCTTTCGAAAGCTAGGACGCAAACACAAAGCAATTGGACTAAGTCCTAATTGATCTCATTGTAAGTTAGTTTGGCCGCACTAGTAAATTATAGCAAGAAATCTATCAGAACGTCAAAGTAATTAATAATGTTGTTTGCTTCTCTTCCTGTCCGAAACTTCACATGTAATAACTACACTAATTTATTTGAAACTTATGAATACACGGCTCCGGCATTCTTCATGCAATACGGACTCTTTGACACTGTCCACTATGTGAATGAGATTCTTGATACTCTCAATTAGGTGAATGGGATTCGGTACAGATCTGTTTTTGTTAATAATTTAATGGCAATTTGATTCTCCATACCATGTAAATAGGATTCAAACCCAAAATTTTTGTGCAAGTTACTTGCACCCCCAGAACAAAAGATATTGAATTAATTAGTTAGACTATTCCACAAAATATTATAGCAAGAAATCATTCGACAGATAATATTTTGCTTATTTTCCTGTCCAAAAGTTAACATATTAATAAAAAACTCATTTAAAAGGAACATATGAACCCTTGGTTCCGGCGGCCTTCTTCATGCCGCATATACCCCTTGACTCCAGGCCAGTTTCATTCTCTTTCAGGGTTTCTTGTGTTCATTTGCTTTCAGGTTTCTAGTGGGAACACGAACCCTTTATGGAATATGATAACATCATAGTATTCCATACATAGAACAAATGACACGTGGTGGGAAAAGAATTTAGCTCTTACCTACTGTGTTTGTTCACTAAAGCCAAAGTCCATAAAGGTCGTAATTATTAATTGATGACGTGGGGTACAAAATGTAATGCAAAAACATAGGCACGCAGAGCTACGTATTTTGACCCAGGTACAAAAATATCAGACATATGGAATCAAATTAAAATAATGTGTTCACTCGTGGAAGACACTGGCGCCTTCAAACTACTTAATTATATGGTGTTGCTCTAATTTGATAAAATATAGTGATTAAAACCAAAACCAAATATTATAAAAGGATTAGATTTATGAAGGAGGAATATTTAATTATTTAATTTCTTTTCTTGTCGTTACACTTGATGTTAAGATCATAAGGCATGGAACACCCCACCTATATCAACCTGTCCGCATTTTCAAGAAATCAACATCATTTTCATGGATTAACACAAATTAGATTTTCGCCTTTATAAATAGTGATATAGCAAGGCTAATCCACCAAGACAAATACACGAATAGTTATTTAAATCACCCAGTATTTTCATCAATGGCTTCCCTCCAAAATTCCCACATTGAGAGCCAAATTCCTACTGAGCTTCTTATAGCTCGTGTTATGCAACTCCATGCTAGCATATCTAAGCTTGAGTCTCTAAAGCCATCAAAGCAAGTCAATAGCCTCTTCACTCAACTTGTGAAATTATGTACCCCCCGTTATTCCATAGACATTAAAGACTTACCGCAAGAAGTTCAAGAAATGCGCGAAAGTCTCATAGTTCTTTGTGGTCGCGCTGAAGGCTTACTTGAGCTAGAATTTGCAACATTTTTAAACAAAATTCCCCAACCTTTAAACAACCTTAATCTTTTCCCCTATTATGGAAATTATGTCAAGTTAGCCAGTTTGGAATGTAGAATCCTCAAGGAAAATGGAGTGGTGCAACCGAAGAAGGTGGCATTTGTGGGTTCTGGTCCAATGCCTCTTACATCTGTGGTAATGGCCAAAAATCACTTGAAAGCCACCCACTTTGACAACTTCGATATTGATGAGGCAGCCAATAATGTGGCTCGCAGGATTGTTGCCACCGATTTTGAGTTTGAGAACAGGATGAAGTTTCTGACCGGCGACATATTGCAGGTGAAGGAGAAGCTAGGGGAATATGATTGCATATTCTTGGCAGCTCTTGTTGGAATGAACAAAGAAGACAAAATTAAGATTATAAGGCATATAAGGAAGTATATGAAAGATGGAGGAATCTTGCTGGTGAGGAGTGCAAAAGGAGCCAGAGCATTTCTGTATCCTGTTGTGGAGAGGCATGACTTGCTCGATTTTGAAGTTCTCTCCATCTTCCATCCGATAGATGAGGTCATCAACTCAGTTATTCTCGTTCGCAAGCCTGTGTTTTGATCTATATGAAGCACCATCATAGCACATTGCCTTCTACTGTTGATGGTGATTATAGAGATTGAATGTTTCCAGGACATGTTTCTCTGTTTTAATTATGCAGTTTTTTGTTTTCAATAAATGGGGTGATTCAATATATGTAATTCATGTGCTCTGGTTGTAAGTGTAAGAACAAAATGTGTAAGATCTAAATGCTCGTTCGGTAACCATATTATGCTAATTTTCATTTCGTTTCTTAATGCTTCAAACTGAAAGAGGAAATCAATTTTTTTTAATTAAAAAAATAATACAAATAATTAAATTTTTCCTTTTAGGAGAGACTTAAGTACTTCACATATTATCATCAAAACAAAGAAAAGATAGATATATAGCTTTATTCATGGAATATCAAAAATGCAATCAAATTCAAAATTAAGGGCAAATGTCAATTGATCTTCCCTCATTCAAAATCAAAACTAATTATTATCAACACTGCATTCTAGAGGGGGACCATGAGGAAATCGTTTATGGTCTTTGCAGTAATCGTACACCATATGATTCTTCTCCACCCAACGCATTTTTCTTTTCTTTGCAATGTCAAGCTCGTGCCGTAGCCAGACCTTAGTTTTTGAGTTAGAGTTAGAATATGGAGAATTTGTATCACAAGAAGATGCTCCGAATGCCCAAATACAAGCATCTGCAGTGAATTTACTGTAGGAAGCAGTAAATGGTGCGTATTTCCAGTCTATCTTAATACGTCCCCCTTGAGTCGCCCAGCTATCCGCATTCCACAAAGAAGAGTAAATTCTCATGGGCTGATTCTTCGGAAATGGAATTCCAAGATACTCCAGGTTCTTGAATTCTCTAATGGGGACGTCATCCGCATAGAAGCTGAATAATTGGCCAAAAATTAAAAAACAAAACAAAAATTGTATATGAAGAGAAACTGGTAAAAAGGAAAGGGATCGGCACTTTCTCTGCAATTTTCGCAATACCCTGTCACCCTCTTGATGTCAGAACTTTCACAAAAAAAATTCATTCTAGCCATAAATGGACGCCTCTTTTAATTAAAGTTTTGACTTCAAAGAGGTAATGAGATATTCTGAAAGCTGTGCGAGAGTAAGCGGTGAAAGCAAAAAAATATTAGGCAGAAAGTGTGCTTACATAACGCGCTTGGGATTCCAAAGGATGGAATAAGTATGAAAATCTGTAGTTGGGTCAAACCAGAGGTGGAATTGTCGTTCTCTGTCGCCATTCCCTTGGCTAAACACATTTGTATGAAGAGTGTATGGTTCACCAGTTACGTTTCCTAGGAACTCAAAGTCTATCTCATCCCAGTTTGCACCCTTGGACGATAACTGTAAAAGGGACAAGTATTGGATTAAAAAAGCTATAAACCCATGATGAAGAAATGTAAACTAAAATGCGAAGATCATGCCTACATAGTAGGCAGTAACAGTGCCAGCTGAATGTCCAGGGACAAGCTTGATCCTCATATCAATCTTTCCGAACAGATACTCCTTCTTGGACTGAAAGCCTGAGCCACCAGATTTGTCGAGATTAAGAGTAAGAACTTTGCCGTTGTCGTGGATCTTAGCACCATGTCCCCATGTGATTTCAAAATCGTCGTAGAAGTTACTAGGACCGGCAGACGATACTGTCTGGAAGCTGGCTAGATATAAGTAGCCAAGCTGTTAAACTTGAAGATTTTGAAATGAGAAGCTGCCATTGCTAGATATATCAACTATGAGCAGCAAGTAATATATAGACGTTGAGATGATAATTTTGGATAATTGAATCGCACTGTCCACCTTTTGAGTAACACAGTATTCTGGATGGACATTAAAATTATACTAGTAAAAACCAAAAATCGTGTTTCTTTTTATTATAATTTTAAGTGCCGTTTGGTATAGTTTTTTTTAAATATAACTTACTTAACTAGAGTTTTAATAAATAGGACTTTGATGAGTAGAGTTTTATATTAAAAAAATTAGTTGTTTAATTAGCTATTATTAAAAATTGTAAAAGGTAATTATTTAAAGTTATGAAATAAGAATGTCAAATAAATAAATAATTTTTTAAATATTTTCAACCACCACTCCTAAAATCTTAAAATTTAAACTTTTTCTAGTAAAGATGAAATAATTTATTTAATTTAAAAGCTTCTATTGAAAAAATAATAATCAACAACAAAAAAATTTGAAAAAAATTATGAGATTAAATAATAAATGCGTTAAAAGAAATATATGTACCTGCATTTGTGGGGCCCACTCCAAGATTGTTGAAGCAATTTCTGCCTGGGAGGCAACTCCATAAACTTTCTCCAATCCAAGAGCACAAGTCTAAGATCATGAACTTTTGCTTCTACTCCAAAACAACAATTGGAAATAATGGTACAAACTGTGTTAAAATCTTTTTTGCTAACCTCACAAAACCCAGAAAAATATGCCATGTCTAGAAACCTTATGGTTATCCCAATATTTTTTATGTATGGATCAAATTTGATCTTGTTTAGAACATCTTGATCATTCAACCCGGGATGATTCTTTTTTGATTCGTACCAGAACTTGTAGAGCTCAATGGTTCGTTTATTGGATTTTACGTATTTAAATCCTGCATTTGCTGCATTTTTCAAATTGCGTGAGCTGCCTATGAATCTGTCGCTTAAAATTTGGAAATCTGCATCTGGGTAAAAGTGTGGAAATGGGTTCCGAAGCCACACAACATCTGCACCCTGGTACGCAATAACAGATTTTGTCACGCGGCGATTTGTAAACATCTGTGGAAAATAATCAGCTTCAGCTGTACTACCAAAATTCACAGCTCGGCTGCCAAAAAGCTATAACAAACGAAGTATTGAACACAATTGTTTAGATTGAAAGAAAAATATTTTTGAAGAACATACTGAGAAGACGAAGTTGTAGCCCATTTCAAGAATTGAAGTTAAGAGATGAATTCTAATCCACATCAATTCGATGTAATCCGGAGTCAAAGCATTTTCTTCACTGCTAGGAAGATCGAAGCTAGAAGTGTTGATAGCAAAACAATGAGGATGCTTGTATTTGCACTGAGCATGTGCTTTTGGGTCCAATGAAACTACCACCAAATGATCTAAAAGTTTACGGGTTCCCTCTCCTATTTGAAAACTCTCTAAAAATATATCAAATAGTGAGTTGGAGTGAGGCTCTGTCCATGCTTGATTTAATGTTGTTATGATAATTGTCTTGTCTCTCATTGAGGCCCTCTTCAGAACAATGTCTAAATTGGAATCATCTGTAGTTACCTGAAAAATTATCAATAAAGAAGCGAAAAGCATCAATTGGTTTTACTGATAACATTTTTGAGCGTAGTACAAAAGATTTTATGATGTAATTTGGGTCATAGAATATAATGTATGTTGAAACATAGTATTAGCTATAGTATAAGTTTATATGTAAACCATCAAAGTGATTGATGTTGATGGTTTACATATAGCAATTAATGTATAGCTAATAGTATTTGGATAGAACAATACCTAATGAACAAAGAATTTTGCTACTGCCTTGCAAAAATATGATGCCAAAAAAAAGGTAAAAAATAAAAAAGAGCAAAAATGAACATGAATAACAAAATATAGCACAGAAAATTATCAGTCATCTGGGCTAGAAAGACTTCATTCTAAACCAAAAAGACACAGAAAAATTAAGAGAAAAAAACTCACCTTATTAGACTTTATCAATGGCGAAATAACATTATTGTAAGAGGAATAGCGGATCGTGTGATAGAGAAACAGACTTGAAACTGCGAGTGCTATAAATAAAATCACATTTTTTTGGTTAAGCTGTTGACGATTTCTGCCGCCTGAAGAATTCATTGCCCTGTAACTTCCTCCCCTAACATTTGATCTAAACATTTTTTTAATGGCTATTTTCTTTTGATTTTACACAACTCTTTTCTACTTTTCTCTTCGGTTTCTTCGATATGATAGCAAATTAAGTCAATTCTCTTAATTAAAATCTAATTTTGTGGCAAAAAAATTTAATATAAAGTTTGTTGAAAGATTAAAAAGAAAATATAAGAGTTGATAATATGGATGGGGCCCTCAGAACTCGTTCAACCGCTAACTTTTCTGCAGCCACCATTTTGTGTGAAAAAGTCAAGAAGTTTCTATCCAAGAAACCTCATTTATGTAATGAATTAATGATTAATTATCGCCCTTCCCAACATCCTGTTTGTTGATCACAACATAATCACTCAAAAATTTAGCATGTAAATGAAAATTATAATATATTTTTACAAAGTAAATAAATCATCATATAAGGAGGTTTTAGTCTATTCAGCTTACAGAAGTTACTACAACTTGTACTTATCTGCCATCATCTCTAATAATGTTGGAATCAAGAGAGAGATTCTAATTCACGCTGAGTAATTTACATGAAATATCATAACAATATTATTTAAATAACTACCCCAAACCCAAATGGTATCAGGAGTATGAGGATTTATCCCTATACTCTTATAGACTCTTAGAAAAATATTTTTTTTTTATACTTCTTATCACGCATCCCGCATGCAAAAACATTACTTTTAGTGTTAGTATCCAACAAGTAACTGGGTTGACCCTTGACAGAGACACTAAAAACCACATGAAAAACTACTCCAATTATACAGAAAGACTCGAACCCGACATCTTCAAAAAAACAAAGAAGACATGGATGGAGATATCAATCAACTCAACCAAAAGTCTATTAATTATAAATATACCTAAATTATCATTCTAGGGAAATTCAAACATTAATTCATGTAAAACTTTATGTTTATTTTTCTGTACCAAAAAATTAATTCCAATTCATGAATCAATAAGTAACTTGTCATGACCCAACCTAGATCTGTCAAAATATTATTTATTTTGGGTCTTAACAAAGGCCACACGGTTTTGTTTCTGGGGTGTCCATACACCCCAAAACGCATCTTGTCAATTAAGGTGTGGATCACCGCTTATAAACCCAACATCTCTCCCGTGCTTTGTTGATGTGGGATTTGCTTAGGGTGTTACTTACACCACCGTTGGGGACTCAGCGTCCTTGCTGAGGTTTGCTCTACCATCGCTTAAGAGAACACGCGGAACCGCTCTAATACCATAATGTCATGACCCAACTCAGACTTGACAAAATATTATCCGTTTTAGGCCTTAACAAGGCCCGCAAAGTTTTGTTTCTGGGGCGCCCATACACCCCAAAATGCGTCTTGCCAATTAAGATGTGAATTACCCTTTATAAACTCAGCATATCTCCCGTGCTTTGTCGATGTGAGATTTACCTCGGGTGTTACATTACTGTAACCACATTCTACTAATTCTCTTTGTACTACTTAATGCTTCAAACAGAAAGGGAAATAAAGGGAAATAAAGTAAAATTAACAGTCCTGATAACAGATAAATGAATACATAAACTTAACTTAAAACACGGCAATGCAAAATTTTCTTCCCCCATCAGAATTGTTTTTTTGGAGGAAATTACAATAAAACTGTAGTCACACTTCACACAAAGCTAGATAAATTGAGAGGAAACAAAGAAGAAGAAAAGAAAGAGCTAGATTTTGCTCCTTTAATATTTATTATTTATCGCGCGTGCATTCGGGGGCAAGACCTTGGGGGAAACGTTTATTGTCTTTGCAGTAATCGTATATCATGTAGTTGTCCTGCACCCATTTCATCTGTCCTATCTTTCCATCATCAAGCCTCTGCCATACCCAGGGCTTACTGCTCCATCCAGTAGATGGATCATTTGAGTTGCAAGAAGATGCGCCATTTGACCAAACACATGCATCAGCATTGAAGTTTCTGTAGGAAGCAGTAAATGGTGCATAGCTCCAGTCTGTCTTCACACGTCCGCCTTGCGTTGCCCAGTCATCGGCATTCCATAGAGTTGAGTAAATTCTCATCGCCTGGTTCTCCAGGAACGGAAGATTCTCCATCTTCTCGAATTCTCTAATTGGAATGTCATCCACATAGAAGCTGTACAAATACGTACAAACAAACAACAGATTATTGCTATTGCCCCAAAAAAAAAAAAAAAAAAAAAGAAAAATCAGCCTCTCTCTGAGAGTCTGATTCAAATGATAGAGAATTTGATGTGCTTACATAATGCGCTCAGGGCTCCAAAGGATGGAATAGGTGTGAAAATCTACCGTTGGATCAAACCACAAGTGGAACTGTTGTTCTCTTGCGCCTTGGCCTTGGCAAATTACATTCGTATGAAGAGTGTAAGGCTCACCGGACACGTTTCCTAAGAACTCGAAGTCTATCTCATCCCATTTTTGGCCTTTTGAAGATAACTGCGTAAGGGTAAAACATTAGAAACACAAGAGAGATTAACAACATGAATTAAGCCCACGTTTGCTATTATGCTTGGCTAGTTGTAGTTTTTAAATTTTAATCTCATACTTATATGATGAAAAATTTTAATATTTTTATTAAGATTATTATTTAAAATCATACTAATCATATATTATAAATTTTATTTCATCGTTGTAATTTTTTTTTCTTCTCACAGCAATTGTGGATTTTAAGTCGCACCACCTCAATAACAAATAAGGTCTAAGAAAAATCAGTGAGAAGATACATACATAGTAGGCAGTAACTGTGCCAGCTGAATTTCCGGGGACGAGTTTGATCAGCATGTCAATCTTTCCGAATTGATACTCATTCTTGGATTGGAAGCCAGAGCCGCCAGATTTGTCGAGATTGAGAGTGAGATCGTTGCCATTGTTGAGTATCTCAACTTTCTCATGTCCCCATATGATATCAACATCATTGTAGAAGTTACCGGCAGAGGCAGCCATCAAGAAACAGCTGGCTAGCGTTGACAAAAGCACCCATGTTGTTGCTCTCGAAGAAAGAGCATAATAAGAAGTTGCCATATTTATTGATGTGCACGTAGATGAGCTAGTAATTTATTGGCGTTGGGATGATGATTGACGTGAGAATTTGATTTGATTTATATCGGGGAAAGGTGTGTTAAGCTTGATGGGGAGAGGACACTGGACAAGGTGTAATAGTGTAATGTATGGTGCTGGCGGAGCAAAAGTTTAATTAGTTGTTTATAGAGGTTGTTGCTGAAGCTAGTGGGCTCCCACGATCATCTAAATTGTCTGAACCAAAGCTGCCGTCCCAATAAGTAACATATATACACGCGGTTTTAGAGAGGAAAAGTAGAAAAACGACTGCAACCTCCTCTTATTTAATGGAATTAAACATTGCTTGTTTTATGTTTTAAAACTGACAAGAACTCCAAGCATTAATGATATCTTGTTAACCGTCAATTTTTTCACTTCGAAATTAATATTAAAATCTATTCTTTTTTCAATTATTTAAATTGGCCTGTTAAAAATGTATTAGATTGGTTAATATTAATAGTCAAGTAATAAGGTGAGATGCTAAAACATAGGAGAAAACTAGTTTATTTTTCCAAGTAAAATGCGAGTTTGGTCATATTCCCGAGGAAGATTTGTACGTGCACGCATATGGAATATAGGGATGTCAAAAATCCCCACGGAACCGGTACCTTCGGAGATTTTTCTTATTCAAGGAGGGTATGAGAATAATTTCATATCCAATTTCTTATTCGGGAAAGGGGCGGGGAAATTTTTTTACCCAATTTCTTATTCGGGGAGGGGACGAGAATGAGGTGGAATCCCCATCCCCTACCCATTTCCCCATTTTAATTTTTAATTTTTAATTTTATTTTAATTTTTATTTTTTAAAATTACTAATAAATAAATAATAAAATTTGAATTATAAAATTGTAGATGTTGGTAAAGATAACAAATATCAAAATATTTATATTATTAAACTTTTAGGTCTAATTAACTAATTAAAGTCCTAAATTTTTATTTAGAACATTAAAAAGATCGGGTAGATTTTATTAGTCCAAAAATTTTATTTTAATTTTAACATTCATTAAATATTTTAAATTTAAATCTAATTTTTATTTATTTTTAGATGTTATAATTGCCGCGAATCACAATTTTAATATCTAATCTAATCTAATTTAATATTTGCTCTTGATTTGCTCCGACTTAACTATTATGCTGTAAAGGGAATAGTCCATATTTATAAAGTGTCCACGCCACCATTGAAAAAGTTATTTTTGAATTTAAATTCGGTTTTTTTAACAATTTTGTATTAAACTATTAATTTGTTCATGATAGTTTGTAAAAGAAGTTTGTATCTCTTGCATGCTGCGTTACTGACTAATTTAATGGATGTGACTTTTGTAATGGATATTAATATAAGATATATTTCGAACTTTACTTTTATTTGAATTTTTTATTTTAATATGATTAACTCAAAATAAAAAAAAATGTATTAGTTATTCGGAGATCGGAGACCCTCGGGAATCCCCTGTTATTATTCGGGGATGGGTACGGGGAGATTGATCCTCTCCCCTCCCCTCCCCATTGCCATCCCTAATGGAATATGGGTGTTTCACCAAGTGAGGGGAGCTCTTTATTTAAAGTCAAATTTTTTTTTCCACTTTTATTTTTAATTAGAAATTTAATCAACCTCTTGAAAATAATTTTGTTTGGCGCCGCTGATAGCTTGTTTAAAAAATTATATCTACTTGCTAAATGTTGAAAAAGATCTACATTAACTTACTTTTCTACATGCAAGACTCGAATCACATTTCTTAAATTTTTGCTCCATACAAAATATCGTGAAGTGCGATAAATACTTTCTTATGTATGGTTGCCATTAATTGTGGTAATGAAATAGCGAATGAAATTCTATATACCGCAATGGCACACTTCGCGAAAATAAACACCATCACATGTAAAAAAATACACACTGGACAGGGTTTATTTTGGTTGACTGCCATTTCTAGCTCTTCTATATAAAGCCAATCTTACAATGAAAATCTGTTTCTAATGATGCATGCATATTTTTTGTATGAGTAGAAAAAAAATATATTTTAAAGATAACGAACCAATTATATATTCCAGCATTTATCAAACAAAAAAATTGAGCTTTTGTGATGTTCGTACTAATGTCGTAGCTTGAGGCTTGAGCCAAAGCCAAAATGCCCAGGTCGGGACTAGTGACTTTGATAAAATGAATTTTTAAGTTAGAATATTTTTTATAACAGTTATTAGTCAATGGAACAACAAAATCACTGCTGTTTTTTACGTGCATAACATACCTATTCAAGCTTCCACAATCTGATTTAGAGTTCCCATTAAATTTATAATGTGTTTACTTCTTAGATTAGGGAATGAAAATAGTTCTCATTCCTCATTGTTAGTGTTTACTTGTTAAAAATATAAGGAATTAAAATAGATTTTGGTTGGAGCCCGCAACTTTGAGAATGAGGAATTGAATCTCATTTCCAAAGGAGAGGTGGAAATGAAAAAGGAAAATAAGAATGGAAAATGGATTGACATTTTTATCTTTAAACAAAATTAAAAATTTCTCAGTCGTTAAACTAATTTAAATATTAAATTATTATTATTATTATTATTATTATTATTATTATTATTATTATTATTATTATTATTATTACTATTACTACTACTACTACCACCACCACTATCACTACCACTGCCGCCACCACCACCACTAACAATGTTTTAATAATAATAATAATAATAATGACAATGACTTTAACAATAATGATATTAATAGTATTAGCAATAATTTTAGTAATTATAATTGTCACGACAATAACCATGATAATTATTGTTTAGGGGAAAATTTGAGTGCTAATGTAGGCCAATAATTCAATGACACGTGGTAAAAAAGGTCAACTAGGAGAAATTAAGTTATTTGATTGGGCGTTAGGATAGCTCACTGAGAGATACGAGGTAAGCACCTTAAGGAAAAGAGCAGTTTCAATAAGATACAAAATAACTCACATAGAGATGGAAGGTAAACCCTTTAAGGAAAAAGGCAGTTTCGATAACATACACAATATCAAATGGTATTATTGCAAGCTAGATTTTAATGGTTAGGGTCAGCACGTGAACAGTGTCATGCCGTAATGAGAGAGAACAAACATACCTTCTTTTGGTTAAGGATGAGGAGCCAATAAGAAGGAAGATTCTGTAAGCAAGCATAAAAGCAACATGAGGTTTCCTTACCTCCCAAACTTATGGATGTCACCATCAAGGGACCACAAGCAAATTACTTAAATAGCCTCATTTAAGGGAGACTAGCCATTAAATGAGCATCATGTGCCCAAAATTACCAAAATACCCTCATGAATACTCATGTATGAGTTCTGTTTGTTCAATATTGAGGGGAGTTCTTTCTCTTTCCTTTTGCTTCATCAAACCCCAGGCCTCTTTTTTTCAAATCTGATTTATATTGAGGTTGCTTCATCTTCTTATCCTTTCATTTTTACACCTCCATGGAAGATCTTGACCGTTTCATCTTCTAAATAAGTCTTTTCCTTTATTATTCGCTTAGAAAACTCTTTAATCTTCATAAGACCCATATCTTCCTCATGTTAATATTCACTATAAATGACCTTTATTGAGGTTTTGTCAATATTGTAGAGCAAATCATATAACACTTCATTTATATAGTGGACTAGAGATGAGCTACTCCCGTGGATGTAGGCCAAAGGCCCGAACCACGTAAAACCTTGTGTATTCTTTATTATTATACTTATTTTATACTTATTATGATAGTTTTGATATCTAGATCGTATTTCCTATATGAGCTTGCCTGAGTTATACTAAGAGCTCTACTAAAAACTCCAAATTAACTCTTTAGAACTATCCTCGAGTTCACAAAACTTATCCCTTAAGCTCTCTTGATCTCCTTATGTCGACTTCCTAAATTAACTCCCATGAACTCCACAAGCTTGCCATAATATTTTAAACTCAGAACATCACAACTCATCTCCCTAATCACCTTAGCTTACCTCCCAAATCACTGCAGCTCACCTCTCAAATCACCTCAGCTATACCTCTTGCTCATAACAGCAAAAATATACACCTAATCTGAAACTTAGCCTAATTTTATCCCGAAAAATATAAATTTTATTTGTTTTAATCAAATTTGACTTGGATATAGCGAGAACAATTGCTTAAATTGGATCTTAGCAAAAATCCAGTTAAAAATTATTATTATTATTAAAATAATTATAATATTTCTATTATTATTATAACTATAATGATATTAATAATTATTATAATAATAGCAATGACTACTATTATAATAATAATTGTACTAATAATAATAATAGTAATGACTAATAATAATAATAATAATAATAATGGCATAAATTTTTATTTTGTTAGTAAATAAATACACAATTGTAACTAAGAGTATTTTCGTAATTTGTAAAAATTCATTCCGATAATAAGACAAAGTAAACATATTAATAGGAAAACAACTCATTTCAATTCTGATTTCTATAGCTCAAATAAACAACTCATTTCGATTTTATTCCACATCCTAATTTCAGTTCATTTTAATTCTAACCCATTATAATTCTTGCTCATTCTAATTCTGAAAAAATAAACGCACCCTGGAGGCTTTGAAAGCTGGGTTCTTATTGTTTGTTTCATTGGGTTATGGACTGGACAATGCACCCAATTTAACAATTGGAGGCCGAGCTCCAGTCGGTGCCAAAAATGGCAATCTTGAATTGATCCTCTCATAGTCTCAATAAAGATGTAGTCTCGCAATTTGCTAGGTAATAAGTGGGCCAAGTGAACTTTTACTTTCTTCCTGTGAAAATTATCGTGCTTTCATTGTCAATTTTTCGGTAAGAGTTAAAATAAAATTTAATCTTCTTGATATTCAGGGCTATTAAGAAGACAATACTAAGGCATTTACAAGGTCATTGTTGGACTTAAGTGCAGGATCATTTGCAAAAGTGATTGATATATAAAAAGAATTTAGGAAGCTTTTGAATCCTCCTTTCGATACTAATCCTCAGGATAATCGTTTGAAAAATTCAAATAAAAAATCTATTGGTCATACGTTATATCAATATAAAATTAATTAACTTTGTAATAAAAAAAAAAAATGATGGCTAAAAAAGAAAAAAATAGAGAATATTCAATAATTTAAAATTTAACAAATTGCCATATCTTGAATCTATTTTATAAAATATACTTTCACAAAATGAACCCATCATATCATACAAAACAACTAAATGAGCACAAAAATTTCACAGAATCAAATAAATGAACTACTGTTGTGTCTCCTTGCTAGCAAACTCTCGATATATGCAATTGCAAGTCCTCGCAATTAAAACCTAAACCAAATCGGGAAAAAATGATTAATTGATGCAGTATTTTATACACATGAAAATGTTTTAAGAGCATTAGCTCTGTCCCTATACTATGAACATGCCTCTCAAACTCGAAGCCGCCATTTTTGCTAAGCACCTTGAGCAAGTACTTGCAGCAAAATGAACACCCTCACAGTCATCAATACAAACAGATTTCTTAATTTGGTAGTGGGCAAATAACTTGAATACCAGATAAGAGGAGGCGGAGAGATCGGCGGCAATGGCCTTCAAAATTTCAACATTACTGTCCTGAGCATGTAAGCATGTAAGATTGTCCTTTTAAAAAAAAAAAAAATTAGGATGAGTTACCATGTAAGAATTGCGGAATAAGATGAACTATCATTCTAAATCTATTTATAGCGACTTATCATACATATCGTCTAATGAATTCTCTCGATAGAGGATTTTTCGCCTTCCAGTTTTTACCTACACCATCTGTCATCTCTTTTTGAATTCCATTCATAAACTAGTTCTATTTTCAATTTTTTTAAACCTTTTCTTATTCAATTTCATGTATAATCCATTGTGGTCACTTGCAATTTGATCTAGCAAGTACTACATTTTTCATTGAAGGATCATAAAATTAAATTTTGGGCAACTTCAGGATTCAGTGTGTTGGTGCGTGTGTATTGTATTTATCTCACCGCTGTGAGAATTTATAGTGAGCACAAAACACATCGTTCTGTGCTCAATGTTATTCTAATTATAGTGAGAATATCGGCACTGATTCTAAATTGATTATGTGAACTAGAACACTAAAGTTTGCTAGATGCCTAAGTCTTGCACATTTGTATTTTACTATTTTACTTAAAAGAATCTCAAATAATGAAAAAGTTAGAAAATTGTTTGCGCATGAGGTGGGGGTAGAATTAGTTAGTTAGGGTTGGGTTATATATAAAATTGAACTCAACATTTAAAAATTTTGAAAGATAAATCTCAAGCTTTGTGTATTATTATATATCCAACGTTGTAAACTCTGTGTAACATTTTATAATATTTAATCTTAATATCCTCTCTCTTTTTTATTTAATTTTTTTTTCAAAAGTGAGAATAAATTTTTCTATTTGCTGGAGGTGGACATAATAATACGGTAAGATTATTTGGGCATCAGACACTAATGGAAGCATAATACTAAGGGCCCCCGCCACCACTAATATCTTGATTACACAAAAATGGAACCACCGTTGCATTCGGCAAATGTATTGGGGTATCGCTGATTGAGAAGCTAGAAGGGTGTACTTAAATTCAGTCTAATAACGGCTTGCCTTCCTATGCCTTATGGGCCCGCAGAGGAGTCCAACCTACTGGTTCAAGAAATGCTTTGCCAACTGAAGATCCATCGGTTTCTGCTTGTTTTGTTTCTCCATAAATGGCCGCCTAAGTGATCGAATTTGCATCAACTCAGTGGATTACTTCTCCAGAAAATATTATACAATATCATTTGGCAAAGAAGTATTACTGGTCAATCAATGTTTGAGATAAAGTATTGTCAGCTGATAATAAACTCTTCAAATATAAATAAGCAGAGAAGATAAGTTACAATAAACCGAAATAAATATGAAATTTGAAATGCTCTTATTACACGGTAAAATTTGGCCAAATTTGCTATTTTGGTGATGACACTGATGGCAAAGAATGAAAGAATTGAAAACTAGAAAGCACAAGGCTACATACAAGTTCAAATTAAGCACAAAAAAAAAAAAAAAAAGAAATGAATTGATGAATGTATTTGTTGATTAAGCAAATTCTCTAGGAGGTTCTGCATTCTTTAGGGATGCCCCGGGGAAATCTTTTGGTGTCAGTGCAATAATTGTAAATCATGTAATTCTTTTGAACCCATTTCAGCCTGCTTTGACTTGTTGAATCAAGCTCTTGTGACAACCAACTGTTCCTGGATCTGAAGGAAGTTGAAGCGCAAGAAGATTTTCCATTTGACCAAACACAAGCATTATTAGCTTTGAAGTTTCTGTATGAAGCAATGAAAGGAGCATGTGTCCAATCTGTCTTGACAAGGCCACCTCTTCTAGCCCAGTCATCAGCATTCCAGAGAGATGAGTATATTCTCATTAGCTGATTCTTTGGGAATGGAACTCCAATAGACTCTTGAGTTCTTGAATTCTCTAATGGGGGTGCCATCAACAAAGAAGCTGAAAATTACAAGGCAAAAACTCTTTAAGTCTAAACTAATCTGATTAACGAGAAGGAAAAAACATAGTTAATTAAGATTAAAGGAGAAAGAAAATACTTACACAATGCGCTGAGGATTCCAGAGGATGGAATAGGTGTGAAAAGCAGCAGAGGGGTCAAACCAGAGGTGAAATTGTTGTTCTCTGTCACCTTTACCATTTGTGAATACATTTGTGTGAACAGTATAAGGGTCACCACTTAAATTTCCCAAGAATTCAAAGTCTATCTCATCCCATGTTGATCCCGGTGATTTCAACTGCATGAAAAAGAAAAGCCTAAGTATCAGCATGCATGATGATCATAGCTAGCTATATATTTTGCATGAATAGCTGCGTTTTTATTGACTTATAAAAAAGGGAGGAACTTACATAATAAGCAGTGACAGTACCAGCAGAGTTGCCAGGGACAAGCTTGAGCTGCATGTCAATTTTGCCATATAGATACTCATTCTTGGACTGGAATCCTGAGCCAGAGGCTTTATCAAGGGACAGAGTAAGAAGCTGGCCGTTGTTGAGTATCTTCGCACGCCCATATCACCAAGTGATGTCAAAATCTTTGTACAAGTTACCAGCAGAGGCAACCATCAAAGTTCCAAGCACTAGAAACAAATGCAACATTGAAGCCATTGATAGATGCTTTGAAATGAGCAATAACAAGATAGAAGTACTATTCGTAAATTGAAATTGGAAAGTGAAGCGATGAATGTGTTTAGGTCCTCATCAGGGTTTGGTATTTATAAGTTTGATTCAGCTAAGCAGAGAAAAGTGACGGGAAGGCCCGCTGAGGGGGGCTGCGGCCAGTTGTTTGGATGAGAAAAGTGCAATAAAATAGCTGTGCATGTAGCATTAACAAACATGATCAAAACAAGGACATTTTTTTATTATTATTACGCGGTTTTGCATTATTTTTTCAGAGACCGATGTGATTGTCTCGTCGCTCCCCTAGTGCGCATCACCAGCTAAGTCCTAGATTTTCCAACACCGCCATTAAGAACAGTATAAGACAAGCACGCAAAATTACGATTTTAAAACTTAAAAAAGGGGGTAAAGCAAAGCCAAAAAAAAAAAAGAAAAAAAAGAAAGTTGAATTGACTTTCCGAGGCCTTCATTATTTTATTTTTGCTCATTTGTTGTAGTAATATTACCAAAAAAAAAGGTACTATAATTAAAAATCTATCAGAATTATGTCCGAGTCAGCTCGCAATTTTTCCCCTTTTCCAAACAGAGAAATTTTAAAATTCCCATCTTATGTCTTCTACACTGTGACCAAATTTTCGTTGGGCTGATGAAAATAGCTATATTATCTTGTACAAGCTTACTTCCTGGCGTTTTCCTTTGCAACAAGTCGGAATATTATATCTTACCTTTTAGTTTTTCAACAACTTTACGCGCAAATATGGAAGATGTAATGAAAAGTTGCAAGTTGCTCCTTGTCCGCATTCAATGAGCAAGGCAGGCTGTAAAATTGGCCCATGAATTAATAATCAGATTAATTATGGAGAAGAGTGAATTCAGAGTTCAACTTTTACTTGGCCATTAACACTTGAACCAAGTTTTTCCAGCTCACCTCCTAACAGCGGAGTTCACAAGTTTTATAAGAAAGCTTTTTCTTGGGCAGCCCAATGAAAAGCAGACAAAATCATGAGATCCCTCTAATTAAGGACCTGTTTGTGCAGCTGTGCAGTAGCAGCACAGCTGCTCCCCAAACTAACTTTAGGAGAATATTTTCTTAAAAATGGCCTGTAGAGCAGCTGCCCTGCCATTTTCCTAGAGTTGGCTTAGGGAGTAGCTGCACGTTGGCAGCGTAGTTGCCGCAAATGAGTCCTAAATTTATTACAACTTAAACAATCTTTAATTTTTGTTTTTTCGACCAGTGTGACAGTAACCGTATGGCAAATGCTAGTAGAATTTTTGAATAAAACATTATTATATAACTTAATTTGACAATCTTATTTAATTCAAAGGTCGTTATTTGTTAGTATCAGAGAAAAACCGCAAAGCAAGTGAGATTTGCAAGGTTGAGAGACTAAAAACTAATAATTCAAAAACTAATAAATCTGATTAATGATACTAATTGAGTCTCATATCGCTAAATTAAAACTTGGCATATGAGCTTATAAACACTTGATATCCCTTTTTTTACAAGCTGGAAGGCCATCTTTACAAATGGAGTAAACTGTACGAGGATACTGTCCACCTCATGTGCGTTTCAAAAAGTCAGGTAGCTCTACCTAATGGCTGCCTTGGACGTCAGTCTCGAAAGAAGGGTGGATTGAAAGTTTGTAACGATTCTAATTTAGTCTCACGTCACTAAAATTTGTTATTCTATTTATGAGTGAAATCTTCATGTACGTATTCGAGTCCACCTGCTAAGTTAAAAATTTTGAGGATGGATTCTATCAATTTTTGCATAACAATTTATTATTCTAATCACTATTGATGTCAACGATATTCTTAGATATCTATAAGCAAGTTATACTTAATGTGTGTGTTTTCGACAAATTTTAGGAGTAGAAAGAGACAAACCTATCTAGAACAATAAATTTGTATTTTTGGAGAAAACGGGGTACCTCATTAGTTTGTTGTGTGTGTGGTATTTTCGAAAGTCCGGAGAATATGATAAGTGATGGTGGAAGTGGTAACAATGATAAAGGGTTTGAATCAAGAAAGATATCCCTCGAAATGAGCTTCACGCCTACAAAACAGTGAAATAGAGGTTAGAGGTGAAACCAGGGTACCCTGGCGTTCACACTCCGACACTCAAGTTAGCAACTCAAGCTTTTATGGTAAAGAAAACTTGTCAGCCCTCTGTAAATTAAAGTTTAAGGTTGAAGAAAGCTGATTTTTCTGGAGTGTGAGTGTTGATGATCAATTAGAACATCATCCCTCTTGAATAAAATCTAGGTATCTTTATATGGAGTACCTCAGCTGCCATGTGGCGTACCCGTTTTGGTTGTTAGCTATTCCTTTTAACCCTTTTGCGTCATTTTACTCTCTTTATGATTTTTTGGGTCGTTATGTGCATGCTTGAGAATCAAGAAAGGCGCTCGCGGCGTATCTCACTTTTTGGAAACGTGTCGCATGCTGGAGAGTTGTCCTGGGGTACCTCTGCAGTAGCTGTCGGATAGGCGGCTGAAGACCACTGTTCTTGGGACAATGTCCTTCACTTTTTGGCAGAGATAGCAGGCGGCTGTCCCCCCTTTTAGCACGACGTTTCCGATCCCTAATTCTGACAAAATCAAATATTATCTTTTAAGAGGTGGAGACATTTCTTATGGCGGACTTTTTTAGAGCATTCCCATGAGTCTGATCTGTCTGGTACCCCAAGTTATATGGGGTACCCCAATATATGTGGGGTATCTAGAGTTATTCTCAAGTTATGGAGGATACCTTGAGTCAGGCGTGGTACCTTGAGTCATGCAGGTTGCCTCGAGTTATTCTCAAGTTATGGAGGGTACCTTAGTTCATGCGGAGTATCTCGAGTTACTCTCGAGTTATAGAAGGTACCTTGAGTCAGGCGGGGTACCTTGAGTTGCTCTCGAGTTATGGAGGATACCTTGAGTCAGGTGGGGTACCTTGAGTTACTCTAGAATTATGGAGAGTACCGTGAGTCAGGCGGGGTACCTCGAGTTACTCTCGAGTTATGGAGGATATCTCGAGTTACTCTTCGAGTTATGTGGAGTACCTCGAGTTACTCTTCGAGTTATGTGGGGTACCCCAGATTATACTAAATTTATTCCATTCTTCGACACGTGACGTTCTGCTATCTTTCCTGTTTTTCTCCAAAACAATGTGCATCAAAATTTATTATTTTGTTTAGTAGTGAAATCCGTGACCATCGTGGTAGTCAATTTAATTTGACGAACCACAAATATTGCTCGTTATTGTTTTGGATTACCCTCATATGGGCGTGCTATTGCTGTGTGTACTATTCTTTGTCAATGAAGCAAATTACGTTTTTCTCACTTCCTCCCCCCGCGTTTATAGTCCCAAGTAAGCATAAGGGAGGTGTTAATTTGATCATCAATCTTGATCGAAAGGGATTTCTTTTAATGTCAAAAGTTCTTTAATTCTGTTCATATAAATTCAAGTTTACCAAGAGATTTCTTTTGTCAAGAAAACAATCTAAAAAATTAAGTTTACAAAGAAGGTAGTACGGAAAGAAATATTATATTACATGGTAAAATGCGGCCAATTTCGCCCTTGTGATCGCCAAATAATCAAAGAATCAAACGGCCGAAACTACATACATATTGAATAGCCGACTAATTACAACGAATTATCAAATGATAGAGGCATATATTTGTTGATTTAGCAACTTCTCTAAGTGGTTCTGCATTCTACAGGGAGACCCCGGGGAAATCGCTTTGTGTCAGAGCAGTAATTGTAAATCATGTAATTCTTTTGCACCCACTTCAGCCTGTTTTGACTTGTTGAATCAAGCTCCTGTGAAAACCAGGCTCTGCTTCTGGACCTAGAGGAAGCGCAAGATGATTTTCCATTAGACCAAAAACAAGCATCAGCTTTGAAGTTTCTGTAAGAAGCAGTGAAGGGAGCATGTGTCCAATCTGTCTTAACAAGGCCACCTCTCGTAGCCCAGTCATCAGCATTCCAAAGAGAAGAGTATATTCTCATCGGCTGATTCTTTGGGAATGGCACTCCAATTGATTCTGAGTTTTTGAATTCTCTTATAGGTGTGCCATCAACAAAGAAGCTGGAAATTACGGGGCAAAAATTCGTAAGTCTAACTGAATTGATTAATGAGGAGGCAAACATAGTTAGGATTGAAGGAAAAAGGAAAATACTTACACAATGCGCTGAGGATTCCAGAGGATGGAATAGGTGTGGAAAGCAGCAGTGGGGTCAAACCAGAGGTGAAATTGTTGCTCTCTGTTTCCTTTTCCATTTGTGAATACATTCGTATGAAGAGTATAAGGATCACCACTTAAATTCCCCAAGAATTCGAAGTCTATCTCATCCCATGTTGATCCTGGTGATTTTAACTGCATGGAAAAAGAAAGCCTACGTATCAGATGCATGATGATCATAAGTCGCTATTTTGCATTAATAATGCTGTACAGGGGAACTTACATAATAAGCAGTAACAGTGCCAGCAGAGTTGCCAGGGACTAGTTTGAGTTGCATATCAATCTTGCCGAATAGATATTCATTCTTGGACTGGAAACCTGAGCCAGAGGCTTTATCAAGGGAAAGCGTAAGAAGCTGGCCGTTGTTGAGTATCTTGGAACGCCCATCTCCCCAAGTGATGTCAAAATCTTGGTAGAAGTTACCAGCACAGGCAACCATCAAAGTACCGAGCACCAGAAACAAATGCAACATTGAAGTCATCGATGCGTAGCAGTTGAGTTAACCGAAAGAACTTCGTATTTTGAAAGGGAAGAGATGAATGTCATTAGGACCACGGTTTGGGATTTATAGCATGATAAAGCTAAGCAGAGGAAAGTGATGGGGAAGGTCCAGTCCAGTGAGCTGGGCTCTGGCCAGTAGTTTGAACGAGAAAAGTGTAACAATAAAATAAATTGCTGTACAGGCCACTAGCAAATATGACACAACCTGGCCAGTGCTTCAAAAATAACCAGGAAGGTTTTATTATAACACGCGGTTTGCATTAAATTTTTTAAATTTTATTATATCACGCAGTACTTGCGTCGATGCTGCCCGGGTTCCCATCGCCAGCTAAGAGTCTGATTTGCTAATACCGAGAAGGTCCAATGACTCCAATCCAACAGCCGCCATTAAGATAACATCCATTATCCATAACAAGTATTTTGGAACATATAAGACAAGAAATTATATAAATAAGGAATTTAGGTATAAAGTGTTAAAAGTCCAATACTAATTTATGATCCAATCTAATTATATTTGTCCAAGCTCCAAATTCAAAGTTCTATCCATAGAAAATTCAAGAATTATATAGAGAATGATAAATATTTCTACTCTAAAAATATTTAATAGTCGTAAAATTATCTAATTCTATATATTTCTTAAATATTTAAAGATATTTATAAAATATGGTTGTCATATTTTTGTAATTTAATATTTTGTGTGATTTGTTTAAATTCTAAGAGCATCACCAAAAGACTCTTCAAATAAGATTTTATTACTTATTTGAAGAGCCACATTAGCATTTAAGGATCCAAAAGACTCTCCAATTAAAATTCTTCAAATAAGAAGTGATCCTCTCTCTTCAAATTTGGAGAGTTACTTTCTCCCTCTTCAATTTATATTTTATTATTTTTGTTGGAGAAAGAAAGAGAGGTACTTTAATTACTATTGACTTTTCCTTTTAAAAAATAATTCTTTAATTAAAATAATATTAAATTATTTATATTTGAAGAGTCTTTTGGAGAATAATATATTTTTTCACTCTTCTATTTACCACATAGGTAAACAAATAAATATTTGAAGAGTAAAACTTATAGAGCCTTTTGGTGATGCTATAAGTTACTATAAATACCCTTAACCTCTTTGTTGTAGGCATTAAATGAAGAATGAAGAAAATTTTTTTTAGTATATTAAACCATCTGGTATTTAAAAACTGCATTGGGCGTCGACTAATCTAGATTCGAGTTGGGTAAGACCACTAAGGCGGTAAAGCTCTCCTAACAAGTATTTAATACAGCTGCATTCTTAAGTTTCGAACTGAGAATCTTGATTAAGTTAGAATAGTCCTTTACCAGCTGATCCAAGCGCTTGTTGGTGAAGAATGAAGAATTAATAGAGAGAGAAAGAAGAGTGAGAGGCAATTGTCGTGTGTCTCTTATAAAATATCAATTAAGTCCTTCAGTTTAATAAAATTCTTTGGTTTTGTTGATTAAATAATTTTGATTTTGAGCAGTTTAGTCCTCCTCAGTTTTCAACACACAGATGTTAGTTGCCCTTTTTTTCCCCAGATTACTAAATTGTAGTTGACGATTTTTTGTAATATTATATATGATCAACTATTATTTATGGTGTAAAAAAAAATGAGGTGTTTAGTTAAACCTGATTTGTATTGGTCTTTTTATTACATTATTCAAATGTATGTAAATTATTTTCGGCCGTATCTATACCTGTATATAGATGAAATATACTCCCATTCAAGGAAGAAAAATATCTAATTTACTGAAAGTTTCTTAAATTTCGTGTTAGATTTTCTAAATTTACGTTAGATGTTTTCAAGATCATATTTGTGGTCGTAGGCCTACAATATTAACAATGAAAGAGTATGATCTTGTGTCAAAATACAATTCAGAAGTAAGTTTTCAGAAAGGTTTTGTACATCCGAATTCTGACCAAAAACAAGTGCATGAACTTGCATGCTTTCAGTACTTATCCAAATCATGATAGAAAGTTGCGAAACTATGATTGGATTGTAGGCTTGTAGCTGCAGCCTTTAGTTTTACCTGCTTTAACCATTTGCCAAATAGAAAATTAGAAACTTGTCAAACTTTCACAAATTTTGGGTGCGCTGAGGAAAGCAGCAAAATTATTGCGTGCATATTTGCTCCCAGCTGGAATCGTCCTGTGTTGCAGATTGACATTTTTATCTTAATTTTCAAGTCATTTAATTTGTCATTTTGTTGTTGGTGGGTGGTGTGGGGAAGGCGCTAGTTACTTTACGCGCAAATGGAAGATGTAATAACAAACTGCTGCTTGCTGGCATTATTAACTCATCAATAAGGCAAGCTGTAAAAATGACCCCTGGGCCAAGAAATAGTAATCTGAATTTGATGGAGAGCAATGATACTTGATTACTAATAAGACCGAGAAACACTTGAACCAAGGCTTGCCAACTCACCATCCACTAACAAAGTTCGCAGGTTTTATGTAGGACAGTTTTTCCTGAGATAATACTATGATAAATGCATATTGAGGACATTTCATGAGTTTGATTTACCTTTAATGCCACTTGAAGAATCCCAGCTGTTATTTTGCTTCTTCAATCATTTGATGAAACCACATGCTGTTAGAATTCTTAATAAATAGAAAATTACATAACCTGATTTTACCTAATTTTAATTTTTTTTAAAAAAATTATATTCTCACATCTTTCTGGCTGTGTACATACACCCCACCTACTTCGAGCACCCACTTACAAGCCCACTTTGTTTTCTTTAGTGTCTAAGTAGCTCGAAAACCCACCCTTTTTTTGTTTTGTTCCGCGCGGGGGGCCTGAGAAGGCAAAAGTTTGTGTTTTACTCACGAATTAGCAGCTGTCAATAGCTGTTATGATATCAAATATTTACCTGCGCATGTCACTGTCGTCTCCAAGGCTTATTATTATTATATACAGTGCATCCAGTCATCCATCATCTCTGGGGCTAGCTATTTAGAATGGACCAGCTCCTTTGTAATATCTTCATTTTTTTTTTCATACAAATAAATAAAATAAAAGTCGTGACTAGTTGAACTCAATTTCAATATATGCATTTAGGGTAAAGAAAAAGAAAATGTTAAAAAGATATATAAGGACATTCATATAATAGAAAGGAATGGACTAAATTCAAGGAAACTTGATTTCTGAAACAGTAAAATTATTTGTTATTTGTTAAAAACTGAAAATATACATACGTACAAAATAAATGCCTGTAATGTCTTGGCTAATATTTACTATTTATTAATTAGCATGTAAGACATACTTCGTGTTAATAGTAAGTTCAACAACTCAAGCTTTGGAGAAAACATGTTAATTAAGGATTTTTTATTCATTAACATGTATGCTTGAACCTATCCATTCTTATGGTTATTATCACGTGATTCAAAAAGTGCAATGTCAACTTCAAATCATGGTATTTTTAAAAAAATTTAACTAATAGCCTTTACTTTATCTTACTTTTATATTTATGATTTCAAACATTGAATTCAAGAGTTCAATGTTTAAAACACTTATCTTTGGATCACGGGTTATCCAAGAAAAAAGAGAAAATGCTATTCATTAACAAAAGTAACAATATTTTATTACTCGTAGCACTTACAGTACAAAAAAGAATGAACCATACATTTTATTTGTCACTAAACATTATTACACAGAATAAAAGAACCAAAACATCAAAACTGAAGATGTAAAAGGCTATAAACAACGGCATATGGCAAATGGATCAGTTATATATTGAATGCACATTCTTTTGGGAGCCCTTGGGGAAATCGTTTTGAGTCCTTGCAATAATTATATATCATGTAATTCCTCTGCACCCATTTGAGTCTCTCTTGGCCAGTGGTATCAAGTTCTTGTGAGAACCATGGATTATTATTTTTTGAGCTGCAAGAAGATTTTCCATTAGACCAGACGCAAGCATTGGCATTGAAGTTTCTGTAAGAAGCAGTGAAGGGAGCTTTGGTCCAGTCAGTCTTGATAAGGCCACCTCTCGTGGCCCAGTCATCGGCGTTCCAGAGACTCGAGTAAATCCTCATCGGCTGGTTTTTGGGAAAGAGTACGCCGTTTGATTCCAAGTTCTTGAACTCTCTAATTGGCGAGCCATCAACATAGAAGCTGAAAAACATGCATGCAATTTTTTTTACCAGGTCAATAAGAATAAAAAATAGAAAGCATACTTGTCAAAGAAGAAATGTCTTTGAAAGAAAAAAGTAACGAGATATTTGATAGACTTACACAATACGTTGGGGATTCCAGAGAACGGAATAGGTGTGAAAGTCAGCAGTGGGGTCAAACCAGAGGTGGAATTGTTGCTCTCTGTCACCTTTGCCATTTGTGAACACATTAGTATGAAGAGTATAAGGATCACCACTTAAATTCCCCAAGAATTCGAAGTCTATCTCATCCCATGTTGATCCTGGTGATTTTAACTGAATGACGAAAGCAAAAAAAAAATAAAATTATGTATCAGCATGCATGATATGATATTAACCAGCTAGCTAATCTTTTGTATATAAGATAAACTGCTTGTGTGTGTGTGTGTGTGTTGTCAAGTTTTCTGAAACTTACGTAGTAGGCGGTGACTGTACCGGCAGAATTGCCAGGGACAAGCTTCAGTTGCATGTCGATTTTGCCAAAAAGGTACTCGCTCTTGGACTGGAAGCCTGAGCCTGAGGCTTTGTCAAGGGAGAGGGAGAGAAGCTGGCCGTTGTTGAGTATCTTACCACGGCCATCTCCCCAAGTGATATCAAAGTCTTGGTTGAAATTACTAGCAGAAGCAACCATCAAAGAGCTGACTGCTATAGAGATGAGCAGAGTAAAATTTTTTGAGTAAGCCATAGTACTGCAATCAATAAAGAGAGTTTTTAGAAAGCAGCTTATAAGGGTTGATATTTATGTGTGTGCAAGTTGAGAATAAAGGGGAAGTGGTAGCGTTTATTTATACATAAGAGGAAGACTGGGGGTGGGCGTGTTTGGAAGGATCCTTCGTGGTCTTAGTATTGGTTGAGGAAAATGAGCTGGAGATAGCTGGATTTTGACACTTAATTATGATAAACATTGGACCACATATATAGTCTTTCTCTTTCGCTCACCAAACACGTACATAACCAAAGGGAGAGGGAGCTAGCAAGCCGACTCCATATGTTGTCACCGCCATTCACCAATCGTGTTGCGTATACCCCAAAGAGTTGCTTGGACCGCGTATACACAAAGTACTCCGAAAAAGTTAGGATCCATCGGTTATGTAGAATCGTACGATAATATTTATAGAGAGATCTTTTTTTCTTTGGTGGGACATCCTTCTATGCGTCCCCTGATTGTGAAATATGTATGAGAGGAAAATTAGACGCACCATTTATAGAAACAGCCTAAAATTAGATCAATTTATAAAAGTAGCCCACATTTATTATTTTTATATGTAGGTTAATTAGTAGCTAAAGAATGGTATTTTGAACATAAACGTCCGTGACGGCAACTCGACCACCTGTTGATCGCTCACAGATTGGACTCTTGACTCCTAACGTGTTGGTTGCTTGTTGAGCTTCATTGATCAAGCGCTTGACGTGTGTCACGTTGACGGTTCATGAACCATTCGTTTAGTTCGAAAAAGTTACTCAAAGCCATTATGTTATGAGTGCTGCTAAATAGCTAGAATAACGAGAGAGAAAAATGAGAGAAACTACAATTTAAGTTGCTGTTTTACTTTATCTCTCTCTCTTCTATCAGCTTTTTTTTTCTCTTTCTCCTCTCAGCACAACACTCATTCTCTCGTCTTTTTTTTGTTCTTCCTGCTATTTAGTATTTTCCTGATGTTATTGTACATTCTGAATATTTGAGTTTAGAATAAGTTCATTTTATTCCTAAATATTTGAAAAAAAAATAAATATTCATTTTATACATGGAAAACTTCCACACTCAACTCTTAAAAATGATTCAAAGGGGTGCCAACTACCCACAAAATGTCCATCTTTTACAATTAAAATAAGAAAATAGTAAATGCACTACTTTTCTAAACCGACTCTAATTTTAGGACATTTCGGTTTTTTTTTCCAATATATTATTACCTTATGTACACAACGTATTTATTACAGTCAATAACGTAATTGGTAAATTTTAGACTAAATATACCCTAGTCAACACTTCTTTGAATTATTGTACGTATGAAGCCCAAGTATAGACTGTCGCTGTGGGAAAATTTCAATTTCTGACGCACCCTCTTCTCCTTTATCCAGTGAGTTCACAGCTTCCATGGGGCAGCAACGCCCGGGACCCAACTTCATTTTCCTTATGAAAGTTTCTAGAGACTAATGACTTGAACGGGCGAATCATGCACAGCATGGCTCCTCCTTTTTATAATAATTCGTGGATGCGGCTTTATCCTCGTGTGGGTCAAATTTGATTATGTAACCAAAGTTAGTAAATAATTAAAAAAGCGGCATTTGCAACTTAATTACTAATTAACTGATGTTGCCATTTGTCAACTTGATTATGTCACAATCTACTTGCCCCCATTATTACAAGTCAATACTGATCCATTATAAAACATTATTTAATATTAGGAAAATAATTATAACTATCGATCACGAGTTTGAACTTTATGTCCTTATAAGATGCTCACCATTTAAATATGAGCATGCGGGTGGCAGGTGGTCAACAACTTAGAAGCATTATATATTTCTATTTGATGATCAAAACGGCGTGGGGAAAGTTAAATACAATCCATTGAAGAAGCACAGCGAAATCCACTCCTACAATCCACAGCATTTTTAAGGTATTTTAAGTCGATTGAAGTTGGCCGTTTCTTTTGAAAAGAAAAAAGATTGTGTTCTTTGTAAGAGCAAATTGGGCCCTGATTTGTGTAATCTGGGCTTCAAAATGTCAATGGAATCTGAGTTCCATGGAGATCCAATCAATTTTTATTGTGTGAATTTAACAAATTGTTTTTCTTTTATTTTTTTACGTTTATTTTTTATAGTATCGAATTACTTACTTTTTTCAATAATATTTAATTATTTATGTCATTACAATATTTATCATGATTCATGAGGACTTATTATTTCGTGAAAGATAATGATAAAAAATATTTGAATTGTAAATTTAATTGATCGGTTTGATATCACTGGCAAGTGACAACTTAAATATATTTGGTTTCAATCACAATTAATTTATTTTATATAAACAGGTTTTTTTAGAGAACAAATATTAAGTATATTGACATGTACTTCATATTTATTTGAAAAGGAAAAAAACATCTTACATATATGTTAAGTAAAGTTTCCTGTAGCAAACAGAGCACATTATCCACTTGCATTGGAACTACTAATTACAAGCTCTAACAGTATGAAGGCTTTAGATAAAATCTTTTTTTTTTTTTTGAGTTTTCTACATTAAACAATATAACTCTCCAAAAAAAAAAAGTTAAACAGTTCAAAATTTAATTATCTCTTAATAATATCCTGAATTTCAACAATTACCAACAAGATCAAAAAATAATAATAATAAATAAGAAGATATCTATTTATTTCTAAAAGAACATTAACTAAGTTCACCATGTTTGTTAAATTTGTCAATTATCAACATTTATGCTATCCAAATCACAAACTTCATAGTGGATTCAAGTCATATATTAATACAACAAATAAAAAAGTACAATTAATTTAAAAAATAAGAATAACGATAACTTAAAATTAAAAAATAGAAAGATAGCATGTAAAAGGTTGACTAGTTGAGATGAATATGATAGTAAGATGTTAGATGCTGGCAATGAAGTTTACAGAGAAGATTAGAATAATTTTCCGTGTAGATATGAGAGTAGAAAAATTTTTGGCTGAGTATCATTGATTCAATATTTATTAGTTTTGAAGTTTGAAATAGAGTTAATAGAATACTAGATGTTTTAAAATTTTACATTTATAATTTTAATAGAGTACTTATTCTTTGGAAAGGGAAAACATTGATTTTTTTTCTTGAAATTATTAACCAAATAAAATTTCAAAGGGTTAGAATCATTATTATACCATAAAAATCGTATCTTTATAAAGAAAAATATTTTTAAAGTAAAGATTATTAAATATAGAGATAATTATGAAGGGAGATATCTAAAAATTAAGTTTTCCTACAATATATACGCAACTTTAAAAAATTAGAATCTTAAAATAAATATTATTATTATGTTAATAAATAGATATTCAAAATACAAAACTAGACGACTAACGAATTCGTGTAGTGCTAAAGCCATCCCTCACTACTAATTAGATTACATTTTATCATTTAATGTTATACAAGACAGCTCCTGTACCTAGGCACTAAAGTTTTTGAAACAGCTAGCGTTAATGGACAGCGCACTCTTTGCGAAAGCCCTGGGGAAATCGCTTGGTGTCCGTGCAGTAATTGTAAATCATGTGATTCTTCCGCACCCAGTAAAGCCTCCGTTGGTCTGTGGAATCCATTTGTTGCAAGAGCCAGGCACGGCTACCATCAGCCTTGAAGTTTCTGTAAGAAGCAGTGAAAGGAGCTCGGCTCCAATCCGTCTTGATTAGCCCACCTCTTGTAGCCCAGTCATCAGCATTCCAAAGAGATGAGTATATTCTCATGGGCTGACTCTTTGGGAATGGAACGCCTATAGCCTCCAGGTTTTTGAACTCTCTAATCGGAATACCATCAACAGAGAAGCTGAAATAATGCAATTAATTGAACAACTCAAGTCAATAAAATTGTAGAAGCGAATGACATACTGATAAGAGAGAAATGGACTTTACACAATGCGTCGAGGATTCCAGAGAACTGAATAAGTGTGAAAGTTGACTGTGGGGTCAAACCAGAGGTGAAATTGCTGCTCTCTGTCACCCTTGCCTTGGCTGTACACATTTGTGTGAACTGTGTACGGCTGACCGCTCAGGTTTCCCAAGAATTCAAAGTCTATCTCATCCCACGTTGGTCTTTGTGAGCATAGCTACAACATCGAAGACTCTCATAATTAATATTAATAAACATCATACAAAGAAATCAATGAAACAGCAGGTGTTGATAAAAAGAAAAGCTTACATAATAAGCAGTGACTGTGCCAGCAGAGTTGCGAGGGACAAGCTTGAGTTGCATACCAATCTTGCCGAATAAGTATTGTTTCTTGGACTGGAAGCCTGAGCCAGAGTAACGGTCGAGAGTGAGAGTAAGCAGCCGGCCGTTGTTGAATATTTTCCCACGACCATCTCCCCATGTGATATCAAATTCCTCGTTGAAATTACCAGCAGAAACAGCAGCTAAACAACCAACAAAAATACACATCATCATCCCATAAGAATCAGAACCCATATCTTTCAGGATTTTGGGAACTGGAGCTCGCTATACTGAAAAGTGCATAAATTATTACTAGTTTTGCATGGATGTAATGTAATATTATATAGGGGATTGGAGTATAGAAATGGACAAAAGAGAGTGAAGAAGAGGGTGCGTTTGGGTGGTTGTTTCATGTTTGCCGTTTCTGAAAGTGCAAAGTTGTCAACAGCAGGCTGTGACATGAATTGAAAGAGAGGCAAATTTGGCTGTTTCCCATTTGCAGACAGATTATATGACATGGCCCCAAATTCCAAATGGGGTTCGGTGCCTGCATGCATGCACACTCGATCTTGAATTGTGAGCATTATTATCCGGTACTCACCCATATCTATGTAGATACGGGTTTAGGTTGTACTTTCGCTTCTGCCGATTCCACCACCATGGTCCCTGGGGCTCAATGCCGCGTCAAATTCTTTCAAGCATTTGACAGACGGTCGGTCAGTCATTGTTGTACTTGTTAACAGGATCAGGTCAGGGAACTGGGGTCCATTAGATGACTATGCTACAAAAGCCCAGCTGGTGATATATCATCTTTAACATTGTTACTCGAATAAAATCTATCCTTAAAACAAACCAGAATATCATCCTTTTATTGAAATGCTGTTAAATACATTGTTGCCCACTTTCCATTAACTACCTCAAGAGTCGGGGAACAGATTATGTTGTATTGTATTCGTTCTCTTTGTTTGTACTTTTTAATTTTCTTACAACAGTAAACTGAGATACAGAGCTTTGAATAATGACACTTGAGTACGAACTCTGTTCCTGCGACACACGAATTGATTCATAAAATTTTCGTAACCTTCTCTTATAACGTGCAGTATCCCAAAAAAAAAAAAAAAAAAAAAAAATTGGTATTAATTTCATGACATTCAAAGTGTCGAAGTTCAATCACATTGTAAAGGAAATTACATTTTAACACTCTCTAGCACTCTCTTCCAGCATCTAGGCTGAAGCTTTCTCACAGGAACCTTGCCGGCTTGCCTTAATAAACAAGACTTTGAGACAAATTAGGAAATTGTTGGTGCATGATTTGGGTTCAATGATTAGTTAATTACGTGTTATAACTCGTCTTTCTTAACACTTGGTGACATGTTTCCCGTGAGCAGTATCACAACCGTATAAATTTTCAATGTAATACACAATTTCCCCATCCATGGGCGGGCTACATGTGACTTGGATAAAAGCCATGACGAAATGAGTTTATGTATTGCTCTGCGTGAGTTAGGAAAGAAAATTCTTAAGGTAATTGAAAACTGAACAGGATCTGAATATTGTTCGATTTAAGGAAAAGAATCAACTTTGTTAAATTTTGTGCAGTTATCTTTGGAAGAAGTTTGGGATAATTATGCAAATAATACTTTAGCCCATCAGAGCTCGGCCCGCAAGGATCATGATTGTGGAGGAATATAGATGGCCAGAAGCCCATTTTATTTGGGCCTAGCAAGGACCTGATGGGCCCTAAATATCAATACCTACCCATTTCTTCTTGATAATTGGCATGTATAATAATATATTATAGCAGAACAATTATCAAATGATGAGGATGCCAACCGAAGTCGAAAATGAAAAAAAAAAAAAGAAATATAAATTTTAATCCAACCATCCTACATCATTCATTATTCAAAGACTGTTATTTAGATGCATCAAGTGGGAAGCAATATTCTTCTGTTATATGATTGATGGCAATTGACAAACTCTATTGAGAAAAGATATAGAAGAAAAAATTGAAATGAGAATTTCTAAATATTGATAGTGTGTTTACTTGAGAGTTTAGGAAATGAGAATGAAACTCATATTTACTTAGTAAAATGTAATTTAAGAATAAGAATAAAATATATGGGTTTCACACAATTTGGGAATAAAAGAATGAGAATCTCATTCTCATAAGGGGCTGAGAATGAGGATTTATATTCTCTGAACTAACTTTTGTATTCCTCTAATTTTTTTTCATATTTCCTGAATTACTCTCGTTCAAATCACAATTAATTTTATTATTTTAAATGTTATTATAATTATTATTATTAGTAAATTTTATTAACTTTATTATTTTAGCTATTATTAATTATTTTTATTATTATTTTTATTATTATTTTTATTAATATTATCATTATTAATATTTATTATTATTATTAATTTTATTTTTTTAATTAATATCATTTTTATAATAATATTTATACATGTATCTATTTAATAAAAATTACATTATTTAATATTACGGTATTTTGATAAATTAATATTTATTCTCATTCCTCATTCACATTTATTTTGTCAAGTAAACACATTAATGATATTTCAGTATATTCTCATTCTCATTTATTTTTGCCAAATAAATATTAGAATCTCATTCTTATTCCTCATTCTCATTTTAACACGTTCTCATTTTTATTTCATTCTCATTACACCCCATTCCCATTACATAAAGTAAAGGCACTATGAATGGATTAGAAAAATACTTCATCCTAATTTTTGTTGGCGAGGGTGCATTCTTGGGGGAGGCCCTGAGGGAACCGACTTGTGTCTGTGCAATAATTGTAAACCATGTAATTTCGCTGCACCCATTTTAGCTTCCTTTGGCTTGAAAAATCAAGCACCTGTGAAAACCATGTATTTTTAGTTGTGGAATTCGAGCTGCAAGCAGATATCCCATTGGACCAAACACAAGCTTTTGCATTGAAGTTTCTGAAGGAAGCAATGAAGGGAGCCTGAGACCAGTCAGTTTTCACCAGTCCTCCTCTTGTAGCCCAGTCATCGGCATTCCATAGGCTAGCATACATTCTCATTGATTGTTTTTTCGGATACGGAATGCCGAATGATTCAAGATTCTTGAATTCTCTGATGGGTTTACCATCGATATAGAAGCTGAACAAAAAGAAAATATATTTAAAAGTTAACGGGAGCTTGATAAAATTAAATCCAGGTTTTGAATTTCGCTCACACCAGGGTTGTGTATGTAATTACACAATGTGACTGGGATTCCAGAGGAATGAATAGGTGTGAAAATCGGCAGTGGGATCAAACCAGAGGTAGAATTGTTGCTCTCTGTCACCTTTTCCTTGTGTGTAGACATTAGTATGAACAATGTAAGGGTTGCCACTCAAATTCCCCAGGAATTCGAAGTCTATTTCATCCCATGATGCCCCTGGAGACTTTAGCTGCACCGTAGCAAGTCTATGTATCAGCATAATGATGTGATGACTGATAAGCAAATTATATGTGAGAGGGAACAAGAATCTTTCATTAAGGAGCTTACATAGTAGGCAGTGACAGTGCCAGCAGAGTTGTTGGGAACGAGCTTGAGCTGCATGTCAAATTTTCCATAGAGAAATTCATTCTTAGACTGGAAGCCAGAGCCAGATGCTTTGTCGAGAGACAGAGTAAGAAGCTTGCCTTTGTTGAGAATCTTGGCATGGCCATCACCCCATGTAATATCAACATCTTTGTTAAAATTACCAGCATTTGCAACAATGAAAGAGCTTGTGACAATAAAAGAGAACAAGAAAATTGGATAAGAAGAATAAGAATAGCAAGCCATTGACTTCAGGAACGTTTGGCAACTTAGTTTGACACACTTGAGACTGAGTTCCAGGCTATTTATTGGAGCTGCTGGTTAGTGCATTGAATGTTCGCTAAATATTGAAATGCATAGTTGGTTGGTGGGGTGAGTTGAGAACTGAACAGCTGGATAGCAAAAACAAATGCACATTGAAAATGGGCATCTTTGTCATAACTTTAAGCCGGTCAAATTGCTTGCAGGCATTATTTTACAGGAGAGATGAGCATAGTTGCTACTTGCTTCCTAGGTAATTTCCACCTACCCCTGAGCATTTGGCATATCCACAGACCAATAATGCGATGCCACTTCCATGAAAATTTGTTTTCTAGTATGTTCTAGTGGACACCCATAAGTTGCCAGAACAAAGAGAAGTGGGTTTTGGATTTACTATATTGTGGCATTAGATTTCCCCCTTCCCTCTTAGGATTCTGGAAACATCCAGGGAGACCATGAGAGTATTTAAGGCTGAAAAAACAGGGCATACCCCATGGAAAATGTAATAGCAATATATATATCCAGAAGAAACAGCAGCTGCTAGAAGCTTATAACCCTAAGTCAACCAAATATAAAGTAACCAAATGGGCAACTCATAACCATTATAATTGAACCAAAAGAATTTCAGCTGGATCCCCCATGTCATTCATATATTAAAACAAACCAAAAATCTATACTTTTAATGACATGGGAAGCAGGAATAGGATTTATGAATCAGTGTGATTTATAAAAGGATACCCACATCCACCTTATTTAAAAATTAGCATGGCAATCGAGACAAATTTAAAATTTATCAACATGAGGCACTTGCACAGTGAGAGAAATTGGGTCCACAACTAAAATAGAAAATAGATTCATCTAAAAAAAAAAAAATCCATTAATAGTCCTAAAGAAAAATCAATAGAAACGTTTACATAAAGCACAAAATTAGTAGTAAACATGACTACTGTTGCAATCAACAAATCTATCAAAGCCAGTCATCATCGATCATTGAAGGATGACAAAATGGCAGAGTTAGAATTTCCTCGAGTTATGAAAAGCCGGATCAAAGCAACTGTCATCAGAAGGGTCCTTCAAAAAATCATCCGGGGGGCATTCATTTAACTGTTCAAATTTCGTATCGCTCTCCAAAGCTTGAAATGGTCTTGCTGCCGCAGCTGATGATGATTCTGCCACTTGATTAAAACTCTGATTAGAAGTAGCAAACATATGTTGATTAGGATATGTCTGGAAAGGTCTTGCTGTTGCTGATGATGATGATTCTGCAGGTTGATTAGGATTCCGATTTGAAGTAGTAAACATATGTTGATGAGGATATGCCTGGAAATGTCTTGCCCTTGCTGCTGCTGATGATGATTCGGCAGCTTGGTTAGGATTCTGATTAGCAGTAGGAATCATTATATGTTGAGTCCATGGAGAGCTCTGCCCCAAAGGATTGTTGTACGAATATGAAGCAATTGCAGGGAACTTTCCTTGAGAATCTGAAACATCGTGAATAGCCAATCGAGGGAGCCTTCCTTGAGAATAGGGAACATTGTGATTAGGCATTCCAGTGACCCTGCCTTGAGCATATGGAACATTGTAATTAGGCATTTCAGGAACCCTGCCTTGAGAATATGGGACATTGTGATTACCAAAATGGCTCTGATGATAAATAAAAGTATCATCATATGAATTGAAAAATCCTCCCTGATTGTAGTAACCTGACATATCAATGATTCGAGGACCTTCAGGACCGTGAAGCATGAAAGTTTCATTGGGCAGCATAGCAGAGTCTTCAACTCCCATATCAATGGCTCCATTATCCTGGAATTCAGTGTCTGATTGTGGATCATCTTGGCCTGAAATTGAATCATCCCGTCGCGAAGTTGAAGATCTTGAAGACGACAGCTTAGATCTATCCTGGTCTCTTTTCTTATATATCTTACAGAGTACCCAATCATCTAACTGCAATCAACATAATATATAAAAGCATAACTCATCAGCAAACCAACATTGTAAAATCGCTGCAACACTTCACATATGATACTGAAAAAAACCACAAAATTTAGTTACCCTCATGTCATCTCCGCTGATTCTGGTCCTTGGAGGACCCTCCAATCTAAATTCATGCATTATCCATTCAGTTTTATCTCCCCTTGGGGGTTTTCCCATGTAGAAGACCAATGCCTTCTTGAATCCAACGACAACGTCGTCGTTTTTGATAGGTTTGTCAGCTCCGGTAGCCTTCCAGAATCCATCTCCAGCTGCTCTATTGGGTCTTGTCCCGTTTTTGTACTTTCTCTCTCTTGGAGTAAAAAAGTACCATTCATTTTCACCAAAAGGCTTATACTTTTCTGTGCATTATTAATACAGAATCATCATCGTATCAATCACCCAAAAAAAAAACATCTATACTTCCTGATTCATTATTTAGAATACGGAACAAGAGAAATATTTTAGTCCGAAATTATACTTTCCCGCACTTTAAAATCTCTGACCAAAAAATTAATATCCGGAACAATATCAACATAAATATTTATGGTCTTTGTTTTGGGTACATACGGAGTACCAAACTACGAGACAATATGTAGAAAATTAAATCACCATTCAACAACGCAAAGAAGAAACTTTTGACTCAAGAAACTTAAGAGCAAACCATTTTATGTCAAGAAACTCAAGAAATGCCCACTCCTATAACAAATGAACTCAAGAAAAGCACTAAGAGCATTACCAAAGTACGAAAAACAAATCAAATTATGAGGCCATATGTTCAACGAACGCAAAGGAAACACTTCTAACTCATGAAACTAAACCATTTCAAGAAACTCAAGAAGTTACACTCTAATTAATAACCAAATGAACTCAAGAAAAAAAAAACTTAATATGCGTAAGTACATTACTTAATTTAAAGAAAAATACCAGAGAGGCAATTGCAAAAAAAAAAAAAAAAAGAGAAACAAAAAAGAGAAACGGGGTGGTGGGTATTTTTAACCTGAAAGTGTCTCGGGATTAAATTTGTACAAGTGAACTTCCTTAATCCGATTTGGTGGCAAAGGTTCATTCATTCTCTTCCTCCGCAAGTAATGAACTAGAAGCTCTATATCGTGAGGCTTGAACCTGTAACCAGGAGGAAAGCTATCATCGAACTCAGGACCCTGAGTAGCATTCATCCAATTCTGCACTGGTGGTGAAGCATCATGAGTATGATCTATAGGCCTTTTTCCTTTAGGGCCTTGGCCATTAGGGTTTTTACCATTGCGGTCTTGGCCGTTAGGGTCCTGGTCCCTATCTCCCTGCTGCTGGTCCGACATTGATAACTTTTACCGAAACTTGAAGGAGACGCTGCTCTACGTATAAAATTGACCTTACAAGAATATTTGTTGTGATCAGATACATGGGGGCTTATTTTATACTAATATTTTTGGATTATATAATATTAAATGAAGTAGATACTTTTTCTAACTGATCGGTTTATCAAACGGTTTTCGGGAGGTGATTTATCCTTTGGATTCAGTTAAGACGCCAATCTATCGGCGGTCAATGATTTGATGGTTATGATTGAGTTCAATGATTCCAGAATGTGTGCTTTAGTAGCTGGCATTGAAGCTGATGTGGCGAAATGTGATAGTTTCTGCTGATGTAGTTGATTGAGAAGCAGTAAAATTCTTCAAAGTAGAAGTAGAATAGAAGTTATTTTACTGCCGTATCTTTTGGCAAAATGAGAGAATATAGGATAGCTTCTTGTTCATTTAATGCAATCCTTAGCATAATCCGACATATTTGCTCCTTTCCAGCGGTGTAGCTGCTCTAGTTCCGCGGAATTAAAAAAAAAATTGATACATTAACAAGAGGGACAAACGATATAGCCGATTTTCTATTTTTATTAACATATTTTTAGTTCTCCAAATTGATCTTACATTACCTATATACATAATTTAATGAAATTCTCGATAAATAGTTGGTGCATGTAAAATAAACATCTATTTGAATTGAGTTAACTTAATAATAGGGATGAAAAATGACGAATTAGGAGGTCTAGCATGGATTACTTTGCGGGTGGCACTACAAGGAGGAGGAGTTTTATGTGATCGCTCCCCAGTCACAAATGACCTTTTGTGGCTGCTTTGTGGCGGTAACGAGGAGTCACTTACGCAGGCGTCCCAAAAGTTTTGCTACCGCATACTTTACTCCAGCCTGTTTTCTGCAGTTAGGTCCTTGTAGGGTGTTTATGGGCAATGTTGTCATCCAATATCTTGAGTAAATAAGATGGATATGTTAAGACCAATGGACTTTTGGTCCAGTGGGAGAGTCCTTATATTTACAATATTGAGAGTGAGGGTTCGAGCCTCCATAAAAATATTTATAAGATTAATTTCAAATTTCCCTCAGTTATCATCTAATTGAGTGGAGACACAGTCCCCTCGAATATTTGAGAGGGTTTGAAGAATCTGGGCCGCGCTTCAGAGGAAGGTCCCAGTTGTATAATATGTTTGTAAATATTAATTGTAATACCTGATATAATATCAGTAACAGTTCTGTAAAAACAGTATTAAAAAAATGGATATATTAAGAATTGGCCCAAAGATTAACTAGGACGGCCCAGTATGAGTGCAGTGGTTGGACTAACCCCGGCCCCAGCATCCGAATTAATTTTCCACCTCAAAATTTGGGGGAAGAAAAAAGAAAATTGATCATGCTTCCTCCTAAGGAACTTGTTAATTGATGGCAGTCGATTCTGATTGCATTTTCTCACAACTTCGTTCGTAGATATTTCATCTGCGAATTGTGGGTGGGATTTGATATTAATTTACTAAGTTTGGAATTTAGTTTTTAGTAAGGTATCTTTTTTTTGTTGGGTGTTTGAAATCTGAATGAATATGAATTTTTCTAAAGTCTGAATGGATTTAAATAAAAAATTTGAACAGCACGTTTAGTTTTTTTTTTAATATCTGAGTATAAGCGACATCTTATTTGTTTTTATAATAAAAAAACGTCTTAAACTTGGTTCTTTGATATTTATATTCTTATAAATTAAAACAAAAAAGGATTAGATTTTATAGTCTAGGAAATAAGCTATTTTATTGAGATATTTTTCAAATATAATATTATTTTTCATTCATAATTTTTCCATTCAGATAAAAGATAAAAATCTATTTTTTCTATTCAAATGTAAATATCTGAAAATCAAACATAAATCACAAAAAGCAAACAAGAAATTTCAAACGTTTAATAAAGAATCTCTAAGTTATGTTTTCTTATGCGTTGATTAAAGCAAATGCATATGACATTTGCTAAAGGAAACTCAAAAATGTTTTAAGCTTTTAACATTACTTTCAAAGGCCATTATGCAGCTCCATTAGTTCATCATATCACACGGCTTCATACTTTCTATAGATTGAATTAAGTTTCTTGTTTCTCTAACTCAAATTTTTAGTCTCCTTATGAGAGGGTTGTAGTGGCAAGGATAAAACATTGCACTCTATCTTAAAGAATCTTTAGTTTTGAACATCTAAAGAGATCGAGGAGAAAATTTTATCTCAAAATGACAAAAAGAAGAAAAAAATAAAAGTACATTGGACGTACATCGCTCATAAAGAATTTAAAAATTAGGCAAGTGCTAAATTATATTCAATGTAACTTACACAATTTATCTCAACCACACAAAATTATGGGACCCACAATTTGTGTGGTTGAAATAGTTGTGTATGTTACATTAAATGTAATTTAGAGACTCCCTAAAAATTATAGAGCTTCAACAATATATAGTAGCCGTGCAGTTTATGCTCCTTTTTGTCATATATATGGCTTATTAATTACATTCATAACAAATTGTACCGTTACATTTTTTCTATTGGCATTTTGAAAAAATAAAAAATAAAATCTGAAAACAGCTCTTGAATTGGAATTAAGAAAGATAAAAGAAACAACTCAAGCTTTGAGGCAAACAAAGAATATGATCGTCACGTAAATAATTTGGTATTCTAGGAAACTATGTATATAATTTTAGTGATTAGAAAAAGCTTCTTGGTCAAAGAGCGTTACAACTGAAAACTGTGAGAAATAATCAGTAGTACTGTCAAAGTTGAGTTACAACTGTTTTAAATATTTTGATAATGGTAACAGTATTAGTACCAAAAAGCTGAAGCAAATGGAGCCTTAGCATACCACCCATAGAAATAGAAACTCTCCTTGAATATCCATGCTGCCGACATTCATATAAATAACAATCAAAGTACACAGAATTGAAAGAAAAATTGAGTTCAAGAAAACACACCTCTACTAAAGTACACTAACTAACTTATTATCAATGGCTATTAGTGTCAGCTACCATTAACTAATCGAATCACAAAATGAAAAGAGTTAAAAGTTCGTAAAATTATGAGATAGAGGATCAAAACAATTGTCTTCCGAGGGGAGATCACTAAAAAATCCATCCGGGAGATAGCCGAACTGTTCAGGCTTCATAGGGCTCTCCCAAGTAGGATTATGATGAAGCATTTGCTGAAACCCCGACTGAGGGATTGAAGGAAGCCAATTTTGAGAATTACCCTGATGACCATACTGAAAATTAGCATATGGACTCTGACAAGATAAAAGGACATTATCGCATGCGCTGACGAATCTTCCCTGGTTGTAGTAATCAGGCACATCAAAGATTCCAAGGCCTTCAGGCTTAAAAGTTTCCGTTTTGGGCAGCATTTTAGCCTTTTCATCAACTGAAATTTGTCCACTATCTTGAGATTGAGTTGCAACTTCCCTTCTTGATTGTTGATCCTCCTCTGAATTCTCTCGTTTTCGAGTAGAAGCTTTGGCTGACTGCTTTGTTTTCTTATAGATCCTACAGAGAACCCAGTCATCTAACTGCAAGGGACATGTATGAAGCAGAAATTAGTCAATAAAACCCAAAAAAAAAAAAAAATGAATTTGGACAACAAGGAAAATCATTTTACCCTCATATCATTTCGGCCTTTTTGTTTCTGTGGTGGATTATTCACTATGTATTCATGCATGATCCAGTTAGTCTTATCACCCTTAGGAGCTTTTCCCTTGTAGAAGACCAATGCCTTCTTGAATCCAACCAAACTGCCATTGTGCTTAACAGGTTTATCAGCTCCTGTGGCCTTCCAGTACCCATCTGCAGCAGCTCGATTGGGTCTTAGACCATTTCGATACTTTCTATCTCTTGGTGTAAAGAAATACCATTCCATTTCACCAAGTGACTTGTACCTTTCTGTAAATGATTGCATCGATGGACAGAATAAAAGAAATTTCATAAACATATCATGGAAAAAAATATAGACAAATTAATACGAAAGAAAGACCATATTATAAACGTTTTGAATAGGAGGGGATTAAATTTTATATGCTGATTTACAATACCATCTAAGTCTAAAATCATACCTGATGTTAAATCCCGTCACATTAAAACATACACTGTAATATCATACATGTAATGGCATAAACATATATCATGAAAAAGAGTAGAGAAG
Source organism: Atalantia buxifolia (assembly GCA_030444775.1). NCBI lineage: Eukaryota > Viridiplantae > Streptophyta > Magnoliopsida > Sapindales > Rutaceae > Atalantia > Atalantia buxifolia. Next base: position 20,323,183 of record CM059834.1, on the reverse strand, counting down.
CGACAAATATCCAAAGCGAAGATTACAAAATTTGAATAGTGAAGAAGAACTACACCATTTTAACTAACGAGACTCAGAAAATTTCCATTCTAATAAATAATAATCTCGAGAAATAAGCAATAAACAGATTTTTTTTAAAAAAAAATTAATCATATATGATGCGTGCCAATAAAACAACATACAACACAGAAAGTGAGAAAATAAGAAATTAAAAGTGTCTTTTTTTTTTCCCCTAACCTGTAAGTGTGTTAGGATTAAACCTATACAACTCCACCACCTTGATCTGGTTTGGTGGCAATGGCTGATTCAGTATCTTCCTCCGCAAGTAATAAGCCACAAGTTCTCCATCGTGGGGTTTGAATCGGTAACCAGGCGGGAATGAATCAAAATAAGAATCATCAGCGATCAGATGATGACCAGTACTCTTCGCAGGATGCCGTACAATTGAAGCATCGTCACTTTGCTTTTTAGTGCTTTCTCCATTAGGGTTTTCTCCACAAGGGTTTATCCCTTCAACCCCCAGCCGCTCCTTCTGCTTTTGGTCCTTCATGCAGGACTTAGGAAAATGATACAGATGAAAAAATGGACCAAATAGAAGTGATAGCTAGCTAGTTTGTTCGTTGTGATAAGATTTATGTGACTTCATACAAATATTTTGGGATATCAGGTAGCTATTATTTCTAATTTGATTAATTGAAGTTTTACTTTTGTGTTTATCAAATAAGTGTAAAGTTATCTTTTTGCCACGTGTAAATGATGCTGAAGCCTAAGATGTCGGAGAAACGTGGCGGTGAATTTCAGTTGATGGAGCTAATTTGGAGGAGTCAATATCTGTCAACACATTTAAAGGTAAAGTTTAATTTCAAAAAATTAAAGAGGCAAGTTTGGGATTGAGTTGCTACAAAAGTTATTAATATTAATTATTACTGTGAAAACGTTTGATAAAAATATTAGCTGTTGAGTTAATTATGTAAATATGACAGCTCAAAATATTCCGAAATTGTTTTGCTCTTTATATTCATATCATCTTGCTAAAACTTTACTATCATTTAACAGTGATTAACGACGAGCACCATTAAACTTAGTTAGATCAAATTGTATGCTAAGTTGAAGTTCTCAAAATTCATATGAACAGATTATATCTAGACACAATATGTATAAAGCTAGAGTGATTGTGCAACTCAAGATACAATTGAAGTCAAAGGTTTCATTTTATAAGATTCATTATGTCTCCTCATGAATCATGACCAAGTAAATAATTCTTCTTTTTTAGTTAAAATTTTCGTATTGTCAAGATTACTAGAAAGAAAAGTGAAGAAAAAATATATTAAGACTTGTTGTAATCTTAAGATAATCATTTTTACTCTCGGCGATTATAAAAGTCAATAAGTAGTACTAACACGAAGGAAGTAAAGATCTCAAGGCGTTGTTGAGTAGTGTAACGATGTACACGTTTAAAGATTGGGACCCATTAATGACAGGCATAAACTTGGATTTAATTCAAATAATATGTGGGCTCCCGAACCCAGGTGGGCCATTCAATTAGAAATTTTTGGAGCCGTTTAGACATTGGGCGAGACTATTGGCGCACCTGTTAATCCTCTTAAAACCCCTATTCCAACAAAATTACAATTAAAGATAAATATAAATAAAATTAACCGCACTTATATTTTTCTCTCTCTTGAATCTATTTTTTAAAATAAAAAAAATATTTTAATACACATCGAAAGATTAATAAGCAATCTGCTTAGTGATGGGCGGCTCAAGAGAAAGAAAAATTAGTAATCTTTCGATCATTAATATAAATAAAATTAATCACACTTAGTTATTATTATTAACTTTTTTTTGGAGTTAGCATTTTTGAATTTTGTTGAGAGAAGGTTTGGAAAAGGGGTTTATTAAAAAAAAAGATTTTTTTAGCATTACATAGAATATATAGTAGAATCTCGGTAAATTAATACTCGATAAATTGATAACCTCGACTAAATAATAGTTTTTGTCAGTTTCAAATTGGGGCTAATGTGGTAAATTAATAATTTGATAAATTTATTAGATAATAAATTTAAAAAATCTTATTTTTGTATATGACCCAATTAATATATAAATTAATAATTAATAAATTTGAAATTATGATATGGTTATGATTTTCTTTATTGCATTGGCATAATACTTTACATATTTCATCGGTCAAAATTATTTTTTTTATACCTTTCAGATGAGAAGCCATTGTTGTATTCTATATGTTATGTTAAGAGAAATAAGATAGAGGTTAGTTAATATATTGCCTCAAAAAAATCTTTTGTAATGAGTTGCAAAGTAATCGTGATCTAGCTGAGTGACTGATTCACTCAATCAAAATCAAATAAGAATTGTATCATACAGTTTGATAGAATCAGTACATTATCTAATTATACTATTCCTAAACTTCATAAAAATTTCTATTAAGAACGTGATATTATTTTTATAAATTAATAATTATTAATTTATCGATATATTAATATTCAATAAATTAATAGACTTTTCATGATCAAAAGATTACTAATTTATCAAATTTTTACTGTAAATAAAAAAAAGAAAAAAAAAGCATTTGGAGGGGTGCCAATAGCTCAACTCGTAGACATGAATTGCAAGTATAAAAGCAAGTTATTTTCTTTATTTCCTTAAACTTTTTCTTTTGGCAGATCATGAGTAGGTGTCAAATTGGTAAGATTAATTACACATACTCTAATTATCTTAAGGTGATAGTACTCCTAATTATTATATCACTTTTATTGAATTTATGAGAAGGATTAGTTAAACATTTCACCCAAAAATTTAAACTATTAAGTAAAGATTTAACATTATTATTAAAGAAAAGTTTAAAGTTTTAATAATTTTTCCTTACATGAAATCCATGCGTGGATAATCTATTTTAGACATAAAGACATAGTAAGAAATAGATGTCTATAATTAAACTATCATGATTGTTGTCAACTATTTTTTGGTGTAAAAATTGACATCTCTCCATTTTTTGCTCTTTTTTTTTTTACACATCGAGCATTTTAATCTTCCCATATGTATTATAAGAGTAAAATTTGTTTCAATTTAAAAATAACCCTCTCATTTTTAGGGGTGTTCGTAGATCGGATTTTACGGATTGAACATCAATCCACATTTGATCCACAATTTTACGGATTATTAATTTTTAATCGAATCCAATTCACACATTGGCAAAATTCAATCCAAATGCAGTCCATACGTCTGTAGATCAAATACGGATTTGACCTAATCCATATTTAATCCATCAATTTATGGATTGGTTTTGCAGACAAATTTTTTTTTAATTTTGTCCAATCCACATAAAATTAAAAAATTAATATATAAATAATTTTACTGCGGACCAAATTCAAAATTGAATAAGATTTAAATAAATTATTTATTTAAAAAACTAGAAAATACATTCAAAGTTTCAAAATATAGAACACTGAAAAGAAAAAATCGCATTTGTTTAGATACATAAAAATTAACTAAAATTATGAAAATTAACTATTTAGAAAGCTATATTTGTTTATATAATTATTTTTATTTTATATTATTATTGAATAAGATATAATATGGTGTTAATATAACTATATTTTAACTTATTTATTTATTAGTAAGCACTACTGCCTCTTTTACAAGTTTAATTTTTTAATTAAATAAGTAATTTTTTTTTTTACAGATTCATAGATTTATATGAATTTATAGAAATAAATTTATATCAAATCCAACAACTACAGATTTTTTTAATTTTCAATTCAATTCAATCTATGAATCCATAAATTAAATTTTTACAGATCAAATAAATTAAACGAATTGAATTAGATTTTGAACAACCCTACTCATTTTCTTAAGCATATTTTGGGACTATTCTAAGTACGGAAACCGCTTCAAAGTCTTCCTATTGACATAGGGTTGAGCTCATCCGGTCAGTAGACCATGCTTAGGGCTGTCACCTGTGTGACATGCATAAATCCTCATTTTCCCAGTTTCTTTTCACTAATTTCACTCTTTGCCATCTGTTTCCCGCTCTTGCTCTTTGCCCCACAAGTGCTAGCCTAATCCTTGACTCTTACTCTTCCCCGTCATCTCTCTTATCTCTTAAAATTTTCATTTTTCTTTTCCCAAATGGCAAATCGCTTCTTTCTTTTCATCTCTATAAAAACCCAAAACTATAACAAAATTTTAAATATCGCACAATGGCATCGGCTAAATCAGTAGTCGTGCTGATGATGCTGTCTGCTTTATTATCTGACTCTTATGTTTTAGTTTTACTAGCTAGTAATTTTTATCAAGATTTTGACATCATATGGGGAATGAGCAAGGTCAACATTCTCAACCATGGAGAAGTCCTCAATCTTTACCTTGGCAAAGACACAGGCTCAGGTTTCCAGTCCAAGAATGAGTATCTATTTGGCAAAATTGACATGCACTTCAAGCTTGTCCCAGGCAACTCTGCTGGCACTGTCACATCTTACTATGTAAGGCGTAAGCTGCCAGTGATCTTGCACGAAAATGTTTTTCTCTTTAAGAGTAAGCTTATTTTTAATTCTGTGTGTAGTTGTCATCACAAGGATCAACATGGGATGAGATAGACTTTGAGTTCTTGGGAAATCTCAATGGCGATCCTTATATTTTTCACACAAATGCAATCACACAAGGCAAAGGTGACAGAGAGCAGCAATTTTATCCCTGGTTTGATCCCACTATAGATTTTCACACATATTCCATTCTCTGGAATCCCAAAACCATCGTGTAAGAATTTCAACCCTCTAATCATCTCTTGTTGAAAACAAGCAACAATTCAAGTCACTAATTAATTCTCTTCTTTTTTTATTAGACTTTTTTTTTTTGTTTAATACTTTATATATTCTTTGGGCGCTTTTGGGTTAAAAAGGCTCTCTAACATTTTTGTTTAAAAACGTTTTCAGATTCTATGTCGATGGCGCACCGATTAGAGAGTTCAAGAACTTGGAGTCAATCAACATTCCTTACCCAAAAAACCAGCCAATGAGAATACACTCGAGTCTCTGGAACGCTGATGACTGGGCAACAAGAGGCGGTCTTGTCAAAACAGATTGGACAAAAGCTCCATTTACAGCTTCTTGTAGAAACTTTAATGCCAAAGCTTGCATTCGTTACCCAGCAGGTCCAATCATTTCTGCACCTTGCCCTACAAATTCTTCATCCTCTGCATGGAAGAAGATCGATGAGCTTGATGAAACAAGCCGAGAGAAACTCAAGTGGGTGCAGAAGAATTACATGATTTATAATTATTGTACAGACACAAAGCGCTTCCCAAAAGGGCTTCCTCCTGAGTGTGCTGTGGCCACGAGTGCTTACATAGACTCCGCACGAGTATGAACATATATAATAACAATACTTTATATCATTAATTTGGTACAGTTATACATTATTGGTGTGTTTACTTCCTTGATTGGAGAATCAGAATCATTAACAGTATTTATTTAAAAAAAAGTATGAGAAGTATTTACTTTACAAAAAAAAATAAGTATGGGAATGAAAGACTGATTCTCAATGGTCGATTTTTGGGAATAAAAAATTTGGTCAATTGTGTTTACTTCCTTGATTGGAGAATCAGAATCATTAACAATATTTACTTTACAAAATAAAAATAAGTATGAGAATGAAAAATTGATTCTCAATGGTCGATTTTTGGGAATAAAAAATTTGTTCCCATTGAAATTTTAACAGTCTGAAAATACTCTCATTCAATTAAAAAAATTTCAATAGAAAAAAAAATCATAGCAAATAGTCGTTGTAAATTGAAGTCTTACTGGTTTTCATCGTCTTCACCAAACTGTCATGGCCAAATTCAACATCATTGGTCGTTGTTGACTGTTGAGTAGCAGCAATCTAGTAGCAACAACCATCACTGATGATGATGTCGACGACGATGATGATATTGCGATCCAGATCTGATTCTGATTTGTTGTTGACATTGATGATGATGATGATTTTGATTATTATGATTTTTGAAATGTATTATTATTATTATTATTATTATTATTATTATTATTATTATTATTATTATTATTATTATTATTATTATTATGATAGTTAATTCAGAACTTTTTAGTAATTTATCACAATCTAACTCATTCTAATTATTATTTTAAGACAAACTAAACAAATTAATGATGATATAGCTCATTCTAATTTTTGAAAGTAATGCATTGCTAATATGTACTTAAGAATATATTTGGTAGTGCTTGTAATTTATTTCATGCTCAAACTTTATGTTGCAATATCAAAATAAAGTTATAATAATAGTATTGATGTTGTATTAGTTATCATATGAATTAAGATGCAAATATGACTAGAAAGGGATTTAATAACTTCTTTTAAGACATTAGAAGAATAAAGCTCAATCTTTTAAGTCTTTTTGTATTAAGTATATTGAATTTATAATAAATCATATCTGCATCTTTCCAATAAAAATCGTATTATAACATTTTTGATATAAAGAATGGCAAATTTGTATTTTTATTGATGACCAAGACTGCAAAGAATAGCTCTGCAGAGAGCATATAATTAAATGTAATAAGTTTACACTAATTTATCTGTTGATTTAATAACTTCTTTAAGAGATTTTTTCATTCCAAAGAGAGGCCTTAAAGAAATCTTTTTGCTTTGGTGCAGTAGTTGTAAATCATGTATTTCTTTTGTACCAATTTCAGCCTTCCTTAACTTGTTGAATCAAGCTATTGTGAGAACCAGGAGTCGCCGCTGGATGGAGAGGAAGGTGACTTGAAGCACAAGAAGATATTCCATTAGACCAAACAGATGCGTTAACTATGAAGTTTCTATAAGAAATGGCGAAAGGAGCATGTGTCTAATGTGTCTTGATAAGGCCACCTCTTGTAGCCCAGTTATCAACATTCCGTAGAGAAGAGTACACCATCATTGGTTGATTCTTTGGAAATAGCACTCCAATTGATTCTGAGTTGTTGAATTCTCTTAAGCGGGTGCCATCAATAGAGAAGCTGGAAATTACAAGGAAAAGAGCTATAAGTCTAAGCAAATTAGCGACAGGGAAAAGAACAGGTGCTAAGAGGCTTAGACGATCTCTGAGGAAGCCAAAGCCAAATGCCAAGTACCATGATCACGTAGGGCTCCATGCTGTTCATGCATGGTACATGCATCCTTCCATGCACGTGCAAGAGTTTAGAAAGAATAAGATTATGAGGTTATTTAGTTTGAGTCAAATGTTATTTCGTACTTGTAACTTTGTGATGTTGTCTTGATTTGGCCATGATTGTTGGCTAGTAAATTAAGACTAGTTATTTACTATTAGAAATAAATCAGCAACAAAGGAACAAGTAGGCAGTAAAATAAAATTCTCCAAATATTCTAGTTGTTCTCACCATAAGCAGAACTAATCTCGTTATTGTTACATTGTTTTGATTGGGGCCTCATCAAGTGGTATCAGAGTAAGGTTAACGATGACAACCAATAAAAAGCGTATCAAGAGAATTGAAGTTGACTTGAGAGCTTGCAGGACAGAATATCACGGATGGAATTCGGGATCAATGATAAGCTTCAACGAATGGAAGACACCATTAATAAACTAGTCGAGTCCTTTATTGCTAATAAGGGAGCAACAAGTCAAGGGAACGCTGGTTTTACAGCAAGGCCAATTCGAGAAAAAAGTGAAGGAGGACGACAACCAATACCACCAAGGATAGCAAAACTGGAATTCTCTTGTTACTCTGGCGATGATCCAACGGAGTAGCTCAACCGAAAAATACAATTCTTTGAGTATCAGGAAATGACCAATGAACAGAAGATAGTTTTGGCGTCTTTTCATCTAGAATGAGAGGCCAATCAATGGTGGCAGTGGCTACGCCGGACTTACCAAGAAGAGTGTAGAATTATAACATAGGAGACGTTCGTAGAGGAACTTTGGGCACTCTTCGGACCAACGGACTGTGAAGATTTTGATAAAGCACTGTCACGGGTCAAACAAATAGAAACATTACGTGAGTATCATAAAGAATTTGAAAAGTTAGGTAACCGTGTTCAAGGGTGGACACAGAAGGCCCTGGTGGGTACCTTTATAGAGGGACTGAAATCTGAAATTTCGGAGGAGATCTGTATGTTTAGACCTCACACAATGAAGAAAGCAATAAGCCTAGTGCGAATGAAGGATGAGCAGTTGTCTAGGCAACGAAAATTATTCCGATCACCAATCAGCAACCGTGCACAGCCGACTATCAACCAGACGCCACCAATAGCACCCATCAAACTACCTTTATAGGATGAGATGCAACGATGCCGCGCACAAGGATTGTGTTTCAACTGTAATGAGAGATTTACAGCCGGGCATAAGTGTAGCAAGGCGCAGCTTTTGATTTTTGACAATACGGAAGAATTATGATGAAAGTTCAATAGAGGAGCAGAAAACAGTACTTGAGACAAACGTAGGCCCTTAAATTACTTATTATGCGTTGATAAGACGGGCAGCACTGCAAACAATACGCTTTAAGGCCAAAATTGGATCACATGAGATTGTTGCTCTGATCGACAGTGGAAACAAGCTGATATGCCATGAAAATTTTGAAAATGTATCAATTTTAATCCAAGAAATTTCATTTTCACTCACTGTGTATTCATTGCCAATCACAGGCTTGGATATAGTTTTGAGAGTCCAATGGTTGGAGATGCTTGGGTCGGTTGTGTGCAATTAGAAATCACTTACAATAGAATTCAATTGGGGCAGCAAAGAACGCTGGTTGCAAGGGCTTGGTTCGTAACCGGTGCAATTAGCTTCACTGGCAGAAATCACCAAGGAGATCAAATAAGGCCACGAGGTTTTTGCTGTTTGTTTACAATCGAATATGGAGAAGGCTTGGCTCACGGCATCACCATATATGCAAGATCTTTTAAAGGACTACGTGGAGTTATTCAAGGAGCCAACACAGTTGCCACCTCAGTGAGACATTGACCACAGAATTGTACTTAAAGAAAGAGTAGAGCCCGTTAATGTTCGGCCTTACCGCTACGCATATTTTTAAAAGGCCAAAATTGATAAGCAAATCCAAGAGATGCTAGACTAAGGTTTGATTCGTCAAAGCACTAGTCCGTTCTCATCATCATTACTTCTAGTAAAGAAAAAAATGGCAGCTAGAGATTCTATACAGACTACCATGCCCTAAACGAAGTCACCGTAAAGGATCGATTTTCGATTCCAACTGTCGACAACATGTTAGATGAGTTACATGGCACTGCCTACATCACCAAGTTAGACCTAAGAGCCGATTACCATCAAGTACGAATGAACCCCTCAGATATACACAAAACAGTCTTTCGCACACACAATGGTCATTACGAGTATATAGTGATGTCGTTTGGCTTGTGCAACACTCCGTCAACGTTTCAAGCAATTATGAACTCAATATTTCGACCACACTTCAAGAAGTTTATACTTATATTTTTCGATGATATATTGATTTATAACTCATCTTGGGAGTACCATCTTAATCATGTGAAACAGGCATTGGAGATCTTTAAATAGCAGTAATTTTATGTCAAAATTAACAAATGTAATTTTGAGCAGCAAGAGCTGGAGTATCTCAGGCATATCATCACTTGTCATGGCGTCAGGCTGGACAAGAAGAAAATCTCAGCAATGACAACATGGCCCCGGCCACAATCCATTACCAAATTGCGTAGATTCCTTGGATTGACAGGTTACTACCACAAATTGGTCCAAGGTTATGGAGTAATGGTCAAACCATGTACAAATTTATTAAAGAAATGTCAATTTCAGTGGAATAAATAAGCCAAATAAGCCTTTGAAAATCTCAAACAAGCTATGAGCAACACGCTAATTCTCGCCGTGCCAAACTTCAAAGAAACCTTCATTATTGAAACCGATGCATCTAAGGAAGGAATCGGGGATGTACTGCAGCAAAATGGCAAGCCAATTGCCTATATGAGCCGAGCATTAGGAGTCACCAAGAAGACATGGTCGATCTATGCCAAAGAAATGCTAGCAATCATAAAATTAATTCGGATTTGGAGACCGTACCTGCTGGGATAGAAATTTGTCATACAAACTGACTAGCGTAGCGTGAAATATTTGTTGGAGCAGAAAATAGCTACACCGAATCGATAAAAGTGGATGGCCAAGTTGATGGGTTACGATTATGAGATCATGTATAAACCGGGACGTGAAAACAATGCTACGGATGCATTGTCATGAAGGCCAGATAGTCTAACTCTCAATTATTTGTTTATACTGCAGGTTACAATTTGGGAGGAAATAAAAAAGGCAGCAGAAGCAAATGAATATATCAAAAAAAATTGAAGCGGTAGCTCAAACACATACTACCGGTCCTTATTTATTAAAGAATGGGTTGTTGATGTTTAAAGGAAAGGTGGTGGTTCCTGAGAAAATACGGACAACATTACTGTTTGAAGCTCATGACATGGAGATAAGAGGGCACTTTGGAGTTCTACGCACATACAAACGCCTCTCTCAGCAATTCTATTAGCCTCACATGTTCCAATCAGTATTAGAATATGTGGGCAAGTGTAAAACGTGCCAGAGAACGAAAGCTACTACACTCAAACAGGTGGGACTGCTCCAACTGCTACCGATTCCATGTCAGGTATGGGAAAATATAACTTTAGATTTTATTGAGGGATTACCAAGCTCTCAAGGGAAAAATACAATTCTGGTGGTTGTTGATCGTCGAGCAAATCAGCCCATCTTATGGCCCTCTCTCACCCCTTCTAGGCGAAAATAGTAGCAGAAAAGTTTATAGAAGGTGTTGTGGAGTTACATGGCATGCCACGATCAATTATCAGTGATTGAGATCCTATATTTGTGAGCAAATTTTGGCAAGAGTTTTTCAATCTATCCGGCACCAAATGGAAGTTGAGCTCAACCTATCAACCTATCATCATGTCTCTATCGGCATGACACCTTTTCAAGCCCTCTACGGCCGAGCTCCACCTAAAGTATCAATGTACCAAATTAGGCAATCACCAGTCTATACGGTTGATCAAGCATTAATGACACGAGATGAATTGTTGGGGCAACTAAAAAAGAATCTGGCAGCAGCAACAAATAGAATGAAACAAGTGGCTGATAAACACCGTAGGAAAGTAGTGTTCAAAGAAGGTGCCATGGTCTTTATTAAATTACAACCTCACCGTTAGTTATCAGTTTTCAAACGTTCACACCAAAAGCTAGCTAGCAAGTATTTTGGTCTTTATAAAATTATTCAAACAATCGGCGCGGTGGCATATAAAATTTAATTGCCAAAGGGGGCAAGGATTCACCTAGTGTTTCACATATCCTTACTTAAAAAAGCGGTAGGGGAGTTATCGGGTAATAGCAATGAAGTGCCACCGGTTGATGATGAAGGAGTTTGGTCCTAGAACCTGAATCTATTATTGATACACGATGGCTGAAACGAGGGGGAAAATTAATTGAGCAATGCTCGGTTCGATGGAAACGACTGCCCGCAGAAGACACTACATAGGAGGACACCGCTGTACTACAACAACAGTTTCCTTCATTGATCCTTGAGGACAAGGATACTTTTGTGATGGGGGTATTGATAAGAGGCTTAGACGATCTCTGAGGAAGCCAAAGCCTAATGCCAAGTACCATGATCACGTAGGGCTCGTGCTGTTCGTGCATGATATATGCATCCTTCTATGCACATGCAAGATCACATAGGGCTCAATACTATTCATGCAAGGTACATGCATCCTTTCATGCATGTGCAAGAGTTTGGAAAGAATAAGATTATGAGGTCTTTTAGTTTAATTCAAATGCTATTTCGTATTTGTAGCTTTGTGATGTTATCTTGATTTGGCCTTGATTGTTGGCTAGTAAATCAAGGCTAGTTATTTGCTATTACAAATAGTCAGCAACAAAGGAATAAAGCAGCCAGCAAAAGAAAATTCTTTAAACATTCTGGTTGTTCTCACCATAAGCAAAACTTATCTCGTTATTGTTACATTGTTTTGATTGGGACATCATCAACATAATTGGGATTGAAGGAAAAAAAAAACATTACTTACAAAATCCGCTGAGGATTCCAGAAGATGGAATAGGCATGAAAATCAGCAGTAAGGTCAAACTAGAGGTGAAATTGTTGCTCTCTTTAACCTTTGCCATTTTTGAATACGTTGGTGTGCAGAGTGTACGGGTCACCACTTAAATTGCCCAAAAATTCAAAGTTTATATTCCCAAGTAATATCAAAATCTTGGTAGAAGTTAGTAGAAGAAGCAACAATTAGAGAGAAAATCACAAAACTGACCATCAACATGGACTGAATATGTGAAGAACTTAGAAAGCAAGCCACGGGAATGTTTTGCATGTGAAAAGTATTAGAAATGTAAAAGAATCTGAAATGATGAAAAGTGTTGATCCAAGATCAGCTTTGACACTGATCAAGAAACCCCAAGACCAAATCTAATCTCTTAAAACTTTTATTAAAGAAACTTAGCCAAACAACACACACTCAGAATACACACACAGAAATAATCAACCAAAGGACTCAAGGTTTAAGTAGTTCGACTGGAGTAGCCTACATCCACTGAAGAATAGAGCAGCAGTTTCTATTTCATTCATTGATTTAAAGATACAAGCCTTAAGAAGAAGATACAAGTTATTTATACAACCTTTTGGAGAATTCTAGAAAGATTCCCTTAACACCAACTGTGACCAGGGTTTGTTGCAACTGAACCCAGAGCTTTTCCGCTCTAATTAATAGCCTATAACGGCCTTAGACACGTGATGAACTTGTGCCATGAATAAGTAGTTTCAAAGCGCTTCTAAAGACTGCCGTTTCATGAAAAGCTGTATAAGTTCGTGCACGTGATGCGCATATGCTTCACTTAAAGAGCTCAGCTGAATTGTCATTTGCAATATCATCTATCTCAACGACATGTCACTTAATCATCAAACCGACAAGTCAATTCTTTCTCTGGAGTCAATTTTAAAGCCCACACTTCAACAAAAAGGTTGTGCTTAGTTGGTGTTTTTATACTATAAGGTTAGGCAGAGTTGAACGGAGAGAAGATACACGGGAAACTCAGTACGTTTTGGTATAGTTGGCAAAGCAATGTAACAAATGATTGTTCATTTCAACCGCGATTTTGCGTGATTTGTTAATTGTTTGTAAAGAGAAGGGAGACAAGGCGCTTTAGAAAACAAACATTCATTTTACATACAGGTAGGTCCAAGTGAATGGCAAGCGAAACCCACCACCGTCTTGCATGTTAGACAACGCCAGTAACATACAAATTGAGTAATGTCATGCGGTTATTGCTAACTCAATTCGGTTATTTAGTTTGTCTCCTACTTAATATTACATTTCATGTATCATTTATTAATTAGATTGATAACAAATAATTAATAATAAAATAAATAAATATTATATACATGACAATAAAAGATTAATTTTGGAGTTACTAAATTAAGAATTCAAACAGAATATATATAACATAATTGTCACTTGGGCTAACACTGAATTGCTAGTGAGGAGAATTTTCAATTCTGGAATTTCTTAATAATTTCTATGTTATTTTTAGTATTATTATAATATTATTTATTTGCTCTTGACTAGAGAATTTAAAAAAAAAAAAAAAGCTGAAAATCTGAAGAGAGGGTCGCACCGTCGCACCATGTGAATTCAACTGCCTTTAGTAGTGACGGTGGGAAAATCTAATAAGAGTCAGCTGGTGGTGGGACCAGGACAGTGGTAGATACAAAACTAAGCGGAGGTAGTTTGGTCCCAAAAATAATGCAGAAGCCGCGTGCTACAATAAAATATGGCTGGTTGGATAATGTTTGTTAGTGCGATGTGTACAGCTATTTTATTTTACTTTTTTCAAGCCAACAACTGTCCACAGCCGAGCTCATTAGACCTTTCCCTTCACTTTCCTCTGCATTTTACATTCCCCACCTTCACCAGCTATAAATACAACACAATGGTCTTAAACACATTCATCGCTCCACTTTCGAAATAACAACTTTTCTCAGTTAACTCAAACACTACTTGTACCTCGTTTGCTCAAGCATATGTCAATGGCTTCAATGTTGCATTTGTTTCTTGTGCTTGGCTCTTTGATGGTTGCCTCTGCTGGTAACTTCTACAAAGATTTTGACATCACCTGGGGAGATGGCCGTGCCAAGATACTCAACAATGGCGACCTCCTTACTCTTTCCCTCGATAAAGCTTCTGGCTCAGGATTCCAGTCCAAGAATGAGTTTCTATATGGCAAGATTGACATGCAGCTGAAGCTTGTCCCTGGCAACTCTGCTGGCACTGTCACTGCTTATTACGTAAGTTCCTCCTTTTAATACAACTTAATCATACGCAAGTATTATGTTTGCAAAATGGCTCGTAGTTGAATAATCATATGTGATGATACATATAAATATCTTTTTTTTTTAATGCAGCTAAAATCACCGGGATCAACATGGGATGAGATAGACTTTGAATTCTTGGGAAATTCAAGTGGTGACCCTTACACTCTTCATACCAATGTATTTACAAATGGCAAAGGTGACAGAGAGCAACAATTTCACCTCTGGTTTGACCCCACTGCTGACTTTCACACCTATTCTATCCTCTGGAATCCTCAGCGAATTGTGTAAGTAATATTTTCCTTCAATCTCCATCATTTGTTTTTTCCTTCTCATTCAATCTGCTGAGACTTACCAATGTTTACTTAATTTTCAGCTTCTCTGTTGATGGCACCCCCATAAGAGAATTTAAGAACTCAGAGTCAATTGGCGTTCCGTTCCCAAAGAATCAGCCAATGAGAATATACTCTTCTCTTTGGAATGCTGATGACTGGGCTACAAGAGGTGGCCTCGTGAAGACAGATTGGACGCATTCTCCTTTCACTGCTTCCTACAGAAACTTTAATGCTGAAGCTTGTGTTTGGTCTAATGGAAAATCTTCTTGCGCTTCAAATTCTGCTTCCTCTACATCCAGCAACGGTGCTTGGTTCTCACAAGAGCTGGATTCAACAAATCAAAATAGGCTGAAATGGGTGCAGAATAATTACATGATTTACAATTACTGCACTGATACAAAGAGATTTCCTCAGGGCCTTCCCGTAGAATGCAGAACCTCCTAGAGAAATTAATCAACAAGACACTCAAAAATTATTTTATTCTTTCGTGTAATCAGTCAATGGTTATTCAATTCATGTAGATTCTGGAGTCAGATTCTTTGTTTCTCTGTAATCAATAAAATGGCATATTAGTCCAATGTTTACCATATGTAACACAAAATTTGGTTAATAAATTTAAAAAAGGATAATGATGTGCTTACTTGCGTGGTATACAAATTAAGTATACTAAGTAAATATACTATTACTATTTGAAAAGATTTTGTTCTTCTTTGTTGTTATATTTACTACTATTTGAAAAGATTTTGTTCTTCTTTGTTGTTATATTTACTACTATTTGAAAAGATTTTGTTCTTCTTTGTTGTTATTCTTCGTAAGCTTTGGCATATAGTTTTAAGCCTAATTAAAGGGATTGACATGATGACTCATTAATAAGACTTTTAGACCCTAGATTGGAATATGACGAATTATCGAGGATGCATGAAGATAAGAGAAAATGAGTCTCCACCAGAATGAGAAGAAAATGTACTGCGTGTGAGCGTTAACGTATTTGTGTCAATCGAGGAGAAATTTTGGCCATTGATTAGTATTTTATAAGGCAGTAAAAGGGTAAAATGGTAAAAATAAAATAAAAAAATAACTGAGTGAACTTACACAACTCGATGAGGAAGAGTGATGCATACCGTTATTGGATGAGGAATGTGCTCCTTAGTTAATAATCAGAGGGGGACAAGGTGCGAGCCAGCTCTCCAGAGAGTTGATTTTTCAAGGCGAGCCAACCCCGCCATGCCACCACCGCCTTTCCAGTTAACAAATAAAACATTCTCTAGTATATAAGTGGTAATATACAAAACAGGAAACAGGGCTCTTGTACACAGCAAAATCTTCAGTCCGTTCGATTGAAATACCAATATCTATAATTTCCTTAATAATACTAATAATAATAAGCATATCTTCCAGTTCTATATGCGTTTTATTACACACGAAACCACAAGGAAGTATGTGTTATCAATTAACTTAAAATTTAACTAAAGTTAGTTGGTGTGAGCGGTTCGACACTTTCATTCCTTAAGAGAGGTCAAAGGTTTAAGTCCCGCTCTTGTATGAAGTCACCACTTTAGCCAGCATTTTACCCCTTATGGGATAATCTAGTACGAACGGAAATTAGTCTGAGTTGTGGTACAGACTTAAAAATATCTTCTACAGTTAGAGCCTACTCAAAACCACACGTGGTTCAGAAAATAAAAATTAACCTAAAATTTGGAAACAAATTCACAGTCTCATGTTACTACGAAGCATGTGTATCGGTATCTTGGGACTTGGGATACATATTTCTTAGATGTTAGATCCATGTTTCATGTCAGGGACTCTAGTAAAGACTTGTCTTTAATTTTCTTGGGTCAAACCATTTTATTTTTTACATAGCAAAGGTTTCTAGTTCAAATCCCAGTGTGCTCAATTTTTTGTGAATACACGCATATGTTTCAATTCTTGTAAGTTCAAGAACCTCTAATTCAATCTTATGAACCAAATGATTTCCTGATAATAAATATAGTTATCGAAAAAATCTGTTAATTAAGAACGTCATTGAACAATTTTTTCTTTTTCTTTTGAGCATAGAATGGAAAAAAAAAAAAAAAGGAATGAAAATCTCAAGAGAGAAGAGCACCCAGTGAATTCTACGTTTTCTTTCTTGTGTTTTGACTGGTGGTGGTTTAAATAAAAAAAAAAAAAAAATCTAATAAGAGTCAGCCGGTGATGGGAACAGAACAGCAGTACATAATAAGTACTTGAGTCTCAAAAATAATGCAAAGCCGCGTATTGTAATAAAAAAGGTCCCTGTTGTAGCGTGTTCTGTTAGTGCGATTTGGACAGCTGTTTTTAATTCATCACGCAATTTTACGCAAACAACTGGCCACAGCTGAACTAACTGGAGCTTCCCATTACTTTCCTCTGCTTTCGTTATACTCACCTTCACCAGCTCAATCAAGCTATAAATACCAAACCCTGGCGAGGTCCTAAACACACTCATCGCTTAACTTTCAAAAATTTCAAACTTCTCTCCAACTCAAATTCTTCCATCTTGTTGTTGCTCAGACGTAAGCTTCCATGGCTTCAGTATTGCATCTGTCGCTGCTGCTTCTTGGCTCTTTGATGGTTGCCTCTGCTGGTAACTTCCACCAAGATTTTGATATCACTTGGGGAGACGGGCGTGCTAATATACTCAACAATGGCCAGCTTCTTACTCTTTCCCTTGATAAAGCCTCTGGCTCAGGCTTCCAGTCCAAGAATGAATATCTATTCGGCAAGATTGATATGCAACTCAAACTAGTCCCTGGCAACTCTGCCGGCACTGTCACTGCTTATTATGTAAGTTCCTTCCTTTATACGAATAAACAATATGCATGTTTGATCATCATGCATCTGACATATAGACCTTTGATTTTTTCCTTCACGCAGTTAAAATCACCAGGATCAACATGGGATGAGATAGACTTCGAGTTCTTGGGGAATTTAAGTGGTGACCCTTACACTCTGCACACCAATGTATTCACAAATGGCAAAGGTGACAGAGAGCAACAATTTCACCTCTGGTTTGACCCTACTGCTGACTTTCACACCTATTCCATCCTCTGGAATCCTCAGCGCATTGTGTAAGTACTATTTTCCTTCAGTCTCCATCATTTGTTTTTTCCTTGTCATTCAATCTCCTTAGACTTATCAATGTTTACTTAATTTTCAGCTTCTCTGTGGATGGTACTCCCATAAGAGAGTTCAAGAACTCAGAGTCAATTGGAGTTGCATTCCCAAAGAATCAGCCAATGAGAATATACTCATCTCTCTGGAATGCTGATGATTGGGCTACAAGAGGTGGCCTTGTCAAGACAGATTGGACACATGCTCCTTTCACGGCTTCCTACAGAAACTTCAACGCTGATGCCTGTGTCTGGTCTAATGGAAAATCTTCTTGCGCTTCAAGTTTACCTTCCTCTCCATCCAGCAGCAGTGCCTGGTTCTCACAAGAGCTTGATTCAACAAGTCAAGAAAGGCTGAAATGGGTGCAGAAGAATTACATGATTTACAATTATTGCGCTGATGCAAAGAGATTTCCCCAGGGCCTCCCTGCAGAATGCAGAACCTCTTAGAAGTTCTGCTAAATCAACGCATACATCAAAAAAATTTATTCTTTTTGTCAATTCTTTGATTCTTTGCTGTATTTTGTCGTCAATAAAATGGCAAATTAGTCCAACTTTCTCAATGTAAAACAAAATTTAGCATATAAATATTATGAGATTATGTTCTTTACTCTTCACAGGCTTGCTGTGTGTTCTTCTTTGGCTAGGTTTTAACGTATAAACGACCAAGCCTCTTCACATGTGCAATGGTACTCTAATTTTGACTGACTTAACGGGAAAGGACGAGCAAAATATTCAGTTGCCATTGATGTGTTGGTGCAAAACGACTTCTCTCAGTTGGGACTTTTATCAAACATCTTGCAAGCAACGAATTAAAATTCACCCTCCCACCTTTCCAAGATTTTTTTTTTTAATGTCCTATTAAATAGTACACCCAACAATAATATGACAATAAAAAGATAAAATCAAGAACAAATACAATTATATCCAGTTATTTAATTCTTATATTCATATTTGATTCTTTCATAAGTATTGTATTGTACGTAGTTATTCATGCATGTTCGCAAATTTAGGATCCAAGCTCTATGACATTTTGGGATTGAGCATCTTCTTGATTGGGGGCGTGAATGCAATGTTGTTAAACAACGTTGGTTAATGCACCTAATAATTGCAACCTTTTGTTTCCCCGATAAGAAAAAAAAAAAAAAGATATATATATATATATACACATATATATAATAATAATAATAATAAAGTAAAGGGACTTGGATGTAAATAGAACACACAGTATGGACGTCCCTAGATTTTACTTTTTGATGAATTACAGCTTAGGTAGCATTTTTTTTCGTATGAAATTTAAATGGATTTAAATTTTTTTAAAATTTGAATAGATTTGAATATAAAAATTTGAATGATATATATATATATTTTAAATATCTGAATATAAGTGGCATCATATTTGTTTTTATAATAAAAAAATATTTTAAACTTGATTATTTGACATTTATGTCCTTGTAAATTAATATAAAAAAAGAGGATTAAATTTTATAATTTAGGAAATAAGTTATTTTATAAAGATATTTTTGGAATATAATATTTACTTATCATTCAGATATTTTTTCCATTCAGATAAAAGTCACAAAACTTTATTTTTTTTATTCAGATGTAAATATCTGAAAATCAAACATAAGTTCTAAAAAAACAAACAAGTATATTTTAGAAAATGTCAAAAATTAATAAAATTTTAGATTTTAGATATTTAACAAACAATCTCTTAGTTTATCACATTTTATTATGTAAGACCCAAAATTATTGTTATTATTATTTTTTTCACATCTGGATTGAATATAAATAACATTTACAGGAAAAAAAGCTTTTAACAAATTAAAATAGGAAAATTATCTACCAACCACATGTTTTTCACCATTTTTCAAAAAATACACAATTTTCTTTTTTAGCACTCCACCTGAAATTAATATTTTTTTATTGGTTTACGCTCATTATAACATCGTTAGAACTTTGCTGACATCATAAGGGTAAAATTTTCATTTCACAACGATACAATGGTGGACAGGTGCAAAACAAAATAACTTCAAGTAGAGTTCAGTAAAAAAAATTAAGAATTATGTATCTTTAAAAAAATTCAGAAAAACAGGTAGTCGGTAAATAATTTATCTTTTACATTTGAGGGTAAAAATGACATTTATACAATATATCGTTATTTCTCTTAACGGTTTGAAGACAGAAATGGATAGATACAAAATTGACTTCAGGTGGAATTCACAAAAAAAAAAAGAATTGTATATTTTTGAAAAAACCCAAAAAAGAGGTAGTCGGTGGATAATTTTCCTAATATTATTATGATTTATTATGACAAAAAATATGAAATACAATCAAATAGCAATAAGTGAAAAAAATGAACACTTAATTTTATGAGTAATGATATAAAAATCAGATGTAAAGTTTATATAGTAAATAATGTGACATTTGATATATCATTCATTTATTAAGGTCTGATCCTATTAAAAATTTAACTTTAGCAATGTGTCATTACTCCAATTTTATTACATGTTTAGTAATTGTTTAATTGTTTAACTTCAGGCGGAATTCACTAAAAAAAAAGATTTGTGTATTTTTCAAAAAGCCAAAAAAAAAGGTGGTCGGTGGATAATTTCTCTAATATTATTATGACAACAAATATGAAATACAATCAAATAGCAATAAGTGAAAAAAATGAACACTTAATTTTATGAGTAATGACATACTTATAAAATTCAGATGTAAAGTTTATATAGTAAATAATGTGACATTTGATATATCATTCATTTATTAATGTTTGATCCTATTAAAAATTTAACTTTAGAAATGTGTCATTACTCCAATTTTATTACATGGTTAGTAATTGTTTAATTGTTTAACTTCAAGTGGAATTCACCTAAAAAAAAAAATGAATTGTGTATTTTTGAAAAAACCCAAAAAAAAGGTGGTCGCCGGATAATTTCTCAAATATTATTATGACAACAAATATGAAATACAATCAAATAGCAATAAGTGAAAAAAAAAATGAACACTTAATTTTATGAGCAATGATATACTTACAAAATCCGGATGCAAAGTTTATATAGTAAATAATGTGACATTTGATATATCATTCATTTAATAATGTTTGATCCTATTAAAAATTTAACTTTAGAAATGTGTCATTACTCCAATTTTATTACGTGTTTAGTAATTGTTTAATTGTTTAACTTCAGGTGGAAGTCGCCAAAAAAAAAAAAAAGAATTGTGTGTTTTCGAAAAAGCCTAAAAAAATAAGTGCTCGGTGGATAATTTCCCTAATATTATTATGACAACAAATATGAAATAAAATCAAATAGGAATAAGTGAAAAAACAATGAATACTTAATTTTATGAGTAATAATATACTTATAAAATTTAGATGTAAAGTTTATATAGTAAATAATGTGACATTTGATATATCATTCATTTATTTACGTTTGATCCTATTAAAAATTGAACTTTAGAAATGTGTCATTACTCCAATTTTATTACGTGTTTAGTAATTGTTTAATTGTTTAATTTCAGGTGGAATTCACCCAAAAAAAGAACGAATTCTGTTTTTTAAAAAGCCCAAAAAAATAGATGGTCGGTGGATAATTTCTCAAATATTATTATGACAACAAATATGAAATACAATCAAATAGCAATAAGTGAGAAAAAAAATGAACACTTAATTTTATGAGTAATGATATACTTATAAAATTCAGATGTAAAGTTTATATACTAAATAACGTGACATTTGATATATCATTCATTTGTTAATGTTTGATCCTCTTAAAAATTTAACTTTAGAAATGTGCTATTACTCCAATTTTATTGCGTGTTTAGTAATTATTTAATGTTACAAAAAAAAACCACTTAAGTAAAACCATATTTGTTGTTCAATTGGAAAATAAACAGGCTGTTAGTTTAGTATTATCATTTCAATAAATTAACACAAAAAATGGTGAGACACATTTGACATAAAGCATTGGATTCCATATGGTGGGACTCATAACTCATTTGAACCTTTTTTGGTTTTTTAATTCCTTAGACATTCTCAGATAAATGTACATATATTTATTACTTTTTCATCTTACGATAATAAGGCTAATACTTATCATCTGTTCAACAAATTATAAAATCCTCAATTATATATTCAACACTCAAATAATTGAAGCATTCCATATTTTGTTCGCAAATGAAAAGGTGATAAAATTTTTCGATCGTCCTAATACTAGAGTCCAGAGCCATTCTCCAAAAGTAAAAGAAATGACAGGTTTAATATTTTAATAACTTTGTTGTCTATTGACATTTATGTAGTTATATCTACAAGATTCTAAATTATTCACGCAGCATAAAAATATAAAAATTGAAGCGATAATTGCTTATTTTATTCTCTGATGAAAAATTGAAAATGAAAAAAATGATAAATAAGGAGAAAGTCTTAAGTATTCCTAAAAGATTGCTCCCTATTCAATTATTGAACTTTAATTGTGTTTGTACGTTTTCATGATTTTTTTAATTAAAATTTTGTCGGCATCCACTATTGTTGAATTAATTTATTACTTGTATGTATATGAATCATTTAATCAACCAAGCAAGACGATTTCTAATTTTATTTTAACAAATATGTAAAGCAGCAAAAAGATATAATCTTCAAAATGGAAGTTTAAAATAATCATGGCTTTACATAGACTTAAGCCATAATTAATTATATCGCTTGTAGATTAATTAACCACTTGATATTGTTTTGGATTCAAATGGTAAGCAAGTATATTTCCCCCTGTTTAGTCTAACAAGCATTTTATCTAGCAGTCGTCGCTTTATAATAAACAATATCGTTTAACTTAATTAATTAACGTCTTATTCTTTATACAAAAATAATGGACAAATTGAAACCACTCAGCATCATCAAAGAATTTGAAAAAAAAGAAAAAGGAAAGGAAAAAAGATAAGAGCTTGGTGACTCAGGATCAGCAATCGAGCTGTACTCCATTATTGAAAAAGAAAATGGTCTAACAACATTCAATTACACTCCTGAACAGAAAGAGAAATATAGAAGAGAGAGAGATTAAAGATGCCCTAAATTAATGGACCATCGCCATTAGAGATGTATCTTCATTTATCTTTTCCTGGGAAGTTTGTTTGGAAAGCTAGAAAATGAAAGGAAATGATACAAGATATATATATCTGTCCATCGTGCTTCACTTTCACTTTCAAGAACTTATGGACTGACGTGAAGAGAGCTCCATGAGGGGGATTTTAAGGTTCCTAATTTATCATCTGCGGTTGAGAAATGAAAAATGTAGGGTTCAAACCCTATTAACCCCGTCTCTAGTGTTTACAACCCCTCTTTATTTATAGGGTTTTACATCTACAAGTGATGCTGATAATCCTGTAAATTTTTGTGCGCTTTAATGCCACGTACTTGCTTCTTAATTGTGATAGTTAGCTTGTAAAAATTTTGGTTTACATTTATTTACTTTATAATAAGCAATACTACACGCAAGCACCCTTGATGACAATCAATATATAGCAACTTTAAAAAACAAATTTATGAGGTGGAATAAAAAAAAAGTTTAAAAAAAGATTTATCAAATTAAATAAATTGAATTACCATCCCAAGAATCTAGTTAATTAAGTAATTTTCAAATAGTTTTATTTGATTAAAAAATTAATTTATGTTTTATCCAATTCTTTATTTTTAAAATAAAAAATAAATTAATTGCTCCTTGCGTAGTTTCTAGTAACATTTTTTGATTAGTTATTTGAATTTAAATTTTAGAAAGGCATAGGTTAAAAGTTGATATATATTTTTCCTACCCTTATATTTTAATAAAAATAAATAATAATAAAATTATAAATTTTTGTACAAATTTATTTTATACTAATTCATATTACATGATCTCATTGATTAGATGAAAATATGAATAAAAATATATATAAATTTTAAAAATAAATTAAATTGCTGGCTTCTCTCTCTTGTGACAAGACAGAGACTAAAACAAATCAAGAGAAAAATGATCAAACAAGCAAACAAAATTTTCACACGACACGGGAAAAGTTCTCCTAATGTCCCCGAAAAATCCATAAGAAAAATAACGGATTATTATTATTCCTGTTATGAGGGTAGCCAAGAATATCATGTCTCCAAAGGGCCTACTTATGGTTTGCATTATTCTACGGAAGCAGATAATTTCAAGGAAATACCCATGATTTTATTAGCCGATGTTCGGCAGATTTGATAGAGAAATATATAGGCGTATACCTATGGAATTACAATTCCTTTGGCATCGTCAAAAGAAAAAAAAAAAGTTTTAATAACCACTCTTCAACATTAATCCGTTATTATTCACCAAAAGGCGGCCCCGGGGGGGTGGGGGTGTGGGTGGGTGAGGAAGAAACTCCTATATGGAGGGCTGCTGAAATTATCTCCACCAATTTTCTTGGTAGGTAGTTTGGACAACTAGAAAATGATAGAAAACACAGCGAAATAATAACCATATCCTAGGGGTCATCTTTATAGCTCGGCTACCATATACATGTAACTTCATTACACCTCAACAAAGCATATAGCCATATATGAGCCGCATTAATTTTGAGATACAACAGCTGATCACATGATACCGAGAGCAAAGAGAGAACAACCGGTTGATGAGGTAGTTTAAAATACCTCATGAATAGTTGTGGTGATTGAAGGGGGAGCTCCTTGTGGGGGCATTTATAGGGTTTTCTAATTTTTTTCTTCTTAATTTCATTTGGAAGTTAAAGGAAATAGGAAATGCCCCAACCCTTACCCACACCCCATCTCTTACGTCACCTCTCTCAATATAGCGGGGTTTTGCATGTGGAGGTGAGTCATAGCCTCGACATTTGTGAACTTTAATGCCACGTACTCGCCAGCTGTAATGGATTCTCGTAGATGTTTTCTTGCTAATTCCCTTTGGGTAAGATTATAAACGAAGTTCACTTAGAAGTGGCCAAGATTAAAATGAAAACCTTATCTCGAAATCTCTACCTATAGAGCTTTTGCATATCTACACGTGTGTTCTGATAACCTCACTCATTTGTGTATTTTAATGCCACGTAAATAGATATTTTATCTTTGAAATCCAATCTTTACTCATCATATACGGAGATTTGCATATGTGTGCATTCGATAGTCGCCCATTTGTATACTTTCATACCCCGGACGCGCTGCTTGTAATAGATTTTTGCAGAGATTTGTGTTTCTTATTTTACATGTGTATGCAGTTTGATAGTCACTGTTTTGTGTTCTTTAATGCCACGTACTCGCTACTTGTAATAGATTTTTGATGGATCCTTGACAAAAGGTGGAAAGAAAAATTAGGCATAAAAGTGGCGAAAGAGTATAGACATCTTGCCTTGAAATCCTATCTCTAATCTTTTACCTAAATATGGAAGATTTTTCGTAGCCTCTTTCAGTTAATCTCTTAGAAAATTAGAATTCGAAAGTAACAATTGAACTAGGCGATCCTCAAAGTCAAAGCATATGAATCACACATCACGATCCCGTTAGATCAATGGAAGAAGATTAAACTGTATTGACTTTTAAGGGGATACTAGATATTACTTGAAAAAATACCAATCCGTTGGAATCGTGCAAATTTTCTCAATCAACCAATGATAAGGTCTGATCATTCATATCTATTTTAGTCTCAAAGCAAATTCACCGAGTTTCATCAAATGTACGTTCCCCGTAAAGGACTTGTTAATAATAGTAGGCTCTCAACTAATATTTAAGCATTCGATGCAAGCGCTTAGCATACAGCAAACAAGATAAATATATAATAAATATGTATTTACCAAATTAAGAATTGTAAATCACTTGATTTAACATGAAAAGAAGAAATGATATTGGGAACAACAAAACTTCATCCATTTATTATTGATCACCCACAAAAGGGCAAACAGTGTTAAGAAAAAGAAAAGATCAAATATAAGATATTAACAAGAATACATCCAAAATGGATAATCACAACACTCAGTTTCATAACTTCATCAACTCTCATTTCTTGGGACTCAGCTGCAGGCATAAGGCTATGATAAATATATCATATCACTAGATTGATTCGTACTAAATAAAACCAAAGAGGCAAAAAGGAGAAGGAAAAAGCCAAAATCTAATTGAGACGTATTCGAGAATACCTAAACGAGAATTGGATTGGTAACAGGGAGCTCCTTTCTCAACGGGGTCTTTAACGATTTTTTTTGTTTCTTATCCCTTCGTTTGAAAATGACATAGAAACACCAGCATATTAACCCATTTTTTGGTCTTCACACACTCACTATATTTATAGGTCATTCTGTATCAAGAGGAGAAGTCTTTTTACATTGTGTGATTTAATGTCGGGAAAATATCTTCTAGTCTTATGGTTAGACATACGTTTCTAAATTGATCTTCATATTTTTGAAAATGACCCAGAAAATCCTTGTTGCTACTTATATTTGTGTTAAATGTTAAGTTGGGAGTTGGGACTGAATAGCTAAAATCTATAACATTGCTCTTCCTTTTATGTTACCTTGGAAAAATTGACGCGTAGGTACAAGACTATGGAGATACACCCATTCACAATTTACTGCCGCATATATTTTCAAAATTTATTAAATATACGCATGGATGACGTGTTAAGCCCTTCCTATCTAACCGACATTGCGAGGTTTAGCTTGTGTGTTACGATTACGAATGTACCGTGGGAGAGGACTGTGTGACGTGTTTAAGGCGTGAGCTTATCTTTTCCTCCTCTGGCGCACAACTTAAGGATACCGATGGACCAAAATATAACTTTTTGTGAACTTTTTATCAAACAGCCTTTTAACAAGTTTGTCTGTGAGGAAAACAATGGTAAAACTAAGATTGGACACCGGCAACACCTCGAACGCAGTTCTGCTCTTTGTGACGTCCAAACAAAAATTCAATCGAAAACCTCCAGCAAAATCAACCATGCCAACCAGCCGCAAGCATTTGATATTTGATGAATTGTAAGGGTCTGAATCTGATGCCAAATTTACTGGCTTGAAAAACTTTGGCTGACTAACATCTTAAATTCCCGAATTATCTAGCGAACTCACCATTGTGCAGACCAGCAGAACAGAATGGTGGCCGCTCACCTCCCACATTGTCACCTTTTCAAACTTAGCCGGTCATAAAAAATTATGCAACGACTATCCAACTATAGTTTTGTTCCTCGTATGCTCGCATGAGCAGAAAATTCTCATCGAATACAAATGTGTGCTCTCTGCCCCTCTTTTGGCCTTTGCAGACTCAAGAGATATATAATTCTAACCTAAGAACAGCAGCTCATCAAATAACCTTCGACAAACAAAGCAGGTTAAAATTGTTGCTGGCATTCAAAATGGTCGTCAGGCACTGGTTTACCCTGTTTAGTATTATCTCTCTCTTTGCAACTTATTTCATGGGTCAGTTACATACAATACAACATGACCATGTTATTTATATAATATTGGCGAGGGGCATAACAACCAAAAAATATAGAAACACCATTCTCCGATTAACCATCCATCTCAAGAAAGGAAAAAGGCAATTGCAAAAGACATAAAACAAGGCATCAAAATAATGCTTATAAAAATTATGTTATTGGAGACATGCCATTTTGGTCTTCATCTGGGAATACCAATCATTTTTCATAATTATATGAAAAAGAACAATGAAAAAGGGTATCTAGTACATACAAGAAAATAGTAAGGCATCACACTAACAAAAGTAAATTTGTCCAGACAACAAATGAAGTCATGCCTAAATACCAGAAATGTTTCCCCAATTAGTCAACAAGAACAAAAGGGCTCATCAACCCAGAAACATATTATCCCTCGGGAACTTAAAGTTAAGCCCAGGTATCATACATAAACAACTTCATTAAGTAGTAGTGAGAAACATACTACCAAGGACGAAGAATAACTATATAAACAACTTACTGTACAGGCCACTGTACAAGATGAGCTTTACCATTGCCTAACAAGAACCCTGGAGTACCAGAGGTCATCAAGGTGTTAATAAGAATCCAAAAACACCAAAGGCACTTGAGAATTATGGAACCAAAAATATCATGGATCTAAAAACCTCAATTTATCACTGGCTCCCCAAGAGTTCTTGTAACTTACAGAATAAAGAAGAGCCGTAGAAAGAGGCTTGATAACAGAGCCCAGACATTATTCATCTTCTAACTCAACAATCTGAGCTCGCCTCTCAGCTGCTTTCTTCCTGATAAAGAATCCCCATCTCATTGCCGCCTTGATCTTCAGCCACCCTACGACGGCTTTTCCAGGACGTGTGCGATCCTCATCAAAGTTTGGCATTGGTGACGGCATAAAAGAGGGGAATGAGTACCCATCCTCCGAGGCATGGCCTCCCATGCTGAAGAGTCGAAGCAAGTGCTGCATATCATCATTCTCAAGCATCTCATGGCTTCGCATGCGAATCTCTTCCTCTGAAAAAAAGTCTTCAACTCCCTTGTCTCGGTTGTGTGACCAGTCATCAAAAGGATTGAGGTTGGATTGCTGAACAGACGAGCCAATGGCTTGGAATCCAGAGTTAGATGATTGGGGTGGCCCAAGAGCCAGCCCAACAGTGCTGTTACCATATCTAGTACTCTGAATTTGGTGAGAATTGTCAACCATCTGGTCATTGGACACAAATGAAGTGCCATCAAACTGAGCACGGGAATTTGAATTCACAATTTGGGGCTGGGTAGGGTATCTCGTGGCCATATTATCAGTATAACCTGAACCTAGCAAAATGAAACAGAAAAAGAATGATCATATATACCTATGTAAAGTTCAAGCATCATCAGCTAAAATGTACTTATACTAATGTTAGAAAAACAACGGGTCTTCATAAAAGTGAAATTTTCTTTGTCAGAATTTAAGACCAGCTGAGATCAGCACAGGGATCTATTTAGACTCTTTTTGCATTTGAGTATTTCGAAGCAGATGTAATTGATATTTAATATCATTAGTTTTCTATCATCAGGGTAATATGCTATCTGATACTCAGGCAGCCAACGTCTTATCATGTTCAACGCAAGACAAAGACAAGGGCATTTCGACAACTTAGGAAATTAACAAGGGCCTACCTAATTGGGTGTATTATCACTTAATTCTTTTCATGAGTTAAAAAAAAAAAAAAAAAAAAAAAGGGCTACCACACAAGCAGATGTAATTGATATTTGATGTCATTAGTTTTCCATCATCAGGATAATGCACTATCTGATACTTGGGAAGCCAATGTCTTATCAAATTCAAAGCAAGACAAAGCCAAGGGCATTTCAATAACTTAGGAAATTAACAAGGGTCTAACAACTAGGGTGTATTACCACTAGATTCTGTTCATGAGTTAAAAATAAATAAATAAACACAAACTGCCATCTATTCTACTTATATCTAAATAGCTCAAATATCACAAACTGCCATCTGTTTAATACTACAGCATATGTAAGTAAACAGACAGTTGAATGAAGGCTTGCAGAGCCAAATTAAGCATAACTCTCAGTGCTTCATTAAATGGCCAAATGTATTGTGCTATTCAGTCAAATGATACGAAATTAATTATCAAGCAATAAAAAGAGAACTTCAATTAAGAAAAGAAACAGAGGTACGATATATGCAGACATAAATATTTACCTCCGATGGGATGACCTGAATGAGCTGAAGATTGCTCGGTAGGAACAGCAGCTGGCAACCGGGATAGCTGCAACTGATTGTCTAAAGCATTAGAGAAATCTATCTGACCTATTTGAAGTTCATTTCTAGATGCATTTGACCTCTTATTTTGCTTTAAGCTCAAAAGTGACTTGCCATCATATTCTACAACTTGATTCCAATTGTCATATGCTTTCTTCACCAGTGAATCCACATAAACCTGCAGTACATAATTTATTTCCTTAATGATCAAAACTATTACAATAATCAATCTAAAATTTGAATACAGCAATGAAGACCAATCCAGGGCTGAACAGCACAAAACATAAAGAAAGCTAAAAATTGAATATGGAACTCAGCGCACTTGCCCAAAAAATAATCTTCCTGTTATGGCATAAAAAGCCTATGAAGTCTTGCATAGCAGAGATATTACTACTAGCATCATTTGACTAAGATATAACCACACTTGTCCACAAATTTAGTTAAGTAGTGTAGCATAAATACTACAACAGAGGGAAATGACTTCCAAAGAAAATATGCCTAAAGACGAAAAATAAATACATACATATAAGTGTAGCAATAACTTAAATATGGTTCTTCTGACTAAAATGAAAGGCAAAGAAGAATCAGGCAAAGCGATATTGCACAAATTGCTGAAGACTAAACTAGTAGTGGATACCTAATATAGAAAGAACCCTTGAGAAAACATAACACAAGTAATATGGCTGAAACAAAAATATATATCAAACCAACCTTCTGGCTCTCTGAAAGAGTATCAGCAGGAAAATACTGCTCCCCTGAAATTAGACCATTCAACTCATAGATGTTGTTAAAAACAACACCAACATTTCTTGAATCTTCAGGATAATAAACATAAAGCTTCCCACTTAGGACACAAGTCTTTGCATGCTCTAAAAGTGCTTCCCACATCTTATTTGACATTCCACTTCCAAGAATCTATGATCAGTAAATAAATGTTAGAACTAGAAAGAGAGCTACAAAGCATGAACATTTTATTCAAGAACCAAAAGCTACACTTACGCTACGTAGTTTTTGAGGATCCCTCACGACAAGACGAAGAAAGTCTTCAACTATGAATATCCCAGCATTGTTTAGCCTCTTGTGGAATGATCCATCCTTGCCAATCTTCTCCAATCTCCATACATCATCATTCAAGGCCGGTGGATAGTGTTTCTTGTACACTGTCAAGGAAAAAGGGGTGAAAACGGTTTCATGACATATCGCGAAATAAGAATAAGTACAAAACAGAGCATTAACACACATTCCCCTCTATGATCTTTGACTGTAAAAGCTTCAGTCTTTGCCTCACGAATACGGATGCCCTCACAATATCCTGAGGCAACCTTCAAGCCAAGCCTGAACTTCCTGCTCCTTATCCAGCTTGAATTATCAGTAAAAGTGAGGTCCCCTAAAGTTCCTACACCTTCCTTGAGTGTCACTTGCAAATCCCCAGTCAACAATGGCCTCTTTCCTTCACGCTCTTTTACTACATGGCTTTCAAACTCTTCCTGTGTCCAGCCATCATCATCCTCATTGTTGAAATCCCCTTCAAGCACAACAATATCAAGTTTTACCGAGGCTTCAGGCCCAGAGATTACAACATGCCCAGTGTCTGCATCAACTAAAACTACATGGATAGCAGCACCCTGCTCGCCCTCTACTTTTCCTCCAGTAAAGAGGGGAAGAGACAACCTTGACCTAAAGTACAGCTGCAAATTCCGTCCATCAGGACCCTCAATTCGTTTTGGAGAAGCCCTGGAAATAAGTATTAGATTAATAAACTCACAAACAGGTTTAGTCAATCATGAGAAGAACGTATCAAAAGACCCAGTTGTGAAAGCAAAATATATGCTTTATTCAAGCAAAGAGAAAATCAAATCAGAGGCACTGAAGTGAGAGAAGCAAGACATTAAGACTGAATAACTACCACATCCTAATCCAGTATTACTAACCATATCTGATATAAATTCTTTTTCTTTAAATAAGCAAAGAGAAAATCAAATCAGGGGCACTGAAGTGAGAGAAGCGAGACATTAAGACTGAATAGCAACCACATCCTAATCCAGTATTACTAATCATATCTGATATAAATTCTTTAAATATAATTAAAGTGAAAATGAACATGACTTAATATTCCAACACAATGTCAACAGGAAAAATTCACAAATAATTTAAACTAATTTTGATAAGCCAACTACTGTCACATATGATATGATCACGAATATCTTACCGTCCATTATTGAGCCTTGCAGGACCTAACTTTGCCAGAGCGCGTTCCACTTCCTCGCTTACCTGTTAAACATAAATAAATCTAAGAAAAAGTAGAAGATTTTGCAAAAATAAATTTAAAAGAGAAAGAAGTAAGAAAAAAGAAGGGAGTGTATCAAAAAAATAAGAAGTCTATCTTACAACTCTACGGAGAATAGGTTCCAATGAAGAGCAGAGCTTCTGCAAACTGTCCACCTTCAAAGCTTCTACAATGACGCTGCATCATAAACATAACTTATTAATATAATATCAAATAATAGTATTTAACATATCAGCACAAGCCAAACAAGAAAGTAAGAATAAAAATTGCCTACATAAAATGCATACAAAAAGTACTAGACAAGTCATAACGAAGCTTGACATGTCGCTGGACTCACCATTTAACCACTGATTATCAACTAACATTTTTTTTTCTAAAATATTATTTTATAAATAATTATACAACTACAGCTGCAAAACTTATGACAAAAATTATTAGAAATTAACAACAAAGTAACCAATTTAACAAACACAATAACAAACCAAACATTTAAAAAAAAAAGAATTTACTGTTTTTAAAACAAACAAAAATTACCTGGCGAGAGCTGGGCGTTTTCGCTCAGGCTGCTCGTCTTCATTACTCTCTAAGCTCCTCTTCCCTCTACTCATACTACTGGTCCTCTCCATATACCTCGTTTGCCTCTGCATTCTCAGATCTAAACAAATCCCCAAAAGAAACCCTAATTTCACGCACACAAACAGACACTCGTCAATTCAACTCATATTAAGCACAGATTTCTCAAATTCAAATAAAAATAAAGCATTTCCACACAATTAAAACCCTAATCCCTCGTTTAGATGCCGAGAAATTGGCGGAATGTGAAAAGCAAACTTAGAAATTTTACTAGAAAGGTAAAGTTGCAACGTTAGTTTGGAAATTTTCTCAGTGGCCAAACAGAGGGACAGAAAGTGAAGGAAAGTGAGGGAAGTGAAAAGAAGGGAGACCTGCTAGTTATTTATTTAAATTTTTTCTTTTTTTCTTGCTGG
The DNA here is from genome assembly GCA_030444775.1 of Atalantia buxifolia. Classification (NCBI taxonomy): domain Eukaryota; kingdom Viridiplantae; phylum Streptophyta; class Magnoliopsida; order Sapindales; family Rutaceae; genus Atalantia; species Atalantia buxifolia. The sequence continues at coordinate 20,290,363 of CM059834.1, read as the reverse complement.
TTCGAAGAGAGAAGACAGTCGAAAACAGCAGCTAATGGGATATTTTGTAGGGTGATCATTACTGACTCGTCTCGCACGCTTTTTGGTTGAAGTCTACTCTGGCGACTATTGGCTGAAAGTTAGAAACTAATCAGCTACTTCGCAGTCCACGTTTGAACCATCAAGATGTTGACATTTGTGTCAAGTAACTGTTTGTCTGAGTTTTGATTAAAGGTATATACCGACTAGCGTGAGCTTTATATCAGCATATATGTTCTTGGCAGATTCAAGATTGGATCTCTGCATAGGATCGTCCGGCCGACGAGAGTAAAGCATTCTTGACCGTACATCTCAACTTGTTATAGGATAATTTATGGCACTTTCCACGTCAGTGTTCGTATTTGCGTCATATTTTTTAGTAGACACACGTCACCACTCACTCGCCTATTTGTAATATTTTTTTTTGTCCGCTTAACCATCCGGAAATTAGAATCCGATTAGTTTTTTTTTTTTCATTTTTACAGCGAAATCCTTCATTTTTAACTTAATGTAGGTGTAGACACATAATGTTTCAAAATAAACAAACACACCTAATTTCTAGCGAAGCTCCCATCGTATAAAAAGGCTTCAACATGAAGGTGTTTTTGCCATGTTCTGTATTATACTACTCACTAATCAGCCGGCCGCTGATTAGTTTTTTTTTTCATTTTTACAGCGAAATCCTTCATTTTTAACTTAATGTAGGTGTAGACACATAATGTTTCAAAATAAACAAACACACCTAATTTCTAGCGAAGCTCCCATCGTATAAAAAGGCTTCAACATGAAGGTGTTTTTGCCATGTTCTGTATTATACTACTCACTAATCAGCCGGCCGCTGATTAGTTTTAAATAATTCCAATCATATACACTATTAACAAAAGAACTGTTGTCAAAATTGGATCATTATTTTTTAAGTAAATTTCATATTACGACCACCGTAAATTGATCTTCAAGTTATCTCCTTAAATTACCTAAGAAAAAATAAAATAAATTGATTTTTTTTTATCTTCTCAAGTTAAGATTTTTAAAAAGTAAATGAAGTGATTTAAAGATGACAAATTTATAAAAAAATAATAAGTTGAAATTAACCTTTACTCTGTTGACATGGAATAACAAAAAGTTGCTTTTAGTCCCATTATACTTCCTTTATTGGCTTACCTTTCAACTAATCAACTTGTTCAAGAGCTGAAAATAGACCAACGAAGATGTATTTCTCTCAACAACAAAGTTATCATAAGTTTAAATTCTTTCCCAAAAAGCAAACATGCATAGTGCCAAAACTACAAATTGATTGTACTCTTGGTTCAGAATAGGCAAGGGTTGTTTCGATCCAGAGAAAATCAGAGCTGAAAACCATGAAGTCCCAAGATTCAAGAATCGGGTACGGTGAAACACTTGCTGCAAAGATCTGTTAAACCTGTAAAATCAAATTGACATTTAAAAAGGCATAGACCAATGGCTTCCAGACATTATTACAGTAAAGAATTATTACTAACTAGCAAAACTTCAATTTCTCTTCAACTTTGTCAAACTCTTCAAGCCTTTGGTATAGCTTGAGAAGTAGTTGGCTGCAGACCTCAGGAGAACTGCAGGGTCCACACATGAGGTAGATAACATTACCAAGAGGCCTCATGTAAACACCATCTTCACGGAGCTTCTTAAGAAGAGAAGCTGCATATAGTGATCCGTACCTGGAAAATAGATAATATTGTTCAAAAGATGACATTAACAACCAGATTACGGGATTAGTACCAGCATAAATGGATATCACACTGCTTTTATCAATAATCAGAAGTTGTAATAAAGGGACCGGACAACAAAACAACATGACCTATTATTCCTGAATATTGGTTGCAAAACTTGGCTTATATAATCTAACTGGATGCGCTGTTAGCAAAAATCAACCAATATGGTCCAGAACATACAGTTGTAACATGTAAAAGGTGCATAACAAGCAAAATTATTTGCAGTAATCTTGCAATTTCTGCTTGCTACTTGGAAAAAAATGTCATCTACCTTTCTCATCAGGGAATGTTAATGAAGTGAGGATTAAGTAATCATGGATGCATTCCAGTTGTCAGAAAATTATATAAAAACAACTCAATGAGACAATACCCAGCATTACAGCCTGCTGCTCGTAGCTCTATGGCACAGAGAGTCCCCAATGCAACCACTCTTTGGACAGTACGATGTGATGAGATCTGTTGTATCAGTTCCAAATCCCATAACTGCAAGCATTTAAAAGCAAACGACCCAGGAGTATCATTAGATCATACTAACCACTTACTTTATCATCAAACAGAGTAGCAGCATGGACAAAATTTTTCACTACATAGATTGGCATGCAATGATTGATATCTACTTTTGCGATGTAGAACTAATCATGCCAAAATAACCACTACATAGACCAAAACCTATAACATCCACACCTCCTTTTAGTATTTGTTTAACCAGTTTTTTTTTCTTTACCAAATTTTAGCCAAAACTAGATAATATAAATGAACATCTATGTCAAGACTATCAATATGTAATCTAAAATGGAAAAACAAGTAAACAACCAATTGCTTTTGTTGGCTGCATGTGAAAGATGGTAGAACTAGTCTAACAAGGGAAGAATAGAAACAAATAAATATTTCACTTACTTCCCTAAGTAATCTTCGTTCAGGAATTATGTTATGGTTTGTCTGAGGATCTTTGAACCATTTTATGGATTTAGCAGCTGCTGCACACCCCAAAGCATGTGCAGAATATGAGTGGCCATGCAGAAGGGCCTTCAGCTACAAAAACAACCACATAGATGAACTGCATTACATATACCATTTTTTTTGGTTTTGTTTTTTTTTTTTTTTTTTTTTTGGGGGTGTCTCTGAGGACAACAAGATAGGCAAAAAATCATAAATAACAAAGTGCGGTTTGGAAAGCGCTGCTGACAAAAACCAAAAATCATTTGGTGAAAACTGGGACAATATTATATATCCAAGTTTCAAAGCAAGAAAGCAAATTGGACATTCTTGAATTGTTTTTCAAATATCATTTATTATGACATTAACTTCGAAACTTCTGCTGACAATTTACGGTGTTAAGATCATCAAAAACTTGAAAAGAATATTCCAATATTAGTCATATCTGATAAAAAATTCAGCATTCAACCTAACTGCAATACTTCTAGAAATGGACTGTGCAGCCAGTAAACTTTTTAAATTAAATGTACATCACCCAAAACAGGATGATGATAAAAAGAGCCGGATTGATAATGCAACATCACAGAGGTGGCTAAAAGATCAATCAAATTTTAAACCCTAAAATTTAAAAAAAAAGAAAAGAAAAAGAATTACACACACTTAAATTGCCTGATATTAAGACTGAGTTAAATAACAACTACTCCCACATTTAACTCCCAAAACTTGATTTTCATTCTCTTTTCTGAGAAAAAAAGGAAGACCAGTGTTAAATATTGTCCTATTTTTCATCTTTCATACAAGTCAATCAACAGAATATACTACCTTTGAATCTCCTACAAATGAATCAAAAACATCATTTGTGGCCAGTGTAGCAGCCAAAGGTATAACCCCGCCAGTCAATAGTTTCCCATAGCATGCTATATCTGGTACACAACCAAGTAGATCTGCTGTAGTCTGTAAAGAATAAAAAGCATCCAGCAATCTTAGCATTATCTAATTACGTAGACAAGAAAGAGAAGGATCACAATGAATGAGAATGAGTCATGACATGCAATCAACAGCAACAGACCTCTACTCCCAATCGCCAGAAACCTGTAAAAACTTCATCAAAGATAACTGGAATTTTATGATTCTGACATTCTTTGACAAGTATCCGCTGAAAAAGCGGATCAACCATGTGCATTCCTCCAGCAGCATGTACAACTGTTGAACAGTGTCCAACCACTAAATTATATAATAAAATTGAATTGAAAGCAATTACCTAAGGAAAGCAATTAATCTGTGGATAGCGATTCAAATAGGAGGGGCTTAAGGGTCAGACTTGTGCTCCTCATTCACTAATTTATGTTCAAATATTTGAATATAATACGCCATCTATCGGCCTTAAATACAACATAATTTATGCATACCACTTATGTCTATCACCATAAGAATTAAAATTAAACTTTAGAAGCAGTGGAAAATGAAACACCATAGTGTGATATAATGTTTAACTTGCCTGGTTCTATTATCAAAGCTCCAATACAACCAGATACTTTTAATCCTGGATTTTGCAATAAATTCTGTGATATGTATGATGAATAAATTGAAGCAAGGTCTGAACTGTCCCTTTCCTCGTAAAAAATTTCATCACGAGAGCAAAAGGCTGTAGGATTTCAAACAAATGCAATACATGTCAGAAGATGATACCTTTAAGTGCGGTACAGAATAACGGTAGACTGTGGACAGGGGAACCAAAGGGGAAGATAGGGAGGAGAATAAGTCCACTTACTTATATCTTTATGTTCTGCAATTTCGGAATACAGCCATTCAGGTAAGGAAAGAATCCATTTGCTGTTGTACATGACAACTGTAGGAGGGTCCAGAAAAACGCCTCTTCCAGAGTACCTGTATAAGTTCAGAAATCCATAATCCATAATTAATTCATCAAGTAAGTCAAAAGAGATCAGATGAAATTTATGGCAATGGAGATTTAAATTCCCAGATAAGACAGCCATCATGATTATGAGTGAATTTGGAATAGCTAATTAGCTATCGGAAACAGTAGAAGAGATTTGAAACAACTAAGGTTCAACATGAGTGCTTAGTAGATTATCAAAAGTCACTTTCTGATAAAATAACCAAACATATTTCAAAAGCAGGAAAGGGGTTGCCTTTCAATTGATTATTCTATGAATTTATCTCTTTCAAGAAAAAGCACTGCAGATTCCACAGAGAACATCAAAAGTTTGGATAACTAATAAGATAATGCTCCCACATTACCAGATGACCACTTGATAACAAAGCTGTATGATAACAGTTTGAAGGCTCATGAGAACAGAACACATTTAAACATCTATTAATAAGTAGATTATTTTTTCAGTCTGATATCGAGATAAAACATTAAGATGAAGACTTATCTTCAAAAAGTCAAGAATTTTTAATGTGTAAATGATAATTTTCCTGAATCTTTGTAGGGACAAAACATCTGTACCATGGTTGCTGCAGAAACCCTGTGTAAGGTGATGGTGCTTGAGCTTCCATGGCACCCAAAGTATCACCATGATATGATCCTTTAAGTGCTAGGACCTGGAAGAAAATTAATTGAAATAAATTGATTCACCAACTTAAAATTACTGCACAGAAGATCACACTTTCTACTACTAAACCATGCTGCATGAGGTATGGAGTCAAAAGGCAAATGTAAAAAGGAGAAAAGAGCACAACCTTAAGCTCAATACACTTTTCAGTAGTGTCCTTCCCAAGAAAATCTACAAGAACTTCATGATCAAAAGAAAATTTCCGAAATGCCATCTTGAGAGCAATTTCAATAGCCGTAGATCCATTATCTGAAAAATATGCTCGAGAAGCCCAGCCTGCACAAATATTTATACAGAGTCTAATTAAAGACTATGTGCGGGACAAAATGTAACTCAGTTTCTGAAATATAACCCTTGCAAGAATTTCAAAAGCTGCACTTGATTCGATTAAAAAGAAAACAAATTAAAATGGAAAAACTAAAACAATCACAGATGACTTGAAGAATAAAACCAATGCACTTATGAACTTTCATCAGGAGAAATGTGCAGAAAAGAAACTAGCAGAAACAAGAGCTTGCTCTCAACAACAGACCAAAACTTTTAATCCAGCTTCCATCATTGATGATATCTTTGACTGATCCTTAAAATTAAAGAGATTAATAATTAAAGGAGAGAATTGAATGAGGATTAATAAATTACATGAAAGTGCCTTAATAGACTGGAATAACATCACTTTAAATAAAGTTGATTCTCCAGATTGATGGTGAATGAAAAATTACTAACCTCTCCCAACACCCTGAAGTAAAAGCTCTGCGCATTCTAAGGCTGGCTCATAAACATTCTCAGGAAACATGACGTGCCCAAATCTTGCAGCAGTATAACCCATATCTCTTGCAAGCTCAATCTGAAACCACCTAAACATATAACTAGATTAAGAAAACTTTCAAAGACATGATCGCCACAAAGCAGAAAAAAAAGTTGAAATTTATGTCGGCTTTAAGGAATCAGGCTAAACAGATGAAAAAGAATGAGAGAATGCTTGGCACAGAGTGCTAACTTGATGAATAGAAAATTTGTCTCAGTTGCAAAAGAAAAACCATCTCAAAATCAGAGACCAAGTTGACACATTCTAGGCACTTAAATTTTCACCAACTTTTTATGTATTGTTTCTCTAAATGTATTGAAGAACAAGTTTCTTCTTTCTGAGTAAAATTTGGCTTCCACTTTTTCTCTCCTTTCTGTTTATGACAGCAATAATATAAAAATCGTCAATTATGTCTTTCAGAACCCAGAATGATTATTAAAGTAATGGAATCCCTTATCCTCTAGTTCTTTTGTTCCTCTCTTTCTCTCTCTTTTCTCGCTCCTCCTTTTTCCCTCGTTCTGCTCCTTAATCATTACGACTGTATGGAGCTTTTTTTTTTTTTGAGCTATCACTCTGGCAGTGACCCATCCTAAATTCATTAGTGAAAACATATCAAGAGTAAAGGAACAGCATTTCTAGCAGCAGAGGAATTTTGGTTTTAAAAAAAAAAAAGATTACAATTATGAGATATTTTCTAAATCTATTTATCAATCACCCTTGGAAAATCAAACATAGCAATAAAAAAATTTACAAAAAGTGCATATTAAATACGCATAAAATGACCTGTAAGGTAGCATCTGGCCCTTGAGTCCACCAACTAGCACATGCATCAAATTGTTGAGCAATGAATTTATTTTTCTGGTCCTGCAAGATAAATAAAACAAAGACCCAAGGCATGTCAGATAAATACCATTTTCACATCATAATTTCCCAATCAATATCTCAAACAAAGATTTAGCAGCTTGACAGTCAATTATCACGAAAAGTGAATTAAATGTTACGAGATTCAGTAGATTAAGCCATATCTTAGCTGATACAAATTAAAAAAATTCATAAAGACAAAAAGGAGTAACAAGGAATAATAAAATTGGGAAAGTTGAACAAACAAATAAAGAAATAAAGTTTAAAAGATAAGAAATGCATTTGCATCTCTCAGTAAATAACCTGGTAGACTGAAAAGTTTTCTCCACAGCGTGAATCAATTACTGTAACAGCTTCCTTTGGTACATGTTTGTGCTGAGTAAACGGCCACCAGAAGAGCTCCCCTGCCCTTTTTGGCATGTCACACAGTCTCTGTATTCTTTCAGAATAAGCCAATAACATTATGTTCTTCAGAGAATCAAAGACATTGTGAGATTCATCAAACCATTCCATCAGGTCATTTGATGAATCTTGTGGCAGAGGTGGCAGCACAAGCACAGGCACTCTGTAAAAGAGAAAAGACAAATATGTAAATGCAAAAAAATTATATTAATGTAACATTTGTGTGAGAACAAGAAAAGAATATATGCTAGAAGCTTACAGGCAGCAGAGACACTCACATAGTCACGTGTATGCAAGCGTGCAAACACAAAACTCATAACTAATCAATCATCAGGAAGTACAACTTGCGCAAAATTATTTCAAAATGATTTATGCATCTTACCATGGACAAGAGGAATAGGATCCACGTCCCAGGGAAGAGGAAAGTAACCGAAATTACCTATTTCGCAAATATGACATCAATGGCACCTCATTAACAAGGCCATGGTCTTCAAAAACAACAGCAACAACGTCATAACCTCGAAGCTTTAAACTCTCATAAGCTGAAATCGTGCCAGAAATCCCACCTAGCCGCCCATCTCCAACAAGAATACCAGGCAACCGGAAAGGCCTGACAACATAAACCCCTATAATCATCTTTTTGAACCATTAATCAATGCATTGATACCATTCACTTCAAAGTCATAAATTCACTTGCCTATACAAATCACACTGAAGAGAGCCGGAAGGTCCAGGACTGGCAACTCCACCAGCCGTTTCAACAATACACAAAATCTCCATTTTACCCCTCGCACTCTCACTCTCACTCTCCAAGCCATCTCTCAAACATTTTCCCAAAGTTTCAATCACTTTGGAATCTCCTACGACTGCTCCACTCTCCCTTTCAGCTGCCAAATGCGGCGACACAGCCTCCTCCCACGCAAACAAAGTCTTACAAACCAGTTCCGAAACCGAACTATCCTCCTCGCCCGAAATTCGATTCTCTTCGCGGAAATTCAAATCGTACATTTCTGAATTGAATTTCTCGGGCTGAAATGGGAGGTCCCTGGAGGAGAGGAAAGATTTTGCGGCGAATAAGGAGGAAAAGAGGATTGAATTGGAGAGGAAGAGGGAGGAAGGGAAGTTGCGGCGGAGGGACAGGGAGGGGAGTTTGGTGAAGAGGAAGCGGGAGTCGGAGTCGTGAGGGTACCCGGTTTGGATTGGTTTGAGATAGACGAACTTTTTGTTTGCAGAGGAGGTAGGGGAGAGGAGGAAAGAAGAGGAGAGGCCAGCGGAGACTAGGGTTTTGCCTAGAGAGGTGTTGGAAGACCAAATTTGGTACGTTGGATGAGAGAGCGGGAGATCGAGTGGCTGCGGATGAAATGTCGAGTGATGGAAGAGACGGAGGAGTATACGACGGAGGTGGTCCGGGTAGCGGTGGCGTCGGAGGCGAAGCATGGTGAAATAGAAGCTAGTGTGCGAGAGAGAGACAGAGTTGAGATAGTGATGCGCAACGGCTACCGTTAAAAAATTTTGAATTGTCAGCGACAATTTTCTTGTTAGGTATTTATTTGGCGATGTGTTAATGAAGGAGGGAAAACAACGTTTTGGAGGGGACCAGTTTCGCGGCTAACCAGCAATATAAACGTGAATCGTCAAACCTACTCTAATCTTAAATGGGCCCCGTTGTAATTCATTCGTTTGTAGGGCTTATGACGGTCTCGATAGTTTTGAATCTATTGGCGCCCATTTAAACTCCACGTGAACCCAAAACTCTTGGTAAAAGAGCTAGGGTCAGTTTAAAAATATTGTAATTTTTAAAATAATTGATATTAATTATAGAAATAATCAGTTATGAAGAGAATCAATTAAGTATTTAGTAAATTTTATTTTCAGAAGTATTGTAAGTTTTGAAAGTAGTTATAGACATTTGGTAAATTTTACTGTTAAACTATTGAGAGAAAATAAATTACTAAAATATACATAATATAAGATAAAATTTATTTCTATATATAAAAATATGTACATATAATATTTTTAATTGTGTATTATAATAATTTTTACTAAAAATATAATTTATAATCTATTGATTTTATTTTTTTATTTTTTTATTTTTTTATTTTTTTATCTTAAAATAATTGATAATTAAATAATAATATAGTGAGACAAATTTAATAATAATTCGACCAATAAATTGATATTAATAAATTTATATTGATGAATTATAATAAAAATTTATTAAAATATTTATTTTGTTTCTAATTTGAATAAGGATAATTTTGGGTTTAGTTAATAATTTTAAGGATATTTATGGAATTATATTAAAGAATAAAATTGATTCTCAAAATCAAAATCTAAAAGTTACTCCTTCTCTGCTTTTTAAAATCTAAAAGTTATTCCTTCCCTGCTTTTCAAAATCAACTGTAGGAGGGGCTGATTTTGACAAAAGTAATTTTGATTTTTTTTACCAAACACTAAAATTAATTTTTAGATTTTCAAAATCACTTTTAAGCCTCCTAAAAGCAATCCCAAACAGGGCCTAAAGGTGTGTTCGAGATTGCGGTTGGACAGTTATAGTTTTTAAGTTATATTGATGTGATTTTTCACTTATATAATAAAAAATTTATTATATCTTTAATAATATTATCAAAATTATTATTTTAAATTTATATTTATTAAATATTACTAACTTTTATTTTATAATTATAATTTTTTTCACAACAGTTGTACCTTAAAAGGTACAACACCTCAATTTCAAATGCACCCTAAATAAATCACACAACTTCTTGCAACACCCATTGAAATCCACAAATAACCCTGTATGTAGGTATGTACATATGTATGTATGTGTGAGTATATGTATATTTAAGAAACCGTAAACAAACAAAATTTTTCCATTGCAAAACTTTTTCACAAATTTAATCGAAGCTCTTGATCGGTATTGAAATCAATTTTCAATTTAGAAATCCTTCAATGTCTTTTTACTTCCAAGTGACTACATATATAAATATTGTCTTTTTCTCATGTAATTACTCTTTTTTTTTTTATGTGGACACATTATTAAGTCATATGATTTAATAAATTATATTTGTATATAGTATTAATTTGGTCCAGGACCCTAGAGTTTATTAAAGTTTTAAAAAGTTATTAAACTATATGGTTTTATATTATAATGCTATTACACTACCAGATCATGTGACTTAATAGTTTTTCTGAACTTTAACAAATCTATAATCCTATATTAGAGCATTTATAAATTTAGATAGATTGATAGATAGATCAATAGACAGAATGAATTTTTATACTATTATTTTATCTTTTCGTGAAAATGGATAACAAAATATTATTGTAAAGTAAGTTAAACTAGTGGAAAAATTAAAGTCATTCTCTTTATGTAGCTCTACCAGTCCTGGGCGGTGGAAACTAGTGAGAATATTTTATTGATATAGATAATAATGATAATTCAAAAATTTTATTAGATTTATTCAACTATAATTAAAATTATAAATTTAAGAAAGAGGGGTTTTATGAGAGTTTTAGAGGGTGCCGATATCTCCTCTCTTACAAAATATAATTAGTTGTGAGTAAGGTGCGCGTGAATGGGTGGTGTTATTTCTCTATTTATTTTTTCTTTTTTAAATGTACTATATTTATACATTCTTTTATAAATATTCTTGTCTTATTGAAACAGTTTACTTATTATTGAGCTTTTCAAATGTGAATTAGGATTGTGTAAATTTAGATTTGGATTGAGTTTAAATCAACCAGATCGAGTTTTGGGTTAATCAGGTGAGGGCAAAAAGTCATCCGAAATCAAAGACATCCGAGCTAAAACACATGTTAAACGGTTTTGCAATTCCCTCTTCTTACATTGCCTTCAACATCTTAAATTCCAAACCAAATTGAAAATAACATTGGATATAATACAAATAAGTTATACTAGACTTCATTTAAGTTATATCACATCTCACATCGCTCAAATTATACAATACAATGAAAATTCAAAATTAATTATTTAATAGAATATACCGTGAAAAAAGTCACTGGATTTTGATCTATGAAGGTGGCAGTCGAGGCGGAGCAAGCTGTAATCGAGGTGGAGCATACCACGCCAATGCATCGCAGTGGCCTGGTCCGGCTACAGCAAAAGCTCGCATCGGTGACTGGGTCTAGGTGTGCGTGTAGGTCACATCAGACTATCAATGATGGTGTCTATCGATATGGGTCACGTCGGTGCTCTGCGTGTGCCACCATGTGGTGACTGGCTGTGTGTGTGCGTAGCGTGTGACAGTGTGAACTGAGTGCTTAGTTAATTGATCAGTTTTTTTCATTTCAATATTTTTAAATTAGGTAATTCAATCGGATTTTCGATTTGATAAAAAATCACCAGAGCGAGTTGACGGCGTCGTCTGCATTTGGCCCGAACTTGAATTTTTCATATCGAGTTGAACCGGGTCATGTCGAGTTATTTGCCCGCCCCTACTTGTGAATAAATGATTACGGAAGCAATTGCGAGAAGATAGACGAAGAAGCAGAGGCTGTAACGTGATTTTTTCAGCTGGACAATGGCTGCATTTATAGCCACTGCAGCTGCGAATATTCAATGGGTAGGCAGCTTTATGGAATTTCTTACCCATGTTCCACAGTTGTTTTCGACTTTTTAGTGCTCTGATGATGTTTGGCGCCAATTTATGATAACTATCATTACCCATAACTGTAGTTGTCATAGCTATTTTTATAGTCAGGGGTCCTTTTGATTTTTTCGTCAGTCCGCTGTCAATCAAGCTAATTGTGTAAAAACGTCCCCTATAATTAATTTGGTGCTTTTTACCAAAGTGCCAAAACTGAAAATTACCCATTTCCATCCACAGGCACTGAAGCACCTCCATATAAAGAATAAATAATAAACCAAAATTACATTAAATTAATTTTACATATTTACAAATGGGCAACTGTTAAGTTATATTATTTGTAACTTAGAATTGACTTAAAAAATTATTTCTATGATTCCTTAGTTATTTGACGAGCAACAATTAAAAGATATAAAAAAATAATTTTAAATTAATATAAGTTATATCATGTATAACTTAATAAGACCCCTTCTCAAAATAATAATAATAATAATAATAATAATAATACCCTTGCAAGTACATTAGAGCCACAAGTCTGACCTCTCAAGATGACCAATTGTTCAACTTATTAACAAATTGCGAACACATTGTTCCCGGGGCATCCTGTAATTCCAAACACAATGCCACACAAATAAAAAAGGAGCTAATGCTTTTTAGTTTAAGAACGTGTGTGTGTCATTTTTGTTATTGTAATTAGAATATTAAAAAATAATAATTAAACTAATGCATTAATAGATCACCATTGGCGGTCATTTACAGAATTATTAAAAAACACTCAAAAATCAGAACGGAAAATCCAAAGGAAACTCCAAAATTATCAATCAAATCAAAACTGAGTGCTTCTGTTCTGAAGGGAGAAGGAAAAAAAAAAAACTGAGTGAAAAAGAAAATTTACAGAAATTATTGAAATTGAAAAGATAATTCGAATCATATAAAAATAAAAAAGAGAGGGAACGAAAGAGAAATGTCTGGTGATAAAAGAAGAGGCTGGGCCGATACGACGCCACTTCTTGACCAAAAACACCGATCTTCTATCTCTCCAATCTATAACACCAACCGTATATCCTACGCCGCCGGCGGCCTCCTCGAGATGTCCTACGCCACCGCACCTCCCGCTCGTTCCCGCTCCGTCTTTCTCGGCGTCGACGTCGGCACCGGCAGTGCCCGCGCAGGTCAATGAAATGATCGCTCGATTATAGTTTTAAATTTCCTGAAACCATAAAACTCAGTGTCTAGTAAGAAACAAGAATTAGACAACAAAATGTATAAACTTCTTTGAATATTTATTATTTTATTTTTCCACCAATGAAATCATTGGTTGATTACAAATTAGCTGACCCTTGTCTTATTTAAGAAACAGAAATTTCTTTACAAACTTGTGTTAAAATTGAGAATTTCGTATAAGACTGCTAACACCAAGTGTGCCAGTTACACACATACACACATACATACCCAGACACTTTAACTTCACCGTAATTCTGATTTGAGCGGACTTAGGATATGTTTGGGATTGAGGTGGTATGTTTTTTGATTCACAGCTGTTGTTAGTGACTGTTGTTAGACAGAATCACTAGATGTTAAATATAAATGGGATGGGTGGTAAGTGTTAGCTGCTGTGTAAAAGTAGGTGTTCACCGAACACTTATAGCTGCCATGGTTTTAAAGTTAGGTAGCAGCATAGTAGTCTTGAGCATAGTTTTAGTTTCAAGACTAGAAGAATTCCTATCAGTCGTTTTATGTACATAATTGTCCATGTCCTATTAGGAAAGATCAATATGAATATTAGGCTTTTGAGATTTTTTAATAGCTTATTGATTGTTCTTGCTGCTTGATGATGCAGGTTTGTTTGATGAGAGTGGAAAACTTCTTGGATCTGCTAGTAGCCCAATACAAATATGGAAAGAGGGTGACTGCATTGAGGTACTTTGTTAGGATTGATTACTTACTACATGCACGGGAAGTTAGGTGCACAGATCATCTTTAACTTCCCAATAATTTCTGATGTGTTGCAAGTGCATCGAAGGAAGTACTTGAAACGATTGAAGTGTTATTGGGTAGGAAAAAAGGAAAAGAAAAATGTGGAGGACAATATGACTTTAATTCACAACTGTAAATATTGAAATGCTTGGACTAATAATACTTTTTGTTTTTATCTTGAATTTCAAAATCAGCAATCATCAACGGATATTTGGCATGCAATCTGTGCTGCTGTTGATTCAGCTTGCTCTCTTGCAAATGTTGACGGGGAAGAAGTAAAGGGCGTGGGTTTTGCAGCCACTTGTTCGCTTGGTTCGTGACTAATTCTTCAAGAATACTGTGACAAAACACTTTATTTTGGATGTTATGAGGATGTGATGCCTACTATGATTTCATAATGTGGATTGAATGGTTTCTTTGCAGTTGCAGTGGATGCTGATGGCTCTCCAGTTTCAGTTTCTTGGAATGGTGATTCTAGAAGAAACATTATCGTGTGGATGGACCATAGAGCTGTAAAGCAAGCTGAGAAGATCAATTCTCGCAATTCACCAGTGTTACAATACTGCGGTGGAGCTGTTTCCCCGGAGATGCAGCCACCAAAGGTATCTGAGTGGCTGTTCTATCCATCTAAGACTTTTCCTTCATGTATATTGTTACAAGTTTTTGAGTATAAGTTGAAGACACATGGCATGGCACGAGAATATAAAGGAATAAGAAAACAATAAGCTATTTATCCTTCTGTTTTACTCAATTTGATAGTGAGTTATGGTTGATTTGAGGCACTCGATTTGATTTTGCGGCTTTCTGAAATGGCCATTTATGCACAGTAAATAAATGATTCCTCTTTTATTTTTGTTGCGTATTTGTTTGTAATTATTATTATTATTTTAATTTTTGCGTGGCTGTTTTGGAACGGGGGGTTGTTGGGTTGGGGTGAGCTTCATTAGAGTTTTCATATTTCGCACTTTAATTGACTTGTGAGTTTTCTTGGTACAATTTACACGTTTGAGACCTTTAATTAGGGATTTGATTTGTTAAAAGCATCATTTTCTTGTTAAAAGCACACTTTAACCAAGCGAACTTGGCTTATATAGAAATTTGTGGGAGTGAATTGAGGATGACAAACTTGACTTTATAATTGTAAATTTCAATTTATTTTTTTTTGGAACTGATATAAGTTTAGTTTGGTTGGACTGGCTAGTCGCTAGGGTGTTGCGTTCTGATTTTGTTGGAAGAAAAAGATTAGGGCATTAGGTGATGATTGCTTTTAATTTTTATCCTGAGGCTATGGGTTTTCCTTGGATTCTTCATTTGAGTTGTCAAGTTATATGAAATCAAAAGCCATTACAAGCTCCAAATACATAATGCTGGTTAAGATATAATTTTATGTTCTGCAATACTTGTGCTATTTTAATGTTTCTGATCATGGTGGTTACTTGCAGTTAACGTGTTATTCCCTCATGTCTCAACTTTTTGAGTTGAACGAATGATTCCTTTTCATTTTTTTTTATTCCTTTTGTTTCTGGTGGGGTGTTTTACATGTCTGATTTTCGATTTTTGATTTGTTGTGCGGCAGCTTTTATGGGTGAAAGAAAATTTGCAAGAATCTTGGTCGATGGTATTTAGGTGGATGGACTTGAGTGATTGGTTGTCGTATAGGTACTTGGACCTGCTAGTCCTGAATTATTATAATCTTTTGTATGACTAGACGTCATTCTTTTCCATTAAGTCAATTGTTTATTGTGTTTTTATTAAATGAACTTGTCCTTATTTTGTGCATTCCAGGGCAACAGGAGATGACACCCGAAGTCTATGCACCACAGTGTGCAAATGGACTTATCTTGGTCATGCACATATGCAACAGATGAATGAGAAAGGTTTTCGAGGCATGGAAGCTTGTGGGTGGGATGACGAATTCTGGGAGGAGATTGGCTTGGGTGATCTCATAGAGGGGCATCATGCAAAGATTGGTATGTTTGTATATTTCTTTTGTTTAGTTCTTTCTGTATTAATGCGGCCAAAAGCTGCATGCATGGACATTTAATGATCAAAATTTAAGTTCTTTGCTGTTCAATATCTAAAAGCCATTTTGTCATTTCTAAGTTGGAGAAATTTTATTTTGTTTGGTAACTTAAGAAACCCAGATCAAGCTGCAATTATCAGAACAGTAGAACTAAATTCTTGTATTGTTTGATTTATGAAGGCCGTTTCTTTTTCATTTGAGTCATTGAAGGATCAATAATTTTCTCACCTGATTACACTAGAATTATGCATTCTTTATGTATGCCTCTACGCTCTCTATAAGGTTGATCTGACGCTCCATAAGCCTTACAATGTATTTGCAGTTTGTAATGCATTTGAGAGGCTTTATTTGCCACAAACAATATTCTAAATGTTCCTATGAAATGATAAAAATAGTGAGTTTAAAACTTATTTGGCGGTGGTATCAGTATTGTACAAGCGCATTTGCCAATGTTTGGTATTTTAATTTGACATAATGTGTCAACAGGACAAAGTGTAGCTTTCCCTGGCCATCCGTTGGGTTCCGGCCTTACTCCCGCTGCTGCGAAGGCAAGAAATTTTGTACTGAAGATTTCAAATTGATCGCGCCCTTGAGGTCCACTGACAAAGCAAACACATTTATTTAGATAGAATGCGCAAATGCACATCTTTTTTGATGGGCTTTAGAGGGCGTTTCTTTCTCTATTGTAATATATAGTGGCTAGTATTATTCTCTTCAGAAAATGATCTCTAATTGCAGGAACTCGGGCTGGTACCTGGAACTCCTGTTGGGTCTTCGCTGATTGATGCTCATGCTGGGGGTGTGGGAGTAATGGAAAGCATGCCTGAATCAGTTTCTGAAGCCAAAGGTTATTGCTGACTAGATAAACTTTTTCCTCGTGCCAGTTGCAACTTGATTACATTATGTTCAATCTTGCAAATATTATATATGTTCAGAAAATGAAGAGGAAGCTATATGCCACCGTATGGTGTTAGTCTGTGGCACTTCTACTTGCCATATGGCTGTATCACGGAACAAGTTGTTTATTCCTGGAGTATGGGGGCCATTTTGGTCAGGTACATCGATAAATTTTCTCTCAGTCTTCTGTTCAGAAAGTTTATGTGAGGATTGGAGCTTTCTTGTGCGCAAACTCTTGCCAACATGAATTTTCTGTATATATATCTTTTTGTTTTTAGAATTTTGAAAGGCTTCTTTGCAACTTATTTCAATTCTTTTTCCAACTTGAATTAACATGAAATATCATACATAAGTTTCACTTTGCTATGGAGGGTCACCTTGATTTTAAGGATAGTTCGTTGACCAAATTAAATTATAATTTCATTGTATAAATTTTAGGCAAATATAAGTACCTTCTGCAGAGCTAGGAGTTTCTTAGCAGTTCTGTCACGGACAAGTCTTAAGAGTTTGTATATTAATGCAAACTTCCTCTTGCTTCTGTTTTCCAGCAATGGTGCCTGAATTCTGGCTAACAGAAGGTGGGCAGAGTGCTACTGGTGCGTTGTTAGATTACATAATTGAAAATCATGTTGCTTCTCGAAGCCTTGCTAACCGTGCTGCTTCTCGACGTAAGCTATTTGTTGCTGAATTTTTTTAAAATACATCTTTTCTCTTGTCTCTTTATCTGAACTCAGTTCCTTTAAATTTATGGGTAATGTAAATTTTTTTGCTTCTCTTTGCATGCATATCTGGCTTAGTCTTTTTTAATTTTTTTCCTCCTATATGTTCCAGATGTATCCCTTTTTGAACTTCTGAATGGCACTTTAGAATCAATGATGCATGAGAGGAACTCTCCTTTTGTTGCTGCTCTGACTGAAGATATGCACGTTCTTCCTGACTTCCATGGAAACAGGTAAACACTTAAAAGCATGATTTCTAGGTGGTAATGCCCAAATATGTGTTTCAAATATAAGCTGCTAAGTTTGTGATGGCACAGGTCTCCTATTGCTGATCCAAAATCAAAAGGAATAATATGTGGTATGACACTCGATTCAAGTGAGAAACAGCTGGCTCTTTTATACCTTGCCAATGTACAGGGCATTGCCTATGGTACACGTCACATTGTGGAGCACTGCAATGCCCATGGTCATAAAGTAAGAGAACATATTTTTCACTCAGTGTTCTATTTGTCACAATCTAGAACAGTTAGAAGTTTTTTATGAAATGAACTGTCAGATCGTCTATACTAAGTTTCTCTACTCTATATGCTTGTGGCTCGCCTTTCAGAACTGTTTTTGTTCCGTTAATTAATACATTTGGTGGTAGAAATAGTTATTGGAAATGGAAGAACTTGCATATGCCATGAGACTGATACATGCCTCACAAGTACTTGACATTTTAGCTATTAAGCGTAACAGCACAACCCTGCTGCTCAAGTGAGATCCCTTTTCTTTGTTTCTATGATTAACAAGGCCCCATGTGAACTGCCTTCCATTTTGTCTTTGCATGAGGATAAACGGAGATGAAAGTTTTGAGTTTACCAGAAGAGAAACTTGGCACTATAAGATATAAATTTCAAACGTGGGATAACCCACAATGGCTTTAGTTGAAAGTTGAAAAGAAATCCTGCTTGTTCAGCAACCCAATCCATTGCATTGTGTTTGAGCTTTAATTTTTCTGGTCATTTTTTTCACTTGCATTTGCTAAAGAAACATGTAGATCACTTTATAGCTTAGCAAAAAAATGCTTTTACATATGTTAACTTTCTGATGGCCAATTAAGATGTCTGGTTTGGACAATCAACTGAGGTTGGTCCTGAAAATTCTAGGTCAAGAAGGTTCTGATACAAAATTAACTTGCAATCAACCATGATAAATGAATTTCATTTGTATACATGTGTTTTTGTATGTAGGGCTGTTATGACTTTAAGTGATAATATTTGGTTATTGACTCATCAGTTTCACAACTCTTATCTATTATATGTTTCTTTCTTCATTTACAGATTGACACATTACTTGCCTGCGGTGGCCTTGCCAAGAACCCCTTGTTCCTTCAACAACATGCAGATATTATTGGTATCTCTTCCTGTCTTCCTCAGTCTCCACCTTCCCTTTGCTTGTGGCCTTCTGTTGTATTTATATATCTAAAACACACATGCACATACAGATAGATGGTTAAATACACAAGTTGGTGTGTCTATATACGTATGATAGAAATTTATGGCTTACTCTTGTTCTGGTATGATAGATAAGTCATATAACAGTACCCCTGCTTAGCTATGTTTGTATGTAATCAAATTCTTCTTAATGTCAAGAAGTGAAAAATCTTTTGCATTGCAGAGGATGTTGATAGAAGCCTTTTCACATTTTTTGACACAAATTGACAAACTTGTGGCCTTCTTGCTCATAATTGGCGCAGGTTGCCCTATTATACTTCCACGTGAAAATGAGTCTGTGCTCTTGGGTGCTGCTATCCTTGGTGCCGTTGCAGCAAAGAGGTACTCTAGTCTCATTGAGGCCATGAAGGCAATGAATGCAGCTGGTCAGGTATGTATGACAGTCGCTTTTTACCTTCTAATATATTTGTATCTAGTATATATTACAAGAGACGAAGAGGCAAAAATTTGCCAGTTGATTCTGTGATTTTTTTACTCATTTTGGTTCCTGGAGGCACCAGTATGGCGTTTCCTGCCAATAATTAACTAAGACATTTCCCCACTGGTAGACTTATGATAACATACATTGCATTAAAATGTTTTTGCTTCTGTGTTCATTGGTGGGGCTCAATGTTAGGAATATATGGAATCTTGTGAGCAATTATGGATTTTCCACCCTCATCTCGTGCCAACATCATCCCTAAGATTTTGACTTATCTTTTGAGAAATACTACTCAATGCCCTTTGATTCCCATTTGCGGACTGTAGGTTTCTTTAGCATGAAAAGTAATTAGTCATAATAGTATTACCTGTGCTGAGCCCCATATTGCCTCTGCATGATTACTTAATAATATCAGATGAACATTTTCCAAAATTGGTGTTGATTGTATATTTTCCCAGAGTCATGCATTTTGGCTTCTTTTAAGCAAAAAGTTGATATCCCTGGCATTTAATTCTATTTTCACATATACTTGAATATGTGCAGGTTATACACCCATCGAAAGACCCAAAGGTGAAGAAGTATCATGATGCAAAATACTGTATTTTCCGTGAGCTTTACGAGCAGCAGGTATCTCAGCGATCAATAATGGCACAAGCTTTGGCATAGGGTATCTGCTGCCAGGTTCACAAATCAAACTTGCTCCCTGACAATGTAAAAATGTTTACTGTTTCGTACAGATTTTTTTCTCTTTGATTTTTTCTTTCTTCTTCTTTGTCTCATAAATGACCGAATCTCAAAAGAATCAAACTGCCTTGTAAAAAGTTTACTTATGAAAGATTCGCATTAAGTTTTAGGCTGAAAGAGGTATCGTGGAATGAGTAATGAAAGATATTTTAAATTTTTTTATCTTTAATATCTCAAGTGATGTGTCATTAATTGAGTAGTGGATAATTTTTTACAAAATTTAAATAAATTAATTATATTATCTCACCAATCCATTGATGAATGTCACATCATTTAACATAATTTTTTGGGATAAAAAAATTGAGAGGCCTAACATTACTTTTGTCGAATACAAATTATAAAGCAATAACGTTTTTCTTTAAAAAAAAAAAATTGAAAGAAGAGAAATAAAAGTAGAGATGATAAAATTATTTGCATGGCCAGTTGGCCACGGTGTGATAGAAAACAGCTAGAGTTTAAAAGCTTCAAAAAGATCGGCACATCAGAATTGAATTCGATCTTTTTTCTGATGGTCTATGTAAAAAACGATTTAACGGATTATGTTTACGAAGTGGGCTGGTGGATGAACTAATCTATTCATTGATATTTTCATTTTCTAATTAATCATTCAGTAAAAAATTCGTTCGAATCACAATGCAAACATACCATCAATGAAAGGCAGATTAAGCAATTATTGGACTAGCGGCTAGTTGTATTATAATTATGCACATCGCCTTCTGAAGGTTGCATTGATCAAACAATTTCATGAAAGTAATAATGTTGTGGGCAGGATTTTCTTTGAAGCCTCATATTTAAAGGTGAATTTGGCTCATCGTTAATATTACATTATCTCACAATTCACTTAAATTCATGACATCATTTTCAATGAAATTATAAGAAATAATCTAGCGTCGTAAATAAGGTTTTCTTTATTAAAAAACGATGGCAATTGTTTGGGGGCAGTTCACTTCGTTAACTCTGACATGGGATAATAGGCTTGGACCTCTTCAGCAGGGCTAAAGGCGCACTAACCGAGAAACGAAACCTAATTTTTTTTTCTTTTTTGTTTACACAATAAAAGAAGTGTAAAGCACGAACGTGTCCTGTGGATGCAAAATCCCTAACTCAACCAGATCTATTAGGCTAAACAAATATCGAAGGACTAAATCTTATTAAATGTAGCCCGCGTAAACCAATTAAAGACAATGAACTCAATTGACAAGATTAAATGAAAAAAGTTTTTTGAAGACATATTTAATATAACTTACTACCATTAAAAATAAGGTAAAAAAAAAAAAAAGATTGGCCCAGTGTTCATTTTTATGTTATTAAATTACAACAATTGTAATCTAGAAATTGGCAAAGGAAAAACAAATTACTAAGTAGCAGAACAAACAAAGGCATTATATTATATAAAAACAAAAAAAACAAAAGCATTATATTATTATTAATTACTAAAAGTAAATGACAAAAGTGAAAGGCATAGGCATACTTGCGTGCATTCTGGTCTTAACTGATTGTTTTGGATCTTGTGCCATCTGAAACCTAATTATTGGTTATATAATCCTCTGGCACGAGAAAGTGAAGCTCACTGCCAACGCTTGGGCTTTTGCCCCATTACTGCTCCGCAAATTTCTATGATGCCATGTCGCCATCTATCAAATTATGTTTTCATTTTTCAAAATAAATAAATTATAAATGTGCCTTTTAAAATAAAATTTCGATTTCTCTTTTTCTATAAAACGATATCATATTTGTGCGATCATATTTGGGCAGTTGTTTGATCCCTAATCTTATCCATCTATATTATTTAATTCACATAATAAGTCTAATTCACATAATCTGTTTAATTCACATATTATTATTATTATTATACAACAAATTATTGCAATTTAACTACTATGTACCCATCTTAATTCGACATAATTTTTTTTTATAAAATTTAAATTGTATATTGATTAGATAATATGGTTATTTTAGTAACAGAAATAACTCATAATTCTATGCAAAATCAAACATTTTTCTAAACAGATAAATACTAACCTAAAAACTAAAAAAGAAATATTATTATTTTACCACATAATATTTTCTGATTAATTATTTTTTCTCAGTTAATACTTTAATTTTTATTATTTATTACCAAACCGTTAAAGTTAATTCAATTTTAATAAAAATTATAATAAAGGTATGTTTTACCTCTAAACTGTACAATTGTAATTTAATCTCTAAATTAAAAATAAAAAATTAATTATGTATAAAGAAACATTACCTTTATCAGTTATAAAATAATCAATTGATAAAATTGCAAATATTATACCTCGTGAAATTCTTAAAATAATAAATATACTATAATTTCTAAAATACACTAGTGACATCAATATTTTATTAATGGAGTTAATAGTTTAGTGGTAAAATGATAAAAATTAGAACATTAAATGCAAAAAAATAATTGTCAGAAAATTTTAATAGTTAAATGATTTATCAAAATGTATCAGGTGATAAAATAAAAATATCTAATAAATAAAAGATAGTGAGGCACATCCAAAAATTTATCAAATATATAAGGAGTTAATTATCTCCACACCATCTAAGATGAAATTTTAAAAAAAAAAATTCTTTGAAGATCTAATACTTCTATATTACAACCCTATAAAATGAATGTTACACAACAAGTCAAGAACATGTTCTATTTTGCATAAACTTAAAAACTAACAACGGATATTTTAATTAAAGTTACAATAATAATAATAAAAACCGATAAAATCAAAAATATTTTCAACAACAAATCTAAAATCTTCGCATGGGACATAACAACAAACTCCTTAAGCTTTTATGGAATTAAAAATTAAGCACATAATAAATTGTTTTGTTGACAAAGGGCCCTATCTTAGTTCTTAGGAGCACCCATTTCCTTGACTTGTTCTTCTAAATGGTGGTTATCACCTCTTTGCATCAAGATTGAGGTTGAAGCATATCTTCCTATGGAACTTAGCTAAATTGCATTATCATAAATCTCAACTATCTAGTGAACATAAATTTAGTGTTAACAATTAAATTAAAGAATAATTTTGATAATTTATCTCAATTAATTTAACATCTTATATTTTGTAAAATTTTAAGGAAATCATTTTCAATGTAATTAGAGTATTAGAATTTTACGAGAGAAGAGTGAATTGAATAAAAGAATAAAAGAATATAATTATATAATTATTTGTGTTTTTATTAAACTCAAGAATCCGAATATTATTATCCAAAAATTTATATTTATATTTTTTTTCTTTTTTAATTTACAAAAGTCATTTTAAAATTTTAATCCACGGGTGATGGGATTTTAGAATAAGATGGCATATTCGAAAATCAAGATGATAAATAGAAAGATGCTGAGGAGAACGGAAAAACCAGCTAGTGCCACGTGTGACACTGCCTGGCGTACGGGCATCGCATCTTTGCATTTTTGCATTTGCACCCCCAAGAACAGAACCCAACCAGACTCTTCTTCTTTCTTCATCTGCGTCTCCTTTTAATCACAACACCACCCTTTTATCATCATAATTTATTGATAAGAAAAGAAGAATCTTGAATTGGGCTTGTCTCATTTCAGGTACTCTTATTTATTAAAGACTCCATCTTTTTTAATTTCTAAATCGGCAACTTTTGGGGTTGTTTTATTGAATTCTTAATTCAGGATTGAAGGATGAGTTGTCTTTATGCTTAGTTTTGATTAAAAAATTGAGTGTTTTTATCTGGGTATTTTTTTTCTAATTTTTTTTTTGAAGATTTGATGGTTTTTTGGCACTTTTGATGAGTTCATATATGGATAATATGTTCATTTGCTTTGCTAAATGTAGATACAATGAGAAACTCTTGTATTGTGCCTTTGAGTTTTGGGTAGAAATTGCAAAGCTTATGAGCAAAGTGGTGTGAGTTTTATACACTCCATGTGTAATAAAGATATTGGACTCTTGAGCCAATCTTTGTTACACTCTGAGCGCAATCGATTATCAGCAAACCGGTCACCAAGGCTGTGCACCTGATGGATTCTCCGTCTCCTAACATGCCTGGTTCGGGTTCAACCGCTGGTTCCAATGATGATGTCCCTCGTGTAAAGTTCTTGTGTAGCTTCTTAGGGAGAATTTTGCCTCGACCCCAAGATGGGAAATTGCGGTATGTGGGTGGAGAGACGCGAATTGTGAGCTTGCCAAGAGATGTGACCTATGAGGAGTTGATGAGTAGGATGAGGGAACTTTATGAGGGAGCAGTGGTGTTGAAGTACCAACAACCAGATGAGGATCTTGATGCTCTGGTGTCGGTTGTGAATGATGATGATGTGATTAACATGATGGAAGAGTATGAGAAGTTGGGCTCAGGTGATGGTTTTACGAGATTGAGGATTTTTCTGTTTTCACATTCAGACCAAGATGGTTCAAATCACTATGTTGATGGGGATGATCGTGAGTCAGAGAGGAGGTATGTGGATGCGCTGAATAATATGAACGATGTTAATGATTTTAGGAAGTTGCAACATCCCGACTCTCCAGTGATTAGTTCAATTGATGACGTCCATATGGCTGAGCGGTTCTTTAACACAATGAGTCTTGAGGGTGGCATTCATAACCAACCACAGTATAATCTTCATCACCTTACAGTTCCTCATATGAGTTCAGGGCAGCACCAACAGCATGTTTCTCAGAGGTATAATGAAATGGAAGGTCCGTGGAGTCCCGCATATTATTCTCCTAGGCATTATGGGCATCACGATCCTCCTAGACCATTGCCGGAGTTTCCATCTTCACCTTCTTCTGCCCGGTTCCGCATGCCATTTGGAGAGGAGAGAGTTCCTGAAGAATATGTGAGGCAGCATGTAAATCATCATCCCACTTATGAACCTCAGCCTCAATTTCCTGAAAATTTAATATGGATGCCACCTGGAAATGTCTCTGGAGACAAGAGTGGTTTTCCTGGTAATTTATTTCATGGCCATAATGTTTTTGATGGGAATGGTTTATGTGAGCACTGCAGGCTTACTTACCACAGAAATCAATTGCACTTGGATCAACCCAACATGGGCAATGGGCTTCCCCAGGTACCTCTTTCATGTGCTGAATGCCGCCCAAACAGGGAGAATTTAGTATTGAATGCTGAAGCAAAGTTGCCTGGTATGTACCCTAAAGATAATGACAGCCGATCGGTGTATAATGAAAGTCACTGTCACGAAAGAGGGTGGGTTTTGCAGCATCAGTCGAATCCTAGGATTGAGGAACCAAGAACTCATATGTCTGGAGCTGGAAGATTGAACGATCATTACTTGGTGGATGGTCCTGGCATGAATATTCCTCCGGGGCATGGTAATTTGGTGGATGGCCACCATGTCTCTCCAAATCATGCTCACCATCGAGCAGGACCTGAAATGGGGAACGAACTGTTTCATGATCCAGCTGCAGCAGTGGTATCCCATCTGCACATTCCTTCAGCTGAAGAGCGAGTTGTGCGGTACGGGAATTTTCCTTATGGAGCAGATACTATTTACCCAGCGTCTCACGGACATGCAACTGCACAAAATTTGTGGAGAAATGTTCAGAACCCCATACATGTCACTCCTTCTCTTGAAGCATCTGGCCCGGTTATTAATGGTTCCATTACTCCTGCTTATCTTAGGGGTGCAGTGGAGGGCAATCCAAGGATTGCTGTTGGGGTGGACAGTCCAAATTCTTGGATTGATCCCTCACAAAGAGTGCCAGGTTTTGAAGGTACAGCCACCCCTCCGGAATATTATTACAGCCAGACTCAAAAAATGAACCCTCAAAGTTATAATCAGCAAAACCAACTCCCAGATCCTGTGCACCAATCAGATTCTTTTTCAGCATTGGTTCAAGATAAATTGGTTTCTTCTACTACAGATTGCAATCTGGGTTTGAGAGTTAACAATGTTAGTGAAGCAGTTAGAACAGACGAGAATCGTAACCTTGGACAAGAAAAAGCAGCAAATCATGTTGTAAAGGTTGAAGATACTGATGTGAAAAGATCTTGCTCAGAGCAGAATATGATTCCTAAAAAGCCTATTGGCTCAACTTCCATGCTGGCCACGGAAGTGAGTGGTGATATTGAGAAGGCAGGTGAAAAATCTCCTTCTGATCGTCCAGAAGATTCGAAGCTTTTGGCTCACAGTTTAAGTATCTTACCTGAGCTGATTGCTTCTGTAAAAAGAGCAGCGTTGGAAGGGGCAGAGGAGGTGAAAGCTAAAGTTGAAGAAAATGATGATTCTGTAAAGCCTGATACAACGACAAAAGAAGCACCTGCAAATGAAGCTGAATTGGTGGTGAGCATGAAGTGAATCTAATTACCCAAAGTGGGATATTTTTTCATTCCCTTTTAATTGCCTGTTTGTCCTGTAGAACATTCATGGAGAATTAGAGATGGATTATGATAACGACACTGTCAAGACTTCGAAAATTGAGCCAACAATTGCTGAGGCTGAAGCTATTGCGAGGGGATTACAGGTTCCTCCTCTCTGTCTCATTCTTGTCGTTGATATAATTGCTGCTTATTTTATGATTTCTTTCATCTGTATGATCTCATCTGAATAATGAGTCATTTTCCACATATGTTATGGTCTTTTATGCACTCTGGTCTAAACAGTTTGCTCATTCTTTTTGCAGACAATTAAAAATGATGATCTAGAGGAGGTTCGAGAATTAGGTTCTGGAACATATGGATCTGTTTACCATGGGAAGTGGAGGGGTTCTGATGTAGCGATAAAGAGAATCAAAGCCAGCTGTTTTGCCGGGAAACCTTCTGAAAGAGAACGTTTGGTATATCCATATCATTCTTTCAGCTACTGTGAATCAACTGATGTAAAAACAGTCATTGTTTTCAGTGTCATTGTCTTTACTGATGCATATATGAGAGTAAAGATTAGTCTGCATTTAGGAAATTAGTAGTCTTATAGTCTTTTTGCAGCTAATATTTTTAATATAAACATAGCAACAACATTTAGAAGTACAATATATACTGAAATGATAGTACAATTACTGTCAAAATTTGACTAAAGGCATTTCAACAAAATTTTTGCTAGTTGTTTTCAAGTCTTTTTCAATTGTTTGTTGCATATTCTGGTGGAGCCAGGAAACTTATATTGGCAATAGTGTTTCAGTGATATGGACTTGATTTAATTCTCAGCATTGTACTCTATGATGTCCTATCTATATGGGATTTGCTGAACCCTATCCATATGTCAACTGCTGTCATTTTTGCAACCCCTTCTATCTTGCTTGGAGTTGTTTGCACGATTATAGTTTTATCTATTTTGCTGTTGTAGATTGCAGATTTTTGGAAGGAGGCTCTGTTATTGAGTTCCTTGCATCATCCAAACGTTGTGTCTTTTTATGGCATAGTACGTGATGGTCCTGATGGATCTTTGGCAACAGTGACAGAATTCATGGTTAATGGGTCTTTGAAACAGTTTTTGCAGAAGAAGGACAGGTATGGTGATGGCACTTTAGTGAATTTGTTTTTTCGATTTATTAGTTATTTTCTGCCTTTAAAAAAAAAAATTCTTTCTGCTTAACAAAGATTTGTACGGATGAAGATTCTTTAGATCTAGACTTATATGAAAGCAATGCGATTGTTTAAATGTGGAAATCTGATTCTGTAATGTTTTGAATAGAACCATTGACCGTCGTAAGAGACTCATCATAGCTATGGATGCGGCATTTGGAATGGAGTATTTACATGGAAAGAACACCGTACATTTTGACTTGAAATGTGAAAATCTGTTGGTGAATATGAGAGACCCTCAGCGGCCTGTATGCAAGGTAATATTTTTAATGTTTGTTTGTGGTTCTTTTCATATAAACTTTGGTTAGTCTCCTGAATTATATTCCGTGCCTACGTTCTTGTTTGGTTAAATTATTAGAAGTTCTGAATTCTGCGCTAAGCTTCTTGTGCCTACTCTTTTAGATTGGTGATTTGGGCTTGTCGAAGGTGAAACAGCAGACTTTAGTGTCAGGAGGTGTTCGTGGAACTTTACCATGGATGGCACCTGAGCTCCTGAGTGGAAAAAGTCACATGGTAACAGAAAAGGTAACATTATTTAGTTTAAAATTCTGCTGTTTTCAACTTAAATGGTCCCATGACTGTTATTCTCTGGGTATTTTGTTTTCCTTCTTACAATTTATTTCATTTTTTATTGATTTCCTTTCTATAGATTGATGTTTACTCATTTGGGATTGTTATGTGGGAACTGCTGACGGGGGATGAACCGTATGCTGATATGCATTGTGCTTCTATCATTGGTAAGCATAAAATAGTAGCATTCTGTATATTCTTTCCAGTATGTGTGGCAATGTGTGATTATGATCTTTGTATTTGTTTCTTAATTTTGATTTGCAGGAGGAATTGTGAATAACACATTACGCCCCCAAATTCCAACATGGTGTGATCCTGAATGGAGGTCTTTGATGGAAAGTTGTTGGGCCTCTGATCCAGCTGAGAGACCTTCGTTTTCAGAAATTTCTCAGAGGCTACGGAGTATGGCTGCTGCAATAAATGTGAAATAGATATATTATAACCGGTTGATTTCACATATTGCTCTGTGTATTGGAATATGGAAACAATAAAAAAAGAAT
Organism: Atalantia buxifolia; assembly: GCA_030444775.1. Taxonomy (NCBI): domain Eukaryota; kingdom Viridiplantae; phylum Streptophyta; class Magnoliopsida; order Sapindales; family Rutaceae; genus Atalantia; species Atalantia buxifolia. The sequence goes on along the minus strand of CM059834.1, from coordinate 20,261,524 downwards.
ATATAATTCAGTTTTAGATCACCTGTCTTGGTTTTGAAGAATTGCAGGCTAATAAAGCTTTGGTGCATCGTTAATCAACCTTCTGTTGTACTGCCATGAAAGGGTATTGGCCTTTGCAAGTACGCATAATTGTATGCGGCCTAAGAATCCACCCTGAAGACTTAATAAAACACCAATTCGAGCGGTGAATGCACAATCAGAATGTGAGTCTCCCTACTGCTTGTCCCTACATGGTATTATACTTATACCTTCCACTCAAACATGGTAACTAAGTGATCTTTACTTCTCTTACAGGATTTTTGTTATTCTTGATATGATTATGATGGCGGTACAATGGGTGGTGCGACTATTACTTGAAGTGGGACCAAGTTTTCTTCTGAAGTATTTGTACATAAGTTAGTAGTAATTAACGTGTTCTAATTTTTATCATGAGAGAACACAGGCATACATACTGCTTCAAAAATATCAGATGAACTTGGAACCAAGTTGGTTATATACTATCATTTCCTTAAGTTTTTTCTCACCCGGAGTTTCTTGATATTTCATAAGATATACTCTTGGCTCTCCTATCGATGTATAATGTATACGATTATCTCTTGAGATCCACAGAGATAATGTTATCTGGAATAAAAATGCTGTTGTGAAGCTCTTCCTAGTGTTATACGGTTTCCTGTACTGGCAATTCTCTTTTATCTAATTGATTTATGAATATTTAGAATCCCGAGTGTGTGATTTCTTGGAATAATATTTGGTCTGGAATCTTAAATACCACATCCATTTACCGTTTTGTTGACTCAAATTGTCTTGATGAAGAGTAAGGATTTTATTTGGTATTATTTAGGCAGCTAGCTTAAATAAATTAATGTTGCGTTTATTTTTCAGTAATTGAAATAGGTTGAAATTAGAATGAGTTGAAATGGAAAATGTGAATCAGAATAAGTTGTTTATTTAATTTATAAGAATTGGAATCAGACTGAGTTAGAATTCCATTAATGTGTTTATTTTATCTTGAAATCGGAATGAGTTAAAAAGTAACAAATTATTAAAATGTATTTAATGAATTATTATCATAATTATTATTTTATATTTTAATTATAGTAATTATTTATTCAAAAATTATTATTATTAATAATGATTGTCAATAATATATTAATATGTTAATTAATTGTAAATTTTTAATTAATTAATTATAATGATATACTAATTAGTTATAATAATTATATTAATTATTATTATAAAAATATATTAATCATTGTGATTATTTATTCAAAAACTATAATTATTAATACATTATTGTTAATAATATAATAATATATTAATTAATAGTAATAATTATATTAATAATTATTAAAATTATATATTAATTGATTAATTATAATTATTAATATATTATTAACAATAATATATTAATATATTAATTAACATTTAACAGTAACAATTATATTAATTAATTAATTATTATAGTAGTATATTAATTAATTAATAATATATTAATTATTTTGATTATTTATCAAAAATTATAATTACTAATAATTATTGTTAATAATATATTAATATATTAAATAATATAATAATTAATTATAATAATATATGAATTAATTATAATCATAATATATTAATTATTGTGATTATTTATTCAAAAATTATAATTAATTAATAATATTATTATAATTAATTAATTAATTGTAATAATATATTAATTAATTATAAATGAGGATAATATTGACATTTTTAATTTTGGGGAGGGTAAAATAGTCATTCCTGAAAATAGGAGACTTATTCTCAGCTCTTCCATTCCTCAGTTTCAAATTGTAGTGGATCCTACGATTTCGATTTTAATTTCTGACTCAATTTTGCGAAATAAACGATGTCAATGATTTCGATTCCATAATCGGAGAAGTAAATGCAAGATAAGAGTATATTTGACATTGAGGTACGCCTTTTATTCGCAGTTCAGTGATTCTGTAAAATGTGTAAATTGGCATCATTTTATGAATTGAACAATCTTGAATTGATCAACTCAATTTATTCTGGGTCGCCAGCCTATGCTCGTTCAAAGTTCTTAGGGGATAAAATATCTGTTATCTAGTGAAGCTCTGGGTTCGGTGATGTTGGTGGGTTCCATAGTTACCAACTCTATTGGGTGGGCAGATTGAAGTCCTAAATTTTAATCACAAAGTTAAGACGACCCAAGATTAAATTAGTAGCAAAAGAGTAAATTTTTCAAATTCGTTGTTGACTTAATTATTCCTCTTTCCCAAGTTCTAACGTCTGAAACGTGACATTGAAATAGGTTTAAATGGTCTACTAATGATTGATTAAAGTATGTATGGAGGTGAAGTAGGAGGCATATGCGGCATCACCAACTCTTTTAAAATAAAGCATATATAATTCCAAAGGTCAAATTCTGTGACACCATCATCGATCTCTGATGTTCCTTTAGAAATTTATCGCCATTCTTTTTACTAGCCACATCCTTATTTGTGTATTTAATTCCTTCGATTGGGACTGTACTTGGTCTAATATTGGTTGTACTTTGATGCCAGAATGGTATTATTTGAGATATAGAGGCGTGGTTGAAAGTGCTTTTAACACTGATAAAAAATGTTTTTAGATAACTAAAACTGTCATTCCCGTTTTATTTAATGTTATGTTGAAATAAATGTTTAAGAAAAGATGATTTGAGGTGCTTTTGATGAATATTTTCGTGAAAGCTCTTTCGTGTGCTTCGAATGAGAAAACAGCATGGAAGTGATTATGGGAAAAGCATTCGTTAGCTCGGTACTCCTTTTAGAAAGTGCTTCCAAGTTACTTAAGAGATCTGTAATTTTCGTCGTCATCATCACCTGGAGAAGATTTATAATCAAAACACTCTGAAACTTAACATTATTATTACTTGTGCTTTGGAATGGTTCTGGCGTTGTTCTCATTCCTTTTCGTCTTAACTTTTTGTTCAGTTTCAAGTATTGCACTCGTACGACAAAATCACTCCCCACAAACTTAGTAAACACATTTATTTATTGCAATTTACATCAAATCTAATAACGCGTTGGCCCCAGTTTGAATTTGCATGGAAGGTAAACACGAGAAAACAAAGAAAAATCCCGATCATTATGATGTATTAACTTGATAAGTCAATCCCTTGGATGCTCATAGAGATGGGTTTGTTACCAAAATGAAATTAAACAAACACAAAAACAAATAACAAGAGTTGACAATTGTTGATAAGGTAAGATATTTGAGACCAATTGAGGTCATCAGCTGTGTCTGTTTGTAACGTCCTTGCACATTATTTTACATAAAGTGCATGGAGATAGCAACACATTGATTAAATATTTATATTATTTTAGTTTATCTCTGTGTGTTACGTTGTGTTGAAGTCGAGCGATTCATCGTTTATTATTCGATACACTCTTGTTCATGGAATATTATTAACATATTTAAGTCCACTGTTAATTGCATCTTTGTCAACTCCTTCTGTCACGCCAGGTGATCTTTCTCTAGTTTTCTAGGTTCACTTTCGTGAAAAAATTCATGCTAAATCTTGACTAATTGTTGAAAATGACTTGCGAGCAGTGGCATCGCTTGATTCATATTGTCATGTTTTCATACGTAACCAACAGTAACTTTTTCCATTGTAATTAACTTTGGCCAGCCAATTCAGATCTTTGATAAAATACTTCAAATTTAGCTGGCATTTGCTAAGAGTAAGCAAATCTCTTAATATATAAATTTTTAAAATATAATATCATCTTGATCTGGTATGCAGCTCTCATATTTATAAAGAAAATTCAAAGAGTCGGTGTTAAAATGCTATTGAATTATTAATGTTTGTACTACTGTAAACAATAGGTTAATCGTGATTATAATGAATTTCTCCGTCGTCCATAGATATATGAAGCCTAAATTAAGATAAATAACATTAAACTATGATTTATTAATTTTTTTTTATTCTTAGTATTTCATAGGATTAATTTTGAATAACTCCCTCTTACAATGAACATCTTCGAAATACTCTCATATTTATTCAACAGAAAAGGAAAAAAAAATAGAAGTGCCTTGATGAATGTATATTTTCTTAAAAAGAATGGAGGTAAATTAAGGTTTATAATAATTTGAGGCCATCTTCAAAGTTATCATTTCATGAGGGATAATTCAAAAGTTACCTTATTTGATAAGCTTTTGCAAAATTTTTAGCACATTTAGGTTATTTGAGGACTATAGAACTATGATTTGCGATCAAATTTCCATCGTAATATGATATGTGTAGTATTAAATTTAAAAAAATAATAGTTAAATCTTAACCAAACATTATCATTGAAGGACATATACAGCACAGGATCTTTAAAAGGAAAGGATCACAATTCCTAAGTCATTATAACAAGCATCTAATCATTACATTTATGAGATTTTAATGCTATAAATTAATTAACTTCAATGAATTTATAAAATTTTCAGGACCAAAAAGGAGATTAAGTTCTTAACCCCAAAACAAGAAAAATTGCCTATTTGGAAGCCATCAATGAATTAATATCAGTAGGAAAGGAAAGCGTGGTCAAATCATTAAAAAAAGAAGAAAAAAAAGTAAGGTTCTGTTAATAGTTGTATATTGAATTTATTTAGAGCAATCAACTTAGCACACCACTAATTATAATTCCAAATTAATTATTATTATTAATTAATGAATATATAAATCTAGCCAATGGTTATCCAAGCTTATCTTGATCTTATCAAGACACCCTTTACCAGCTCTCACTCAAAAGAGACTTATTAAGGTTTGGTCTCATTGATGATGCAAGTACCGCAGTGTCAATGCATAGATTCTAGGGTTTATAACAAAGACAAGCAGAAGCATGTTTTCTTCAGCTTAAAGATCTGAGTCCATTTGTTGATTAATTAAGATATTAATTAATTCTAGTTATAATATGTATTTGTGGGAGTGAGAGCTTTTTGAAATTTAGATAGTTTCTTCTTGTTATTTCTTCGTAGGTGCGGTTCCTGTGGCTTCTTTAATTATTATAATCTTTGAGAAAATATTAAAGTAGGAAACCGAGGTCAATCAATGCTACTTGTTTTACAAAGGTTTGAATTTCTTCATGCCACTCTTTTTGGTTTTATCTTCTTTTCTTGTTTAAATAATTTTTTAATTTTCTTGCTTTTGAGTTTTTGTAGTATTTTATGTACTGTAGCCAGCCCACTTGTCACGATTAGGGTTTGATAATAATGGCGATCATTATTTTTTAAATAATAAAGAGATGTTGGCCATTTTGTGAGTTGGGAAATCTTTGTTTGATCGAGCTGCACTTTTTTTTCTTTAGTTTACTTTATTTTTTATTATTAGTAAGGAATTGTGTAATTGATTTGATCAAGCTGTTGGGGTTAGAGCGTTTCAGCTTAAATGACAATGTCAAGATTAACGAACTTAATGTTAGTACTTATTTTGGTACTTTTTTTCAGCAAAAAAAAAAAAGAAGACATTTTGGCTCTTAAAGATTTGTTTTAGTACATTATTGAGTTTAGTATCTATCTATACACACAAGTGAAAAAATATAACTAACACTATAAAACATGCAGTGTTATAGTTCATTTTGTCTTCCTTTGGTATCTATCTATACACACACACACACTTGTTTCTCCATTTTTCTTTACTAACCCCAATATTTTTATAGTTGATACCTGAGTTTGTGGTTTCTCCATTGCTTCTTTTATGAAATCAACTTCGCTATTACTATATCATGTAAATCTAAAAAACTATCATATGACTAAATAAATAAAAAAATTAACAAATAGAGGTCTGTGTGTTCATTTCTGAAACTTTAAGGGTCTTTTTTTCATTTTCACTCCTCAAACCTTAAGTAAAATAATCAGTTGCCATGAAATTGTAGCTGTATATACTTCTCATCTCCTCTTCCGTTCCGTGCTAGACATATGATAATGACCATTTCTTGTGCCGTAATTTTTTTTTTCAATAGGGCACATATAGCTGTTGAAATTAAGAATCAAATCATATATAAAATAAGTACTAAAACTTTGTTTTCATTTAAAATAACATACAAGCAGATACAGATTGTTCATTTGAAGAAGAAGCTTAATCATAAAATAATTACTTGTTCTTCAGCTGGGTGGATAAATGAAACCCTTATCAATTAACCTGGATGGCTAAGCCTGCTGAACAAGCCTGGATTGAGATGTAAATAGATATCAACTCTTTTGGTTTTTGTTTTCTGAATTACAGAATAAAAGACCTAGAAATGAAATGCATTCATGCAACAGAAAATAAAAGGTAATATCCCACTGATATGAAATTAACAACTCTATTAACACGAAATAAAGTTCAACTTTGATTTGTTTCCCAATTTGCTTCAGTCAATCAAGTTACTTCACAGAATTGAAATTGTAATGTTGTTTATACATGATAGCCGCCTATGATACAGTTTTCTACATTCTAACAAAGGGATGCATAATCTACATTGATACAAGGAACATTTCAACAATGTTTGAGACAAATGAAAAGAATGGAGGCTTCTTTTCAATTTGATCAAATACCTACAATATTGGTTCAAATAATATACTAATGAACCCGAAAAAGCAGTGCAATTAAAAATGCCAAAGAGAAGAAATTTGTGGTACAATTTGTCCAGTTGCTTGAATACTTAAATATTTGATGACCAAACTAATCCAAAAGGCCAGAGAGAGAGAGAGAGAGAGAGAGAGACTTTGTAAAAATACCCAGAAGAGAAAAAATTAATAATAATATTGATAGAGAAATAATAGTGAGGCACATTAGACTTTTTTGTCCTCATAAGCATCACATCACCCACTTTTCCTACCTATAAATGTTGGCTCTTGTTCCCCCATTTTTTTCCCAACAATCAAACACACGCAAACACCTGGCTTCTTCTCTTTCTATTTGCTAAAAAAAAAGAAATATAAGAAAAAGGTCAAGAATATGGGTCGAGCACCGTGCTGCGACAAGGCTAATGTGAAGAAAGGACCATGGTCACCTGAAGAAGATGCTAAACTCAAAGAGTATATTGAAAAATATGGCACTGGAGGCAACTGGATTGCTCTTCCTCAGAAAATTGGTATAATATACAGTTGAAACTCTCTTTCTTGCTTTTTTTTTTGGTATGTTGTGCTTTGTATTAGGGTTTTGGAAAGGTGCATATATAGATTAAATTAATACATTAATGATGGTATAATTGATGCATATAGGGCTCAAGAGATGTGGGAAGAGTTGCAGACTTAGATGGTTAAATTACTTAAGGCCTAATATCAAGCATGGTGGATTCTCCGAAGAAGAAGACAACATCATTTGCAGCCTTTACATAAGCATTGGCAGCAGGTTTTTTTTCCCTCTATCTTCTTCTCTCTTAACATGAACTGTTTGTCCTTTTACCTCATCCACGATGCTTCTGCTGTGTAGTTAGGTTAATTAATTAATTAACCTGAATTTATTTTCTTTGGCTTTTAGATGGTCTATAATTGCCGCTCAGCTGCCTGGGAGAACTGATAACGACATCAAGAATTATTGGAACACCAGATTGAAGAAGAAACTACTCGGAAGGCGTAAGCAGTCTAGTAACATCAACGGATTAATATCAACATCAGGGCAAGATGCAAATGGTGTCAATAATGGTGGGGATGAAAACAACAATAGCCAATATTCACAGGGTTTGAGCAACTCCGCTATAGAAAGGCTTCAGCTTCATATGCAGCTTCAAAGCCTCCAAAACCCTCTTTCTTTCTATAACAATCCTTCCTTTTGGCCCAAGTTGCATCCTGTCCAAGAAAAGATGATTCAAAATCTTCAATCTTTGAACCAAAGTCGCCAAAACCCTAATTTGCAAAATGTTCTTCCTAGTTCTCAACTTAGGTTGCATGAGCAAAATGTTGGTAATTTCTTTGAACAATCCAATTCTCCTCCTACGGCTCCACAAGACTTTCCACAGTCAACCTGCCCGGTGCCTGAAAGCAGTACTGGCAACAATGTGATGAACTCAAATGCTATGCCTAAAGCGAATGGATTTGAGCCATATAATGCAGCAAACCAGGAGGTCTCAACATTCCAAGCTGAGCTTGAAAATTTTCTTAATAATAACAAAGCAGTTGAATTCGCAGCACAGGAGGAGAATCAAATTGCTCAGTTTGATTGTTTCAATGCTTTGAATGGTTCTAACAAGGAAAGTTTGATTTGGTGGGCGAATGAATTTGATTCAAAATCCGCATCCTCAAACTCTTGGGACTCTACGCCTGCTATTCATCAATCTGAGGGGATGTTTCAAGATTATGAATTAGGTTACAATATTTAATATTTAGAATGATTTGTATGCTTATTTGTTATGATCATAAGATGTTGGGAGACGGAGACTTTGATATAAGGTTTTGTAAATTATGTGGATAATAATGTGTTAATGTTATATATTCTAAGTTTATTGCAATTTATGATTTGATGTGCATTACAAAAAGTTTGTGACTTCTGTTGTTTTAATGAAAATCACCAAGTGTAATTAACTATATGTTATGCTTAATTATGATTAATAGAAAGTGTCAGCTGATATGATCAGATTTTATATTCACTCGATCTTGGGGGAGGATTCATTGGCTCTTTAATTAGGATTTTTTTTTTTTTTGGGGTTGTAAATTGGAAATTTTAATCTCGTGTTCCCCAAGTTCAACAGGAAAAAGTATTTTGTTTGCTGTCCTGAGAATGTTTTCATCTTTATTTTCTTTGATATATAACGAAAAATTTAAAATTTAACACTAAAATCATGTTTAAAATGCAGTTGAAGATATAAATTTATACTTTCCTCGTTACACAAGTGGTTTATAAAGAACATCCTAAGTAGGGATGGCAACTAGATCGCTTCATGATGAATATCCATAATATCTATCCAATTGGATCGGATCCATCCAAAACTTTTGAGATTTTGAAATAGATATTTTAAATTATATCCAGATGGATACGAATGGATATGGATAATTATTTTTACCCAATCAATATCCATTTAACCTAACACAATTTTAAAAAGTTTTAATTTTATAAAATTAAAAATGGGAAATGTAATAAACAAACAATTGTAAAAAGAAAAAAATGATTTTAATTTGGCAATTTAAAATCATTTTTACTTAATTCGTGTTTAAAATCATTAGAATATTCTCAACACTAATATTTACTCAAGCACCTGCTCTTCTCGGCACTCCACAACTCTCGGTCTCTCGCTCTGATGGCTTTGAGCACCACGGCTTCCTCTGCCGCAGACGAAGACGAAGTCGCCTTAGAATCCGTGAAATTAAGGGCTTCGCTGTTGACTTGTTGATTGGGGCCTGATTGGGGATTTACGGTGGAAGTGGAAAATCGAGAAGAGCAAGTGATTTGACGGAGACTTGGAGCATATTTATTTTTGGTTATTCTACATAACTTCAGATTGCTCGTTGCTGCTTCCTATTGCCAACCTTGAGTAGCCAAATAAGACCGACTCAACCAGCTTAAAAGTTGAGAGTACATTCCAACACCTGGGGAAGGCCACATATAAAATTATTTGTTGAATCTATTATTTGACAATAATTTAAACTACCATTTTAATTGGGGGAGGGGGTAGCAGAAATTGTAGAAGGTTTATATATATATATATATATATATATATATATATATATATATATAAAACAGTGTCAGAAATGGAAATGACGTGCATGATAACTTAACAAGGATTCGGTTATATGCGGTTTGAGAATTGAGAATTTATTATATGATATCATCAAAACCTTATTATCTTTATTGCCCGCCGTTCTGTACATCATGTTCATGTTGTGTTCGATAATTTGCTTCACTGAAGTGAAGTGATGGAGGCTCAGGCGACGGACTGAGCTGCAATTTTTTTTTCAAATTTTCTAAAATAATTTTAATAAGTTTTTAAAATTAATGATTTTAAGAAATAAAAAATAAAAAAAGAGTTTTTTTAATATAATACATCATTAATTAACTTTTACTTTATTATTATGTTATAGTATTTTTTAAAATTTAAAAATATAAATTTAATGCCCATAAACATCTATGGATATTTATATTTAGATGGATAAAATTTATATTCATATCCAATATTAAATATTAGATATAGATATGAACAAATTTATAATGAATAATCATGAATTTATATATAGGTGGACAATATTTATATCTAATTAGATATTTGCCATCCCTAATCCCAAGTGATCTCCTCAATTAATTATGACAACTTATGTATAACTTCCTCCTTTTGTCCCTGAAGAGCATCATAATTGAAAATTTAACTTGGGAGAACTTCTTTCTAATATTGACAGCAAATTAATGGTCACAGTGTATTTTAAGGCGTGTATGTGTAATAATAGATTTTGCAACAAACTTGGCTTAAATGGCTTCCCATGACAAATGGCAGCTAGCAGCAGTGACTTAGGGCATTAAACTTTGATCATCACCGCATTTTCCTACTTAATTTTTCAATCAAAAAGTTTGCTGCAATAACAAATAAATATGCTTTGTTACTTTTACAAGAGGCATTAATTTAATTTCACGAATTTTTTTTTTCAAATTATAAGATTAATCGAGCTTCTGATCATTTCGATTGTTTTCCGGTCATCCCCTCTCACTTGTACCACTGATTAACCAATCACAAAAATATAAACACACACTGTAAAAATTCATCCAAAAAAAAAAAAAGAAATATGATGAGAAACCCAAATTTTTTCATTATCATCTCTCTCTCTCACGGGGGACATCAATCATGGTAACATGGTACTGATATTGCCCGGCAGGGTTATGGACTTGTGGTTATGTAGGGCCACATTAGTTAATGGGCTTTCATAATACTGGGCTTACTCAAAAGGGAAGCATAAAGTTACAAGATATGTTAAAAAAAAGTGCTGATCAGGCATGGAAATTATGAATCTGCGGCAAGTATAGCGTATAGATTTGTACCAACAGTAACTATACGGCTGGCAGTATATCAATTGTCTTTTTCCCTTCTAAGACTCAAGCTAAATTAACGGAGCAGTCAAATATTTCTGATTAAGAAAGTTAACTATTTTTTAATTGCATTTTGAATGATGCAAGTTTTGGTGGGATTTTTTTTCCGAGAGTTGGGCTTCAGGCAGCTACCTAAGTTTATCGTTATTGAACAGATATTCATTGCGGCCCAAGACAAGTTAAAACAGAAGTTAGAAAAAATTCATTTTTAATCAGATTTACTCTTTTTTAATTTTAAATTAAAAACTTTAATTTCTCGTTCCACCATTACATTTGGGCAAAAAAAAAAAAAAAAAAAAAGGGCTTAAATGGCTTCACGTGCAAATGAGAGGCAGCGTTAACGACTGTGACTTAAAGCATCGATCTTTGATCCTCACCGCCTTCTTCTACTTTCTTTTTTCTTTTTTCTTTTGTTTAATCAAAAATTCATTTGTAATAACGAATGTTTATGATTTTTCACTTTTATAAGATATTAATTTAATTTCACCGAATATTTTCAAAAAAAAATTGCAGCATATAATAATAAATAACGTTATGTGGGTGATATTGTTGCTGGAAATTAATGCATCCGGAAGATCAGAAAAATTTTGGATGTTTTTAGTTCATTCCCTCTTACTTTTATCTCTCAACCAATCGTAAAAATACAAATACATATCGTAAAAATTCAACAAAAAGAAATGCTATACGAGGAGAATATCCAAAAAAATTTCATTGTCTTTTCTCACATAAAAGAAACATGGTAAAGTTACGTTGCATGGCATGGTTATGATTATGTTTGTGAATTCGAGATGGGCCACATAATTCAATTGACATTGGGCTTTCATAATCTTGGGCTTATAAATTTTTTGGTTTGGACTAACATGAGCAGCCCACCGGGTACCCGGCTCTTTACAATTACTTTACAATTGATCTCTCTGAATCAATCTTCTTCGGTGTAACTTGTGAGGCAGAGTTTGGGAATTTTGGAAAAGAAGGTATCTAGACATCAAGTCTCTGATACAAATAAATAAGGTCAGTTTGGATTTCACTTTTTCCACTGCATTTATTTATCTATTTATTTAATGTTTTTTGAAGTTTTAGATTTCGATCTGGTAATGCGGAACTTGCATACTAATGGGTATTTTGTTGGCATTCTTTCGCACTTATAAATTATCAATTTTTGTAACACAAGTTGAATGCTTTTCAGTTAAATCTTGATGGGTTTGTTGGGATGTTGATGAGTTTATGAGATTATCTAATAAGCTACTCTCTGGCACTTTTTTTAAAAGATTTTTTGCTATATTTTCTTAATGCTATGTAATCTCTCACCCTTGTCATTGCGATGAATCTACTTGTTTTATGGCTAACTGGGTTATTCGATCTACTGTGAATGAGTGAGCTATATTTTTTGCAATATGTACATTGATACACTCTGTATCTGACGATCTCCATTGAATATTCTAACTAAAATACGTTCACGGGTTGTTCGGTCTATAGCATTTTGCTTCTTTACTGGTAGAACTCAACTATATAACACATGCTTTTTAGCATTCACATAGCAGGTGTCCTGTGTTGGACTCTCACATTCTTGAGATCATTGAATTTAGAAATCTCAAGTGATGTTGCTGGGGTTAGCGGAGATTACCAAGATGGTTATCTTATTTGAGTATGTTTCATACTTCTTTATATTGTTGTAGCCCATGAGGTTTTTAAAGGAGTACTTGTAGTGGTTTTCTTGAATTTTTAAGTTTCTATTCCATCTTGATATGAAGCTGTAGTGTGCAGAGAAACATTTTGACTTAATGTCCTTGCTGTTTTGTATTTTGAAAAAACATGGGCGGGAGTTATTCCATTCAGTTTGTTCTATTCTTTCATTTCTTCCGTGTACTTAGTCATGAAGGCGATGAGGAGGTACTCTTTGAAATTGAAGCTGTTTGAAAGTTGTCTAATTTGGTAATGATCATCATTCAGGAAATGGGTTTATGGACGCTGCTGGAAGGCTTTCTGCTTCTTGCAAATGCATTAGCAATAATAAATGAAGATCGTTTCCTTGCACCTAGGGGATGGAGCTTCTCAGAATTTTCTGTGGGGCGGACAAAGTCATTAAAGGGACAGATCATTGGTCTCATTTATGCAACCCAGTACATGAGAGTTCCTCTTATACTACTCAATGCCATATGCATTGTTGTGAAATTGGTATCTGGGTGATGCTTTACCAGGTAAGATCTCTGTAGAAACACATGACATGTCTATATCTAATGACTTAGTGTATTTTGGAATCCCATCCCTCTTTTTTAAATGGTAAAAGTGGATGTAGATAGCCTCCCTATTGGTCAGGATTTATTTTCTTCTGGATATGAAGTGGGTCTGAAAATAGTTCTATCATTGAGTTGTAACTTAAGTGAAAAAGAGGTTACAGAAGTGAAAATGGAATAATTTGTTGGCTGGAACTCAAATAGGCCATTGTTGTTGGATCTGGCGTCGGAAAACCTTTTTGCTGCCAAAGATCGTTGGGAGTTTAAAAGTAATGGAGCCTCATCTTGTTCTGGATAAGATTTCACATTAAATTCTGGTATCCAATGGATTTAGCTATTGCCATATATGCTTCCCTGTGATATTTGAACTGTGCATCAGAGTGAAAATTTTTAGACTACGGTTAGACATTTTACTTTAAACAAAACTAACTTCCAATTTAAGCTGGCTAGACACATGAAGATACGATAATAGCAAGGTAATAATAGCCTCCAAAGTCCAAACTGGGGTTAGAGTAAAGGACTGAGAGCAATATGATAATAGGAATACTTCCTGCAGAAGATAGCACCGCACACTCCTAGTTCCTGCCTGTCATTCTTCTTGGTCCTATTTTCAATGGTGAAATTATGGATTTCCTAGCTTCAGTTCCTTAGATTGATTTCGTAGCCTCCAAACTCATTTCAGGTTTCCATACAGCCAGAATCGTCTTTCTTCAGTTTGATTGGTATCATATGTTTTCTTTTGCTTGCATTTCTGTGTTCACTCCTCTATTGTTGCTTCTTCTTCTTCTTTTTTTTCTTTTAATAAAAGTTACACTGCACCTCATCCCTTTGCATCCTCAAATTAAATATATATATTATTGTTTTCTCATGCAGCACTAGTAACTGGCATGCTACAAACAAAATGTGAATTGTTTATCACGGAAACCAATTTTTGGTTGTGTAATTAATTGAATGTCCTTTTTCTCTTATCATTGTATCAAGTGCAGGTTTCTTATAATTGAATTACCAAATCTGGAGTCTCCCAGAAGTGCTTTTGCAAAACAGAAGAAGCATTCCTTTAAGAAAATTCTAGTAATTCTTTTAGTCTAGGTGTTGTCTTGTATAATGAGCCCCTGTGGAGGTTGTATTTTAGACTTTACTGACATTCTTTTGGTGTGAGATCGATAATCTGAAATTGGTACTGTTCATTTCTATTTTTTGTTTCGAAAATGGCTTTTGCTTCTGATTATTCACAATTACAGGGCTGTTTGCTTGTACATCAACTTTGATAGCTCTTAGCGATACTAAAAGTTTTGTGCTCTGAATTTGATGCCACGACATTCATTTTCTCGTATGCTGTCTATAAACTTTGATTGTTGAATAGCGTGGTCACTTCAGATTCAGCTTTTGCAATCATTAAGAGTTTTTTCACCTTACGGCGCATTAAAGATACTGCTAAATGTTTACATATCATTTGCACTTGTATGAATTTCTAAGTAAGCTTAAAACTATTTCCATTTCACTGCCAATCATAATTGTGGTGTGGGAACAGAGCGCTAATTCTTTTATGTGCGCCAGAGGAGTATAGATTTTTATTTAACAAGGTGCGCGCAAGTCTCCAAAAGTTTTGAAGATTCACAATGTCCATAGCATGTCACGAAAATCAAGAGTCTGGCTTGGTTGTTATTGGGAGCCTTGAGGTTTAGTTTTGACTAAGTGGCCCTACCATACGATAAATGGCAATTGGCAAGTGCGAGATTGTTCTTTTACGCATGCTTGATGTTAAGACTGACCGCTCTTAGGAGTTCTAATGCGAGGATTTGAATGGCTTTTTGACTTATACCAATTTTCATAATTAAAATTGAATTCTTTGGATTCAATGTTTATTTTTGCGCGAAACCCGACCTTCAAAGTCTTGTTATAAAAGCTAACGTCGAGGATTAGGATCCCCCTTTAGCTCTTTCAATATTCTCCCACTTCTGTTGTTACATTGTTCGCGAGGCATTACAAATTCATAAATTACTTCAATTCAAATTCTACACCCCTTAGAAGTAGGTCAATTTCAAACTTGATATACTAGTATCAAGTCCTGTTGACAAATTCAACGAGAGCCTTAAAATTCTTAGTAGAGGAACCATCAGATTCCACAGCCTTAAAAGCAAGTTTCTTAAGAGCACCAACATTCTCTCTCATTCTCTTCCCTTCCTCACTCGACAATACCTTTTTCAGAGCATTCACTGTTTCATCTTTTGTGAATTTCTCACCCTCAACCCCCACACCAATACCCCATGCTGTCTCGATGATCCGCTGGTTCAATGCTTGATCAGCAAAAACAGGCCGGCAGACCATTGGCACGCCGCCGGTAATTCCCTCAATGGTAGAGTTCCATCCGCAGTGAGTAACAAAAACACAAACTGAAGAATGTTCCAAGATTTTCAATTGAGGAGCCCATGGCACCACTTTCCCATAAGATTTTGTTCTTTCTAAGAACCCTTTTGGCAATTGTTTCTCGGCATTGCCTCTAAAGGACCAAAGAAAAGGAAACCCTATTGCCTCTAGGGCTTCAGCCAATGCTATAACCTCAGCTCGTGGTGGTGTGATCATGCTACCAAAACTGATGTAAATAACTGATGCATTTTCATGTTCATTCAGCCATAGCAGGCAGCCATGAGGATCAGAAACAGGTGGTGGAGATGTTAAAGTGGAAGGTCCAACGTTGAGAAATTTTCGGAATCTTGATTTGAGTGTTTCAACAACAATGGGGTCTAGTTCTTCATAGGAGTTTATTGCAACGACGGTTGCTTTTGGCAGTGTTTTTCCCATTTTGTCCAACATTATTGGGAAAGGTGAATCTAGGGCTCCGGAGATTATTCCTTCAGGTAAGTCCTTTGCGCGAATTGATGAAAATCCTGGGATGGATTCCAGGGTTTGATTTTCAGGTCCTGCATTTGAAAGTGGAAAAATGAAAAATCAATTAATTAAGTAATTAATCAACTTAATAATATTGATAATAAAAATAATAATCAACAACAACAATAAAACTCGATAAAAAGATCACCTAAAAATTTGTCAGATCAATAATACAACATAGCCTAATGTCGACCGATCAAATATATTAGCTTGAAAACGATTTTCTATATTAGGCAACGGTCTTTACCACCAGACCAATGACCCGGTTGTATTATAACCATGTAACTAATGAATGCAATAACAAAATTGAGTCTATGGTCATACTTACCATTAACTCCGATAATTTCCCGAATAATATCCGTGTCAACGTGAGCAAGCAGCGAACGGGGTCCGGCCGTCCAGTATGCGATCCACGGGACCCGCATCTCCTCGGCCATCTCCGCCGCAAACCAAAGGAAAGCATCGGTGATCAAGCAGCTGATCTCCAGACCCGTTTTCGCTACCGCCTTTTCCAAAGCTCTCACAAAATTCCCAGGTGTTGCCTTCAGGAAATGCTCCACTGGCTCCTGAGGGTTGCCCGTAAACCTGAACCCCTCGGGCAAGCCGGACTCAACATTGTAAGGCACTATCTTACAATCTTGAAGCTCATCTTTCTTCATAAACAATGAGCCGTTGGATTGTGCAGTGCTAAAGAAAGAAAAGGCGACCTCTTCCTCCAGCGCGGCCTCGGAGAGGCGCCGGACGAGGTCAAAGAGAGGACCTGCATGAGTTCCGAAAGGAAAAGCTAAAACAGCTACGTGTCTTCTCTGGGTGCGTCCGGCTGCTTCTGACATTTTGTGTTATTATTACCCGACGAGATATTTGATGTTTTCCCCTCTTGCTTGTGAAGATATTTAGCAAGAGAAGGAAGACGTTGGTAGCATTTATTGTTCATGATAATGGCTAGGTTTGTTAATCTTCATTAAATATTAGTTTCAACTCCTTGAGGAAAATCTGGCGCGTCAAGTAAATTAACGTGATTGCGAGCAAAGTTTTGAAAGATCGTGAGAATTTAGAAAATGGTTAATCAGGAGAAGTTCGGTAGCTTCTACCGTCCATGAAAATGGCCAAGTTTGTGAATGTTTGATTAGTGTCTAGCAAAATTGGAGGGAATTGAGGAAACCATCCATACATAGCATGATATTATTAGATTATTATAAACTGTCATGCCACCTTTAATATAAGGGAAAAGCGATACCTTAATTGTTATGTACGTGACAATGTTTCGCTAGATAGGAGTATGAATTTTTGCCATATATGTATTTTAAATTTTTGGCATATGTGTATTTTTAAATTCATTTTTCTTCCGAGTTGTGATTGATGAATTTAATATATATATATATATATGTATGTATGTATATGTGTCAAAAATTAATTGGATCAGAACAAGGATGATGACATGTCACCTATCATGCTCAAGTGGTACACGTCTATTGGATCGGCTTAATTTGCATGGTTGAAGCTTGGAATAATATTTAATTGTTTCCCGGGGATCTTGAAATCTGCAGCCAACGTGGATGCGTTTAGATCTTTTAGTTGTTTGTGGTTGTGGTAGATTCTTCACACCACCCCACCCCCCCTCTTTCTTTCTCTCTCTTACTGGCACATAGAATATTGAGGTTCAAATGCTTTCAGTCCCTGGAAAGGCATGCTGATTAAATGACAAATTTCAATTCTGATGTTGTTGTCACAGAAAATGCATTTCCTTCACATGATTTTCCTCATGTCTACATGGTCCACGGATGACTATTTCCTATGAATTTAATGTACCATTAACACTTTATCTTGATTGGTAAATATTTTTTATTGCTAGTAGTTTATCAAACCTATTCTTAATCAAGTTTATTATAGTGGATTATAAATTTATATCCTCACTAATATTTAGAAGAATATTTAATAAATTTATATTAATGGAGGATATATTCATTTATATTCAATTAATTTGAGTCCCGGCAATTCCTATAATTTTAAATCACTCTGAAATTTAAGAGTGCAAATGTTACCAATCAGTTATGAACGCATTAACTAACAATAAATATGTGCAGAGGATAGAGGGAGAAGTTTTAAAATATATCAAAGGTATTATGTCAGTCATACACAAACAAATGATATTATGATATTTGTACATTTATTTTTAAAAAATAATTATATATATGGTGGTTATATTAAATTTAGTTATATATGTTATACATATATTAATTAGTTATATCACCTCTAATATATTCTAATATTATTTGGTTAGAGGGTATAAAAGATGTGTAACTTACGGTGAGAAACTTTATCGATTATATAAATAAATATAGAAATATTTAGTAGTACTAGGTGGTGAGTCTAATCTAGCTACACTATATGAATCAATGTCTCTCTTCTGGAAGAATTTTGGAAAACTTTAAGACGTTGCTTCTTGGTACGTTTTCACTGCTGAAAAAGTTTAGGAAACCTTTTTAATTTCTCTACAATAAATTAAGGAAATTTTGATTAAAAATAAGTTTTATTGGCTTTGGTAGAGTTTTGGTATTGTTAATGTAAATTTTTGCTCAATGTACAACAATTTATCTATGTTCTGAATTTTCTTCCACAGTTTTGAACTTTTTTCTAAATTAAGTTTTGTGGCTTATTTTCTTCTTGAGGCAAGTGTTTTAAACCATATCTCTCCTTGTGATTAATTGTTCTGCATCAACCAAATAATTATCAAAAGGGGCTAACATGCCTGTTATAACCATCTAACGTTTAAGTCAATTCTTTTTACTCAATTTTTATAGAAAGAAAGTATAGAATGAGTTGGGCAGGTTTTTTGTACTCATTTTATGCCCTTTTTTTTTTTTACCTTTAAATGGGGGTCCTGGCCTTTATATATGCATCTTTGTGTCAATTGGAGACGTTAAATGACATTTTTCTTGTGACAAGTGTTATCAAAAACCTATGCATGGAGACATATATTCATTTGTGTCAATACTTATTTATGAAAAATATTCTTTAGACATTTGTCATATTTTTGGACCCTTGTCCTTTAATGGACTTGAGCTTGATTCAGCACTTATATTGGTTACTTATAAAAAAGATTGATTTTATAACATTTTGCCTACAATCCCTAGAATTTAATATTTGCCCATGGCGCATTTCGTAAAACGTCTATTTGCCAGTAGGCGTATTTCATAACATGTTTTGCCCGTAAGTACATTCTATAGAATACTTATTTGACCGTAAACGAATTCCGTAAAATATATATTTGCATAAACTCATTCCATAAAATATATATTTGTTCGTAGGCTTATTTCGTATAATGTTTATTTGCTTGTAAGTGCATTCCATAGAATACATATTTGCCCATAGGCATATTTGTTGTGCAAATTTTGTTGAACTCGCAAGCGCACGAATCTATTGTAGAATAGATTAATGGTGTTGAGTGTCGATCCCACGAGGAGGTGGATTTTAATTGTGTGTAGAATTAATTATGTAAATGGGTGGTTGGATTTGTGGAGAAATTGATTTAAAGGATGCTAGAATTTAAATGGGAATAGCGGAATTAAATTGAATTGGAAAATATTGAAATAAAGTACTTGGGTATCTGGATCTGTATCAACATGCATCATGCGCTAAATAATCCTTATTAATACCAATTAAATCATGAGGGGGGAATCCACACCTCATGAACCACGCTCTAATCAATATGGTGTTAAGGGCTTATCGTGCCAAATAATAATAACCTTATACTAGGGTGCTTAGGTAAAACTGGGCGATAACTAGACAAGATTATTATTATTTGTCGAAAAAAAAAACCTCCACAGAAATTAGAGGGGAAGAGAAAATAAATTTACCAAATAAAGCCCATGACACATGTTGAGACTTCACCTTCAACCCAAGCTTGAAAGAAAATTAGCCACTCATAATTGAACTAAGGGTAAAATGGGAATTTATTAAAATACATAGAAAATACAAGATGGAGAAGGAATTACAGAAAACTAAGCTCAAAAATGGATTCAGGGGTATCAAATTAGGGGGGGAGGCCCCCTTTTTATAGATACATTGAGTGAATCATGGCCATCGGATTAAATATAGTTTTGATGCACAGGATTGCGCCACGTCATCAAAGGATGAACGAACACGGTTTGAACACGGTTTGAACAAGAACGCGGTCTGAGCGATTGTCGTGAACGCGATATCCATGATCGATCGCACCGTACATGTGAATAGTACCGCGTGAACGATCTTATTTTTTCCTTTTATGCTCCTCTTAAGGTTTTCGACTGTCCTGAGTTCAAAAGTGACGTCCGTTTTGCTATTCAAAATCTAGTTCATTGTGAAATGACCATGATACCCCTAAAATACACAAAATACTTAATTAAAACAAAACATATATAATTAAATAACAAGGGACTTAAATAAATAAAATTAGAGATGTTAGTGAGATTTGAAGTGTAAAATGACGATTTTCTCTTTTATAAATATACACTTTCTAACACTCAACAATATTCCATAAAATGTGTATTTGTCCGTGGAAGCATTCCGTAGAATGTGCATTTACCCAAAAGCACATTTCAGAGAATGTATATTTGCCCACAGATGCACATTGTAAAATGTACATTTGCTCATATGCTCTTACTTAGAAATATTTTTTAAGTATGTAGGTCATTTTTTTTGTAAGGAAAGGATTTAGGTCTTTTTTTTGTAAAGAATGAACTTATGTTGTTCTTTATAAATAATAGACGTAGGTCATTCTCTGTAAAAAACGGATTAAGGTATTTCTTTGTTGAATCATGCCTTAGCATTTTGTTGAAAACTTGCTTTGTACGCATTTTACTTAGAAATGTTTTATAGCTCTTTAGGCGTTTATTAAGAAATATTTTATAAGTGCCTATGTCATAATTTGTAAGGAGTGGATCTATATCGTTCTTTATAAAAAATGAATCTAGGTAATTTTTTATAAAGAATCGACCTATATCATTACTTGTAAGTATAGGACCTAGTCGTTCTTTGTACAAAGTAAACGTAGGTTGTTTTTTTTTATATAAAGAATGGATCTAGGTTTTTTTTGTTGTTGTAAAGATTGGACTTAGGTCATTCTCTATAAAAACAGGCCTAGGTCTTTCTTTGTAAAATCATGCTTTTGACGTTTTATCGTATCTTGCATTTAGATACTTTACTTAAAATTATAAATACCTTTGTCAATCTTATAGAATGGACCTAAATTATTTCATATAAAATACTTTTATTGGGGTTATATTTTTTGTGAATCTTAAGCGTTTCATAATTTGGTCTAACGGCACATTTATTTGCAATAAGAGTTAATGATTCTATATTATGTATTAATGAGAAGGGAAAAGGAAAAATAGAAAAACCACCTTCACTTGAGAACTCCAATTAGCCTCCAACAGTTCTTTAATGCTCATCTTGTTGAGGGATATCTCTTCCTCAAAAAGTAATCTTATTCACATTCAAACTTTCAATAACTTGCACAACTTTGGAGATGGTAGAAAATCTTTCAATTAATAATGCTAAATAATCTATTTGAAGATTTATATACATTTTGCTTGCACTTGTGGCAGAGAAACTAACCTCACTTGTTTAGAGTAAATGTAAACTAAAACAAAACTTGAACAATATCCAAATTTGTGTATAATATTAAGATAGTCACATCACATTTGAAAATGTTAATTAACGGGATCTAAATAAAATAATCACCTTGGAATTTTTTAATGGTTGTAGAAGTTACTATCACAATACAGGGACTGTCGTATTTCTTCTACAAGTTTGGATCAAACATTTCCCCCAACTTTCCCTATAAAGTATTCTTTATTGTCAGCGAGCTATCCATAAAAATTAATAAAAGTTAATAATGTAAAGAGAAAAACTCATTATAAGGACGTCGTATTTTCATTAAATTCGAAAGTCTCGAATTACATTATTATATAGTTGGTTACTTTTTTTAATTCCAAATCACCAATATTTTTATTCCCTATTTCATTATGAATATTACCACTTGACTTTTTTATTTGTGTTTATGAAGAGGTGGGGTGTGAGGAAAAGAAAAAAAAATATTTTTCTTAAGAATTAGAACAAATAATTAGGCAACAATTCAGGGAATTGAGGTTGTTCATTTTACATTTCAATTGGATTTAGAGTGATTTTCATTAATTTTTTTCTTTTATATTAATTATTTTAACTGCCAAGTATTGTTGTTTATTCTATTGCATCTATAAGAAGATGATTGGACTGCCTAGAACATATTTTCAAATTAATTTTTCTTGTGAGTATGTTGAATAATTTCTAAGGCCTATACCATTTTTCATTGTACTTTTAACGGTTTTTCTTCAACAAATATTGGATGTATTCATTGAAAAAGAAAATTAAAAATTAGGTAATAACTAATAAGATTAGTGAAGTCAAACTGTCGATCAATTCTTATGATAAAACAATAACTAAAAAAATATATAATTATAGTTTTCTTGATTATATTCAACTTACTAATATGTTAGAATTTTTATATTTTTTTTCTAACCAGCTCTAATGATCTTAATATCACCCATACTACATAAACTTCCGACAACATCTGTAAGATCGTGGAAAAATAACATAAACATGTTAAAATATAAGGATCAATAATTTCTAATATACACTTAAAGATTAACAAACATTAATAATTAAAATAAGAGAAATTATCCACCGTCCACCCGTTTTGTCCAACTTTTTCAAAACTATACAATTCTTTTTTTTTTTTTAGAATCCACCTGAAGTTACATTTCTTTTCATTTTTCCACTTCCGTTTAGACACTGTTAAGAAAGCTAACGGAATATTGTTTAAATGACTTTTTTACCCTCAAATGTAAAGATAATTTATCCAAGGACCACCTGTTTTTTCATATTTTTTCAGAAATACACAATTCTTAATTTTTTTTTTTGCTGAACTCCACGTGAAGTTATATTGTTTTGCACCTATCTACCACTGTGTCATTGTGAAATGACGATTTTACCATTATGATGTTAGCAAAGTTATAACGGTCTCCAAACGGAAGTGGAAAAGTGAAAAGAAATGTAATTTCAGGTGGATTCTAGTAAAAAAAAAATTGTGTATTTTTGAAAAATGGTGAAAAAACAGGTGAACGGTGGATAATTTCCCTTAAAATAAATACCTGAGGGGATTGTATTATCATTCACACATAAATCAATTAAATTCGGAGATGCAAATTAGAATCCATTGGTCGGAATCTTAACAATTTATTCTTCTAACCTCTTAAGCGAAGTTATAATCAGGAAAATAATCTTATACTGATTTGAAAGCAGTCTGTACTCGCCTGTAGTTGAAACAACTTTCAAATTCTTAACACTGTAAAAAGAACCCTCACTCAACATGTACCTAAACTTTATCACTAAATTTTTCCTGATTGTTGCATGCATTAGATTTTCCTATGAAAAAAAAAATGCTACATTAAGTGTAAAACAATTGGGAAAAAAAAAGATAATTAGAGAAAATA
Source organism: Atalantia buxifolia (assembly GCA_030444775.1). NCBI lineage: Eukaryota > Viridiplantae > Streptophyta > Magnoliopsida > Sapindales > Rutaceae > Atalantia > Atalantia buxifolia. Next base: position 20,237,888 of record CM059834.1, on the reverse strand, counting down.
ATAGGAGAATGAATTTTTTATACATCATTTTCATCAATAAAAATCATGTTCACATTAATCAATTCTCCATTCTTCTCGATATTAATAGACTCCCACATTCTACAAAATCTAACCCTTGTTATCCAACTATCTCCATCATTGTTCAACTCATGAAGAAAAGAGTATTTTATGAAGTACACAATACTAAAAATTCAAATAAGTCAAACAATAAACAAACAAGAATCTTTCTTAAGAGGATGTTGGTTGAATAATAAAAAAAAATTTCAAACATAACAAATCTTAAATACTTAGTGTTTAAAGAGTTTGAAGAAGTCAAAAGACGCTAAGTAAAAGGTTGCATAATTAAATATGAGATTATGCCATTAACCTTAGGCCCTGATAGTGGCATTGTTGAAGAAAGATGAAAGAGCCTTTGTTCTTATATTAATTAGTTGATTGATGTATTTTAAGCCATGAAGGTTTAATTGCTGGCATAATAAAAGAAATGAATGTTTCTAAGGCTTATAATTAATTATTTTAATGGTTACCTATTGTTGAATATATTAGATAATAGAAAATATAAAAAGATGAGGAACGGTGATACCACATTAACTCTTTTAATCTCAGCTTTATATATATATATATATATTAAGTTTAACTAATATTTTGATTAGCATGTACATACAAATTTATTCAATTCAACAATAATTTTATTAAAACAAAAAATTTGTCAGTATTGGTTAAACTATAATTATAGTATCCTAAGGATAGATTTTATTTCACAGTTAAGCATCGTTAGATAATGAGAATTTCTTCAGTACTTTTGTTACGTTAATTGTAAGATAGGTTAAAGAATCTACGCTAGATCGTATTGATTTATGCAAAACAGAGCAAACTAAAGTAAATAAGAAAAGAGTTCTGCTATTTATCCCGGGTCAAACCTCGAAGCCAATAAACGACGCCGTTTCAATGCCCTTTTTTTTTAAAAAAAAAAACTTTCATTCTCCCTAAAACGACATCGTTTTAGCTTGGTTGACAGGTTAAGGCAGCAACGACAGCCCCAAATTGCTCAATTGGGTCTGTTCATACTTCATAATGCGGGAAAACTGGAAAAGAATTCTTCAACAAGAAAGAAGCTCAAATGATATAAAAATTTCTACATCCTTCTGGGTTTCTGAAACCTCTCCGAAAAACTTAAAAACCATAAAAGAAAATCAGACAAAGTTAAATAAAAAAATCTGCTGAAGAACTTCACAAAATTTACAGGTTCCGCTTTGACTACTGTGACTGTTCTTCCTTCTAAGAATAGTGATACTACATTTTGATTATAGTTGTTGTACTATGCTTCCAAGAATTTATTTGTCCATAAGTTTCACCTATGATCTGCTTGGGGATTTCAGATGGTTCTCTTAGCCCAAGCACTTTTTGCATAGAGTGAGAAAAACCCAGATAAAATAGACATGATTGACAATAAGAATAATTGTGCTTAATTGAAAAAAGTGTGATGGAACCCTGTGTGATGGTGGCTGCCAGGCTGATGGCGGCTGCCGGTGGTGGTGGGTGCCGATGGTTGGGTATGCGTGATGGTGGCTGCCAGTTGTGAAACGAAGGGGAAGAAAACATTGGTTTTACAGAGAAATAGAAGGAGAATGACTGTGGTGAGAGTAAGACGAAGAGGAGAGAAAGCAATTTGGGGATGTCGTCGCCGCCTTACCCGAGCTAAAACGACGTCGTTTTAAGGAGAATGAAATGGGAAAAAAAAAGGGGGGATTGAAACGGCTTCGTTTATTGGCTCGGGGTTTGACCCTGGGTTGGACTCGGGGGTAAATAGCATTTTCGATAAAAAAAAAAAAAAATGGCAAAACATAATTTTATAGAAGCCGCTCCGTTGATTGAGGTGGTAATATACATTGCATCTCCGTCGATTAAGGATGCGGCCTTTTTCATAATAAATTCCGGGATTTCGCCGATATCATTGTTGAATAAAGACATATTCTACTCTCTAACTTTGACTTCTGACCCCCCAAAAAAAAAAAAAGGGGAAAATCATCTTCTTACTCGTTCATTCACATTATTTCTTGAGATGATCGATTTCAGGTCTTAATTTCATTTATTGACAATTTAGTTCAATTTACTTATATTTTTTTTTATCGGGGGCGGCACAGCCTATTTCTGTCGCATACAATCTATGAATATTGTTTACATTTTACCTGAATTTGCAGTTTTAGAAATTAAGGACCTCTCTTTTTAATTGTGTAAGGAAATAATACAATAATCTGTCATATCAAAATTAGCTTCGAAAGGATCAGAACAGGTGCCCATGATTTTTGGTTGACAATTGTAAAGTTGGATGTGGAATTTAGAAAGATTCCGAGCTTTTTTCTTATTTAAAAAAAAAAAGAAATTGGGATTATTTTATGCCAGCATGGAATTTAGAGAATAAATTTGTCAATGACACAGCGTTTCAAAAAGAATAATTGATGATTTGCACGTGTAATTTTAAAAATATATAAACGCCATAGTTATTTTGGAACATAATCACACACAATAAAGTGATAAATAATAAAAAATATATTATAATTTTAATCGTGTAGTTATAAAAAAAATATTCGATCTTATAACAGTTTCAATATACCCGGACCCATACATAAAACACACTTTAAGAATGATACAAATTTATTTTTACTTAGTAATTATTTTTAATGTTGTTAGAACACTCAAGAGATATTTTTATATTGACAGTTGTACTATAGTATCTATAATTTTTAGTACATATTTGGTGTCACTTATCTAATATTATAAGTGTTTGTTTAATGTCATAAGCTCTTTTCACTTTTTTTAATTGTTATTTAGATTCTTTTGAGTAGAAATTTTAGAGATTTAAATGAACTACTTTATCTCCACTACTAAAAGCTTAAATTTTAATGTCAGCTTAGTATAATTTATCAAATAGTCATAAGTGTTTATTTAGTCTCTTAAGCTTTTATTCAAAATTTTTGTTGTTGTTTTTTCTTTTCTTCCCCACATGGCTTTTGAAAATTAAATACTCTATTTTGTCTCTACTAATAAAAACTTAAATTTTGAAATTTTGAAAGAAGTGGTTAAAAAATTTTTTTAAATGTTAAAATATCTTAAATATCATCTACTTATTTGATATTTTTATTTTATTCTTTTTATAACATAATTTAAAAAAACTTGACATTTAAAGTAATTTTATATTTTTAATAAAAAATCTTATGATCCAATTGAATTTCACATAAGCTAAGATTTTTATTATTCAGTTTCAAAGCTCTGAGAAGGTCCAAAATTATTAAACTATCGAATTGGATATTCAGGCCTCTATGTCCTCCTATTTTCAACACTGCCAATCCAAACTAGCGTCTCTATGTGTGTCATCCTTTATCTATATTGAAATACATGGCAAGAAAGGGCCATCCCTAATATGATCCTTTGACCATAATTTCAAATTAATTTAGCTTTTAGAATTCTTTTAACATGTCTCCTAAGAATAAATGTTATAATGGTATTATCATGTTCAATAATATCATACATAAAAACTTACGATATAATATTACTTTCAAAATCTCAAAAAATGTGGTTTTGTCATAATAATTGTGTGTCAAGTGATTAAAATCTTATCTTTTTATTTTATTGTTACATTAAGATTTATATAATATCCAACTATTTGTCATATTAGTTTGGATATAAATTTTCTATCCTAAATTTGTAAATGCAAAGAGTCGTCATTTTACAATAACTCTAAATGATTGTACCACTGCATTCCATTTTTTTTAATGAACAAAACACTGAGATAAGGAACAAAAAATTTGAGATGTTGTCCACTTAGTCGAATGTATTTTATTCTTATTGAATATTTATTTGAAGAAAAAGATAACAATTACACTTTAAATAATTTTTACTGTTACTATTTTAAAACCTATAGCGTTAATGTGTTTTCTGTTGGATAACAAGTATTACTAACTACTCCGATCCCCCCCCCAAATTTAGTAAAGTTAATTATATGAAGAGATGATGAATGATTTTCATCTTCTCCGTTTCTTGCGGCGGATGAATGAAAATAAAAACTTAAAGATAAGGCCAACACTAGATATGGAATATTAATTAGAAATTAGTTTTAATTAGCTCGAAAACTTTGTCGCCCCTCAAAACAAATGCGGCAATCATTATCGAACATGGATGCCACCTCATAGTTGACACTTTATACCCTCTTCCAAAACCAACTACTACCAAAATTTCAACAGCAACAATAATTATAAATGCAATGCCACATTAATTGAAATTAAAATCACAACACAGTATTCACCAACACACGTCTCCAAAATGAGCGCATTAATCCTTGCCACCGTCGGCGTCTTGCTGCTGCTCATTTCAAGCAGCAATGCTAGCAGCAACACTAATTACTGGAGCTTAGCAAATCAGTTCCTGGTGCCGCAGAATGCAGCTCGTTACGCTCTTAGGATGAGGCCAATGCAATGGGACCCCAAGCTGGCGAGATATGCACAACAATATGCAAACAAGAGGAGGTATGATTGTGAGTTGAAGCATTCTAATGGACCTTATGGGGAGAACATATTTTGGGGCAGCGGCAACGGGTGGACGCCGGCGCAGGCGGTCATGGCGTGGATTTCGGAGAAGAAGTCGTATGATTATTGGTCGAATTCATGCTCCGGCGGGCAGCAATGTGGGCATTATACACAGATTGTGTGGAGCAGAACAAGGAGAGTTGGATGCGCCAAAGTGACTTGTTTTGGTGGAAGAGGTGTTTTCATAACTTGCAATTACGATCCTCCTGGTAATTATATTGGAGAAAGGCCTTATTAGTTATCTAAATTGATTTTCCATGATTTTTCAAGAAATTTTGTGCGTGTCCCTTTCTTTTTTTGGGATTGTGTTTTTTGCCAATGGAAAAATAGAACATGGGCTACTAGTGTGTCTTGATGTACAAAGTCTTTAAGAGACTTTATTTTTCTTTATTCATGTTTTTGCACTATTAATATTGTAAAATAAAACAAAAGTAATTATAAAAAAAGGGCAAAGCTTAATTATGCCTTCGAATTTTATATATACTGTCAACTGTCGACTGTCATTGTTAGTAAGCTCTCTTGAAGTGTATGTATGTCTGTATACGTATTCTTTATTAATTTCGGCCAACTAATTAAGGGAAAGTGACTCACTTTCTTTTTTTGGCCAATTTTTTTAGTAAAAAAATAATTTTGAATTATATGTGCATACTTGGGCGTGATATTGTGTGCTTTCGATTCGGTTTCGGCTAATTTTTTAGACCATTCACTTAAGCTTATAGTTGCAGGCTTCTTCCTCTCGTTTTGTTTTGCTTCGCTTAATTTTTTTTTTCTTTTTCTTTTTGAGTGATGGATTACATATATTTTTCATCCAGTGCAATGCTTATTTGTTTCTATCTTTCTATCGCATATCATGAAATGTGTTCCAAAAGATAGTGCCTCTTGCATGCTGAAATATTATTAACACCTTGAAAGGAAGGAGGAGGTATATAGACAAAATGATTACGCCACTCAACGAAAAAAGGTATATGGGTTCCAGCCTTACATGGAAAATCCATAATTAAATTTGTCAAAATTGTTATAAATTCTGTCATTATGAGGGAAAAAGGGGAAAATAAAATTTCTTCTATCTGTGTTCTCTACTGCTGATTACTATTAATTAAAATCCATTTAATTTTAATTTCTTTTAATTGTAAAAATTAGTTTATATTTTAATTCGATCCTTGTTAGATTGGATTAAATTCTGAAAAAAAATCGTTAACTATAAAAATACTTTATTTCTGCAAATAAATAAGGGTTACTTAAGATTTTGGTTATATATATATATATATATATATATTGATAAACGGATGAACGCTACAACGTAAAGAGGGCCTCCGGCAAGACCATAATGGAGACACTATAACCTCATGTTATGAAAAATTACATGCCAAACCTAAAATAAAAGTAACAATTGGTAAAATTTCAATTCAGTTGCTCATTTTTCCTAGAACTTTTTTTTGGCTAGTCCTGTTGTCACAGGCTAGCTCGAATAGCTTTCTGCTCTGGAGCGACCTTATGTAATCATTTATTTGTAATACTTTGCCTTTATCTTAAGGAGCTGCTTAATCAGTTATAGAAAACAATAAGATACAGTAGATTTTAAAACGTACATAATAACTAGCACGGTTACTCTCTACAGTTGATTAATGATTACTAACAAAATGATAATTATAAAAGTAGAACTCTTACTGATAGTAAAGATAGTCGAATACAGAGACCATCATACTTGCTACTTTCGCTAACATTTTAATTTCCATAAGAACAATATACTTGATTATTATAAAATACATGCTAATTAAACCTAAATATTTAATTACACCAAACACCATGATACAATGTCATGTGTCCACAGATATATATATCCCCAATTCATATATGGTACCAATACAAGACATCAATACGGCCTTTCACCAACATAATTACCAACAGGGTCATAGTTGCAAGTCATAAACACATCACCATTGTCACAAACAACACGAGCACATCCCATTCTCCTCGTATTCTTCCAGACAATCTGCGTATAATGCCCGCACTGCTGCCCCTCTTGGCACGTATTCGTGGCGTACGTATAGTACTTCTCTTCCCCGGCCCATACACTCACTGCGTCCCTCGGCGTCCACGTCGACCCGCTGCCCCAAAATATGTTCTCGCCAAGCTTGAAATTGTCCTCCGGGAACGAATGCTGCAATTTGCAATCCGCTTTCCTTTGGTTCGCCCACCACCTGGCGTATTTCTCTAAGTCATAGTCCCACATCAACGGTAGCTCCCATTTCTTGGCCCTAACTAAGTTGTGATCAAACAAGAACTGAAGTGCCTCACCTATGCAACCCCAGCATAGTTGCTTGGAGACCTTGTATATGGTTGCGTTGTCGTTGTCCGGGCTTAAACGGTGCGTCTCAGGTTGAGAAGTGACCAACAGAGTGTTAGTGGTGATGGTGAAGAGAATAATAATCTTGCAGAGAGGCTGCAATTGGGGCTTCATTTTGGTGTCTGTGGCACAAAATTTCAAGGAGTGATCTATTCTATTCGACCGTTGTATATGTGTGTGTGTGTGGGTGCGTGTGAAGATATATATGGTGGTGGGGCTACAAAATAAAGACCAAATGCCACTAATTTCTGTGAATTGCAAGCTCCAATGAGTGCAGAGAGTTGAGTTATTTTAGCTTGGTGTGAATTGGAGAGTGTTGTCTTTTTGCATGGCGTAGTTGAATGATTGAATTTTGAAGCTGTCTCGTGAGTTGGACCAGCTGGTTTATGTTGCGCCCGTGAACCCTAAATAGGACAATTGTGGCCGGAATGGATCATTCCAGATTGAACGTGTCGTCATTTTATTCGACACGAGTAAGACTAAAACCAAAATAGAGTTAAAAATGTAAAAGACAAAAAAGAACCTAAATCATACATGTGATTGACATAACATGTCACCAAATAATTTAGTGCTTCAATGTTACTAATTTTATGTGCTACATTATCAGGTTATTTTAATACTAGCATTGACCCGTTATTTACGGTGTATTTACCTTTAAAATTGGGGAATGAGGTTCTAAAATCTAACTCATTGAAGTTGTTTACTTACAAAAATAAAAGGGAGAATGAAAATAAAAAAAATTGAATCCCACGTAAAATTAAAAATTAAATTTTTAGTCTTTGAAAACACTATCTTACCATCACCTAAATTTACTAATTTCACTTTTATAATAATAATAATTTACTTATTATCGTTATTATTATTAACAATAATTTTTTAACAATAATTGTAATAATTAATAATCAAAATAACAACAATTAACTAATGACATTTTAATAATTTAAAATGTTACTTGATGATTTTACGACAAAAGAAATAACTAAACTTATCAATGGAAAATTAAAAATACAGTTCATTCTTATTTTAATTCCTACAATAAACAATCTATTCCAACCGATTTCAATTATCAATTGGTACACACATCATCAACTTTTGTCTATTTTAATTAGGACAAAGGTTTCAAAAGTTTACATCTTCTCGAAAAAATTAAATCTTACATATTTTCATGATAAAAACACGGGAGCCGCTACCTTACGATTAACGTAAGATGCGCTCCCCTCACAGCAGTGGGAGCTGTGCAGTAATGGGACCCACTGCTGTGAGGGGAGCGTACCTTACGTTAAACGTAAGGTAGACAAACCCTAAAAACATATATCATAATAAATAACTTTCACCTCTTTCCACCAGAATTTAGATTTTTCACAAAATTGCATCTCCTTTTCTCTGCTAAGTAAGGCAACTCCTTCTCTTCCCTAATCTTCAACTTAACTTGGGCTTTTGAAAAGTGGCATCTTGTGTTAATTTTGCAGACATTGCAATTAATAGAAAGAGCCAAAAACGAAAACGCAAAAGCTTCAAGCACGATAGCATTAATCTAACATCATCTTACAAACATATAGTCAAAGAAATCAATCTTGCATGTCTTTGAACCGCTTGGAAAAGTCGGAATTTGTTTTTGGAGCTTTAAAATTTTCTTGTGGTTACAAACCCAAAGAACCAATTGAAAATTTTTCTGAGACTTGCACTATTTTTCAACAAACAACAGGGCACACTCTCCGGCGCAGCCCACTAAACGTATCCAAAACTAATGTCTCCTAATAGCAAAGGAAACCATTAATGAGCCTAATGCAACACGAAGAATCAAACATTTTAGTAATAGCATCAAACAAATTGATTCAGGTAGTACGGCGCATACGATTATGAACAAAGTATTTTTTGACAAAGCCGCATCTTGTCCAAGATAAGAACTTCCAAATTGGGGGAGTTCTTGAGAAAGGTTGATAACAATTTCCAAATGTTGGCAGAGAATTACTCGCACCATCGAATCGGGCAACAGTGAGTTCTAGAATTTCCATTGTGCCTGAATCATCAAATTAAAATGTTGTAGTTACTCAAGACAGAAGAATTGTATTTAATTACTTAGATATTGCCTATATTATTCAGAAATTACTTAGATATTGCCTATATTATTTCTAACCTAAAACATCCAAATTCACGTGTATAGAAGTAGGACCAAATCCAACAATGGGATTAAACAAAGTAATTGACTATTTCTAAGTCATTCTCACCTTCACATTGGATTCTCTTGATACGGAACAACAAACAATGAGGCACACACTGTGGTCCAATCCATTCAACTTTTTGATATAGAAAACCAATATCAATCTACCGATCGTAAATTAAGAAAAATTAATGAATACCAGAAACATCAAATGAAATATCATTTGGTTCAAAAAGTTCATCTTCATCACATCTAAGTCAGGCAAACTATTCATTCTCTCATTGCGAATACATAGATATTGGCTATATTTCCTCTTCACAAAAACATCCATAGTTATGTACAACATATAAACAGAACCAATTGCAACAAAGATATTCAACAAAAATTCCAACCTGAGAACACAATATTACCAACTTAACTACAAAACTTTCTAGGAGAAAACATAACACAACTATTTCAACAAGAAAACAAGTCCAAAAATCAAATTCATTTTTTTTTCTCAAGACAAAGATATGGATGCAGTCTAATTTAGATAGGAACCAATCGTAGACAAAAATTTTGATTCTCTTTACATGAAATAAAGATCTGTAGTTCAATCCAATAAGTTATTTAAGCAACACAGATATTGATGTCCTGAATGCAAGCAAGAACAAGTGTCAAAAACAACAAATTAACTAACATGTGGTTAGGTACATCGAGAAGCTTAATTTGTCGACCATATTAATAAGTCTATTATCTTAATAAAATTGCAAAGATTAGGGGACTGCCGCAAATTAAGAGTTGCTAAAACTTCTAAAAGGAGGTTGTTCACAATAAATTCCTTTGCCTCCAGCTGTCAACTTTTATTGGTAAATTGAGTACCTCAAATCAATTTATAAGTTGACTTCTCTATGATTTAAAAATTATATTTATTATATAATATTAACTTTTATTTTATAGTTATAGGATTTTTTTTTCATTCTCAAACAGGGTCTTACATCTATAAATTTAGATTTAGAAATATCAAATACCAAATTGTGCAAGGAAAGGAGGGCCTCATGATTTTGATCACTTCAAATTCATCCGATATAATTTGAAGGGCACACTAATGTCCAATGTGAAATCATTAGTTTGAATTATATAGCATAAGTGAGGATTATTTATGGTTATTTCTGAAAATATTATACCGAAGGAGAAAAAATCAAAATCACTTTCACGCAGAAGGATATTTGTTGAATAAAAATAGGTGTGTTTAGAAGTGAATGAGCTACTTGTGTAATGTTAATGGAGTACACTTGAGATAGAGGGGTTTTGTAAAGATTTCGAAGGGGCGTCAAAAAGTCTCGGTCAACAAAATAGAAAAAGGATTAGGATTAGGCTTAGGCTTCTTTTACGGCCCAATGATCAACTAATTGATAAGAGCCCCGTGTTAGTTGGTTGTTACTTGTAAGGGCCTCCGGGGGAAAAAAACTTTTTTCATTTCATCCATATTTTTTTAATAATATTTTTAAATATTTTTTTATTAACTCATTATTAATGTAAAATTATTAATTAATAATTTATTATTTTTTAAATAAAATCAACGATAATATAATTTTATATAGTCATTAAATAATTATCATAAAAAATAAATTATAATTAATATAATATTTTTAAATTATTAAAAAAAATTAAAAATATTATTAATTTTTATATATTAACATATATACTGAATATTTTCTTTATATTCAACGCATCACGTGCTTTTTAAATCACGTTTGACAAAAAGAGGTCGTCCAGTCGATAAATTCATTTCATTTCCACCAATATCCTGCGCTGTTTCCAGTTTCACACTGTAACCGTTATTTGTTGATTACTTCACCCTCTAAATTTCCGCTTAGGAGAAGCCAATTATCCAAGTCAGAAGAGGACTCGTTTACGAGTTACGAGTGATGACTCTCTCTCGGCGACTACTCAACTGTTTCCTCCTCAACCTCTAAAAGACTAAAACAAAAAACAAAACGTCACATGCTCGACCCCGGGCCTTTCTCCATTTCGAATAAAAACAAACTAAACTTTCTGTTCACAATTATTTCTCTACGGATTCTCCCTCCAATTCCTCCCGCATGATCGCCGCCAATTTTTCTCCAATCCAGACAGCCCCCCCGATCTCGAATCTCAATCCTCCGTTTAATCTTCAATTACTCTCCTCCTTTCTATCGCGACGTAGGAAGAAAATAAACGGCGCCGTTCTGATTTCGGTGGATCGAAGTGAGATGGATTGGATTCGAAGATTTACTGTCGGCTGCTTCAGCGATCGCCGTTCGAATAAAGGCTTCAAAATGGAGGCCGACAGCGGCGGCTTAGACGTTTTCAGTACCTCCGCCAAGCCTCCACCTGAGCATCTTATTATTATGGTTAATGGACTCGTTGGCAGGTTAGTGGACTAATTAGTTATTACGCTGCGTTTTGGTTTTTTATCGTTTAAAAGCGCTTCCGAGTCAAAGTGATTTCTGTCAAAAAGCACATGGATAGCTAGTTTTCAGCGTCCTTAGAAAAGTGTAACATAAACTCTTTTAAATGCACTAGAAGTGCTTTTCTATAGAGCAGCTATCTATTATTTTTCTAAAATGCAATTCAATTTCTTTTTACTTCTACAAGTGTGAAGGTAACACAAAAAAACAAGCTTTTCTCTGTTGCAAGTGCTTTTGACATCAAAAGTACTGCAAAAGCACCCTAATTCAACTGTTTTTTTTTTTGTTTTTATTTGTGTAATTAATACCGGTTTTGTTTTGCTAAATTAATTGCTCTTTCTCTATGTTCAGTGCTGCAGATTGGAGATTTGCTGCGGAGCAGTTTGTGAAGAAGGTTCCTGATAAAGTAATTGTGCACCGTGAGTGCTCTCAATGTCTCAGATGATTTTTACAGTGATTTTTAATATTCATTTTAAGTATGAGTGTCCTTTTATTATCGTACTTTGAACATCTTAATGAATATTAAGTTCATGCTCGGTTGATTATTATAAAAAATTAACATGGAGTTGGATGGGAAAAACATGAATTCAGTTAGGTTATTTCAGGTTACTTGATTATATGTTACCGTACGATATTAGTGTTTAGTTATAGTATTACAAATATTTAATGGTCAAGATCTAATGTTTTAAGCATTCATATTGTTTTTGAGTGATAGCCATCAAACTTTAAACATCAAACGTTATGTTTGATTGTCAGTAATTCTAGTCATTGGCTTTATAAGTTCCTGCTAAAACGTAGAGAAGGACACCAAAATGGTGACAGTGGTCTCGGGGTTGACAATTGCTTTTGTGCAGAAGCCCCAAAAAGTGGATCTCTAACTTCTTTGTTTCTTTGTTTAGCACACAATCTATTCACCATGCTGTAACCAATGCATGGGAACTGACAGCTCAAATTGAAATTTGACTATCATTTTATCATCAAATTGAGAAATTGGGCTGAAATTATCTAAATTTGAGCTTTTGAGATAAAAAGCTTCCTTCTTTGATATACTTTTATCAAACAAATCGAAGAATCAGGAAAAAGATACTTGGAAAGCAGTTTAATTTGGGTTAATAAGTAGAAGATCTTTCTATCACTGCCTCTTCAAATTCTAGCATAAGGTCAGTGACTTGGACAAAGCTAGATTGAAGAGAATTTGTTTATTAGAAAAATGAATCTAGTTATGCTTATCTGGTCTTTGATCAACTAAGTTAAAAGCCAATTTAATTTCACTGCTGAACTTTTAATGTTCATTTGTCTGTGAATGGTGCCAAAATTTTGTGTAACTCCACATTCTGATTTCTGATAGTGATTGTCTTAATGGCTGCTGGCTGCAATATGCTGATTTCTTTCTTGAGAAGTAAGCATAATGATTATTATTGTTTATATATATAATGAGCAGGCAGTGAATGCAACTCTTCAAAATTGACATTTGATGGCGTAGATTTTATGGGTGAAAGGCTAGCTGCTGAGGTATTCGGTAATAACAGTTTGATCTTTTATCCGTAATGCACACTTAATTTGTTGAAATCTTTTTGTCCAAAAAACTCATGGAACTTTTTATTTATGTAATTAGTAAGTTCTAGATGCCTTACAAGATATTTCATATTTATGTGAGTTTTGCGTTCCTGATTAATAACTAATGCAGGTACTAGCTGTAGTTAAACGTAGGCCTGAGGTGCAAAAGATATCGTTTGTGGCTCATTCATTAGGGGGTCTTATTGCAAGATATGCAATTGGGAGACTGTATGAGCATTCTCCAGGGCACAGTCCCACAGGTATTCCTAAGGTGGCAGGTATTCCTACGATTGCCACAACAGAAGAGCATCGGAATGATTCCGTGCAATCTCTTGAGCATCCTTGCAAAGCTAGAATTGCTGGATTGGAGCCCATGAACTTCGTAACATTTGCAACTCCTCATCTTGGTTCGAAGGGACACAAACAGGTCGATATTGCATGACCTTACATGCTATCTATTTTGGAATTCTGTGCTTGCTTTTCTTTTTTTGTTACATTAAGGTTTTAATTATTGATCATATAATGATGTTGGAATTCTGGTCCATCTAAGATGCTTAAAACCATGCGGGAAAGAGTTGTCATTTTTTTTTCTTGTAGTTTATATCATTGCCTCTGAAATCATCACTTTGTGACTTCTAGTGGTACGATGATAAGAGAAAGACATCGAGTCAACCAGTAGCACTACCTTGAAGGGTTTCCCATTTTTGTTAGTCTAGTGCTGTATCTTAAGTGATTTCATGCATGTTCATGTTAGTGCTATTTTATTCTTTTGTATCCAGGAAGATGCAATTCTAGAAAGCTGTTTTGACAATTCTTTGTCTTGTTTTTTGGCCTCAGCTTCCAATTCTGTGTGGTCTACCATTTCTTGAGAGAAGAGCATCTCAAACAGCTCACTTGGTTGCTGGGAGGACTGGGAAGCATCTATTCCTCAACGATCATGATGATGGAAAACCTCCCCTTCTCCTTCAAATGGTTAATGATTCTGATGATTTAAAATTCATGTGAGTGTTAATTAATCTACAATGCTTTCGTCAATTTTTCAATCAGTGCATCTTAATAATTGCACTACCTTTTGTGATATGCAGATCAGCTTTACGTGCATTTAAGCAGCGAGTGGCATATGCCAATGCCAATTATGATCGTATCCTTTTCACATTGATGTTGGCTTTCAAATTATCAATATTCTATTTATATAAGGTGTGTAGTTTGCCTTTTATGCAAGACTACGTTTTTATCTTCACTGTTCTTTAAGATATGGTTGGGTGGCGAACTTCATCAATCCGACGTCAACATGAACTTCCACCAAAGGTGTAGTTTCTCTTCATTTTCTTATCTGGCTTTTGTCTTTACTTGTCTGTTTGGTGATACTTACACTCTAATAAAACCTGAACCTCCATATTTCCTTCTTACTCTTTGGTCCAGTCCGATCTTCTTATAACTGATGAGAGATATCCTCACATTGTACACATTGAACGGGAAACTATGGATAACATTAGAAATAAAGCATCTTCTGTTATTGGAGACCAATCAATTGACTTGGAAGGTATGTTAAATTTATAAAACAAGTACTGCAGAGTTTTTGGCAAAACCATCAAATCTTCGTGTCAAGGGGTCTAGGAATTATACTTATATATGATGAGCTTTGTTTTCTTAAAGAATCCTTCAGGCTGGACATTGCTTGACATATTTAGAATTAGTATGGTACTCAGTAGAAGCAATGCCTGAATTTTCTTGCCAATCTCTGCCCTTCATATAGCATTTAGGCTAGTCTTGTTGAGATCCTTTAATTTCAAGAAGCAGATTTTGTGATATAGTTTTAACAACCCCAGTTATGTTGAACATGTGTAGTCCTGACTGGCATTGGTATATATTCTGATGAATGAATTTAACATAAATTTGCTTTGAACAATGTAGCAGAAACTCTTCTTCACAGTGGTGAATTGTGTTAAATTTGTTACGACTGTTCTAAGGGAACATAGCCGAAAATGTTTTGGTTTTAAATACCATGAGTCCTATTCCATTTTCCTTTTTAGTAGCTGCTGCTAAAATAAAGCATCAGTTGGTTCAATTTGAAGTAATATTACGGTGCTACATCTTCTTCTTTCCTCATGTCCTACATTGTTTCACTATAATTATATTCAATCATCAATTTCGCTATTATAATATTTTATCATCACTTCATTTACTGTCAACTTTTTCTTCATGTATCTTGCTTAATGTGTTCTATTTTTTTCACTATTAAATACTTATTTTAAAAAAAACGTATTGTAGAGAAAATGATTAGAGGCCTCAATCAAGTACCTTGGGAACGTGTGGATGTTAGCTTTCACAAAAGTAGGCAACGATATGTTGCTCACAATACCATTCAGGCAAGTTCTGCAGCTATTTGACTTTTCTACCATGTATATGCTGGTTATTATCAACATTTTACATTCTGAAAATTTTTATTTCTATCTTTTAGATTCCTCTATTTTAAGTGAATGGGACAAAGCTCCTCGATGTAGATATCAAGGAATTAGATCATAATGTGACATGGAATTAGATCATAATGTGCTATTATTGACATATCATATTAGCTGACATTTCAACTTTCATCATATAACTGGGAAGTTACCACAACTTATGTGGAAGTTTTAAATAACGAACCTTCTGAGTGGGGTGTGTATAATTCTAAACATGTTTGATAGTTCAGATGCAGTTAATATTTGGCTTGTGCCTCATTTACCATAGGGACATTCTGGGTTTTGTTTCATCTGTGAGGCAGCAAGGTTATCTGAGAGAAGGGGTGAAGAACTATAA
Source organism: Atalantia buxifolia (assembly GCA_030444775.1). Classification (NCBI taxonomy): domain Eukaryota; kingdom Viridiplantae; phylum Streptophyta; class Magnoliopsida; order Sapindales; family Rutaceae; genus Atalantia; species Atalantia buxifolia. The sequence goes on along the minus strand of CM059834.1, from coordinate 20,222,009 downwards.
AATGCAATAATGAAAAAAAATGTTTGGCAGTCGTATATCTTTCTTTTAAAAGGGGGGAAAAAGGATTCTTCTTTTCATTAAAACTCATAAAATCAAGGAATAATCATACGTGAACATATTTTCAAGTAACCCCACCGTTTAACTATCATAAAGCTTCTATTGGGTTTCTATGGATTATCATTACAAAATTTGAGGAACTTGCTACACATCTTGGCTGGCATACATGCCACAAGTGAGACATGTTACAACAATCCGACGACTTGCAACTAGAGTTTTACAAGCTGATGTTACAGATCTTCATTAGTTATCAGAATTCACTAGTAGTAGTGCTCTATCTGTGGGCATGATACCAGCCTGACACTATAGTCTCGGGCAAAGTTTAGCAATTTAATATAAAAATATTTACGAGGAAAAGTTTGGTATTTTAATATAGAAAATAATTACCAGGTTTTGTATTTCAACATTTCTAAGTTCTTCTAACTCAAGGAAAGAGGGGCTGAGAATTAATGGACAGTTGAAAAGAGGAGTTGAATCTCAACACAGTTTTAGTTAAGTTAAAAAAAAGTTAAAACAATTAACTTTCATGCAATTAGCAGTTGGAAAATGAATGAAAACTGTTCTCTAGTTGATGATAATCATGGTGATTGGTTCACATATATCATTTTAAGAATAGTTTATTGTGTTTTGTTGTGATACTTTATTTGTAGTACTTTATACAAAGTAATTTTCTGGAAATTTAACAGTCACTGATTTAACGCTAGATATGATTGTGTGGGTCTCATCTCTATAATTTTACATGTGCATTCAGGTGAAGAGTTATTGGATGAATTCTGATGGTACAGATGTGGTCTTCCATATGATAGATAATTTCCTTCTCTAGATGTTAACAAGTTGGGAGCCTTGTTACCGGTGATTTGGTGGGTTAGGTTACTTCATTTTTGGTGTAAAATGTGGGTTGTCAAGCATGAAGACATTGCTCTGTATATTACTTTGTATCAACCAAGTGAGGTTAATGATACTGCAGAGTTGTTGCTTACCATGTTTTATTTTTTGTTGGCATATTTAATGTATATTATATGGTTTTTCAGTTATATAATGGAACTATTTTCCTTACAAATAGCTCTTAGTGATTGCTTTGGGTTTATTTTCATATATAGTGCAGATATACTGATGTGCTGCCGAACTTACACTATATATGTGGTGTTTTCTGGTCATGAAACTTCACTAATTTCATGCTGAATGAGTCAAATCATACCATTTTTCACAATCTAATTAAGTATAATTTAATCACCGATTTGATGGTTACTGACCATTCCGCTGACTAGTTATGGAAAAGAAATCATTATGCAGATACAGGTAAAATGAGACATAATTTGTAATTGCATTATGTTTCATTCTTTTTTCAGTGAACAAATTTTCATCTCCGATGTACATTTTGGAAAAATGAAGATAAGAAACAATGACAAGAAATAAATATCAATGAGCTTTGTTTTCTGAACACCAGAGTTTTTATGATTAGCCTTAGTCATAGGCATAGTACTCTACTTCGTTTCTATTACTACTTGCTTTCGAATTTCTTTGAGAATCTCTCAGGAACTGGGGCAAAGGTATGTTGAGACAAGCACCCTTGATGCTGATTATTAAGAGGATGAATAGCCGCAGGTGTCTTTATTGTGATTTTCATTTGTCTTATTGTGATTTTCACTTTTGTCTTCAGAGCTACAAATTGAGAATAGTTAGGAGGCTGCAGTTACTTTTTATGCTACACTAACGTTGCAAACTAGATTTAGGATTTACTATTCTATTTTCTGGGTACTCTTGCATGTGATGCTGACTTCCTCTGGAACTTGCATTTGAAGTGGTGCATCTGATTGCTCAGTCAACAGGCTTGACAGACTTTTGCAGAACCAATAATCATTTTTATTTGTCTCAATACACATTAGTTTACGAACAAATTCAACTGCAAGAAAGTTTATCATACCTCTTTGTACACCTTAAGCTCCCCTAAAGATTTTGATATTTCTACGACACAATTAGTTGGAGCCACCTTAATAACCTGACATAGACAGATAATACGGTGAAGGCTTTTGGTATTTATCTTGCGGGAAGACAAGCATTAACAATTCATAGTTATTACATAAAAATCATTAGTGGCGGAGGAATAAAATAATCCAGTTTTAGTGCAAAGCAAGAAAGGAGATATTACCATGAAGTTGTTCATCTTTTCTACTGACAAGCTCACATCCATTGCTGCAGCTTCTAATTTCTTTATGATTTCATTGCTCGAAAGCTTGGATCATTGAAATTTTACAGAACCAAGGAAGTTTAAACAAATATTAGTTCTGATTTTATTTACTTGCCCGTCCTTCAAAGAGACCTGATAAATCTAGGTCAAGTAAATTGCAATCAATTGAAAAGCATTGATAAAACTCGGTGATTTGGTTGTCTTTGACGCTGCACCATTTTCCTATCACAGACTTTCAAATATGAAGTTATGAAACACTGTATCTTGGAACTACCTAAAGTTCTTACTTACATTGATTCAAAAGCAGTGTTTGGGGGAAAAATAGGAAAGATAGCAGAACGCCACGTGTCGACTAACGGAATAAGTTCAGTGTAATCCGAGGTACCCCCTATGACTCGAAGAGTAACTCGAGGTACCCCCACGACTCGAGGTACCCTCAATAATTCGAAGAATAACTTAACATACCTCCACAGCTAGAGGTACCCCACACAATTGGGGAGTGACTTAGGGTACCCCCCACAGATAGGGTACCTCATATTATTTGGGGTACCCTGCACATCGGTTTCGAGAAAAATCCGCCATGAGAGATGTCTCCATCACATGAGGAATAATATTTGATTTTGTCATGATTAAATGCCAAAACGTCTACTGAAAAGTGGGGGACAGCCGCCTGCCACCACAACCAAAAATAACAGACACTACCCCAAGGACAGTGGTCCCCAAACGCCTACTCCGACAGCCCACTGCAGAGGTGCCCCGGACCACTCCCCCCAAAGACGCGCCACGTTTCCAAAAGGTGAGATACGCCGCGAACGCCATTCTTGATCCCCAAGCATGTGTATAACAGCCAAAATTCATGAGAAAGAGAAAGGAGGTCACCAAAAGAGGATATACCACGTGATAGCTAAGGTACACCATATATAAAGGCGCCTAGGTTTTATTCTCCATGAAGTTCTCACTCTCCATCACCACTCACACTCCGAAAATAGGTTTTCTTCAACCTCAAAACCCTAATTTACAGAGGGCTAGCCAGCTCTCTTCATGATAAAAGCTTGAGTTTGCTAACTTGAGCGTCGGAGTGTGATCGCCGGGGTACCCCCCGGCTTCACCTCTAACCTCGGTTTCACTGTTTTGCAGGTGTGTAGCTCATCTCAAGGGGTATTTTTCTTGGTTCGAACCCTTCACCATTGTTACCACTTACCTCTTCCCTTCTCACCTTCTCCGAACTCATAAAAGCATCGCACACAACAAACTAGGGAGGTACCCCGTCTCCCCCAAAAATATAAATTCATTGTTCTAGATAGATTAGCCATTTTAGCACACCCAAAATCTGTCGAAAACAAGCAGCATTAACATCATCCAAGTATATTCTCTCGTCAGATTCATATCTGCAGGACGGTTTGTAATCTGTTTGAAACCATATATCCTATGTGATCCCTAGTATTTCAATTCGCTGTTGTGTTCAAAGAAGAAATTATTAAGTTGGTTAATTTGAGTTTATATATGCATAGGATGTTTTTGATTTGTACCCTGATTGGACTTGGATCAAGTATCCTTGGGATCAGCTACTTCTGACTCTCCGTTAACCAATGTGGAAATTTGTAATCTGCTTGATCTGTCTGTTTATTAAATGTTTTCGACAGATTTTGAGTGAAGAAAAAGACTAATCCATCTAGAATAATGAATTTGTATTTTTTGAGAAGACGGGGTACCTCACTGGTTTGTTGTGTATGTAGTGTTTTCAGAAGTCTGGAGAAGGTGATAAGTGACGGTGGAAGTGGTAATAATGGTGAAGGGTTTGAACCAAGAGAAATGTCTCTCGAAATGGGCTTCACTCCTGCAAAACAATGAATCGAGGTTAGAGGTGAGGCCGGGGTACCCCGGCGCTTACACTACGATGCTCAAGTTAGCAAACTCAAGTTTTTATGGCAAAGAGAGCTGGCTAACCCTCTGTAAATCAGGGTTTAAGGTTAAAGAAAACCTATATTTTCGGAGTGTGAGTGTTGATGGTGAGTGAGAACATCCTCCCTTCAATAAAGCCTAGATATCTTTATATATAGAGTACTTTAGCTGCTACGTGGCGTACTCTTTTTGGCTGTTAAATATCCCTTTCCGCTCTTTTACATCATTTTACTTTCTTTATGTTTTTTGGGCCGTTATGTGCATGCTTGAGAATCAAGAAAGACATTCGCGGCGTATCTCACTTTTTAGAAACGTGGCGCGCGCTGGAGAGTGGTCTTGGGGTACCTCTGCAGTTGTTGTCGGGTAGGCGGTTGAGGACTACTGTCCTTGGGATAGTGTCCTTTAATTTTGGCAGAGGTGGCAGGCAGTTGTCCCCCACTTTTCAGCACAATATTTTGACATTTAATTCTGACGAAATCAAATATTATTTTTCAAGTGATTGAGACATTTTTTATGGTGGATTTTTCTCAAAACCGATCTACAGGGTACCCCCAACTATATGGGTACCTCTAGCTGGAGGGGTACCCTCAATTTATATAGGGTACCTCTAGCTGTGAGGCGGGTACCCCCAAATTATATGGGGTACCCCCAAATTTTATATAGGGTACCTCGAGTTACTCTCGAGTTATGGAGGGTACCTTGAGTCAGGCGGGGTACCCTGAGTTGCTCTCGAGTTATGAAGGGTACTGTGAGTCAGGTGGGGTACCTGAGTTACCCTCGAATTATGGAGGGTACCTAGAGTCACTCTTCGAGTTATAGAGGGTACCTCGAGTCACTCTCGAGTTATGAAGGGTACCTCGAGTCACTCTTCGAGTTATGTAGAGTACCTCGAGTCACTCTTCGAGTTATGTGGGGTACCCCGAATTACACTAAACTTATTCCATTCGTCGACACGTGGCGTTCTGCTATCCTTTCCTGTTTTTCCCCCAAACATCAAACATCAATCAGCAGTCTGCGGAGGTAAGTGTTTTGGATGAAGAACTAGTTATATGCTGCATACAAAGCATACCTCTGTATAGAACCATCAAATTATGATCGTCAAATGGTAGATCACCAGCAAGTAGTTCAAAAAGGATTACTCCGCAGGACCAAACATCTGCGGCAGCTCCCTTATAGCCCTTGCTTGCCAGCAACTGTTTGCCAGAAGATGAACCATCAACCATAATGTTAAAAGGAAATCCAGGTATGATTGACCATCTGTTTGCTTTTGTCTTCAAGCTTCTGAATTTAGCAAAATAACACTTGAGAGGTTACTACTAGGTGCGAAAATGAAAGATGAACTTCTTATCTCTGGTGCAACATAGCATGGAGAACCACAAGCTGTTGTTGACACGTCTCCAGGCTGTTGTAAATTACAATTTCAGTCAACCATTTTGTTAGATTTAGGAAATTACAAAAATTGTCGTTAGCTTTTGCCATGCACTTAGTCCGAAATCAGATTCTTTGAGACCATCCAAGAGCAAGTTTTGTGGCTGCAGAAAGACATCAAGATCATTAACTAGCTTTTACACAGAATTGACTGTTCGATAGAAGGGTATCTATAAGGACCTTCAGACCTCCGCGATAAACTCCTCTGTTATGGCAAGAGTAGTCAACTGAATCAAGCAATTGTTGAAGGAGCTTTCTTGCCTCTGCTTCTCAGGGCTTCTTGACACATGACTGAGTAGAATAGTTAAAGACTAAAATTTTCGATTAGAAGCTTTCAGGAACATAATCTGTGAATCCCAAATGCAATAAGATGAATCTTACCAATTTGTCTGAGAGTTGTCCCCCTGAAACAGTGACACATACTCCATTACTACGTAAATTTTCGTCTTTGAGCCAATTACCTCATGTAACATGTGTGTCAAAAATCTACAAGGCAAAATTTTATTTGTGTCTCGTGCTCCTTTCTAAGAAACTTCGCAGCTTTCGAATCCTGCAATAGTTGGTAGATGAGGTTGGTTTATTAGGCAATCTTAGGTGTTGGATAGAAGCCATACCCCTGAGAGTTGAGTTCGTTTGTTTTTTAAATCTGTTTATTTTTTTCAACTCAAAAAAAAAATTTCAGTTATTAACTCATTAATTTATTAAGTTAATTTTTTTTAGTTTTTTAGTTAATCTAAACAATCAAAATGATATCATTAAAAAATATTTTTAAAAACATCTCTATTAAATTAATTAATTTTCATCCTTATTTAAATAAAATTTAATAATTAGTATTATTATCCATCTCTATATAACTTGTAATAATATAAAGAGGTAGACGACTATTATTTTTATCTTTTTATTTTATGTAAATTAGCATTATTTATCTTCATAATTTTTTATGAATATTTTTCATATAAAAACATCATAAATTATAATAAAATTGATTAACACATATAATATAGAATATTAAAGAGTTGTATTCAATTAAATATTATTTATGCTATAATATAATATAATATTATTTATATTCTTTAAGATATTTATTATGTGTTTAACATTTATAATTTATAAGGATATAAATGTAAAAAAATTAGTTTTCAGATTTTTTAAGTTAAAAAAACAAAAAAAAAGTAATATTTATTTTTAGTGATTCGGACAAAAAAACATCATTTAAATTTAAACAATTAACTCTATTTAGAATTCAAACTAATTCAGCCCCATTTAGATTTTATAAAAAAAACAAATGCTACATTAGTTTTACTTAGTTGGTGTGAGTAGTATACACATTTGAAATCATAGGTTATATCTTTTTAATAAAATTCTTTTATTACTTTTAGATGATAGACTATTAGAAATTCTATATATAAGTAGTTACACGCACATACACAAACTTTTGCTTGTTTAATGCTTTAGTTTATGGGTTTAAAGTAAGAGAAATTATCCACCGTCCACCCATTTTTTCTAATTTTTTTAAAAATACACAATTTTTTTTTATCTGGAATCCACCTGAAATTATATTTCTTTTCACTTTTCTACTTTCGTTTGAATACTGTTAAGAAAACTAATGGAATATTGTTTAAATAACTTTTTTACCCTCAAATGTAAAAGATAATTTATCCATGAACCACCTATTTTTTTCGTATTTTTTCAGAAATACATAATTCTTAATTTTTTTTTATTGAACTCTACTTGAAGTTATATTGTTTTGCACATATCCACCACTGTGTCGTTGTGAATTGACGATTTTACCCTTATGATGTTAGTAAAGTTATAACAGTCTCCAAACGGAAGAGGGAAAGTGAAAAAAAATATAATTTCAGGTGGATTTTAGAAAAAAAAAATGTTATGTATTTTTTAAAAATAGTGAAAAAAACGGATAGACAGTGGATAATTTCTCTTAAAGTATTTACCATAATGTAAGATTATTTTTGAAATCTAAATCAGTTTTAAGTCACTTAAAAAATAAAAGCATATCATTCGCAATTGCTTGTGTTGAATTGAATTTTGTGAATATGATTTTATTTGTTTTTTCTATGGAAAGGGAAAGAGACATCAAATTCGATTCCATGAATGGTACTAATAAGGACGGTTCGATTTGGTGGGCCGATGAGTTTTATTCAAAATCAGCATCCTCAAATCCTTGGGACTCTACGCCTGCCATTCATCAGTCTGAAGGGAAGTTTCAAGATTATGAATTAAGGTTAAAATATGTGCAATATTTAGACCTTAGAATAATAATGTGTTATTGTTATATTCTAAGCTTTTTTCTATTAATGATTTAATGTGTATGACAAAAGTCGATGCTTTATCTCGCTAAATTCATGGCTTCAAACGAAAACTAGTTTTCATGACAAAAAAATTTTGTGACTTCTGTTTAATGCAAATTACTAAGAGTAACTATATTTTATGCTTAATTAGAAATAATAGAAAGTATTATTTGAATATTTTATTCAAAACAATAATTTGTATTAAATTATTTAAGTAATTCCAATTCAAAAATAAGCCGTACGAGGAGCTTCGAAGGCTGTATCCGAAGGCCTACTCAAGATAAATCAGTTGTCCAATAATGAAAGAAAGATCAAGCAATCTCATCTTTTATTTAGCTATAGCCCACAGCGATCTTGAAGCCCAAAGCCGAATAATCACTCATGAAATTGCTAAAACAAACGACCGAACGGGGAGTGGCACTAAATGCCTACGCTTCAGTCTTTGCTTGCGCCTTGCGACACCGGCACACCGCCGTTTCAAATCTGATTTATTCAACTCTCGAGATGCCATGCCACCTCATATTTTCTTTATTTTTATAATTCCGAAAATCTCGAATCTCTGGATAGAAATTAGAAAACTTGAGTTGAGTCTGCGCCACGTCACCTACTATTATTATTATTATTATTATTATTATTTCTTTTTTCTGTTTGAGAAGACGTCACGCACTAAATTAACTCAAACCGTTGAATTAGCAATGTCCATCAAATCTATCATGGGTCACACAACTGGCTCATAGCCAGGTAATCCGATAACTTCTCCCTTTTTGTTATCCTGATACGATAACAGCGTATCCTAGTCTCGAAAGATCTTTATCCAAAATAAACATGGCTTTATATGTGGAATGACAAAACAGTCCCCCATTAGGACCGCGATGTTGTCTCAAAACTTAGGATAAACTAGTAAATTGATATTTTTAAGGATTAACTGCAGAAGTAAAACACGTGTAAATAGATACCTCAATATCGTCCTAATCTTTAATTTTAAAATATATAATTCCAAATAAGCTATGACTGTGTATGTATATATATATATATATATTTATTTATAAATATATCACTCTTCCAGCTTGTTTGTTTCGTATTATCAATTTCCGTTACGCACTTCAATCTGTAAGTCTCTCCGTATCTCACTCCCTTTGATGATTAGTGACCTTTTTTTTTTTTTTTAAATTGGATATGCTTCAAGCTTCTGCCTTTCGTCACAATTTTAATAGTCTTTTTTTTTTCAATTGGATATAATTCAACCTTCAACTTTTCCTGACAGTTTCAGTAGTCTTTTGTTGTTCATTATTTATTTTGGGATAAGTGGTAATTGATTTTATTCTGTCAGTTGAACGTTGATGATGGGCACTTTTTTTTAAGTTCTTTATATAACATGTTAATTATATTTGATGATTGATGATGATGATGATGATTATGCGTCATTGTGTGTGCCAGAGTTTCAACTTGCATGAGAGAAAACGAATGATGGAAGCTCAGAAGATTTTGCTACTGCTGCTTTGTTTGAACTTGGTCTCATCTCTTGTGGTAAATAATCAAACTCTTTGTGTAATTATAGTGTCAAGGTGCATTTGAATTGTCACACATGGAAACTGTGTTTATTTTGTAGTGTTTGCTTTGGATAAGTAAAAAAAAAATTTTTTTTTAATTTGATCTGAGGAAACATGTGAGGTCTTCTTTAAAGAAAAAAGAATGAAAGAAGAGGACTTGAGAGTATAGCACTTGATAAGTGCTTCTCTGAAAATTGATTCTTCCAGAAAGCTCTTGTTATGATGTATTGGCATTACCCTTAAACTATGAATTTATTTGATTACTGAGCTGGTTTTATATTGTGCAGATTGCTGGTGCCCAACCAACTTGTGCTGCTAATCTTGATAGCAAATGTGCTGACTCAGATGAATGGAAAGGGGAGTTCTTCCCTGGCATTCCCAAAATTAAGTATGAGGTAAATTCGCTTATGAATTTCTTTTTTTTTTTAGCAACTAGAATATAGTTTCAGTATTGTGGTTATGGTCTCCCAACTGTGAATATTTATAGTTCTTTTATTTGATATTTTTCAGGGTCCGTCCAGCAAAAACCATCTAGCATTCAAATGGTATAATCCTGAAGAAGTGATTCTTGGGAAGAAAATGAAGGTTGGTTTCTTTTGTTTATTTAACTTTGCTTTATTGAGTAGCTTGTGTTTGCTGACAAAGTAATTAATGACCACAGGACTGGATGAGATTCAGTGTTGCATTTTGGCACACATTCCGTGGAACAGGATCTGACCCTTTTGGTGTGCCTACAAAATCATGGCCGTGGGAAGACGGTACCAATTCAATGGCTATGGCCAAAAGAAGAAGTAAGATTGATAAATGCTCTTATGAAGTATACTTAATTTGCATTATTGGGCAAGAATTGAAAAAGTAATTGATGTCCCATCTGTTGCTGCATATTACAGTGAGAGCCAACTTTGAGTTCATAGACAAGCTTGGAGTTGATTTTTGGTGTTTCCACGACAGGGATATAGCCCCTGATGGCGAAACTCTCAAGGTGGATAAGTTTTATATAATTAAGTTATCCTGTCTATTGCTTTAATTTGTCATCTTTAGGGAAGGATTCTTAACATATTTAAGTTCTTTGGCTCGTGTTATTCTTAATTGCAGATGTACTTTTCAGACTTTACCATTGTATATTTTCTAATGTTTCTGATTCTTGATTCTTGTTTATTTCATAATCCTGCTCATTGAACTAGGTAATGGGGTGTTAAATGTGTAACAGGAAGCTAATGCAAACTTGGATGAAGTGGTGGCCCTTGCAAAAGAGCTTCAGGTAAGTTTGTTAATATTAATGTCAAACGGTTATGTGAGTTTACTTATATCTTCGTAGTTAATCATGGTTGAGTGAAGCAGAGATACTATCTCTTGTCTTCATAAGATATCCTCGAAGGCTTCACAAATTTACTTCCAGTATTGAGTTTCTTCGTTTTAGCAGTCTGATAAAACTCACCAATAATGCCTCTTCTTTAACATTTTTCTATGTGAATCTGCAGGGAACTAAGGTCCGTCCATTGTGGGGTACTGCTCAGTTATTTTCACATCCTCGATATATGCATGGTGCTGCAACTAGGTATTTTTGTGTGTGTGTGTGTGTGTGTGCAACTGGGTGCTTGATTTTATGTTGTAACTTTTATTTTACATTGACTGGAGTTGATTAGTCCCTTTATTAACTGCGTCCTTTTTTAAACTTGCTTTACAGCTCTGAAGTGGCTGTATATGCTTATGCTGCTGCTCAAGTCAAGAAAGCCATGGAGGTGGGTTTCCTTGTGTGCACAGTTATGTCATGCAAGTTACGACTAAAATAGTATCATCTCTAGTGGTTTTGACCATTTTCATTCACAAATTCCATAGGTCACTCATTATTTAGGGGGAGAAAATTATGTATTTTGGGGTGGCCGTGAAGGTTATCAGTCTCTCCTGAACACAGACATGGGAAGAGAGATTGATCACATGGTATGCTTATCAAACAATATCCTTTTTAGCTTAATGCTTTTCTCTCGTTATTTTGCGTTTGGTCCATCTCTTTTTCAGTAATTAGGCTTCACTATTTTAAGTGTTCTGTTTCCGGTTATATTTTTTGATTCATTGTATGCTTTTTTCAATTGAGACTGAGTTTACCCATTCACAGGCAAGATTTTTTGAATCTGCTGCTGCGTACAAGAAGAAGATTGGATTCAAAGGTATTTTCATTCACCTATACATTGCAATGAATTTGTGCATTACTTGAGGACATAAAGGAGATGCCTAATTGTTGGTGCACATTTTGTTAATGACCTATTTTTTATTGGTGACTTTCTGTTTTCTTCTTAATTTTGTCTTTTGCACTTGATCAGTATTTAACTAGGAACAAATTTTTTCTTTCCCCCACTTTTTGGTTGGAATCTTTCTTTTTCTTTTTTTATTGATTTCTTTACTGCGCCAAAATTCTATTAAGGACCTATCTTTCACTTCAATGCTTTTTCAGGGAATCTGTTGATCGAACCGAAGCCTCAAGAACCTACCAAACACCAGTATGCTTCTTGACTTGTTTAGTGGTTAGCTAATTTGGCATATGATCCCCTTATTCTCACACATGAAGGTAATTTGTAGGTATGACTGGGATGCAGCAACAGCAGCTAATTTCTTGCGGAAATATGGCCTCATAAGTAAAATTGCAATTCTCTTTTTTGATACATTATGTCTTATGCCAATGTTTGAATGTAAGTTACATCTATGCATAATTTTTCTCAATTATTTTGTAGATGACTTTAAACTAAACATTGAGTGTAACCACGCCACCCTATCTGGTCACAGGTATGTCATAAGTCTGGTATCTCAAGTTCTAATGCTTGCCCATACTATTTTCCCCAGTGCTTATTTGGCATTCTTTAAAAATGTGTTTACTTTTCAGCTGCCATCATGATATTGAAACTGCAAGACTCAATGGTCTGCTAGGAAACATCGATGCAAACACTGGTGACCCTCAAGTTGGTAAGTTGGATGCTTTAATGCTTTTGGCATTTTCTATATTTTGCTGATTTTTTATCAAAATTTACAAACTCAACCTTAAGATGTTCTGAGACTTTAGGTTGTAATGTAGAGCCGTTGCCTATCTTACAGGTTGGGATACAGATCAATTCCTGACAGATATTGGAGAGGCTACTTTGATCATGCTCAGTGTGATTAAAAATGTATGTAATAAATGCAATTTTCTAACTCACCAGAACAGTTTGAGATTCTACGAGCTGGGACTTACACAGTGAATTTTACCATTTTATCACAGGGAGGTTTGGCACCTGGAGGATTCAACTTTGATGCAAAATTGTAAGTGTTTTCTTCCATTAACAATTCTTTTACGTAAACTTGTTTGCATGCCCATGCACAGGATATTTTATGATGGATATTAAAGTGTATCTTAGCTCTGGTTTGCTCCACAGCTTTGCATGTGGATTATCATGTTCTATATTATTATTGTATGATCCAATATCTTTACCTTTTCACCTCCTCCTAATATCACCAACATTAATTCTTCATAATATTTTAGACGAAGAGAGAGCACTGACGTTGAAGACTTGTTCATTGCTCATATTGTTGGAATGGATACCCTTGCTCGTGGACTTCAAACTGCTGCCAAGCTGATTGAGGTGATATATTATTTTTCTTTTTCACTTGTCTAATAATCCGTCCTATTTGATAATGATAATTTTTTTTTTTATCTGTGATACTGAGTTGACTTCTTTTTGTCATTGAATAAAGGATGGTTCTCTACCGGAGCTCGTACGCAAGCGATACCAGAGCTTTGACTCAGAGATTGGGCAAAAAATAGAGGTTATACTGCCTTCCTATTATCTTTGACATCTTTTACTTTTTTGAGTTGCCTTCTGTAGTTTATACACAGTCTTGCATCTTATCACAGGCTGGTAAGGCTGATTTTGAAATGCTTGAGAAGAAGGCCATGGAATGGGGAGAACCCAAGGTTCCCTCTGCTAAGCAGGTAATTCATAACTTCCTTTCTCCAAATTATCCGGAGAGTGGCTAGCCGCTATTTTGTTGTAATAGGTAGTTGAACATCCATTAGCACAAAACTGGCCTTATACACAAAAATATTAGATTCAAGAATGCAGCAATTAGATTTTTTCTTCAGGGAATAGAATTGAAAGAGAGTTAGAACGAACATACGAATGTATGCAAATCTTGTCCCTTTTTGCGAATTGTGGTACTAGTTTCTAGCATTAAAAAAGGCCTGAAATGAAGTAAATGCTACTGCACATTTGAATGATCGATCAAACTAAATCTCACTCTTTCACTTGTAATTTTGCTTCCTCAAGATGATCCTGTTATTTGCTGAAATCTAGACTCAACACATCTATCTGTAAATTTTAATTGTTATTTGTTTAGCAAATGCAATAGGACAGCAGCCTTCTCAAGACTTAGGTCCTGGTTCGAGTCTCATGTAGTGTGTGCGTGTGTTAAGCAAATGCAGTTAGTTTGAATCTAAAGGAGAATTGTGTGCAATGTTGCAGGAACTTGCAGAAATGATATTCCAATCTGCAATATAGATAGCGGCTGCTCCGAAGCAGAACTTACAAATAAAGAGGGAGAGGGGCTAATTGAAGTTATATTTATAGGCGGTCTGTCTCCAGTCAGTGAACCCTTTTGGGGAAATGGGTCTTTTCATGTGGGGAAATTTTGACATGTTTGTCTAGCTTAGGCTTTATAAAGAACTTGTTTAGTTATCGATATGACAGCTGTTATAAAACTTGAATCCTACGATCTGGAAATCTTTGATCAATAACATTGCTTTAATAATGATCAAAGTTCAATTTGGAATCTGACCAATGGTCCAAGTCATCACTCGAGGCTTCGAGTCCACTGGAAAATTGGTGCACATTCTTTCTTTTGACACGTCTTCGTGCAAAAATTTTATCTCTCAGCCACACATTAACGATAATGCCCAATGTCCCGCTAAAAGCTAAACAAAGCAGCGCAAAATTTCCAGAACAAAGAGCAACACAAACCCAAGAATGAGATTGAATCTCCCAAGCATTCTCTCTCTAACAATGCTAGCCCTCCCTTGGCTTCAATCTTGTGAAACAGTCCCAGTTCCAACGCCGTGGCCCGAGAGATTCCATGCGCTTACTTACAAGAACTTGAGCTCAGATGGTCTTCAAATCGCAGACCAATGGTACGACTGGCCACGAGGTCGCAACGTATACATAATACAAAAACAACTGAGTGACTTGCTGTATAATGTTGAGTGGAACAATGGCACTTCATTTTACTACACCTTGGGAGAAAATGGAAGCTGTGATGTCGTGCACTACGGTATCGGAATTCCCAGGCCTGATTTTCTTGATGGAGCTACTTATTTAGGAACCCGGTTTACTGATGGCTTTTTGTGCAATCTTTGGGAAAAGCTCGATTTTATTTGGTATTATGAAGATGTTCAAACCAACAAGCCTGTCCGCTGGGACTTTTTTGACGGTAAGTTAATCTTCCCCACCCTTTCTTATATCAAAATCTCGTTATTTGATGAGTTTTGGGTATGAACGTTATATCATGTTAGCTATACATTCATTCAATAAAATTTTATGACATGTACATTTACGTTGAGACAAATCAATTTATATGAGCAGTTATAACAAATGAGAGAGAAATTTAGAGCACATGGTACCACGTAGATGGACATGTTAATTTGGAACACTGTACCTAAGACTTAATATCATGATTAGTATGATGTTTTATTTGCAGGCATATCTGTGCACGTGATGACATTTGAAGTTGGTGCTGTTTTGCACGATCCATTAATTCAAGCGCCTTCATACTGCTTCAACCAGGACACATACGCTAAAGGCTAAAGCCTTTGGCAGCAACTGGTGGCAATAGCCTTTTTTTTTTTTTTTTATAAATTATATTTCGGTGAAGTGGGTAATTAAGCACTTTTAGTTAAAAGCACTTAAATCGCTTACTCTTATCAATACTTATTGCACTTGTGAACTTTATTATCGGCAGCACGCCAGCACATAAACATTACACCATCAGTTTCACTCATAATTAAAAGGCAGCCTTATTCTTATTATTTTATGGTGCTGCTACAAATTAGACATGTTCAAATCTGCTTAAGGGCAGGAAGTGCTCTGATTGATCTTCTTTGGGATTAACTCTTAGCATCAGGGCCTATCTGCCTGAAAATCCTGGAGAAATTTGTTGGGCCTTATTTCTCAGAATTGCGGCAATACCGATCAGTCTTCAAAACAGTGCATGAATTGTTGCACCCATCTGAGGCCTTGATTTCAACTTGGCAGTCTCCAGTAATTGTTAAACTATTGAAAAAATAATGCTAGAGCTATCGAGTAGTGTATCAGGACATATATATATTTCATGTGGATCCCTCTAAGTTACAAATATTATAACTTACAACCGCACACATAAATAGTATGTGGTGTGGGGTCTACTCACTATTTATGTGAGTGGTTATAAGTTACAATATTTGTAACTTAGAGTTTGCCATTTCATGTATTTTTTTTTTATAAATGATTACTTTAAGTGATGTGGCGACGTGAATCATAGTACTGCTACTACTGTTAATTTGATATTCTAAAGTAAATGAAAAGAATATATTCATATTTGGAGCATTACAGTCCAATAGTGTTTCATGGAGGCAAAAGTTAAAAAAAAAAATTAAACCCTTTCTTTTATAAATTAGCTATTTCTTTTTTTTTTTTTTGTAAATTTCCTTAGAAAGTTGTTAAGCATACCTAAATGAGTTTTGATGTTTTGAAGAAAAATCGCTTAGAAGAATTGATATCCTCGATGTTAAGTGCATCAAATTGAGTTCTCATGTGAGAAAGACTCACTAAATGTAAATTTCTCTTCACAAAGGTATGAGGGAAAAATATATTTTCTAAATATTAGTAAAAATAGATATAATAATCATGCCGATGGAGCTCTCACCTCTAGTTAATAAACTTTTAAACTATGGTCGAAAGACGTCTGAACTCTATCATAAAAAATAATAATGATGTCTGAATATCAGCCAATCAAATGTGATAATTCATTTGTGATGTGCTCATTATCCTTCAATCCACATATTATAAAAACATCCAAATAACAAGAAAAAATGAAAAAAAAAAGAGATTAACTACGTAATTAAACATGATCAAATTTAGTATTTTAACTTTACTAGTATTACATGTGATTTCTCCTTCACATCAATTTCTTAACACAATCCCAACTCCAAGGCCTTGCCTGAGAGATTCCATGCACTTTTGTACACGAACATGAGCTCACACAAGCTTTAGACGAGCAACCTCTGGCATGACTAGCTAAGAGGGCTTACTGTAAACATAATGCAAAGTAACTGGGTATTCTATCGTAGGGAAATTATCATCTTCCTACCAAAATTATGCTGACATATCAAGTCAGTATCATAATTTGTTGAAAAGTGTATTTTACTATCAAATGTTTACTCTTTGGTCGTTTTACCACCATTTTGTTAATTAGTTAAAAGTTTGCTATCATAAGGGTACTTCAGACATTTCTCTTTGAAGCCAAAACGTTGCATTTGTTGGTATCGTTTTACCACCATTATGTTGGATCAATTAAAAATTTGAAACGCTACGTTTGTAATGATAAAATAATCAATAAACAAATTATCAGATAAATATTTAAAAAAAAAAGAAAAGAAATTTAAAACCCTAAAAATTAGCTCTCTCTCTTGCCCTTCTTCGATTTGTCTCTCTCTCACTCGCTGCTCTATTCACCACAGTGCCATCACTGACTCATTGTTGTCTCCATCGCTGTCTGCTTTCTCCACCTGTGAGTTATTGATTTTTTTTTCTTATTGTCCATTACATTTTTCCTTAATAAATTGTTTTGAGTTGTGATTAAGGCTTGAATTTAGTATGTTATGATTTTATGTTCGAGGGACAAAATTGACTTTTAACTCATTTTCCGTTAAATATTAACGTACTTTTAACAGAATGGTGGTAAAATGATAAAAGAGTAAATTTTGGTGTTAAAATACACTTTTCAGCAAACCATGGTACTAACTTGATATATCAAAATAACTTTAGTGAGAAAATGATAATTTTCTTTTATTGTATTATAAAGATATTCTATCCAAAAGCCGCGTTCGTTGGGATTTTTATAATGGTAAGTTGAATTATCATTATTATTATTATTATTATTACTGCTGCTGCTAGTTGTTCTTTCTTTAACTTCTTTCTTTCTAGTTCTTCTTCTTTCTTTGCTATTACTACTACTTTTTCTTTTTGTGATTTATGTCATTGATATATCATATAATAATTGGTTGTATGCTTCTATAGCTTGATTTTAGTGATTAAATTAATCAGGTCGTTTTGTTACTATTAATAGAACTATTGACGCATCACGTAGAAAAAAGAAAAATGCTTGCCTCTTCAATTCCTAAAATGTATTGTAGTGAATAAAGATGTGATAATTTTGCAGGCATTTCCACACACTTGATGAGATTTAAAGTTGGTGCTGTTTTAGAAGATTCAATCATTCAAGCACCTTCCTATTGTTTCAGCAAGGACACAGAAAGCACCTTGAGAGTATTTTTGGCAGAAAGCTCTTTTAATTAAAGCACTAATATGAGCTCAACATGGATGGGCATTATGTGCACGGTTTTGCAAACAAAAGTGGAAGACTTGTTCAAGTTAGTTAGAATTCTATTAGTTGGTGATCTTAGTGGGTTCGGCTGGATAAGCTTTGGTTGCTAATTTTCAACATGAGTCTAGGCATGTTCCAGATTGTTTTGCTATTGTTGTTCTACTTCTTAGCTTAGTGTGTGTAAAATTCGGAGTCTATACATGTGTAATATGGAATAATTGGAATGGGAAAAAATGGAAAGTTAAAGATTATTGCAATATTTATTTTCTCTTTTCTTCTTAAATCTCTATTTCTCTTTTTGAAAAGCTTTCACATCAGTTTGATGGCTTACCCAAAAGCTTTTTAGTTGGTTGTTTCATTACGGGTCGTCCGGATAAAATAAGCCTAGATGTCAAGATTAAACAATCCCGTAGCCTGGAGAACACCATTGGTGTGGCAAGACTGATTAAGGAGCGGAATTCACTTTTTCGATGCACCAGTCACTCTTCTTTATCACCCCCACTTTCAGTAATTAACCCCAAATAATTTTGCTAGGGTCCTAGGTCCACCTCCTAAGGTTGACCAGATAGGTAATGACATTACCCCTCTTATCAAGAGACGGTCTAACCAAGAAGCACAGGCTCGTTGTGAAAAAGGGTTATGTTACTATTGTGATGACAAATTTATTCCTAGCCACTGTTGTTACAAGCTGCAGCTATTCATGATTAAAGATCATGTGCCGTTTGCACAATTTGATATTGGTTAGAAGGATAGGCGCAGTGGTCGAGGACGCTAATTGGAAAAGTTGGCAATTCTCCAAGTCTCATCCTGACTTTGACCATGCAAAAAAGGTGGTTCTAAAGGGTGGGGAATGATATGTGCTCAATATGCATGGCCATTACGTGCATGGCTTGCAAGCAGAAGTGGAAGACTTGTTCAAGTTGGTCAGAATTCTATTAGTTGGTGATCTTAGTGGGTTCGGTTGGATAAGCTTTGGTTGCTGATTTTCAGCAGGAGTCTAGTCATGTTCCAAATTATTTGCCATTGTTGTTCTATTTCTTAGCTTAGTGTGTGTAAAGTTCAGAGGCTATATATGCATAATATGGAATGATTAGAAGGGAAGAAAATGGAAATTAAAGATTACTGCAATATTTCTTGGGTACAAATTCAACATATCCAGCACTTGGAAAATAATCCGATTACTCTATCATATATTGTTATTTTTTGTACTTTATTTATTATTAGCAGCATATGACATTACACCTTCAGTTTCACTCATACAATAAGAGATTTTATTCTTATTGTATAATTATATTCGCTACCATTATAAGCTATATAATTTCAAACAATCTGCTTCAAGGGCAGAAAGTGACCTTGTAGTTAGTTCCTCCAGGGCAAGTGAAAGTGCTTGTTTGATCATCTTTTGGGTAACTATAAGCGTTAGGGCATCTCTGCTTGAAGAACTTGGAGAAATTTGTTGGGACACACTTTCCAGTAGGGGTGTTCACGGATCGGATTTTACGGATTGGACATCAATCCATATCCGATCCATAGTTTTACGGATTATAATTTTTCAATCCAATCCAATCCACGGATTGATTAACTCAATCCAAATCCAATCCATATATCTGCGGATCGGATACGGATTTGACTCAATCCATATCCAATCCATACGTCTGCGGATCGGATGCGGATTTAACTTAATCCATATCCAATCTACTATTTTGTAGATCAGTTTCTGAATTAAAAATTTTTAGTTCTCCCCAATCCATGAACTAATGAAATAAAAAAAATCTAATATAAAAATAATTTTACTACTAATTAAATTTAAAATTGAATAAAGTTTAAACAAATTAATTGTTTAAATAAAACTAAAATAATACATTCAAAGTTTCAAAATATAGCATATTGAGATTAATTATTCAAATAAAGCTACAATAATACATTTAAAGCTTCTAAATATAACACACTAAGATTAATTGTTTAACTAAAGTTACAATAATACATTAATGTAGCACCGAAATTAATTGTTCAAATAAAACCACAATTAATTAAAATAACGAAGTTTTTGAAACCAAACACAGTTTGATCCTTCACCAAGGCTGCTGCACTTGTCGAAAAGTGGTGATTACGGAGCCGTCAACGATGGGAACCAAGAGAAGTACGAGTGGCGATCTTGAAGGTTGTGATAGTGCAATTGTTTTGGCTTGAACTAGTGATTGTGAAGTGGCTCAATGGACTTGAGGAAGAAGAAGGCTTGCTCTCGCTGGAATCGCACAGCCGACGTCATTCAAATCGATGTCGAGAGTGTATCGAACGAGTATTGGGTGTTGCTAGTAGGGATGACAATTTTTCTCGATGGAATGAGATTGAGACATATTTTTGTCCCATAAAAAAATTTAGGGACTGGAGTGAGATATTTTTTTATCCCATTTGTATATACGAAACGGGAGTGAGATTGGCAAATTCCGTCCCCTCCTATCTCATTGCCGACTAAGAAAAATTTTTTTTCCAATTGGATGCGGGATCCCATCTCTTTTGGGACGAGCTCGGGACATATTTTTGTCCAAAAAAAAATTAAGGGACGGGAGTTCGACGTTTTTTTATCACACTTGCATATACGGGGCCGGATTGTGATTGATAAATCTCATCCCATCCCGTCCCATTGCCAACCCCAGTTGTTAGTGCGTGTGACAGCCGGGAAGCTTAGAGTTTTTTGTTTGTAAATTATTAGTGACTTGTCGTTATGTTACTTTACTTTTGGGTGACTTTGTAAATTGTTGGTAACTTGGTATTATGTTACTTTACTTTTGCTAATGCGTGTGACTTTGTTTTTATTTTGTTTTACAATTTTTACAAGTTATATTTGTATATTTGATTATTTAATTATTTTTTTATTTTATTTTATATTATTATTGGGTAATGGGTAAGATATATTATAGTACTTATGTAACTATATAATATCACATTTATAATAATTTTTTAACTAAATATATATATATATATATATATATATATATATATATATATTTTTTTACGGATTCACGGATTTTTACTTGATTTACGTAAGTAAATCCATATCCAATCCATCGATCATGATTTTTTAAATTTTCAATCCATATCCAATCCACGGATCCACGGATCGGATTTATACGGATCGAATTTTCACGGATCAGACGGATTAAACGGATCGGATTGGATTCTGAACACCCCTACTTTCCAGAATTGCAACAATATTGATCGGTCTTGAAAACTGTGCATGGATTGTTGCATCCACCGGGGGCCCTTAGCTCATTTGGGCACTGCCCAGTAATGTCAGCAGCACATCTGATCCCACGACATCTTATTCCCGAGAGTGGGCTAAAGTCCATAGGAATATTGAACCCATCAACAAGAGAAATGTCGTAAAAGTCCAAGTTATTGAACTGGTTTAGGGCATATTCGGCTAAGGTGTTAGGAGGTGCGCCATAGGCTTGGCATTGCAATAGCCCGTTGCAGTCCCCAGTCTCGCAACGGCCTCGGCCTTCTGCATTGAACGTGCATTTGGTTCGAGCCCAAATGCGGGCTTGTTTTGTACCTGGATTAACGTTGATGGTCCAAGTTTGGCCTCGGTTCAGTTGACGGCCACCGCCTGGGACAGCTGCAGCCCAAACTGTGAAAGGACAATTGTTTCTAATCTCAAAAGTGGCTCCATGGGTTGTGGTGACGGAGGTCAAGGAAATAAAGAGAAAGAAAATTAAAAAGTAAGTGAAAAAACTCATGTTGATGAAGTAAAATGGAGTTGATTCGTGAGTGGGTGTTTTCGGAGGGCTTGGGTTGATATTTATACTGGAAAAGTGGTAGTGGGTTAGTGGTAGTGGGTTAGTTGCGCTTATGGATTGTTGTAAAGTTGAAGAAGAAGAATAGTGGGTGACTTGACTATTACTCTCTGTTGCTTGTTCCGGGCTTGACTTCACTTTGCGGTAGGCTCCTAGAAGCTCAACTTTGACAGTAATAAAGGGTCTTTGACGCCGCTCAAAACTTCTAATACAACCCATGTCTTCTTCTAATTGAAGCTACCAAACTAATCAAATACAATTTAATTCATTTCTTATTTTTTGAATGAAAATTCAATTAAAAATTAAATAAATTATTATTTTAACAAATGTTTTACAGCTACCCCATTTCATAATTTATATTTTTATTGTAATGAGAAATATTTTTTTGAGAAAATTATAAGAATTTAGAGTTATGAAAATATAAACTACAAAATATAATAAGAAATGATGAAGATTTTAGGATTATATGTATTTTATAAATAAAATCTTAAAAATTATACATTTTTTAGGTTAAAAAATTCCATGAAAATATGGGTACTTTGAATATATTAATTTGTATTTTATAAATTAAATAAGGGAAACTTTAAGAAATAAAGTTTAAAATAGATGTTGTAACGATTTTAAGTGGTGCTAAAGCCTCCGCTCGGACAATAAACTGTGGTGTGAACGGGAGCGCTAACTTGAGATATGGGCCTTCTTCAATGGGCCAGTTTTGCCTATAAAATGGGCTAAGCCTATAAAAAAAGTCGTGCCCCACACCCACCGTATTTTATTTTATCGCTTTCCATGAAAGGATTTACTTTGTTTCCTTTTTGCACCTTTTGAAGCGAAGAGATGGTGGATTATTTCTCCATTGAAAAATTAATTTCGTAAGTTCATTAATAACGAAACTTACTCATTGAATATCAAAATATTTAACACTTATTATTATTTAAATTCGGGTGATCATAAGCGTGAAATATATTTATAGTCAATCAAATTATATTGAGTCTGACTTAAGTCTTGTTTAATATTAAAATATTATAATTTTTAAATTACAAGCAGAAAAATAAATTATAATTTATGAAATAAAAGTTGATAATATAATAAGTGTAATTTTTAACTAATAATTTTGACAAAAAAATAATAAAAATATTATAAATATTTTATCATATAACTATAAAATCAACTCAACTTAACTTTCTACCTACCTTCTAACTGCTATAAGTAATGTTTATCAAATAATTTAGTACAATAACCTTAAATTTTTATACTCAATTGGCCAGATTAATTAACTCATTCAAAATAGGGCGGATAAATTAAATAATTAAATTCCAAAGATATAATTTAAAGTGTGCTTGAAACTGAAGCTGACATGGCGTCATCAACGCCGGGTCCCACCAACGTGATGAAACCAACGAACCGAATTAGCAGAAAACACATCGTAACGACTGTATGCAATCAGCCAATCACAGTCCATGTTCTTCTTCTGAAAAATTTTCCAATTCCGTTTTCTAAAATTTCCAATTGCAGGGTTACAACAGAACAGTTTTGTAATAAACAACAATTGAACAAACCCCCCAAAACTTTCATCTTTTTAATTTTTTCATAACTCAAAGTCTCAACAAATCTCGCAAGCAGACCCTCTTCCTTTTTTTTCCAGGCACGTTACGCACGCAAAAATTTTCTCATTTACATGCATATTTTAATTCTGTTTATATTACAAAACATTCATTTTCATGTCATTTTTTTTTTTGCAGGGAGGAACAGGGGACTCTGCTTTGCAGATCCAATACATAATTCAATCACAAAAAAGCTTCAATTTTTCCGATCGGATCTTGTGCATGCACTAAGAATACAAAATCGAAAACATGGGTATTATGTTTACGCGATTGTTCTCTTCGCTCTTTGGCAACAAAGAGGCTAGGATTCTAGTTCTTGGCCTTGACAATGCTGGCAAAACTACGATTCTCTGTATGCTGTTTTCAGATTTTAGTGAATACCCTTTTGTTTTTTACTAATTTTGTGAATTGGGCCGTTGTTGTTGTTGTTATTTTTTAAAGTTTTGATGATTGTAATGTTTTGGACTTGGGGTTTGGTTTTGCAGATCGGCTTCAAATGGGTGAAGTTGTGTCAACTATTCCAAGTAATTCCTTTTCCAATTTTAATTTGTTTATGTATTGCTAGCTCAGAAATTTAATCTATTGTACAAGTTAAACATTTTTTTTCAAAAATTTCCTCACGTTAAGCTATAGATTTGTGATTGCAATTCAGATTGTTGCCTTTTGTTTTTAAGCACTCGATTGGAGTATCTATTTTTTTAATTTTTTTTTTTTGCTTATTGATTTTTGTTTTTGTTCATGCAGCTATTGGATTTAATGTGGAGACAGTACAATATAATAACATCAAATTCCAAGTCTGGGATCTTGGTATGTCAGTATGTTCCCTTTGATCAGTATTTGCAACCTGCATTATCGACTTTTATTTAAATCAATACCAATGTGGATTATAAACTGCATTTCTCTCCTTGGAACCATATGTTGTTTACTCTTGCTAATCTGCAATAAGAATCATGCTCATCTATGTATTTGCACCTGCATGAAACTTGTGGACGGTATGATGCGAGTCCCACATGCGTCAATGACTAGATCAATGCAATTCAAGCAATGTATCATCTGAGGAATTCTGATCTTGCCTGTCCTTCCTAGTTAATATTGTTGCTTGAGAGGGTTGAGCAGGTTTGGTGGTGAAGGCAGTTGCTTGCCCTTTGTGTGGAGCAGAATCTTTCATAATAGTAGAGCCTTCTGTATTAAGATGAAAATGAAAACCTTGTTTTTCATTGTTAATGGATGTTTACTCGCTAATAATTGATGAATAATCATTAAAAGTATCAGGAAGTGGCTTTTGACAGTTTCATTTTGTGATATAATTCTGAGGTGTGTCAATTCCTGATGGATTTTTGTTGTTTCTTCTTATGCAGGTGGACAGACAAGTATCAGGTAATAATTTATTTCTTGTTTCTTCATGCAATCAGTTGGTTTATATTCTATGTGTGATTTTTTGAGTTCTTATTGGAATTTTATATAACATCAGTTACCGAGCTTGCATCATCAACTAGTTTTGCGGAGCTTTTTTACTTTGGCTGTCTGTGTATGATCCATTTCACTAAATTGAAAGAAAAATTATGAAAATTTTTTGTCCATGTTAAAATTCTGAATATGTTAGAAGGGAGAGAAGATAGTAGCTTAAAATATTCCTTTAACTGCACAAGCTAATCATCTTTTTATTTTGTTCTCTACCACAGGCCATATTGGAGATGCTATTTTCCAAATACTCAGGCTATAATCTATGTTGTTGATTCGAGTGACACTGAAAGGCTGGTCATAGCCAAAGATGAATTTCATGCAATATTGGAGGTATACTTGTCTTAGGTTAATGTTTTTGTCTTTCTGTGTATAAACTCTTTTTATGCATGATATCTTATGCTGTGAAATTTTCGCACAGTGAGCAAATCATCATTATAGTCTATTAACACAGGATTATGGTCGTAAATTTGTCTTTTGGATGATCTATGAAGCTTTGTTGATAATGATGTTACCTAGAAATCTTTATAGAAGTTTTACAAAATCTGAATGGTACTTGCAACTCATGGAAATTTTGGTGTAGCCTCTTTTCCCCCCCAAGTGATTACAGATTTTTCGACTCTTCTTAGCTGCTTGTTTCCTCATTCATTCTCTCTTACAGTCTGAAGATGAATATTAGTCCCTGCTGCTGTCAGTGCCTTTGCCTTTGTGTTAGCATTAATGGTTTTTTTATTTGTTAATGCATATTTTGTGCATTTTCAAGTTCCAACTTAACTTTTTGACTCTTTTGGCAGGAGGAGGAGTTGAGAGCTGCAGTTGTTCTCATATTTGCAAACAAGCAGGTTAGTGTTGTCACCTTTTTTGTTATCTTCAAGGTCTGTAGGCAGGGAAAATATTTGACATCTAGCTCTTTCTTTCTTTCTTTTTTTTTTTTTCCTTTCAAAAAAAGAAAAAAGAAAATGCTGACTATATTATTTCAAGGTTCTACTGCACAATAGTTTTAGAGCTGTGGTCCTTTCATTTACAGCTTCCCCTTATATTTCTTTTACATATTAAAAAAAAAAAGTTATTTCTGTGATCATTTCCTTTTGCTTAACATTACGTTTTTGGTCCTAATAGGATCTTCCAGGGGCACTTGACGATGCTGCAGTGACTGAGGCATTAGAGTTGCACAAGATTAAAAACCGTCAATGGGCTATTTTTAAAACTTCTGCAATTAAAGGAGAAGGTCTCTTTGAGGGTTTGGACTGGTAAGCTTAGAAGTAACTAAGTGGTAGCCTCTAGATTGTAGGATACGGAATCAGACATTTAGTAAATTTGCAGTGCCCCTACGTTTCCTTCATTTGCAAGCGCCTTTAGAGATCATACATTCATTAAAATGTGGTTATTTTTAAAATAGAAAATTAAGAATCCTTCGCATTAACTTTCTTGTTTATTGGTCTTTTATTTAAAAGAAATAATGAACAATATGTTGTTATTTCAGGCTGAGCAATACACTCAAATCTATCGGTGGCTAACTCTTGGAGACAAGTTATAGAGGCTCATCAAGTCATTTAAAAAGCAAAGCAATGTCCATGGTCTTTTAGGTTTGAAGTATGATTGAATCCTCCTTATTCATGGGTGCAGCTTTCTCATTTCACCTTTACAGGTGTATTCTTTTGTTGGAGTAAAATTATTGATATACATGTAAAATTTTTGTTGGAGAGATGACATACTGGGAACTTGTTTTCTGCTTTATTACCCATTTTTTTCTATCCTAACGGCTTTAATTTTGTTGTCCTTCATATTCAGTGTAACTCTTGGGTTTTTTTGCTTTCTGTTGAGATAATCATATTCCTCTATTTCGATTCATGGGGCTCTCAGATCATTGATCATATTCATATGAGTTCAAAAATGTTGTATGAGTGATGGAATGACTAACGGAGATATATGAAATTCTTGAATGGTGATATAATTCAACTGTAAATGTCGTAAGGATCATTCATGAATTAACAAAAGCACTTCGATGATAGAAGCAGGACTGCATCGAGAAGCCAAAAAAAAGAAAAGGGATTGGCATTGGGCACGTCAAAATGTAAGAAAAGTTTAGTCAAGTCATTCATTTATTGTTTTCCTGGCATTTATTTTTCACTAGCTGGTAAAACTATTGGGTAGTGGTTGTTTTTTGACTGCGATGAATTTTTCTAATCCTCTTCAAAAGTTGTAAAGGTAACAAAGTATTATGAAATTTGTTAGTGGATAAGTGATAAAAGCAGAAAAATAATCAAGTGAGACTGACGGTATCAATTCTCCCTTTTAAATGAAACACGCAGCCCCATTAACACACGTGAGGTCTCATTTTTTTTTTTTTCATTTTTCATATGCGGACAAGTCAAAATAGGGCCATGTAGTGTAGACGCCACTGGCTGCTATTGAATCAAGTCTTCGGGTTACATGAAGGTTGAAAAATCATAATATATGATGAAACTGAAATATCAATATTAGTTAATTCTGTTTCATGTATTATATAACAATTTTTTTCTTTTGGTGAATTATGGGCTATATCATGATGACGTTAAGCTAATCTACCCTTTTTAAATTTTTCTTTTTTTTCCAAAAGTTCATAAAATTGAACATGCAAATGAAAGTCTTAATTTCGGAAAACATCCACTATCATTGTACATAAATTTTCTCGTATATCTAGATGATTAAATTAGTAATCTAAAATCATGAACTTGTTTTTTATGTGTAATTTGAGATGGATGTACGGTTAGGGGTAGATCCAGTACTTTTTATCAGTTAAGCTACTTTTTTTTTATAGTTAAACTTATAATATAAATTATTATAATTGTACCATAAAGAATTATTTATCATTTTTTTATTTTATTGACAGAGAAGCTTAAATAATTTCATGTAATAAAAAGAAAAAGAGTATGTATGACTGAAAAGATAATTAACTATGGCATTATGAAAATATTGTTTATTGTTATTATACACCATTCTGTAACTTCCTAATCCTAGCAACGATGTTAATATATTAAAATATTTTTTTATAATAAGTTAAAGTAATACGCACATTCTAGCTCCTAATAATTTTGTAATTTATTCAATAGATATAAATTTAATCATTTTACAAAACAAGTCTCTTAACTTCAACTGAAAAAAACATATACATATATATATATATATAGAGAGAGAGAGAGAGAGAGAGAGAGAGAGAGAGAGAGTTGAATATTTGAATTGGGAACATATTTAAATATAAAATGAAAACTCTATTATTGTATGAAAAATAAAAAATAAATAAATAAAGGATGCCAATGAAATTGTTAGCCCGATCTGCCAAAACATTCGAGTTGTAATTTAAAAATAAAGTTGAGCTGATAAAATTAACTTACAATTTCCATATAAAATCTTTTTTTTTTTTTAAGATTCAAAACTCATAGGATTTTTGTGCTTATGTTTTTATGAGATTATGATAGATAAAAATTATCTAAGAAATATATTATTGAAAAATTAGTTCTTCTTGACAATCTCCAAAACAAGACCCAACCTACCGAACTCATTTTTCCTATAAATACCCTATACTCTTTGCCTGCATGTTCAACCGGCCCAATACTTCCTCAGTATATTCTTCTTGGTTCGCTCTGAAAGAAGAATTAATAATGGCTTTCCCTTTTGCAAAAGGAACCAGCTTTGCCCCACCATTACTCCATTTTCAATATGCTAACCATCCTTCTTCAAGCAAAGCTCTCAGCTTTCCCATTAGTATTGCACCTCCGAGCATTAACAATAATCGCAAGGTGTTTCTGTCTTCTTAGTTCTTATTCTTTATCTCTTAAAATAAGTTTAAGAGTTTATTCGAGATTGAATTGTTGTTACTGTAAATCCATGATTATTCCAAAATATATTGATTATTGTTCTTTTACAGTTAAGCTAAAGCACAATGACCACGAACATACTATAAACGTTAGTGTTTTATTAATTTTTGAACCTCTAACTTCTCACACCATCCCAAGTGATCTTAAGATCTTACTAAATAAAATAACGGTTGTTCATAATATTATAGAGTACAATACCTTGAGAGTGGCAATACTATTTTACCATTAAAAGTTTTTCAAATCTTGAAATACTCATAAAAATTGGCCGTATTAGACTATTAGTTTGTGGTTGAATTTTTTTTTTTTTTTCCCTCCAAAAGTATTGTACTCCTCAGTCCTCTCTTCCTACTGCATCTGTCTCTTTTATTAATGTTCAGGTCAATGGAGTTAGAGCTACAGTAGACAATATTAGTACAAGTGATGTGGGGACTCAATTACAACCAGAACAAAATGCACAACGATTAAAAAAAAAAAAAATCCTCAATCTCTGGTCAAAAGCCATCCACGGCTGTTCTCGCTGCCATTAGCTTTCCAGTTCACAAGAAGAATCTCTCTGTCAAGGTAAAATCATTTTATTACAAGAAAAAGTGTTTGTTGTATGTACTCTATCTGGGTAAGGAGAAAATTAATTCGAGCATTTCAGTGATCACAGTGATGTTTAATTATTTATTTATTTCCAAATAGGAACTTGAGAAGTTGGCTGGTGCACTACGAGAAGAGATTGTATATACGGTGTCGAAGACCGGGGAAGTTCAAGCCTTGGTGTGATAGAGCTGACGGTGGCACTTCACCGTGTATTCAAAAGATAAAATCATTTGGGACGTCGCTCAGCAGGTGCTTTTTTTTTTTATATATATATTTTAATTTTTGGCAACCATATATTTCTCAGCTTTTACCACTCACCCTCACCAACAGTTTCATCATGATACTCTTGTTATTCTTTGATGTCAAAATTTTAACTTATAAAAACTTACCTTAGCTACAAAACAAACATTCTTTAGCAAAAATTTTGATACTAGAAAAGTATCAGAGTATTATAAAATCTACAGGGAATAAGCGTTAAAAGCTGAAAATTGTAAGAGGAAATGCGACAATCCCCTTAAAAAGATTGAACTACGGGCGCAATGTCCCAACCAAAAAAATTAAAAAAAAAAAAAAAAGAACTTGGGGTTTAATTGGTTGAATGGATTAGCTTTTAATCTGATTGGAAATTATGGTGAATGCACAGAATTCGACAGACGTGTGGGCTGGCTGGTTTTCCAAAGAGGGAGAAAAATGGACGTGATGCGTTTGGTGTTGGCCACAGTTCCACGAGCATTTCTCCCGGCTTACGTACAACAATTAATTATTTTCGCTATGTTGGTAGCATTCTTCATATAAGCTAATGGTTTTTTTTTTAAACTTGGAGTGTCTATCATTTTTCATACAACTAAGTTAGAATAAAACACACACACACACACACACATATATATCTAGCAATAAGCAATTTTTTTTTAATTTTTTAAAATTCCTTAACGTTAGCCTTTTCTATTTTTTAAAATTTCATCAAAAGAACTATTTTATAATGAAAACATTGAAGAAAATGCAAATTCCCGTTAACAAAATACTCTTAAAGGAGAGCTGTAGAGATCAGAGATTTTAATAAACTTACCCATGAAGATAATAATGAGTAATAGCATTTGGATACCTGAAATTTTTATTTTCTCAAATAAGGATATAGTTGATTTACTTATACCAAATAGGTCCTCGATCTCTATTTAACTAACCAGAGCATACCCTTCTACCATTAAATTTTGAACTTCATAATATAAGGATACGTAACTTATCCCTGAAGTGTACACTAAGCTTATACCATGCATGTATTTACTCTTTATCCAATTGATTGAAAGGTATATGTGACAAGAACCCAAAAAAAGAGAATCACAGAATTTATTCGAGAGTGGAGAATAGTGCAGTCATTGCAATAGGGAATTAAGATCTATTTGGGGCAAAATTCCTCAGTTGAAAACAGGACAAATCACGATACAACATTATTACCAACTTTCTAATATTGTTTTGCTTTGCCTTGACAGGGATGGCAGTTGGTAGAGACTTGTTAGGGACGAACAACCATGTAATCTCGGTGATCGTTGAAGGTGCCATGATAGCAAGAATGTCGTACGAGGCAATTAACAATGCAGGTTTTCTTGACACCAATCATATAATCATCTTGAACTATAACCGGCAAGTCTCTTTGCCCACCGCCACCATCGACGACCCTGCTTCCCCTGCAGGGGGCTCTCAGCTAAGCCTTAAAACGACTACATTCAAATCCACAGTTTCGTCAACTATGTCAAGAAGCCTCCAGCTCCAATGTAACATTTTGATCCCATGTGTCGCAATTGACCAAAGTCTTTTTTCTATCTAATGCGGACCTAGAAAATTAATTAAACTTTTTTGACTATCGAAATCAACAGGACAAGAAACAAAAATTTGGAGGCCAAATGCATGAAATTGATGCATTCTTGAGAGAAACTGAAGGTGGTCCAGGGGCTTGTTTCTTTGAAGATCTTGGATTACATTATATTGGTCCAGTAGATGGTCATAATTTGGAAGACCTTGTATATGTTTTAAAGCAAGTTAAAGCCATAACAGACCCTGGAGCAGTGCTCATTCATGTAATTACTGAAAAGGAAAAGGATATGCTGCTGCCGAAGCTGCAGCAGACAAGATGCTTGGTATAAATTAAAAACACAAATTAAAAAGGAAAAAGGATTATTCGATTACGCTTACTGTTAGGAATTAAAGTTAATGAGCTACAAATTGTTCAGGTGTGATGAAATTTCATCCAGTGTCAGGGAAGCAGTTGAAGTCAAAAGTGAAAACACTTTCCCATACTCAGTATTTTGCAAAATCCTTGATAACAGAATGGGTGGCGGAACTGGACTCAATTTGTTTTAAAAGCATTTCCCTAAATAGATGTTTCGATGTAGGCATTGCTGAACGATGCAGTCACCTTTGCTGCCGGCCTAGCTGCTGAGGGCCTGAAGCCCTTTTGTGCCATCTACTCCAGCTTTTTACGAAGATACTTTGATCGGGTAATGTAAAATCATGTGCGCTTAATGGACTTGGTGTTTATAAAATTAAACCAAACACACTTGCGTTACTAAATATCTAATGTTACATTGTGTACTGGTGATGTAGGTAGCTCATGATGTGGACCTTCAAAAGCTTCCGGTGAGATTTGCAAAAGACAGGGCAGGCCTTGTTGGGGCCGATGGTCCAACACATTGCGGCGCATTTGACACTACTTTCATGGCTTGTTTGCCCAACATGG
The DNA here is from genome assembly GCA_030444775.1 of Atalantia buxifolia. Classification (NCBI taxonomy): domain Eukaryota; kingdom Viridiplantae; phylum Streptophyta; class Magnoliopsida; order Sapindales; family Rutaceae; genus Atalantia; species Atalantia buxifolia. Next base: position 20,189,942 of record CM059834.1, on the reverse strand, counting down.
TGGTCATGGCTCCTTCAGATGAGACTGAGCTCATGGACATGGTGGCCACAGCTACAGCCATCAATGATAGGCCTTGCTGCTTTAGGTATCCGGGAGGCAATGCCTTTGGTTCAATTATTCCACTAAATAGCAAAGGGACACCTTTGGAGGTACCGATTATTCGGAATAAATTTGTTGATTTGAGACTGATTTGAGACTTATATCAAACTCTCACTTCATAAAATAGGACAAATTTACAAATTACTGGCTCTATTGAGCTAAGTTTATCCCCTTCACGATGAAATTCTAGTACACCTCGACTGTCTTTCAACTTGGGCACTTTGAGGGATGGGCGTGCAGACGTATCTGGGCCAGTTTGCAAAAATAAAAGCCCAAAATATGCTTTAAAAGAAGTTTCTACAAGTTAATTAACTATTTGAATTACCATATTTTCTATTGTCATTATCCTCAACTAAAAGTGGTAAAACTTTGATAGATCGCTAATTAATTAAATGTCAACTAAATGAAAGTCGTTGTCTTTTTCCAAGTGCCGAAAGCATGGTCTCGTGACCTTATTGAAGGGACTTTAACTTTATACAAAATTAATCGGACACCAAGACGAAACTACCCTTTTCTACTGCCGTCACGCTAGTGCCATTGGGCGGGTCCTTTTCGACTTTCCGCCAGCAGAAGGAAGACCGTCATAGAAAATGACCCCACGAAATTAATGGATTTTGTTTTTATTTAGTGAAAAATAGAAAGGGCTTTATATATTTTATCGGTAACTTGGTCTCCTAAAACCGAAATTATTTCAGACAAAGCAAAACAGCTTGCCAGTTTGAGCAAACTTTTGCGACCTAAATTCTAATTTTCAAATGTTAATTTGATTTTATTGAGAAAATCTTTTAAGTTTATCCACGTTTGTTTGGATTAAGGAAAGGGATCTAGCAACTATACCCCGAGTATCCATTCCCCACAGCTTAAATAAGCTAGATGGTCAAAATGTCAAATAAAAAAAATGATTGACCATCTAACAGTATCAAAACTATAGAATCAGCTACTATAATTACAACTTATGGAAAAACATAAATAGCCAAATGAATATTAACGATAGCAAAAAAAAGGATCTACTAAATAAAATAGTTTTTGTCTATAAAATTAGAAACAATAAATATTGATGTAACATTGTAAATATAACACATGCGAAGCATGCGATGAAGGAGGTTATTAACAAATCCAAATCCTTACACAAAGATCTCAAATTGAAATACTTCGAATTTTTAATCAACTAAACCATAAATCCATGTGTCTAATATTTATCTCTCCCGAATATATAAATATAACAAAAATCTCAAAACTCCAAAATTATAAGTTCATAAAATAAATAAACTTAAAAGAAACATGAGTTTGTTTCTTCTCTTATTCAACTAGCAAAAGAAAACAAATCTCTAACTCTTATGATAAGCACACCTCTCAACAAAATACTTAATCTATAAAAAGTAATAACGAAGGGTGAGCTGTAAACTCAGCAAGTAAAATCAACTCTTATGATAAGCACACCTCTCAACAAAATACTTAATCTATAAAAAGTAATAACGAAGGGTGAGTCAAGAACTCAAAAGAAATCAACTCTTATGATAAGCACACCTCTCAACAAAATACTTAATCTATAAAAAGTAATAACGAAGGGTGAGCTGTAAACTCAGCAAGTAAACTCATTCTCAATACACTATCATAAATTAAAACATATATTATATTTCATAAATTTCATAAAACGACATATTACGAAAAGATGACATAAATTCATAGTAACCCATAATATCAAAAGAATAGTTAATTATAAAAGCAAATCGTATAACACATACATAGAAAACAAAATGTTAACTCATGTCACATAGTGTCACCTATACTCTTGATGACTCGGCCAAAAACAAAATCAGGATTAGAATCAGAATATCGTGTGCACACTTAAAACAAAAACTCAGTATTGGTCATATATATATATATATATAATAACTATGGATAATGAGTTAAAATATTCAAATTAATTTTTCATATATAATGACTTGTACGTAACACTTTTCACTATATCAAAAAAAAATTTATTATAATATTTTATAAACATTTTCATAAAAGATAATTATTTAACAAAATAAATTACACATTTAAAGGCTTTTATAATATAATGTTAAACCCATAAAAGAATAACATAATTTTCATATTTGAAAACATTTACGTAAACTAAGTTTGCCAGAAAAAATAATTAATTTTCAAAGAATTATAAAAATATATGTACTTATAGTAGTATCAAAATATTTATACATATCCAATACATTAGAAATGAAGTTACTTACCTCGATAAAAGAATTTGATCTATCACACATTTAAGCCTCTAAGAGCCTCAAACACTTCCAACACCAACCGTTATGATTATTTCCTAAATAAAGGTTTGAATCCTAAGGTATGAATAAGAGAGTAATAAGCAGCAGAGAAAAAAGAAAAAAAACGTTGTGGACTTAGGGTTACGGAATAATGACAAGTATAAATTTATAGGGAGTCTTAAGAAACCCTTTTAAATTTAAAAAAAAAAGTAAGTTTTTTCTAAAATTACCCCATAAATAATCCTTGTTAATAAGGGCAATAATGTCATTTATAAATTCTAATAAAGCAAAATTTCCATAATTTAAAATCATGGAAATTTTGGCATTACAATTGATTTCTCTACAGATTATCCGGTGAAGAGATTGAAATATTTATCTTACAATTTTGGCATCACTAGTGAAAAACGGCTGAAAGTTGGTTCCATATCAAAATATTTAGCTTTTTAGTTTTAGCAAAGACTAAAGAGTTCATTTTCGTTTTATGTTTTTATTCTTCATCAACGTAGTTAAGTGGATCATTGTCATTTCATCATATTCATCATAGAGGAGTAAAAAAGACAATGACTTTAAATTAAAATAAATTATAGAAATTAATTAAAAATTTTACACTTAAGTATCGAGTTGAATTTTATTCATTTGAGAATCAACATTACAATACTGTAGTATCTGGAATGGGTGTGGCCTCTCTTGTTCATAATTTATAATTTCTAAAAAGTCAGTTCTTGTTGTTTTATCATTTACAGTAGCTGATATGAAAGAGACAGGAAGCAATGTAAGATTTTTTTTTCCTACTTCATTTGGCAAGAATGTCATGGATTTCGATCAGAATCTTAATTACGTCTGAAAGTCTGAAAATAACCCAAACTTCAATTTTCGTTTAACTTGAAAGTAAAACTTTTGTTTTCTGTTTTCCTCCTTTGGCAAGACAATAAAAAAGTTCCTCTTTCATAGGTGAAATGAAAATAAAAGAATTGAACGTCATTTTTTTTAAAAAAATAGCTTTAATTTATTTTCTCCAACTTCTTATTTTTATCTAATAATTTTTACAAATATATTTTGTATGTGAGACAAAATCTTAGGCCTTCCCCGTTAAATTAATGCCGAGTACTGTATTCTCACATTATTAATTCATTAACAGTTTGAAAAACCATAAAAATTATAATCTCAATTTGAGTTAATTATAAATAAGAATAAACTCTACATTTTAATAAGTTATAATTTTTATAAATCATGTCTTAATGAACCTACCTCTATATAGTAAAAGAATTTGCCTCCTCGTAATACAGTTAGACAATGAGAGAAGAATATTAGAGATAATACAAATGTTTTGAGACTTTTAATAGAGTTTTACATATTTTCAACAATACATAAATCTATATACTAATTTTTTGAAAGTACATTTATCACTTTAATTAATATCTATACAATAAATTTAACATGCTTCATTTATTATGTAGTTCATACTTTATCTCGATATCACTTACATTAAAAATAATTAAGTCAAAACAATAATTTTATAACTATATCTTTATTAAATTATAACCTCTATATACTAATAAAATTAATTTAGATCTACATTATGATTTCCTCCAACGAAACGAGCCTTTACCGTTCGGCGAAGTCCTCAAGTGGAATTCCGTTATATTTAATTAGTAAACTTCAATAAAATGATTTTATATTTACCAACCGAAAGTTTTTTTTTTAGCTGATCAAAATTTCTTTTCTTGCCACGTACTTGACTCAAATCTTGACACTTATTTGGACAGGCCACCAATCTTTAGCTTTAAAGAGTGAAGCAGATATGATATTTGTTTGCAGATTTCTATTATTATCCCATGACATAATAATCAGGGCAGAAAATACGCGGTTTCCGAAAATACCCTTTATAAGAAAACAAAAGAATGAGGGACGAAATCAGAAAACGCAACACGGTTTGCCGACCCATCATCTGTCTATCGCATGTGGCATGCTGACAGTGACTTTTCTTGATTTTTGTGCCAAACTCTATTAGTTGCGCGTTCAAGGGTAGTCTCGTCTTTATGAAACAATTGGAGATCATTACATTGTTAATGCATTAATATGCTAAGCCCGCGTCTGAGGTGACGTTGTATCCAAACAAACTTTACCTGAAATTCTGATCCTGCCCACCCCCTCGTTTACTTTGGCTTCGACTCTCTCAATATTAATATCAGTTTGAATCGCTTTCGTGGAGTTAATATCAGTTTTCTTTTTTCTTTTTTAATGAAAAAATATATTGTTTCAATAATTGAGTTTCAAGTTTGAATACATAATGATTTTATTTTATCTCACAAGTGGTATTTAGCAATCTCCAACTTCTATACTAGAATTCTCTTATTATTTATCAATTATCATTTATTTGGTGAATTTTTTTTTTTCAGGATAAAAGATGGGGAAGAAATTTGCATCAATTCTGTAAAATCTTGAACAGTGAAATCATAAATGTCGCGTACCCAAAAATATCAATGATCCACTATGTAATACAAAATATTGGTACCGATATTTCATACATGTCTAAAAACTTATCAATTGGATATCTGATTCTTACTCGACAAAAGAATAAGATTTAGTGGAACCCATCTGGTGGGAGGCCATGGCAATATAGGCGTATAATTGATGGACTTGCCCTATTAATTAAATTAATTGTAAAAGTAAAACCAATTAACAATTGCCAACGTGATTTCCCTATATCCTAGCCATTAGCACATTCATGGAATTAAAGTAGTATCACGCTTGCGGCGCGACTATGTTGCCATACATGTAAATAATGTCATTACATTTTTTTATTAGTAATAATTTTCTATTATATTTATAATTTATATACTTTTGGTATATGTATAATTTATATATTTTTACACTGTGTATTGCGAAATAATATTATTACTAATAACAAACAGAACGAGCTAGCGAAAACGAAAAATTGTAGAGATTATTGCTTGTAATTTGTAACTGATGCTGTAGAGTAGGACTTGCTTTAATATTTTCATGATTAATAAATATGGAAAATATAAGAAAAAAATTCTCAATTCAAATTCTCAATTGAATTGATACCTAGCTACAAATACAACAAAAATCACGAAGCATATTAAAATTCATTATTTTTTTTATCATTTTGAAGACAATTGTTGATAGCTATCTAAAATATGGATTTTATATAGTAAAATTTCTTTTTATTGATAATCTATATAAAAATAACTAATATGTAGTCATAAAAAATTCTGATCTCAATTGCTAGTTATAAATAAAACTAAACTTTACGTTGTAATAAGTTATAAAGAATTTGTCTCTATATGAAAATAATTATCCGCATATTGTAAAAAAATATATGTTGTCTTATATTAAAGGTTTAAGATCGAACATAATATTTTTCTAAAGTTACTTGAAACAATGATTTATTCTTTAGACTTCTAAAATTAATTTGTATATTCTCATCACTACATAGATTTACATCTTAGTCTTTTAAAACTATATTCATCTCTTTTATTAATGTCTATGCATGAGATTTGACATGTTCCATTAACTAATTATGAATATAACCTATATTTTACTACTATGTCACTTGTTACAAAGTCAAAGCAATAATTTTTTTTTTAACTATAATTCTATTAAATTATAATCTCCTCATGTAATAAAATTAATTTGGTTTTAATATTATCATTATAGAGAGATTTTACTGCTGGGCTGTAGACGATTGTACCACTTAATAATATTGAGAACCCGCCCCGTCTAAGTAGCCGGGTGCTCAAACCCGAGATCAGGTTCACCCCAATCTTTCTTTATTTCTGTATCATATTGTCTGTCACTTAATCATTGGGTCCCACGTCGGCACAGACACACGACAACTACTTCTCCCAAACATTATTAAAAATCCCAAAAAACTCGAAGCAAATCAAACCATTTTCCATGGCCAGCAATCATCCACGTGTCCAATTACCACTCGTCAGCAGCTAGATTTCTCCTTTCTTAATTCTTAGCCAAGTGAAAAAATCCAAAACCGAAAAACCAAACATATCAAAAACTAGTCTTTGCTTTCCTCCACGTTTACTCCGGAGACCAAAACTCAAAGAAAGAAAGAAACAGGCTTTATTTACTAATGCCCATGGGAATTGAATTACATAGCGTGAAGGGTATTTCCGGCGGGTGGAGCGTGGCAGCGAAGCCATGCGACACGTGCAAAGCGGCGGCGGCGGCTGTTTTCTGCAGAGTTGACTCTGCTTTCCTATGCCTGAACTGCGATTTAAGAATCCACAATTGCATGAACAAACACGCGCGTGTCTGGATGTGCGAGGTCTGCGAGCAGGCCCCTGCGGCTGTCACGTGTAAGGCTGATGCGGCTGCCTTGTGTGTCACATGCGACAATGATATCCACTCTGCCAACCCTTTAGCCCGGCGCCATGAACGCCTCCCTATTGAGCCGTTATTCGACTCGGCTGACTCGATTGTCAAGTCGTCGGCTTTTAACTTCCTGGTCCCGAGCGATCAAAATGGAGGCTCAGAGTTCTCTGGCGCCAGTGAACACGACGGCGTGGACTCTGCTTCCTGGCTGATTCCGAATTCGAAACCTGGAATTGAAAACGCGGGTGAAATGAAATCCGGGGATTTGTTTTTCGTCGATCCGTTTATTGATTTGAATGATTTTGATTATCCGAATTCATTTCAGAATCATCATAGCGCTGGAATGGACAGTGTTGTGCCTGTTCAAACAACTAAACCGGAACCAATTCCAGCTCAAACTGCAGTTCCAATTCCTTTGATCAACAATGAAAATTGCTTCGATATCGATTTCTGTAGATCCAAGCTCTCTTCATTCAACTACCAAAGCCAAAGTGTAATTATCAAACTCAAAGCCACAGTTTTCCTTTTTTTTTTTACTTCTTCAACCCGCTGCTGCTGCTATGAAATAAAATTAAATAAAAGCACAACAGTTACAAACATACTCTAATTTTATTCATTTATATGGTTTCAGGTTTCATCGTCATCTCTTGATGTTGGAGTAGTTCCAGATGGGAACTCGATGTCCGATATTTCGTACACATTTGGCCGAAATATGAGCACTGGGTCCGGCGCCGATCCAAACGTCACCGTATCGGCTCCTGGTACTAACCAGGCGAGTCAACTTTGTGGGATCGACCGAGAAGCTAGAGTTCTGCGTTACAGGGAGAAAAGAAAGAACCGTAAATTTGAGAAAACTATTCGTTATCACTCACGTAAAGCTTACGCCGAAACTAGACCAAGAATCAAGGGCCGGTTCGCGAAAAGAGCCGAGGCTGACTCTGAAGTTGACCAGCTTTACAACTCTGCAGCTTCAGCTGCTGGTGCCTACTTGGCCGATTCTCAATACGGCGTCGTTCCGTCGTTTTGAAGAGTTGGTAGGTGGAAGGTTAAGAAGCAGAAATTCAGTGTCATGATTCTGTCCTTCTGGGCGTATTTGTTAAATAATGAACCCTAGAATAATCGTACGGTTGGTGTTAAGTGTTTAAAAGTTTTAACATGTGTAAAATAGGGTAACCGGTGGAGTTTAAGCCGTTTGATTGGCAGAATTATGATTCTGATTCCTGATGATGATGATGATAAGTCATTGAGATTAACATCACCGAGATTTGTCAGCCCGTTTGCTTTTTCTGTAAGGGCCTACTGTAACTATTTTATCTGTTCAGTAAAAATTTTCCCTTTTAATTTGGACTATCTACTTTATTTTAGTTCTTTCAGACAGGAATCTATTTCTGAACCCCTATTGGCTGGTTTATTTTTTAATAATATCTTAATGCTTAATGCCCTTTTGGTATAATCAAAGGGCGCTGAATTTTTTTAATGTTTTATTTGAAAGTAATAAAATAAGTTTAAAATTCCATTATTAGAACGGGAGGATAGGTATAGTATAAAATTTTGATGGAACTTAGAAGAAAAGATTTTCCAGAAGTTCTGGAACTTTCTCTGACAAGACATAGGCTGTTCACGTTAATGACAGATTGGCTTTCCAAGAATGCTATGTATCATCCGCTGAACCTTGGTCGCTACAATCATTTTTGCTTTCTGAGTATCTAAAAGAGGAAATTAGGATTTTTCTTTTCTTTTTAAATTGGTCCCCTGGATCTTGTGATCATATAACTAATCCATTTGATATTGTTTGTTAATATTTTTGGAAATAAAGAAAATTATTTAAAGATAATAAAGATGAGGAATTGAATTAAGTATTGTGAGATCTAAGAGTTGACTTGATGGCACTTTTAACTGTATTAAATAGAATCTAGATATTTGTGTTGAATTTTAAAGATCTTGTGGCACATTACATATACGGTCATATGTGGTTAAAATTTAATTATTTATATGTTATTATTCAAAAACTACAGTTAAAAACCTGTATTTTACTATTTTTAATTCCAAAAATAATAAAAAAAAATCAATATCGTTTGATAAAGTAATGTCAAAAAAAAAAAAAAAGGCTGACTTGCTTAAAGTGCTTTGAAACTGATGATCAAGATAATCTTTTAATTGAAACTTTATTGCTTTCATGTTGGTATGGCACCCTACACATACATACTGGGTCAGTTTAGATTTCTCATTACCACGACTAAATCTACGAGGACCAGCATCGACATTACACTAAAGTTGATTTTGACGTCTCTCAAAAAAAAAAAAAAATTGATTTTGACGATTGAGAATTGAATTTTTTTTTGGCATTTTATTATTTTCCTATATATACAAATTTTGGTATTTTTGATACCTTTAGGGGAAGAAAAAACAACACTGAATGTAACATTGTTTTTATTAAAGACAAGTATAACACATTTAATTATCTAATTTAAAGGACTATTGTATTAGGTGAAGACACATAACTTACTTATATGCATAGTTGAGTTATTAAAGTATTTTCACAGTTAAAGTTTGACTTTATTGTCAATTGTTAGAAGATATAAAAATATATTCTATTAGATGAAGCGACATTTCTAATTATAAGTCTAAAGAATTCTCTTTGACTAATTAACATATATCACAACATAATAATTTTGCTAGAATTATCTAGGTCAATTAGAGGAGTGTAGAAGGAAAAAAAAAGAGGGGGGTTGGGTTTGGAGGGAGAAATAAATCTATTAATGCTATTGTTGATGTCAAGTACCTTGAGAGTTCTACTTGCAAGTCAAATTTCAAATTATAACCTTTCAGGGATTCTTTTTTCCATAACTGTAGTGATATAGCTTCTATTAGTAACAAAAAGTCCAAAAGTATGCAAATTCATAAATTCTAATTACATGTGTCATTTATTTATTAAATGTGTATCAAATAACATGTAAATTTTGCTAGATAGAAATTTGATTAATTTTGGTTTTTATTATTGGTTGGTAAATGATTTTCTCTTCGACTAAAAACTTTGTACTTTTCTAAATAGATTTATCAGAACTTCCATGAATTAAAAACATTTTATAAACTACTGCCAAACGATTAAAAAAAAAAAATCCATCTTGCTATATACATATACATACATAATTAATTAATTGATAAAGCATTTTGTCACCGTATCATATGTTAGCAGAAATTTTAGTATGCAAATTCATATCGAAGTAACCATCAAACAAGATGATGTCGAGTTTCTTAAGATTACCATATAAAATTTTGTTATCTTCCCGATTTGAAGATGAGAAATTCACTACAATAAAATTTTTCGTGTTAACTATTATATTACAAATTTCACAATTACAGAAACTTGCTTCTGGCCATCTTCAGGCAGTTAGGTCTTCGCTTTCACAAACATTTCCTTACCCTATTATTTGTGCCCTTTCGAGTGCCCCCATTACGGCGATGCATAAGAGATTTCTTTTTATCTTTTTTTCCTTTCAATTCATGTAATAATTAGAAATTGCAAGATCTACAACTAGTGGCTACAGTTTTCGTTGGGATCATACGGTTTTGCAGAATTAAATATAATTGGTGCGATATTGCTTTAGGGTTGAGGTTCAATTTCCACAATGTTTTGCCATATTTGATATAAAGTTTTAATTGCGGGGACAGTAACATGCATGGAATGTCAATCTTTGCATATCAAGAGTCTGCTAGCTGTTTCCCTAGCCACAATCCACAAGCACAAGTATGTCTAATGTTTGATTGAAGCTCTTCTATGTTTGATCATCTCATTTAGGTTCTAATTAATTTTTTTGATCCGATGAGTTTGGTAGAATTCATTTAGTTTAAATTCGAAGATGATGAATAATGACGTGTAAGCTGATGAAGCAGCAGTACATAACTGCATTCGAAGGATCAAGGCAATAAGTATTTTGTTATAAATTTGTGATGAAAAGTTTTTGTCAATGGTTGTTGAGATTTATCCATGCCAAAAAAAAAAAAAAAGTCAAATGTGGTAGTATGAATACATGAATTTAAATAAGCAAAAAAAAATTATGGTAAATTTTGGAGTGATGTAAGAAATTTGGATTCGAATTTGAATAAGGTTTGGGGAGGATTTAATATACGTTTCTTTTTTAACTCATATTATATTAGATGTCCAGATTTTTACTTTTTCTAATATTCAAAAGACATCTACTCCACTTACATTTCAAAATAAAGAAGACTGTTTTCACTCAAATTGAAGAAGGAAATTAAACCCTCACAATGTATTATGCGCGCTCAAACCCATGACCTCACAATTGTGAGGTTTGGGTTTTAATCACTAGGCTAACGCCTAATGGCTATTTAATATACGTTTCTGATATAAAAAGAAGGGAAAAAGACTAATAGACCAAGGACGACAAAATCCTTCATGAGTTTGGAGCCCCGTGGGGCTCCATTCAAATTGGGTAAATTTTGAATAATTTTTGGGGAATAGAGTGGGGAATGGGGAAAAAATAATTCTCAAATTTGTAACAGGGTGGGGTTTGGTTTTGTGCTCTCCGCCCCAATCCTTATTATATATAAATATTTTTTTAATTTTTATTTTATCAATTGCAATATTAGTTAATAAATTTTCTTTTTATTTTTACTTGATATAAACGAGTTATTACTAAAAGAAAACTCTACAATATAATTTTATTCAATCTTAAAATATTATTATGTTTTCTTTTCTCTTTTAAGATATTGCTCTCTTCAAATTTTTTTTTATTTTGATATCATTTCAAGATATTGTTTCAAATATTTGGAGATTTTCTTAAATAATCTAAATACTTTATAATGTGGTAATAATTTTATTTAGGTCTTTAATTTTTAATTTATTAAAATCATGTATTTATATATACTATAAAATAAATAAATAGGGAATGAGGTGGGGATGGGGAAATCATTCTCCACGTGGGGATTTCCCATCCTCACCTCACTAAATTTATAAGGGGAATGAGGTAGAGAATGGAGACGAATTTTTAATGGAGTGGGAAATGAGATAGGCTTCTCCATCTCCACCCACATTCCAATAATAGACCCCAAATCTTTAGGAAAAAGAGATACAAAAATTCCTAACATTTTAAAAATGACACTTAAACCCTAAATTATTAATAGATCCAATTTGATTAAATAATTAAAAGGTTAATTTAGTACATTCCTGCACAAATCTAGTGAATTTACCTAAAGGTCCTTATCTAAAAATTACAAACCTAAGACACTAAATCGATTAAACTAAAAGCCCTATCAAAAAAATCACAAACCCTTAACTCCCTGACTCGCCACACATAGACCTTGCCGCGGTTCGTGCCACTACTCATACCCAACCGTTGTTCGTGCTGCTGCTTGTGTCATTACTCGTGTCCAGTCATTGCTTACGCCCAGCCGATCATGACGCTGCTCTTGCCTTGAAGCCACTGCTGATTAACTTGTTTTTTATGAGGTTGATTAACTTGTTTGGTTTCAGAGAAGGCAGACAAATCTGATTAACTTGCATTTTTACAATGCGGCTATCATGAATTAAGTTAAAAATGCTTCTAAGAATCCATGGTTATTTTTTTAAAAAAAAGTTTCTAGTTCCTTTTAAATACATGAAGCTCAAATTAAAAGAAAACTTTTGTGCAAAAAAGGGGATCATCATATATGGGATTGCCTCTGACACACATACCTAGTTTTTCCTAGTCCTTAGTCTTTATTTAGTTACTTATCATGTATGTTTTTCTTGTTTCTCTCCTGCCAATAATCATTAAAGAAAACAATGAATTTGCTTTTTATTGCGTGATCATATGCTTTGGATTGGGAAGCTACCTCCAACCGTGAGGAGAAAGTTGAACATTTCTAGGCAACATGGAAGATTTGTATGGGTGCTTGTGGCTAATGATTATGAATTTGAGGTCATGGATGATGAGATAATGAATGAGAACAACAAAACATTTATCGTCAACCTGCGTAATAAAACTTGTGTCTGTGGTGTTTATTAAATTGGATTTTTACAGCAAAATTGCAACCCTTATAAATAAAGGTATATGCGTAATTTTATTAACAATTTATGGGCAAAATGGATAATTAATATACTGATTAGTATGTTCAAGGGAGATAATAGTAATTATAAGTTGAAAATAAATATTCTGTTAAAATTAATGAAATCCGTTAATAATTTGGGATTTAAGTGTCTTTGTCAAAATGTTAGGGGACTTTTTTGTCCCTTTTTCTAAATGTTTGGGGATGGATCAATTTTTCCCCTAAAAAGAAACAAATAAAATTTAAATTTAATCATGTGTATGCATAAATCATTTAGTGAAAATTTTCTCCTCATATGGTACTTTTCATCATCATCATCATTGTTATTATTTAAAGAGATTTTTATTAATCAGAAACAAAATTAGAAGTACACTGCAATTCAACTAAAAAATCTTTCAGTTAAGCAAGAAGTTCAAAAACTGTAAATGCCAATTAAAAAAAAAAAAAGGAAGAAGAAAAGTCTCATGCAGCTTAAATGATCTAATTATTTTTCAAATTAAGTAGAGAATTAAACTACATGTGATATATATATACATAACTGGTCGATCGCATGTTCATTTCCAGTTCTTACTTTGAGTAGACTTTGCAAGCAAAGACCATTGATCTTCTTTGAACCACCAGCCTACCACTAATATTAATCAAATTAAAAAAAAGGAGAAAATTATGGTGTAAGGGTGGTACCGTGCTATCATTGTCTTCAGTCTTTAGATTTCAATAGATTCATCCATCTAAGTGAATTTAACGGTTGAATACAATTATAGTATGGTACTAGCATTACACCGTAGTCGGACCTAAAAAAAAACACTTAAAAAAGAAAAAAAAGAAAATCTTTTGAGATGGTTTCATTGGTGAGTGAAGAACAAGACGTGAAGATAGAGATGGAAGAGAAAGGGACGTGAGAAACACAGGTGTCGGGGTTTGGAAATGCATGTGACGTAAATTATTGTGAAAAAGTGGGACCCATCACGAAAGGGACATTGCGTGGGGGCCATGTACCTCATCCCCTTCACGTGCGTCACCGCCCCACGCCCCCATCGCCCCGTGGGGTCACCGCGACACGCACTCTTAGCTAGCTCTCTGACCGTGACGTGGTCCTCCTTTTCTTCTTATTTCCCCACTTGCTCTCTTAACACCAACTGTTTCACCTGGTCAACGGGTCGACCCGATAATAAACAGTTACATGTCTTTTTACAGGATTGTTTTCCCTTTCGGGAAACGGGAATTGGGTTTATTATTAACGTAAACTAGACTTTTAAGTGATTTCTTGACTCGTGAACTTTGTTGTTTGTGACTGTGAGGTTAGCAATGGAGGTATCATTAAATCCACAATATTTTCCGATAATAAACAGTTGCATGTCCTTTTACAAGATTATTTTCCCTTTCGAAATTGGGTTTATGAATTTTAGTTTAAACATTTTAAGCGATTTATTGGTTCGTGAACATTATTGTTTGTGGTTGTGAGTTTAGCCACGGAGGTTTCGTTTAAGTCTACATGATTTTAGATGAATAACCTTTTATTTGTTTATTTTTTTTTTGAAATGTGTCTTTAGTTAAATATATAATCATTTGTGTATCGATCTTGTTGAATATTACCTTAATAGATTATCTTTAAATCGATCTTGTTCGACCATAATCATTTTTAAAGATAAATATATAGTCATTTTCAATTCCCGTTCTTGGCATTGGGCATTCATCTACATTCTGCACGAGGGCTTTTAAGGCGTCAGGCCCATTGTTAAAATTTTGGCCCATCAAGTAGCTCATCCTATGTAAAATGACTTTATGCATTCTCATTTCGTGGGAATTTTTATTGTTTTACTTAATATTTGGAAGTATGTTTTGTAGTAAAATAATAATACTTTCTCATAGCTAGAGACTGTTCATTCCTTTTGTTTACCGGACTTATTGATGTATTGTTTGAGATACATTTGTGATAGTAAGAATTGCCAAAGAAGAAAAATATATCCTCAAATACATCTATATTTGATTTGAAAATGTTACAAACTAAGCCCACATCTAGTGGATCAAAATAGTACAATATTTCCATTTTGCATATCTTTAGATCTATAAAAGAGCAATGTTATTCTTCTCATTCTAAAAAGTAATTAGAAAAAATGAATATAAAATCCTTTAGCTACATATAGAAGGAAACCAACCTCTACCCAGTTATTGATCTGCTAACATTCCATCATCGATTTGAGAGATTGATAAGGTAAACACTTAGTCTATTCAATGCTAGGCATAATGAGTGTTAACTATATCCATTTCATGTCACCAGAAACCTGAGTAATCTACAAAAAATCCTCCAAATCGATATCTGTTGGCACTTCATATCCGAAAAACACTGAGCAATCATCAAGCTCATCAGATGTAAACTCGGGCATCCTCCAGCTTTTCGCAAATTCAGAGTCATGGCCACTTGTTAGAAGCTCTAACACCTTGTAAAAATAGACCAATAAAAGGTTCAATAAAGGTTAAAACTTGTTCTCTGCAGCAAATGGGTTCAAACTTATGGAAACCGATTAAAGAATATGTGTACCTCACTCATTGATGGACGCCATGCTGAGGTTTGTCTCACACAATAGTCAGCTGTTAGCACTAGTCTATGCATTTGATCCGTGTCATATTCGCCTTCCAGGCTTGGATCAACTAGCTCTGTGAGATTTCCAGATTCCATCAGGGGCTTTGCCTGTATGTATATGAAACTCTTTTGAGCACCAGAGAGGTTATAAATGACTTTAAGATATTAGGAAAGGATCCTACATCAGTACATAAAGTAGGAAATGTAACGTTGTCGAGAGTTTCACATACCCATAAGACAAGATTTTGCCGCGATGAATCAACAGGTTTCCGACCAGTTATGATCTCCAAAAGAAGAACCCCGAATGCAAAAACGTCCGTTTTCTCATCAATGATTCCATGCATAAAGTACTCCGGTGCTAAGTACCCGAATGTGCCCTCAATCGGGATCGCAGCGTGGTGGGTGCATTTATTTGGCAGCCATTTTGCCAGTCCAAAATCAGTAATCTAAACAGAGAAGAAACTCTAGTTATTATGTTCGAATCTTCTTTGAGCAACACTTTTACTGCAACATTGATACGATTAAGTTGTTTGATTATTTACCTGTGGCTCAAAATCAGGGCCCAGAAGAACATTGGAGGCTTTTATGTCTCGGTGTATTATTCTCCGCTTGCAACCTTTGTGAAGATAATGCAGTCCCCTTGCTACTCCTAGCACAATCTTATATCGAATAGGCCACTCGAGTGATTTTCTTCTTTCATCTGACAATTCTTTCAAAATTAGAAATAAAAAAACCGCAATATCTTGTGAATTATGTCAACTTTGAGAACAGACTCGTTGTTTCTTACCATGCAATGCGGCATCCAAATTGCCATTTTGTGAGAAGTTGAATATCAGATAGAGTCCATTTTCAATGCAGCAACCCACCAATGTTGCTGTATTAGGATGGCACACATGTCCAATTATGCCCAATTCCATGAGAAATTCTTTCTCTTTCTTTGCATCTCTGTTGTCTTTGGCCAGTCTCTTCACTGCAATTTTTCTTCCATCCGAAAGATTGCCCTTATACACTTCTGAGTATCCTCCTTGACCCACCATATTTTCTGAACATCCAAGCAACTAATTTAAAATTAAATTTTACCAATAATTCATAACATTTTATCATAGGAAATTTTGTTGACTTATTACCTGAGTGGAAGTTGTTTGTGCCACTTGAGATTTCCTCATAGCTGAAACAAGTTAACAGAGGCTGATGCTTTTCTTTATTAGATAAACTGCCATTTCTTTTTCTCAATGGTGAGCTGAAGATTGAAGTAAAAATTTTTCCGGGTGACATTCGCTTCCTTGTGTTGGATAGGCCTTTGGGCTCGGGAGCTTGCGGAGGAGACGGTGAGATGCTCGAGTCCTCAAAGCTAAATGTATCGTCTTCTGTGGTGTTAGATTCTCCTTCAAGTTCATCTAGAACAGCTCTTGGTGAAGGATTTTCACTCTTTGTTTCCCCGAAAATGTGCTTTTCAACAGGGGAGCCTACTCTGCCACTATCATTACTATTGTTCAACCACCTTGAACTCAATTGACAAGTTTCTGCTGTGTCAAACACATATTTTAGAGCCTTTAAAATTTGAATTGATATAAATATTCCATCAATGTAGTTATGGAAATTAATAAGCAAGACCTTCGGATTTTGCAGAAATGAAACTTGAACTTTTTTGTGGTTCCCTATATTTCCCAAGCGATACTATTGTACAGCCTCCTGGGGCATGCTGAAAGCAGTACCTTGTAACATCTCGCGACATTCTTATAAAACGAATTTGGAGGAAAAAAAAAAGAAAGAAACAGATTGAATTATGATAGGCCATACGAAAGAATAATTGAAATTCTGTCAGAGGAATTGGTTTCTTACTTATTGGAATGATTTCTTGAACCGCGAAGAACAAGATAATCAGCTGAAATGGATTTTGCTTCTTCGATGAGACCTCTTCCACTACTAGTGCTAAACCCCACTTTAGCTTCTAAATTTACCTGAGAATTTTATTTGAATGAGTATTTTTAACTGCGATGTTGTATTTTCAGAATATTGAGGCAAAAAAATTAATACCTGCTTAGACTGGCTGGTTCTGGCGAATTCTCCCAGCACTGATATGACATGAGCTTTTGCTCGTCGAATCTGTGATTGCCTTTTCGCCATTGATCCACGCTTCTTTGATTCTTCCCCAACTGCTTTATTTTATCAGACATTCACAAAATTTATCAACAGTGTTGAAAATATTCAATTTGTCTCCATTTCACTCAATGCAATTTGTTTCAAAAGATTATAAGCAATACTAACCAAGAACGTGTATGGCCACAATGCTGTCATTTGGTTGAGCAAGGACTTTGATTGCCCATGAGAGAAGTTCCTTGCTATCATTTGGGTCTAATGAGATTCCTATAAGTATTTTTGAAGGAGCTGAATGAACCATTGTATCAAAAAATTGGCCAACAATTGTCAATCAAGAAAAATTTGAATCTGGTTATTGACCATGAAAGCAATGAAACTCCACTTAAGAATATAAGTAGAGGGGCTAGTATACAAGCATGATTGAGGTTAGTAGAAAGAGTGAACCAACATTCACTTTTATTGTATCATTCTTGTTTAAGAAGCATTAAAATCACTTTTAGAGAATTGTGAAGAAGTGAAAAAGTGATCAATCTTTTGTTTTCTGTCTATCTCTTTTACTTTTGGAAAATTTTTGGACCAAGATTAATGCTATGGTTGTGGATGCTTTGGGGTATAAGCAAAGGTGCATGTTGTTTGTGGCTAGGTGTATTTGATTTTGTCTTGCTAGCGAAGCCAAAATTCATAACTCCTTTTTTTTTGTTCCCGAAAAAAAAAAAGGTGCTTCTTCGATGGATTTGGTAGGAAAGTTTTTATTTGCCACCCAAAGAAGTCTCTCCCCTTTATCATGAATGAAACTTTCAGATGACACTAGCCGTTTAACAGGTTTCATCATGGATGAGAGAGAGAGAGAGAGAGATTGATTCATATAATTAATGTTTTCGTTTGGCCATATTCATTATTCTTACAATTATGGAACGTAGCTAAGTTCTTGTCTTAGGCTACACATTACTGTCGTGTCATCTAAGAAATGTCCTATACATTACAAAACAATCGTGAACAGCAACAACAAATCTATGATTACATGTAATGTTCGGGGACCTTATATATTATAATTTTGCAAAATTTATTGAATTACACATAATTTTGCCAAATTCGGTATCTTTAATTTCAAATTTTGTTTATCGAATTATCTGAAATAAATATTAAATAGAGGAAAGGAACTTCGAAACCCCTAAATTTTGTCCTAATGTAAATGCAAATCCAAATATTTGAAGAATTAATTGACCAACAACCATTGTTTCAGTTTAGGCCCGCCTCTACTGTTAATGTCAAGCATGCATCTTGTCCAATTACTCCTTTGTGAAATCGATCTCACCATTACACTTACATAATAGAATTTGACAATATGTTTCATATTCTCAAATAAACAAATATACATACAATAAGATGTTTGTTTACTCGTTTTAAAAATGTTAGGATATACGTATACATTAAATCAAATTTTAAGGATGTCGACATCTTTCAATTTTTATTTTTATTTTTTTCCATTTAGAAGAAATTTAATGTTAGACAAGAATATGTATTATAGATCTAAAACGAGATTTGCGCTGTGAAATAAAATAGTTGAAGCATACCAAAATCTTTTTTTTTTTCCTCCTTTTTGGATCTGTGGGTGGGTATAACTTCATCCGTATAAACAATCGAGCAAGTAATTAATTAATCATTAAAAGAATCACAAAATTAAGAGTTGTGAGTATAGCTCACCAAATATCATTAGATTATAATAAAAGACAGCAAGAATCTGAAAATCATATTCCAACACGATTGGCCTTAATATGGGGAAGAAATGCTTATGTTATGTAACACAGTTGCTTACACGTAATCAATCATTACAAAATTATATACAAGAGAAAAGAAATTTCATTGGTTTCAACATAGTACAATTATCAGATCAGTTATAAAAAAGAAAATATCATCTTCATATGATATACAATTATTGTTTCCTGTTCTGTCGTATACAACAAATTGTATACGATGCTCCGAAAGTGGAACACAGTTGGAGGCATGGGGCTTCAAGTTTGAATTTCGAACAAAACTGATATCAAATCATAAGTTCGATCCAAACTTTATCTTCTTCAACATGTATCTGCAAAATTCATTTACAAACTTCATTGACGATACTTTCCCCATCTTCTTCTGACCCATGGGTGTCTTAATAGGATCAATGTTTTCTTTTGATATGAGCTTTTTTTTAATTATTATTATATGAAGTTTAAAATCATACCTACACCATAAAAAATTACATAAAATCTTTAAATTTCATATTATAAGAGAATTCTAATTCTAAACTTACGCTTCTTTAATGTTCAATGGATAAGTGAGTAAATAAGAATGACCAATGAGTTATATTTTTTATTAGGTTGAAGTTATTTGTAACCTAAAAATTACTTTGAATACTTTTTTTAATAAATTATTTGTTATAAAATACCCATCATATGAATTACTAATACGATCTCTCTCTTATAAACTAATATAATATAATTACTCTAAATATTTATATAGGATAAGGATACTCACCGTGGAATATATAACTCTCTTGCCATAAACCCTTAAAAATATTATTTTCTATCCAATCCATTAAATAATATTTAGTTAAACAAGAAGCAAACCAATACTTTTAACATATTTTCAATATATTTTTATTTTTATTTAAAAAATATTTTTTTTATAGTCTTATCCTTTTTCTTCTTTGTCCTTTTTTTTTTTTTTCAATTTTTAGGTTAAAAAATCAGGGTGCAAAAATCAATATTGTACATATTCTTTAATAGACAAAAACTAATAATTAAAACTTATGTTAAAGAATTTTTTTAGAACATAATTTGATTCCATTGTTGTAGATACTAAATTGTTGTTAATTCATTTTGGATGTGCTAAATAGTTTGATTGGTGTTTTGAGTAAATTAATTTAACTAGATTAAATAAGGTCTTTTTTGACATTTTAAATAGTGTATAAAATAAAACTTTTTTTTTTAAATTTAGCGCATAAGTCCACAGAGTAATAAAGTGTGCAGAGTAATTTTTAGAATAAGCTCATCCTTTTTATTATAATTTTATTTTTTTCCTTAGTAATTTATGATTTTGGTTTAAATGGTATGATATTAATTAAAAGAAATTAAAAAAAAAAGCTTGTTTGTGATGCTTGCAGTCCAATCTTGTGTAAGGATTATGGGCTGACTGACCCACAATAAGAATGCTAGGTTTAGCACTGAAGTTGATGAGCCTTGACATCGCCCGATCCGATTCAAGTAATGCGGGCAGATCGAAGGAAGGGGAAAGAATCGAGATAGCGGGCTAAAAAAAAAAAAAACCACCTTAACGCTCGACTTTGTAGTCTGGTATTTATGGTAAGTCATTATTATTAATAAGGCCAGAGATCCACATATATAAGGATAGGAATGACAACGTTTTTAATTTGTCATTATTTGACTAAGAGGAGTGTAACACTGCTCATCTAAAAAAATATTTTTATTACACCATCTGGATATTATGTGAATGTCACATCACTTATAGAGTAAAATATTTGGAATATATTGCTACTCCTATATCCTATGTTTATTTAATAAAATTTTGTTGTATATAATACAATTATTTTTTAAAGCTCTCAATTATGATGATGCATAATTATAAATGGGCTTTATATTTAAGAAAATAATTAAGTACTTTGTGTGACTATATTTGATTAATAATGTGATATGTATGTTTATTAAATATTTTCTTTATTATATACGCCCATATTAAAAAGGAAAAAAAAATATCGACATCTTACCCTCATTTTAATTATTTTGAAAATTCATTGTCTATTCGATGAATGCCGCATTTTTTTAATAATTACCATACATCCACTCTAAATTTAACGTACTATATCCTTTTTGGAATTAAATATTTGACCTCCAATTTTTCAATACAAGAAGCCAACTAATTGGTTTATTTTCTAATGAATACCACATTACTTTATATTTATTTCATAAACTTTTGTTATGTAAAATATAAGGTATGAAAGTGGATGTTAAATAAAACTTAAGGATTAAATGGTAAGTTAGGATTTACTTGTTTGGATGAGTCGTTTTAGACAAAATTGCTATAATCATATCCATCGAATTTTAAGAGACTAATAAAAAAGGTTCAGAACTAAGCTATTTAGAAAAAAAAAGAATATGATCGGTACGAAAAATATATATCAGACAAATTCTTTCAAAATTTGACAAAAATAAGCTGCTACTGAGCTGTGTAAAGTGTGAGCTAAAGGCAAAAAAAATGAAGAGTTTGAAAGAAGTGTGAAACAGATCTGAGAAAAGTATTCATACAAGATATTGTGTTGGGTTCGGGTTCTATCATAGGTATATCATACTCATTATTATTTTTACACGATTTTGAATATTTTGGTTGTGATATAAGGAGCTTGTTCCTCCCTTCTCTCTCTCTCTTTTTTTGTCGATGAAATAATTTATTGTTACTAGATAAGTTAAATTAGTTTTGAGATCTTGTTTAATTTTGCTTAAGATTTCTTAGATTTAAAATCCATATTTCTGGATTTCATTATTGATTATATAATGCCATTTTTACGAAAAGGAGATAAATTATTGATAATTTTATGGTAATTGTAATTGTATTGTAGCTTATGATCAAGATTTGAATATCTTCAAGTATGATTATTAAGGAGATTATGTTCTACATATTTGACTACTAAAATAATCCTCGCTTACAAAATATTGAATAGAAAAATACTTGATAATTTGAAAATTGGAAAGATTAGGTAAACTATGAAGTCAATTTGGATCTAGATATTAATAATCAAGCAGTTAAATGACGTGCTTTAGTATGGTGTATAGAGTGTTTGGATTCAACCAAAATTATTTCACACATAAATTATTGCTCTCTCATTTACAAAGGTTTGATACTTTATTAATTGAGTTTGAACAATCTCTTTTCTCGATTGTTAAACTTACACATTATCCAATAATACTCTAGTTCCTGAGTAAATTAGTCATATGAATAAAAGGGGAAGAAAAATAGTTATTTTACTCTTCACACCTAGAGTTCAATGAAATTTCTTGTTATCAAAGTACCCTTAAAGTAATTACTTATAATGACAAATATATAGGTAAAATGAAATTTTCTTTCACATTTACACATGATATACATACATCATATATGTGCATGAAATTCAGAAATTTGATTTAAATTCCAAGAGGAATTTTGGGGACTATATGATCCAGAAGAAACTATTAACATACTTTATTTGAAGTATCCTTATTATTAGGGTAGAAATGTCATCCATACGAATATAGTCTTGTTCACTAGAAATTTGCTGCTCAAAACTCAAAAACTGTAGTGTAAAATTTCCTTTGATGGTTAGCTAGCTAGAAAGCCAATGAAGTCAATTATTAAAGCTAGCTTTCAATTCAACATTCAAATGCACAACTCATCAATCTCAAAGTTATGTTCTTACTTCATTGTGTAGCTTCACAATCATCTTACAGGGTTAATTAGCTACTGAAAAGAGTTGATCATAATGGGGAGCAGACCAATTGATATAGCTCGACAATATTGCAGAGTCATTGATCCCAACAGGCCTGGCCGCGTGAGTTGCAACTTTTGTGGACATGAAATGCAGGGAATTACTCGTTTCAAGGAGCACCTTGTTGGCAAGAGAGGGGATGTGTTGCCGTGTAAACGCTGCCCTGATGATGTATGCAAAAAAATGGTTAAAGCCCTCGTTCAGCTTTCTCTCAAGAGAGAAGAGAAGGAAAGGACATCGAGAGAGGCATTGCAAAGCAGAATGAGAAATAATGCTCCTCCACCACCAACACATTCAAGTAATAGGAAAAGGCCACCAGCTGCGGCTGTAGCTGATTTAGAAGCAGAAGAGAGAGCTTTAATGGAGAAGGTTATCAAGGAGAGTCTTCAAACTTTTGAAATGGAAAAGAAAAAAGTTGCCAAGTATGATGATGATGAAATAGAGGCTGCTATTCGTGAGAGCATGAGGTCTTACAAAGAGGAGCAGTGGAGGCGTGGAGAGGGTTGCAGTAAGTATGCAAGGGCAGGACCGCCATCATCTTTCGGTGATTATGAATCCATTGATGTCGATTCTGATTATGATAGTGATGATGATTTTAGTTTTTAGTTCATTTGTTGTGTGTATGTGTGTGTGTTTTGCTTTTGGTTGTGATGTAATAAATTGGATCTTAATTATGTATGTGTTGAACTTATCTGACAGCTCTTCTATATCATATGTTTGTTGTAATATGGTTTAATTACTTATTATATCATTATGGTTGAATTAACTAAAGATTTTATGATTTGTTATTAAAAATGATATGGTAATCCTTCTTGATTTCGTTTCACGATGTGTTGTGAGTAAGATATAGACCATTTGGTTAAAAATCCTTTATATATGGGCATTATAAAGACGACCAATTCAGTGAACCCTCATTGTTTTGCAGCTGTTTTGGATTTGTTTGGATGTTGAGAAAGTAGTGGGTAAAATATAAGTTAGGCAAGATGAGCAAGTGCTTTGAAACTTCATTATTCTTTTTCATTTGCGGGCTTGCGTTGAGCAGCCTCTATTTTTATAGGTACTGGATTGAAAGCCCAATAAGTTGTTTCTGAAGATAAAAAAGCCCATGAAGTGGTTTAAATTAAGGCAAATGCTAAGTTACAACTAATGTAATTTACATTCAGCCTTGAGAGCCACACAAGTGTGTGGATCCCACAAATTGTGTGATTCTCAAGGCTGGATGTAAGTTACATTGGTTGTAACTTAGGCTCTCCCTTAAATTAAACGAATCAACACATTGATTATTTATATTTATTGCCAGGTAATTGTATTTTTAATTTAGCTTATGATCGAGGGTTGAATGTCTTCAACTAACAGGGACGGAGCTACTAAAGCCCCCGTAGGCGGAGAAAAGATAAAAAGATAAAAAAAAAATTGATATCAGTCTAGGAAGCTAATAACAAAGTCATTATTGTATTTTGCAGGTTTCATTGGCCACCTAAAATGTTTACTAATTAATCATAATGCCCGACTGTATTGCGCAATAATTAACAATAATCATCATCATCTGCGTTGCAGATTTTGTAGACATGAATTTTGTGGAATTGCCCGATTCAAAGAACACCTTGCTCCGAATGGAGAAGACGTGATACCCTGTCGAAGTTGCAGTGTTGCCCTATTGAAGTAACCCTAACAAGCTATCATTCGCTTTCTCACACGTGATTTTAGTTTTTACCTTTTTGTGTTTAATTTAATTGCTTTTGATTGTAATTTGAAGATATTTGTTTGTTCTTTGATATGATTTGCCCGTTCTGGTTTTGTACAATTTGTTTTGTATAAATTATTGTGACGTAATTTAATTGATTGGATTAAATATATCTTAGTCCACATCATTTACTTTTAGTATTATGTATTTTTATCAAACCAATCAATTTATATCACATCAAATTGTGCAGAAGTTTGTATATATAGTTTAATATCACATTTTCGAGTACTGTATGGTTTCCACTTAATAAAAGTTTATTCGAAGGGTTATTTGAGGCTAAATTAAATTTTATTAGAATTATAGAAGCTCATATGTATAATGTGGACCTATTTATATATAAATTTAGTTTTGATGTCACATAAAAACTTAAGAGTTTAATATTCAAAAACTAACTTAAGAGTTGATAATTATCCGCTTACCCTTACCGCAAGCTTATGACATTCAATTAAGATCTAATCTCAATCGACGTGAGATATTCCCAACGAATGAGCTCTTTTTATTTTCATTTATAAGAACCAAAAGAATAAAAAAAAAAGGAGAAAAATAAATGAAAACAAGATCATTAATTTAGATGAGGTTTTGGCCTTTCCACCCTACAGAACTACTTCGTAAGCACGGATACTTATGCACCTGTTGGTTACTGAATTTTCTAATAAACAGTTACACATGGCTATCTGACAAAGAAATCAACATCAATAACGAACAAAATTTCTTGTTTCTTCTTCGGACTATGATTGTAATCTGTTAGCATTAAGCAATCAAATTAATTAGAGAAACAAATTAAATTAATTATGGTATCGCAAACACAATATAAATAAAGAACAAATATTTATACCCAAAATACAAAATTATCTGAAATCATTTTCCTCCTTGTCCTGTAAGAAAGAATTACGATGCAATCAACAAATGAAGATTGCATCCAAACTTATTTTTGAACATGATTAATGCATCTTTTGATCTCCAAACCGATTACACGGATCTCGCATTTTTTGCACCTTCGCGTGGCCAAAAACACCCAATTCTTGATTACCAGGATCACGATCATCATCATCAGTTGTTTGATCGAACGCCAATAATTCTTCCTTATATGTCAGACTTTCAATTCTTGTTTGCATCACTTTTCCTCTAGGTTCATGCCCTTTAAGTATATTCACGACTTCCTTCATATTAGGCCTTTTCTCAGGCTCACTCTGCACACACAGCACAGCAACATTTATAGCTTGTTTCAATTGATTTTCATCAAAGTTCCCTCGGAGCTTTGGATCAACAAGCTCCTTAAACTTCCCTTTCACTATGAGCGGCTCCGCCCACTCGGTGATCGTCCGTTTCACTCCTCCGGCGAGCTTTTCAATGGGCTTTCTGCCGGTGAGAATCTCTAGTAGCAAAATTCCAAAGCTATAAACATCACAGCTCTCGGATACCTTTCCCCACATTGCATATTCAGGTGCTAGGTACCCCAATGTCCCCTTGACTCGAGTTGTCATGTGGCTAACGCCTTCCGGGATCAGCTTTGCGAATCCGAAATCGGCAACCAATGGCTCAAAATCTGAATCCAAGAGCACATTGCTTGCTTTTATGTCTCTATGAATGATGTGGGGTGTCACCTCGTGGTGCAAGTACCTAATTATTAATAACAATAAATTAATGTTGTTAATTAAGATCTTTGAATTAACGTCATTCAATTTATTTAAAAACTTTATGGGAAAGGAGACTTAATAATTAATCTTACAGTATGCCTTCAGCGGAGCCGATCGCAATCTTCATTCTTCTTTTCCAATCTAATTGAACCTCACCAGCATATTGACCATGGAGATGAGATAGCAAGCTGAGATTAGGCATGTAATCATACACAATTAGCCGTTGATCTGTCCCAGCGCAATAGCCCCTCAGTCCAAGCAAATTCTTGTGCCTAACCCTTCCTAGAACTTCTACTTCCACTGCAAATTCCATCTCAGCTTTTGAATTCATAGCTTTCAACTTCTTCACGGCTATCTGCATTAATAGTAGAAACCCAAAAAATCAGGTGTGTCTATATATATATATATATAAGCTCTACAACCAAATGAAGAATATATCCTCCTCTAAACATCTGTCCTAAGAGTACACGTTACCTGAAGACCGTCACTGGTCCTTCCCCAATAAACACTTCCAAATCCACCTTCTCCAAGCTTGTTGTCATCGCTGAAGCCATTAGTTGCTGTATGCAACTCCTTGTATGTGAAAATTCTCCAAGTTGCATTATTAGGTGTAGTAATTGTGGTTAGTCTGCGGCAAAATACACGAAAATTAAGTTAAATAGAGATAAGATTAACTTTTTTTTTTTAATTAATAAAAATTTTGCCCACCCTTCTTCAACTTTCTCTGAGCCACAGCAACTGAAAGCTGATCCCATAGTTTTGCAAAATTCTATAGGGTTTCCAAGATGGAAGGGTTTCCTCTTTTAAACTTGAGTAATGGTGTTTTTGTCATTTCACCTGTCGTCCAAGCCGCCCTTGGCCGGCCGGCTTCAGTTGAATTAAAAGGAATCTTGAATGGAACATGTTGAACAAATCAAATTAATTAAACTGGAGTACTTTGACAGATGGTGATTTAATAAATTGATTAATATGATTTAAGTTAATTATGTTAATAACAGTTTTAATCGGGAACTCCAAAATGAAAGCATAATTTGAGACCATCTTAGCATCTCATGAGTATCATGTCATGTAAGATGGTCCGTCATCTAAGTAAGATATTTACATAATTAATCTTCATGGTTGATGACATTTTCCTGTTGGGCCAATTATAATTTTTTAGGACTTCAATTTTCGGAGCTTAAATAATATTAATAGTTAGACACTTATTTATAAATCATATTATGTGCGCAGGAATTTCTCGACTAAATTTGAAAGATTTTGGATTAATCATGTATACCGGCCAGTTACATGATAATTATTGAACAAAGCATTAGCTCAAAGAAAGGATAATAAATTTTGAACCACATGCAACGCCTAGTCCTATATATGTAGTATAATATCTATTGGGCTATTTCATAAAATTTTCCCATTTGGCATTAATTTACTGGTTGGTCAACATCATTAATTAAATTCATTCATTTACTTTTCCATTTTATAAGGAATTAGAAGATAATATAAACTCTAGGGAAAAAAAAAAAAAAAAAACTTCGCTATCTGCTGTTCTTTCTAGTGTTCAACTTTTGAATTGCTTTTATTTGTTTTATTTCAGTTGTTGGAAGCGAAAAGGCGCTAGCAAGCAATTAATATATACAAAGTTGAATTTTGGTTTTGGAGGTTAAATGAAATTATAGCAGACTTAAGGAGGAAATAAATCGATACGCTAAACGTAAATTTCAGCTAGAAATTTGCAAAATTTCAGGAAGACCCTAAACCTTTTCGAAAATATATTTGACCTATTTTGTCACCTTCGGCCATACATTAGTTCCACGCCTAATTATTCATATTATTTTCTAAATTATTTAGTTTACTATTATTTATTCATATCATTGCCTACTTGATAGAGCCTAAAAAATATTTCGGTAACTTATCATTGTTCAATTTATGTTTCATGTAAACACCTTATTAAGTTATATAATTTAATAGAGTCAGTGTTCAATTCATTATAAAACTATACGATTAATAACGTGTCTGCAATGACTTTATTAAATTATATGGCCTAATAGCGTGTCTGTATGAAGAAAAAAAAAAATAAGGACATCGACATGAGAAAACAGAGAAGGAATCTTAGATTTTCTTAAAGTTTGGAAAAGATATTAAATTATATGGTTAAAAAATAATTAGTCTATTATTGTATATTTATATCATTATATTATTAAATCATATGACTTAATAAATTTTTTAAAACTTTTAACAAAATCTAAAATTCTGGACTGCAGTACCCATATATATCTATATGTACATAGAGACATTCCAAATGTTTGAATTACGGGCGAAGATGATGCAAGATAGGCCACCTTTGTTCCGAATTTAATAACAGAAAAGTACTCTTCTTCGATTGATTCCACACTGCATAAAGACATGCATTCTACACAAATAATCTGCAAAAATTGAATTGGCCAATTAAAGAAAGCTAAGGCCGTTGCAATATCTCGTATGCAAAACTGGAAAAGAGACAATGGACATTAAAATCCGACAATAAATGCTAACTTTCGATTTGTCCAAGCAATAACGTATTTTTTTCTCATGTCATTTTCATCCGTCAATGCATGCGGATTTTGCAATGTTTGCCAACGTTTTCCACTTGGAGCACATGCTTTGCAAGATTAATTGTTGATGAATCCATCAACATTTTTTCATGCTTTTCAGCTTCTATTCACTGTTCTCAACTTAATTTTCCATTTCGGTGCGGCTAACCATTTATTCTTCTTTTCACTACCACCATTTTCGGAGATACATACAGCTTTTTATTGTATATACAAAACTACAAAAGCGAGTGTGGTGAGGAATAGAAAGGGTATATTAATTTGTTAATATTTTGAAGTAAATCGCATTGCGAATTTCATTTGAAGCCCAACATCCTCAATTAATTGCCTTTTCTCATCTTCACTTTCGGATGGGGCTCCACACACGTGGTGGATCAACCATCAGTAGATCTTCTGATACTCCTTTTATCCTCTTAAGAAACCCGACATTTTATTTTATATCTCTTTATTTATGAAATTACCCCCAAACAAAAAAAAATATAAAATTACAATAGAATTTTACTATCATTTAGAATAGATTTTGTAAACTACTTTCCCATAATAAAATTATCGTTATTGTATAATTTATTTCTTCATTATTTTAAAAGTTATTTTGATTTTGTTAATAAAATTAATTATACCATATATTAGGATTAAAAAAAAAATCTAGGAATCATTATATGGAAAGATATTTTGGTTTAATTATATTCGTATTTATCGTTTTATGTAATTTCCCATAACAACGGAACTATCATTTCAAGAGGTAGCGTGATAAAAGAATTTTTAAGGGGTGTAGAAAGTATTACCCATTTGGCGTTTATACTACCTCGCACAACAACAGCCCATGTCACAAGCTTGGGTTTAGTTCGTATCGAAGGCTAGGCCCGACTCGAAAATACTTCCATTGGTCTTTGAAAAGAGTGATGCTATTTCCGCCCCTCAAAAACTCTTAAACCACTTTTCAACTTTAAATTACAAAATTATCCCTGCATATTTATTTTCATTTTTGTTTAGATTTCCTTTCATAATATAAATCCATTTGATCACTTTCCATTACCGATAATCTTGTTTCAGTTCACTACCCTTCCTTTCTGTTTCTCAATAAAATCCCGTAAGATCTTAACTTTCTCTTCTGAAAAAGATTTTAAGATTCGTCGTTTAATCAAACTTTTTTAGATTGAACATATTTTCTTGCACAAATTGTTAGAATTTATATTTCAATTTGGATTGTTCATAATTTAAAATTCAAACTCTTTTTCCATAGTTAATTAAGACACAATCGAATGTCCTATATTTATCGGCATTTGAAGAACGAAAAAGGAGTTTGGAAAGATAACTGTTGTTGTTGTTGTATAAATTATTTTAATGTCAAAGCGTAAACATACAAAATATGTGGTTTTATAAAATATTTAAAGGGGTATTAGAAACTTAACTCCTTTGAAAATTTAATTAGGATTCAAAATAGAATGGTTGCTTATTAAATTAATGCACTTCATTTACGTATTTCTTAAGTGGGAAAAGTCTAAGTAAAACGGGCTTGTTTAATGATTTTTATTTTATTTTTAATTTACATTCTCAGCATTCTTCATTCCATTTGTAAACTAAAACCCTGTAACATAAAATTTAGATAAGGTAACAAATAACTTATGACTGCTGTGGCATTTAACAAATTAACCACAGTAACCCACAATTAGTTGAAATAAAGTGTAATGGTGAAGCATGAATACAAAAAAATTTGTTTTGATAATGATTCTTTACTATTTTTCCCATCACTTTATAATTGGCCCTATAAATATTTCAAGGAAAAAGTCAAGTTGATCCAGTGATCGAGATGACCATTTATAGCCAGAGTGCCAGACATATAAATGTTCTGAGTTGTAATTTTCAAGCCTTTCCATCTAACAATAAGAAAAATAAAGTGCATGCAGTAGTTCTCAGTGACACATCCACATTCATATATAATTATTATAGTAATTGGATCACTTTGATTTGACGTTGAAATAGATGACGCAAGTAATCATCAATTATTGGCACCCATATGGGTTTCGTTTCCATTCATTTTCAATACAGTTTCATAGATGCCAGATGAATCAATCTGCAGCCACAAGAAGCTCGAAGTTGATATTTCGACGATCTCCATTAGTCCATTATACAATTCATGTAGTTCATCAAGATTAGGGTTTTAGTGAGGTTTCTTGAGGCTCACAAGCAGTCTTTGATCATTTTCAGTACTAGGCCATGCCAATTAGAAAGAAAGCTTCAACTGTAGGAGTCAAATGCACATTACTTTAATTATAATGGGCTGCTACGTGGGAGATGTGAAAAATGACTCTAATGGATGATGCTGTAATGCCACTTTCTATTAAAAAGAAAAAAAAAGCTTTGAGCAAACTATTCAAACATATGGAAATTTACTATGCTTTGATCCATGGAATGATAGCCACAAAATTTTCTCGATATCTTGTTGCTGAATGGAGAAGAAAATAAAGCCAGATCATGTCATGACAAGTTCCAGTAAAATTCTTATGCAACTATTAAAAAAAAAAAAAAAGGTAGAAAATTTTCACATTTATGAGGAAGAGTTAAATTTTCTATTTGTTGCTTTCATGTCATGACAAGTTCCAGTAAAATTCTTATGCAACTATTAAAAAAAAAAAAAAAGGTAGAAAATTTTCATTTTTCTATTCTTTTCCAACTCGTGTGTTCTTTAACACAACCTCATTATATATTTGCTTAAATACTTAAAAACTTTGTAATTGTCTTGTTTGTAATTAGCCTTGACAAACCCAAAGGATTTTTAAATCTCTTTCGTTTTATCATCTTAAAGTTAACTCTATATAAGAAGAGTTTTTGAAGGATTTTCATTAGCCTCTCCCCTTTTTTCCTCTTTCTTTGTGGAGAAACACTCACTGGCCCTACATATTATAACTGAAAGGTATAATTAATGATTTTGGTTTTATATCAACACAGACGCAGGTAGGAAAATGAAATTTAGCTAACAAGAGCACGTATGAGAACCTCATTTATGAAGACTGGAAGCTGGAAGCATCTGAATAAAATGAAAGAAGCAAAATAGTGATCTGGATAAGGATGTCATAAACATTACCTAGCACTCATGTAATGTCAATAATAGTTAATTTTCAAAATTAATTTCATGCGTATTAAATATATCATTAAAATAGATTTAAATGTCGCACAGAACTGAATTTTTTGTCAGGCCTTAGGAAAAAAATTATATTTTGTATACATGCAGCAGAGGACAGTTTTCGATGTGGAAACTAAAAGTTGGAACTTGGTAGTTGATCAACAAATTCTCTGAAACAAATGAAAATATGATGATGGTATATTCTATATTCGAGAAACATAGGAAATTCTTGTTCTTAATTTAAGGCACGCGAGTGTGTGCATTACAGTGATGCTCAGAACATTTGATAACTTATTATGCGAGATTAGTAATGTACGAAGCAGCATGGAGTGGGTTTTGTTAATGCAGAAACAATAAATGAGTGGACCTTACATTTTGAGTTTTAATTATCCACTTATCCCATGTAGCAAAAGGTTCACGTTGTGTATATGTTCTATTAAAATTTATTTTATTAGTCTTTATTTTTTAATTGATACATGTTTCAGTCGGTATTAAAATTTAATTAATATCAAACAAAGATCCTATTATGTTCTTTAAAAAAAATTAATTCAACAACTATAGAAATAATATTCGGATCATTTTTTTAGTGATTTTCAAAATATGTGGACTAATTAAATAATTGGTCAAAATATATGGGATAAAACAGAATTTACCCTTTATTTCTCAAAAAAAAAAAAAAAGATTACAGCCAGCATAGGGAAGTATCTTCAGAGCTATATAGACAAGAAAAGAACCCAACAAGGTTAAATAAAACCCAGGAACAAAGAGCATCTATTATCAATTTATTATACACCTTCATCGTCAGAAAAAAACTCGATGCAAAGGCAGTTGGCAGCTGCAAAAAGCAAGAAGATAACCAAAAACATACACTTGGCAAACGTTAGTATGCCTTAATTAATTTTGAAAAAAATAAGAAAAAGGGAAAATCTGTGGGCACTTTGTTCCAATAAACGTACAGGGTTCTCAATGTATTTCATCTATTCGCAGACGATGAGGGTACAATATTTTCTTTTTAGTTTATGGAACAATTACAAGCTTTTCATCTCTTTGGCTCTCGCTAATTACTATTGCAATTGCCTTTATAATGTTAGTGGGAATAGTGCAAACAAGATGTACCTAAATACAGTAGTGCGAATACGTGGGTATTTTGTTTTCACAAATTTTCCTTTGCAAAAATAAAATACTTTTCGATAAAAACAATTTTTGAAAACCACCGAGAGGGAGATGATGCTTTTCCCCTTTTTCTTTAAAAAGAAAAAGAAAGAAAAAAAAAAGAGGAGAAAGTGATAATGTCTTCTCTCTCTCTCTCTCTCTATATATATATATATATGTATGTAATTCGAGTTTAAAGTGTTAGATTTGTTAAAATTCGAAGAAATTAAGTCATAATATAATGACATAATTATATTAAATTAGATGGTTTAATAATTTTTTGAAATTTTGATAAATTGCTGGATTTTGTACTAGATCGGGACTACATATAACATTCATTGAGATTTGGCCATAAAAATTACATTTGTTTGGTTGAGACATCTAAATTGTGAAACAATTGACCGTAGCACACAAAAACACACAAGAAACGTTGAGACTTGAGAGTAACCAGTGCCTCTAAATTACCTGTCAAAATGCCACAAAAACTAGGTCAAAATTTATATTAATGAAAAGGGAAAAAAAAAAAAGGAGGGGGCATCTGATAAATAAATCCAAAACTTCATTACTTCTGGGCGTAGTTTCCATTGCAGCTTTTCTATTTTTTATTTAAGAAAAAGCCACCTTATCCAAAGTCTAGAATATTGCCATAAACTAAAAAGTCTGGAACATTTCAATAGCAAGCAGGAAGCGACTTTGAAATTCTAACACATATGTTGCTACCTAGCTAATTTTAATTATATATATATATAACATTTTATATTAATTGTGGTGTAGACTTTTAAGTCTTTAAGGTTAGACCACAGAAGAACGCCATGAAATTAATTTAGTACAGTTGCAGGCGATGAGGCTGCAGTTCCAGACCTTCCAGAGGCTTAAAAAAGAAGAAAAAGGGAAAAAGTGCTCACATATTAAAGAAATAGAAAATATTAAAACTAATTTAGAAAGAGCAGGTGCAAGCCTCACCGTGGCACCGCTTCACCTCGCCGCATCAGGCTCTCCTTCAAATTTCAAAGTCCTGTCAGCTTAATTAGCTTCCACGTGTCTTTACTTTTAATTACCCTAATTCTTTCTTAAAAATTAAAATTAAATTAATTTCTTGTTCATGGATTATGCCAAAAACCAGTCTGATCACCAAGTTCCATAAACCTGAATTTCGCTCTCTTATTTTTTTTAACAAAAATGTTGAAAGAAGTAAGATTTTGCAAAACAGCTAATTTTTCCATTCATTCTCATCAAAATTTACATTCCCGAACCAACAAAGAAAATGAAAAAGAAGAACAAGAAGAGAATAAAGAAAAAAAAAAATCTGCTACAAAAGGCCACACCACAGCAAAACCTGTAATTTTGAGAGATCATCATCTAATGGGTCTGATGATCTGCTGGTGATTCATTATTAGCAGACTGCTGCTTTACTACTTCCAATTTCTCATTATCGTTATTGTCGCTGCAGGAGCAGCTCTTGTTACTATCATCACCAAAAGAAGAGGACCTACTAGACATTGGGGTGGCCAAATAAGTTGGCTTCAAATCACCAGCCATAATCACCAAAATCTTTTCTTCAAAAACCTGAGGATGAGGCTTCTGAGTTTCATCATGTTTACCCTCACCAGCCTCCAAATCTCTCTCTCCAGCTGCCCCATTATCGCCGCCGTCGAGGTAGCCTGAGAGCTTCCAGTAGGAGCATGCAAGGATCAAGAGAGCAAAAGCAATCAAACCCAACATAGCCGCTAGCCCTCCGAACAAATATGGCACTGGTGAGTGCCACGGCGAGTGTGTCCGTGTAACATTTTGTGTTACAACATGTGAAGGCTGTCTAGCTGTCTCCATAAATTAGTCTCTTGACTCTCTTCTAGTTAGTTTAATTTCTTGAGCAAACTTTTGAAAGAAAAAATGATATTAATTGAATCAAGAAGAAGAAGAAGAAGAAGAGAACTGGGAATTGTTCAGAGATAACAGATGAGTTTACAGGGTATTTATAGTGGAAATTAAGGTAGGAGGAGGGTTTGTTTTTGGTGATTTATGTCGTCATTTTTTTTTGTTGGGGCCACTAGTTTTTTTTTTTAAAAAAAAAAATTGCTTGGATATCTAAAATTTTAAAAAGAACAGTAAAAACGCACTTAAGAGTGAAGAGTTAAGATCTAATGTTGGACACATTGTTTAAGTGCTAGTGAATACCGTTTGCGACAGTGTTATTGGATAGGAATTGGGAATTAATAATAGGGAATAAATGACAGATTTTGAGAATCAAAAGTACACAAAGCAAACACTTTAGTTATTCTTTACTTCCATCATGACGTGACCCAATAATGTTTATCTGTTGCATGATTATTATATGTTCCTTGTAAGGTTCCATTTGCACGCTCAAATCATCCGAATGGGAGAGCTACAAGGTCCCTACCCCCAACTAATTAAACAACCGTATAACAATTGGGAATCACAATGATGTTCTATTTGAATAGACTGTAATTTGAGCCTTTACTTAGCCTCTATGATTTTGATCTTTTAATGTCCTTAACAAGATGATCAGATGATGGATGGGAATGAAATCTGATTCGATTTATTAATTGTGTAATGCATGTACAATATAGAAATATGAAATATGAAATAGCTTAACTTCGCACTCTATGATTTTGACATATTTATGAAAATATAGAGAAATGATTAGGCATTAAGAGGTCCTTCCAGCATAATCTTAAACACTCTAAGATCCTTTTCCAAACTTGATCCCATTTTGAGTCAAGAGATAGACAAATAAATGTATTTTATTACACGGCTCAAGTGGTTTTGTAGTGGCTAAGAAGCGAGTTAATTATTAACCAAGCATTTTTTCTATGGGAAGTCTAATCTACTAGTCTCTGAGGAAAGTAGGAAGAAAGTAAAAAGGAGTTTCAAAATCTTCCTTTTAGGAAGGGAGAATTAGAAAAATTATATTGATTGTAACTTTCTCCAAACCCCTAAGCAAAAAATTAAAAAGTTCAAATGATAATACCTCTCCCTCACTCCAAAATAAAATGAAAGGGACAATCTCGTATTTTTTAGACTGTGAAGATACATTGTTAGGATAGAATTAATTTGTTTCAACAACCTTGTTGAAACAAATTAACTTAACACAATGTGTTATATTAATAGCAGGTCCATCGAAAGATATTATAAAATTCTAGAAAAAAAATCATGTACTAAGCTATGTTCTTGTCTTGCTGCGTCACAAACATTATACGAACATGAACAATCAAAGCAAGCAGTACAATTTCATCAGGGAGGGAAAAAAAGTAAGCATTACAATACTGGGCATAATGTTGCAAACGGCGTAGTTTCTCCATAGTGCCTGTCGTAACGGAGGACAGAAACGGTTTCAACAGAATTCTTGAAAGCCTAAAAAAGAATAAGTTGTTACAAACAACATTTTGAACGTGTATGCACTCAGAAAAAGCTCTGTTTGGTAGCGTCTACTAATAGTTGTTTAAAAAACTAGAAAGTGTTACATACACATAATAATAATAATATTCCTCGGCTTCAATCAATATTTGTCCTGATCACCCATCACAAAATGCTTGTCTTAGTAATACACATGTATTCTCATACATTTTTATTTTTTTAATACAAATATGCTATCAAGTCATATGATTTAATAAAATTATATTTAATTCACTATAAAATTATGTAATTTAATAACGTGTCTTTACTGATTTTATAAAATTATATGACTTAATAGCATATTTACATAAAAAAAAAATTAAAAATGCTTGTGTGCGTATATATATATATAGAGAGAGAGTTTTCCTATTAGGGATCATGATTTTAATTTATATTTTAATATACTATATAATAAAATATAATATATTAAAAATTATATTTATTTTTTTAATTTATTCCGAATTTTTTTAAAATTAAGAGTCATTTATTGAAATATATGTATTATATTATACTATATTATATTATATAGTATCTGGTGAATAAAATCATGGCAATCAACTGATAGGACGTGTGTTAGTATTGGGAGCCATAAAACTGGTTAATTCGATCAAATCAAATTAACATTTTCATTTAAGAAAATAAAAATAGAAATTGTTCCCTCACACTTCTCCGGTGAGGGGAGCACTTTAAGAAGAAGATGAATTTGGGGTCCCGGAAATCGAGAAACGTCTCTACCGCTATCATACATTCATACTCTTTGCCCGCCAATAACAAACTAGCAATTTTATGTCCGAATACAGCTAGCTAGCTAGCCTTTTGTTTATTTATTTATTTATTATTATTAGGCATGCTGAATGTACGTTTGCTCAAACCAAACAGAAACAAGAAGACAAGCCAGTCTCCTTTTTGTCTAACGAATGAAATGAATTACTCAAGTGGAGTAAAGCTTTTCAGTAGTATACATATTTCTATAAGGATTGCTTGGAGTGTATAAATTAATCACTTGTATTAAATAAGGTTCTTTCAAGGGACTCGCCTATGTTGCAACCGTTGCAACATACAACTACTTTTGTCATTTTGTAGCTTGATTACACCACACCACCTTATATTTTCTATAAAATTAAAAAGGTACCAAAAGTTACAAATGTTTACATATAAATCCTTCTTTGGATAAAATAACATTTGAAAAGAATTTCAATTATTATTATTATTTTCATTAATATCATTATTATTATATAATATTATTTCTATTAAATTTTATTATTTTTATTTATTTTAATTGTCATTATTTATTATTATTACTATCATTAATGTCATTAATAATAATAATATTATTATTAAAATTTATTACTTTTATTATTTTAATTGTTATTATACTGTAATTAAATCATTATTATTATTATTAATATTATCTGTTAGTGTTAAAATATATTTAACTTTATTATTTTAATTATTATCATTATTAATATTGTTATTGCCGTTAATTTCACTGTTGTTTTATTATTATTGTTATTATTAAATTTAATTAAAATTTTTTGTCTTTATTATTATTATTATACAAATAATATTCGGGACATAATTGACAAAAGATATTTTAGTCTATTCTAATTCTAAAATAAAGGGAATGTTATTCATTGTGATTTCAATTCATACAGTTTAAGTAAAACAACTTATTTTAATTCAAATTCTTTATTACGATTCCAGTTCATTTCGATTTATATTTAGTAAACGCACCATTAGAGTGTGTTTGGAACATAATATTATCTAGTATTATAATATTATTCTCATTAATTTATTACTTACCTATGTTTGGATGTTTTGAAAGTTAGATTGTGGTCCATCATATAATTCACTACAATACGCCAACTTTTTCCTTAATTGAAACATTGAATATATTTAAATTTTTATTTTTATTATAATAATTATAATAAAAATAAATTATATTATAATATTATTTTATTTTATCATATTGTATTTATATATTGATAATTAATATAAAAATAATAATTAAATATAATTAATAATAAATTTAAATAATAAGAGTAGATCTGAAAATGATAGCAATAATTGGAGAATTATGAAATATTTAAGAATTTGTGGAATAAATCAAAGGATTTATCTTTCTAAAGTAAGAAAGCAAATATAGACTTTATTTTATATTTAAGGGATTGTGGGTCTCATAAATTGCATTGTAATTGCCTGATATCAATAATAAAAGTCCTCTCAAAATTTTCTACTTCATTTTTATTCATGTCATTTAACAACTTAACCAATAAATAAAATAATAATTATTATATTTTTTCCTGACATTTTAGGAAACACGAGGGATTGAAATGATAATAGCCTAAGTAAGTCCATCCTCGCCGTTGCTTTTACTTTATCTTGATCCAATGTGTAGGCAAAAAAAAGACAAAAAAGATGGTATCATACCACAGTGGTAATGTAGGCGGATCCTCTTTCAAGATTTAATATTAGCAGTCTTTTAACTCCTATCTATGCGGTTGACTATTATGCAACATCTTGAAGTGTCAAGTATAATGCAAGCTTTTCGAATTTGGGATTGTCGCTATGTATTTGTACATAAATATTTCAAAAGGAAAGTCTTATATTTATATATACATTATACCGTCAATTAATAAAATGGAAGCGTATGAACATATGATGACGTTTTTTTATAATAATTTCTTTATTATTAATGTAAGGAAGTGACAGCCACTAAACTCAAAAGAGCATTTGTCGGGCTATTTATTTTAAAAGGTGGTTTGAAATAATCTCAATACACCTCTCTTTTATTAAAAATTAATTTAATATAAGTGACTGTAACACATCGAAGTCGTTTGTATGTATAAATGGTTAAGAAATAATGCCCAATATCATACGTTGAGTGAAGCGGTTGGTGCCTTTCCGATGAATCATATTTTCAAAATTTGAGTGGTGGGTTCCATGCACTTCGTCAGCTTCCACCACTCAACGTACACGCTAAGGACAATTGGGTATTATTTCTCCCATTGCAATATTTGCATACGTCCAAAGTATCCATTATTATATATTTTAATGCAATTTTTTTATGCTTCCACTAAGATTTTATCGTCTCTTTCTTAATTAAAATGATTAGGTATTGAGCAACGAATAATTGTTTGAGAAACAAATCCTAACCATATCCCACTTTTAGATTTAATTTATGATTATTAAGTGAACTAAACGCATCTCCTTTCATGTAATAGGCTAAAACTTCTTTTCTAATTTTTTCCCTTAAATTCTTGGATGCCATTTAAATGGGCAAATTTGGCAGCAAATCACAATGGGATACGTTAGTTCTTACTCTCTTTATATATATTTATATATTGTTGGGACTTAATTCATTCATATATATACCCACCTAAGCACGAAGGATCGGCAGTTATTTTGCCATTTTATAAATGATTATTAAGTTGATTAATGATGGAAAGTAAACTAATTGTTCCTTATGATAAGATTCGGTTAATTAATTTGAATATCGTAAAGATATTTTCTGATTTAATAATTTCGGGGATACAACAAACGTGATTCAATGTGTAAATTAACAACTACAGAGAGTTATTGGTTGATTTTGTTGAAGAGGAAAAAAAAAAGCTGTGGAGCAACTTCAAAATTCTTAATTCTTTTTTTTATTTTCATTAAAATGTATTGTCATTATTTTGCGGCAAAGAATCATGTACAAATAAACAACCTTCTGTTTTTGCAATTAAGGTGGTAACGTGCCGTGGATTATCATTCGCTTACGTTAGCATGAAAGATAAGCTGATCACTATAAATAATGAACCGGGACCCCACTAGTTTTAAGTCCATTAATTATGTTCAGAGTGACAAAATTGGAATAATGATCTAAAAATAAACGCGGCTAACATTTGCACTTGTAAATTACTACCGCTAGATGGTAACTTTTATAATTATTGAAGTGGGGTTTCCACCAACTTCATTATTGTCATATTTATTGGACGCTTAAGTGAGTAATCATGACACGGCTATGATTGCTTTCTGGCTGCTCTCATTTCCCAAACAACTCTTCTTAACTTCCCTATAAAAGAACTATTTCCGCAAAGATCAAAAAACTAATTAAGTACATAGTATTTTATGATTAAAAGCACTTGTGCTATTACTTAATACAAGATATGGTGGATAAGGATGAACAAATATAAGTGAGAAGTTTAAGAATCGGGCCAGGTGTTGTAAATTGCTTCACTAAATTAATTAGAGCTATATTAATTGGAGATTAATTAAAAAAAAGATTAAGGGGCCACCTATAGAAATTAGTGAGATAATGTTGGAATCTGGAGTCATAAAGGAAAGATTTGAGAGGGATGAGTACTTGTTCCCTACATGCACAGAAATGTCAATTGCCGGTTACATAATTCTCTTAAATCTCTGCTGCATTTAACAATTAAATGCATGCATTTAAAAGTACTTGGAAATTAAATAATAATATTATAAGATAAGCGTTAATAATTTGTATATATTATTGAGGGTATAATGACTTATATACCATTTGATATAAAAAGACATCTTCCTTAAGCTTTTCAATAAACAAAGCAGATACTACATTCAAGTATCGAAATAGGAAAAAGAGATCTCAATAGTAACTTTACATTAAATAGTATTACATAAAGTTTGTGGTACAGCACATAAATAAAATTTACAGGAAAACTGCAAAACTGAGGGGGGCAAGAGTAAAAAATGTATAGAAATTGATAAAATTTCAATTACCACCTTATTTTTTCTCAATTGGAGTATCGCCAAGATAGAGATAGTTGCATCAAACAGAAATTTGATAAATTTTCTAGTGAATGAGTTTTGAATTATGAACCTCTCACACCAACATAAGAAATTTTATTGTTGAACCAATAATTATTTCGAAAATAAATTTTGTACTTAACCACTTGGTTTAAAAGAATAAGGTAAATATGAGTTCGGGACTTGAAGTAATCATGCTTCCAAAACCACTAGATTCAAAAGATAAAATTATTCAATAATAATTTTATGGTATCGTACTTCTAATCCAAGCTGAATTGACGTACTTATATGTGGTAGGTTTGCACGGACCAAACTAATAAATTGAGTCATAATGAAAGTATGCTTGTAGAGTGGACATTTTCAGGGCAAGGCCTCAGTAGAATAAAGACAATAGGTGGTTTTGGATAACACCAAATTAAAGGCGCGGAGTTCCCTTGGGCTCTCTTTAATTATTGTAACTTTAGAGGCTACAGCTAGCTTGTTAGGGTTACACTTGCACTTTAATTATAAATCAACTGTGATGGATTTTTTTCTTTTTTTTTTTTGTGGGGGAACTATGGCTATTTAATTGACACTGCTAGCTAGCTATCGCTATCTCCAAAAAGAAGATACAGCAGCAAATAATGGGAAACCAAGAAGATCCAAATAAAGCCATCTTAATTATACATCCAAGGGAAATTATACAGCCAAAAGGAAAGAAACAACTCAATGAAAAGAAAGTAAAATGGAGGAAAATGAAGATGACAGTACTAATTATTGGGCTGTGCTCAATTATAACAAGTAGTGTTTCAGTTTTCTACTCAAATGTAGATGCTTATCTATTATTTCTTATATTTTAAAAACACTCAATGATCGGAAGGTGGTCTTCAACTGATTATATTTTATGAAGAAATTAGACACATTTAATAATAATTTTCTAATTAGAAAAATGATACAAGAGAAAAGGACATAAAGGCTCTCAAGATTTATTCAAAATGAACACATTTTTTTTTTTTTTTGGATTGCAAAATGAACACATTAGGAAACCGTTACCTTTTTCTTTTTTGTGTGTGTTTATTTAAATTAAGAAAAGAGTTAACAAATTTCCTCCTTGACGGAGCCTTGATTTGAAAAAAAGAAAGAAAAAAGGAAAAGAGTTAGTATATAATAATAATACTTTCATCTATATCTAAATAAATGTAAACACAGTGATAGACAAAAGAGTCCGGATGTATATTAATTTCCGAAATGTTGAAGATCTATTTATTAGGTTTTCCTTGACGGGCATGGTGTCTGTCACAATTAAAGGGTTCGTTCAAAATTAATTTCTTCTGTTTTTTGTCCTCATCGTCATTTCTTTTCGTGTGAAATTAATTGAACTCAACTTTTCAAGTACTTTATCATAACACCTAAGCAATAAAGCGAAAGATAGAAAAAAAAAAAAAAGGAAAATCCGATATTAATTTGAGGAACTTGACTATTTTTTCTTTAAAGCATAATTTTAATGATTAAATTCATTAAAATGATGGCTAAATGGCAAATTATGAGACACAGGGCTTTCGGTTCTCTCTCTCCGACTCAAACACCTGACCCCATTTGGTCTGTAAATTGATGATATAGTCCAAAATGACGTAAAATCACCATGTGCTTTTGCCGTGGAAAAGCACCAAATTTAAAGCACTTTTGGCTGCGGAACATAAAAGACCAAAACAAATCACAGTAACCAACAAACACTGAGAGAGAGAGAGAGAGAGAGAGAGAGTTAGGCATGTGGCAAGGCGTACAAGCTGTATAAAGGCAAAAGAGATTTTCCATAGTTTGCCTCGTTTAAAGCCAAGAACCCACGCTGCATATCATTTACTGCAAGTCTGCAAGCTGATAGTATTAAAATGAAAACAAACTCAATTACTCCTGGAAAGAGTTTTAGAAATGATCTAGAGTACTAGGGTCAATTTACAAAATGGGCAGTCGATGTGTCAAGCACTCGATCAATTAGCGATCCTCAAACAATCTACATGCATATGACAGTCATTTCTTCCCCGCACGTATATAAGGCGACAAATTAACTTTTATGTTTCGTAAGTGGGCTGATTTATATAACTTTACCCTAATTTAAAGTTATTTCTGTAAATTTATATGGAATCTTGATTATTTAGATGAGAACTTTAATTACAAGTAGAGGATTTGTGTGGCATTTGCCGAAATTGTACCTAGCTGGGATTTGAGACCACTAATTTCAGTGGATAGTGTCTGAGGAATCGATTAGATTTGGCAAGAATTTTGTCCAATCAGAATAAGTTACCATTTAGCATAAAAATCAATTGAGGGCACTTATCAATATTGGTGGTTCCCCACATAGCCACATTTCTTAAATTCGTCACCAAGGATCATTATAAGCATTTTGTTATGTGAGAGCATGCCGACATCGACATGTTCTTGCTTCACATGCTGATGGCATTAAGACCTTCTTTAAGAAATATCAAGAGTCATTTATTCGTTTCTAGCCAAGGCTCCCAGGTTTTGATTTGTAGCTAGTTTGAATTTCGAAAGTTTATATATATAATATACAATTAAATCCCAACATGGTATAATGTAGAATCAAGCCTACTAGAACCTATTGAAGTCAAGTATAAGAAATTAAAGAAAATAAATTCCTATAATTATTTAGAAGACTCGAGCCCTCCATCTTAGAATTGAAAGGAAAATGTACCGACCAATACAATGAAAGAAGTTAATGGGAAAATTTTATATTTAGTTGGATACATATGAGGCAAATTTGTATAGCAATATTTTGTTTATAAAAATTATAGTAAGTAAGAATACAATACTTGTATTGTGAATTTTGAAAAGACCGAGATAGATACAAGAGGTGAAAATATTGATACTATGGTCAGCTAGTTGATAACGACAAAAAATGAATTCATGTGATCAAATTGATTTTGGTTAAAGCGTATT
Organism: Atalantia buxifolia; assembly: GCA_030444775.1. NCBI lineage: Eukaryota > Viridiplantae > Streptophyta > Magnoliopsida > Sapindales > Rutaceae > Atalantia > Atalantia buxifolia. The sequence continues at coordinate 20,145,625 of CM059834.1, read as the reverse complement.
TGACTTCATGAATATCTATGCATCATAATAAGAATGTCAAGAATTGTATCTTTCCGCAAGTTGTTTGAGACTTAAACAAATCTTCACGAACATAATGTCAAATATTACTCTCATTACAAACACTTGCACGCCTTTGTTTTATCTAATATCTGTCAAACTTTGGTAGCTAACGGGGACAGCACATTGTTCCCTCAAATCTCAATCCCTGTGCTTAGGACACATAGGTCAATTTATTCTCTAATCGAATATCCAACAACTTGTATCACTCAAAAAAAAAAAAAAAAAAAAATTAAATCGATAACCAGATAATTTGTGATGCTGCCTTTTCTTTTTAATATTTTCTTAAATATAAATAGAAAAGCTTTCAATTACTTTCGTATATTTGTTGAAATTAGGTGTTGAGATTGCGATGGATCACCTAATACTGTCTCTAATCATTCAATGATTAAGCAAAATGAGTCAAAGGTTGGGCCTACGTAACTATCAAGCTGTGATTTAACTACTGAACAATCAATATTACCTAGACAAAATATGTAAAACTCAAAACTTATCCCATCACTCATATTAAGGCTTCCCCCACCCTCATCAAATCTTGTGATATGCTGGAAACTGCTAATCTATATATGATTACCATGATTTGACAAGATTATCATGTCCCTGTCTTTAATCGTATAATTTTATATCATGAGGGTTCGACCATCACATATGCAGTCCATACTTTTCACTACTCAGAATGCATAAATTGAAACATGAAACGTAAGGCTTACACCATATATGGCATAAGTTCTTCATATCAAATTATAAGTTTAAAGTTTCATTTTAAAAATTTTACACTCGCTGTTATAAAAATCGAACCCATCTCCGTATACAATTTTACGTTGCTTTTTCTCTGGCTTTCTCAAAAGCGAAAAAGTAATGCTAGTGCAATCGCCAATGACCCAACTCAAAAGAATGCATGATAAGGCAATTAGGCAATAGGAGCTACAAACCAACAAGCTAAATACAAGAAATGGTGAATAGGCATGTGCTGTATTGTAGTAAGAAAGGAGGTCAAAAGTAAGCAGCCATTAGCCAAGACGTGATATGTTGTGGAGGCTGAGTCAGTGGTCAATTGAAGTGGCGAGCAGTGACACGAAAAGGAGAACAAAAATGGGATTATCGAAGAGGGCACTTTGCTTCCCTAGGAGTAGACAAATTGATAGTCAAGGGACACGGGAGGGCCGCAGGACCAGCACTCACGGCCTTGGCCCCCACCGCCTACACTACTAGAAACAACCCCACAATTCAAGTCATTTTCTCCTACACCCTGGCCTGTTCACCTATGTGGTCAATCACCACAAAAGCTCACCCACACATGCCCAACCACTAGATAATGTCCCTTTCTTTCATTTTTCCCTTTTTTTAAAATTAAATTAAAAACTGTGATTTTAACTCAAATAAGAATTTACTCTGTTTCGCAAAAATCTAAAGGAAAAAGGAAAAGAGAAACAAACAAGAGAAGTTACTTAGCTCAATTATGTGAACCTTTTGTTCTTTCAACCTGCAGAAATAGTTTACCATCACGCACTTCAACAATCCTTAGGATTTGCGTGTAAATGCAAAATTGCAAATAGTGAGTAAAATTATCACTATTAGTAGCTATTAGTTTGGATTAAACAAGATTACAAAAACTTATTTTCCACTATAATTACCAACAACTCTTCTCAAATTCAAGCAGTCGCATCAGACATTTCATACAAAATTTGAAAAGAAAATCTGATCCACTAAGAAATTCTTGGTTAGTTTAGGCTAATAAACTAGATGAACAATTGTAAATAAAATGTATAATCACATAAGCAAACGGTATAATAAACCCTAGAAGGGCAATGACAGTGACTATTAAATGGACTGAATATAATATCACCTTATCATATAAAAATCCAGTTATTCAAACATCAAAGAGAGCAATACACTCTAAATGGCTCAACCAATGACAGACTACAAGATTTCCAGAATGACCATCATCACTTCCCCCTGTAATACAGAGACAGAAAATAGTTAGTATGAGAGAAATGGGAGGAGAGATATAAAGGTCATTTCAGTTTCACTTACGTGTTCATCATAAGAGTTATGTTGTCTCCTTTGAGAAGAATCCTTCCTGGGAAAGAAAGAAAAAGGAAAATATTTAGGAAAAGCCATCAGATTAAAGGGATTAATTAACTAAGAAAGTGAATCACCTAATGGCTTTCTCGTATTTTTCTTGATGTGAACCTCTTCAGCATCATCCAGAACCAAGTTCATGTACTCATCAAAACCCTGTACAGAAAAATGATTGCAAAATTCCAGAATTAAGAACAAATAGAGGATATCAAAGTGCTGCTAAGTGATAAAGATATACAGAATTATATCACTTTGCTTTTAATCTTTCACTTCTATCTAATTTGTGAAACATGAAAGAAATGCTACTCCAAGATCAGCAAGCAACCCAAATGATTGCTAACAGTATTCAATGGATGGATCAAGATTTATCATGGGGCAAAATTTAATCCCTACAGCACTTCAAACACTACCAAAACGGCAATATATAGTCCCAAACAGATAAAGCAAGATGCATTTGGAAAAAAAGGCTATCTCTTATAATTTGATTTCCTTTCAACTATCAATTTAATGCTCCATACTCAAAATCTGGATACCTCCTCAAAAACTGAACATTTTGAAAACCAAAATTCCCTTATCCAACAAAATGTATCAGAAGTAATCCCTTGCTTAAAAGAGACATTTTCTCAATACTAATTTGGTTATATGAGCTTCAAGCTTATAACGGCCAAAGTTGAAGTCAAAGACACTATAGAAGCTGTCCTATTAAATAAAGGAAGAAAGATAGTCACAAAGTGACTAGCCATAAGATGAAAGAAAAGAAAACTAGAAGTGCCACTTGATAAAATACCCATTAAAGAGCTACATTATGCATCCTCCTTCCCGCAAAATATGAATGTGTTCTGACAAATCACAAAAATTGTCTTATAACAGATGAACAATAAGAATGGCCAACAGGACACCATATTACCCAACCACTAACTTCCTAGAAAATAATTAAATAGGCGAGCCTATTAAAATTGAGCTTAGTGACACCTATATCCTCTACCACCTACTACTAAAAGTACACAACATACTGAAGTTCAACAAGCAGTGACATTATGATGAAATATGAGTAACTTTCAAAAAAGGACGAGAAGTTCACAACCACAAATCAAAAACTGGTCTTCAAGTGCAGAGGGAAAAACAAAGAAGATAATAATAATATGCCTTTTCTAGTTGAAAAGTCAGCAAACGCAAATCAGATGCTGACCAAGAAAGATATGTTGACAAAAGAATAATTCACACAGCTATTTGAACAAACCCTTAACTGGCCTCAAAGCCATTTGTTGTAGAACATGAGAAGGACACACATGAAAACTTCATACAACATGGAAGACCCGAATGCTTGAAAAAGAAACTGCCAGTATGAAAGTCTGATGCTTCTTCTTTAAAGCATACAGTGTATTCTCTCTTCCTTGCAGTTCAACGAAAAAGTGTTTCATGAGGGCACATGCATACCAAAGAAGAAAAGCTATTCAAGATTGTGAGCAATTCTAGAGTGGTGCTCCAATGATATAGGGTGAGAGATCACAATATTTAATGGAAACAACAACTGTCAAGTCTTCAATTGTGTGACAGTTTCCTTCACACCCATTATTACCATATGAAGAGGAGCATCAAGATGTGTAGGATTCTAAATACTAAAGCATGGGAACACCAAAACCACATGGTAAAACAATTAAAAGAAGATATAAATTAACCATCGGTATTTGGAAATCAAATCAGAGGCTGTGGCTTTAGTCATTGAACTCGTGATTTGAAGGCCGTATATCAGGCAAGGTTACGGTATTTTCAGAATGCCCTGTTTTTCAAGTGTGTGTTCTTTTATGTTATGGAGTTCTTCAGTTTCTAAGAGAACCCAGAAAAAAGGAAATTGGAGAGTATCAGCTAGGCTATCACAGTTATGAACACAGGGTTCGAGACATTGTGATTGAATTTCCAAAAATCATAATTTATTGCAGAGTTGCAGGGCTTGTCGAAAGTAACACAACCAATGGTAATTCATTTCTACCTTCCTATACTTACTGAGAGTTTCAAAAAGCAGAGGCATAAGTGAGTAAAGAACACCTGGGAATCACTAACTAAACTCTAAGCATTCTGCATTAAAAAGTTTCTAACAATTTCAGTTCAAGCCAGCATATACAGAAGCCAATTTCAATTTAAACAAACATACATATGCTAAAGCACAAATATAAACAACTTAAGTGAACTAGCTTGAAATCATGTACTTGTCAAGAAAAAATTATACACTTCACATGAAAAACACAAAATTGTGAATATAAGATTCAAAATACTATTTTTTAAAAATAAAAAAAATTACAATAATTCGGCCTTCAATCCTCAAATCCTTCTGCTCAAAAAGCCAAATCTGAATGCGAGCTTTCTGTATGGATTGAAACCAAAAGGAGCAAATTTAGACAAAAATTGAACAACCCATCAGCAAAACAAATAAATAAGTAGAAACAGAAGAGAAAATCAATAGATATAGTAGACTTACGCTTTGAAGGAACCTGAAAATCAAATTCTGGCACCACACGAGAAACATGGAAACAGAAAGGAAAAGTAAATCAGCTAAAAATCATAAACCCTAAAAGAAGAAATATACATAAAAAAAGGTGTAATTAGTGAACGACGCGGCGTACAATGGGCTGAGTCATAATCCTCTGAACTTTGGTGCTCGCCATTGTTATCGAATTCACAAAGATACGCTCGAGAATTCAAGAGACGAAAAACCCTAGCGGGAGCAACAGCGCTTTTCAGTATAAGGACTTTGACGTATGCAAGAAGGAGACGATCTGGGAGAGTTCTAGGTTTTGATTAGTTATTAGGGTCCTAAGTCCTAACACGACCCATAGCATCAACACGGCAGTCGAATTAAATTTCAATTTAGTCCCTAAGTTTTTATGATATTTTTAATCAAGTACTTATTTTGCTAAATTGTGATAAAAAGTCCCTGCAGCCGTTGCCTATGTTTAAGCGAATGTGTGGAGGACTGGAAGTTAATAGAATGGCGAGGACTACTAAATATAACTATAACCCAAGCGAGAGCGAACACCAAGCCGCATCTTCCCCCACAACCATTAGAGAGGCCAAAAAAGAAAAATGGATTCCAACCTTTTTCTTTTTGCAAATTTAATTTACTTATTTATTTATTTTTTAGTTGATGATGCTGTGGTTAGTGTTAGCTTTAGTGTTAATGTTAGTGTTATGTTGTTGCGTTGCTATTGTTGTCATAGCTGTTGGTTGGTTCGTTGGTTGTTGCCATTGTAGTTAGGTGGTGCCAAGGACGTAGCCAGGATTTTGGAGAGGGTAGGCCTATTTTGGAGTAAGAGGTTGGCTTCAAAAGTAGCGTGTCAAGGTTTCAATGGCCTTAGGCGAGGTTTGATGAGTAGGCTATATGGGGAATCACTTTGTTTTAGTGACTTTATGTGATTTTCTTTATCCGAATTTTTCTTTTTGTGGTTTTTTTATTTTTTATTTGTAATGTTTGTGTTGTGTTGTGTTGCTGGTAGAAGGATTTAAGATGAGGATGTAAGGGTATATAAATCAATATACCCCTTAATAATAATTGTCAGCTAGAATGATTAAATATTTATTTATCCTTATTACTAAAGGGTATTTATTCTAATCATTCTAAATATTTTAATCTTTTAGCCGACATGGAATGAAAGCGTGATACAAGCATTTAAGCGGATAATGTAGGGGTATCTATATAAATTTAAAGGGATTAATGAGTAAAAACACTATTATTATACAAATTAGATTTAGTAAGGGTATATTTAGTAACAAAGAAGATTTGTTTAGTATAATTTAAAATTTAAAAATTAAAAATAAGTTTTTTTTAATAAATGAGTTTCATGAATAATTTGAGGGATTTAAATAGTCTCATTTTTTAAACAAATTATATTGGTGATAATTAGTATCGAATAAGGGCCAGTTTGGGATTGCGGAAACTGATGAAATAAGCTGCTTGTGCTGTGTAAATGAAATAAGCTGTTGATTAAAAAAATAACTTGGTGTTTAGTAAACTGTGTTGTTACGGTTGCTGTGAGTTTGAAAAGTAGAGTACATGCGCTTAATAAATCTTATTACAAAAATGCTGTTGTATTATATAATAACCAAAATAGACATACGTTTTAATTACTTTTTATTTTATGTTTAATAAATTGTTTAGACATATTTTTTCTTAAATATGTAAAATTACATTAAAAATAGATTGTCAACGAATTTGAAACAATTAATTAACAAAAATATAAATATATAGATTAAACTTTAAAAGTATAGTTATGAAATTAACATATGAACTTACCGGAAAAAAATTGAAGAGAACTTACTTGGTTATGGTGGTAACTAAATTGTGGCAGTAAAATAATACATAATAATTTATATATTAGAGTCTATGGATAAGTAAGATATAATTATTTTTTATTAAAATACCAGGGTTATAACAGACATTTTAAAAAGACGTAGTAGTCTCTTGAACAAGCTACTTATGAAAAGTAACCTTCTATCTACTTTTAAAAGCTGCTGGGGAAATGGAGAAAATTATGAAATGAATTACTTTTACAAAATTTACCAAACACTATTTTTATTAAAAATTATTAAATAAGCAGCTTATTAAGTTTCAACCTCAACCTCAATCTCAAACGAGATCTAAGTCCCTAGAGTTACGAAAAAAAAAAGGAAATTACTATTTAATATTGTTAAATCCTCAACCTCTATATATTATTAATCAGACAATTATTCGTAAGGGGTATTTATTATATTCTGGAAATATATACTATATTTAACACACAATGAACTTATGAGTTGTTATCTATGACAACTCAATTGTTTCACATGTTATAATTTTTTTTAACAACTCAAAAATTATTATATATTACATATAATATGACACATGAACCTAATAACTTAATTACAATTAAATTTCAATAGTTCAGATTTTTTTGCTATTGATAGTAACGTGTTAAATATCCGATTCTTGCCGGAAAGCCCAAGATGCAGCTTCGTGGAAACTCCTGTAATCAGCATACTATGTTTATTTTTGTTTCCCCTAAAATAAATAAACCCATATATCAATGTCAGACCTCGCCTAGATTGACATTTTTTTTTGTTTGTTTGTTCATAAAAAAATGATTATTGAAACAAATGTTACGTACCAATAGTACAAAATTCTATGCCCAACATTAAATCAAATAAGGAAGCATGGATACTTTGAGTGACAATCAACATTTTCTCCTCATCACTAGATACTTTTCAAGTAAATAATATTGTTAACGGTTCGAAATAAATAAACAAAAATTAGCAAACAATAATAATGATTCATAAATGGAAATCAAGAGAGAATTTATCATTTTTTTTTTTTGTTTGACAACCCTAATCATCGACTTCAATAGCCATGAAGATAACGCAATTGAATAATTATATATATATAGTTAGTGGATACACTATTAAGTCATGCGATTTAATAAAATTTATTTTTAGTGTTATTAAATTGTATGATTTTATAACGTATTGAAAATTAACTCTATTAATTTAGATGACTTAATAGCATGTCCACATTAAAAAAAAAAAAGAGGTAGGAGATTCTTTTGATCTCTATAAAAGTGACCCTTTAGTATTGCTAGAAATTATTAATCCTTGTATTCTCTTCTCCTCAATAATAAATATCTACACACACATATATAGACACACGCACACACATAAAATTATTTTTAAATACAGACGTCTTCATTTTTTTTTAATACAGATATACTCTTAAACTATACTATTTAAAAAAATTAAAAAATAATTTTTTTAAATATCATGATTTAAAAACATATTCACATCAAAAACAAAAATAAGAGTGCCCGTATCATAAAAGACACACACACACTTGGGACTTGGCCAATGCGATGAAGCGAGCAAAGGAATAAACAAACGAAAAGTAAAAAGTTGCTGTTGGGTTGGGCTGGCAGTTGCTTGCGTACCACAAAACTACTCGGAATCGGAATTAAAAAAGACTTTAAGGTTGACTTACTTTAGTGTTGACTTATATAGGTCAACTTTTCTGCTTATGTGGAGCAATTAATACAAGCAAACTGTCACAAAAAAATTAATTTGAAATATGTTAAAATTCTTTTTCAACAAATACGATGCGCGGAGAGAAAGACTAATTCCATGCATTGAATGGTTCTGATTTTTATGTTTTCTAGAATATATACAAAATACATATAATTTAGTTTCAATTATTCAATTGTTTTAAGTGTGTTTTGTGTTTTTTGAGTACCTTTTTGTTTTGCCCTTTTGTTGACTAATCATTGAATCTGAATGGATATAATTATTAAATTCTATCAAAGCCCTATGATTTTGGCTTATTCTCCCCCAGGGATTTACGGGTACAACACAATGAAAACCTTATATAATTTAAGTTATTCATTCACATATTGGAAAATTATACAAAAAAAAAAATATAAAAACAGAAAATATAAAACAAAACAAACATATATAATATTCAAAACTTGCACATTCAGATCTTCAAAAATTTCAAACGAAAAAACAATTAATCGCTACCTTCAGAAAATTGAAACCATCAAACTAAATCTTTTCTTTTTCTTTTTCTTTTTGTTGTGATTTACGGTGGTCTTGTTCAATATACACTTAAGACTTTGAAATTGAGCTGGACATTCTCCACCAGCTGAACCTATTGCCACTTGCTTTCTCCGTCGTTGATCTGACTTGCTGCATGCTTCTTCCACGAAGTATCCATTTCTTAATTTATTCAGCCTACACATTAATTTGTCAATGGGTAATTATCAAAGGACTTGTAATATTTTTACACAAACTTTTCGAACAGATGCATTAAACAACTAGTTCCGAGAATATGCAAGAGACGACTTAGACGCAAGTCATTGCCGTGTTACGATCCAAGTCTTTTGGAAGAAACAATTAAGGAAGACTTTCCGTTGGCATGGCTTAGCTTCAGAAATCATACCAAGGACGAGCCAAGCTGTGTATGGTCGTTACTCATCCACGATAGAATTCTCATTTAGCATTAATTAGCCATCGCTAGCTTCTTCGTTGGAAGCCACAAGTTTTGGAATAGATGCAGATTCCTCGAGCCATCATTATTGAGACTGCCAAATGGCGTCATTGTATACGTCACGAGAAGATAAACCAAATGGTTCAACTGGAGGATTAAACCTCTTTGGATTGTGATCGGCGAAAGCTATGGCTGTAGAGAAGGCTGGCATAGAAAATTCTAGCTTCTTGAAGCCAAATACAATCAAGAGTAGAGTTGATATGGAAGCCTTGGGAACAATTGAAATGGGTGCGAAGCTTCTTGACACATTGATAAACACTACATTTGAACGCTTAAGTGATAACTTTCATTTGGTTAACGGACAATTGGAGCCTTCAGCCTTTGAAATATTCAACGTGATAGGAACTTATGAGAGAGTTATCGGATGCTGGACTAAAGAGAAAGGACTTCTTTCAGAGTTGAATGATAATAACGGTAAAGCGACAAACAATCTCAAGAATCCAATTTGGCCAGGAAATACAATAGACCAGCCTAGGAAGTTGAAGATTGGGTTTCCTGTGAGAGGAAGTTTTACTGAATTCATTAAAGCAGTTGAATATATAAACAAGAAGACTGAGGTTTCTATGAAATGTTCCGCGCTGTACTACATGTTTTAGAATTTCCACTCCCGCATGAATTTGTTCCATTCCATGATGGCAGTTAAGATGAACTTCACAAAATCAAAAAACAGGTTGGTTTTACGATTTTCTCCTCATCACTAAATCCTTTTCTAGTAAATAATATTGGTAATGATGGTTCGAAATAAATAAGCATAAATTAGCGAACAATAATAATGATTCATAAATGCATATCAGGAGAGAATTTATCATAGTTTTTTTGTTTGACAACACTGATCATTGTCTTCAATAGCATAAAAATACATGCTTCAATCTTTTGCTTTTTCAGACAATATTTGCAAAGAAGATAACGCAACTAAATCAATGAATATATACGTATAATAATCATTCTCTAGTACAAGCGTTCTTATTATTATTATTATTATTATTATTTTATGTGGATAAACTATTAAGGTATGTGGTTTAATAGAATTAGTTTTTAATACTATTAAACCGCATGATTTTATAATCTATTGAAAATCAGCTCTATTAATTCTCACAACTTAACAACGTGTCTATATTAAAAAAAAAGAAAAAGAAAGCACCTACATCTAAGAATGATTTATATGTAATTATTCTCAGGTGTAAGCATCTTCATTTTTATTAATGCGAACACGCTCTTAACTTGTACGTAAATGTATGTGTGTGTGTGTATATATGTATGTATGTATGTATAGTTTTTTCGTTCGGGGGTTTTAAAGTGAAGAAAAGTTCAAGAAAGCTTTAAAAAAAAATTTAAGAGATTTAAAACTTAAAATGCACCGTTTATATATTTTTCTGAATTTGTTCGTACTTTAAAACCTCAAAACATAAAATTACTAATATACACACACACTTCACACTTGCCCAATACGAAGGAGCGACCAAAGAATAAATAAAATGTAAAGTCGCTGTCCAGTTGGCGTCACAGTTGCCTGCGTACCTCCAAACTACTCAGAATCGGAAGTAAGAAGATGTTGACTTACTTCAATGTTGACTTATGTAGATAAACTATTCTACGTATGTGGACCAATTAATACAAGCAAACTGTCATAAAAAATTTAATTTGAAATGTGTTAAAACCCTTTTTTCAACATATGATGCTCGGAGAGAAAGACTAATTCCATGCATAGAATGATCTTGATATTTAGTTTTTCTTGAATATATACAAAATACATATAATTTAGTTTCAATTATTCAATTGTTTTAAGTGTGTTTTGGTTTTTTGAGTACTCCTTTTTTTTTTTTTTTTTCTGTTGTCTGATCATTGAATCTGAATGGATATAATTATTTGATTCTATCAAAGCCCTATGATTTTGACTTATTCACATCCAGGGATTTGCGTATACAACACAATGTAAAATTTATATATTCATTCACATATTGGAAAAATATATAAAAACAAACATATATAATATTCAAAACTTACACATTCAGATCTACAAAAACTTCAAACGAAAAGACAATTAATCGCTACCTTCAGAAAATTGAACCTATCAAACTAAATCTTTTCTTTTCTTTTTCTTGTGATTTACGGTGGTCTTGTTCAATATACACTGAAGACTTTGAAATTAAGCTGGACATTCTCCACCAGCTGAACCTATTGGCACTTGCTTTCTCCGTCGTTTGTCTGACTTGCTGCATGCTTCTTCCACGAAGTATCCATTTTTTAATTTATTAAGCTTACACGTTAATTTGTCAATGGGTAATTATCAAAGGACCTGTAATATTTCTACACAGACTTTTCAAACAGATACATTAAACAACTGCTTTTTCATTTGTTTTTCTGTTATGGACATAGTGTTAAGGCATGTATATATATGTATGTATCCTGGCTTGGGTTTGCGCTGCTAGCTGCTAATTAAACTTAATCATGGCCACCGTCAAGTGGTTGTTTCTTGATCTTCTGCTTTTATTTCTTCTGTTTCATGACGCTGTAGCTGATCAGTCAGAAAGTAATGTTGAAAAAATCACAGAATCAAAATCATTAGTCCATATCGGAGCCATTTTTGATCCAGACACACTTGACGGTGCCATAGCAGAAATCTCCATGAGTCTGGCCATTGCAGATTTCTATGCCCTTCATCCTAATTATCAAACCAGGTTATCTGTACATTTTACGACGGCAAAGGATCTTGTTACCACGGCTGCTGCAGGTACCTATATTTCATTTTATACCTCATACATTTTTAGTTGTTTTTTTCTTTATTTTTGCCATGAAATCTATTGGGTTACCGAAATGGATCATTGGCTTATATACACTGGGCCACATTATTAGATATAATTTTTAATATTGTTATTTTTATCAACCACCAATATAACTCATTTTTTGTATCATGAAAGCTAATTAAGATGAGTAGAGAATACCTTTTAGATACCAATATCCACTATCCACTAAATGCATCTTAGTTATATACCTTAAATCTTTACCTTAAAAAAAAATTTAAAAAGAAAATCTTTTCATGTCTTTTGCTAATTTATTTATGAAAATCACCACTTTCCCCTCTAAGGGGGAAAAAAAAAACTATCTTTTACCTTTTATCCACCTCATTTTTTTTTATTCTTGTACTTAATTTTTATCCAAAAAATAAGAGATTTATGTTATGAACTATGAACCCCACTCATATGGGTGAGATGAGAATTGTGATGATGTTAGGCTAAATAATCAAAAGACAAAAGATGTCAAAGACTTTTATTTATCCCTTTATTTATTGGTTTATCTATTTTTCTATATGTTAATTTGGTAATCATTTTTGTTTATTTCTTTTATTATCATGAAAGCTTTAGAAGTTAAACACAAATGACAAGTAATAAATATGATTTTACTATATGCACATCAAACAGAACTTTCAACTAAAAAAATTATTTGAATTCATTATGTATGAAGATCACATTAGATACTTGCCATTTGTACCTCTTAAATGTATTTATCTATAAAGCTTGCATGTATAGGACGTATTGTTGACCATAAAGATAATGACCGGGTTATGTGAAAATTACTCTACCCATTTAATTTAATAGATATTGACTCCGTCGATGCTCTGAAGGTCAATTTCAATTAAATCAATAATGGAGTACTGAAGTTAAGTTCATTAAAAAAAAATAATAATAAAGATAATGACGTTTTGCTGGCTGTTAGAGTAATTAAATCTCAATAGATCGTAAGAAGGTGACGGAGCTCAGAATCCTAATTCAGTAATTCTTAAAACAAATAATTGAGAGATTTTTTTCTATTAATCTAGATATTATATTAGCTAATAACATACAACAATAGTGCAAAAGTTTTTGCTTCTCAAACAATTTAAAGATTGTGGAAAACTAATTTTAGGTTATGTGTAAGTTATAGTTAATATAACTTCGCAGCTGCCATTAATAATATATATATATATATATAATGCAGCTGTGGATTTACTGAAGAAATTTCAAGTGCACGCCATTATAGGGCCACAAATACCAGCTGCAGCTCCGTTTTTAGTAGAGCTAGGAGAAAAGGCTCAAGTACCAATTATTTCATTTTTTGAAACGAGCCCTGCACTTTCTCCCACTGAATACCCCTTTTTCATTCGAGTAACTCAGAATGATTCGCTTCAAATAAAAGCAATCTCTACTGTTTTACAAAATTTTAGTTGGCATGAAGTTGTTTTCATGTACGAAGACACGGATTATGGCGCGGGTTTCGTCTCTTTTTTAGTTGATGAATTGCAAGAGAATGACATCCGAATATCCCATATGAGTAAAATCCCTACTTCGGCCGAAGATTTTCAGATTTCAAAAGAGTTAAGCAAGCTGAGCACAATGCAGACTAGGGTTTTCATAGTGCACATGAATACCGCCCTCGCGTCTCGCCTGTTTGCACTTGTTGCTAAGAACGGAATGATGAGTAAAGGCCACACATGGATCATTACTGCTCGTTTATCCAATTCACTAAATGTCTTGGATTCTGAGGTTATTGATTCAATGGAAGGTGTGTTGGGTGTTAGGTCTCATTTACCTAAGTCCAAAGAACTTGGTCTTTTTGACAGGAGATGGAAAAGTAAACTTCATTCAATGAAGCGAAACAGTTCAGTGACTGAGATAAACATTTCTGGTCTGTGGGCATATGATACAACTTTTGCTCTTGCCAAAGCTGTAGAGAAGACTTTGTCACCCACAAATCCGAGCATAATGAACCCCAATAACCCTAGTGAAAGTACAACGGATTTCGGAAGCATAGGTATTTCTAGGATTGGTCCTATTCTTTACAATCAAATCCTGACCACCCAGTTCAAAGGATTAAGCGGAGAATTCCATTTGGTTAATGGGCAATTGGAAAGTTCAGTCTTCGAAATTGTTAATGTTATTGGAACAGGAAGAGTTGTTGGATACTGGACTTCTGAGAAAGGATTGACTCAAACTTTGGATTTAACTTCTAAAAATGGTTTGAAGCAGATTATATGGCCTGGAGATTGGACAATAGCTCCAACAGGTTGGGCTATACCCAGTTTAGTAGTAGGGACTCCGGTGAAACTAGGGTTTCCCGAATTTCTTAGTGTGCGAAAGGATGGTGATTCGAATAAGACTACTTACACAGGATTCTGCATGGAAATTTTCAATGCTACGTTAGAAATAGTAGAAGAAAAATTGGGCATGAAGATTCATCCCCAGTTTGTTCCTTACGAGGATGAGAAAGGAGAGATGGCTGGGACTTATGATGAACTTCTACATCAAATAAAGTTAAAGGTTAGGACGCAAATCACCTTTCACAAAAATCCTTTCTTTTAAATCAGTCTCATTTTTTTTCAATTATTTGTAATTTTTTTCAAATGTTCTTTTAAGAGTATACAGAAGTTTGATGCTGTAGTGGGAGATATATCAATCGTGGCCAACAGGACAGATTATGTTGAGTTCACATTGCCATATTCAGAATGTGGGGTGACCATGCTTGTACCTGTTAAACGGGACAATCGCCATAACATGTGGATTTTCTTGAAACCTTGGACATGGGATCTCTGGTTAACGGTCATTGTTGCTTGCATTTTCATTGCTCTCATCATACGAACTATGGAGCGCCAAACTGAAAACTCAGAGTTCGGAGGGCCGCCTAGACGGCAGCTTGGCATGATCTTCTTGTTTCCATTCTATGCCATGGTCATTCCTCAAAGTAATCAAATCTTTACCCTTTTACACAACTTAAGGTTCTTTAATTAGCTAATTAATATTAAATGACTGCTTCTCTTGCTTACAACAGGGGAGCTG
The DNA here is from genome assembly GCA_030444775.1 of Atalantia buxifolia. Lineage (NCBI taxonomy): Eukaryota > Viridiplantae > Streptophyta > Magnoliopsida > Sapindales > Rutaceae > Atalantia > Atalantia buxifolia. The sequence continues at coordinate 20,130,616 of CM059834.1, read as the reverse complement.
GTGGTCAGAGACTGCTCTAAGTTTGTGTTGGTGATATGGTTATGGCTTGCATTTATCCTAATGCAGAGTTACACAGCAAGTTTATCTTCAATACTAACTGTAGATCAGTTGGAGCCGACATTTGCTGACCTGAAAAAGCTACGAACAGAAAGCCACTTTGTTGGATTCCAGAGTGACTCCTTTGTAGAAGATTTTTTGGTCAAGCAATTGAATTTCAGCCGTAACCAAATAAGGCCACTGAGCAACATCAGGGAATATAAGGAAGCCTTGAGCAATGGAAGTGGAAAAGGAGGTGTTAGTGCCATCTTTGAGGAAATCCCTTACATCAAACTCTTCCTTAAGAAACATAATGCTAAATATACAACTGCTGGACCAATTTACAGAACTGATGGATTAGGCTTTGTATGTAATTCATTTTTCTCTTTATAATCTTGTTTAAAATTTAACACGCGTCACATTAGTCATTTTCTTTATGCAGGCTTTTGCTAAGGACTCTCCTCTAGTATCTCATTTTTCACAAGCCATTTTATTAGTCAGGGAGAACCAAACAAGAATGGACCGAATTGAGAAAAAGTATTTCGGAGAGAATGTTATGACTCCAACTCTAGCTCCATCGATTTCCAGTGAAAGTTCAAGCCTCCGAGCTTATAATTTTGGTGGCCTCTTCATCATCGTGGGGATTGCTATATTATTGGCACTACTCATCTCCGAAAGGTATATTTGGCAGAAGCCTGTGTCACTTGTGAACAAGTATTTGACATCTCAAAAGAGTCCTTCTAATGAGGCAGAATTAGTAGCACAGCCAACAACACTTCGTGAGACGGATATAGCTGGTGGACATTGGTTGTCACCTGATCAAGCAGAGGTTTCAGGCAACTCTGAGAGGACTAATTCTGGCCATATCAGTGGAGATACTTCTGCAGGAGAAGATGAAACAGAGAATGCCGAAGCTCACCACTCATAGATTGGCTCTATCTCTGATGAACTGCAAGTATTGAGTTAGTTCTTTTAGCAAATATGAGATGTGAATGCATATAGATAATAGTTATGCATATTTTGTCAAGGTAGGGATAATGTGTTGGACAGTACAATTGTCCGTAGGGTGTATACAAGTACGAAAATATTGTGTATTCATCGTTTATTGCTTTTTTTTTTTAATAAGAGAACAAAAGACAAATTCCATGTAGCTTATAATTTGGAATTCATCTACCATTTTTTGATGGCACTATGACTGCAATTTTAACTTTATATATTTGTTTGACATAATGTTCTGATTCTTGCTATGTGGAAATATGCTTGGATCCTATGTGTTACATTCACATAGTCAGGGCGAGGGATTCAGCTTTCTGTGTTTCATTCTATTCCACTGCAATATCTTCCTTAATATGCTCGGAAATCCCTGAATCCTGAAATATATATGCTTTCTTTGCATAAATTGATTAGTTTTTTTTATTGAATTCAAAAGTTGAGGGTTTCTCCAGGAAATGCTGAACGATTAATTCGTTGATGCCCAAAAAGTAATCATTATTCGAATATATATAGACACTAAATAAAACCAAAGTCCTCGAATTCATTAACGACCAAGCGACATAAAATTATTAAAAAAAAAAATCAAATGGATACTTTCGCAGCAATGAATACGAAATTAAGAAGGTAGTGCTGTAGCAGTATATGCTGAAAACTTGGATTTGACTTCTAATAAGTTCCAAACAAACAATTATTTGACCACCAGGGCCAGCGGCAGAATGTTCAATATTCGGCTAGAATCTAGATCGCAGTCAAAGTTTTTGTTTAAATTTATGTACCTTATACATTTCCTATCTATTTAGGAAGTGATATAAAATTGATCATAACTACGTACGTATATAATTAATATATGAAAAAAAAATTCAAGTGCACTTCCATGAAATAATGATTAATTATTAAGGGTTAGTTAAATAATCATAATACGATCTTATAGACATTATAATCGTTAGTCCACTGAGACCTATTTTAATAAAACCCATTTGAAATCTAATCTAATAATCCGATTTGAAGATGAAGAGGGTTTGCCAGACCTGCCATGAAAGAAAGCTAAACAACAAACGTAAAATTAAATTCATTTTATGCGGTACTTTTGAAGAAGCTTGACAAGGAAGGGTTATATAAAAGGGTGAACCAAATAAAAAAAAAAATCTTAACAAACAATACGAATACAAAAAACTTGATTCAATATTTTAGCAAAAACTTTTTCTTAAAAATATCCTTATAGAAATTTGTTGGCCTAATTCATACTAAAAAATTAATTTCAAACATGAAGATTGCCTCATTATATTTTATTAATCCAATCACTAATCTAAACCAATGTAACATAATATTTTTAACAAAACATTAAAGTTTTTTTCTTCCTTTTTTTTCATAAACAAAATTCTAGCAATGAATAAAGGTGATATCTCGAAGGTCAATATAAAAATCCTTGCTAATTCCGAGTATTAATCGGTGGTAGGTGATATTTCAGTGACAGCGAGATGATCATAAGACGTCTAACATGCGACTTTTCGTCTGTGCTAAATAAATATCATTTTATTTTCATTTATTTTTGCCTTCTTAATTACAGCAAACTTTAGTGAGAGAACGGCAACTTGGCAAGCACGAATTGATAAATGGTCCATTTTTCAATTTCTTCTTTTTCTTTTCATTCGTATTTTTTTTCTAGGAACTCTGAACTCTGAGAAATCATTTTTTTTTGTTGACAATTAAATTGGAATTTAGAAGTAATACAATAATTTTCATGGAGATTTAATTAACCCATTTCTTCTAGATGCGATTCTCAATATTATAAGGACAATTTAAAGAAGTTTACGCTCAAGTCAAACTTTAATTTCCCCCAATAACTTTCCATGCAGCAACGGATGCCAAACATTAACGAACAATCACTTTCCATGTAACACAATCTCATAACTTTGACATCAAACAAGTATGTTATGTCTTTACATTATCCCAAAATAATAATAATAAAAATAAATATGTTTTTCCAATCCACTATCATCGTGCCCTTCTCTTGATAAACGCATATGTGTGTGTGTGTATCTTAATTAAAATATTCAGAAATTTAGAAATTTGCAAAAGAGAAGAGATTAGAACAAAGGCGGGGGGTTCATGATTAAAGCTTTATCGAGTTTGCAAAATTTTGTTTTTGAGTAAGTTCATGCACGGATTTATGGATGCAAATAACCTCACCTCCAACTAAAATATATGTGACCTACAATTGCCATTTAGTTTACAGCATACAAATTGATCTCTATTCTCTTGTAAACAATTCTGGCCCAAAAAAAAAACAGCATGGGCCACTCTAATGAACAGCCCAGACAGCAACCCGAAATAGAAGTCAATGAGCCAAGTGGGGGCCCAATAATGTACTATTACCCCCTTCGTTGAAAGACACTTTCAAAATGATTTACGGCTGCCTTGTTGATGAAGAAAATGTGAACAACTTAATAATTGAAGATAAAAACTTGTCAAGAGGTACAGACTTATATTTTGTTTATTTTTTTTGTGGTTTTTTAAAATTTAAAGTAGGTCCTTATGAGGTGTTCAACTCGAGATTACCTAGATAAAAAATAATAAAAAACCTTTATAGCTAACTTTTTTATTGTATAGGATACTTGAGTGTATGTAGAAAAGCATATAATTTCAAATGTTTGGACTATCACTTGAAAAAAAAAAAAATTACTAACCATCTAAAGACCTATATTTGACAATCACTGATTCTATTCAACTTTACTTACCCTTAACATAAGTTCAATAATCTTTAGGATAATGGAGATAATGTAATATCATGATGTTGAGCGTTGATAAGGTGTGTAGAATATTTGCGTTACTGGAACCTATTTTGCAGCATATGATGTCATTACTTTAATCGTGGTTCCAAATTTTCAAGTATTGATGTGGCATCATTCAATGTGACTATGGCTTATAAAAGGGATAAAAGCCCATTTAGTCCATGTATTTTAAGATTAGTGTCCATTTAGTCCCCGTATTTTTAAAAATATCTCGAAACATCCCTGCCGTTAAAGTGTTGATACCCCTACCGTTATTTTTTATTTCTTTTAGCTTACTTTTACAATATTACCCTTTTATAATATTTTTTTTTTGAAAATTACCAGTTTAACTGTCAAAAATTAATTTTTAATTGTCGAAAATTATATGCAAACTATCAAGTGTGCAAATGGTGCTTGCAAAAAAAAATTAATATAATTTTTTAATTTTTTAGGGTTAAATTAGTAATTTAATTATTTTATTTTTATTAATGTCCAAACAAATAAATTATTATAAAAGGGTAATATTGTAAAAGTAAGCTAAGAGAAATAAAAAGTAATAGTAGGAGTATCAATACTTTAACGGCAGGAATGTTTCGAAGTATTTTTAAAAATACAGAGACTAAATGGACACTAATCTTAAAATATAAAGACTAAATGAGCTTTTACCCCTTATAAAAGTATTTCAATTTGCTGGAGGTTCACTTTTGCAGTTAGTAACTCGTATAATGTCGAGAAAGAAAGCTGTTGTGGACAAGTTCTAATCCTTTGTGAGGTGTCTTAAGCTCTCAAAACGTATATAAAGTCATTAGCAATGGAGCAAATGTTTTGAGACACTCAAGATTTAAGCACTCTTAAGTTTGTAGTTGCTCATTCATCCCACCAAACTTAATGAGATCAATATTGTAAATATTGAAGTTCAAGTAAGGAATTGAAAGCCACAAGTATCTTAATTTTGGCAATTTTATGAAGTGAAGAAATATATGTACTTTACTAAATATTCTTTTAATCAAAATCTTTCTTCTTCGTAATGAGCACAATACCTTTCTCAAATTATTTCAGAATTTATCTTTGGTCAAATCAGAGCCCTTTTTGAAAATAGTGATTATATTTCCACACATAATAACAAAGTACCACAGTTAATCCCCTCTTTTCAGCTAACGAGAACTCCTTGGCACGCAATGAGTAGGAATAATGAAGCGCAACAACCAGTCTTACAGTCCATAATACTCCGTCAACAATTTTCAATCATCCAAACAGCTTTACTTAATCCGTTCAAATTTTACTCACAGCAAATCTTACAATGATGCTAGGGATCCCGACATTTGAGGGGCTCAAATATTGGGATCCCTAATATTAATTTCAAATTATGGAAAGTATTACCAAATAGTGTTTTCCGGAGATTATTAATGACCTGCCACATCTCTTTACTTCAAAAGGCAATCTCATCTTGTTGTTCTTTTAAGTTTGAGCAACATATAAAAGGACTCTCAGTACGCAATGAGGCTAATTACTGCTCATCAATCTAAAGAAACATGAAAATCTTTCACCAAGAAGAAGTAAACTGAAAAACTTTTAGAAATTATACAATTATCCAATTGTATTCACAATCTATGTATAGAAAGAGAAAGAAAAATCTATGGTTGAGATACAAAAATGGACAAAACATAAGTCTGCATCATTGCCAAAGCGACATAATTATTTGGGATTTCTACTAAACATAAGGATGTTACTAAAATAACTATGCTTTTGTACTCTTCTCCAGATATACTAAAAATTTAAAAAGTTCACCCTTGATCTTTACCAATGAATATAAATGCAAGACTTGAAGATAATCTTGGAAAACTCGTAACCTCTGAGACAATCCCCTTTGGATAATTCTTTACTACTTCCCCTATAATACTCATTTGCCGCGGTAGTAGCAATAGGTGTCCATTCTTTAGTAGAATCTCATTAACTCAAGTTCTTTGCTCCGGCCTACACATTCAACTGTCTTGAGATTATATGTCAAACACGGAATAATCTTATCTGGTAGCATCTAACAACCTTTATCATCTTCGTAATATTGCTGCTGCAAAGAAAGAACAAATAGAAGTACTGATAAGTAACTTAATAAATTACAGTATATATAAAAGAGCATTATTTACAAGATAATAGATCGTCAAGTTCAATCCATTGATTATATAACTCTTTCCATAAAAAGATTTGACATATTTTTGTCTTTTGCCAATTATTTCTACAAAGAATTGTTTTTCTAGATTTTAACAAAATGCAAACATTCACAATAAAGAATGTTGATGGCACTCTGAGAGATTGAAATTCTCATACATTTGATGCCACCATATCTAACAAAAAACCGAATAATATTAAAATAGAAACTATTTATACCAAAATCAACAGCTTAAATGTTAAAATTACCATTAAAAGATTTTGTACTAGTGGCAAATTGCAAGGAAACAAAATTTTTATGCTGATGTTGCTGCAAATAAAGGTTTTCATAGGGCTGTTTGTTGGGAGAAGCCTTGCTTTGGTTGGTTGAAGTGCAATGTTGATGCTGCCATATTTAATGCTCAAGGTAAGTTCAGTGTTGGCTGTATAATCCGTAACTCTGGGGTGAATTTATGACAGCATGGTGTGAGTGTTTTTCGGGTATTTTTGGTTCACGAGAGGCTGAAGCTCTTGGCATTAGAGAGGCTTTTAGCTGGATCAAGAGGCTGTAGTTGCCTAGTGTCATTATCGAAATGGATAATCTTCAAGTTTTTCAAGCTTTAACTGAGAACTTTTCCAGCCCCAATGGTCTTGGACTTATAATTAAAGAGTGTCGATCCCTAGCTATGTCTATAGGAGAAGTGCAATTCTCGTTTGTGCGTCGATCTGCGAACTCTACTGCTCATTTTGTTGTTAGAGTAGGAGGTTCTATGTCAAGTCTTGAAAAGTGGAGTCATGTTCTACCTCAGTGCGTATTAAACAGTTTGTAATGTTTTTTCTGTTTTAATGAAATTCCTTTAAAAAAATGTTAAAATTACCATAAGAGCTTCTAGATGAAGAGAGCAGTTGAGCAAGCTGATTATTGCTTCCTCATGTGAACATCCTTCAGTATTAAAAGACTTCAAATTATCGAAATAAAGTGGCAACAGGCATTGGTGGCACGACACAGAGAACAAAGAGCTAGAAACCATAAGTACTCTAGAGAAGTGCAATAATTGCACCAAATTTAATCAATAATGATAGACATAAACATAAGCTCCTCACATAAATTGGCTTGTACTGAGTCTTAAGAGCAACCTAGCATTTGTACGTCGAAGTTCACCATTTGATAGGATTCTTATTTTTAAAAGAAACAAAAGTAATTATGTGATTGTAGAGAGTTTAAATATAGCTTGACTTAATTAGATTGCTTAAGATTTAATATAGCAAATAATAGTTTCAATGTTAACATGATTTAACTTCTTGAAAAAAAATCCACAGAGAAATTATGTAGTGTCAAAACTTTAATACTGTAATGTCCTTCGAAGATATCCCGAAGAATATGATGACAACTGTCTTTTTAATAAGGCAATGCATCTATGTCATTTAAGGCATGTGTAAGGAGTTGAGACCATGAAAGGAGAATTCCCCTAGCTATGAAACTGAAAATTCAAAAGAACAAAGACTTGGGCAATCTATATTTATCTTGAATTTCTCCAAGGAATCACCTTCAGGGTCCCTGAAATCAAGTCTATTTAGATCTAAATTCTTCATGCTGGTAGAAGAAATGTCAAGAATCTCAAAACCATGTAACACACAATACTACATTGTCAAATCCACAAGTAGGGAACAACTTGAAATAAAGTTTCGATACTGCTCATAATCCCACAATGAAACATCTTCTAAATCAATACATCAAAATCGACCCTTTTTGAGTAGATAATTCTAACATCCAATTGACAAAGTCACCCAATTGACAAAATCTTTGAACTTTTCCCTTTCCTATATGGAAGAAATAAGGCGCTAGATCTAGTGACATCAATGGTTTCAAGGATTGAGAAAATGGGATGACTGACATGTTCCGGTAGATTGGTGTTGTTGATTCTATCTTCAGGATTCCAAGAGACTGCCATTGAATTGAACATAATGTGCGGTAGTTAATTGTGTTATGAATATTTTCTATCATAAATGACAATAAAATTGACTAGCATGTTCTAATTTAGAATATTAAATAATTATCTTTATTTGAATATGATTTATGTTATCATAAAATATTATTTTATTTACATTCTTTGATATGTCTATTATTTATTTAACATAAAAAAATTTGTAAGGATACAAATGTAAAAGTAATAATTTTTAGGTTTTTAAAATTTTAAAATAAATAACTGAATACTTATTTTCAAATATTCAGATAAAAAATAAAAATATCATTCAAATTCAAATATTTAATTTTTTTAAAATTTAAATTAATTTAAGTATATTTCAATTTCAAAAAAAAAATTAAACGTCACTAAATGTCACCCTCGTCCAACTATGCTCAATCTTCCTTCGTAAATTTGAATTATTTAACAATACTATCTACTTCTAATTCCTTTCATAACAGCCAGTCACAGCACACCAACCTCAAAAGAAGCATTAAGATCTGAAAATTAAGATCTTGACGTGTGATGCAGCATGGTAATCGAGGAACAATAAATACCCAATTTCATTTGGACAAAGCCATCAAGACGAGGCCTACAATTTTTTTTAAAAATAATTTTATAAATTAGAATAATATAATTAAAATTGAAAAGTAATTAAAAAAAACTTAAATTCTTAATTTATAAATCAATCATAATTAAAAAAAAATAATATTATGATACTAGTTTTAGTTCATAAGAAATTATAAATCAATCATAATTAAAAAAAACTAATATTATTGAGAGAATCCCGCCCGACCCAGGCCCGCTGTTTGCCATCCCTACTCAAAAGAAGTATTAAGATCTTGACGTGTGATGCAGCATGTTAATCGAGGAACAATAAGAAATTATATATTTTTTTAAAAAAGAAGCATTTATTTTTATTTTTATTTCATTTGCAAGTTGCAACATCAAGACGAGGGTCTTGATGTGGTGTGGTTTTAACTGGTGTAGTCAAATGTATAATTGAAATAGAAAGGGGATTGATGAAAAAAGATATGGAAATTTTTAATACTATGTTTAGTTTAAAAATACTCAAAATAAAGAAATAAATTAAATTTATAAACAAAATAACGTAGATATATCCTGAAGATCTATCAAGAAATTATAAATTGATTTTGATAACTTAAATTATTAGGTAATCATGTGGTCTAGACAACTTCCAATTGCTAAGATGTCGGCAGACAATCTAATAATTACGCGTGCCCACGCTCTTGGTAAGGAGTCATCTCCCTTCCAAGTTCCAAGTTCCAAGTTCCGAACGTATTCTAAATCTTTATGAAATTAAATAAGTAAATGATATACGATACATCCGCCAGCTTGAAATATGAAATAATATCTTCCTATGCTAAATGACGGAACTGGGATCTCCTTTCTCTCAGGAAATCTCGTTCTGGCATCCATGTGCTTTTCATTCTCGTTCATCTTTGACTTCGGGGTTGATCCAGATTTTACGCTTACTACTGGACTGGTGCATCCGCTGCAAAAATTTATTGTGTCACAAGATTCAAATCTTAACATAAATTATAAGTCTCAAATCTAACCTAAATTAAAAGATTTCGTATAAAACCTAAAGTCACAAATCTAAATATGGTTTCAAATATAATGCACCCGCACCATTCAATATATTTAGTATCTCAACACAAATAAATGAGAAATTCTAAGAAATACTGGACGTAATAAAATCATACAATAATATTATCAACAATTCAATCTTTAGAACAAGATTATTTGTGTATACAGACCAACTGACATGCTATAAGACTTGTTGGACTTAAAATTAAGTGTTTGGTTATATTATCATCTTAGTTTTACATAACAAGCTATACTCAGATTCGTGTGTATACTACATTAATTAGATATATATAAATTTTGTATCTTAGCTTCTGTAACTTCACTATTACCAGAAATTCTCCAGTAAATGCAAATCCAGTCCATAATCCAAATTCTTATTAAATTAGACGGAAAATGCAAATCCTGGGCATAGAGGCTTGGCTCAGAAATAACCTTTTTTTGAACCTAAAATAGGGAATATACGAGAATAAGTAAATGTGGCCTTTATCAATAGAGAGACAGCTCTTTGTTACATGCACCAATTCCAGTGAATATTATTCCTGTATCATGTGGCGAAGAGAATATGTAATTTTTGTTTCAAAACTTTTTTGAATTTATTTCACCACATGTTTAAATATTATTCGTTAATGGTTCCATGTCATTTTGTGACGTGAAACAATAATTTATTTCTTGTGTCGATAACCCAAATTCATTTCTCCTATTGTTACCATAATGGGAGAAGTATTATAGATTGCCCTTCAAATATAAGTTCAAAATACTTGCACCCAAATTCAAGTGGGCTGTAACACTAACCTCCTTTAAAAATTAAAAATACTGTATTTATCCCCTTTACACTAATAATTTAAGTTATTTTACATTAAAAATGTCCATATTGCCCCTAAACATCCATCAAAATAAAATATCTTTTTGTGTGTAATGTGACAATATTGTCCTTGATAAGTTAAGTTAATTATATAATTTATTTTTTATTTAGAACTTTGGCATAAATATAAACTACTTGTATACTAGATTTTCTTTTAAAAATTTGCTCCATAGTAAGATAATTCCATTTTATTCCATTTTCATCACATCATGGAATATATATTAATTTTATTTACATAAGACAATACATTCTCTTATTGATAACACATAAAATAAGCCTCACCAAACCTTCAAATATTGTATTGCCTACTTTATTTACAGTTTTCAGTTTTTAAACCAAGAAAATATAAAAAAAAAATATATTATATAAATTAAGTAATTAACTTAACTTATTATTACTTAATTTAATTTATTAAAGATAATATTTTCATAACACATATATAATATTTCATGTTCACGGATGTTTACTATTTGTAAAATAACTTAAATTGATTAAAGGCAATATGATTTTTTTTTAATTGTAGAATAACTTAAATTGTTAGGATAAGGAAGTTAAGTATAACATTTTTAAATTTGAAGGGGTAAGTATCTTAGCCTATTTGAGTTTGAGTGTAAGTATTCTCAACTTATATAACTTAAATCCAAGGGGAGAATACGTAATTTTCCTTACTATAATATAATACATATTATGAAACGGGGATCTGCGCTTACGGTAATAATCATCCAAAAATATTACAGCATGTTCAACATTTTCAATCTTTGCATTAATTTATCTGCAAATATAAATAGTAGAGACATGGTATATGACTGCTTTAAATATGTTGTTCTTTGCATCCAATAAACCAGCTTCATTAACAAGCTGTAGTTTCAGCTTTCAGGCAAAATGCTTTTGTACTTAATTCTCTTGATAGCCTTGTATATCGTAGCAACCCACTTGAATAACAAGATAAAAAATCTCCCACCAAGCCCCTTCCCAGCTCTGCCCATCGTAGGCCACCTTTACCTCATCTTCAAGAATAAACCTCTCCACCGAACTCTCTCCCAACTCTCATCCAAACACGGCCCTATTCTCCTCCTCAACCTCGGCTCCCGCCGTGTCCTCCTCTTGTCCTCTCCATCCGCCGTAGAAGAATGCTTCACCGAAAGCGACGTCGTCTTCGCCAACCGCCCTCGTATCCTCCTCGGAGAGCACTTAGGCTACAACAGCACCAGCCTGGTGTGGTCCCCATACGGCAACCATTGGAGAAACCTGAGGAAACTTCTCTCTCATGATATCTTATCAAACACAAGTCTCCAAACGCTTTCTTGCTGCATACGCAAGGACGAGGTCAGATCATTGATTCAAAGACTACTCAACAATCAAAATCAAACAGTGGACATGAAATCTGCTTTCCTTGACTTGACGCTGAATGTGATTACGAGGATGATGGCTGGGAAGAGGTACTTCGGCGACGATGTGGCTGCCGGTGTCGCGGAGGAGGCAGAGAGGTTTCGAGAGATGATGGCTGAAACGGTGCGTGTTGGTGGCGGCGTAAATGCATTAGATGTTTTGCCGGTGTTAAAGCGGCTAGCGTTTGGAGCTGCAGAGAGAAACTTTATTGCTTTGCAAGAGAAGAGAGATTGGTTTATGCAAGATTTAATAGAAGAGAATAAAAGAAGAATAGGGATTGATCATGTGAATGATCAGAGAATGAAGACGATGGTTGAAGTTTTGTTGTCTTTGCAAGACCAATCAGATGCCCAGTTTTACAAGGACGAAACTATTAAAAGTCTCATGCTAGTAAGAGATTAATTTGTCTTTAATACTACTACTGGTTCTTTGTCTAATAACTTAAGTTCGGTCTGTTGGATTTTTTTATTTCAGCTTAGATTTTAAAATGTCTGGTAAATACTTCAGATTGCTACTATTGTTTGCTACAACAATAAAATAAAAAAATATAGGATGAAATTAAAACAAATTTTAATTGACCACTAATTTTATTAACAAATTACTAAACGGACTCTTAAGGTTTTAGATCGAGTGAGTTACCAACAATAGTGATGTTTTTACTGCATCTTAATTTCTACAGGTTTTCTTAGTAGCAGCAAAGGACACTTCATTGGGGACAATAGAATGGGCAATGTCACTTCTGCTAAACAACCCAGATATTTTGGAAAAAGCACGAAGCGAAATTGACAATCAAATGGGATTTGATCGTTTTGTTGATGAACTTGATTTGACTAAACTCCCTTATCTTCGTTGTATTATATTAGAAACATTGCGGTTGTACCCAGCAGGCCCTTTAATCATCAGAAGAGTGTACGGTCGGAGGGTTCCGCATACCGCGTGGCACAATGCTGTTGGCGAATATATGGGCCATACAAAATGACCCTAAAATTTGGGAGAATCCCACAAAGTTCAAGCCTGAGAGATTTGAGGGGATCGAAGGCACGAGAGATCATGGGTTCAAGTTCATGCCATTTGGGTCAGGGAGAAGGAGCTGTCCTGGTGAAGCCTTGTCAATGAGGATTGTTGGATTGACGCTGGGATCACTGATCCAGTGCTTTGAGTGGGAAAGAGTTAGTGAGAAAATGGAGGACATGGCCGAGGCGTCTGGGCTTGTTTTGGCAAAGGTTCAGCCTTTGCAGGCTAAGTGTCGCCCACGCCCAGCAATACTCAAGCTTCTTTCACAAATATGACTAATTTTTGCCATGCATATGATGATGCGGCATTTTGATCGTTAGCGTCCGATGATAAATAATCAAAACTTTGTTGTTTATTTGATTAGATATGGAATAAATGAACAAAGGTAATGACCTAAAATTATTTACTTTCCATTGTCCGAATTTTGAATTTGAACCCAAATACTTATATGTAACATGGCAATTTTCAAAGAAATAATGAGGTTTTATTGTCCCTCATCCTAGGAGTACTCCACGTAATTATAGCTTGTAGAGTTGCCAATTCACTGTTCTGCCCCTGAATTATAAATAAATACAGGTGATGCTCCCTCTTCCGCAACATTTTTCAGTTAAAAAAAATAAAGCAAATATAAATTTAGTCAATATTGTTACACATCCCAAATTTTTTATCCCAAAAGTTATCCCAAATGATGTGTCCTTAATTGAGTGGTTGATAATTCTTTACAAGATCCAAGTGAATTAATTGTATTATTTCATCAACCAATTGATAAATAACATATCATTTGGGATAACTTTTTGAGATAAAAAATTTGAGATGTGTAGCACTATTGAAATTTAGTTGGTTTGGTTACACTTTCTGTTAGACTTTTCAGCAATTTTCCTGGAGTCCCTACCAACACTAATGAGGTTTATGTTTGATCAGCAATGAGTGCACTATTGTGTCCAACAATATCAACAAAGACTTCGAGTCCTAAGATAAAAATAAAACTACGAATCTTTTATGTGATTAGACCTTTTTTATAAGTATAGAAAGTGCGAAAAGAGGTCTAAGTGTCTATGTGCATATTAACCATGGAATTTTTTTTTTATATAATTTACAATAAATACTTTAGTAAATTACCTAAACACTCATATATATATGTGTGTGTGTGTGTGTGTGTGTGTGTGTGTTTCAATCCGAAATTATAAAGTGCGAGAACGTCCGGAAAAACGCATAAACCGTGCAATTTAAGCGCTTCAAGTTGTAAGCCTTTAAAATTCTGCAGTTTTAAAACTTTCTCTAACTTTTCCTGCACTTTAAGATTACGGATCAGAAAACTACTCATATATATATGGTTTTTCTCTAATGCGGACGTCCTTATTTTATTTTCATGCAGATACATTTTAAACTAACTCTCTTAAACCCTACGGTTTTATAGTTCATTTAAAAATTAACTCTTTTAAACCGTACGATTTTCAAGTGTGTTCCCATTAAAAAAAAATGCGAGTATTCGTACCTGAGAATGATTTTATATATATACACACACACACTTTGGTTAATGTTGGATCTAACTTTTTAAGGTTAAAATAATATTCTTGTAAGATGAATATTAAAATTCAAATAATCTAACATACAACCTACGAAAAATAAATGATAATTAAATGACTTTTAATTTTAATAGAATTACTTATTGACATGGACCGCTTGGGTGATAGTTGAAAATACATAAACTAGCTAATTAAATAATTAGCTCAAATTATGAGGCCTCAAATGATATTTGCCCTAAATAAACACAATAAAGTCAGCAACCATTAAATAACCAGCATATGCTTGAATACTTGAAGTGACTAGAATTTCCACGTGATGGGTTGTCTTCCACTCTAGTTAGTTCCGAGAATATGCAAGAGACGACTTAGACGCAAGTCATTCCCGTGTTACGAGCCAAGTTGTGTATGGTCGTTACTCATGCACGATAGAATTCTCATTTAGCATTAATTAGCCATCGCTAGCTTCTTCGTTAGAAGCCACAAGTTTTGGAATAGATGCAGATTCCTCGAGCCATCATTATTGAGACTGTCAAATGGCGTCATTGTCATAGGTTACGAGAAGAAATAATTGACGCTACTAATGAAATGTGATCAGAAATCATACCAAGGACGAGCCAAGTTGTGTATGTCGTTACTCATGCAAGATAGAAATCTCATTTAGCATTAATTAGCCATCGCTAGCTTCTTCATTATAAGACAAAATTTTGGAATGGATGCAGATTCCTCGAGCCATCATTATTGAGACTGTCAAATGGCATCATTGTCATAGGTCAAGAGAAGATATAATTGACGCTACTAATGAAATGTGATCAGTCTGCTGGCTCTTCTCCCACTAGAGCTTAGACAATGGCGAGCCAAAATCAGTACTTGCTCTTGTTTATTTTAGTCATCCTTTCATTTCCAATATTTGCGCCCTCAGAATCAATGGAAATTGTAAAAGTGGGTGTAATTCTAGATATGAATTCCACTGTGGGAAGCGTGGCAAATAGGACTATATCAATGGCACTTTCCGACTTCTATTCTTGGAACTCCCATTATCGGACAAGGCTGAATCTCCTCACCAGGGATTCTCAAAACGATGTCGTTCTTGCGGCATCTTCAGGTAATATTTTCAATCACTGTTACTGGTACTTACTCTCTACTTAAAGAAATCCCTCATAGAAACATGAAATGCCATTATTTACCGGCAGATCAAGCATTTTCTAATACTTATATATCAAATATTGACCAAATGCAGCTATTGATTTGATGAAAAATGAAGAAGTGCATGCCATCATTGGACCTCAAAGGTCATCAGATGCTAAGTTTGTGATCAATCTCGGAGAAAAAGCAAAGGTTCCAATCATTTCATTTTCAGCTACAAGTCCTTCTCTTTCCCCAACCGACCATGAAAACAAGTTTTTCGTTCGTTCTGCCTATGATGACTCCTCTCAAGTGAAAGCCCTAGCATCCATTGTTAAAGCTTATGGTTGGAGGGAAATTATCCTCATTTATGAAGATACAGATTACGGGAGTGGCTTGATTCCATATCTGATCGATGCTTTACAAGAATTTGACACTAGGGTTCGTTATAGAAGTGTCGTTTCATCAAATGCTAATGATAATGAAATTTTAATGGAGCTGGAGAAGCTAAAGAAAAACCGAACTACGATTTTCTTGGTGCATATGACAGCTTCTCTTGGTTCCAAGCTCTTCAAACAAGCAAAAATTGCACGAATGATGAGTGAAGGGTATGCATGGATTGTCACACAAGGTTTATCGACTTTGTTGGATCCTGTTAAAGACATGGAATCGATGCAAGGAGTACTGGGTTTGAGGCCATACATACCAAACTCAAAAAAACTTGAACATTTCAAATTGAGATGGATCAAGTCGGCAGATAAACAAGATGGTTCAACTGGAGGATCAAACCTCTTTGGATTTTGGGCATATGATACAGTATGGGCAATAGCTATGGCTGTAGAGAAGGCTGGCATAGAGAATTCTAGCTTCTTGAAGCCAAATACAAGCAAGAGTAGAGTTGATATGGAAGCCTTGGGAACATTTGAAATGGGTGCGAAGCTTCTTGACACATTGATAAACACTACATTTAAAGGCTTAAGTGGAAACTTTCATTTGGTTAACGGACAATTGGAACCTTCAGCCTTTGAAATATTCAATGTGATAGGAACTTATGAGAGAGTTATCGGATATTGGACTAAAGAGAAAGGACTTCTTTCAGAGTTGAATGATAATAACGGTAAAGCGACAAACAATCTCAAGAATCCAATTTGGCCAGGAAATACAATAGATCAGCCTAGGAAGTTGAAGATTGGGGTTCCTGTAAGAGAAGGTTTTACTGAATTCATTAAAGTAGTTGAATATAAAAACAAGACCACCGAAGTTTCAGGTTTCTCCTACGAAATGTTCCGCGCTGTACTGCATGTTTTAGAGTTTCCAATCCCGTATGAGTTTGCTCCATTCCATGGTGGGAGTTTCGATGAACTTCTTCACAAAATCGAAAAACAGGTAGGTTTTAAAAACCGTTCTTTAGATATTTCTAAGAATACATACCTGCAATTGAATGTTATTACATCTCTATTAAAAATAGAGATGTATTTTTTTCCTTGCATTCTTAGTTTTTTGTTGTTAACATCCCAAGTTTTAGTTGTGTCCATAATATGTAAGTTGGAACGAGACCTTATGGGGTCAGTAATAAAGAACTTCAGGTGTTTATTTATTTATTTATTTAAAACAAAGCGTAGGGATGGGAGTAAGGAAATATCGATACACACACACACAATTGTACGGTAGTAAATATCTATAACAGCACACACCATTGAACGGTAGTATTTCTCTTTTTTTAATGGACAAATATTGACCAAGATCATTTGCAGTCGTGTAAAACATTTTAATTTCAATCTTGTTCAGATGGAGAGTTTTATTTTTATTATTTCAAGAATGGAAACTCATTACTTGTAATCATATTGCAGGAATTCGATGCTGTAGTGGGAGATACAACAATTGTGGCTAATCGTTCAACGTTTGTTGATTTTACGCTGCCGTATTCAGAATCAGGCGTGTCAATGTTAGTTTTGGTGAAAGATGATGAGAGGAAAAACTTTTGGATATTCTTAAAGCCTCTAAGCTTGGATCTTTGGTTAACAACAGGAGCAGCTTTCATTGCCACAGGCTTGGTTGTTTGGGTTCTTGAACACCGTATCAACACTGAATTCAGAGGCCCCCCACAGCATCAAATTGGCACAATATTTTGGTTCTCCTTCTCAACACTCGTCTTTGCTCATAGTAACGTCCTTGGAGCACTTATGCCTTTAGAGCACTCGTTAAGAGTGTTTTTTTTTTCCTTTAATTTATTTGTGCCATTTGCTTTAATGCATTTTTGTTATGGTTCCAGGGGAGAGAGTGGTGAACAACTTGTCAAGATTTGTGCTCATCATATGGGTTTTTGCGGTGCTAATCTTGACACAAAGTTACACCGCAAGCTTGACTTCAATGTTGACAGTGCAACGGCTGCAGCCTTCATTTACTGATGTTAAGGATATTCAAAAAAATTGTTACTTTGTAGGATACCAGACCAACTCTTTTGTGAAAGATCTCTTGACAAAACAACTGAATTTTAATGAGACCAGGTTGAAGAATTATACCACCTCGAAAGACTATCATGATGCTTTGTCTAATGGTGAGGTAGCTGCAATTTTTGATGAAATTCCCTACATTAAGATCTTCCTCGCTAGCTACTGCTCAAGGTATATGATGGTCGGACCAACCTACAGGACTGACGGATTCGGCTTTGTAAGTCCTCTACATATTGAAATTCTCTATTGTTCTGAATGAACTTTATGATTTTTATTTTTATTTCTTTTGGAAATAATAAATACACGTCAAAAGATAACTAAAATATATTTCGTCTTGTTTCAGGCCTTTCCGCTAGGATCCCCACTAGTCCCTTACATCTCAAGGGCAATCTTGAAAGTCACTGAAGATAAGGAGACAATGGAAAATATTGAAAAGGCTTTACGCAGTCAAGCAACCTGTGAAGGTCAAGGTCCAACCACGTCGTCTTCGGATAGTCTCAGTGTTTACAGCTTTGGAGGCCTATTTATGATCGCAGGAATTGCTTCCATGTCTTCGCTCTTGATATATGTGTTCAACTTTTTTCGTTTTCACTGGCCCGAGTTGAACAGCCACGATCCCGAAAAATCATTCCGGATGAAAATCATTGATTTGATGAAGCACTTTGACCAGAGAGATCTCTCTTCACATCCTTTAATGAAGAGAAGTGAATCCAGAATTCATCCTGAAGCAAGTCCTGAAGGCAATGAAGCTTCGCTCGATACTGATGATATGCAGAACCATTCAAGGGATTCCAACGAAGGAGCAGATACTGTTGTTAGCGATGTAAGATGAGGCTCATTCTTCAGTGGGTAATGATGCATCTATTGGCGCACCTAACACATCTTAGATACACCTTACATTAGCAGCAATTGGCTATGGCTAGTAGACTAATCAGTTGTATTTTTCTGTTTGTCCCACATATCTTCGTGGGCAAAGCAATAATCAGCACACATCGTACTTACCTTGAAATCAACTGTAACAATTCAGCCTATTTAACGCGCACGCCTTGAGCTTCATGCGAATAAAATCATCTATAGGCCATCCAACGCATATCTTCTATTTCAGAAACATACGTTCAACACAATTGAGAAAAAAAAAGGATTTAAGTAGCTCTACACAGATGATGAATGATTCATGAAGGGCAAAAAGAACCTCTATTTTGAATAACTTATTGAATAATTAGCAAGGATGTTTGATTCCCTCCTAAGTACTGTTGCAAATATTCAATATCAACAACTAACGAAGATAATGATACAGTAATGCTCCTACAATTTTGGGCATATGAATATAATCTACAGACTACAGTCATAATTTACAATGGTCCAAGTTGGAAACAAAAATGAGGAACCCAGGGAGCCAAACCCAAATGAACTAAATGCCAGATAATTAATTTACTCCCCACGGGTCATTAGAGATTGAAAGGGCACTCTCTTAATCTCAACGAACAACCGAGGGAGCCAAACCCGAATGAACTAACTGCCAGATAATTTACTCCCCACTGATCATTAGAGATTGAAAGGGCACTCTCTTAATCTCAACGAACGTTGAGTAGTCTCTGTTCAGCGGCTGTTTCCATGGTTCCCCATCCATCTGCATAAATGCATCTTTCCACTCACCACCCCTGAATTCCAATCTAATAGCTGCAGCCTGATCAATATCCATAAAAAAGTAATTAGCATATAAGCTTAGATTTTAACAGTAATGGACCAGGAATAAGAAAACCACAAAAGGTGAATTATTGTGCCAAGCGAATCAGCGTCTTTCTCCCGTTTCCCAAACTAATTCAAAGATTTACCCAAACTAATTCAAAGATTTAATCATATATCTTTCTAACAATTGGGATTAAACTCTCCAAGGACAAGTATCTACAGACAACGGCCCACTAAAGAATGGAGCATATTTGCTGATAAGATCTAACAGTTTAAATTCAAAATTAATTTTCCAAAATCAAGAGTAAGGGAATCGAACATGGAAAAGATGACATAATATTAAGATTCAAAACCAACACAATATATCACTATGACATATTTCTTTATGATGAAAAGATAGTTTGATACTAATCATCAATAAAAGGGAAAATAATTGGTGCAAATTGTTTGAGCTATTCTTCCATTTTCTTTGATTCTATACAAAATAGCTTCTTAGATGGCAAATTCTCCCTTTTCACTTTGATAATAAGCATCTTACGCACAACCAGTAATAAGCCGTCAGGGATGCGGTTTAACCAAGCTATATTACCCTCTTTGTGTTTTCTCTCTAACAAATTATTTCACTGGGATACATATATTGCTGATCCCCTTGTTATAAATAATAAATTAATACTGCATGCTGATAAATCATGGTAGAGGACTTGTGCCAATGGCAACTTTCACAAGCATTTCACAGGTCAGAAATACAGAGAGCACATTTTTTAGGGCAATGAGAGCAAATTGATGGCAGTCATTTTCTGCGCATAGAAGGAATGGTGCATAGTTCTCAATAATTACCACCGATTATACTCTCATTCAGACCAGTCTATTTATAGACTTGCACTTTTGCTTTGAAAGTGTAAAAACCAGAACAAACAAACTCTGCAGAGAGTGCAGTACCTGGGCAATGTGTTTGGCAGAGATGAGTTCAACCATAACGAAAGATGCATGCCATCCTTGCTTCAAACCAAAAATTTCTAGAAGACCATCATCAGCATGGGCCTCAACAAAGCCTTTCTGAAATTACAGAGAAATTTCCTTAGAATATGTACAAACAAAATCTCTCAAACAATTATAATTTGCCAAGCAGCTGAAAGTTTTAATTGGTGGCTGAAATCATACAATCCATACCTTTTCCAAATACTCTGGACTCAAATTTCCCCATGGATTTCTTCCACTGGCATAGTTATGAAGATTCAAAGCAACTATTGCCCTCACACTAGAAGAAACAAATACAGAATTAGTAGAACTAACACCAAACTCAGAAGCAAGGAACAAAAAGTAGTCTGCCATCTGTCTGATATCACACTAAATTAAGCAATGGATCTTTAAAGAAGACTCAGCATCAGAAAGAAACAAGTCAAAGCAATATAAGCATAAGCATTCATTTCAAGGACAACTACCAAAAAAGGATCATTGAAAGCAAACCATCACCCAGATATTCGAACTCCACCTTTTAGGGACTACAACCTGCTCCCATTCTGAACAATTGACCTTCTTAACATGCATCCGTAGGATGTTCTTGAGTCCCCTACAACCAGAAAACATTTCAATAAAAACCATAAAATAGAAGATTGCGGCAATGCTTAAAGCAGGAGCATCATAATATAGCATCAAAATATCACTGGTAAAGTGATGATCACTGTTTCTCAGTAGTACAAGCGAAAGTACTCTTGAAATTTTTAAGCTTACATTAACAATGTGTCGCTACTAGAAGTGGCATAGACAGCTAATTATCCACATAGCGGTCTACATACAATTCATGCATAAGTATTTCTGCAAAACTACTCAGGTCTTTCATGCTTACGCTGCCAAAGAACTCATGCTTTATTCTTAACCAGGGAAGAAAGATAAATGCAAGAGTTTTCCTTTCCAGCTAGAAGCAAAATAAAAATAAAAATGAGCAGAAACTGATAAAAAATAAAATCCTAATTTTTCTAACAAAGTTGATTGATTGTCGCGAACCATACATAAACAAGCTACAAACCATCATTAATATAACAAACAGCTCAACTTGCAGATATCTAACCTTAAATTTGGATCACTTATGCAAGGTGTGAGGAACCAACCCTGAGTGCAACTGTAGCCAGAGTATATTAACTGCAACAGACAGACCAATAACAGTATTATCATTAAAAAAAAAAATACCAACAGTCAGTTTTCAAAGCATTGGCTTATGCATTCGTGCTGCAAACAAGTGCTCTGATAAGAAAAGCAGTAGAAAGACTTCTCCAAAAGAGGTTTAACAATTAATAAATTTGGTTTCTATAAATAATGTATCAGTAAATTTAGTGGTACGAGATCTGCAAATGTGAGAAATAGTTAATTTTAGAAATTAACCATTTTGACAAATAAATAAGGATGAAAGTAAATTTTCATAACTTCCGTTACAACACAGAAATAAGTTCTTTGCAACATGAGAACATATAATTATTTGAAACTACTAAGAACTTCTTTCTCTTTTGGGGGGAGGGATAAAATTTCGGTGATGGTATATAAAAATTCGGATTAAGAGAGGATTTTCTGAAGGCATTTGGTTCATTTTGGTGTTTTCTGAAAAGTTAAAACTGATTGTTAGAATTCAAATTCTCAAAAAGCATCCCCTTCCTTACTTCCAAAATTGATGTGAATGAAAGATGCTTTAAACTTTGACCAGAATTATTACCAAACAAACACTTGGCCTTTCACTAGGAATCAATATTCAGTAGACAAAAGTGACTTTACATGACATGATCACCCCGGGCCTGGAGCACTACACTTAAAATGAAACGCCAAAAGCAGCATAAACAATAAGGTCTACTCGTCTGAAAGATGCCTATAAAAGAAAGGGTTAATTTCAAATTACCCTCCTCATGAAATGACAATCTTGAAAATACCTACCATATTATTCTAAACCTTAGCTTACCAACTAATTTTGTTAAGAAGACAAAAAAAATTTCAACAATTGCACACCCATTTTCCCTTTTCTTTTGAACAAAAATGGGGATAATTTGAGGTTTACAACAATTTGGAGAGTATTTTGAAGATTGACATTTCATGAGGGGGTTAATCCAAAATTAATCCTTAAAAAAACTCATCATTATATGTCTTCTTACAAATGACGAGCTTATAACTAATGAAAGTTTCACATTGATTTGTACTGCAAAGAAAATTCAAAACTGTAAGAAGACATAATTGAAAGGCCATGTTCAATCACACCTTATTTGAAATAGGACCTTGTGCAAGGTAAGGTTTTTCATTACGTAAATGGTGGAAGCCATAAGCAACTTGAGCATCCATTCCTGTAAAAAAAATAATAACAGTTAGAAACTTGTTACGAAAGAACAAAATATTCATAATCAACAATAAACCAAAGGTTTGTCATTCAGAATATAATCAGTTCTTTTTTTTTTTTTAATTACATGAGACTATTACTCAAGACTACAACTCATATGAGACTGTAATTGATATTTACAAATCAGACTATTACTAAGACAAGAGTACATTAATATCATATGAAACATTGCCCAGATTTTAATCATCACTAATAATCGAGGGATGTCTACTCCACTCACATTTCGTAAGAAAGAAGATCAGCATCTACTCAAATTTGAGAGAGTAATTAAGTCCTCATATTGCTATATGGGGATTCGAACTCAAGCTCTCACAATGTGTGCGAGCTTGAGTCCTAACCACTCGGCCTTTATAATCAGTTAGGAAACAGAAAACTAGCACTCTTCTTTTCCATTAAAATTTGGTTGAGTTTCAATGGGTTATTGTAGGCTTTACAGGTACACGCAGTAATAACAAAAGAACAATCACCAAAAGGGAACTTGAAACTATTGCAATGAGAAGCAAATGGCATATCTACGTTCAATTTACTAGGTAACACGCGCATCAAATCAAGACACTTGCATGGGTGAAAATGAGCCTCATGAAAAGATTGGTTTGGAGCACATCATCCCTTTCGATAACCCGTTGAAAGCTCCAGTCTCAAGATTGGAGAGTGAAATCCATGTGCAGAAAATTTAAGAACCCTGTATTTTGTAGTCAGCTTGACATACCTATGCTGAAGTAATTATAAAACACTCCTTCATAGCAGTTCACTTTTTCAGGCAGTACCCCCTCAATCTGTAAGCCCTACACACACACGAAAGTTATATGATCAATAATACAATTTTATATCATCAAAATCAACATTTGATAACATTCAAAGAACTAACTCTCAACCAACAACGAAAAGGAAAATCCAAATATCAACGTACTACCCCAGTCGTCTCTGGCTCAGAAATTTCATGTTACTTTCATGCATGATATCCCAAAACCATATTTTCAGTTTTCTACGTACTCTTGGTGTACAAATAACGAAATTTTACTTCCTTTCTCTTCAAGAAACCTCTAATTTCCCCAGCAACAAAAAAGTGGTATGACTTATCCTTTCGGAGAAGGGGACATTCAGCAATTGAAAGAAATGTTACCCTATAGTTTTACACAGATGGAGCAGCATGATAACTGCAGCACATTTGCTCAAGTGGTAAAAATAGATATAATGCATAAGACATCTAACAATGCGCCAGCAGCGAGAGTTTGAAATTGTTTCAAATTGCATGATATATTAACTCTGAACATTATTCACTCAATTTTCAAGACATTCTCTGTGCTTTCATAAACTAACATATTACAATGCCAATATCATCTATGCTTTGCAGAAAAAAACCTTATACAACCTAATTAAAATCCAAAGAAGTATTATCTCAATCCTCAATTAAATTATGAAACTTAATCCCCAATTATACCATAAAATTCATTTGTGAACAAAAGAGTATAATTCAACGATGTATAGCTGAATTTGTTCAGAGCAGACCAACAAATACACAAAGTATGTTTGATATTCAACAGAAGATACAGTTCATTGACTGAAAACCATTCATCCAGGAGGACTGATAAAAGCACAAAAATATCAAGCAGCATGATCCACTACCTGATCAAGAGCACAATCTTCAGTAGGCTTCAGAGAATGGGGTGGATCCACAACTTCTCCAGATGGCATTTGAATTACAGCATGCCAACTGCATCACCAAATGCACAATTACTAAAACAAACTCAGCTTATATTGATAAGGTACAACAAAATTAAACGCTCATAATCTAATGGATTCTGAAGCAAAGAGATCTATACCAACCATACAGTAGAAAGACAAATAAAAGATAGATAGATATATACTCATAGAGGCAGAAAACATATATACGCAAGAAACCACTAAACTTAAACAAAAATATCATAAAGTCATAGGCAAACAACAGCAGATCCATACAGTTCAGAACAGAGTACCAAATTGATAACTAATGAGAGATAGTTACCTGTCTAGACGGCATATTGGACCTGCACTGGCTCTCTGAAGAGTTCTTTTGACAGCTGATTTCCAAGCAAACGGAAATGAGCCGCCCTGAATAAGGCATTCAAAACAACAACTGAATAAGCAATACAAGCAGATGATTGGAAAAATTAAAATAAATACAAAGCTAAAGCATACCCAACCAAAACTCCTAGAGAGGTCATTTCCTGTACCAAGTGGAATAATTGCTACTGGAGGAACTGGCTCCCGGCCCTGTTTGTTAAGTTCACCAACACTTCCTAGTACCCAACCAACCGTACCATCACCTCCAGCAACCTACAAAATCCTCACAAAATTTCTGATTTCACACATGCAAGATTTGGAGTATATACATACATACATACATACATACATACATACATACATACATACATACATATACATATATATATAACTCACTCAAAAGATCTGTAAATGAGGTTCAAATAAAGCAATATGTGCCAGAATGTACAAACCACTATTCTCATCTTTTGACGAGTATCTTTGGCACAAAAATCACCAAGCTCAGCCAACTTCTCCAAACAAGCCAATCCATGCTGGACAAACTCATGTGGTTTCACCTCTGATAAATCAAAAACCTGCATTACAAAATAGTCTCAATTGAAGAGACAGACCTTCTAAACATAGCTGGACCAAGAAATTTAACTGAGATAACATAGTAGCAGTTAAATCAAACAAAGAAAAAGATAAATCATTGCTATCATAAATTCAAATCATACAAACTCAGAAACACTAAGAAATTTCAACAACAAAGTCAAAAACTTGACTACTTTAGTGCATTGAACTAAATTCTACTTCATTTATTTACTAATAAAAAAAATGAATATGCATAAAGCCCCAGATCATCAAATGCAAAATACAAACTAAGCAAAAAAAAAAAGATTCAAAAAGAACAATTTTTTGGGTGAAATTAGAAAAAAAAATTAGTGACCTGTTCTTTGCCCATCAATTCCTGAAGTCGCTCCTTCAACACAGGCCCGTGCCGTCCACCGCTACGCGAATTTATAAAAACAACCATCGGCGCTTCCGGCGGCTCAACGCCGTTACCGTCAACGATTACATCGCTCTGGCAGGTATCAGCCGGCGGCTCGGCTTCCTTCCGCCTAATCGCGTTGCTCATCGCGACTCGCAAATACTCCGGTATCGAAAGCTTCCTCCTCAAATCCTCTTTATCAATTCGCATCCCCGACAACCCGCAGCCGCGAATCGAGTCAATCATCGACGATCTCGCCGCAATCCGCGTCGTCGACGACGGCGAGTCCATCCGAGAAACTCTTCTTCTCTTAACTCAACTGAAAAGTATTCGTTAGAGAACAGAGAAGAAGAGGCAGATGACAAAAATTGATTTGAGAGTTGAAGTATAAATCATTTCAAATTGAATTAATTTTATTTATAATTAATTAATTAATACTTTTAAATTTTAAATTTTAAATTCTTTTTCATTTATGGGGCCACGCGGGAGGATGGAAGGGTTTAATGACGGTTTTGAAAAATATGGCAGTTGAAAGGGACACGAGACAAAACAGTGAAACAACTTGAACATCTAATGCCCTTCTGTTAGTGATTAATTCACTCAACTGCCAGCAGGGAATTTGGGGTTTTTGAGTTAAATTTCAAGCCTGTTTTTGGTAAATGAATTTTTTTTTTCTTTAGATGTTCGGGATAGGTACTAAAAGTTTGCAACTTGCAACCAATTGGGTAGTTCAAAATTAAATTTATTTCATAAAAGTCACTGGTTTTACAAAATTGGTTTATCAACGGATAATTTTATTTATCTTCCAATTTTGGTTCAAATAATGAAATGAAATAAATATGGATCTCATTACTTACATAATTTTTTTTTGAAATCTTTCTTTAAAATTCTAAAATCACCATAATTTTCTTTCAAATTTATCCCAAAAAATTAGGGATTTATTAACTATATATTGATATGCAATCAGATTTGGTTTAGAAGCTGTGGATAGTTGACGATATTCATCACCTCAATTTCATAGTAAAAAAGTATATGACCATAATATTGATGCTTTAGGTATTCATTACACGTCTACCTTTATAATTCATATCTACTATGCTTTCCGACATGGGCATGATATGGGAAAAAAAGGTATTTTTGTTTCTCTCCCCGATAATTAAAAACAATGTAATTACTATATTTAGCTTATATTATAATGAATATATGAGTGTCAGAATATTATGAAAAAGTGAGCACAACTCAACATTAAATTCAAATTCAGTAAAAGTTTAACCGATTAAATTTAAGAAATAGTAGAGATGTAGAGTGAAGGTTTATTATTCATCATGGATAAACTTTAAAAACAATGATATAACCATAAAATAAATCATCTTATCCAAAATTTCCTGAATTATATTTATTTATTAACGCGTTGTTATTATTATTATTATTATTATTTGTTGACGTCAAAGGAAACCTTTTGAGTTCAAAGTTCAAATAGAAGACCGGTGACGAAACAAGTCAGATAGGGCGTAATCCGCGCTTTTAACCGGGTAGTTCTGACTTACCGTTATCTGCCACGTGTGAACCGGCCTTCAGAATTGATTGCTCGGATTGCGTTTGTATCTTATCGAAGATTCTTCTGTACGTGCTGCCCGTGCGATTCCTTTCATTCCTCCCTGGCTTTGTCGGAACTCGGCACCAAACCAATGGTTCTTTCGTAAATAAATTAATAAACAGCGGTAATTAATAAACCCGTGCGATCAACGAAAAATTCAGCACGCAATCGTGGAGTCCCACGAGTCCACGCGGTCGTTGTCGTGAAAGAATAGAGACTGGGCCCCGCCATTATCGAACACCAAAAACAAAAAGTTAGACCTTGTATGAAGTTTTTTCCCGTTGTCTTTTCTTTGCCAATAAAAACGTTGGCTCTTGCAACTTGAAACTCGAAACTCGAAACTCGAAACTCGAAATTTGGGGGTCATCAGAATTTAGCTTTTGCACATGTGAAACAAAATTCTAAACTTCGATTGGGGGTTAACACTATCGTCATCGATTGTGCCCCCAACACCACTTACAAATAACGGAGGATGAATTTTTCCAAAAAAAGACTTTGAATTGTGAACGATAATTTAAGAATATTTATTATAGGGTACAATACTAATGGCATAATTAGTTTGAAGAAATATAAAGAGCGGAGAGGAGAAAAGACAGCAGAGATGAAAAATGAATTCATTATCCATCCAAATAATGAAAATGAAATTAAACTTCTTTTTCACTTATTTCCTCTCCCCTTCTTTCCTTTTCATTCCTTTCCTCTGCTACCATTCTTCCAATCAAACATGTGCTTAAAGTACTCTAGTTAGAACCTGAACTTATTCCCTTCTTGATCTGATAAAGGTCCATGACAGATCACTTGATTGGTGGTGTAACATTGTTCTTGTTCCACAGTTTACCGACTATTGAAGATTTGGTGCGTGCATTTTTCTAGTTTATGCCATATAACGAAAAATTAAAGGCAATTATTAACAACTTTCTATTGTTTCTATTTCAAGAAAGCTTCATAGCTTGTTAGTGCTTTTACCTTTTTCTTTCATTTTTATTACTTCTGTCGAGGACGATAACGCAACAACTTTTTTTTTCTTCTTTAACAAGCAAAGAATAAAGAAATTTAAAAAAAAAAAACGCACGCGCTTATTAAGGAAAGCATGTTATTGAAAAAAAAAAAAAAAAAAAAAAGGGAAGTGATGACCCTCCCCTTACGGCCTTTAGAGAACCCAATATACAAGGGATTGCCCATTCAACTCTTTTCTGGGCTTGGGCCTAGTCTGATACCCTGAGATTGCAACTAACTCTGCTATAGACCCCCCACCACCAAAAAAAAAAAACTGTTATAGACCCAAAAAAAAAAGTAGCCCATCATATCAGTGATTCCCAGATCCAGCAGTTTTCTGCTGATGGAAGCAAAAAGCTGAAGTATGGCGGCTGGTAGATTCGCATTTATAGACACACAACACAAGGAAGACACCATCTCTTCAATCATGTCTGTAAGTCAACCCATCAGTTTTGTCTCAAGAAGTATTATATGAGAAGTAAACTTCATGTCAAAAGCGGAAAAACAATTCTATGCCCATTGGAAAAACATATAATACTGAGAAGGATGGATCATGTTAGATGGCCTCTCCACATCAAGTAATTGCAACGGTTTTGCTTACCATTGGGGAATTCAGATGAGATTGAGACTTTTTCTACAATGACATTGCCATTGCTATCGATTCTGTATGAGAGATCCAGTCCTTCCAGAATTAGGTGATAAATTAGGTGGTCAGAAGGAAAAGGACCTTGGTCACTTCTGCAAACAGAAGTTTCTTCATCTTGGTTTTCGTCAACGTCTGAAGGATTGCCAAATCCCTTGCCATTTCCTATCATAACTAGGGAATCATGAGGTCGATTTCGCTGGGAGACTGACCTGATATCCCATGAAAGCACTTGTTTGATCAAGCTTTGAAGCTCATCTGTTGATGCATAAAGTGATTTCTTTTCCTGAAACAAGCAAAATGCAGTCAACCCCAGAAGAAGATTAAAAGAATGAAAGGTTTAGGTTTTTCAATTCGAGGGAATTGACATTCTGCTTAGCTAGTGTCAGTCACATGTTAAAAGAACCGTCTGTAACTCCATTCAGCAAATTTATTTCTAACTAAAAAATGCCATGATATCACAAAGAGGTTGAATTGACCATCATATTAAAGCTTCCAACCTAAGGCTCAGAGAGCAGTCGGAGTAGGGATCTCACAGCAGAAGGCTGATTTTCAAAGCTGAGCCATGAACATGTTTGATAATAGCTCAAATGAGGCTAAAGACTGAAAAATAATCTAGCAATGCTTGAAAAATATTATTTCGGGGAATAAGATGCTAGTGGAATTGGTCTTGAGAAAGAAAAACTGAACTGTCACTGTTGCTCAATAAATCAAAGATACAAAAAGACATTAAGCAGAAAACTCAATGTGTTAACCAAATATGTATCCACTTACTGCAGTTCCCCAGCAATCATCAAGTGTTGAAAAGAAGCCCTCCGCGAAGCTGACAGAAGCTATTGCTAACTTATTTTCCACCTTTGCAAAAATAGCACATTATTCACAATGAAATATACAAGCAAAGAAGCAAAAGAGAAAAAAAAGAGCAGCTAATATCACATGGGTAATTCAGTCTATTAAAGTGATATACACCATGCTCCAAACATAGATAGGAGCATGAAGTTAAATTTCTTAAAAAATATATTTGAACTTCCAATGAACGTAAAAGACATAAGCCAAGTCTGGTGTGCTTGTGTACCCCAAGATATCAAGGATTGACATCCAGATTATAAGTAATTGCACTTTTAAGAGTATTATGAATAACATCTATAGAGGATAGTAGAAGTTATACCATTACCCACTCTGGCACCTCTGCTCCTTGTATGCTGTCACAATATGGTAGATATGGTTTGACATCAAGTACCGGCTGTGGATAAAATTTAAACAATGAGTACGAACAATAATTAAATTCATCAATGGCAGACATAACAGCATTTAGTAGACCGTTACACAAAATTATAAGCAAGAGATAGGGAAACTCATTGATTATCTACTTAGTCTGGTCTGGCTAGTGTAGATAAGTAATGAAAACTTACTGTCCCATCAACCAGATCCACACCAGATAGCAGAACCGTATTTCCTTGCACTGCCTCCACCTGAGGTACACAGACTAAACTTATTTAACTTAACATACCCCTTTTTCACAGCATATTTTGTCTGTTATCAAGGGCTACTTCATTGCAAAATCATGCCTAAACATAAATGAATAGTTTCTAATTTAGTGTGCCAACACATCTGCCAAATTATTTTCTGCAACACACTTGATGTGCTTGACACGAAACTTATATGGTAATCTAATGTCTTCTAAATTTCTGGACTGCATATTCCCCCTCTTTGATACCTTGGTAAACTTAACTTATTTCAAGCAAAAACTATAGATTAATGTACCTTTGCAACAGTTAGTCCAATAGGACATGGCCGATGGGGAGATCGTGTAGCAAAGACTCCTATCCTTTCACCTTTTAGTCTTGGGACTCTCACCTAACCAAGCCAAAGTCCTCTAGAAAATTAAAGATGATAACAAATAATTACTGATAAAACCTGAAATAGTTGCTAAACCAAAGGATGGTGCTGCATACTTTGGCTTTGAATTTTGATTTCGATGGTTCCTTCCATAACTTCTCCAGATCTGTATTTAAATGAAACACATATAGAATCCAGCAGTGAGAATATTCTCCAAGACCCTCAAGGGAAGCTGGAGGAACACGAGATGCATCAAACACCAAACATGCCCTAGCAAGAGGAACAAGTAAAGGTTGCCTAGGTGTCCCATTTCTGCACCAAATGAGATTGTTCACCAGATCAGACAAGCAGTTATGCAACCCTACACATTGATTACAATCTTAATTTTCTTCTTAAAAGTCACTTCGCAAATTTTTCCAACTAACCCATTTCAACATAACAGTTGATATTTTGACCCAAATCACACTCCTAGCAGATCAATTAAAAATCTAAGCTTTCAAAATTTGAAGGAAGAATTTCATTAATGCTTCGAGCTTTCCAATTTCCAATTCAATCTAGCTCATCACAGGCTAGGAACTTTACAAATAAAAATTTTCCTATACATCCTTAATAGCCTAATTTCACAAGAATCTTGGTATATTTCAAATACTTCATCCAAATGACATTAAAGAACACAAACCAACAGGAAAAGAAAAAAATTGATTAATAAGGGTCTCAAATTACCTGGTAGAGAAGCAAGACTGGACTACACCAATCGGAGTCATGGGATAAGAAGACAGCTCAAAATTTTCAGACTTGGGTTGTGCCAAAGCTTTCCTTAAAGCCTACAAAAATACAATGCAAATGCTCATTAACAAAAAGTGAGAGCCGCAAACCATCAGTGATTTGATACAAATACAGAACCCACCTGTTGAGCCCTGACACGACCTTGCCTTTCAGCAGCACATTTTTGTAGCGTTGAGTTCAAAGATTTCTCTAGCCCCCTAAACTTTCCCCATATATAAACTGAAAGATTATTAGATGAAAAAGAGCTCAACGTAACGTTAATTAAAACAATTTAAAAAAAAAAATGAAACAGTGCAATTGGCTGAGAGAGTACGAGAGATGGCAGTAGAAGCAGAAATGGCGGATGCTGCAACTGCAAATGCAACTAAGGTTAAGGTTTTGGAGGACATGACCAGCTTTCTCTCTCAAAACTTCCTTCTAGATCACTTTCCTAGTCAACCGCCGGCATCGGGTTTATGTTGTTAAGCCGAACTTTCACATTGAGGCAGCCTGTTCAAAAGTAAACGTCATGTCGTCTTTTCCTTAATATTTATGACGTCATATCGTTTTATTAAAAATTTATAAACGACGCCTCATAGATTTATTACTCCGCAGTAAGAAATAAGAATTGTATGCAGGTCGTTCGTTCAAAACTGATAAACGACATGGCGTCCTTTTTTTAACAGCTGATAGCATGCTGTGTATAAGTAGACGACTTGTCGTCTTAAGCGGCAAAGGCTTAGACAGCCGGCATTGCAGAACATATTCCATTCATCCCTCTCATTTTGTCAAACAAACCCTTTTTATTTTAATGCGTAATATAACACAACAACCCACTTTCTCTTTCTCTGAATGCATTGGCAACATTAGTAGGTACGGTTTTTCCTCTTCTTTGTTCCATAATTTATTGCATTAGCCACACACACTTCTGTTTCAACTCTCTTTATTTTCTCTTTTTCTTTATGTATTGTTATTATCAGTTGCTTTGAGAAACCCTTTTCGTACATTCAGATGTGGAACTCAGTTGCAAGAGTTGTGCTGTTTCTGTTGTTGTCTTTGTTTCTCTTGTTTTCAGTGTCCCGTTTATCTGGTTTGAACTACCCATTTTCTGGAATTGCAAACAGTGTCAACTCCAACAATAATTCCTTTAATTTTAGCTCAACATTGCATATACCTCACTTGCTTCATTATTTTCGTGTACACCTTACAAGGTAGTCTAATCTTTGTAATTTTTCCTTTTTTTCCCCTTTTACTTGATTGACGATGCTTGTTCATTAGAAATTATGGTTGATCTGGGATTATCTAAAATGTTTGCTGGAACATTGTGCAGAAAGGTAGCTAGAGTATATCCCAATACTATAACTTCAGTTTCCGAGAGTTTAAACATGAATACGGATTGCGGCATTAAAGGACTGGTGGTAGAGGAGTTCACATTTCCTGCAAATCCAGCTCCCTTCAAGAGCTGCCATGCCTCAACCATTGTTGAGGTTATGCAATTCGATGAAATTAATGTTTTATTTCTTTCCAGCATTATTTTACTCGGAGAAGTTAATTGGGTTGTTGCTAAATAAGATTAATGCAGGTAGATAAAGGACACTTTTTAGTTGCTTATTTCGGAGGTTCATGCGAGGGAGCACCTGATGTGAAAATTTGGTTGCAGACATTCAAGGTAGTAAGTTATACAATTTCTCAGTTTTACTTCATGAACAAAAGTTGTATTTCCTTCATACACTATGCTTTGTTGATTTCATTTTGGAAGTAAAGGTGCTTCTGTTTTCTTGGCTGTAATCTCTCCTTTTGCCATTAAACACTGGTAAAATATATGAAACCACATGAAATTTATGGTACTTCCCCTGTCAAGTTGATTTATCGTAATTGTTAGATCTTTTGATATTGCCATCTTTGCATTTCTCTTATTATGATTGTTTATTGAGTAAAAATTTGTTGGGCAGGATGGCCGTTGGCAATCACCCATTATCGCTGATGAAGAACCTAATGTTCCAATGTGGAATCCTGTGTTGTTCAAGCTTCCTTCAAATGAGTTGTTGCTGTTTTATAAAATAGGCCAAGAGGTTCAAAAGTAAACTTTCAACTCCAGGCTTCTGAATAATCATTGTAGTCAAGCCATACGTGATCTTTAATAGTTTTCCTGTTTGGTTCTTGAAAATATTCCTCCCATAAGATTACCAGACCATTCATGACTTGTTAGTAATGTAAATTTTTGAATAAAACTATCTCCAGCAATTTCTCTAATGATATTGGTGATTTTGCTATTAAATATTTTAGGTTAACGTGCATTAAATATCCAAAATTCATATTTCACAATATAATGACAACATGTGGATTTGCAACGACTTCATTTTGTGAGTATACAGCCTTGAAATTACGAAGAAGTCGCCAACTTATTGTTCTTTGAAATCAATGATTTTTCTGCTGGCACTCCTAGGTTTTCCTGCAATTACAATAATAAACTCTGTATATGTGATCATTTGCCCTGTGTTTTGGAAATGAATTGATTTTTGCACTTGTTTTTTCCTGCCAGTGTTTGAAGAGATGGAATTCTATATGTGGAAAACAAATGAAGTTTTGGACTTCTGTTTCTTTTGTTCTGAGATAGAATAACATATTGTTATATTATACTTTCCTTGATGTTCACCAATGTGGAAATGTGAAACCTTGTTATCTCTACTAACTCACCTTCCTGGCCTATGCTCACCATTGGCCTAATCAAAACTAGATGGAGTGGCTGCATGAAGCGGTCATATAATAAAGGTGTCACTTGGTCAGAAAGAGAGCAACTGCCTCCTGGTATACTAGGGCCATCTAAGAATAAGGTATAAAATTTTAGTATCATACAGGTTCTGTCATCTCATGAGGTGCAGAATTTTATTGTTATCTGTAGGATGCTCTGATCAAATCTCTTGACAATACCCCTGCAGCCTATCTTGCTAGAAAATGGCCTTTTGCTCTGTGGATCCTCTGTTGAAAGTTGGAACTCTTGGGGCTCATGGATGGAGGTTGGAAGATAACTTATCTATGTGAGCTGTTAAAATGTAGTGAAGTGTTAAAAGGCAGGATAATTTAGATTTATGATTTGAATGCAACAGTTTACGGTAGATGCGGGTAGGTCATGGAGAAAGTACGGTCCTATTTACATCCAAAATGAATCTCTCAGTGTGATTCAACCGGTTCCTTTTCATACTGCAAACAGGACCCTGCGTGTTTTAATGCGATCTTTTAATGGAATTGGTAGAGTTTGCATGTCAGAATCGTGTGATGGTGGCCTCACCTGGAGTTATGCAAAACCTACTCAATTGCCTAATCCTAATTCAGGTTGATGGCCAACTAATTATGTTTCTTATACAAACATACACATATACATTTATGTTTCATTTGCTATTTGTCTCCTACTATGATATTTTTTTACAACATACTAGGCATTGATGGAGTCAAGCTGAAGGATGGACGGCTCTTGCTTGCCTACAATACAGTCTCCAGGGGCGTGCTTAAAGTTGCCTTATCCAAAGATGATGGTGATTCATGGCATGATGCTTTCACATTGGAGGAGAATTTGGCAATGGAGTTCTCATATCCAGCTGTTATCCAGGCTAGTGATGGATCCGTTCACATCACCTATACTTATAATAGAACACAGATTAAGGTAAAATCTTAGTATGTGGAAATTCATTGTTATATCTGCTACCCATCTGAGGTTATTTTTCCTTCATTCCTCCAATTCTTCATTCAAAATTTTGTTGATTATATAGTCAATTATCTCTTTTCCTTTTCCTCTTTAAATGGTTACTATCTTGCAATTCACTGGAAGAGTAATCAATGTAGGAGATATAACCTCTTCTCGAAATTATTTTTCGCAGCATGTTGTTCTTCTACCAAATTGATGCAGCAACATATAAACAAGTAGGAGGTATGTTCCAGTGTGTTGGAGTTAACTGTGTTTACTTTACCATCTATTAATTGTATTTATGTTCCAGTATGTTGGAATTAACTGTATTTACAATACAATCTATGAATTGTATTTACCATACAATCTATCAAGAAACATCTTTACACATCAGTTTGAGATGAAACATCTTTGATTCTTTATATTTTCAAGTCTTGGGATTGATTTATGCACCTCTTCAGTATATTTTCTGTCTACGAAGTACAAAAGTATACTGTTGTCTTATTTCTCAAGCTTTTTTGGTGGTTACTGGATCCTTGTGCCATACTTTACCAACAGTTTTTTTCGGTAGCCTTGTCTACTTCACTATATCTGAGTCCAGCATTGCTCTAGTACATGTTTTGGTGGTATAGGCACATGCTGCCACCTTTTTTTTTTTTTTTTGGGTCTTATTCATCAGATGTGCACTCTATTCTTCTCATCCAGGTCTCAGATTTGGCTTTGAACCAACTTGATATCAAGTGATGTTTCTCATTGACACGACAGGTGGACCTACCCTCCAACTGGCCTCTTCTTTAGGAAATCTTACGCATTTGTGGTTTCTACCTCTTGACAAACTCTAGGGTATGGATCCACCATGTGTCTGAGGGGATGGTATATTTATATATGATGCATGTATTGCAATATGTGTGCTGCACTATTTAATGCTATTCTTCTAGGTTTTTGCCTTGTTTATCTTTGATAATTGACAATGTGGAAATGTTTCTGAAGAGCTAAATATTATTGATAAGCTTGCATAAACAAAACTACGGTTTTGGCACCTTTTTATACCAACCTTAAATATCATGAATTTATCAAAATAGACAAATTTGAAATATTATTTTATAATTAAATTCTCCTAGTCTAAATAAGTAAAACAAAACAAATGGCAGTTGCATGTGATAATTTTTAAAAAAATAAAAATCCTAAAACAATAAGAAAAATATCAAAATAACTTAAAACTACAAAACGGCCAAGAAAAAAATGAAATTTTTAGTTCGGTTATTGCGGTTTTGTGTTTGTTTTGTCTTGTTGCAAACTTTTAAAAATATATTATATGCTTAAAAAGAATACTTATAGTTTGGGCTATGGCTCTTAAAAATACCCTACTCATCTTATGGCTCTTCAATCTTGTAGACTTACGGTTAGTTTATGAAATGAAGTGCTCTACACATCAAAGGGGAACTTTGGGCACCCTATATGTATGGCACATGAGGTTATGTAGAGCCCATTTGAGACGCTTGTAAGGATGAGCTTGTGGTCATGCTTTGGACCTAATTCGGATGGATGATATGGTCCACAAAGTGATGTGGGTGTATTGTCGCCTTCGATATTTGTTTCCTTGCATTGACACAAAGTCTCGTGCTCTTCGTTGTTTCCAAAATCTCACAGCTGATGCTTGCCTACTGCATGAATTAATATGATGATCAAAATAAAGATAAAGACAATATATGTAGAGCACGAGGCAGACATCGTATCTTCTATTATTTTAGTTACTAAACATTTGGGAGAACCTCTTGAATCAAATGTCCTTTTGACAGGGGTTGGCTGATAACCGCAAGGCTATTAAAACCAGGTTGTTAACCTTTTGAATGCATTCAAAGGAATATTATACTTATAAATTGAGTGACATCCAAATTTTATGATTATGGTTCTCCTTTTTATCGCTTTAGTTGCTTGTTTCAGCCGTCGCAGACGTTGCAATGGAACCTTTCAATCGAAATGGCTTTTGCAGTGAACGTATGGCCGCAATCCCAAAAGCCGAAGGCCAATGTGTCATGTTAGTATTTCCTTAAAGCCTGCAGATTTGTGTTCAATCTCATCAGTGCTACTGTTACTCCCTTCAAGAGGCGCACAACAATGTAACCCAAAAAATATATTAGTAAGTTTATATATTTTATTATACCCCATGAGGCCATAAGCTTCCATACAACTCTACTATACTATTGCAAATTTACCAGAACCTTGAGATCAGTTTTTTTGATGGCGCATTCTGAATATTACGTTGTAGAATGGATCATATTTTCTTAAATCAACGTCTTACTAATACATTGGACTAAAACTTCAACCCACACCATTATGCTAACTTGTTTTTTTCCGTCTCTTGCCATGAATTTGATAGTGTCCCAAAATTTTGCCATGTCAATTAAGGATATGCAATGTATCAAGTGCAAATAAATCATTATCAATTTTGAAGACCCACAATGAATGTGAAGTCATCTACAAGTGAGGAAATTGCACTGTCATGTTGCATGCTAATTGGTCCCTTTTTGCGATTGTATTCATTGACAATGAATATTTCTACTGGTTTTTCACACGTGTTAGTCAATAGTCAAACATATCCAAAAATTCAAAGCTTACTGATTCAAACATATCTAAATCTTTTTTTTTTTTTTTTTGAGACTATTCTCCAATTCAAAGCTTACAACCAGATCAATTAGTCTTATAATGTTTTTTTCTTGGAATCTAGTAGAGCCATCATCTGCTATTGAATGCTTTATTTATTTATTTTTTTTCTTTTTCTTCCTCTTCTAATGAAAAGATATGAAATGATCTTCTTTTATTGACTTTCTTCTTTTTCCGGAATAAGATTTATTTATTTTTTTTCTTTTTCTTCCTCTTCTAATGAAAAGATATGAAATGATCTTCTTTTATTGACTTTCTTCTTTTTCCGGAATAAGACGCAGAACTTCATTAATTATGAAATTTAATATTGCCTAAATATAAGAGTAGGCCTCATTTCAATTTCACTATTAATATCATGTGTATGGCTCGTCGCTTGTTCTTCTGAAAAATCAATCTCACCGTTAGACAAATCTAGGAAAATAGAATTTGACGGTAATATTCAATGTCTTAAACTTTTTTTTTTTCTCCCCTCTCTTCATTTTCATTTTTTTCTTTTTGGCGAGTCAACATTGTCAAAAAAGAAAAAAAAATGCAAAAAAACAAGAATTTTGCAAAAGATATTTGTTTGCATGAACCATAGACAGCAGGATAGGGCATTATGAATGCGATCGATGCATGATTCATTTAAAACTTTGGCTGATTGATTAATATCACTGTCACTGTCTGTTTCTTTCTTTAACTTGTATTGACTTGTTTAAATATCCAAAAGCAAAAGTATTAACTTACACCTTGTCCTCTCCTCTGCTAGAAACATCACGAAAGCCGACCCTTCCTAAAGCTTCAATTAAATTTTTAGCAGTGAAGTTGATATCTATCAATTCATTTCAAAACTTAAGCGTGAAAGTTTGATTACTTTCTTAGGGAAAATGCATTAAATTAATGTCAAAGTTATAGTTGCACGCTCTAACAAAACTAAACCACACACATATATATTTCGTGAAGCAAAAAAAAAAAAAGAAAAACAAATCAATGCGCCACTCATCAATCAGCTAGCCATATACACATTTTTTTTTTCAATGAGAAAATAAAAACATAAATTTTTCAAGTTTAAATTATGTCCGCAACTCTTTTCTACAGGTTGCTGGAGAATCTTGGTTGTTAAATATTGTTATTTTACATGTATAATAATTAAGCTCCTTCAATTTTGGTAAGTAGATCAAAGAGTCCTTTACAGTATGCCTATACTTTCTTTCCTTGCAAGTCATCGTACCCTTTGCATGTGCAAATAAGAAGTCGATCACAATGAACATGATTCACCAATTAAAAAACTAAAAACTTTCGACTTAATTATCCATTGGGTTCTTATTCTTTTTTTTCTAAATAATAATTCAAAAAAAATTTGTTATATGAACCTACTTACACTATATACAGTACTGATCCATTAATGTCAAAAGAGGGCCCAGGTTCCAGGACAAAACACAAACAGGCAAAAAAACCAAAGCACCGAAATAGAAACCCATATTGGTGGTCTCTGAATATCTGTCCAAATTTTTCATTTTTCTAAAATAAAATATTAAAAAAAAACATGTCCCAAGGATTATTAATACAAGCCATTAAATACATGTGAACACAATTGTAAGATGTCGCTGGGTAGGAATCTTGTAGTGTATTACAATTACAGCCACCCCATGTTTTTTCTCATGTAATTTGAAAAGGCAATGAGTTTCCAGGAAAATAAAGGTCGAAATAGAGAGAAGTTGCCCATGCAATTGCAAGCCCAATTTAATTAAGAATTCGGCGCCATTTCCGGGAGTTTGCGAGTTTTTGGACAAAACACAGACCGCACCAACCTCTTGCATTAAATGACGCTGTCTCATTCTTTTCCTTCGTGCTTTCTGCAAATTTCAGAGACATTGTAATGTGAAAAAGTCGTACAAATTCAGACATTGTAATGTGAAAAAGTTGTACAAAAACCAACTTTCAATACCCCCATAACCCTAACCAAGGCAATGGAAAAAAAAAAAAAAAAGGAGGGAGAAAAGCTACGACGACACTTTCTTTCATGCTAGAAGGAAGAAAATTTCTCATCAAAAAAGAAAGAAAGAAAGAAAATTTCTTTGCCTATTGATAAAAGTTGTTGTGCGTGTCATTGGCTTATGTGCTGCCATGCATGCTTACTGCTTCCATTCCATTAATTTCTGACAACAATGAAAAATTAAAAAGAAAAAAAATCAGCTTTTCATGGGGTTGTAGGCGCATGTTTGAAGAACTTTTTTCGCTTTTCCTACCCAAAAACAAACACAAAATCTAACAGCACAGTACTTTTGGTCACTTTGCCTTCTTACACGTCCATTTTCTTGGTCAGTGAATGTAAAGGATTTTTTTTTTTTCTTTCCCTCCTCCTTTTTCTCTGTGTGCGTTCACAGTATATTGTCAGGCCTTTGGTTGCTGTAGCTTTGTAGGCAAAAAGCATGCAATTGCCAACACACTGTTGATTTATTGTGTCATGTGGTATTTGTCTTGTCTTTGCTTTTAGAACACTTTGGAGGATCTGTCGTACTCTCATTTTAATTCTATTCTAAAAAATCTTTTAAGGAAGGGTAAATTTTGAATTATTATGAATTAATTATCTTTAAAGTACTCTCTTATTTTTTTTTTTAAATTTCAAAAGAATTATGGTATGTTAATGAAAGCATTTGTGTTTTCTTAAAAAAATTAAATAAATTAAGAATAAATAAGTAATTTAAAAATAGTTAATTTATGAGAGAGTAATCTAAAATTATCCTTAAATAAGTAATAATTTTCTTAAAAAACTATAAAGATAAATAATAATTTATTAGTTTTTAATAATAATTGTCCTCATTGTTGTTGCACTTGAGAAAATTTCATATTTCCATGTGAGGATTTTCCGTATCAGGACTACTAAAACTATTACCATCAAGAGAATCTAAATTTTGATGTGATGATTTCCCATATCATAAAATCTATAGGAATAATTTTTTTTAAAAAAAAAAAAAAAAGACATCACTTTATATACTATTTATTATTGTTATAAAGGATATTGAGAGAGATCAACATTTTTTTTTCTGTTTCTTAGATTTATGGATCTGAATCAATTCAATAAAATCTTTCGTTCACATTATTTTCCACCAAGAAATAGGTTGATAAAACTGAATCTTTAAGGAAGATTTGGATTTTCTTTAGGACCACACACAGGAAGGCGACAGTCCAACCAAGCACAATCACTTTACATAATATACTTTCTGAACACAAGCAAAGTCCAAAGCTTTTTAAGCCCTTTTTTCAAAATTCAGATCCTTCGCAGCAAAGATAGCTTTGTCTCCCATGCACACAACTCTTATTACTTCATGAATTCGTTGCTTCCTTTCCTTCACATGTTATTATTAATTAAGTTCTAATACATAATACGCGCTTCCTTTAAATTATTTGCATATATACACACATATATATATAAGCCCTTAATCTAGAGGTTATTAGAATATTTGAAAATGTGGGAATGTTTGCATACATTATTGAGGTTGTTCTCCCTTCAGTTACAAACAAACAAAAGCAGAATCTTGAGCCTGGAGAGAGCCTATACTTGATGATGGCTGTAAAACCAACCGTATTAATTGAAAAGTTTCTACAGATCAATTGGTATATACGTATCCATTGTCTTTGAAGAGATCTCCTTGCACTGACTCTGCCACCTAATACTTTTGATTTATTGAATGATGAAGACAGAGGAAAGAGTGATGACCCAATATGCATTTATGGTTGTAGTTAAGAATGGGTTGTGCTCAAATTAAAAGTTAACGCATTTTTTTTTTAATTTTATTTTAATAATGAGTAGGTCCTTGCAAAGCTTGATGGATTGCAATTATATGCGAATCACTTGTTTGGAACAAAAGGTGAGCAGATAAGCATGCTTGAAGATTACTTTTAAACTCATCTTCCCCTCTCAAAAAGATTTTGATAAAGTTTGTAGCTACTGGCTACCTGTGTTTCAATGCAAAGTGAAGTACAAGAATAAAGTGGTAAAATTACAGAGAATTGTGCGACTTTTGGGCAACGTTTGCAGCCTATGAGGAGGAAACGTACCGAAAAATTTTAGATATAATTTATTAGAAAGTTTCAAGTGTGCTCGATGTACAAATTTTTTTATAACTAATCAAATTTTTATAAAGTAAATAAATTTGTAGCAAATGAGCAATTGAAGGAGAACATACTGAGAGGTCTCAAGCCTCAGTATAATTTAAAAACATAGATACAAAATTATGATTTATTTATTTAGAAAATGAATAGTTTAGAAAAGCCATGAAACGTTCGTTGAAA
The DNA here is from genome assembly GCA_030444775.1 of Atalantia buxifolia. Classification (NCBI taxonomy): domain Eukaryota; kingdom Viridiplantae; phylum Streptophyta; class Magnoliopsida; order Sapindales; family Rutaceae; genus Atalantia; species Atalantia buxifolia. The sequence goes on along the minus strand of CM059834.1, from coordinate 20,088,194 downwards.
ATTAATTAGAAAGAGAGATGGTTAGAACATGCTTAAGCTAAAGTCCATTTACTAATTAATATCTACTTAATTACTTTAGGATCTGATTTATCCTCTTACTATCACTAATTGTATATATAATTAAAAAAATGTAGGTCCCTTTGAAAGTTGGGTATCTTAAAGATTTGTCTCAACTTTTAAAAACAGATTTTGAAAACTAACTTTATGGTTTAATAGTTGCCTATCAAAAACTTCGATACATTAATGTAAAGTTTGGGTGACTCACGTAGGCATGAATAATTTTTCTTTCGCGCGTGTATCCAAAAGGGTCGGTCATTCTTAGAATCCCTTTTTTCTTTTCTTTTTTCCCTTAATTTCTTACGTAAAGTGGTTTAAATGCTTGCGTGTAAAGCTTAGAGATAGAAGCATAAGTGCTTTTGACAAAGCCAAATTCTCTACAACCATCACCGGAGAAAAGTAGCTTTTTCATCCTATGCCTCTTTCTAAGTGGGATTTTCTATTGTTAGAAATTCCTGAGGATTCCCTAAATAAAACTTCAAAAGTTGAGCGAAGTAGTAGATGCCATGTTCTTTCAAATGAAGCTTTTGAGGTGGGACTTTGGCTTCTTCCATTTGTCCATTTTGATATTAAAAATAAATAAATCAATCAACAAAATAAAAATAATGAGAAAGTTTTTTGGTGGGGCGGTGCCCTGCTATCATCATTGTTTTGAAGCTTCTCTACTAATAGACCAAATTATGATTCTTTTTTCTTTTACTTCATACAACCATATAACAAATTAAGAACATTTATGATCGAATAAGCGAACTTTCTCAATGAAGAAATAAATTAAATTTTATTTACAGAGATGACCACTTTTTCACTTAATGTTTTTAATTTTTACCACTTTATTACCCCAGTTTTGATAAGGAAAATGATTATTTATAACTACATATGTGAATTCTTATTCTTCTTCTTCTTCTTCTTCTTTTTTTTTTTTTTGTGGGTAAAAATTCGACAAATAATAGGGTGTTTTGAAGAACTATAAGGGAATAAGTGGTAAAAACAAAAATATTATAGAAAAGTGGCAAACTGGCTCCTAAATATTTTTAAATCATTAGTTGTATTAGGTAAATTATCACAAATTTAATTGGTTACTTTAATTTACTGCCTTGGGCCATAGAATATTGAATTGTCCTGGTTCCTGAAACAATATTCACACCCGTTACAGGAAAGTGTTTTGAAAACATAAGGTGTTGCCATGATAGATTATTTTAAGCTGCCTCCGGGTATATATAAGATTAAACAAATATTTTGTCTTTTTTTAGTTTTTTAAATAAGAATACCGTTTTAAAAATGACATCCAAACTTTTTCTGTTCTTTAAAAAAAAAATCCCAAAAGACTAATGATAGTACAATTCTTCCAACGTGAAAAGGGGAAACCAATGGTCATCTTTTTGCTTGATTGGTGCCTCTCCTGCCCAAATTCATCCCATGGTCATAAAGCAAGACTACTTTCCTTTATTCTAAAACTTAAAAAAGAGAGAAGAGAAAAAAGTCTACTTGCTTTGAGTGCAAGAAGCTTGCAAAACTTTTTAGAATTACTACTAGTAGTGGCTCTCAATCCTCCCCAGTTGTGCCTGTGAATGATTTGTTCGTATGTGTTTGCTTAAAGTTTGACCTTTGGGGACATGATTATCAAATTCGCGGCATTCATAATATTAACACAAGTGTGTGAGTAAAAAAAGGTTGGTGGGGTTTCGCTTGCACTAGTGAAAAGAGTCATGGGCCCTTTTGTCTCATGATATTCCATCAATTAGTCTTTGAGAGGGAAGCTTTTCTTTTTATTATCTATATGATCATAAATTGATCGACTGTGATTTGAAATTGAGAGCAAAAGGAACCACCTTTTCGAGGTTGTAATAGGTCAAAAATAATGCCACATACTTCATCAATTACATGAAGGAAAGGGAGATCTGAAGATCCTTTTAAATTGGGTCATTGGTTGATTGATCATCAACCCTTACTTGAAGATTAAAAAGGAAATCAATTAAAAGAAATTAAACATAAAGTTTTTCTTTTCTTTTCTTATTATTATTTTTTTTCGTGAATCATGGTTCCTCTATTATTGGTGGGGTAAGGTGATTGAAAAGGCCATATGGATTGATGTAAGTGGGGAAAGCTTTTCCCTTGCGAAGGAACCAACTACAAAGCAACACCTTTTTGTAATAATACAAAAGTTAAACTAATCTACAGAAAGAGAGAGAGAGAGAGAGAGAGAGATTTTCTTTTTATATATTATTATTATTATTATATTTCTTTTTGCCCCTCAATTCAAACTGATCAAGTAAAGTTAAGTAGTATAATGATGAAAATATGCATAAAAAGCCAGGTTTCAATTTAAATGTGTAAAGGGGAGTTAAGAGTGATGAGGTCACCAAATTCTTGTTAAAGTGGGTGGAATTATTAAAGTATCAATGCTTATGACTTGGGGTACACTAGAGACAAAAGCAAGGAGCTTCTTCAAGAATTCTTACTTCCTTTTCAATTGTCTGTTCAAAATTTCTAGTTGTTGTTGAACTTCGATTTTGTTTTGGTTTTATTGAATTAAAAAAGAAAAACAAGTAAACTAGAAAATGCATGCAAAAATTGAGAAAATTCTTAGTTGTTTCACCGTATGTATTTTTATTCATTGAATTCTTAAATTTTTATGTATTGTGTATATATAGTCATTTTTTAATAAGAATATCTTTACTTTCTTAAAAAAAAAAAAACAATTCGTAGTTCTAAAATTCTAAAATTTATTTGTTTCTTTTTAATTCAACAAAAATATTTTAAAAATTACTTTCTTATGTATTCATCAATTTCATTCCCCACCTTCTCCCTAACAAAATTACAAGGAGAACAAAATTGCCATTTGTCAAGACATCAATACAATACCGTTCAAAGTTCTCCATTATACCATTGATAGAGGTCCCTCCGACAATCCATGCTCATTATTTTGCCTCATCTGTACTTACTATAGTTTTTCAAGTATTAATAATTGCACTAAACATTATTGAATCCACCCCATGCGTAAAAGAAAGAGATGTATGAACAAAAGATTTTGTTTCAGACTTGTGTTTAAGATTCCTTAATCTTGATTAACAACTTAATTAGTTTCGACTTTTAGCTGGTATATATGATTCAAAGTTTTGTCCTTCCTAATTTATTGAGTTGTTTCTTTTCTTTGAGCAGGGCTTGTCACAATTGGATAAAAGAATAGCCCATGTGTGAAATCATCTTTTATTTATTAAAAAAAAAAAAAGACATGGACCCTGCACGGACTTACAACAAATTTTGATTGTGTTAACATCATATTTTTTACGTTTGATGAACAGTTCTTATTCTTTTTCAACTATTGATGCCAGTAATGTTTGAGGTTCAGCATTTCAATCATTTTATGCCTATATTTTGTACAACAATAGTAGGTGTATATTTTTGCTAAATTCTAAAGCAAATGATTTTTTCTTGTTCGCTCTTGATCGTATTGATTCTAATTCTGAATGATGGCAGTTAGAGAACATGTTTCAAAAGAAACCAAAAGAACATAAAAAATTTGTACAAAACAGCATCTATATATAAGCAAGTTGCACCGACTGCTTAAATGTTTGAGAAAAGAAAACAAAAAGGTACATTAGAATGTTTGTTACCTTGATATGACCTCAATAATCTGCCTGCTTTACAAGCAAATTTGATTATTTTTTCGAGGAAGCAATGAAATATTAGGCATTTTTAATTAACACGAAATTCAACGTGCTTTGTTTCCATAGTTCACATGTTTTTTTTTTTTTTTTGATGAAAATATTTCCTCCATTCATTCAACAAACTGAATGCATTGACATTTCTGTTAATAAGGTGAGATTAAATAATAATTCCTTATAAATTAGATCAATATGCATATATTTTCATCCATTGCAATAAATAGATTGGTTAAACTCTTATGGACAACCACGAAGGAAAATAGTATATTGGAATATCAATAAAAGATATCTCCACTATAGATGTATACGCCATTTTAGAGCATAAACAGGAATATTCCTCAGCTTATTTTAGAACATCCATTCTATTGGCTTGATCACCAATGATACGGTAACAAATATTTTGTAAAGATTGATCTACACATTGTATTTTTTCAAATTTAAAGCTAAAAGACCACAAGTCTACTAGAAAAATATATTTTGACAGGTAACAATAGAAAAGAAACTAATACCGCTACAAATTAGTGTTTGGATGGAGTAAGAGCTCCCTTTCAACAGCATGAAAAAGGGACAATTGATCTTTGTTTGCTGTGAGAAAATTAGAGGGAGAGAGAGGTTTGAATCTTTCAGTTTGATCTTTGTTCACATGTTAAATGTACATGGAGCATTTTGATCATAAAAGTGGTCATGTAATAATCCTTTTGCTATGCCATACAAATATCTTTTCACATGATTATGCCCTTTGATTATATTGACTAAATTATGTTGCATTGAGAATAATTATTCAAAGAGAAGGGACTAATGAGACTATTTATGAAATCAAGCGATTTATGCATACATTTAAGTAAATTTTGAAAGTCCAAGAAGGTTTTTTTTCCAAATCATTGACCAACTAAATTACGTTATATTCCTTATAAAATAATTTATCCATTTTTTTATATTTTAATCCACCTGTATCACAGTGACGATAAAAACTGTTCAGCCGAGCTAAAAAAAAAAAAAAGAAAGCAAGAGAGGGACATCAAATTTCTAATTTTATTCATCTGATTATTTATTTATTTTGTAATAATTCGAATAAACTTTGGTCTCAAATTCAAGAATCCAACTCCTGTATTTCTTAAGCTAGCTAAGAAAGTGCATATCAATCATTCAAAACACAACTCCTAAGTAATTAATTAATAGGATTATTATCATTTCACTACTTGAAAAATTATAAAAGATTAAATGACTATAAAAAGTTTTTTTTCCTATCATTTTATTACTATAACTTTATAAAACATTTCATTTTACAACTGTTCCATTAGGATCATTCATTAACTAGTTAGTTGACTAGTAAAATCTTAATTTTGCTCTTTACAGTAAAATACATAAATAGAGATATTAAAATAATAAATATAAAAACTACTATTATACCCTTAAATTGTTAACTAATAGTTTTAACCATAAATTTATAAATAACCCTAAATGCATTATGAATATGAAAATAGTGAATTTACTAAAACAGCCCTGAATATTTTTGTTAAAAAATGCATAATCTGTTCTAAAACGTACCTAAATATGAAAGTGTTGATTCTATACATAAGGTTCAAGGTTTTTTTTTTTTAAGAATAGATTGTGTGTTTTTTAACAAAAATATCTAGGGTATTTTTGTTAATTTGCAATTTTTACAATTACAATAAATTCAAAGTTATTTATAAATTCGTGGTTAAAGTATTATTTAACAATTTAAGAGTATAACATAATTTTTTGTCTACGATTTAGTACTTCTATTTATGTATTTTATCATAAAAGGTAAAATTAATCTTTTATTAGTTAACTAAGTGATCAACCGGTAGTTTTAACATAAAATAGGAGAATAAAATATTTTACAAAATTATAATAGTAAAATGATAGGAAATAATATTTTTTTACAATCATTAAATATTTTATAACTCTTAAAGGAATGAAAGGATAATAACCTTAATTAATAACGATAAAAATAATTAAAAGTGGGTATTCAGTTGATTCAGTTGGTGGCAATATCTATTTAATAATAATAATAATAATAATAATAATAATAATAATAATACAATGCTGTAAATCTTCGCATTGGGAATCACACTCTAGTTACAGTTTTGAGTTTCAATATCGCTTTGCAAACTATGCTGCTTGAAACAAAAATTTGACAATTTAAAGCAATTGAATTGATGCATCGATCAATCCATTATATTTACGTGTCCATCTAATTTAATATAAATATTTGGTTGCGTCCCTAATTACATTGAAGATGTGATAGATAAGTTTACCGACTAACTTCACACCCAACAATTCCAGTCAGGTCACTTAAAACAATTGGTCACTTTAGAAAGTGCATTAATTCTCAGCTCTTGCTCTTCTTTGTCAACCAACTTCTAGTTTTTGATTTTTTTTTCTTTTTTCTTTTTTGAGCACCAAATGTGAAGTCAATACAAGTTCATCTTTATTGACCTTTGAACAATTGAGTAACAAAACTTTGAATATCGCCTCTGTTTTAAATTAGTTCTTAATTAACTGAATCTCTCAAGAGTTATTTATTGTACTATTTAATGACTGCGTGCCACGTTATTATATGACGTCAAATCCACTTATTTGAAAAATAAAAAATCTTTTATGTAATTGTTATGTGGTTAATTGGTAAAGTATACTTTGAAGATATAGAAAATATGGGGTTTGAACTTAGTGTAAGTGGAGCGAATTTTGATTATTACATTGCTTGAAAAAATAAGGTCAATTTTTTTCCCAATAAAAGGTTAAATGTTATTTTTTAAAAGTTTAAATTAAAACAAAAATACGGCTATCTTATAATAGTAGGATATGTGCAGTGGTAGAATTGTTGCCCTCACACTTATGAGGAGTGTAAGAACAACTATTCAAATCCCACAAAAATTTTGTGAGAGATTAAAAATCTCTCTTTCTGATTATAAAGATAATTATGTAAAATAAATATCTAAAAATATAGATTCTTGTCTTAATAAATATCTGATCGTAAATATATATATTAATAAATAGTATCATGTGTGTGAAAAGAGGGTAATTGTGGAGAATTAGAGAACAAGAGAAGGGTACGGTAGTCATTTTAGAGCGCAGAGAAAGAGACAAAAGGTATCAAAGATACGTGAACGGTAATAAATGTGGAAAGTTGAAAATCAGTCTCTCTCTCTCTCTCTCAGAGCTTTCAAAAAAATTTCACTTTATTATATTATTATTTTTCTTTTTCTTTAAATTAAAAAAAAAAATTGTATCTGGTGCTGGTGAAGCGGATCTCTGGAAAAGGGGAATTGACTAAGTTTCACGCGTCAGCTTTTCTCTCCAAACGACAAACCTTTTTCTTTTTTATCGCGATATCCTCATGAAAGTTATATTAATCACCTACTTACTCCTCCTTTTTATTTTTTTGTTTACCTTCCTTAGTTAATCTAACGGCCCTGATTACCTCCACGATAATTGCCAAAATTTGTCACGATCCTTTAAATTTGGGCCAGTCCTTTAGCTATTAGTTGAGAGAGACTATGTAATCCAATCCAATTCAATGCGTATTTTCAACTCGTCTGCCAATCGTTTCAATTGTTTTTCATGTTAAATTAAAAACTGTAAAGAAAAGAAAATTAAATTATGAATATCAGGGAGGTGTTTGTAAAAACTAATAAAATAAAGTAAAAATAAAAATAAAAGAGAGGCGAGTTACAAACACGCGGTGGTGGGGGAGCGTGAGGAATGAGGGAATTGGGAACAAAAGGCTGAGCAAAAAGGTTGGGTACTGCTGTGCTGCGTCGTGGCAGCAGCAGGAGTAGTTGAAGAAGACTGAGGAAAGGGGGAGACTCGAAAAACGCGTAAAAGTGAAGTTAAAAAGGGCAGAGCGACTCAAGAGGGCGTGCGTTACCAAAAGCAAAGATTATCATTATCATTTTGCTCCTTCCTTTTTTTTTTCCTTTTTTTTTTTTTTAATCCCCCCCCCGCTGCCCAAAAAAAAAAAAAAAAATTCACCATCAACAACAACATTAACACAACATTCAGCCATTACTCTGTCCCTCCTTCCTTCACAATCCCATAATAATAATAATAATAATAATAATAATTTTAAAAAAATACTATTTATTTGTTTCATACTACTACTAGTCTACTGCTACCACCTCCACCAATTCTCGCTCCTCAATCCTGCTTTTTAGCTTTTTAGCTTTTTGCGAAGATAATAAAACAAGACTTGTAAAGTTAGGAATCCCCAAAAGCTACATTAATAATATATTACTTTATCTAATATTAATTATATATTTATATACCATGTGGGTATTTATTATAATACATTGATTAGGATTATTAATCATCTTGTTCTTCCCCCACTTCCCATTTATTCTTAATCATTTACTCCTTTTAGTGGTTGGTTAAGAGGCCCCTGCTCTTTTTTTTCTTCTTTTCTTTCTCGTTTGCTTTAATAATTTATAACTAATTTTATCGGGGACGTGTACTTTTTTTGTTTCCCTTCTCTTCGAATGCTTCCCTTTTAAGGTTTATTATATGTATAGGGCCAGTTATTTAGTAAAGTTTCTTTATTTTAATATAATAAATAAAAAACATAAATTATATAATAAAATATACCACATTAAAGTGTTTATTTTTTTATCTCTTAATATATTTATTACTTTAATAAAATAAAAATAATCCATATTATATTTGAATATATATTTTTTTACTTTTTTTTTTTGCAATGTAATTTTTTTGATGTGTGATTTGATTCTTTTACGGTATCAAGACGAATGATTCATGTGATAGGATAAGATCCATGTGGTTATTACATAATTGAATTATATCATGTTTCGTGTCTCCGTGATAATATATCTTTGTTACAAATGTGGTACGTGGCTTGAGTATTGAAACATTGGAAAATAATTCTCTTCTCGTCTCATCGTACTTAGTGAGTGATTAAAATTGAATTTTGTATTTAAATTTTTTTATTTTATTATAGCCAAGCCAACTTTTTTCACTAGATTATGAAAACAAAGAAAAATAAGTAGAGGAAATGAAAAAAAAAAACAATGAGAGAATTCTAATTTTACATCATAATTATAAAGAAATAGTATGATTAATGATGTTGCAACAAAAAATTTGCTTCCAAATGTAGCAGAGGCTTATTTACAGTAAATAGATATATAATTTAAAGTGAAATCATTATCATTTGGTTGAAAAGTATTGTTACCTTTCTATATGATACCTAATATTACAAAATCTTTAATTTGTAAACTAAGTCTCCTATATGGCTATATATCATCATGGCTATAATACCTTATTTTATTAACAACTTTGATGTTGTACCATTAGAAATTGTTTTACAAAGTTTAACTTGCAATTTCAACAAATTTAGCCATTATTGATATATTATCTTTTTTTTTTAAATTACTTTAGAATTTCAAGTACCCCACATCTACAAACTCATTCATGAATTTATTATTTTATTTACTCCTTATATTATTATTATTGATTATTTATTAAAAGCAAGCATGTATTGGTGTGTTAAAATTGAAAAGTTCTTCTCTGCCGACTTGAAACTTGAAAGCAAAAGGCGGTCCAGCGTGAGCCAATTTGAATTGCCAACACATTAAATGCTGGATTTTATAGGGCGGCTGAGCATGTGAATGGGAGGATCGTAGCATTGTTCAAGCATTTATAGATACGTGAGCTCTTTTATTAAAAGGAAGGGGAAAAAAAAATAAAAACATTTATATGCAAAATGTATAAACAATAATATCTGAATATTAATGAAATACATCCATAAAATTTATGTGAAAAGTGCTGTAAATAAAAAAAGGGGGGGACATCTAATTAAAATTTCCATAAGAAACATTCTCTAAAAGATGAGCTGAAAATAGACAGTAACAACATAGATAATAATCATTGAGAGGGGGGAAAAAAATTTAAAGCATAATAAAATCATAATAAACTTTTGATGAAAATAAGAGTGTCAGACAGTTCAAATTCTGATTGGCACTAAATTTGAAACTTTCCAAATTACCATCATTCTCCTCAAAAGCTTAAATGAAGGTTGCTGGCTCCACTTTTTATCGTAAAAAGATTCATTCATTTAATTTTTTCTTAATTCTTCATGTCCCTTGCATCAATGCGTGTTCATTTATTACGTTTGAGATGAATCGCCAGGCTATAAATATATATATATATATATATATATATATTTTTTTTTTTTTTTTAAATATTAATATATTATAATTAAAATTCTATTAATATTTACAATAAATAATTATCGAGATTTTTTTTATTATTTTAATATAATACAACTTGAACAATGAAATTTATTTAATATTGAAGAAAAATTTATTATATTTCAAAATGAGAGTCAAATAAATTCCTGTTAAAAAGAGAGTCAAGACATATTTATTATTGGGACTCGAACTCATGCGCCTAAATTTAATTTCATTGTCAGGTTATAAATATTTACGTTTATTATCACTATTTATCTTGATCATAAATAAAGAAAATTTATTTATTAACTTATTTTATTCTGATAATATTTGTTAGTGGGAGAGTTAATAATATCGATAGGGCTTATTTTGACTGAAGGGCACGTGGCAGCAAAATGGATGCAATCAGACACGAGATAGTTTTTACAGCAACGATATATTTTGTAACGTAACACAAAATAACATTAATTGTTTCTTTTTCTTTTTAGTTTTAGTTTTAATTGCCCTGTAATCGCATATAAGATTTATTTAAAAAAGAAGATTAGTTATCATTCAACGATCATTAAAAGGAGACTTGGTAATATGGTTTAGTAGAAAAGGGGGTGCCCCCAAAACAAAAACAAAACACAAAAAAGAAAAAAAGGAAAAAAAAATTGTGGTGGCTAATGGTAATGGGGCATGGGTGTGAATTGATATGAAAAAAAACAACAAAAAAGTTTTTTGTTGGCATTATAAAAAGTCATTAGTAAGAAAAGTTAAGAAAGAGAAGAGTTTTTTTTAGTTATGTGAAAGGTGAAAGTCGTGCGACGCCTTTTGCAGGGATTGCGTGTGAAAAGCAGAAAATTGGTTGAAAGGCGATTTGAATTCTTTTTTTTTTTTTAATTATTTTCTGTTAACTTCTATTTCCAACCTCATTATTCCAAAAGCGCGTGCAAAAAGTGCTTCTCCTAGAAGTTGTTCTATCAACTATGAATGATATTTATGAATTTTTCTCTTTTTTCTTTTTGGCTTAATAACAGGGAATTATTTTTTTTAATCTGTTAAAACACAATGTAATAAATTAAAAGTGTAATTAAACAAAACAATACTGTATCTTTCTTCTACTCATACTCTTTAACATTTGAGTTTAGTTTAGATTAATAAGATCACTAGCACTATTAGAGAGCATGATGAAATAAGAATTCTTGTTTTCATTCTATCGCAAGAAATTCTTGAATATATAATATATACTTTAATTAAATATAATTACTAATTGTATGATAATTTTTTAAAAATAAAATGCAACATATGCCATACATGTATTAATATATAGTAATTAGGTGAAACACTCCTAATGTGCAACCAATACAAAGTTTTTATGAGAAATTATAGCGTATATTAAAAGTATTACACTTGATCACTACATGTCGTATGCATAAATTTTTTTTTTTTAAAATCACCTGAGAACTATTTGTTATATTTAATTAAATTATATTATATATATATGTGTGTGTATTAATTAAGGATCGTATCTTTAATATACTATAATTTTATAAATACTTCATGGTAAGAGAGTGAGAGAACGAAACATTAACAAAAAAAAATAATAATAAATCACCATGTTCATGTGCCTTTTTTTTTTGTTTTTCAATTTGAGGAGGTCTATCCCTTGTACGAATGAATCTCTCTTCTTTCCCCATCACCTTTCTCTCTCTGAAAAGGCTTTTTCCTCACTCCATTATCTTTTAAAAAATATGTAGAGACAAGAGCAGTTAAGTAAAATACACACATATACTGTTGTTTTTAATGTGTAATATAAAGTAATAAAATATTGTTTTCCGTATTTCATATATAAATAAATATTATGACACGCAAAAAAGTAGAAACAGATTGCTCTGCCCAGAAAGCATTTTCCAGAAATCCTTGCAGCTGTTTGGTGCTATGACTCCCCTCCATCTATTATAGTCTACACACAGTACACAATACTTGCTTACCCCCCATTCTCCATTAATTAATTTATTTATTTATTTATTTATAATTTATAAATATTTGTTTTTCTTTTTTAATTTTAAAGGAAAGTAACAAACATTTTCTCATTCCCATCTGCTCTCTTAACTAATTACTACTGTAACTACTAAATATTTAGACAAAAAAGTTGAATTCAACCCATCTCTTCCTTCCTTTTATATAAATCATTTTCCTCTTTTCTTTTTTAACCATATTTATTTATACCGAAATGAAACGATATTGATAGAGAGATTCACAACGCATCACAATGGAAGAGTTGCTGCAGATTTTCTCTTCAAGGGATCTGATCTTCTCCTGCTATTAACAGATTCATTCAAGTTTTTTTTTTTTTTGGTTAAATTTGTATTGCTTGTAATTCGTTGTAATTCAGTATTAATTATTAGTATTCATATTACAAATGAGAGCGGGTTTAAGTACGATCCAGCAGACCCTGACGCCGGAGGCGGCGAGTGTCTTGAACCACTCGATAGCCGAAGCCAGCCGCCGTAACCACGGCCAAACGACGCCGCTTCACGTGGCCGCCACCCTGTTGGGCTCCCCATCTGGGTATCTCCGACAAGCCTGCATTAAGTCACATCCCAATTCGTCTCACCCGCTTCAGTGCCGAGCCCTGGAGCTCTGCTTTAGCGTGGCGTTGGAGCGCCTCCCGACGGCGCAGCAGAACGTCAGCCCGGGGCTGGACCCCCCGATTTCCAACGCCCTAATGGCGGCTCTGAAGCGGGCTCAGGCTCATCAAAGGAGGGGCTGCCCGGAGCAGCAGCAGCAGCCTTTGTTGGCTGTGAAGGTTGAGCTTGAACAGCTTATTATATCCATTCTTGACGACCCGAGTGTCAGCAGAGTCATGCGTGAAGCCAGCTTCTCCAGTCCTGCTGTTAAGGCCACTATTGAGCAATCTCTGAATTCATCTTGCTCTGTTTCGAATTCCAGCTCTATTGGGTTAGGATTCCGTCCATCGTCGAGGAATTTGTATATGAATCCAAGGTTACAGCAGGCCGGTGGTGTTGGTGGTGGTCAATCTGGTCAACAAAGAAGTGATGAAGTTAAGAAAGTGATTGATATTTTAGTGAGGACTAAGAAAAAGAATCCTGTTTTGGTCGGTGAATCAGAGCCTGAGATGGTGGTGAGAGAATCGTTGGCGAAGATTGAGAGTAAAGAATTAGATGGGGTGTTAAAGAATGTTCAAATTATTCGTTTGGATAAAGATTTTACTTGTGACAAAGCTGGGATTGTTTCAAAGCTGAAAGATTTGGGTGCATTGATTGAGACCAAGTTTGGAAATGGAGACGGGGTGATTCTTGATTTGGGTGACTTGAAATGGCTTGTTGAGCAACAGGTGACTAGTTTTGGCGTACCGAATTCGGGGACGTTACAGCAGCAGCAACAAGTGCTGGCTGAGGTGGTGGCGGAGATGGGGAAGCTGGTGGCCAGGTTTGGCGGCGGCGGCGGCGGCTGGCGCTTGTGGTTGATTGGCACAGCTACTTGTGAGACTTATTTGAGGTGTCAAGTTTATCATCCTTCAATGGAAAATGATTGGGATCTACAGGCTGTGCCTATTGCCGCCAAAACTCCTCTTTCAGGGATGTTTCCAAGGTATTTTATAATTTGTTTTGGTTAAATGAGTGGCTTCTACGGATTTTAGATACCAAATTTTTTTTTTTTTTAATTTCATCTTCTCTTTATCATCATCAAGAATTGCTGTTTATAGAATCCATGAATTCTCGTGTGTTTTAGATTTTGTTCCTGGAAAGTCAATCTCTGATCCATGTCTTGTCAGATGAGAAACTTGCTTAATTTGCAGTTGCACCTTGTACAAGGAACTGAACTCCCAAACTCTTTTTTCATGATTCAAGATAGCAGTATCTTGATGACATGCAAGGGCGTCCTTTTGTTTAAGAGTTTTCCCGAGAATGTATTTTAATTATGCAGTTTTAATCTGTGACACACTCAATTTCTTCCTTTTCCCCAATCAGTGATGGGCATAATCCGAAAGCTAATTGCATTTGGTGATTTCTGTATGTGGGATTTGTATATTCACATTTTCCCCGCATTTTTTTTTCTTAGACTCGGGAGTAATGGGATTCTGAGCAGCTCTGTAGAATCTTTATCTCCATTAAAGAGTGCCTTTCAGACTCCAGCAACTGCTTTACCTAGGCGTGTCTCTGAGAACTTGGATCCTGCTGGGCGAATGAACTGTTGCCGACAATGTTTGCAGAATTACGAACAAGAGCTCGCAAACCTATCCAAGGAGTTCGAAAAATCCTCCTCTGAAGTTAAATCAGAAGTAGCTAGGCCGCCCCTGCCACAGTGGTTGCATAATGCTAAAGCCCATGATGGTGATGATAAAACTGCCGAGCAGACAGAAGTAAGTTCAAGTCAGATTGTTAGGCTTACTTTTTATGTCATCTGTCCATGTTTGTGATGAAATACTTAAAATTATGATCCAATAGATTGCAATCACTGATATAATGTTTTTTATTCGTTGTTCCTTATTATAGAATAAAGATCAAGATTTGATCTGGAAGCAAAAGAGTCAAGAGTTACAGAAGAAATGGAACGATATATGCTTGAATCAACATCCTAATTTTCATCATTCTAGTCTTGGCCATGAAAGAATTGTGCCAGTGCCCCTCTCAATGACGGGCTTGTACAATTCAAACCTGCTTACTCGCCAACCTTTTCAACCGAAGGTGCAACTGAACAGAAACCTTGGGGACACACTACAATTGAATTCAAATCTGGTATCCAGCCAGCCAGCCGAACGTGCAGTTTCTCCCCCCAATAGCCCTGTAAGGACAGATCTGGTTCTTGGTCGATCAAAGGTCCTCGAAAGCACAGCTGAGAAAGCCCATATAGAGCCCGTCAAAGATTTCTTGGGCTGCATCTCTTCTGAACCACCACAGGACAAGCTGCATGAATTGCAGAATGACCAACTTCAAAAGCCATTGGATCCTGACTCATTCAAGAGGCTTCTCAAAAGTCTAATGGAGAAAGTATGGTGGCAGCAGGAAGCAGCATCTGCGGTGGCTACAACTGTTACACAGTGCAAATTGGGTAATGGAAAACGCCGTGGCGCAAGATCAAAGGGTGACGTGTGGCTATTGTTTATGGGCCCCGACAGAGTTGGCAAGAAGAAAATGGCATCAGCTCTATCAGAGCTGGTGTCTGGGGCCAGTCCAATAATGATTCCGCTTGGTCCAAGACAAGATCATGGGGAACCTGAGGTACGTGTCCGTGGTAAGACAGCACTGGATAAAATTGGAGAGGCAGTAAAGAGAAACCCTTTTTCAGTGATCTTGCTTGAAGACATTGATGAAGCAGATATGGTCGTTCGAGGAAACATAAAACGGGCAATGGAGAGAGGCCGGCTGGTTGATTCCTATGGCCGTGAGATCAGTCTAGGGAATGTCATTTTCATTCTCACTGCAGATTGGTTGCCAGATAGTCTCAAATTCTTGTCTCAAGGAATCACACTTAATGAAAAGAAGCTGACTAGTCTAGCAAGTGGAGACTGGCAATTAAGGCTATCCATTCGGGGAAAAACAACAAAACGCAGAGCAAGTTGGCTTGATGAAGAAGAGAGATCCACAAAACCAAGGAAGGAAACCGGGTCAGGACTATCATTTGATTTGAATAAGGCTGCTGACGTTGCGGATGACAAAGATGGATCTCACAATTCAAGCGACCTCACAGTGGATCATGAAGAGGAGCATGGCTTCACCAACAGACTATTAATGACCCCCTCAGCTTCGACCCCATCTCAAGATCTTCTCAACTCTGTGGATAGTGCCATTGTCTTCAAACCTGTTGATTTTGGCCGCATTAGACGAGACGTAACAAATGCCATCACAAAAAAGTTCTCCTCCATCATTGGCGATGCCCTTTCAATCGAAATCCTTGATGAAGCTCTTGAAAAACTTGTAGGTGGAGTCTGGCTAGGTAGAACAGGTTTAGAAGATTGGACAGAGAAAGTTTTGGTTCCTAGCTTGCATCAGCTCAAATTACGGTTGCCCAACAATGCCACTGCAGCAACGGATGAATCTGCAACTGTCCGGCTCGAACCCGATGATGGTTCTGGTAGCCGGAGCCATGGAGAGCTGCTGCCTAGCAGCATCAGGGTGGTGGTTGAAGGATTGTGATCATTTTTGTCACTGATATTGTGTTGAATAGAGATGTAAATATTCTCAGCTGTTTTTGGCGGGGAGTGATAAACAGTTGAGGGGTAAAGAATTTAAAAAGGAGTAAAAAAAAAAAAAAAAAAGAGGGAGTTAAAAAAAAAAAAAAACAAGAAGACAGTTAGAAAGAGGGAGACGTTGATAGATTAACGGTACCATTAGGAGACCATAGACAATGTGTCGCGCCCCCCTGTTTTTTATTATTTAATTTATTTTATGTTAAAACAACAAATTTATAGTATATTTTATCGTAGATATTTATTTTTTAATTACGTGGATCGTGATCAATAAAAAAGGAGGCATTCCTCTTTTTGTCATATGACATTTCTTAGTATCGTTTTTACTTTTATCTCTGTGAACAATCCTGTAAGAGGTTTGAATCTCGATGCGGCATGAGAACATAAATTCTTTTTAATTTCAGAGTAGATTTTCTAATATAAATATCATTCTACAAAAAAAAAGGGTTAAATCTATTTTGTCCCTGTGATTCGACGAGGAGCATCGACGTGTCTCTTACAAAAGAAAAAAACATATATCTAAACACTTTTTTTTTTCATGAATCATGAATCATGATCGTGAATCGCTGTGGAGGCTTGCCAAGAAATTAAAATGGGTGCGAGAGGGAGTTGGTGACACGGGCATCTTGCTTGCCGTAACTTTCAAAAGATTTGACTCCTTAAACTTTGCTGTGAGCTGCTGTCATCCATCATCGGTCGGTCCAAAATTTCGTTTTTTCGGGATGTTATAATAAAACAAATAACAACTATGAGTGGCAAAAAGTGAGCAGTGACAGGTGCCACAACCAGATTCTTGGCGTGTTGGACTCCAAGACATCTGGCTGCCGTCTGATTGCGCGACTTTTGGGTCTGATGATGATAGGCTTTTACGAAAACAAACCATTAACCAGCCCCTTGGGTTTGGAACGCTTACTTAAAAGTTCCCATTAGCACGCACCCAACAATTGGCATCGAAATTTGACCCAATTATTTAAAATTTGATAGACTAAAGGAGTTGACGTGAACGCGATGACCAATGGTGCTGCTAAAGAGGTTTTTGATCACATCAAGAGCAACCCCAAATCCGAAAGAAATTTAATGCATAGCCAGCCTCCCAAAAGAAGAGACGTTCCCTTTGGCAATCCGGGGTGTGGACAAGGAAAGTGAAGTTGGATGACAAAATTGAATCAATTGATGCCTCGCGACAATTGAATTCAATGGAGCTGGCTTTTAACGAGTCCCAACCTTGCATGTGTCCCCATTTAATAGTCAATCTTTTATCGAACAACATCCCCACTCCCATCCGCAAGTTTGCTTGCCGTATCTACCTCTTGCTCCTTTGTCTCTTAGTAGTGAAATGATATAGCAAATATGAATATTTGACAATTTATTTCTTGTCAAGTCCAATTCACAAAAATATAATGAGTCACCTTGTAAGAAATTAACGTTGTGCGTATGAATTACGAACTCTAATCATAACATAATAAACAATATTAGTTAAGATTGTATCTATAAGATGTGGCTCCAAAAAGCGAAATTTAGACAAATCTCCATACGATGCAATATCATGATTATAATTTTTTTTTTTAACATATGATCATCGTGAAACCACAATAATAGAGCATTGAATATATAATTAATCACAATATGCTCTTTCTATCTAGCAATTACTCTTCGTCCTCTATAGTGGAGGAAGAATATATCCATAAAAATTTCACCCCTAATCATATGTTAATCACACAATTAAAGGAATCCACAAATCCCATGTTAGAATTATAATATACCTCTTTTAAAATGAAACAAACATTGGAGAGAGAGAGACTAAAGGGATAGATAAGAATGAGTTATCTACTAAAGAGAAAGACTAGAGATATTAGTTAAGAATATGATAACTTATATATATATATAGGTTCAGCTATAGTACCATACCATAACTGGATCTAACTATTAGATCCAGTTATAATACCATAGTGGTACCATACCATAACTAGATCTAGATTCAATTATGGTGATAACTATGGGCTGAATTTAATGAATAGATCTAACTGTGATATAGTACTATTATAATACTATAATTTTACCCTATAACTATATATAATTTTAAATTTTAAATAAATAATTGGTCCAACTCAAAGAATATACTTGAATACAAAGAAAGCTCCACTTATTTTGTCTTGATACAGAAAAAGCAGAGAGTAGAAAAGAAAAAGAAAAATAAAAGCAGGGCAGCAGTTTCTTCTGAAAACCCACAAAGCCTTTACAACTTTATGCTTATGTCTCCTAGCTTGTGTCATTTCAACCTTTTTGGAATAAATACAAAAATCCAACGACTCTTCTTCTTCTTGTTTCTTTTTCTTCATTATAAACCCCTGAGACCCATTATTTAAATCCACGAAGATTAGATTAATCTTTAATCAAAGATTACCATTTTTTAATAAGTATTAATTCGTGTTACTTTTTGCTTCCAAGCTAATTAATTGCAAAGATAGAAATCCCTTTCGGTGTGGTCCAAATCCATCCAATTACGCTACAGACAGAACTGTTTTTTTTATATTCGTGTTACGAGAAGGGGGCGACTACATGTATATTTCATTATCATATCTTATATACTAAGTAGTTCAACATTGAAACTTTATCGATTTCAATAGTTGGAATTCTTGTTTGATGACGTGTTTAAAAATCAATTTTTTTTAACTAATAAAATATGATAACGAAGGATTCCAGAGGAGCCAGCTTTGAGAGTAAAGTACCCCAGATTTTGTTGTGACTAGAAAATACTATTAGATTAACAGTAGTGTGATCGAAGGGTTAAAATCGGATCATACGATTCTAGCTACTGGCTATTTTAATTTATTAGCCATTTCAAACGCAGAAGGTTCGATCGGCAGTACCAGCCGACGAGCTGTAATCGTTGCTGTGGATTAGCATTGTTGGTCAATACTCTAGACAAAAATGTCGCGCTATGACACCTTTGAAACCACACACACACACACACACATATATATACATATATTTTCCCTCCTTTCACCTCAAATGTGTCATAGAATATGGAGGAAACAACGATACTCGAACCCTTGTGAGTTAACTCATATAGGATACAGAGACTTGAACCAAATAACTCATATAGGATATAGAGACGTAAATTCAGGCGGATTAGTATTAAGTTTGTTAATAACTAACATTAATTATGGTAGGTTACCATTAAGTTTGTCAATGACTAGCATTAATAATGGTGGGTTGGTGAAGACTTTTGAAGCATTCTTTGACGAATTTATACTTGGAGGGTTGTTTCAATATTTCCATTTGTATTTTTAGGATCTTAAGTTTCTATTAACCTATTTAAACTTAGCAACCTTATTATGTAAGACAATAAGAGATGAATGTTATTTTGAATCTGAAAAATCATTCTTTCTTTATTTTTTTGAGAACTAATAAATTTATCAAGAATTTACATTCTTGTGGTGTTCCAAAATAGACTTACAACTTACTTTTTCATATAAATCTTAAGTGTGGTGTCAATATTCTTCTACATACCTCTAGTTCATGTTTTCATAAATATTAGGTTAAAGTTTTTTTGTTTCGCTTAAATCTGTTTAGAACTTTTTTAGAAAGTTGAAATTTCAAATTAATTATGAGTTTCAAGGTTTTATTGTGGGAATTCATATCAAGTATGAATTCTTATTCTTAAGAATTTTGTCATTTATGTGTGTGGGTGTAATTAAACCAAAGGTCCCTTCATGCAAAAAGTTTACTTTTTTTTTTTGAAAAGCAATTTCTATTAATCCAAAGAGGAAAACAGATACATAACTTGTAGAGGGTAAGAGTCTCTCCAAACAACAGTTTCGCATTTCTCTAAAACTAGCTTAACTAGAGAATGGTCAATGACATTACAAGATCTATGCGTATACTCAAAACTAACATGTTCGAAGCTTTTCTTTAACTTTTGAATTTCCGATATCACCCAAAAAATTTCAGATCTACTACCCTGCCTGTTGTTTAGTAAGCTGACTACTTCTTGCGAATCTGACTCCACAATTAAATCACAAAGAGTTTACTTTTTGGTTTAATATATTCGCCCTGTGGCTGTATTATTTCTTTACTTTTTTACCAATAAATCCAAATTTACATGGAGAACTACAGGATGAATGAGATTACAATGACCATACCTATAATTCTATTAAATTTCAAATAATCAGACATCCCACAGATTTTTTTTTAATTTTTTTTTTTTTGGGAGAGAGTAATGGGGGGGTACGGAAGATTGGTCCGCTCCGCAAAGCTGAGCTTTTCGATGCACTCCCTCTGTGTGGTCGGCCTATGGCCTTCAGATCACCTTTTAACTTAAAAGCCAACAGTAGCTCTCCTAAAGGACAAACCTCGGGTGCATTAACCCCCGGGATAACGAAGACTTGGCCGATTGAAGAATACGTGCGTGCTTGTCATGGCTTTTGAAAACGTTATTACTTATTAGTGTTCTTTTTCATTCCAAAAACACTTATTAAAGTCTTCAGTGGTGCTTAGCAAAAGAAAAAAGAACGAAAACGTAAAATTGTGGGTTCTCCAAAAGTTATTTTATTTTATTTTTCCCAAAAGTTTAAAATTTAGGCGTTTATAAAAAGAAGTAACATAACTTTTCAATGTTGTATATTGTATCCAAGATTTCCTAACATAATTTTATCAATTCCAACGTACCCTTATATATATATAACTTGTTTGTTGTATTTGAACACCGAAGAAATGTGTAATTTTCATATAAATTAATAGTTTGGGTGCATTTTATGAAAAGTTGTATGAATTTGAAGTTAGTCTTTTATTACCCTTTTTTGGTAATTTAACACATTAAAAGCACTTTTGGTGCTATAGAATTAAAGAGACTAATGATTCAAAATAATTTTTTAATTGACAACCAAATACCAATAACGTTTTTCAATTTTTGTCAAAAACTCGGACAAATTTCTTTTGAAAAGCTTATACTCTTATAAGGTCTATTCAATGAACCTTATGCAAACATATCCTAATCTTATAGGTACTTTTGATAACCTATTTTAAACAGCAAAAATAACAAATAAATAAAATAAGAATCGATAATAAGCTATCTCATGATGATCACTAAATTTTGGAGAAATTCGGGTGAATTTTTTTTAAAATTTTTGCTCCTTGAATTTGTTGATGGGGTGATAAAGCTACATCATCTTCAATTGTCTATATATTTCACTTCTTTTTTTATTAGAGTCTGGTTATATTGGTTATTGGAGTTGCTCCACAGTAGCATACTCCTTCACAACCACACAATCAAAATTATAATTTTTTTATTATTTATTATTTTTTATTGTGTAATTATGAAAAAATATTTTACAGTAGAACAACTCCAACAGAGTCATGCTCTTCGTATTATACAGAATCTTCTTATACAGTTTATTGGCTTTATTCCGAAGAAAAAAGAGAAAAGAAAGAGCAAAAGTAAGTAGAACAATATTTTTTCTTCAAATTGGCAAGCAACTAAAAGCTCTAATAATTTGCATAAGCATGCAATTCTTGACTGCATGTGTGCTTGCTTTTTATGATTTTGTCAGGCATGCATTATGCGTATACTGACTTGACTTTATAACTTTATTGCATGCTTTTTTATCATTTCAATCTCATTATCTACTTTTGAGATGTTGCTTCGTGCAAATTAAAGTTGATAAAAGGTTACTGGCACAAGATTCTAACTTTCCCACATTTCGTTGTTACTACAGGAAACCCCACTTTTAAAGAAGAAGAAAAATCTTCAATTTTTTGAATTACCATCTACGTTACAATATACTAATATTATAATTAAGAATTATTAAGAGTAATACAATTATAACATGATTTGGGAGTTCAGAAAAAAATATATGATAAGTGAAATTGATCTCATGTTTACTAATAAATATTCTTAAGGAGGATGTCCATTCTATTAAAATTTATAATTTTTTACTTATGTAATGAACGTAAGAGATGTTGTCACCGAATAAATATTTATTTTTTTTATTAGAGTAAGATAACGTTAAGGGTGTACAATCAAGCATGGCCAAACCGAATTTTTTGCTTTGTCTTTATGTAGAGCGTAGACATTGTATTTCCTTTGCTTGATTCCTCTTGTGGATTCCATAGAAGACTTAATCGTGTAGATGTGTAAAGGAACCGACTTAAACAATATTCTGTGTATATTAAAAAGGAAAAAGAGGAAGACAAAAAAAAAAAAAAAAGTCCTTGTATATATGATGAATTCATCAACCATGATTAAGCACAAGACTTAAATTTTGATCAGGCGTATTTTCAATACATACAAATGTTTAGATTCCGTCCAATCAACTCTGTTAAAGGGAGGTTTAATTAATCTCCTATCGGATTTGACCAAATTATATAAGTAGAATAAGAAAATCAATTGAAACCCTATCTCGTAGAGGTTTATTTAATTTTTAATAAATCTTATTAGACATCTCTAATTTATATTTAATTTGGAGATTCTAATTTTTTTTTTTAATTTCTTGTGACTCCGAGATCATTGACTAATTTTATAGAACACTCATCAAGATCTTCAGAATCATAGGAAAGATGTCTTATGAATTTAAAAATCTAATAAAAAATGTAAAGTTTTTAAATAAAATATTAAGAAATTCCACAGCAATTAGTTGAGGTCCCTGCATTGTTATTTATTGTTATTATTTTTTTTTTTTAGTTTCTACCGAGACTCTAACTAATATACACAATGAGTGATGATACAGCCACATATTATTATACACACTTATCTTGTATAAACTGATATGACATTATTTAATTGACTGAATGAAAATATAAAATTATAAAAATAAATCACGTGGACCAAGAGATATTTAATTCGACCAATTTTATCATAGCATATCAATTTATATAAAATAATTTTATACAAAAATTTATAATTATATCATTACTCACATACATATATCCTATTCTATTTTTTAAGCGAAGGACCTGGAACAAAACTAGAATAATATATTATGGGAAAACGTTTTAATTGAAATTTGATATACAGAGTCCAAAAGGTAAGTAGCCAGGCGAGAGTGGCCGAGGCTGAGGCCTGAAGCCATGGCCCACACGACACGGACCTTCTTGATTGGAACCCTCAACAACTTTTTGTTAAATTCGTTAAAAAGCCCTGGCCGGTGCCCCCCTTTGATTTTTTTTTTTTAATTTTTTTGAACGTTTTCCTGAGAAAAATTTCCCATGCTTTTGCATAAAATTGGCCTTTTTTTTTCAAAAGCAGAGACAACTAATGTTTATCCAACCATTTACTTTTTCTTTCTTTCCCTTTCCCTTTCCCTGTAATGTATGCGCGAGTGGCACTGAGAGTCCTGCGTTTGTTTTCACATTCATTGCTATTGCTATTGCTATTCCTATTGCTACCTAACTCATTGCCGCCACAACCCCCCCTTTTCTTTTGTCAATTTTCATTCTATTTGGTTAGTTTTGATTAGTTATTATTACCTTCCTGTGACATTCATTTAATCGACCAATTTACCAAATTTTATTGGATAAAAATATGTAAAAGCAAAAGACAGTCGTAGGGCAAGCAAGTGTACATGAAAATGGATTTAATATCGGTCGCATTTATGAGCGCTTGGGAGGAAAGTAAAGAGGGAGGAGCCCCACAAGAAGGCTTACCAAACAACCTAACGGAAAAGTAAAATTGTGGACAACAATTACAAGAATTGGGAAAAAAGTTGCTCAAAAATCAACATAAAGAAGAAACAAAGCCCCATAATAATTCCCCCACCCACCCATCTATCCATCCAACCACAATCCATCTCCCTCATTAAACAATAGAATAAAAATGGAATTGTGGGTCTCACTTGTTTACCTATACCCCCTTAAAAAAGAAAAAGATTGTCTTTGAAGGAACGAGTACTCAAATGCATCCAACTTTTTCTCCTAACTTCAAAAAGTAGAGGATGACAGGCATG
Source organism: Atalantia buxifolia (assembly GCA_030444775.1). Classification (NCBI taxonomy): domain Eukaryota; kingdom Viridiplantae; phylum Streptophyta; class Magnoliopsida; order Sapindales; family Rutaceae; genus Atalantia; species Atalantia buxifolia. Next base: position 20,064,130 of record CM059834.1, on the reverse strand, counting down.
TCAAGTTTTATTTTATATAACTACTATATATTATTTAATATAAGGGTGTGATGAGACCTGTTAGATTAGCATTCTTAGTATATACCAATGTATTAATCAACTTGAATATATATATATATATTTACAATTATTGTTTATTGGGGGATCATTTGGGGAATTAAAATATTGTATGTAATGGATATCTTTAATTAAAATATAATGAAAATGGAATAAGGAATTGCATGGAATGGATTGGGACAAGTAGATGACAAATCAGAACATGCCTTTTTTGATTGCTCATCTTTTTGTTGCTATGTAGGCTTTTTAGACCACCACGCTTACCTGTTCCCTCTCCCCCACATTTGAATTATTAAATTCCAATTCAACTTTTCTCTCATCACAATAATTAAGTGGGGCAAATGTAACATGGGCACCGCCATATATTTTCTATCTAACAACCTTTTTATCCTAATCTTGATTGATTTCTTCCATTGTTCCACACTTGACCATCAAAGCAGTGAAAACTGAAAAAAAAAAAAAAGAATTTGCATGATACAGACACCTAGTTTTGCCGCAAACTTTGAACATTAGCAAGGTTAACCAAAGCATGGTTTCATTTTGAGCTCAGCAAATTTATTTCGGAACTCGGGTTTTGTCATATGTTGTCAAATTGTATTTGATTTGCTGGTGTAAATTGCAGTGCTCATATGACTTAATATTTTATTGGGGTCGAAAAGGAAAAGGTATGACTTATGAGGATAATGCTATATGATATATTAAAATAACAAGACAAGGCAACAAGCAGAGATCTCAAAATACCAGAACCATAAAAAGAGAATTTTATAATAAAATGGTTGGGTAAGGCTTTCTAGGAAAGAGGACAAAGACTATAATTCAAGAGATAACATCGCAATTCAATTTCAACAATCAATCTCTCCCCAGCCACACATTAATAATCTTTACTAAAATCATGTTCATTAATAAAATAAATTGGTGAAGAATAAATTTTGGCAATTGAAAGAGGGGAAATATGCTTATACAAGTGCGAACAAAATGTAAGAAAGATGAACATATATTGCCGTAATGGGTCCATTTTTAACCATTTGGATCTTGGCCTTTTTCCAACTGTATCGGTGTGGTCTGACTAATTATTCTAAATAGCCCCAATAATCACATTTCTGTTCACATAGGTTTAGTGGCTACTTAGATAATCCAAGAAGTTTATTAAGTAGCACCCTTGGATCAATTAGGCGTTGGACTCAGGGCTTTCATGAGTTGGCCCATTCTCGAAATGCTTGCGCTCGCTATCCTTTTCATATCACACAGAATTTTATTTTATTTTTATCAAAAACATTTTAAAAATATTTTGCCTTATTTTTATACTTCTAATATCATAAAATACATTAAAAAAGAAAAAAAAAAACCCACGATTGAGCAGTATTATTGGTGGCGAGCATCACTGTTATATAAATATAACGATACACAATTAAACTAATCACATCTATGAAATAATTTTTTAATTAGAAATTTCTGATTATATTAAAATTGAATACGAACTAAAAGATTCTATTAAAAAAAAACCTAAAAGACAAAAAATTCTAATATAATGTATTCTATTTTAAAGTATATTAAAGTATATGATTTTCTGTTTTTCCTTTTTTTTTTTAATTTTACCCATAGACAATAATTTTTGATTGAAAACTCACTCCACTCCTATGTGTATGGTATGATAGGTTACAATAATACTCATTCAAATATTAAATTATCATTGTATTTATAGTCTATCAGTAAGCCGATACTTTTAATATTATTGAGAATACTCATTTGAATTTTTACGAGACTCTCTCTTTGAGACAAAACATAAAATATAAATAATTTGACATAAAATATAAGTAGTTTGTTCAGGACTATGAATGTCTATATCTATTTCTTTTCTTTTTTTTTAAGCAATATATATGTATATTGCTATAATTAAACAGAAAGAATATCAGGCTACAAATTTACAAACTCAATGGGTAAAGTTGCCACTAATACATATAAAATTAGGATAAAACTATAGTAACACAGTTGTACGGTACCACAATTAAATTCAATCATTAAATTTAATTTTAATAATAATTATTAATTAGATCTAATGACTGTATCCAACTATGGTACCGTGCAACTGTAGTACCACAGCAGCTGAATCCATAAAATTATCTGTTGAAATATTTACCAGATGCGTTAACCTCCACTTCTTAAGATTCGAACCAAAATGAACAAGCCCGAGTTGAGTTGAACAGATAAGACTTGATAGTAAAAATGGTGATAAGTGTCAGAGAAATTTCATCTTCTTGGCCTCTCTGCTTCAATCCTTCTACTTCCAGGATAAAGACATCTCCCAGACTCAGAAACTCAATATGCCGAGCCAGTTTTTCTGTTCAAAGAAAAGCCGCCAACGCCATCTCTACCAGCACCTCCAAATTTAACAGGTATCACGTTTGTTAAATGCCCTTTTGAGTTTTCCTTTTAATATGGTTATCAAAATTTCCTTTTTTTTTTTTTTTTTTGTATATCTGATATGTGTGCCTCGTTGTGTTTGCCATGTGAAAAAATACACTTCCTTTGATATACAAGTGAAAGAACTGGAATTGGAGTTCAGTATCTAAGTAGATTGTTGCGTGAATTTCAATATTGTCGAGTTCGACTGAAGGAAACCTTACTTGTTGGTTTAGTTAGTGATAGGGAACTGAAACTTGGGATGCTGAGCAATTTGTGGAACAAAATCAGCTTGTCCTTACAACAAAAGTATGTGCCAGTTAGATTGTACGTGCTTTCTAGGTTTGTGAAATAGAAGGGCTGAAGTGCGGAGGAGAGAAACTGAGTGAGAAGATGGGGAGATTCTGAAATCATATAGGATCATGCAAGTAGTTGGAATGAATGCAAACTAACTATTTATGTTTTTTCTTTGGAGGCTATCCTGAGTTGTGCTAATTTTCCACATTATTTGGGCTTGTTTCGGAGTATTTATCTGTTTGCCAACATAATGTTTTGCGATGTCCATTTGAATTGAGACATCTAGGAAATCACACATTGCATGTCTACTAAAATCTATAGTGCTATAATTTGTGCTGCGTTGTTCAAGATCAGATAAACACTTTTCTTATGAACATTAAGTTTTGGCGCTTTGCATCTGGCAATATTTATCCCCCGTGTTGATTCAAATTCCTTCTCAGTTGTGAGGGCTCAGTTTTTGATCCCTTGGGTATCAATCCAGATGTATGTCCTCATCTAAATAGCACTTGGGAAAGTTTTCTAAGCTTGTTATCACCAACATTTGAGAGCACATCTGGAACCAAAAGGGAAAAATCTTCTTCAGCTCGAGGAGTGGCAGGTGTTCTGTCTTTGCTTTTAAATGTTTTTTTTTTCCCTTAAAACCATTCTATAAGCAACTGATAGTAAGAGGTCTAGGCAATTGACAAGAATTTTTTCAACTTTGGCAGCTGCAATGGAGGACAGTTCAATTGATTTTGGGGACTTCTTTAAAGGCCCATTACCCGGAAAATTTCTCAAGCTTTTGGGGTACTTGGCCCTATCACGACTTGGAATATATATACCTCTCGGTGGGGTTAATCGAGAAGCTTTTGTAGGAAATTTGGATCAGAACAGTTTATTGAGCACGTTGGATTCATTTTCTGGGGGAGGCATTGGTAGACTTGGAATATGCTCTCTTGGTATTGTTCCCTTTATAAATGCACAGATCGTGTTTCAACTTCTTGCCCAAATTAATCCCAAGTTGCAAGATCTTCAGAAAAGAGAAGGTGAAGCGGGAAGGAAGAAAGTGCTTCAGTACACCCGATATGCTTCGGTTGGTTTCGCAATAGTACAGGTAGGGAACTAGATTTGCTGCTTAGTAAAAGGTTATCTACTTTAATCAAGAAGCTTACAGTGTCTATTTAATCAAATTAGGTTCTATGATTCTTGGCACAAACATACATACCTAATCATCATTTTCTATGGCTTTTGCTGGGTGGTCTATTTAGTTACTGATGTTTGTCTTTCTATAGAACTGAATGGCACTGTTTTTTGATTTAGAGTGGATTCACACTACATGATATGCAGGGAGTGTTTCTTTCAATCACATATAGAGAATAAAAGTTGTGTACATGAAGGTTGACTTTGTGCAAGCTCCTTTTCAACTGTCAAATACTGGGCTATAGTGCATTGCTATAGTGCTGTACACTTCATATAACATGGGAGGATGTTAGACTGTGGACTGCCTATCCTACAACTTCTGGAAATTACAACAAATGGTTTCCAAATAAGCCGTTGAGCTTGGCAAATAATAAATGTTTATTTGTGATGGCAGGCTATTGGTCAAGTCCTTTATCTTCGTCCCTATGTCAATGACTTCAGTACGGAATGGGTTCTGACATCTGTTACTTTATTGACACTTGGCTCTGTATTCACTACATACATTGGGGAAAGGATCTCTGATCTAAAACTTGGAAATGGCACGTCTCTTTTGATATTCACGAGCATTATCTCCTACCTGCCAGCATCATTTGGTAGGACTGTCGCTGAGGCATTCCAGGATGGTAACTACATTGGGCTAGCCACCATTATTATTTCATTCATCCTATTAGTCCTCGGCATTGTATATGTCCAGGTAAATGCTTATTGTTAGGTATGATATAATACTTGAATTAGTTGAAACAACAAGATTTTAACAATCATCTCAACGAAGGGTTTCAGGAAGCAGAGAGAAAAATTCCACTCAACTATGCCTCAAGATACACTAGCAGAAGCGGAGGGCTCCAAAGATCTGCTTACCTACCCTTTAAGGTTTGTATTCCAGGTTTTATATTTGCTTCTGCTCTTCTAAAGTTTTAATATTCTGAGTAACATCCTTAAATATTAAAATCACAGAATGCTCAAGGTAAAATAATTGGGATTGCTTGTCAGGTTATTCACCTGCGAACCCTGGTCCTTTAGAATGTTACATGACTTAGATAAGGGATTCCTGAACACCAAAATTAATTATCTTGATCTGAAACTTGAGTCCCAAAAATGTGGAAGGAATAACAGCTATTTGTTTTTTCGGTTCTCTTTTACAAGGACTAGGGCCCGAATATGTTGTCTGTGATTATCCACAAAGTAAAAAGAGGATAAAGCTTTGGAGATGATGTTACTGTCATCTCTATCTCTTGCTTGCAATGCATGTGTGAGCACTCTCATGCAGATACATGATTTAACAGCATGCTTTTTTGTGCATGGGTTAAGTGACATTGCAGGTCTAAGAGTAGAAAATGCAAGTGCTACCACTTTCTTGGCCCATCTCAAATGATGTTACCCACAATGCTAGCTACATTATAACTACAAAAGCACCTCTATATTATATTATACCTATATTCTCTAGTACTATTAACCTGGATCTCTCTCTCTCATTATGAATTATCAGCCAAGATATGAGACTGATTGCTCTAATAGTTTTGTTTTATACACCCAAGGGATTATATGTGGTTTGAAGTATACTATTTAGTTGGATAGTTTATTGTTTCTTATATGATTGTTTTAATTAAACAGGTGAATAGTTCTGGAGTGATGCCAATCATATTTTCCACATCATCACTGGCTCTTCCCGGTACTTTAGCACGATTCACTGGTATAGCTGCACTCAAGAAGGCTGCAGTGGCTTTGAATCCAGGGGGTAAGAGTTATAATTATTGAATGGTGAAAGTTATTGAGAAATATGTATAATATATAATATAACACCCCCACCACCCTCCCTCCCGAGCTCAACAAAACAAAAAACCCCCTCTTCCCCAAACCTGCCACCAACCCTCCTCAAAACATTGATGTGAGATGGATTTTATTTAGGCCTATGTTTTCTGTGATAAAGATGAGTCCTGTGATAACACTGCACGATGGAGGATGGCGATACTATCCTGTCAATCGACTTGAAGAGTTAAATCAAGTGAAATAACTGAGCATGCTGTCATTTACAATAGGTGGTTTCCCTTTCATAAATGTAAGATGGTCCAAACCTAAGAGGATAATATTTTTGTAGGTTCGTTCTACCTTCCGACCAATATCCTCTTGATAGCTTTCTTCAACTACTACTACACTTTCCTGCAATTGGATCCTGATGATGTCAGTGAACAGTTGAAGCGCCAAGGTGCTTCAATTCCACTAGTCCGACCGGGGAAAAGTACGGCTGCATTTCTTAAGACAGTAAGTTTCTTATTAAAATGAAATTTATCTACTGATGCTTTTTAAAATTTTAGGGTTGAGTCAGCATTTTACATGGTTCTAAAAATAATTCTTCTATTACTCGAGATTTATTTCACTAAAAAGAGATCCGACTCACTTACATGTTTTTCATTTAAACTATAGGTGCTTAGTCGGATATCTGTGCTGGGTTCAGTGTTTTTAGCAATTCTAGCCGCTGGTCCTGCTGTGATTGAGCAAACCACACACTTGACGGCATTCAGAGGGTTCGCGGGCACTTCTGTTCTCATTCTTGTTGGTTGTGCGACAGACACTGCTAGAAAAGTTCAAGCAGAGATAATATCCCAAAAGTATAAGAACATAGAGTTTTATGACATCGACAGCTATGGCTCGTGAAAGGGAGGGCAGATTGAAGGCCAGATAAAGGGTGAAAGAACCATGTCACAACAATATTTCTCCGGATGATAGTTTCTCAGATAGATGTTGCCGTAATACTTTGTTTACCATGTACTTTGATTTACAACCTTTCCCAATTAGCCATTTCGATGATACATTTAGGCTCTAAGTTGTACATAATGTTGTCCCACAATTATTCTTTCAAAAGAAGAGAAGGTAATTTGAAAATCCATCACCATTTTTTTTTTCTACACATTCATTCTCAGTATCTTTTACGCAGATAATTTGCTGCTTCACACCTATAATATGTAATGCACATGATGCTTCTGAATATCATAAATCAAGATTCTTTTACCAGGAGGCAGGGAAGCTCTTTTATCACCGAGACTTTCATGTACCCAGATGTTGACAATAGTCATTAATCCAGCAGCAAACTAAAAGGAATGTCAACACAATTTGTCTGCCACATTAACTGAAACGAAAAAACTTATGAAATATTTTATTAAAATAAATAAAATCCTACAAGTTCATTTTATGATTATGCGTACATTTAAACTTCAAACATTATAGCTGCCATAGCAGTTTGCAGCCCATTATCCACCTCCATTTGAGCTTCAAACATAAACTTTATGTAAGGTTTGACTTGCAGCGGCATATACTAGAAAAATTTAAAAGCTTTTTTGCAGTTGAGGCTTTCAGCCTTTTACGCTGGTCGTTTGTTTCTAATATGCGAAGACAGCTTGTCCTCTTCGGGTTTAAAATGAAAATGAGCTGTCGTTCCTAAGCTCTCTATAGACGATTTGTCGTCAAAGTTTGTTTAATTAGATGTTTTGTCGTCCTTGCGTAAAGGAAGCAGATGTACTGTCATTTCGAAGCTCATCTGTAGATGCTTTTGGCCAGCAAAAGCACAATTAGATCCAATTTTTTAGTTTATTTACGATAAAAGGACAAAGTATGTATGAAAACAACAATTATTTAACCCAAGGTTCGAGTGGTAGGAGAAACAGAGTGAGAAATTTTTTTTGTTTTCGTAGCTTCATTTTTTTTTCTTTTTTTAAATCTTTCTATGGTGATTGACATTGGAGTGCCGGTTGTTTTCTGCAGATTTCTTATTTTTTTTATTGAAATCTTAAAAAAAAAAAAAAAAAAGCTTTCAAAAAGTTTGCACTGCAGTCCGCCTTGTCTGTAAAATTTTTTTATTGATATCAACCCGTATGAAGTTGTGTAGGAGAAACAAATTGATGTTAAAAAAGTAAACCAAAAGATACAAGCTAATGCACACTGAGCACATTTGAAGGCTAGTAATTCAGAACACATTGTAATTAGCTTAGGCTTACCCCTGATGAAATCGCCATGTTAAATGTACCATTACAAGTAAATATACAGGTAACACAGGATACAAAAATAATAAGATATGGTAGATACCACTATGTTACTCTTCAAACCCCTTCCCAGTCTTAATCAACCAAGAAAACCATTTTTTGTTTCTGGACCAAACAAGATTCTGGTTTTTAGGCAAATGCAGCATTCCAGAACCCACCTCCGTTAAAAAAAAAAAAAAAGAGGGAGAAAGAGAGAGAGAGAGAAATCTGTAGTTGTGATATGCTCTAGACTAATGCACATAAGTTAGGTAGCTAATCCTGAACTAATCATCTTCAGGATCAGCTGAGAAGTCAGGCTCTTCAGGCTTTCGTAATTTTGGCATATCAACATCTTTGAGTTTCTGTGCTCCTCTCCTTGTATTTGCAGCAAACCTTGAAGCTAGAATTGTAACCCCAAGGTTCAGCTTTGCCTGAGAAGGATTTGAACTAGCAGAAAAACGTTCCACTTCCTCTTGCATAGTCTCATCGGTCTCCCTCTCATCTGAAGCAAAGGATTCCGCCCTTGTGTATGCATTTCCCCTCTTCTTCTTTTTGTACCGGCGCCAAGCAGCCTGTATGAAGCAAGCTGCCCATGTTCTCCAATGGTGGGAGTAGAACCGGAATGTATGCTGCAGCTTCTTGCTATGGAGGCGTCTAAATTGGTTAGCCACAAACTTGAGATCTTCAGCTCGCAGAGCAAAAGCTTCAACTTCTACCAGAGCTCTAACTGTTCGAGTTGAAGAAGGCAAGTTGAGGGTGGATTTTGGAAGCAACGCCCATGTAAGGAGCTCCTCCCCACAAAAGTCTCCCGGTCTCAATGTAATTGAGTTGAAGAAACCAGTCCGACCTCCATTAGTTGTAGAGCTCTCCAATCTACCTCTGATGATAAACAGCATCTCTGTCACAGGGTCACCCTCACGAACAATGTAGTTGCCTTCAGTGCTTAAGGAGGATACAAGACGCTCACAAATTGCATCAAGCAGCTGATCATCCATCTGTGAGAAGAATGGGACCTGCAAAAAAGAAAAGCAAGTTAAGTTGATTTAAGTACTAAATCAGAAAAAATGATGGCTGTTTTCAGCTCTCTAACATAAAACTTCATAGAAAACATACACGTCGAACAAGATCCAAGCATAGGTGGCGTTGAATATCATGACGGAGATCAGCTGGTAAACCTCGAAGAATGGCTTCTTCATCAACTCCTCGGGTCGCAACCCACTTATACTGAACAAAACGTCGAACCCGGTGTTTCAAATCTTCAGGAAGTTGGCGATGCCTCATCCACTCCTCAGTGTCTCTTCGCTTAAGTCTCCATTCCTCGAGTCTCAAAGTTATAGATTGCAGGTATGTCTACATCATGAAAACAATTTTTAAACCACCACATGGTATAGGAAAAGTACATTGGCAAACATGTTACACAAAAACAGGACAATCTACCATTTTTCCACACCTTTCAATTCAAATATTAACTGAACACTGAAAAACAATGCTGGAGCTGTTAAAAAAAATGGAAAATAGATGTAACAAAAAATTTGTGTCAATTGCCAAACTACAGAAAAGTGGAAAAGATTCTATTGTTGTTTCTAAAGTATACTAATTTTGTAGTGGTGCATTAAAAATATAATAATGAATAGAAGTAAAGAATGAAGAAGATGCATAAGAATGCTGGTAATAAAAAGCTTGTAACCATCATTGTCACCCATACAAGGTAAGTTCGAAAGGAAAGTAAGTTTGAAAGGAGAAAGTCGAGGATTCCAATGTTTTCTATGTACCTGCATATTCCCTATCAAATGAGAAAAGAGAACAAGACCCAAGATGGCAATGAGTATAGCAAATGATGTCTCCCCAATGAATGTGCTGGTTGACAAATTCTGTCCATATGAACTGAGATAATAAATGGGAAAAAGGACATGGATCAACATTTGTAAACAAAATAACACAATTAAATGGCATCCACAACATTCAAAATAAAAAATATACATTGCAATACAATATCAAGTCCACTTCAAGACAGGTTGCCAAACATTTTAATTTTGAGAATAATCTGAAAACCATACATTCATCATCTATTTCCATACAACTTCAACCCAAATTGAAAGTACATATTATTAACCCTAATCTAATATTTTTCTCAGTTTCAAAAGAATAAAACTTAAAATTAAAAAAAAAATAGTTTTCACCAAAACAAGTGAATGGAATGAAGAAACCTAGAAATTTCTAGAATTAATAAGGTAAACTTGCAATTTTCTAGCAAATATATAGATTTTCAATCATGTGGATGATCCTTCAATGGGAATCACACATTTATATGTCATTTGATTGTATTTTCGTCATTTCTACAGTGGGTGTAATCTGTTCATTGTTCTAGTATCTGATGTGCGATATATAACATACATTTCTATGAAGCTAGAACTTAGTAGTACATACTTCAGCCCATTCACATAAATCAGTTTCATTATTCCAGCCAAAGAACTGCCCCATAAAGTTAAAAAAGTACAAAAAAAAAAGGAATATAATGAAAACAATTGTTGTTTTTGATGCTTAGGAAGAATGAAGTCATACCTAAGCTGCTGCAGACCCCACCATAAACAGTAGAAATACTTCTCAATAAAGGCCGAGGAAACAACATTTTTTTCAACTGCATTCTGAAATATACCATAATTGAAAGTGATATCCTTTTTTGGATCACAGCCGTTGAACACATTTGTTCTATTTGCCCACATCTTGCGAACTTCATGGTTGAAAGCATCACAATCCAAATTGCATCTGGTAGTGTTAAACTCCTTGCACACTTTTTTCAAACATGATGTATACCTGTCAACTGACAGCAAATACCATGCTGCCCCCACAACCTGAATAAAAGAGAGCGACATCTTGTGAACTCTACAAAAGAAATAAAATGACTAGAAACTTAAAATCTCTACGAAAGAAATAAAATGACTAGAAACTTAAAATAAGGATGTTAAAGGAGAAAACTAATGAATTGCATAAAACAACAGAACAATACGCATAAACGTTAAAGTAATAAGGTCACATACATGGCTAGCCAACATGTACAATAACAGATTATAAGCAGCCCCTGCCCAGGCAGTCTTTGTGACCACACCTGTTGCCTTAATGATTTCGGAACTTAACGGAAAAATCAAATATAATCTGGGAACATACTGAAGCAGAACTATCAATGCAAGGGTATTGTTGTTGTGATTAGTTCGAGGGATTCTTGTCGCCGGTATGATAAACCAGATTACAATCTGCATTAAAGTAAATTCAGTTAATTGAGCTTCACCTTTGTCAGCTGGAGAAAGTCTAAATCAGAACACATAGAAATAATACAATCAATGAAATTAACAGATCATGTAGACAAGGAGCAAAACTGCATGTTATGCTCAGGTTTTCAAGTTTAGGATTTTATCACATGAAAATAATAGCCCTAATCCATAGTACTTCTATGGATAGAGACGAGGCAGAAGGTTGTTCACTGCCATATAGGAATTGGACAGGTGGACAATTAATAGCTTGAGTTGTCAATTTATAACTTTCTAAGTACTGAAGTGGTTTGACTGGTGGGGACCCAACAATTAAAACATTTATGAAAGGGCGGAAGAATTGGATGGCACAGAAGGGCACTGTGAGCCCAACCATGTTATATAAGACTAACTCATCTTGCAACAAATTAAGGGAAAGACAGTTAACCAAATCAAATGCAGACATAAAAGGTTACTGCTCTGTAATCATTTTGCCCTTGAATCTTTAAAACTGACTTAACACCACAAAGTAGAACGTGGCTCACCAATTTGTAAACTTTATCGAAAAAGGAGATCCCTCACCCTAATGACAATTGAAAAAGCCAGATCCTACAACAGAGCAAAGCAACTACAAAGGAACCAATAACATATCTGCAAACTAAGAGTAGAAAGAAAAAGAGGCCATGCCATGCCAACACTAAATGTTCATTGTAAATCATCTTCGCATTACAAGTACCATCTATTTCACTTTATTCAACAAAAAAAAAAAAAGAACATATACTACAATACCAGCTAAAAGAAACTAATTATAATGTGTAGAAACAGGAAAGCCAAAGATTGATATGTCAGAATAAGTTACCTGAGGCAGAGGCAGAGTTGCAATGAGATCAATGAAGAAGTCAGATCTAAGATATCTCCGCGCAATCTTTTTCGGATCCATGACAAGTTCACCCCTTCCAAATACCCGAGAGCTTGGTGCAACATAAGCAGTTCTAAATTTTATGATCATGTGCAGCAAATAAAAAAGATCTGCTATGGTCCGGAACAAGGTCACAACAATCCGTAACTTCATGTCAGTCTTCACACATAAAGTATCCCCATCCCCTCCAACGGAAGGCAAGTAAAAGTACAATGGATCAACAAAAAGTGCCACCAAGCATGCAACAATGAAAACCCAGTTCCACTGCAAAACAATATCACTGCCTGGGTCGAGTATTTTTTTGTACCACGTCATGTTTTCCTCTTGAAACACCTTCGACCTTCCAATTTTGCATGCCTCCTGGACCTGACCCCTGCTTCTTACCACTCCATTTAGCACTGAAGGTAATGGAATCTTGCGCGCAGAAGATGACTTCTCAAGGTGTATTGGGTCATTCTTTCCCCACAAAGTTTCTCTATGCTGTTTGCCGTCAGAATAAAACCTACAAAAGTTTTCCCACAGTTTTAAGGAGAAGATTTTCAACCTACAAAATATTTGATTCACAATGTTTACATCTAGAAAACGCATCCGTTTGACAAGAAGGTCCATGTCACTTTTGCCCTCAAGTACAACCCGAAAACAAATAAAGAATTTTTATGCTTCTGAAATGTTTTGATTACAGAGCTTCATAGTTGACCAAAATTCTAGCTATCACATAGCAACAAATCTAAACTCGAAAGATTTAACAGATTAATTCGAATTAGTCTAGTTACTCTAATTCCAATCTCTTTCAACATTTTCCCGCACTTTCTCATCAGCCAAATGCAGCATATGAAAAACAAAATCCCGGAAAATTTAGAAATCAATATTTCCTAGCAAAAACAAAAAGAACCCAGATAAGAGATATACATATATATACAACAAGGTTACCTGACAAGCTTTTCCTTCTTGAACTCCATCAAGAACAATTAATAAAGAATGTAAAGAAAAATATTAACTCTGATCTCTTAAAACCCTACGGTACCCCCATCCCCAAAATGGTGTTGCCCTTCTTCATTTTTTTTCTTTTTTTTGGTTTCGTTTTCCCTTCTCTCCCTAAAATCTGAGCTTTTTCGTGAGCTAATTTGAAGTATTGATTTAATGTGTTTTGCTTTTACGCTAGTGTTTTTACTTTCGTTTTAGTTCCGTTTTTATTTTTTGTGTTGACGCTTACACAGCACAAGTCAACGTAAGGTTAAACAGTTGAAATGCATGACTCCACAGACAGCACCAACTAAAAACTACGTGGACAATAATTCTCCATTTTGCACTGCGCATGTTAAGGATGCTGTATTGAATTGATGATGCTGGATTATCAACTTTTTATTATTAAATTATTGAAATAAAGAAAGGGTTAAAAATACAATTTAAATAGAAAAAGGTTTCATTTGTATGTTGTGATGGGAATTGAAAGATAGAGATAGTTGGAGGACGGCAATTCTTCATATCATAGTTTTGATTTGATTTGATTTAGATGGGACTAAAAAAGAAATATTATTTGCAAGTATTGTCTAATAAAAATTATTCAGAATTAATCACTTGTATTATAATTGTAATAATAAGAGCTAAATTTGAAGCACATAAACCTCATTGTATGGTTTTATCTTTTGAAGTATGGTATAAGTTGATTGTAAACTTAAGTTGATGTGCACTTACCTACCCAACCGATATGGTTCATTTTCGTTAAGAAAAAAAAAATTGAGGGGTAAATTAAAAGTAAACTTGTAAGTGTTTTTATGAAGAAATTTATATAAATAACCATAAAATTTTATACTTTTTTTATTTTAACCCCACAAACTAATTTCTATCAATATTAACAAAAAAAAAATCAGACCAAAATGCTCCTCTCACATCTCTCCCCCAACAATCTCTCTTTCACGTAATCTCTCCCAAAGCCAAGAAACACCCATAATCGGCGGCAACTTCAGCCCTCGTCGGCGGCGGCTCCACCCATCATCGGCACTAGATCAATCTTGTACAGCCTTCAACAAAACCTAGGTTAGTCATTTTATTTATATTTCATTCAGTTAAAATGAAATTTTAGAATAATAGTGGTTGTAGTTTGAGAATAATGGTGGTGGTGGTGGTGGTGGCGGCGGCGGTGGTGCTTGTAGTTTGGGAGTGTGTTATTGTGTTACTGGGAGTGTGTTATTGTGAGGGAAATGCTACCCAGCAATAGCGGCAGCGCGCGTTGTCGTACCAAATTACAGTGGTGTTTTTTTTTCCGTGAAGTCAATTTTTTTTTTGGTTGTAAATGCAATGTAATAATGTTACAAATATTACAGATACGTGGCGAAATCAGAACTATCGAAAAACAAACTAGGCAGGATATATTTTGCTTATGCTGATCACTTTCCGGGTCGAATTTCTAACATGTGTAACTTATCTTCAGTTGTAAAAGCCATCGAGGGAAAATTAACAAAGCGGCAGTTACATCTGTTCAAGAAGGATATATTTGGGCATTTCTTGGAGTGCCGAAACTTTCCATTTAGTGGTGTACTTTTGCACATTTGTTTGCTTAGACAAGTGGCTCATGAAGAAGATAGCTGGGAGGATCAGTTATTGTTTCAAATTGGTGAGCATTTGATATGCTTGCCAATTGCAGAATGGTGCATGGTTACTAGACTTTCCTATGGTGTAGATACCGCACTAAGAAATCAAAAAATGGTGCATAGGCTACTGAATACGTATTTTGATGGTTTGCATCACAACATCAATCTTAAGCAATTCGATGCATTATTTAAGAAGTTGAAATTCGAAGCAATGGACGACATTGACGCATTAAAGATTGAACTCATTTATTTTGCGGACAGAGTTCTAAATGAAAGAAAAAACCGTTGTCAAATCAATTTCAAATGGCTTAACGAAGTAGATGATATACAATACTTCCGAAATCGTCCATGGGGTCATTTGTTGTGGGAAACGATATACGAGAATTTTGAGAATGCACTGTACGGAAAGACGAGAAATTTAGGATGACTTGGTTGGAAAACCCAGATCATAAAATTGAAAAGTACAATGTTTATGGCTTTACGTCCGGGGTTCAGGTGCGTTTTTTTTTTGTTTATTGATAAGTTTTGTAATATTAAATATTTTATAATTGTTTTAATAGCTTTTTCACTTTGGTTGTTGCAGGCTTGGATTTACGAAGCGATCAGAGGTTTGCCGTCAACATGGGTCGTGAAAACGAAGAAGAAGATTCCCTGTATCGTGCAATGGAAGCCCATGGCATCTTCGAAAATCAACTTTTCTGAGGTTTATTCGTTCTTCAATGACGAATCTCGTCTTGTAAGTAATATGTATTGATTATTTTTTAACATTACTAAATTCAAGTTCTGTATACTTACTTATAATTTTAGGTTGAATTCATGGCAGGAGGACGTTTTACAAACCGCTGAGCCGAATGCAAAGGAGAGTAGCAAAAAATATTGGCTCACTGTGAAGGATTACATGCCACACATTTCAGACTGGGTTCATGAGGTCGGTATCCTATAAGTACTATTATAGATGACCATCGAAATTTTTGACTTTTCATTTTCTTATTTTAAATGCTACTTTATATAGCACCAACCCTCAATCAACGCTCTGTCGTCTGTTGCAAGGCAATCAGACGAGTATGACGACATACCAAGCCCAACACTAGAGCAGCGTCATGAGACTTCTGAGGATGAAGTGCCTGTAGATGACCACCAGGAGCAAACAGACAACTCTGATGACGCATATGATTCCGAGGTTATAAATAATTTCTTTTCTTCATATATAAATCATTATTTTTTACTGTTATTATAAAGTTTTACTTTATTTTTTTCTTGTAATAGACGTGGACAAAGCAGTTTAATGATTATGTGAGACGACAGTTGGACAAGATTGATCGTAACATTTATGAAATGAAGTCAGACTTGAAAGATTTTAAATAAACCGTAGTGAGATTTATCGATTCAATGTCTAAACATCCAAACAAGGATTCTTTGATTGGACACTTGTATGCGGTGAGCAAATTTAAATTTACCAATTGTGTTCGTTTAGCCTTTAATTTGATAGTTGTTTAATATGTTCACCTTGCTGAATGGACATGCCCTAAATGACTATGAAGTATATACTGATGTGGGCAATGAAAATTTTTCTACTCCCACGTCATTGTATAGTTTCTACGGGGATGTTAGTGGGAAGAGCGTGTAAGTCTTCACTGAGGCGCCTCCGAGAATTAGTAAGTTCGGCCGACAGTACAGACCGTCGTACATTTTTTATAGTCTTTACATGATTCCTCCATTCAGGTGAGGAAATAACGTCTGGCGTTTACCTCCACCGCAAATCATGGCCCATGCAATTAACATGAATACGAGTGTGAATATAAATACACTTAGAGGATTGGAGGATTTTAGTCTGTATGTTGAGTTTGACCGATGGTTCGCTGGCGATATGATAGTGGATCGAAGAGTCCAATACCCGCAGTCGTTCTTTGAAGTAATTTTGGGTTTAACTTCGATGGGATGGCTAGGTGATGAGGTAATTATATTTTCGAATTTCATTGAGTGTTGTGGATTTGTGTATAATTTTTTCCTTTTAAATCGACATGTTTCTATTCCTCTACAGTATATTCACGAGTATTTTCGCTTGATTAGCGAAAAATAACGGCAGTATCTGAATGTTTTAGTTTAACGTTTCACACATACTGACACATTTTTTTAGGTAATGTGTCGAGATAACTTATAATTACCCTTTCTATTTGTTAATGCATAATTGATTCAAGAACACCTAGTACATAGCTTACCAAGAAATGTATAAATTAACAAAACTTCAAGGCCATAATCAAATGTGGATGTGGCTTTTTGTTGTTTGTTTTTAAATTTCATATACAACAAGCATAATTAATTAACAATAATTTTTTATATACAGTTACTCATCCCTGTTAACCTGGACGGCATGCATTTAGTACTAGCTCGAGTAAACTTTCGTAAGAACAAAGTATGGATTTATGACTCATTACTGAAATTTCGTGACGACAAAAATTACAAGTTGAAATTCAAGTCGCTTGAAGTTATCTTCCCTCGATGGTTGGAATATGTTGGCTTCTACAACATCCGACCTGAATTGCGGAATGGCAATCCCTGGAAAGTTGTCCCAATTAAGAGTGTGCCACAACAAGAGCCCGGAACTGGCGATTGCGATATTTTTTATTGATATTTACGATGTATTTAATGTTCGAGCTTAAATTAGAGTTTAACAGTAGTCATAGGGAGTACTTTATAAAGAAGATTGCAGTTGACATATTTAATAACGATATTGCATTGTAAGTCGTTGTAATAATTCGAATGTTGAAACATGGATTTGGTTTCTAATTTGCCCACTTAAGTTTATATAATTTTAATGCTCACATTTTAATATAAAAAAATAAAATAAAATTTCATGACATATAAGTGTACAAACACAAAAAACAACAACTGTTTTAACGAAGGAATCGTCAAAATAATACAACTAACTTCAACTCGACGCAATGAGATTCTTACATCGCTTACGATTATGTCTCGGCTCATTACACCACCCGCATCTAACAGTCCACCGGTTAACGTCTTCGCCAGCCGAAGGTATTCTGAGTTCTTTACAACGACCAGGTGGTGGTGCTTCAACTGGTAGATATACAACTAACTTCAACTCGACGCAATGAGATTCTTACATCGCTTACGATTATGTCTCGGCTCATTACACCACCCGCATCTAACAGTCCACCGGTTAACGTCTTCGCCAGCCGAAGGTATTCTGAGATCTTTACAACGACCAGGTGGTGGTGCTTCAACTGGTAGATATACGTGCATCTCTTGAATTTCATCTAGAACTTCCCAATCATCCACGTCGCCAACCGGCTGTACTGGTTGTACATAGGCCATCGCCAACGATATTGTGGTGTAAAAGTCTGAACAAAGATTAATGAAATCCACTCAGACAGTTAGACATGCCGCAATTGCATGAGCACATACAAGCTGATTAAGCTGAAATACTCTGTATGAGCAAGTTTTCTTTTGCAGGTTAACTAAACATTCCTTAATCTCACCACCTACAACTTGAAATTGATGCGGAGACACCGGTGGAACAATAATTCTTTCAACTATAGTTTTCCTCTCAGTGACTATTTTATCTGCCCATGTTGTTAGCTGAGTACTCATTGATTCAGCCACAATTTTTCTATCATAAAACCATTACTACAATGTTTTCCTAAAGTAATCAACAAGATGAGTAACAGGAAATTTTCATTGTTCTCTCATGAAAGAATTAACACTCTCTACCAGGTTAGGGGTAAGTATGTTGTACCTCCTACCTTCAAACTGAGACATTGCCCAATTATACGTACCCACATTATTTTCTAAGTAATCAGCCGCACCTGAGTGGATCATCCACAACCTTTTAAGTTGTCTTTTAAATTCCTTGTGTCCATGTGCTTTTGCTGCATTAATAAAGGCAGGCTCAAATTCATCCCAAAGAGTTTTGGACATCCTAAACTTTGACTTGATGTTACCTTTCACATGATAAAAACAAACGCCATGAGTTATCTTGTGAAATATTTTCAGAATGGCTCTCCTTATGGCAGTGCATCGATAAGAGATAATTACCAAATCCAGCCTATCGCCAATCACTCAGTGTAACTTCATCATAAACCATTCCCAAGCATCATTGTTTTCTGAATCCATGACCCCAATGGCTAATAGATACAATTGATTGTTACCATCCAAATATGTTGCTACGAACATGCTTCCACGATATAACCCCTTTAGATGAGTACCATCTACAGCAATGACTGGCCGAATGTACTGCATAAAACCCTTGATGGAAGATTCAAGTGCTACAAAGTAGTACAAGAAATTACCATCTCCATCCCGCTCGAGGTGAGTGACTGTATCCTAATTCGCTTTAATCAGTACATGAGAGTATTTAGGGAGCAAATTGTATGACTCTGCAGGATTGCCTCGAACTATTTCAAGACTAACTTCTCTGGCCCGATATGCCTGCTGGTATGTTAACTGAACACCGTATTCCTGCTGTATATATGCTCTTATGTCATTCGGAGTATAAATCCTCTTCTCTTGAATATATTTATCTGAGATAATATGACCAATAACCCGACTCCTTACTTGATGATGACCATCAACCAATACCTCATTATGACAAGTGTGTACATTATCAATTCTCCTCACCACCCAAGGAACATTTTACTTGTGTGAACTTTTAATTGCTTGAATATGCCATTTACATGATTCCGAACAACAGTAAGCCTCGAAACGTGTCATTGTAGACCGTGCAATCTTGAAATCAAACTTATCCCTAAAGGCAACCTTGCGCAGTTGTAATATTAACTCATTCCTCTCAGTAAATAGCTTACCCACGTTGATATCATTTGAGTCACAACTGCTAAGAAAGCTTGGAGCAACCATGTTCGAAGGCAAAATTAGAGCAAGACTTGTGAAGGGGTCAATCCTCCTTCTTGATCGAACCATTAGAGGAATAGATCCATTGTCTCTGTTATTCACAGGAATATCGTCTTCACACTCATCTTCATGCTGAAAGGACGGAATATTGGAAGGACCGGCTCTTCCATCATCACCTGCATTATTGAAATGAGTGCCCCTCATACTATTAGAAGATTCTGCACAAATATTATCCTCTTCTGTCTCATCATGAAAATCATCATTGTCCCGGAAATTATTGTTGTGATACGGAGAATACCGTTGCTCCAACGACGCCGTTAGTGGTAATACCTCTTCTTCAACATCATCTAACGCAATGTCGTTGTCATCAAAGTTGTTTTCATTGTGATACTATATTCATTAGGATTTATTTGTAACACCTCGTATACTCTTGCTAAAAACTAATCAAACAGACAATTTTTCCTAACAAAAAATGCTCTATTTTTATCATTCACATACTCCATACGACCATCTTCTAACGCCTCTTACCAACCATCATAACACAATTCAAGTGCAACTGAATCCATTAAGTCTGAAATTGTAAAAAAAAAAATTATTTGCGCACTATCAAATTAATAAAGAGTCAGTTGCAATAAATCTACTTTTTGGTACGACAGGTGCCTGTCGCACAGTTTTGCAGAGATGATGAATCTGCCTCTTCCTGTCGCATTAAGAGGCAAATTGTCCCACGAAAATTTCTGCGACTTGCAGCAAGCAACCGCATTGAAACTCTCTCGCAAGTTTAGAAAATAACTCATACAACTCAGTGATGCCGATTGGTGTTAGATCCGGATGGATTATGATCGAATTTTACTTTTGCCGTTTGCCATTGGCATTTATCGTTGCTTTTTACCGTCGCCGGTGAGATTCAAGAGTGCAAAGCTGCGTTTGGTTTGATAAAAGGGGTGAAAGAAAGTTACTTTTGATTTGTAAATAAGGATAATTTAGGAAAAAAATTTGTGTTTGGCTAATGTCGGTAGAAAAAAAAATTAGGAGGTTAATTATAAAAATAACAAAACTTTTGTACTTACTTTTCTAAATTTTCCGTTTTTATGATTATTGAATTCAGCAAGACTTCACACTTAATTTAAAAGGAAGAAAAATGGTAGACGAGAGAAATAAAAAAAAAAAAAAAAGACGCAATTGTTTTTTCTAAAAAAAAAATTAATGCACCTGTCACTGTCAGAGCTCAAACATGAATTCTCTGAATTTTGGTTTGACTGTTTTGAGGCTTTTTATTGGGTAGAATTAGGCTTCAATATTCGAGTGTTACAAAAATGGAATGGGCTCGGACCTGAAAACTCGATTAGGCCTTGCTCAAACTGGATCGAGAAGCATATGAAGCTTTAAGGCTAGTTTTCGTATAAAATGCTATAAATTAATTTATTTGATGCCTTCATTGGTTTTGTAGGGAGAATTCACAACTGCTACTAACTATGTACTGCCCAAAAAAATATAATTTATTTGATGCCTTCATTGGTGTAAGTTACGGCATGTGTACAAAATATAAATCAAGAAGGAAAAGAAAAGAAATTTTTGCTGACTATTTTTTCCGCAAATTTAATTTTTCTTTACAAGAGGCTTTCATTTTAATATTGTACGTGTAAACTTCATACAAAATCTTTATTTTTATCGATCCCTTTCATGGGTTTTAATATGAATATTAACTTTATCATCAGTTATGCATGTGTTTTAATATTTTAGTTTTTTTTTCATAATCCACGATCTTGACGTGCATTTTTCGTTGCTTTTGTGTGATATATAAAATTCAATCTCATTTCTGTATATATCTACCTAACTTTCTTGTAATCGATAGTTAAGTTTGATATTCTAACTTGTAATAGTTTAACAATAAATAAAAATAAACTAAAAGTTTACTTTCGATACAATGCATATAAATACGAGCACCTTCTTTTTTTTTTAATATAAATATACTACTAAGTCATATAATTTTATAATGGTTGAACACTGACTTCAATAAACTGGATAAATAGCATATTCTTATAAAAAAAATAAAATGTAGGCATCCACTTACATGATTAGAAATCGTCTGGATAGATAAATATACGCACACCCTTATTGAGTTTAAGGTTGTTCCCATATTTGAGTTACTCACCATGCTCATTTCTATCACTAGACCGAGAGTACACCTAGAAGCTTGTAATTGATTGCTAAACCATACGTCACTTGGATCAAATGTTCATAATTGCAGTCTCTGAGAAGTGGTGCGAGCGCGCGCGCACACACACACACATTGTTTGAATACATTTGTTATAAAATATTGGAAGAAATTAATGAAAGAAGAAAGAACATGTCACCGTCACCATCGCAGATGGTACATCGAATTATTAGGTACAAGCGTGGTTGTTCGAAGAAGAAGCTGGAGTCTTCGGCAGACCGACAACACATCAAATTGTTAAGTGTAAATGTGGCGGACTGAAGAAAAGTACCACCGCACATCAGATTGTTAAACACAAGAGTAGCCATCCGAGAAAGAACATGGGGGATTTTTTCATGAAATTTTTAAGCTTCATAATTGTAATAGTTAAATGATAATAAGAAGAAGAAGAAGAAGAAGTAGTAGTTTGTGTTTAATCCAATATCGTTTTGTACGTATAGATTGTTTGAGTGCAAATAAAACAGAAGAGAAAGCTAATTAAAAAGGAAAGAATTAAAAGAAAATAGATTGTAATGTCTTCAAGAGGGAAGATTAAGAAATGACAATTTTATCACTTGCTCAATTCTTGGCTATGAAATTCGGCGGCTTTGTTGTTCTTCGGGGATGGGCTAATAGCAGCTTGGAGGATGACCCGATGTAAATAAAATTAAAGTTTAAACGAAATCGAGTATCAAAATTCAAAACCAATTTCACAAATCTTTTTGCTTTCCACCAAATTCACGAACTATGTTCTTAATTTATAATTTTTTTGAAATTTATTGGACTTATTTTTTTTTTATTTAATTTTTTTTATAGCTAAGGGCGCATTTAGTAATGCTGTAACTTTTAAAGTAATTGTTGTTAGCTATGCTGTAAAAATAATCAATGAAGAAGAAAATCAAAATTAAATGTGCGATAAAATGTGTAAGTTTTAACGCTAATTATATCTATTTTGTAAATCTTACTGTTTTGAATTACTGAAAGAATACAAATAGCTAAAATGAACCAAATCTTAAATAAAATTTATTTATGCATTTATAAATATGTATCTCTCTCTCTCTCTCTCTCTCTCTCTCTCTCTCTCTCTCTCTCTCTCTCTCTCTCTCTCTCTCTCTCTCTCTCTCTCTCTCTCTCTATATATATATATATATATATATATATATAAAATACAATAAAGCCTCTATAAATTAATAATGTGGGAACGGTACAAAACCTATTAATAATTTATAGAATGTATATACATTTTAATCAATTAAAAATTTATTGAATTGTATTTAATCTAGTTAGTTAAAAATAATTAATCCACTAAATATAAAATAAATAGTAAAAAAATTTAAAATTCTTGCAATTTTAAAATTCTCCCCGGAACTTCTAGAAGCAAAAAAGTAAAATTAGATATGAGATCTAAATGTATTTAAACTTCAAGGAAAAAACTAAGAAACAAGAATCATATTTTATTTAATAAAATATCATGACAATACTATAAGGATATTGTAAATTAATATTTTGCTAGAATTACAAAATTATTGTTATATGATATTTGTTTAAATAAAATATGATTATTAAAATTTTTTTTGGGGTCACTGATTAAATAATATTGGTTGGCCGTTCGGCCCTAAATATTGTTAACGAAAAGTATTGGCGATAGAGCAAATTAATCAACCTGTTATTCAACTGTACTTCAAGTTCTATAAGTTCATAAAAACTAAATAAATTCACAATCCAATATTTATAAAAGAATAGTTCGTCATTTTAAGCATGTCCTTTTTGTCTTTTTCTTTTTTGGATTTCTAGGTGCCATAACAATTATGCAACTTAGATCCGATCTTATCGACAAAGATTTTGGAAATGATGGCCTTCAAATATTGTGTGGTTATTGCTGAGAAGTTTTAGTACACAAAGCAATTGTCATCAATACACGCAACGGGATTCCGTTATCCGAACACTCTTTTTGACCATTATCTTGTTTTCAGAAACCGAGAAACATTGGATGCATCCGTAGAAAAACTATGCAAATACTGAAATTTTGATTCCGCAATTCACATTCAAACCTTTCAAGACAAGTATTAGTGGCCTTCGTTGTTGCTGCATCACGAGTCCGGCTGGTATTTGACTATTTGTCCATAGAGATAATGACAGTTTGACCAATTTATCTTCGATATGCATTAGATGTATTCACAAATAATATTAATTCCAAATAGATGAAGATGAACATGAAGATGAATGAACCAATTTGTAAATTTCTCTAATTGGGTTTTCCAAATGAACCTGTAAAAGTTAAAAAAAAAAAAAAAGAGAAAAAAAAGAAAGTATTTTTCTGTACAAGGATATCTGTATCATTAATTGCCCTAAGCCCTGATTTGACTTTTTCACTATGTTCATTCTAACCTTTTCTTCAAAGTAACAAGTCTTCATGTGATTCCTGATGAGACGCGGACTTAGACTGTACAGATTCTGTAGCAAGGCCTTCAAGCAAGTTTATGACTTCTGCAGTATCATCAAGGTAATATTTAGCCATGCTCGGTTTCTGACCGACTGTACACGCAAATACTTCCGCAATGCCTGGTACCGATGGATCGGCAACAGCTTGCTCAATGCTCTCGAACATATCTTCATCAGAACGGTCATCTCCTATGCACAGCACAAAATCTGGAGACTTTCCCCTACTTTGCATGGTTGAAATCAAGTTCTTGACAACAATGCCTTTGCTTACTCCCTACCCAATTCACCACATTAGAATGAGCATCCAAGCAATATCAATGAGCTATAAAACAAAGGGCATTACACCGTTTCTTCATAACATATCATATAAGTTTATGTAACAACTGTACTAAAAAGAAAGATGTTCACATACCTGTGGCTTGACCTCAACAATGTGTTGACCTCTTTTGACAACAACAGGCTCATTAGCAAGAACATTTTCCAAGTGGTCAAGAAGCTCTTTAGCCTGGCATGAGCCAAAATGAGGGTCGGCGTGCTGGTGGTGCCACACAATTGCAGTTTCTTTATCCTCGATGAAAGAGCCATCGGTTGTCTCAGTATAAAGCTTCATTACAGGTTCTGCAATCTCTTTCCACTCGAAGTCTCTTGTCAATGAGCAAATCTCCCACGCAGAGTTCTTACTCCACCTACAATAAATAATGATAGATTAAAAGCCAAAAACACACACACAACGACGAGCAAGAAAATTTAGTGAATAAACAACAATTTAAAGCATTACCTAGTGAAGTAACCATGTTCGGCTGAAAGACCCAACTTCTCAACCCCAGAAAACCAATTGCCCAAAGAATCCTTTCCTCTGCCACTAACGATGAAAACAACATTTTTGGGATCATTGCATAAATCATTCAAGATTGAAAGAACCTCAGTGCTTGGTCTTTTATCCTCCGAAGTTTGTGGCATCACAGTCCCATCATAATCCAAAAGAATCAATCTGCTATTTGTCTTGTTATAAGCAGAAGCAATATGGTGCATTCCAAGCTTCCGAAATTCAGGCCCCAAAGCTACAATCCTGAATCCCAAACCCAAACCAACTCCCCAACATCTCTTGAACAAATGATCTCTGCAAGCTCTCTCAAGATCTTGATCAATACTCTTAGCCCAATAAGCCACATCATGAGAGCTAATGTACTTATAATGCTTCTCATGCCGCAAAATTTTCTCTTGATTCCCCATTTGCAAGGCAGAATCCATGGCATCAGCAACAGCATCAACATTCCACGGATTGACACGAATCGCCCCACTAAGAGATGGAGAGCATCCGATGAATTCTGACACAATTATAACACTCTTCTTTTGGGGAGGATTCTTTTCATCAACACCTAATGCCCTGTCTAAAACAGGGCTCCCCTGTCTGCTAACAGTATATTTATAAGGCACCAAGTTCATCCCATCTCTCACACAATTCACCACACAGCATTCAGCAACGGCATAGTATGGAACCTTATCTTGAGTACTAAGCGGCTCTTTAATGATAACAATCGGTTCATAGCCTGGTTTGCCAAAATTTCTATTGATTTCTTCTGCAATTCTGTTGGTATCACTTAGAAGATCTTGCACATCCTTACCACTACTCCTAGCTGGGTTTGTAATCTGTACTAAAACCACTTTCCCCCTCAAATCTGGGTGTTGTTCTAAGAGCTGCCCCATTGCTAAAAACTTCAAACTAATACCCTTAAACAAATCCATATCATCTACCCCCAAAATTACAATTTTCCCATCAAATTTTTCCTTCAACTCCTTAACTTTCTGACCAGTGACATCAAGAGACATAATAGATTCAAACTGGCCCATGTGAATCCCAACAGGCAAAATCTTTATACTCACAGTCCTACCAAAATAATCTAAACCAATGTAACCCCTCTTGGACTCATAATTAAGACCTAACATTCTGCTACAAGATGACAAAAAGTGCCTTGCATAATCAAAAGTGTGAAAGCCAATCAAGTCCGAATTCAACAAGGACTTAAGAATCTCATCTCTCACAGGCAAAGTCCTATAAATTTCAGATGAAGGAAATGGACTATGCAAAAAGAAACCAATTTTCACTCTATGAAAACGTTTTCTCAAGAAAGAAGGCAATACCATTAGATGATAATCATGTATCCAAACATAATCTTCATCTGGGTTTATCACCTCCATCACTCTATCCGCAAAAACTTTGTTAGCAGACAAGTACGCCTGCCACTCCCCTCGATCAAAACGAGCCCCATGGCCAGCCGTCAAAGGCAACATGTAATGAAATAAAGGCCAAAGATAATGCTTACAGAACCCATGATAATACTTCTTGTGTACATCAGCTGGCAAAAACGTTGGCACGCACTTAAATTTCTCCAACAAAATCGTTGAAACCTCTTCTTGATCATCAACACCAATCTCAACGTTCAATGAGCCAACGTATATAACTTCCGTCTCCAGCGGGAACCCATCTTTGAGCTGCAAATAGAGGCTGTCTTGATCATATTCGAACCCCCACTTGTTACTATCTTTTTCATAATAGGCTTTCACAGGCAGTTGATTAGCCACAATGATCCTGCGCTGGCATGGCTCCACGATTGTTGTAGTACTGTCGTTGCTCTTATTTTCAAACTCTGATATCACCCCAGGGACTTTCATGACTCGTGGGATTCGGTTCAGTGTCCCAAAATCATCAAAAGATATCAAATTCAATAAGTCTAACGAAGATCTCATTGAGAACAAACAGAGAAAACATACAAAACAAAGGTTTTTTTTTTTTTTCTTCTCTTTTAACTTTTAATGGCTTGTTAATGGTGTATATATGTATTTACAATAATGTGTTAATGGGGTTTTTAAAGGAGGAAATATAAATACAAATCTTATTACAGAAAGGCAAAATCAAAGATAATGATACACTTTCCATAAGAGCTTTGTTAAAATGGGATAAGGACGAACGAAGAGCCCGACTTGGAGAAATTAATTTATACGAGTTACGTGAAGAGGGGCTGGAACAGACGATTCAGATTTGTGGGGTTACGGCGGATTCATTTTTGCTATAATGAGGTTGATTGTAGGTGATTGCGTAGGTATGTCACCACTGACTGTAACCGAACTGTTCACTTCTGATGTCTCTGCTTCTCACTTTTTATCTCAGTTACCGGACTAACCGGTTACTTTTATTTTTAATAGTTGAGTTACTAGAAATGACAATAAATATGATTTTAATATATTATCCTTTCACCAGTTATTAATTATTATTGGTAATTTTTAATAATCTAAAATTGTGAACTTATTATTATTGGTAATTTCAATAAACTCTAAAACCTACTTGATGATATATTTAAAATTTCTTAGTTCAAATGTGGCGAGCATGCCTTCGATAATTTTTTCTTTTTAAAAAATTATTAAATAGTAAATTTACTTGAATAATTTGATAAAATAGTCTAAAAATGGTTTTTATTTTTAATTTTTCACCTTTTCTTAAAAATTATATTTAGAAACATATTTTTAGGGCATCCTAATTAAATTTGATTTTTTTTAAGGAGAAATATTACTATACAAAGGAACTGAGTACCCTAAATTATAGAATGACCAGTTTTACTTTTAACAAAATTGATTTTTTTTTCTAGCAAAAAATAGTGAAAAACCAAATACCGACATTAAAACATGAGAATTTAGGTCTTTTTCTTTTTTGGGTATTTCCATCACTAATTTTCTTGAGGAAAGTTGTCAATTTAAAAAGAAAAATTGAATGATAAAATCCCATTAACTGCAATATATTCTGAACAAATTGTTTGATTCGTTATGAAGTCAATTCGATAAATAATAAAAAATAAATCACTCTGAAATTTTATAATGTGCGTGAATCATCATCAATATTTCACATTAATGAACAATGAAATCTATAACAAATATTTACAATATTGAACATTTAGTTAACATAATAAAATTAAATTGCCCACATTAAAGATTAATATAATAGTGCTTTTGTGAGATAGCATCCTTATCCAATATAATGCATTACAAAATATATGATATCTGATTTTATGGGATAATAAATAATTATATATCATTATAATTGGAATTATAATATTGATGGATTGTATGGTAAATTGCACTCTATTCAAGGAAACATAAAGATAACAGATATCGAAAATTATTTGGTCTGCCAACGGAATTACTCGGTCAGATTTTAAAACACTAGGATACGACTCTACAAATATGCCACGTGTAGAGATAACAACTCCCACCGCTCATGCATGTCCGCGAGACTCTTTCCTCTTATACTTTCATTTTATATATGAAAAGATTGTTATATTTTACGTAATTATTAAATTAGGATTACAATTACATTTAATGGCCGTGCAACTGCTAATATATCAACCAACATTTATTGGCATATAAATTTAATGTTTAGAATATAATAAATAATATTTATTAAATATTTTATTGTTGTAATTTTTTAAATTATAATTATTTAATTTTAATATCAAATAAAGTTTTAGTCTACATCGATTGTAATATAAATTTTATATTGATTGATTCATCTATAATTACGGAGTACTCATGTATTGATTTTTAAAATGATATAATAAAATTAAAATTGTCAGATAAACAATTTTAGAGCAGTCACATTAAATTTATATCATTAGATTTACAATGTTAATTATTTAGTTTGTTGTCCTTCAAAAAAAAAAAGGGGGGGTAGAATTAATACCGCCTGTATACGGTAACCAAACCCATTTGATCAATTCTTGTCTCTATAAATGAGACTTAATGTCATTGTTATCTACTTATCTTATGTAGTTGTTACAGCTACTGCGTACGGGCAGAAAATCAGATAGGGGTTCTAGAACTCGCCACGTGGAATTATTACAAAAGAAACGTGGCGTGCCTGGGTCGTTAAAGCAAAGCCAAGCCCAAAATAAATAAGTCACGGACGTGGATTTGACCTGTGACCTGGGCAGATGCGCTGTATCAACGGCTCTAATTGGTTCCACTCGCTAAACGACACGTCACCTGCATTCAAAGACTGCTCGTCGTGCTCCTTCCCCTGCTCACCTCCTTTATTTAAGTTCGGCGTACGACTATGTAGACTTGCAAAACCCCCTCCCAACAAAAAAAAAAAAGAGAAACGCGTCGGCTTGAGATACCGACAACAGAAGAAAAATAAAAGATGATTTGGGCCACAAAGGGTGCATTTGGTAAGCAATTTCTCTCTCCTGTACATGTGCGTGTGTATGTGCGTCCTTCCACTATTGGGTGTGTACGTAACAGACAATGTACCGTAGCAGGTTCCTAAAATGAGTAGAAACTAAAAATTTAATTTAACTTAAAAAAATCGTGACTTAATATTAAAAGGCCCCCCCCCCCCCCACCCAAAAAAAATCTCACGTGGACGCTTTTTCGTTGTACGTGTCAGCACAGGACGCACTCTGACAATTGCGAGTCAAAGTCAGGAACTTTTTAGGCGAAGAGGAGCTTCTCTCCAATTTCTCAGAAAACGTAGCCTTTGGTCCAATCCACGACCGCGCGCAATTTCGATAAAATGCAACTCGAATAGAAATATATTAAATTATCTATGTGAGCGACACAGAAGCGGGACCTCGCTCAGCGGTGGGCCCCACTTTATCCACAAAGCAGGAGCTGAGGATTTCATTTCTTTTTTCTTTTTTCTTTTTCTTTTTCTTTTTATCTTATAATCTCATCAAGTCTGATGGAACGTGGGCGGCACCTCGTCTTTAATATGCGCCCGCCTTAGGATGGGACCCACACTCCAGGAGTTTTATACTTATCTTTATTTTTTGTATTCTGTGATATTTCTTGTGGTGCTCAATGCTTCTTCAAAATAAAACAGTTAATAGCCGCTCGCTTTTGGCCGCAGCTAAACTGCTGCCCTCAAAGGTAAATCTGATTATAAGGGCAGTGATTTAAGTTTATATTAACTTAATTTTTTTTAATTAATTATAATTATATAGAATTAATTTATGAATTTTTTTTTTATGAAATACGAGGGAAGTCACAGAGACATTCTTTGTCTATAAAAATTATTTATTTAAGTATATATTTTATAAAATTTAATATAATAATATAAATATTAATTATATATTTGATATAAAATATTAATATAATAATCTGATATAATAACAGTTATAAATATATATGTAATACAGTAATTTAATGTGTAATTAATATTAAAAAATAATTAATAATGTCTAAATTATTTATTTAAAACTTAAAACACAGAAGATTATTAACAATTAAAGTTACTATTTATAAGAGTATGTAACCCTCAAAATATAAATCTAACGTGTCGGTACAAGTTTCGCATAGTGATATAAAATTTATATTTGGATTATGCCTATTATGTAAACATCAAAGGCTTCTTTTTAAATAGTAAATTTCTTTAAGAGAGATTATTGCTACTTTTTTCTTTAATCTAGATTCTAGACATTTACCACTTAACGAGCGTAATTAAATTGCCTCTTTATAATTTAGAACGTGCTAAGAATAATCTCATTTAATAGATACCTTGGATGATGCTCAAGCAATAATATAATAATAATAATAAAATCAATCACCTAAGCATAATTTTGCGAAAACGATTAAGAGTATAAATGACATCATTCTAGCGCATAATCTTTCAAACAACACGGCAACCGTAAGCTTTTATTTGTTTTGAGTCAAAGTTTCACCAAGGAAAGGTCGCGAATCAAAATCCATTGTGTAGAGACATATATTTCTTTAATAAAAGCTTATTATAATAAAACAAAAGAACCCAATAAACACATTTGGCTTCAAGTCTGATGATCTGTTAACAACTTCCTTAATTTAGTCTATGAATTTTCTTGGAGTCAGCCATCCAAGCAATGTCATTTTTGGAGACCCATATAGAGAGAAGTTTATTTTCGGAAATTAAAAAAAAAAACGAAAAGTTTGTGATAAAATCAAATAAAGTGACGTGTTTTATTACGTAATCCAAAAAAAGAACTTTACTAATTCAAATCACATGGGAATATTCAGAGGATAAAACAAATGCAATCTCTATTAACTTTCTTATTTTCTCATTTATCTCTCCAATTGTTTAATGCTTATACCATGCCTTAGAACATTATTTGTTTGTTTGTTTGTTCCCCTTCGGTACTATGTTTACTTTTGATTTACAAAATTGATAATGCTTAATAATTCCTTAGTTGGATAAGACAGCTGACAAAGTGTTAAATAATGTTTCACCTTTGCTGCTCATGAAATCTCTTCCGGCCTCCACACCTAAAAGATTACATCCTCATCGAAGCAAAATTGAAAAAATTGACCAAATATGATATTACGTATTTTATGTGCCCATATTTGTTACATTCTTTCCATGATTTAAGGTTTAGGGTCTGTCAATTCAAATTAATGAGTGTTTAGTATATATCCTTCTCATTAATATTAATCCATTCGTAAAACTTCTATCTAATTCTATCCAATTGTGAAATAGATTTTATATGTTCAATATAATTCAAGAGAGTAAGTAGAGTAGATTTAATTGAATATGGTTTTTTTTAATAAGAAAAGAAATTAAACTTAGTAAAATAAAGAAAATAAAATTGTCCTTAAAGAAGTGGGTGAGATTGGAACAAGCAACACAATCTTTTAATTTATCATGCATGCATGAAAGTTAAGTGCATTTTATGGATGGTCAACATAGCAATAACAATTCCACTATAATACTCCTCCACTTTTTGGAGATATGATTGCTTATAGTGGACACAAACATTATAACAATAATGTGGCAAACCAAGTTTTAGATGGACCTACATTGCTATAAATTGAAATCTTAAAGGAAACAAATCAAGTGGATAAGGATAATTATATATCAATGAAAATTAAAAAGGGTTCAATCAATTTCCTAACCGGCTAGCTTGCTCTCGATATATACAGCATCTATTTAAAATTTTTGGGATATAATTATTGTTGCAAAGGCTTGTCTTATCATGTCGGGTCAAGGATTTTGCTTATAGTTTTAATGGAACATGATTGTAGGGTGGTTTATACTCTAAATCCTGTAATTTAGTGGCTCATGGTTTAGTGAAAATAACCTTATCCAGTTCAAAATCTCAGGTGTGGATTGAAGGGGTTCCGAAAGAAATTAAAAATCTTTGTAATTGTTTTGTTCTTTTGTAAATGAAATCATTTACCCAAAAAAAAAAAAAAGGCTTAGGGAATTGCATGTGTGGTACATAAATTGGATTTGTTTGCTTACTCAATTGATTTTGCTAGCATGGTGATCAAGGGCGTGTAGCCCATGAGTGAATTTTGAGACAAAAGCTTCTTTTATGAAGAAAAAAATAGTTCAATGAATTAATGTATAATTTCATCATCGTGCATATTAAAAATTTATATTTTAGGATAACTCTATGTTATTTTGACTTCATTAATATAATTCTTAAATTTGTCGTAACATGTCTTAAATTGTATAAATTTTTAAATATAATTCATTACTTGAAATTTTGATAAGATATATGTCTTGTTTGGGATTGAAAACTACAGTTGCTGTAAAAAAATCTATAATTATAACATAAAAAAATACTATTATGTAGTAAATATAATTTTTAAATAATAATTTTAATAAAATTAATAAAAATATAATAAATTTTTTATCATACAAGCATAAAATTAAATCAACTTAATTTTTAAAATACAATAATTAATGTTTATTAAATATTTTAATATTATAATTTTTAAAATATAACTATCCAACCTCAATCGTAAAAAAACCAATATACTTCATGACTTCAAATAATCATGGTTATGGGTTAAAGTTTTAACATCAAGATCAGGAAAGAAACAATGCATTATAAAAACTTTAAGAAGAAAAGTAATAGTGCTGCAAACATTTGGTGGAAAGTGGCAATTAGGACTCTTCTTTAAAATTGTGGTTCTAATATTCGGGTTCCGTGGAGGTTGGAGAAGGATAAAATATGTCTCGTCCTTTTTTTTTTTTTTTTTTGAGGATTATTTAAATCATCAAAGTCAATTCAGATAAGATCAACTGAAATAAGTATGTCCTTGCGAATTTTGCAGCCCTGGCCACATGGATTGATTCCAATGGCTAGTCGCACACAAAATTTGGTAAAAGGTAGAAATAGCAGTGGCGGAGCCTGAATACAGCTCAATTCAAGCTGCCTTCTTCAATACACTTTTCTCAATTAATTAAAATCCAAGTTTGAATGGTGGCCTAAATTGAACACTTCAACCTTTTCAAAATTGTTCTACCGGTTTCACATTCCTATTCACACCACACGCAAAGGGAGAACCAAATAATTCCAAGTCTCCAGTCAGGTTCCTTGAGCCTTCACGTATCAAACTTTAGATTAATATTTTACGTTAACCAGCACTTTTGGGTTGATTTTAATTTTCGAGAATTGAGTTGAGACCCCACTCGTGAGAAGCCACGTTTGACGGATACTTTGATAAGTCCTTGGTTGATTTGTGAGAATTCTATTGGTGTTAGTGGTCAATATTAGTAATCAAGACTTGTGGATATCCAAATCTATCTAATTGTTCAGAAGGAAAATCAATCCAATTGCCAGGAGCCCACCGCGATCTTGCATAAGATTTGGACAGAGAAGAAAATATCACTTTGTACTAAGCTTTTTGCCTGGTTATTTGTTTGGCCACGTTTTGCGGAGTTGGAGAATTTGTTAGGCAATAATAGTATGATCATGAAAGTACAAGAAAAACACTACTGACGCACTTGAAGTTTGTCTTAATGTGTTTGGTAGGTTCTCTATTCTAAACAGAGTAGATGCACAAATCCCCTTTTAAGCTTGGGTTGCGTCCGTGAACCATTGCGTTGGTCTGTCTGTCTATTCGTAAATTGTTGGAGATTTATCCATCGACCAGACAAAATTAAAATTTTGAGGATCAGAGAGCATCATTTTCACTTAATTTTAACTTTTGACATTATCAGTCATACGTTACAAAACTTAGTATTCATGAACAACATTAGGAGAACACTTTGAAATGGGTTGATTATTTTAAGCGCCCACTTCCTGTTTACCTGTTCCATTTATCTCTACTGCCTCCATTGATCCTTGTGCAGGTTTCGTTATCAGTTTAAACCATCTCTTTAACAACCTTTTTTTCCGAGAAAGGAAAGTTCTTATCGGATAAGAAGCACACCAAAAGATTGAGATGTGTTTCACCTAATAACATTTAATACATTAGTAACTCGGGTTGGCAAATACCAAATCCTCGGAGGTTAGCTTCATTTACTAATATTATTTAATTTGGCAACTGTCCATTCTTCTAACTTGGTAGTTGAATATTCTTGAATGACCACCAACTAATTCCAGTTCGTTCCAATCTGTAAAATTATGTCTTTTCGTTATAATTTTCAGAAAGTACATTGCTGCTCTCCAGAAAAACATAAAGCCCTCCAGGAAAGGTGTGGAAGAAAATTAATCAGAAGTGCTTTCGAGGGTTTTTCTAAAGCAGAGGTCTTTGTAGAAGTAGTTGATGCCGCTGCTCGGAAGGGCTTTCTTTACAGGCACTACAGTACAAGTGAATTGAATGGCTGGCTGACTGGCTCAATCAATAAATACAAAAGCACATGGTTCGTGAATTTGCTCACGGTCTTTCCCTTATGACCCGGTAATGTACAAGAGCAATGAACAAATCCATATTCATTTTATTTAGGCATAAAAACAAACGCTAAGTAGGTGGGAAGGTTCACCACATTATATACATACCAAGGGGAGATGAACTTTGAACTTAGAAAGCTGCA
This sequence comes from Atalantia buxifolia, assembly GCA_030444775.1. Lineage (NCBI taxonomy): Eukaryota > Viridiplantae > Streptophyta > Magnoliopsida > Sapindales > Rutaceae > Atalantia > Atalantia buxifolia. Next base: position 20,029,138 of record CM059834.1, on the reverse strand, counting down.
GTGAAAGGCCTAAAAGTTAATGGTCCATGGACCCTAAAATTAGAAATAATAGTTTAAAAATAGAAAATAAAAACACCAGAAATAGAAAATCATCCCTTTGTGCACTGGCGTTCAGTTATTACTGATTGAAGAATTAACATAAAGGAAATCTTACGAAATTTAGTCCAGAAAATGTACCTAAATCAAACAAATCCTGTGTTCCAAATGTCAGCTGCTGATTCAACCAACAAGCAGTCGCCACTGTAGCCAAAAATGTTATGCATCATATGAACCATGCAGCTTATAAAGCTCAGTTGCTTTTAAATTAAATGGTGCAGTGTGTATGTCTAAGAAAATACAGTGTGATAGTCTTGCAAGTACAATTTCAACATAAATTCAAAGAGTGGATCTGATACTGCTTGAATTCAACAATCACATCTGCACAATGTCTAATGCACAAAAAAATGGCCAATGGCAGACAGGTAACCGGCCAGCTGAAAGGGAAAAAAAAAAGAACCCATTAATCAAACTGGTCGTGGTTGATGCGCAATAGCTAGCTTCAGCCTTCAAGCCGACTGAAAGAAAAGAGATTCATTCGTGTGTGCTTGTGTATGGAAGAAGGAAAATACTTCACCTGCTCTATAATATTCTTCCCCGTTTGACCTTCAATTACTAGGCCAACTGTGAGACCAATCATTGCCCATGCTCCGTTAATTGCCTCAATTTGACGTCTTCTCTAAAAATGCAAAATAACCATCAGTAAGCAAAGCTAAACTATATTCCACATTCCCTCCCCAATTTTTATTAAAGAGTGAAACTTGGGTATGCTGGTTATTGCCCTCTGATGTACTCATCAAGAAATATTTACGATAAACCACTGCTATCAATACTTAATACGACAAGAGAAGTCATTTATTAGTCATTATCTTCACAAGATAGTGAATTTCCTCCACCTTGAACTTCTCTTTTGCTTGAATTTCTTGCATCTGTTTTTCAGCCAACCGTTTGGCTTCCAAAGGATCAACCATGATTATTTTGTTGCTTGAATCATTCGTCCGAGGAGATATCTGTATGAAGAAGAAAAGACAGGCGCACATTCATATTAACGAGACTGTGATTTAGCACAAAAGACAATTTTATTTCCATACAATGCTAAAAATACGTGAAGCAGGGAATCGATTTCCTCCCATTGGCTGCAAGCAAATTAAGTGCCAAGGTGGTGAAATGATCTTAACCAAAAAGTGTGAGTTGAATCTCCAACAGACAATAAAGGATGGATATGATCACAAAATATACGCACAGATGCAACATAAGCAGTGATCGGGATATAGTTTCCTACGAAAGAGGTTAATCTCACAGTTAAGCATTCCCCTGAGCCGTCAATACACCCTAATAACAAGGGATAACTCACCTAATAACAATACACCCCTCAGAACAGGTCCTTTTAGTTTAAAAGGGACAGCTTCTCTATAACCAAAGCATTTTGCTTTTTGATTTTGAATTCTAGCCGAACAGGACTGATCCTTATGGTTTGTTTCAAATTATTGTTAAAAACTGAAGTGAACCAATGCATGCTCACCCTTATCTAATACGGGTATGCTCCTCAGATAGATGGTTTGCAGTAATATCTAAATGAACTAAAAAAATGTCTAGACACAGGGATTGTACTAAAATGAGCCATTCAACTGACTGGTCATCAATCACATACCTACAAGATCTTTGACCATAGTCAAACCAAATATATCCGGCATTATACATGAGGAAGGCTTGGGGGTGATTCATACATTAGGATTAGCCAAGACTCGAAATGCTTGACCCTTGGTTCTACGAGTAACCAGGCTTACATTCAGGTCTCTTCTCCATCCCCACCTGAAAAGAGAAACGTAAAAACATAAATTCCCCTTCAATCATAGTAGTCATGACATGAGGCGACCAAGCAATTTCATACTTGCATTACTACGAAACAACATAAACTACATGTTAAATTTAATAACTGAAATTACTTCAAGGTTGCAAAATTGTTCTGGTCAAAACTATCCCACAAAAACACATGACCCAATACTTCCCTTGTATTCAAAGTACTTCAAAAAATTTACCAATTATTTCATTATCAAGTCACGTATAATCTTCATTATTCACATTCTTGGAAAAAAAAAAAAAAAACAACCTTTCACTATAGGAACTGGGAAGATGCCCAGAAAAAGTCGGTCAAAACAATCTGTTTAATTAATATTCATAGATTTTTATTCTTATCAGTTAAAACCTAATGAACATGAATCCTTAAATAGGTAACCATCCATTTTTTGTTCCCCCGGCAACCAGAGAGAAGACAGAAAAAAAAAAAAGAACCAAATAAAGGAAGGAATAAGAGGAAATGAAGAAGTGGGTAAGCGTGAACTTACTTCAAGAAAGTAGCAGAAGAACAAGGGTAACGAAGAGAAGAGGAGAACACCGGAGCTCCATTGATGATGACGATGGCACGTGCTTGTACGTCATATGTGGACGCCATCTCCCACTTCTTTTCTTTCCCCCTTTTCACTTCTTTATCCCCCTGTCCATATTTATGTATTTATTTATTCGTTGGGATTGATTGGACCAAATTTTTTATTCTTTTAATTTTTTGATAGGGACAGTTTTCCTTCACTCGCTGTTTACATAACGGTCGTTCAATTTGGCGGGACCGAGGGGGTTGCAAACGGTTGCCGTCGTTAATTGTGATGGACTGACGGTTGCTCGCAAGTCACAAACATTTCTGTGGGCTTACTGTATCTATTAGTTCCTAAATGCCCAGCCGTTAAGTTATATTTTCTGTAACTTAATAATTGATTAAAAAATAAATTCTTTAGTCATTCTGTAATTAAAAATCGAACCATCCTAGGATAATGTAACTTATTAATAAAATAACTTTCAGAATGTAATTTTTTTTCCTGTTTTAACTAAAATTTGCACAAAAGTGTAAGTCAAATTATAATTGGCAAAAAAGTCTAAGGCTTGAAATCCGACCCAAATAGATTGAACTTGGATATAAGCTAAGTTGCACAAAGTCCATACACATGGGGCTGAATAAAGGCCTCAGAAAAAAGAACTCAGGTTTTTTTAATTCATTAATAAAAAAATCAAAATTAAAAAAACTCAAAATATTAAATTGATATGTTTTTCTATATTAATATCTGATATTTATTATATTGTGTTACTAATATTTTATTTATTGAACTATTATTCTATTTTATATTATATAATTATCTTTAGTTTTAATGTTTTTTAACTTTATTTAAATTTATTTCATAATTAAAGAAAGTTTAAATAAATTTTTAAAGGGCCTGGACTTAATAATAATAATTTGGGCATCAGTCTGGGCTGGAAAAGGCCTGACCCAACCTTAAGTCTGTATTGCATCAGTCCGCATTGTTAACATGCCCAGCCCATTCGACAAACTTCACCATTCATAGACTAATGACTAGTCTCATTCTTTTATCTATTTATTTTTGGATCGACACACTTGTTCAATACTATAGACAGCGTCACTCGAAATAGGCCTGTTTCTCTTCTTACTCTTTGAGTAAGCTTTGAAATTCAGTCCAATGTCCTGTTGAGACTTATCTCATCCATCCAAAAAAAGAAAAAACACTCGACAGTAAGGCGTGGTGATATCCACCACTTAACAACTAAATAATAATTTATAAAATTAACAGATTACCAAACATCCCAACTAGCCATCATCATCTGAACCACCGTAAAATGTTTTGATAATGTAATCATAAAACCAGGAACCATATTGCAATGAGAAGATTCAAGAAATCCACGAAGCTCCAAGGCCTTGACAATAGTTGCTGCCTTTCCAAGTGCTTCAGTTCCATAATATTCTACTGAAATGACAAGTGCTAAATGGTAAATTCCACACCACCGTCAAGTAAGCGTAGAATGCGGCAATTGGAATAAACAGCATCGTGTACAAAGCTTTCAACGCGGATGGATCTTGAAGAAGCATCATGAGAGGAAGCAGAGTTACCAGGTCAAGGAAAATGTAACCAACACCAAAGATAGTGAAAGTGATGAATGGCCTTTTAAATGTTCTTGCTGTCCAAGTCCTTTAATGACACAATTTGACCACGATGTGCTATTGCTGATGCAAGGATAGTGGACATTGAGAAGAAGAAGGAGATTATGAAGGTGTTGAAGAGGAAATCCATTCTGTGCCAATGCACATTCTTATATCAAGGATAAGATGGTTAAGAGTGTCCAGGGCTGTTTGGACTTAACAAAAGAAGGAAGCTTTGATTAATGATCCATTGGCTGATCAAAGCTTTAATGGAGAAAAAATTGGACAAGTACAGGATAGAAATAAATGAGAGGGCAAGTGCGGTGAAAGATACCCAAGGTTGCCGTTTTTTTAAGGGATTCTCTAAGAATTTCCAAAAATCCAAGAAGCATATGGGCTTCGGTTGCACAAATTGTGGACTGACTCTACATTTCAAATCCTCAGAAAACTTGTACATAGAAAATGAGCAAAAGCTATAGCCCTGCCTATATATTTAGGTATAAATCATGACATTTTATCTTGCATTAGTCCATCCTTTTTCCATTTACATGGGAGAAAGAAAAGTCTTGGTCACTTTTACTTCCTTGCAATGAGTGAGGCATTGAACCTTCTACGGTTGAAGTTTCCAATATATAGGATGGAAAATAATTTAATATTATGGTAACAGCATGAAGATTATAAGATGAAGAAAATCAATGTCAAAGAAGTGAAATAAATTAAAGATGGAATAAATTCTTGGCAATAAAGATTATAAACAGTTTTTTTTTTTTTGGGAAACTTAAGACAAAGTCCTCAATAACAGAACAGGAGAAGAGACCAAGTAAACATGACAACTGGGAAGTAAATGAAAAGTCTAGTTTTGATATGTGCCCACATTTGTTATGAAATGTAAGCTCTAGCTTTCAAGCGGTTAATTCTGAATGAAGGGTGTTCAGTAAACACCTTTTAAAGCCATGGGAAATAACTTGACTTTTGAGTCAATCTGTTAATTCTGCATCCAACTCCAAGTTTATATGTGTTCAGCCAGTGTATTTGATCTGACAAGCATTCTGTTAATAAGCAGTTGATTTAGTCTGCAAAAAGAGAAGCCTGTTTTCACTTGGTAACTTGGTTGTAAGGGCTGCCTGAAAGTAACGTGCATGCTGGCTGTTTAACACTGATTTAAGAAAATTGTAGAAATATTGGACATGTTTCTGGTACATAATTTCTTAGTAAATTCAGTCAGCGAATGACACTCAATTATCATGACAATTTTGTGGAACTAGTGAAGTTTTTTTTTTTTTTTTAATGGATTTGGGATCCTGACAGCCATAAATTTATTACAGTCTCTTGGAATACAATTTGCTCTCCTAAAGATGAAGTCTCTAAACTCAGCCGTCTTATTAAAATTTACTTGGCATATTGCGAATAAAGATTCATCACGACTTATATATATGTAAGATTTTCAAAATCCAATTTTAAGGGCAGAAACTTCAGAGAAAATTCGGAATCCTTAAAATAATATCGTAAATACAGGAAAAAGTCTTGTATACCTCTTAATCAGTTGCCAACTGTTGTAACTACTTTATTCAATTATGTGATGGTCAAAAACTTTGATTATCAAGCCTCGAGAATCATTCAAGCTATAATATAATACTAGGAGAATAAGAATGAAACCCAATTAAAAAGGCTAAATATTCTAGATATCAAGTATTGAGAGATCAGGTTATGAAGTCTTAATATAGAATTTTGTTTAGGGGATAATATCATTTTAGCACCTAATTTTCTTCAACATATCACTTTATAATTAAAGTTTTTTGATACTTTTTTTTCACTTAATATTTAGTTTTATCATTTTATCACTAAGTCATTAAAATTAACAGAAATTATAGTAAAAGTCTATTTTATAGTTGGTGATAAAATTTGGGTCATACAATTAGAGTGTTACATGTACAATAGCCCCATGTCTAATATGCCATTAAAAGATGTGAAAATGAAATTGAAAGACAAAACTAAAATGGGAATATCTCAAGAAAAGAGTATGAACCACAATATTAACATAAAAATTGTAGAAAACATCTCTCAAAATACCTTAAAGTTGTCACATGTCAATGGAGGACCACTGTAACAATGATAGTCTCTCCATCAAAATTGTTAAACGTCAGCATGATATAGTCCTCATAAGTATCATTTCAAAATATATCTCCAAAAGTCACATACACTGAGAATGAGAAAATAAATCAATTCAGCTATCATTTAAGCCACCAACAGTGAATTCAGTAACTCTTACCACCCAATTGCCTTATTTGAAACCCGCCAATTAGATATTAAGATATGTTGTCATCAGAGACAGTCTCACAACTAACATGTGTCCAGTCCTAAAGAAGCTAAAAGACTTAAGTTGAATGATTAAATTACCTAAAAGTCCCTATCTAAGGAGGGGAATGACTTATTACTGTCATGTGTTTAAAAAACACTAAAAGCTCAGGAGTACTCCCAATATAATGTTAGTCTCAACAAAATATAGGTTCAACATCTTTCCTACAACTCTCAATTTTTCATTAATATTAGGGTTTCTTAGAGACCCAACGACCTCTCTAATACTTGACCATTGGAGTGCCATTGCAACCATCGTCAGTGCTACCTCTAACGACCATTTTCTCCAATTTTCTTTACCATCTTAATTTTGTTCATCTCTAGAAAAATGTTCTAATTTAATCAGCCCCTACTATTCACAAAATCACCCATAAAAGCAAGTTCTCATAATATTTTTGGGTTGAACCAAAATCAAATAAAAATATTTATCCCTAAACCATGTAAGTGTAATTTAAGCCTTTAAATTAAGAAAATATAAAATTAATCATATACAAAGAAAGAATATTGTTACAATTGATTTTTTTATATATAAAAAGAATAATGATATATCCACAAACTTATCTTGTATAAATTAATGTGGCATAATAAAATTGGTTAAATTAAATATTTTTTGACCCACATGATTTATTTTCATTATGTTGTATTTTCATTCAACTAATGAATTGATCTTGCATCATTTATCTGAAAAATAAGTTTGTCAAGAAAGATATAGTATCATCACTGATATAAAAAATATTAATTAATAAAATTATAAATAGTGTACTTTGCGAAATTCTTAACATACTGAATATACTAAAATTTCTAAAATACACTTATGACATTAATAATTTATTAATGCAGTTAATGGTTTAGTGATAAAATGATAAAAACTAAAACATTAAGTGAAAAAAAAATTGTAAAAAAATTTTAATGATAAAGTAATATGTCAAAAAATATTATATAATTATATGGTAAAATGATATTATTTCCTTTATTCGGGATGCGAAAGAAATTTAAGCAAAGCCAATACGCATTATATGCTTTCGCTCCTTCGAAAAGCTCAGCAGCTCTACCAAATCCTTTCAATATTGCACAAAATATATCTTCTATGACCGAAAGTACAAGCCATAAAAGTCCAAACAACATTTAAGTAGAGATAGAAAAATAAAGCAAGAAATTTTCAATAGTTGCAGGATTGGAGCAAGTAACTTGCTGGCAGGTCAACACGGACTTAAAAATTAAATTTGTCAAATATATGGGACATGTTTCTGGTACATCATTTCTTGTTAAATTCATTCGTTGAACGACAGTCAATTATCATGAAAATTTTGTGGGAGAAGAATAGGATTGTATAAATAGTCAATTTCATACTTCTACAAGACATTAATTGTACGATGAATTGTCAGGCAGGGCATGCAAAAGCTTTTCATTCGAGCACAATTATAGATCTGAAAAACATCACTTCGGTCAATGAAATCTTCCTTTGCCAATTTGAGGGAGCTTTCCCCAGTTCTAAGCAGAGCCTAAAAGACATTCAAATGCTAGGAGAAGAAAACGATTTATTATCAGAATGGAAAATACAATGTGGCTACAGCACATCAATTCAGAATTCAATTATGTCAACAGAGATTCTTTATCATGGTTCATTGAAAATCGGTGCAGTTGGTACTTTGCTATACGAAATTCTGTCTTGTGATTCAGCCTCTTCTCCGTGTGTTTCTTTGCACTGATAGTAAAAAACTGTGTATGCCATCCACCAAAATATTTTAACCAGGCAGATAGAATTTACAACAAGCAATCCAATGACTATAGGAAGCACCGTAGATTGTTTAATAGTCATCAACCTCATAGCCTGGAATAAAATGGAACTTGATACTGTAAACAGGATATTCAGCCCAAAACCAAGAAGCTGCATGCCCTTAACAATTTGTGCTGCCTTCCCAAGAGCTTCAATTCCACATTTTTCTTCCAGAACTGAAATTACAAATGCCAAAGCCCATATAACAGCCAAGTAATTGTAGAGAATAAAAGCTAAGATTCCAATTGCGATCAATAAAGCTTTCGAGGCGATTGGTTGTTGAATGATGAGCATCATAGGAAGTAAATTTTCCAAGACAAGGAAACTATAACCCAAAGCCAGCAGGGTTATGTAAAACCAAGTAAAGAATGGTCTTTTTAATGATTTAAGAGTAGACAGCAAGAGTTCTTTGAAGAACAGGTTTTCTCCACCATGCGTTACAGCTGATGCGATGATCGTAGCTGTTGAAAGGAATAAGGAGGTAGCAGTGATGACGATAGCATGTGTCCATTCCAATCCAATAAAGACTCTAAGATCTTGCATCAAACCGATAAGAAGATAGGCGAATTCTGTGCTTTTGGGGTCTGTGACAGGAATAAGAAATGCCTTGGCCACCAAGTCAGAGATGAACGGTTTGGTGGAGAAGACATTGGACAAGAAGAATAGGGAGAGAAGTAAGAGGTTTAGCAAGGTGAGAGAGGCCATGAGCCGCACATTTTTGCTGAAGATTTTGGGAGTTTCTCTTAGAATCCCCACAAAACCTAACATCATATCAGATTCCATACGCGTAAACAGGATGTGTTGATATGCTTGTGGAAGGAAGCCACAAGCTATGGCCTATATATACAGACATATTATACGTATAAGAGTTGCATTTTATAAAACTTGGAGCGAGTCTGTTCTAGAAAGGAAAAAGAAAGCTCAATTTTGGCGTGCAGCACGCAGAAGCTTCAGAGTGAATGCAGCTCACTTATTGACTTTGACTAGTTGTTGGCAAAATCGTTGACTTAGCAATTTATTGACTCAGCAATTTATAAGCTTCAGCAATGTATTCTGCATTCAAGGTCAACAACAATACATCTGTAATATTGCTTCATGAACAGTGCTAAAGCTGTGATTAACTAGATAAATTCACAATGAGAGTTAAAGCATGGTAGGATTACAATGTTTAATGTACGATATTGATCTTCAGGTACAAATAATTATTATAATTATTAATTTTTGATAATCGTCTACAAGTCAATTACACCAAGAATTCACTTTCAGTGTGAAACACACCCATGATATATATATACTTTTATTCAGATACGAACTACATTGTACGTTTGTAAGCCTTTGGGAAAATAATAATAATAATAATAATGCACAAACAATTTCACCATTCGTCTATTTGAAGTCTTGACTTCTGAGAACTAAAATAAAAACTGGAGCGGTTTTTGATTCTGCACCGACCTCTTGGGCTTACTTAATGAAGGGAAATTTGATGATTTGCACGTTTCAATGCGTACAAACAAACGAATACATAGCCCATCCCTTGAACCAAGCCCAGCGACTCTTTGTTTTCGTTAAAATTTTCTTATTGCATTTTAAAACAAAATCCATTTATTAAATTTATCTCGTGATGAGTATTTGTTTTTCTAGATATTGTCTTCGATGAAATAAATTTTGGTCCATATTTTATTGAAACTAGGGATCTTTTGTTATAAAATTACTCGTACAAAATATACTATTATTAAATATCCAATGGTGGATAATATTTTAACTAAGTTGGTCAAACAATGCCTTATCTTATTTTTTGAGGTATTAGTTCAAGTCTTCACATAATCGCATGAATGTGTAGGGATGGTAATAAAATTCTCCATGGGTTTAGGGTCCCACCTAAATTAGGTGAATTTAAAATAATTTATGGGGAATAAGATGGGGAGTGAGAGAAAAATAATCTCTAAATTTTTAATGAGGCGGGGTTTGATTTTGTACTCCTCACCCCACCCTATAATTTTTTTTTATTTTTACCTAATATAAATTAATAAATATTTTATAATTAAGAGAAAAACCCTACAATACAATTATTATTTAACCCTAAAAGATTTTTATATTTTCTTTTCTATCTTAAAGTGTCATTCAATTGTTCCCTTCAAACAAATCCAACCTTGTTCTTCAAGAAATTTCAGCAAAGTTCGGTGAGTTGAAAATATTTTACTGTAGACTAATACTTTTACTACAGCTTGGTCAAAGTATATGCAATATGTTCTTGTTTTTTTCTTGGGTAGTTTTCACTTTCCTCCCCTAAGATATGGTGTATCTCCACTTTGATAGGATTTATTGGCATATCTCCACTTTCCTCCTTTCACGTTAGTATGCGGTTTTGTATATCTTTAGTCATTGATGGCAAGTTTGTAATTGCACACTTTATTAATTTTAAATTAGGCAAATTTATTATCTTTTTTTAAATATCTTTGGTAATATTTTCTTTTTAATTCACCGTTATTTTTCATTTATAGGTTTATCTATGTTTCATGTCCACACACTTATGATGTTCTTGCTGATGTGTTGATGGAATGCTTATTGGATTGGAATATTGATCGCAATCTTTCTACTTTAACAGTAGATAATTATACCACTAATGATGCTATAATAGAATTTCTTTCTGAGAATTTGTTTAATAGTTCACTTCTATTAGGTAGAGAGTTTGTTAATAAGTGTTGTTGTGTCCATATCCTGAACTTGATAGTGAAGGATTGGATATGATTAGTAATAATGATGAAAGAATTTGTAATAGTGTTGCTTATTGGACAGCAACACCCAAAAGAGAGGAAAATTTTTTTAAAGCTGCTCACCATTTGAATATTCAAAGCAATAAGAAGTTATCTTTCAATTGCCAAACTAGGTGGAATTCTATCTATTTAATGCTTCATACTGCTTTGATATATAAAATTATTTTCCATCACAATATAAATATTTGCCTTTTGAAGAAGATTGGATGTTGGCAAGGAGATTTGTAATAGATTGGAGATATTTTTTTGAAGTGACTGAGTTATTTTCAGGTACCTAATATCCTATAGCCAACCTTTACTTTCCAAAGATTTGTCAAATTAGGCTATCAATTTCAGAGTGGCTTATTTCTCCATGTGACGTAATAAAGGACATGGCATCATATATGGTAGCAAACTTTGACAAATATTGGAATGTGATTCATGAGACAATGGTTGTAGCCACTATTTTAAATCCAAGATTTAAGATGTAGTTATTGGAGTTTTACTTTCCAAAAATATACCAAAATGATTCTTCATATGAAAATGATAAATTTTGAAAGATTTGTTATGAGTTGGTGATAGAATATTAGCAAACAAATAATGTAGAAGAAGAAGTTTACCAATCTACAATTGCTTCATCTTCTCAATCAGAACTAGTTTAGGAAAAGATAGATCCTTTGGCATCATTTAACTTATTTGTTAGCAATACCACTAATGATGAGCATGTTAAGTTAGGGTTGGACCATTATTTGGGGGAACCTGTCTTACCTAGGTCTCCTGACTTTGACATATTGGCTTGGTGGAAAGTAAATGGAAGTAAATATTCTACTTAGCATGCTATCGCTGGAGATATTTTAGCCATTCTTATTTCTAAAGTTGCTTCTGAGTCTGCTTTTAGTACAGGTGGTAGATTCGTGAGTCCATACCTTAACAAATTACATCTTAAAACATTGAGGACTTTGATGTGCGCTCAAAATTGGTTAATGGTAGAAATTAAAGGCACGTTGTATGAATAAATAATTTGCATTAAAGGTGTATACATATATTTAATTCTATTTGATTTTAAGATTTTTCTTTTGTTTTCGCAAACCATTGTTCATGCGTGAGTTTGTTTGTATTATCAGGATTTTCACAAAAAAGAGATGCGACTCATTTTATAAAGATGCAGTTGAGGTAAATTTCTATTTGAATGAAGTTAATCATCTTATTTATTACAAATGTTTACAAATGACATATGACAAAACCTTTTCTTAAATAAATTTGTAATGAACTAAATTTGCAGAGAACTAACTGTCATTAATTTATTATTTGATATTGCAGGATTAAAGTGACAATCGTAGGCTATATGACTATGGTAAAGAGAAGATGAAGCCTAACAAAGAAGGATTCGAAACATATTTTAAAATAATATGTTTATTATTCTTTTAGTTATTATTTGTCCAAACATTTTATAGTTTTAATATCATTTTAAGATATTATTTCAAACTTTTAATTTTTTTTTAACAATTCAAATACTTTATAATATGGTGATGATTTTATTTTATTTAAATCTCTAATTTTTAATTTATTGAAATTATGTATCCATACCTATTGTAAAATAATTAAATAAGTAAATGAAGAATATGGTGAGAATGAGAAATGGGGTAAGCCTCCCCACCCCCACCTCACTTTATTACCATCCCTACGGGCGTGAGTATTTACTTATTAAAGCTTTTCTATTTAAAATTTTTAAGTTCGGTTGTAATTTTGATATATTCAGACAGCTTTTAAATACATTTTGGAGCTCATTTGAGATTGCTTTTAAGAGGTTTAAAAGTGATTTTGAAATTTTAAAAGATAATTTTAGTGTTTGGTAAAAAAAAATCAAAATCACTTTTCTCAAAATCTGCTCCTACAGTTAATTTTGAAAAGTGGGGAAGTAGTAGTTTTTAGATTTTGATTTTGAGAATAAATTTTATCCTTTAATACAATTCCATAAATATCTTTAAAATTATGACCTAACCCAAAATTATCCTTATTCAAATTGGAAACAAAATCAATATTTTAATAAATTTTTGTTATAATTCATCAATATAATTTATTAATATTAATTTTTTGGTTGAATTATTATTACATTTGTTTCCCTAAATTATAAATTTAATTATCAATTATTTTAGGATAAAAAAAATAAGATCAATATACTATAAATTTTCTTTTTAGTAAAAATTATTATACTACACATTCAAAAATATTATATATACATATTTTTATATGTATAAATAAATTTTATCCTACATTATATATAGTTTAATAACATTATATATAACAATAATTATTTGAAAAAAAATATAACATTCCCAAACTGACCCTTACTTACTTTTATTTTTAAATAATTGATTCAAGTTTACATAGATATTGGATGAAAGCCCTAAACTTTAAGTTTTGATATGATTAACATAGTTGTGGATGTATTTATCATTATTTCATTTGTATTGTGTTTTCCTTTTTTTAACGGATTTGTACTGTGTTTTGTATGGTAATATTAGAAAGCGGACACCTTATCCGCTGAAAATTTTGATCATGATACACACATGGAAAATGCCAATAATGCCACTCAAATTTTCATTGACTCTACCAATAGGCCTTTGGTCTAGTGGGAGAGTCTTTGCACTTATAATGTTGAGAGTAAGGGTTCGAACCTTCATAAAAGTATTTATGAGGTTAGTTTCAATCTTTACTCAATTATCATATAATTGAGTGGAGACACAATCTCCTCGAATATTTGAGAGGGTTGAAGAATCTGGGCCGCGCTTCAAGGGAGGAATGCCACGACGAAGGTCTCAGTTATATAATCTGTTTGTAAATATTAATTGTAATACTTGATATGATATCAATAACAATCCTGTATAACAATATTTAAAAAAAAAAAATTTCATTGACTCTGTACTTAATGGGATGCCGGCATGGCTGTATGTCTACAGAGTAAAAGATTTATTTTTTCTTGAAACGTGTCAACTCAAGTCAAGCCGCATTCTGTTATTCTATTTTTTTTTTTTTCTTAAGCAAAAGAACGTGGAGTCTAAACTCTTTTTAAGTATTTTAAAATTCTGTTTTAATCCGTATGATGTAACTTGAGCCAACTGACTGTAATAAACTTACCATATTGGATTATTAAATTAGCTAATCAATTATACAATTGAAAAAGAAAAGCATCATTTGCCAGCCCTGTGGTGAAGATGAAAACTCAAAAAAGAAAAAGCTGCTGCTGCCTGCACTTCTCATTAGAATCAAGCACGAAATCTGGTACTCGTATCGTATTCTTGTATACTTTTTATCGACAAATCCCATCAAATGAAAGAAAATATGTGGCAAAAAAGTATCAAACACTTTAATTTCTTAAAGTCGTGATATATTAATATTATATTAACATTATCAGAAATAAAGTTGGCCAAGTGGCAACCATATACATAACATGTAAAAAGGCATTAACACTATCATACTTTTTTGTTTCCTTCAACTTTATAATAACTTAATAATGATTTTTCAACCAAACCCGAATAATTGCGCAACATATTTATAATGCATATTAAGGCTTGACATGCAAACTAACTATTGTGATACTAATTAATGCTAGCCAAAGGAGAAATGGTGTAAAAATACTTTCACCATTTGTTATCGCAAATATCATAATCATGGATATCAATTTTTTTATCTTTTATGAAAATTTTCTATGCACTTCTAAATAAGTCTTGGTAAAAATGAAATAAAGTTAAAATAAAAAAAAAGGCAGAAAAAGTAAAGAAAAGAAAAGAAAAAGAATTCCCTTATGATAAACACAAAAGAGGAATTGTTTCTAATTCTATCACATACAAAAATCTTACAAAATGTTAAACTGTAAATATGTTGCTGTCGTTTTCATTTATACTTACATGTCGCTTCCTACACTCGCAGTAAAAAACCGTAGTTACAGCGTAACTCCAAACTACCCCAATCCCATGTAAACAAATCAACCCAACTTTCTCCCAACTCCCCATCACCACCGTCCACTTATTCCCCTTCCAAAAATCCTCGCCGTCCATCATCGCAGCCATCAACTTCTCCCATCCCCACCCGATCAAACCCGACATCGATGCAAACCAAAACGACAGAAACCACCCGCACACCATCCGCCCCTCCATCATACCCGACCCGACCCTAACCGCATCAAACCCGAACCTGTCCTCCAGCACGGACACCACTAACGCGAGACCCAAAACCGCCATTAAGTGGACCTGAAGAACCAACCCGACTGCCCACAGAAACAAAGTGGGGCCGGTTGACAGTGAGTTATTACCCGTTACAGCAGCTGACACAAAAAACAGCTGAGAGTACAACACTAACACGACGTAGATGCAAATCGTGGTAACCAACGGACGCTTCCACGTCAGCTTAACGGAGGCAATGGCGGTTTGGAGAGTGAAGCGTCTGTTGTGCACGGCGGAGTAAGCGGAGTTAACGGTGGTTATGGCGGCGGCGAGAGAGAGTAGATAGGAGGGCGGGAAATAGAGAAACTTGAGGCGGAGGAGGGAGAGGGCGCTGGCACGCGACTCTTCCCGCACGTGCTGTGACTCGAAGCGTGTGAGGGCGTAGCCGGCGAGCGCTTCGAGGCTGTAGATGTGATCCTTGATGGCGTGGCAGGAGAAGGAGAGGGAGAAGTGGAGAAATGAGAGAGGGAGCACGGTGAGGGTAAATATGAGGGAAAAAATCCGTTTGTTTCTCGAGAAAAGTACGAGGGAATTTAAGAGGATCTTCAAACAATTATTTTCTTGGGAAGAAAATGCATTGTCGATGTTGTTCTCGTCATCGTCATTGTCGTGTCGTTCGGACATTTCGTGAATCAGCGGTTGGGTTTTGTTTGGTTTTTGGCTTGGGTGTGATCTATGTTATACTTTCGCGTGCTCGTTCAATCGTCCGTACGAAGAGTGTAAACACACAATTACTAGAATGCCCTTGTGAGTGGGGCTTTATCGCTTTTTTGAGTGTGCGCTAAGTTTTTCAACTGTAGAATCTTTGTGACCCAACGCAACGAACACCTTGCCTCTGATGGCCTCAGATTAAAAAATCATGACTAGCTATTTTCATTTTCATTTCCTTTTATGATAAGAATTAATTAATGCATGATTAAAACTAATTTTTTCCCTCAATTTTTTCGGAGCTTAAAGTTGGTCAAACAATTCTAGCATATATATAAATCCGATACTTGGATTAGATATAATTAATATTTTAATCCCATTCTTGTAAATTTTTCACCTTCTAAATCCTTAAAATTATATAATTTTAGTATAGCTTGTTTGGTATGTGTTACTGTTCTTTAAATTACTCTTATAAATAGACGGACAGTTTCAATTTCTTTGCGCATGGGGAGGTGTGAGTTGCAATGTATGGTATGTACGAAACAATAACCAAGCAAATCTCAGAAAGGTTGTGAAATCGATGGGTAATGTTATTATCTTAATATGCGTTGCCCGTTAATATAATATAATATAATATAATATAATATAATATAATACATTGAGAGTTTGATTTTATATATAGTATATCTAGCTAAGGTGATTCTTTCTTTAATAGTGGATTGTTTACTTCACTAGTCTTTTTCTTTGTCCTAATTTCTAACCGAAATGACCACAATTGACTTGTAGCTAGATTGCCAAAATATTTGTTCGGAATTGACACCTTTACCACCAACTCACCAACCAATTAAACAATTTGGTAAACCTGTGATCATAAAAAAGGGGAAAAAAAAAAAAGAGGTAAAAAGAGAGAGATATGCTTATTGTTTAAGGAACCTCTGGGATAAAACCAAACGACAGACAAAAAAGAGATGTTTAAGGAACCTTCGGGATAGAAAAACCAAATTGAGGACAGACAAGAAGTACCTCTTGACAATGCAAGAACATGACATGGTGCAAACAATGAGGGGTGGAATATATCAATTTAATGGAGTATTGATGAAACACTACGTTTGAAAAACGTAGCCAAATTAACGGCAGGATGTAATTGTAGCTGCAAAAGCAAACCATATGATTGATTATCTTGGCCGTATTAGTTTATTACATCCACCACTAGACATGTCAAGGCTCTTTGGCACCCTGGACCTGGAGTCAACAAGTGTACACTCCACAAATTCATCTCGCTCAAACCCCATCCCCGGCCTACCGGAAGACTGTGGTCTGCGGGAGCATTGCCCAAATATCATCACTGCATTTTCTAGTGTCCTTTTTGCGGGGGCGGAACTTAGAAGACACTGAGCTGGGCTTGCCCTTATATAAATTTGCGAAAAATAAAAAGTTAACAAAGCAAATATTTTACTATATTACATAAAATAAAAATATCCTTTCTTTTATGGGGTACAAAAATATCCTTAAACTAAGACGTTGTTCTTTTTTTTTCTTGTTTCTTACTTAATGACTTATTGACTTAATTTCAATTCGTTAAGTCATTAAGCGCATTTATTCGTTCAAATTAATGAAAATTTTCCAGTCATTAAAAATTTTACTTTTTTAATCTAAAATGTATGAATGATATAATTAAAAAATATTCTCCGAAATATCTCTATTTAATTAATTAATTTTCATCTTCATTTAAGTAAAATTTAATAATTAGCATCATTGCCCATTTCTATAACTTGTGATAATATAGTGATAGACTATTATTATTATCATCTTTTATTTTCTTCAAATTAGTATTATTTATTTTCACAATTTTTTATGAATATGTTTCATATTAAAAACGTCATAAACTAGAGTAAAATTGATTAATGTATACTAATTTAGAATATGAAGGGTTGTATTGAATTGAACATGATTTATTAATATAATATATTTATCTACTTTTAATAGTAAAAAATAAAATAATATCATATTTGAATAAATATCACAATAGCCAACTAACTAAAAAAAAAAATAAAAATTCTATCTTTTATGCTGTTTTATACTTATACAGGCCAATTCCCACCATACCCAAGTAACCCAACAAAAATTTTAATATGCACTGTAATTTTAATTCTCACATTGCCCCCAAATTGCTAATTTATATTATCTGTTATTTAATTTTTTTTGAAAATAAATATATTTTTTTACTTTCTCTTAAAATAGGGAAAAAAAAGATTTTTTTCCACTTTTTTCCCTGTCATCATCTTCAAGCTTCATCTTCTCTAAGATCCCATAGAGTCACAGTAGCTGGAAAAAAGTTTTTTTTTTTAAATAATTACTTTTGGGCGTTGGTCCAAATTTAATTTTTTTAATTACTATCATTATTTTTTTAATTTTATTTCATTTATATCATCTTCTCTTTTAAACAACCTTTAGCTTCTTCCCAAATTAACCAATAAACCCTAAACAAACTATTTATTGAAATCATCAACATCCATTCGCTTGGCATGGCTGTGCGCTACCATGAGCTTGCTTGGAATGTATTTTTGTTAGTAGATAAAGTTTTAATTAATTTTATTCCTGTTGGGGTGAATTAGAGTTTACCCTAACTTTTGTTATAAATAGTCTGATCACTCATAATATTGTACCTCTAAATTCCTACAAGTTTGTTGCAATTTTATTACTAATTATCTTAACTTAAGTATATGTTTAATTTAACTAATTACTTTCATTGAAGATGAATAAACTTAGTGAAAGATAAACGGAGCATATTCAAGAGAAACAATTTTTAAACAAAAGTTTAAACACAATATTTTAATAATTAAATACTTACAAAATAATATAACGAATCCCATATAACAACAACAACAACAAGATAATATAATGAATCCGGTATAATAATTAAATTATTACTCATTATTCTCTCACTTAATATATTCATCTTATTGATATTCTATTTTTCTCATCTCTCATCTCTTTAATAAGTATCTCCATTCTCTCAGCTATACCGCCAAGTTCTTTACTTTATAATTTCAGAGAAGCCAATACATTGGATTTTGTTGAATCTCCAATTGTACCCATCAAAATCTCTTTCAAATAATACTCTTAAAGAACTATAAAAACTAAACAGGAGAAAACTAATAAACCAAAAATTTTCAAATACAAATGCCAGTTTCTAATTATGTAAGTAAATTAATTTCGATACTTTTAACTATTCCATTTACATATTTATAGTAGAGAGAAAAGAGAAAATCTTAAGAAAGAAAAGAAAGAAGATTAAACATTTAGGAGAAGAGAGAGAAAAATATTAAAGAAATTAGTAACTCATGTAATCTAATCTTGACTTTTCCTTTCAATCTAATCTAATGATTCAAAAATTGTGTTTAAACAAATCAAATCAAATGGGATATGAACCCGTTACTTTCGCAGCAACACAAGATCTTGATTGATGCACCGGCCTGCCTTCGCATCATCTTCACATTCAAAATAAACCTACTTCATCTAGTTTGGGATTTGTCTCTGTTATTTTTAGTTTTTCGGTGAAGAATCATTAATTAATTAAATAAATTCTGTTCTATAAATTGATGCCATTCTTTTAATGTAATTAGTACGAATAATTTGATATCAATTTGTGAGAATCTGATTAATAATTTGATCACACTAAACTTTCGGGAACTCAAATGTTTTAATATTAAATACAAGTCATTAATTAGCACCAGCTTTTACACTTCAATTGTTAATAATAATTAGATTTATACTTATTGCTTTTATTCAATTTTCTTCCAGTTTATTAAAGGCGAAAGGCTTATGCTAAAACTTTGGAAATATTCAATAAAGTCGGCTAGGAATTGGGCAGAGCCTATTTTTTTTACATGAAACATTATTCAAGAATATAATTCATATTATATGAGATTACAACTAATATTTACAAATTAGATTATTATTGAGACTAATTTACATCGATTCTTATGAAACACGTCTAGATTTTTACCCTCTCTAATATTCGAGGGACGTCTACTCCACTCACATTTCCTACTTTACTCACATTTTTAATATTCGAGAAACGTCTACTCCACTCACATTTCCTACTCTACTCACATTTCTAATATTCGAGGGACGTCTACTCCACTTACATTTCCTACTCTACTCACATTTCAAAAGAAGAAGACTACCTTTACTCAAATTGAAGAAGAAAATTAATCTCTCACATTAAATTGTCAGAGTTCGAACTCATGACCTCATAATTATAAAATCATGAGTTCTCACCACTAAAACCCAATGGCTAACTCTAATACTATTTACTATTTATAAAGAGTCTAATGATTACAATATAATTTATGATTGACTATCGGCTAACATAAAAGAGTAAAAAATTGGGAAACTGAGATCCTTTCCTTGATAATCCATCAATCGATATTTTTATGGTCAATTTAGTTTCCGGATTTGAGACGGAATCAAGAATTAAAATTGAAATCTGAATCATGAGACCCATTTTAATTTGGAAATTGAGAAATCATATTTGGAAATCAGAATCATTAAGATTTAAGAGCATTTATTTCGTAAAATTAAGTCCGAATATTCATTTAATAATAAATAAATAATAAACAAATCCGAATTCAATTCGATTTATTTATCAATTCTATTAAACGAATCGAACCGAATATTCGTTTAATAATCGAATCGAATCCGTAAAATTTTGACCCAATTCGTTTATGATTCGATTCAAATTTAATTCGTTTATTCATTTTGCCACCTATTTCTGATTCCAATTTAGTAAACACACCATTAAATTCTAACTCCTAATTTACAAGTAAAATCCTATTTATGTAGGCTAAGCCCTAAAATTAAGCAACACAATCCAATCAGCTTTTAATAGAAAAGAATATCTACTCCTAATAAGTAATACATAACCCAATCGAACGAGAAATCTATATTAGAAAGCCCACATAACCCAATCGAACGAGACAACTATATTACAAAGCCCACATCACCCAATCGAACAAGAAAACTATATTAGAAAGCCCAATGTATATATATGATTAGAACA
Organism: Atalantia buxifolia; assembly: GCA_030444775.1. Lineage (NCBI taxonomy): Eukaryota > Viridiplantae > Streptophyta > Magnoliopsida > Sapindales > Rutaceae > Atalantia > Atalantia buxifolia. The sequence goes on along the minus strand of CM059834.1, from coordinate 20,008,299 downwards.
GATTCAAATAAATATAATCTCAAATTCCTATAATCCTAAATAAACAATTCTTGATTATTTTCAGATGCATCACTTAGTTTTGAGTAGGAGACTTCGATGATGAATTATCAAACTATCAAATAAACGAAGTGATGTCTCCCTATATTCTGCTGCTTCTCCCCCTCTTGAAATTCCTTTCCTTTTTTTTTCCCTTCCTCTTTACTTGGTTCTACATCAATTTGCTATCAGAAGCAAACCTCTGAGTCATACAGTTCCGCCAATAAAACAGCCTCCAAAGTATAAGATGATAGGTTGTGCAAGCTGGTTGCCACTTATAATTAAGGCAGTAGATCATTATGAAGCTATAACATATCTGGTCATCCTCAAAAGACCTAGCAAGCCACTGTGTGGCCAATCTATTCATCATAAATATTTTAGGACTTCAAGGAAGAGTAAAAGAATCAAGATGGGCAGACAACTAAACTAGTATTAAACAAGCAACCCCATATTGAGAGACAAAAGAAAGTGCAGATGTAGGAAAGCTTAAAACTGTAACTTATCAAACTACTATAAGTGTGCTACAATTTATCACTGAATCCTCGAGCCAAAATGACAATGCAACTATTTAGTTCTCCCAGATTGAATAAAATGAGTTCCTCCTACACAATCAAACCAAGATATCAGTACTCAGTAGTCTGCTATTCCAGCAGAGCTTAATGGGAAACACTGAAAAAAAAAAAGAAACCAGCTTTGAGGAGTAAAACCCCCATCTTTGACAGCGAACAGGTGTATTAAAAAATTGAATTCCTGACACAGAACCACATGCAACCATATTTGTCTCATGGCATATACCTTCACTTCAAATTCTAGACAATTTATCAACATTTACTACTTCAAAGAAGAATCCCATTCTAATCCTGTCCAATAAAGGCTCTATCTTATTCATTATTTTCGAATTCCAATCAAACTGTTTAGATCTTCCTACTTGTTGTAGCTAAATTACAAACAACATAACTAAATTATAATATCTCCCATTTCGACACTTACCCTGCTAATTTCGCTTCATATATATAAAACATAATTGATCTTTCATTCTCAAGACAAAATTCACTCTTTTCTTATTTTTTAAGAAAAAATTTAAACAAATATTAGGCAATTCTTTATATTTGGAAGATATTGATACTATACATTGCCAAATTGCCATTAACTAAATCAAATTGCATATAACAATTACTCATAAACAAAAACTCAAAAAACTTACAAAAATCTGTCAAAGGTTGTCGGAGTCCGACAAGTCGGACACGCAGCGACTCTAAGCAGCCACGTATCCACACACTTCCTATGAAAAACATGGTCACAGCCCACGAGCTTCCTACACCACTGCCCTTGTTTAAACCCTTCCAAACAAACCACGCACTCGGATTCAAACCCCGGCTGGGATTCGTTTCTCTTTGAGACTTTGAACTGGGGCAGGCTTTTCAGTTCTTTGGGCGACAACCCATCTGAGCGACAGGCTCCGCGATGGCGGTTGTGGTGACGGTTGAGAGACGTAAAGAGGATAGGGAGGAGTAGGAAAGCGACCAGGCCGAGAAGAAGGAAGAACATCGAGGTTATTAGAGTCATTATTATCACCTTGAGAAGGATTGGGAGGATTTTCGGATTTGGTTTCGGCGGCAGCGGCGGAGAATCATGGCGGTGGTGGATGTCGACATCGTCGTCGTAGTGTTGGTATCGCTGTGGCGGAGGCATGGCGGCAGATAAGGTGTTTGATGAAACGCGTGAGTGAAGAAGAATCGAATATTCCCGGTGGAGATGTCGGATGCCAACAAAAGAGAGGAAATTTCTTAATTTGGACACTCGACGGGAGAGCGATGAATAAAAACAGGAAGCAAGTCAAAGATCAAATCAAAACTTCCGACGATTTACGTTCGTGGTTTGTGGTTGTGGACCACAGGCTTATAACATTTTATATGGCGGTTTCGATATTGTCATTAATCAATTATTTCTTTATTTATATATACATTATCGTTTTGGAAAACGAGTTTGATAATTTCAAAATAAAATAATAAAAATAAATCTATCATATATATATATATATATATAAAGAAATAAAAGCGTAGGAATCGCAATTAATATTCTATTACAAGTAACCACTCGGCCGGTTGCTGCCCTCCAAGTTTATTTGTTTGTTTAAGTATGAAGGGTGGATATTTCTCAAATATTAGTGAGGGTTAAAAATTTAGGTAAAATTTTATTAGTATTGATGTATGTTAATTTCAGTAATAATTTAATTTATAAATATCAATTATAATCTCATGTATATAAATTATAATATGAATAATTATCTCATGTAATAAAAAAAAAATATTCTATTACAAGTTTGGTTCAGATGCAAGGAGTATTATTATTTTGACCTGTCAAAACTCCATTTTGATTCGACAATTTAGATTTTTTTTTATATGAATTTAGAATTTCTTTTTTATATGAATTTAAATAAATGGTATTTCAAACATAAATATCTCTAATAAATGTGTCAAGTCAAATAAAGTGAATTGCGTATTAGTCACTCGTGGATTAGTTACTTGACATATGGATCGCTTGTCGATTATCCATCAATAATTGATTCCGTATCAGTCTCTCGTGAACCTAGATAAATTATTTTTATAAATTCGCAGAATTTTAAAGTTATTTTCATGTTTTTTTTTCCCTAGTTTCTTTTCTCATCCTCCAAATCACATTATTTTTTTGGTCGAATTGTTAGAATTGCTGAAGTGTTCTTTCTACCAAACTCCAAATTCTCATGTTATATTAAATATATTATCACTAACTTGAGAATGAAAATAGTTTAGTGCTAGTAGTTATATAGTTAACAATGATGGTTGTTGTCCTAAGTAGATGTTAGGAAATCGACATGACAATTATTCAATAAGTTTTTAAGGAATAAACTAAGGTGCGCGTTTCGTGCGTTGGTGTGGTTTTTATGGGTTTTGGTTTTGAGAATTCAACCTTAATAAATTTAAAAGCTCAGTTCAATTTGAGTTTGAGTTATAATTTTGGGTCAAAATTCAGTTTGAGTTGAAATTTGAGGGAAATTGGAGTTTTATATTAGATTTATTTTTTTTATATTTGAATGTAATCCGATCGAGTCTAATGTTCGGTCCGATTTTAACACGACTTAATCCAAATCCAATTGATTTTTAATTCTCAACCAACTAGATTTTTAAAATCAAATCGAACCAAACTAAAAACTGAATTAAAATTTAGGTGAGGTTTATTTTGGGTCAACTTGAACTGAATCCTTAACTCCTAAAATATACCTTGTCAATTGTAGGGAATGGATAATTTACACTTTATAATTAAAAAAAAAAATCATATTTTGAGTATTATTTTAAGAAATAATCTACAATATAAGGTATGAATTGAAAGTTTCATTTATTGCAAATTTGAAGAGTACGAGTCCCGTCTTTATTTGTCTAAATATCAATTTGTCAACATACAAGAGTAACGGTGTGTTTATTTGTAGGATTGGAGAATTGAATTCTAGACTGAGAATGACTGATGATATTTATTTGTTAAAATAGAAAGGAGAATGAAAATAATAATAATCAACTAAGGGTATTTTAGTAATTTAAAATAATTTATCTGATTCTTAGACAAAATAAACACATAAATGGAAATAACAACTCATTTCGATTCTAATTTATACAGCTCAAGTATATAATATATTCTAATTTTAATTTCAGCGTATTCCAACTACCAATTAATAAAACGCATCATAAATGTAATGTTGAATATCACATTGATTTGATCAATAGTGCTATGTTGTGGGTTTATGAACAAACTGATTTATGAGTGTAAAAACATGTTATTATAGAATAGAGTAATGCTATGCTGCTAGAACACGTTAGTAAAGAATATCAAACTTAGTAATTTAAAAATGAAACATAAAAAATTAAAAAAAATTATGAACATTACGAATAAGATTAAAGTGCCAATTTTGACATTATGAAGTAACTATCCTATACTCACAAAATTGACTAAATGACGGGTGCAGATTATATATTAAACCTTATATTTTATTTACTTTTACATTACAAATGTACTTATATCTACAATTAGAATTTATCAAATCCTCCAGATAACTTTGTGATGATGTAATAAAAATATATTTGGGTGTGTAAGGATTTAAACCCTTCCCATGAGAAGGGAAGTAGTTAATCACTCAAGGAAACAATTTTAAAGGCGCACACACGTATATGTTTGATAATTTAAAGAACAATGAAAGAATCCCAATATGTATTCATGGCAAAAAGGTTAGGCCCGAAATCGATGGATTTGACTAAAATTTTTCAAGTTTTTGACCTAAATTTAAGGATTTTAGGTTAGACTCGGGCCTAAATACGAGGGCCCGATTAAATTTTGGGTCAGAGTTTGGGCTCTATCTCACCTAACCCGACTCGAAATTCAAAGTAAAAATTATGATTTTATTTATATCATTTTATAAGACATGATTTTAGATTATATTTATTTTGTTATTTATATAATTATATGGTTGAGACCTTAAGTAATTTTTATGTTTAAGTTAAATTTTAATATATAAGAGAGGTTATATCCATTAAATTACTTAAATATTAAAAAAACTTAAAAATTAAGGAATTCGGGCTTGGACAAAAGCCCAACCCAACCCTAACATGAAATTTAAATAATTATATTTTTTTTTAGGTCGGACCTTTTATTTCTGTGATCAGTCGGGCTTGAGTTCGGGCTTGACCCAACAAATTGTCATCCTTACCAATATATGAGTTTTAATTAATGTAATATCCATTCATTAAATGATATAACAATAAATTTATAAAATATAAAATTCACCATGTAATAAAGGAGTGATTCATTGAGTAGCGACTAAGTTACAATTTAAATATTGAGATCTCTAATATTATTTTAATTTAAAAGATTTCTTATTCCATGTTAACCCCCATAAAACTCTTTTCTAAGAGAAGAAATAAGAAAAATACACAAAAACACACCCAGAAGAAAAAGATAATAAAGTAATAAAAGCAAAATGATAGGTAAAATCTAACGTCTAACATGAGGTACTTGCTATGCTTCCAAATAAGTAATCCTAGATAAGCCAATAGGAAAGCTGAGGATTCAAAAAACACTAATGAAACTGATGAGTGCAAGCCCAGTTAGCCATAAAATCAGCTGTGGAGATAGCCTCCCGAAGAACATACCTGACCAAGATGGAAATGGCAAAAGATATAATGCGGAATTGACCCAAAGTACAAACATGTTCCCATCGCACAAGAGCCACTAGGGTGGCCGAATCAGACTCTACTTTAAGCACAGAGTAACCAAACTGAGTAGTAAGCTCCAAACACTCACAACCGGCCATTAGCTTAGCATAAAGGATTGGCTTGTGTCCAAGAAAAGAACTAAAAGCAGCTAAGACCACATCCGATGATCACAAAAAATGCCCCTAGTAGCAAAAAACCCAGAATTGCCCCTAGAACAACCATCTGCAGCTAGCTTCACCACCTTAGGTAGTGGCCGCAAATTTATCTAATTGGCTTCCCGGTCAGCTCAATAGTTCTTAACTCCTCTGCAATCTAAGAGCCTAAAACCCCTTGCAATTAGGATGGTTTAAAAACAAAGGCAGAACTAGCAACCCTAAATTCTAAAACCACCCTATAAGTAATCAGGTCATAAAGATGCCAATGAGTCGAGCTTGAAGACATTACAAGCCTTTCAAACATGCCACAGAAATAAAGTAAGGAAGAATAACATAAATATGACTCATAGAAGGAGTACTTCGCCGCCAATGAACAAGTAAAGCATCACTAGTCAATACATTGAACATTATTTTTTGTTTGTTAGTAGCATCTCCGCACAACTTAACAGGGTGGCCGCATTAAAAAAAATTGATAATAGTTCGTTACTAATTCCTTCCTTTTTCCGTGACATATTTTTTTTCCAGATTAGCATACATACATGAAGTTACGTATTCAAATAGATGGCATGTCGTCTGAGAATTATTGTTGGGAACCACTTAGCGTTTAAAATTTATGTATATACGACTTATCCTATTGTTTTATATACAAAATAATCAAGAACTAAAAGCTTCGTGTATTTTGCATTAAACAAAAATAAAAAAAACAATTAATCAAACAACTGAAGTCATGATGCAGAAGAGCATTTTGATTATGGTGGGCAACAGTTAATTTTTCTGACACGGCATGCTTTGGTAATAAAGGCCAAGATTTGATGACAGAGGCGGCAGGTGATGCTTCATGGAACGATGGCGCCGTGTGGGGAAAAATGTTAAGGCTTAAGTGCACAGAGGCAAAAAATGCAGTGGCTCATCCATGGACAGGTAATAACGAAAGTGTGAAGATTGTTGATCATTGCTCAGGCTGCCCATCGACCATAGATCTCTCGAGAGAAGCCTTCACTCAGATTGCCAATCCAGTGTCAGGAATTATCAACATTGACTACCACGGGCCAGTAAGTATCAGAAATTGTTTCCAATTAAGAAACCGTTTAGGTCTTAATAATTGCATAATTAAGAAACTGATTTGCTCTTGCATAGCTTCCTTTGCTTAGCTCTTGCATGAAGTGATGATATATATAGCTAGCAATTTGTTCTATATAACTATAAGCAACGGTGCGTTAGTGATATTCGATATTGGAACAAATAATATGTAAATGTAACCTAATCAAAGTGGAAATTAAATAAAAATAATTATGTTTCTTCAACATTGATTAGATGATTTAGCCATATAGAAAGATTGCATTGATAACTTTTACTTCTTAATTTCTTAACCTCCTAAGCATGCTATACAGTTTAAAGCATTTGCCAATTATTGACAATACTTGTTTTGTCAAAATGGTGATAATTTCCAAATTCTAGATGCACCAAAATTGGATTTTCAGAAACTTTCTTAAAAAGAGACGATTATGTTGTTACAAACAAATAAACTGATGTTCTTTGTGTTTGCTACTGCTAGTACTCTCTGTTTCAACTTATGATCTTCGGTTTCTTTATGTCTTCTTGGCTGCTTCTTTTTCTTCTTGGTTGCTTGACTTTAAGGCCTCTTTGAAGTTCTACCTTGTTTGGTCTTTCTTTTTCCTCTTGGTCCTCCTCTGGTTTTGTTCTTTAATTCCTTTGCTGCCTTGGCTTTATTGAATTGAATTCTCGTTGCTGCTCTTCTCTGTTATTTGCTGTTGCCTCTCTCTTGCCCCCTTTTACTGTCATAATCTTGCCCGTTTTATAGATAATTTTGTGCTCATCTATTACAGGTGTCAATACAAGTTACACATGCCCAACACCGTGAATCTCCAGCACACTAGACTTATGTTCTTTTATTGTCCAACATGTTGCCACTTCAACACACCAGGCTTATACTTCATTAATTCATTAACAGATTATACAATTGAAATTCCAGGGGATTATTTCATATAGTCCATAAAAATGCATTTATGGATGGGTTTGTACGTATCACTATTATAGTATTATCATTACTTTTACACTTCAAATTTACATTTCTTCGGATAAAGATACAGTAGAGAAGATTTATATGAGCTATGAGATATTCGTGTTTCTGGTATTTTTACATGCTATATTTCACGGGTAATTAGACTGGTAGTTAATTTGCTCTCAGTACTTCCACCAATACTTAAGCCACGGCCTAGCAATGCCCATGTCGTAGCTTCTGCGGCTACGACAAACCTCCAGACTCCGGCTAAGGAAAAGGATCTGTTACTGTCCATGTCCTAGCCGTTGGTTCCATATGATGTTTATACATAGAATCAGGTCCTTGTAAAGGGGCAGAGTCAGGTGCTCTCATTGCTTCTATTACTGGTTATTAGACCGATGGTTAATTTGTCTTCATGAGCTATGAGATATTCGAGTCTCTGTCAATATCTCTTCTTCAAATGAGAGTGAATTAACCAAAATTGACAATAAAAATGACCCACCAAAATCAATCTAGATTTGGCTCAAAATGAATTAGACTACGGTACAACAATTAAGATTGATCCAGGAGAAGAGTTCAGACTGACAAGGCCAGCCTCCCTGTTAAGGAAGCTCATACATGCAATGTCGTCAGCAAAGCAGAGGATCATAGCAGCAGCAGCACTCGGTTACAATTTGTAACTTACAAATTGATGAGATAGCTTGCCGGTTGTCAACTGGTGGTTATGTAATCACTTGTGCATGTATTAATTGGCCTAAGCTATTGTGATTGGTTAGAATAAGTAATTAATTAGCTTTGGTTGGTTACAAAAATTGAGCTGAGCTTCGGCTTTGTATATAAAGGAACCTCTTGTACTTATCATTTGGTTGCTGATGAATAAAATGATGTTCTAGAGAATTCTCAGATCCAGTTCTTATTTTCCTTCAATTTTCTCACTGCTTTCTTGGCTGCCAAACAATATTTTCATTCTTCAACTCTCCCAAAGCCGATCGACTTAACTAACTATGCCTTCTTTTGATTTTGTCCGGCTCGTTGGGCTGTACTTGCCAAGCTTATATTGCTAATTCAGCCTTCCATTTCTACTTGGATTTTGGCCTTTCTTTTTCTATACATCGATTTTATTTGGCCTTTCATGACAAAGATTCACCCTTATTGACAGCAGCTGAAATTATTTTGTTTAGAATATTAGGAAAGCTTTGTTTACAGCAACCAATTTGACACATTTACTTTGTACACAAGTTGGTTGAGGATAAAGAATATTCCTCTCCTTAATTGCTTGTCAAGAATTTTCCATGTGCTTTTATTTATATTACTTGGAAAATGGATTCTTTCAACTCTTAATTAATGTACGTTCAATCCAAATAACAAGCCTGACATAGTTGTCTCATTAAAATAATTAATTATCTTAATGGATTTGATGTAATCAATATTTTAAAATATCCCCTCTTGTATACGAAATGTGTACATATTTGTCTCCAATAGATGGTCCTCATTCGGATCCTTGTACGTACACTACTGGAAATGGAAAGTGATGATTTGTTAGTTAGTGTGGTTTCGCCAGCGTGGATTCATAATAATTAATTGCAATCAAAATATTAACGATGTAGACATATTGGTGTTGCACATGAGTAAATAGCTCGTGAGTCGTGACGTTGGATATATAAGGTATATGAAGGAGAAATTTTAATGTGTTATCTTGGATTAAGCATGTCGTATTTGAAGACTTTCTTTATATTTTAATCTGGTTGTGGATCAAATTGAAAAGTATCCAAATTATGCAAGCAAACAATTCAAATGGCAAAAAAAGCTAAAGAGGCATAAAATAACCAATGAGAGAAATTTGAAAGCTCCTCTTTCCTTTCCATTTCTCCGTGAATTTGTGAACAGGTTACAAAAGATTGGTTGCCACTTATAAGAAGCAATTAACCAACTTTGACCGGTTGAAGCAATTTTTGTATTTACATTTTACCGTACAATTATCTTTCACATTCCAGCAAACTCTTTGAATTTCAAGGTATTTTGTGTAACACACATTGTGAATTAATTAGTGTGATGCATGTACACATCATAAATCATGTAACTATTTTTGCAATTGACCTTCTTAAATCATTGGTATAAAACAAATATTACTTTTATCAAGGTGTGGATAAATAATTCTCACAACAAATCTTTCTATACACAGGAGTATTTCATTTTCATCTCCATTTTTCTTCTTTTAATTTATAGAACTTATTCTTTTGAAAAAGATAGCGTGTGTTATGTAAACTTTAAATTAAATTTTTAGCATCATTACCCGTGGATCTAGGAAATTAATTTATGGGAGTAAAAAATTTAAAATTTAATATCCATTGATACTTACTTAAAATATACTTACAATTGTGTCAACATGTTCTCATCGTTTTAAAACATTTAATATGTAATAGTTTTATTGTCAATACTATTAAATCAAGGAAATTTTTTTTCCTTTATTTAGTAAATAATTTTATCCTTAAATCTTTAAACTTGTAAATTATGCCTTCTAAGTGATGAAATGAGACAAAGAAAGAGGAAAAATTTCGATGAAATAAAAGAGACTGTTTTGACAAAGGGTGAGAAGTGAGGGCTGATTAAGAGGCTTTTTTTTTTTTTTTTTAATTGGGAAAAGAGTGGTGAGCGTGTGCGAGAGATTTGAGGGATAAGAAAAATCTTATCATTCATCTTTTAATTGAGTCAGAAAATATTAATTTGCCCCCACCTCTATACCTCCCACAAAAATTTGAACTCGAGGCTGGACCAAAAAATAAAAATGCTGGAAAAGGAATTATGCATCATTAGCGCCATTACATGTGGATCTAGGAAATTAATTTATTGGGGGTAAAAAAATTAAAGTTTAATATGCATTGATATTATTTAAAATAACCAACAAACGCGTTAATCAGTTGGCATTGGGGTGTTCTAGCTTAACTAAATTCTTTAGTTCGAGACTTAAGAATGCAGCTGTGTTAAATACTTGTTAGGAGAGTTTCTTTTGCTCTAAATAGTCTGTCCTATTCAATCTGATTAGTGGGACTAACGATGTAGTATTCGGATACTAGAATATTTAATACAGCGAAAAAAATTATTTAAAATATGCGTACAATTGTGTCAACATGTTCTCATCCTTTTAAAACATTCAATAAGTAATAGTTTTCATTGTCAATACCATTAAATCAAGGAAAAAAAATTATATTTTAGATCAATTGACGTACGCCCATCAATTCCATTTTAATTACAAATTATTTAACGTTCAGCTATGTGGTTACAACTAGTCTCACGTGAATTATATTTTTACTCATGTAAGAGTTATTGAAAGTGAATAAACGGTTGCCTTAAAAATAAAAGATGAGCCAAACGATTGCCTGCTATGAAAATCTAATTCCAAAAGAGTGATAAAGATATTTCGCAAATCATTTTACTGGGAAATGACAAAATGGGTTGGATAAACTATAGATAGGAAGACAATAGGTACGTGGAATGGAAAGTGACTTGATGAATGGTGACTATAAGTGACATCTTGGTGATCATGAAATACTATTTGTCAAGTAATTAATAATGTACTATTATTTACATTTTGTAATTATTTCAAATACAGTGTCATTTTATCTCAGGGGGTTAGTTATCAAATATTAAATATGTCTACTTTTACTTGTTTAACCAAGCTTAGTCTTTACCAATGTATTAAGGGATAGTATAAATCTTTAACAAAAGTTCCAGTTCATGTCTATTTTTACGGCATGCAAGTATCGAAGGTAGCTTATATGGCTAATTCATACTAAAATACTCAACCTAATTTTTATACTTGGTACAAGAACTTTGGCCGATGTGAGAATATTTCCCTGACATACCACTAAAAGTTGATCAAAATTGATGTACTTATAACTAATTAGTCGGTACTGTACCTCCACTGGAAGACTTGAAACAGTGAGTCTATTTATTGAATATGACATAAATTAATTATATTGATGTGCCGCAAATTGTGGGTAAGAATGGTTGGTTTTCCTCTATAAATTTGGAGGAAACCCTTCACTTATTTGCACCAACAAGTAAAAAACATTGTTACAAGCCATTAGCTGTAGCTTAAAATAGAGGAAATGGGTATAGGCACAAAAGTTCTGATGATCACGACCATGGCAATATGCCTAATTAGCTCAGCTGCATATGCCAGTGAAGGGACTGCCACGTTCTATACTCCCCCTTATGTCCGTGAGTATAAGTTCTTCATATTTTCATAACTTGATGAATACATATATATGTTTTATTAATTTTTTTTGTTTATAAAAATAGTCGTTCTCATATACAATTGTCTGCACGCTGAGTTACGTTATACATAGTTCCTGGCAATTTATTACCGGATTGCTGACAACCACGTGCAAATCCGCATTTTGTAATTTGGTTATTCTCTACTTTAGATGTTCAATTTCAAGAGTTATCAGTTAGTTATCACGATGTAGTATCTAAAGTCTAGTCTGTCAAGCCCAAATTCAATTTATATTGGGCAAGATTAGACTGGATGTGAATCCGATTGTATTGGGATATATTAAACTGATCTCTTTTACAGCCTCTGCATGCAATGGATACAAAAATGATGGAGTCATGATAGCCGCGGCAAGCTATGCAATATGGAACAACGGGGCTGTATGCAACAAAAGTTTCAGAGTTAAGTGCACCGGGGCAACAAACCAAGGGACACCTCATCCTTGCCGCGGCGGCAGCGTTCTGGTTAAGATAGTCGACCTCTGTCCGGCAGGATGCCAAGCAACCATTGATCTCTCTCAAGAAGCTTTCTCCCAGATAGCGGACCCAGACGCCGGAAAGATCAAGATTGAGTTCAATCAGTATGCCCACATGCTCAAAAACTTTGTATTATGCGCATGCAACACTGTTATATATGATGGCTCGTAATGTTTTTGTATTTGTCATTTTGCAGGGCTTGAATTGAACTCCCTTATACTACGGACCAGCTGGATGGAATAAGATTATAATAAGTCATGCATAATACAAAATAGTTGTTCTGTTTGTTCTGTTTTGTGTAAGAACTCATAGTTGTATGCATGCAGAATCTTTTAAGGAAATATGGCTGACTATGTACGGACCCTAATTTGGTTGCTCTTTGTTCTTTATTTTTATAAATAAATAAAAATTTCTTGCACTGCATGTTTTTTATTTTTATACATTTGCATCCGGAAAACTTATAATGTGGATAGTGAGTGTGCTAGATGAATCAGAATAAATGTTGTATCTGCATAAAGAAATTATTATATTGCTCTTGGGTAAGTTTTGGATAATGTTATACCTTATGCAACCCCGTCCTTGGGATTGTTATCTCCTGACCCGCTTGCTTTCATTGCAAAACAATTTCAGTAAAACTTATCTCTTGGGATCCCATAAACATCTTGTAACATTAATTTAAGCACGAATTTTATTTTTTGTGTTTGTTTGCTTTTTCTGTACGTATTAAAATCAATTTAATTGGTAATTTATTTTTTGTGCTATCATTTTAATTTTAGACTTTTCAATGTGATATTTATTTACTTAAAATCAATTTTAAGTTAAATCAATTTTAGACTTTAATTTAATGCGATATTTATTTACTTAATCACTTTGATACAAGAAAATTAATAATTAAGTCACCGATGACGGATGAAACCCAATTTTATAACAATTTGACTTAAATTATAAAATTTCAAAGCTTCACTCAGTGTATATATAGTTATATACTACTAGCTCCTAACCTTTTAAATTCCTTAATCATGCTTTAAACTACATAACTTATACTGTGTTATCACAACTATTTTAGTGGTTATATTGACATCGAGAACGTAATACAGTATTATAACAGCTGGAAGAAGTACTAAGTTGAGAAAAACTAAAAACTAAAACTAAAAAAAGTGACAATCTCCCTCTTGAACATATATAATTTAAAAAATTAAAATAAGAGATTGAAAATTTTCTCTTATTCGTTTAGTTCATTTTTTTCTCCCAATTGATAACAATTGAAATGGGGCGGGTGGGGAGGAACGTCGTTCAAGTCTCCTCACTCATGAATTTGTTTATAAAAGTAGTTAATGTCACTCTCTTAATGCTACCTGCCTAACGTCTTGTGGAAATTTGTTGAGTATTTCGAGTTCTCTCTTGTTCTTTTTCCACGAAGGTCAATGCAATGATGCCAATTCTTCAATTCAACGACCAATATGTGTCCATTGTAATTACTACACCAAATTATCCAAGTCAAATTCAGCTATATACTTAACTAAATGTTAAGTATATAATTAAAAATATTAAAGAAACCTTACAATTTAGATCTAATTACAATGGAGTCAAGTCAACTATTAGATAAGAAACTGGTGTCTAATTATTCTACAAAAGCTATCATTGATTTGGAGATAGTGGTGGGCATAATCGATTAGTCCAGAAAGAAACACATGAGCTGACCGTGAATATTGTAAACGTTAATTTAACACTAATCGATCACTTGCTGCTCTCTATAAAAAGGGACAAATTCCTTTCTGATTTTCACCAGAAAAAAAAAAAACGCATTATTGGTTTAAATTAGTTTTACTTTCTTGTTTGTAGGTCGCGAGAAATGGGGATTGAAATGAGAATATTTATGGTGATCAGCATAGTACTGTGCGTCTGCTCAGCTGCAGTTCATGCCGCGCAAGGAAACGCCGTTTACTACAAACCTCCTTACAGTCGTATGTCTATATTCGTTCGATTAATTTATTGAAACGTTGTGACATTTCACCATCTTTGTGATATCTAGTTTTATACTCATAAACAAGGAAACAACGTAAGGGGCTTTTGATTCGCATGTCGAGGTCTTTCAAATCGCATCCATTCATTGGATTAAGGAAGAATGACACTGTAGTCCATCTTACAATTTATTTTTACTACTTTAGGCCTTGATAGATCTTTAATTCCATATTTCATCCGGAAAAAATAGATTCTTAAAAAAAGAGAGACTGAGAGACAGAGAGAGAGATATTAAAATATCATTCTCTCTGCCATGCATCAATTTAAGACTTCGAGTGCTGATCATTGAACCAGATAATTTTTTGTCCTTGGGTAACAACAGACTCGGCCTGCTATGGGAACCAAGACAATGGGCCAATGGTGACAGGAGTGAGCGATGCCCTATGGAGAAACGGACAGGCATGCGGGAAAAGATACAGAGTGAGATGCATTAGGGGTGCAAATCAAGCTCCACATCCATGCAAACCAGGCCAGAGTGTTATTGTTAAAGTTGTTGATTATTGTAGACAGCCCTGCAATGGAATCCTTAACCTTTCACAGGATGCTTTTAACAAGATTGCTGATCTCAACGCTGGCAAAGTTATAGTTGAATATAATCCGTAAGCCCAATTGATTTCTTTTAAGCACATTTGATCATTACTTTGTTTAGATTGTAATAAAATACTTAATAGAAGAAATATATTGTTGTTTTGCAGGGTTTAAATTGAAGCCAAAGGCTTCAAAGCTCGAAAATTGTCATATATAGTTTAAATAAGGATCGACGTTGGCTATGTAGTAATGTTGATATGGCATGAATATGCCAGTGGCTTGAATAAATTTGAAAGAAAATTAACAAATAAATAATAAATAAAGATCCTGAATGCTGAAGTTACTATGTATGTTATATTCTTAGTCTCACGTTTGTGACTGACCATTTCTAAATGAATGCGTACCCGTCAAAATTTTAATAGGCGCCAGGCGAGTGCATTAAGAATACGATACACCCGTTTTTTCTTTTATGTAAGACTTTTCACGATTATCAATCACGTGGAATTAATGATCTTGACAAGGACAAATGTGACCACCTATAACTACTTCTACATTATTCACTTTGTAATAAGGTGCTTTTAAGTTGCATTAAGATGCACTTTAGACCAGCTCAATAATGTAAACAAACCCAATAATGGTTCTCAATAATTCTCAAATTGTACCAACTACATTATATGAGAATTTAGATAAATTATTTTTGTCATACAGTAGAGCAGTGAGTCCCTAAGTGGGACCACTGATGGATTATAATACGGAACTTATAGAATTTATATTTAAAAAACTAGTGAAATCTATTTTGGATCTCATCCCTCTGCCACGTAGGATAACACCAATGGATGGGCTTACCCACTCCAAGCTTAATGAGACTCCTTGTAATAATTGTCAGCTTCAAAGAGGAATGGCTAAATGATGGTATCACTACGCACAAGTGACATTATTAGTGATACCATCATTGAATGATGAAATACACATCAATTAATCAGAGAGAAGATTCCAACTTGCTAAAGACAAGTACAAAAAGATTTGAAAAACCAAAAAATAGGGGACTTCCCGAGAATGGCAAGGTAAAAGAAATTTTCATATAATAAATTTTTTTAACTATAAAATATTAAAATATGAGAATGTCTTAAATTTTTTTTTAGTGTATACTCTCTGATAGTTAAATTATATTATATACATTTTAATCAATTACAAAAGAATAAATATCTATATGTGATGAGCATTCAAGGAAAATGAGTGAATGTCCGCATTAAATAAAGACTAAAAAATGTTGGTCTACCATAAATAGTGATAAGACTAAAAAATGTTGGTTTTCCTCTATAAATTTGAAGAACTTCTTTTATTTGCACCACCAGTAGAAATATTATTACAAATCCTTTAGTTATTTAGTAGGAAAATGAGTGTAAACATGAAAGGTTTGACGATGATGGCCTTGGCAATATGGCTATGCTCTGCTGCATATGCCAATCAAGGGCCTGCCGCATTCTATGCTGTACTGCTCCTTATGTTCGTGAATATACATCCTTTCATAATTTCATATCCAGATTCATACAAATGGCTTTTTCCATGACAATTTAGTGCCGAATTAATAACAACCATGGAGAAGTTCACATTTTTACAATTGGGTGGGTTCTAGTTGTTTTTAGGTGGACTCTAAGCTTATTTAGCTTTCTGTGAGGATTAGACCAATTAATATTCATAATTTCTTTAATTATTTATTTTACAGCCTCTGCATGCAACGGATGCAAAAATGATGGAGTCATAGTAGCCGCTGCAATCAATGCAATATGCCAATATGGAACAGTGGAGCTATCAGCTATGCGTAACAAATCATACAGAATCAAGTGCACTGGTGCCATGGAATCAAGGGATACCACAAACTTGCCGCGGCGGCAGCATTGTGGTTAAGATTGTCGATCACTATTATGCGGGATGCCATGGAACCATTGGTCTCTCTCAAGAAGCTTTCTCACCCTGATGCTGGAAAGATCAAGATTGAGTTCAATCCGTATGCCCATATGCACAGTAACTTTGTATTATATATATGAAATATTAATTGTTATGATTGATAACTTTTTTTTTTTGGTTAATTTCAGGGTGTAAAGTGATCTCCCATCCGAGTAAGGGCAGCAAGCTTGATGGAATAAGCTATTGGTGCACCCAGTCTATCAATAGCAATGTACCATCTATGTAATATTTGTTTTCTCTGATTCTTGTTGTACGCAAAACATATGTCGCAAGGGCCATCGCTCAATGTGTCCTTTCGGAATAAGTTGTGCTTTGTTTCTAATAAGTTTAAAAATTTATAAAATTTCCAGCTTGCATTAACAAGGTTTTTCACAACCGAAGAATGACGGTTCAGAGACAAAATCCATTTTGTTTTTTAATTCCTTATTATGTGCAGATTCTGTAGGCACACCCCCCCTTCTTTTAGTCCAGTTCATGTCTTACATCCTTTTACGACTTAACGCAATAGCTTAAGTAATTTTTAGTTCCATAATTAGGACCCTCAGCCTCAGATACTCTTCTTTAAGAAATTTTTTTCGCCTATTTGTTTGCTTTTGCTTTGTTAAATATATTAGAGATTATTTTTAAAATGTCAACTAGCATTTTAAATCTTTAATTTTTCCTTCGATATGATACAAAGATATATATTTTTATTTAGTAATTATAAGATTTTAACGCTTCGTTCATTGTGTATATTAAATTTGAGCTACAAACCTCCTTTGTAAGCTAAAAGATAAATGGTCAAAAGGAAATTTTGAAAATAGTAATGAAAAAGAAACAGGAAATTTCCCTTAATTTAACTGTTTCTCAATTGTGAACCATTAAAAGGATGTGAATGAAAATTGAAGGGTAAAAATACTCTTTTAATTCCTACAGTTTAATCCAATTAATTCGTTAGTCTTTGCATTCTTTAAAAATTACTCAAAAGTATCTATGTCGTTAATGTATTTTTGTATCTACTTAAATAATTATTTTCTACTTTCCCCCTACAATATATATTTTATCTTTAAAAAATTAATAGCTATAAAAATAATGAGAAGGATGTTTTAAGTAATTTTTGAAAATTTATGAGGAACTAATTAAATAATTACCCCAAAATCTAAGAATCAAAGAAAAATTTAACTCAAAGGGTAAAAAAAAACTGTCTTTATAGAAGTCTCTGCATGCAGACTAGTTTCCATCTCCTAGTGCTGCCTGCCTAACGCCTTGTAGAAATTTGTGAGTTCTCTCCTTTTCTTTTTGTCCGAAGGTGAATGTAAATTCAATGACCAATCATGTGCGAAAGAAGAATCAATTATTCCAAAATGTGCATTTGAAGAATGCAATAGCTTTCTTTCTTTTTCATTTTTTTATTTTGTATTTTTACCATCTGTTGGGTTATTGATGATCATATATACGATCAGAAAAGTATTGTTTATGATTGACAATTTTGCATGTGAATACATACGTGGTATAACTATATTATATAGACACGTTGATAACAAGATACATATAATATATAAATATCACACTTCCTCATGAGTTATTTACCTTGTTTAAAGTGAGAAACGTAAGTGGGATAGGAGAATATCTACTCCTCAGCTGTGTTTAATAATAATAAGACGTAACATTTTTAAGTGTCAACAAATAAATATATGTTATCATTACGAGGTTGATGATTTTAAAAAATCTGAACTTTGAAAGATATTTAACATATATTTTTATTCTTTCTTTTTTTTTTATAGGTATATATATATATATATATGAAAATTTATTATTAAAGTCCAACAATAATCCTTGTTGAAAATATATATATGATATATATATATATATATAGATTATTTTCAAATTGAGATTATATTTTTAGATTATATATATATATAGATTATTTTCAAATTGAGATTATATTTTTAGATTATATTTTTATCCTTTCTAAACCCATATTTTTAGTGATGAATCTGACATTTTAAAACCTTGTTTAAGTGCCATCATTTTATCCATTAATCTGACGACTCTACAGCTGAATCATGTCCTACAATGGAAAACGAAATGCTGGGGTAGGAGTCGAATAATGTTGGAATCACCACGTGTTAATGTTTTAAAGTCAGTACTCCAAAGCTTAATAATTTAAATTATCCGGTGTAGTCGCGAACGGGGGACGAAAAATATCTGCGTGATTCCTGGGTCCAGAATATCTGGTGTTGTGGCTAAGCTTTGCTTCAATTGTATTCGCGCGGTCCATCCTTATCTTATCACCCGTGACTTACTTATCGCAATAAGGGGAAAAAAGAAATAAAAAATCTAATGAATGAATTTGCAGAATTTTTGGCCTCCCAGTTCCCGCTCAACGAAGCAACGTGATAAAACTGCAAAAATGTCCAAAAACAAACGCGTCGCCGGTCACTTTTCTGTTTGAATCCCTCTGCGAAAACGACCGCCACTCTTACTCATTTTCTCCGTGAGTTGCATCATAGTTGCTATAGACAGTTACCACACAAATTGGGCGTGCAATCACGAAATTGCGACGTGCCTCCTCAATTATTGTTGGATTATTAGTATATTCCCATTAAATAAAAATAAATAGTAAAAGAATATCCCACATTCCATATCTAGCTTTTCATTAATTTATTGTAGCACTTTGTAACATGCATGCCTAGTATGTATTGTTTTATAATAAAACAGACATCGTTTGAATATTTAAGAAGATAAAATTTAAATAATTTTTAATAAAAATTAATTTTAATAATCACCTAATTATAAATATTAATTATATATTTTATATAATATAAATTATAATTTAAACATTAATTTTGTATAATTTTTTTTAAAAAAAAAAACGTTCCACCTTTGTATTGCTATTATATTAGGCAATTTGTATCAGTGGAGCCACTTGTATCTAAAAATTTTCAGTCAATGACGTGATGGATATTTTGATCATCTTGTATGAGTAATAACCTCCAATAGTCAAAATTGGAGTTCGAATAAAAGTCTAAGTGATATTCGATGTTGACTCAGCATCGATCTGATCACTGACTGGCTAATTGCTCTGGATATATGTAATCCATATTATCCATTAATCTGACGACTCTACAGCTGAATCATGTCCTACAATGGAAAACGAAATGCTGGGGTAGGAGTCGAATAATACTATTAATGTACGTTACGTCTTATTATTATTATGTTTAACCTTGTTTAATAATAATAAGACGTAACCTTGTTCCTCATGAGTTATTTACCTTGTTTGACATGCATTTGTTTAATTAATTTAGAGAATATATCTTATTCTAAGATAGCACTTGTTTTACTTGAAAAAAAAAAATGTACCATTAGTTTTGATATTTGGGTACAATGTTTTGAAATTTTATTTTTTAAAAAATTAAGTTTTTTTACATATTTATTCGTGTAATTAAATTTTATTGGTAAGGAATGATAAGTTTTTAAGGTTAAAAAATAATGGTTTATACAAAAATAAACATTAATAGATTTTCATGAAAACATATTTGCAACAGGAGGTTTTTTAAGTACAAAAATTAATTTAGTAATTAACCAAAATTATAAAAATTAAATAAATATTCACCCGAAAACTACCAGACTTAAGTCACTTATATTATATAGAGCGTTAATATATAAATAAAATTAGATTTTTTGTGTTTTACGAGGAAATAATCCATTTAATTAACTAGAAATTAAAAAGATTTGGAAAGCCTCGGCCTGCTTTGGCAAACGAGAGAATGGGCGAATGGTTGCAGGAGTAAGCGATGCCCTATGGAGCAAAGGAAAAGCACGTGGGAGAAGGTAGAGTGAGATGTATTGGGGGCGCAAATAAAGCTCCACATCCTTGCAAAAGAGGCAACAGTGTCGTTGTTAAAGCTGTTGATTACTGTAGAACAGCATGCAATGGAATTCTTAATCTTTCTCAAGATGCTTTGCCAGGATTGCTAATATCAGTGCGACAAAGTTAGAGTTCAGTTTAACCCGTAAGTTCGACACACACACACACATACATACATACATACATATGTGTGTGTAAACTCATTTCTAATTAAATTTTTAGTTTCAATATTAATTTGATTGTACAAAATATTAATTGAACGCATGTTGTTGTTGCAGGGTTTGAAGCTAGCTTGTATAATTAATTTTACGGTTGATGGGGACTTCTTGTTCTAAGCGCAAGAGAATTAACTTGTAGCTAGTTTTGTTGATGATGCTTAATAAATATTATTTATGAATTTAATCATTTGAAAACGTTTCACTTCGACCCCGATATAAGTATGTCTGTGTGTGTGTGTGTGTGTGTGTAAGGATAATTAATTCCACCTTATTGAATCCAGTCTAAATATAGGCTTAAATTTAGTTTCTAAGGGAGGAAGTGGATGAATCGTAAAGAAATTAAGCCACTTCACGGACAAATGGATGGTTCGGTGTGATGATATTACACTACGATGTTTGGCAACAAATCAGCCTTGAATAGATACCTAACTTTATCTACAGCCAAATGAAATTATGGCTGCAAGAATTGTGTAACTTAATTTTAACACAACAAAAACTAAATTGATAATTAACTCAAACTCTACGAACCAGAGGAGAATTTACGCTCAAAGGGTAAATTAAAACTTTCCTTATAGAAGTCTCAGCAACACGTTCCATCTCTTAATGCTGCCTACCTGCCAAATGCCGTGTGGAATATGGGTGTTCGCGGATCGGATTTTACGGATTGGACATCAATCCATATCCGATCCATAATTTTACGGATTATAATTTTTCAATCCAATCCAATCCACGGATTGATTAAACTCAATCCAAATCCAATCCATATATCTGCGGATCGGATACGGATTTGACTCAATCCATATCCAATCCATACGTCTGCGGATCGGATGCGGATTTAATTTAATCCATATCCAATACACTATTTTGCACATCAGTTTCTGAATTAAAAATTTTTAATTCTCCCCAATCCATGAACTAATGAAATAAAAAAAATCTAATATAAAAATAAATTTATTACTAATTAAATTTAAAATTGAATAAAATTTAAACAAATTAATTGTTTAAATAAAACTAAAATAATACATTCAAAGTTTCAAAATATAGCACATTGAGATTAATTATTCAAATAAAGCTACAATAATACATTTAAAGTTTCTAAATATAACACACTAAGATTAATTATTCAACTAAAGTTACAATAATACATTAATATAACACCGAAATTAATTGTTCAAATAAAGCCAAAATTAATTGAAATGACAAAGTTTTTGAAACCAAACACAGTCTGATCCTTCACTAATGCGGTTGTACTTGTCGAAAAGTGATGATTACGGAGCCGTTAACGATGGGAACCAAGAAAAGTACGGGTGGCGATCTTGAAGGTTGTGATAGTGCAATTGTTTGGCTTAAACTAGTGATTGTGAAGTGGCTCAATGGACTCGAGGAAGAAGAAGGCTTGCTCTCGCTGGAATCGCGCAGCCGACGTCCTTCAAATCGGTGTCGAGAGTGAATCGAACCAGTATTGAATGTTGTTAGTATGGATGACAATTTTTCTCGATGGGATAGGATTGAGACATATTTTTGTCCCATAAAAAAATTTAGTGACTGGAGTGAGACTTTTTTTATCCCATTTGCATATACGAAACGGGAGTGGGATTGGCAAATTTCGTTCCATCCTATCTTATTGCCGACTCAGAAAAGAAAATTTTCCAATTGGATGCGGAATCCTATCTCTTTTGGGAGGAGATCGGGACATATTTTTATCCCAAAAAAAATAAAGGGACAGGAGTGAGACGTTTTTTCATCCCACTTGCATATACGATAAATCTCATCCCATCCCGTCCCATTACCAACCCCAGTTGTTAGTGCGTGTGACAGCCGGGAAGCTTAGAGTTTTTTGTTTGCAAATTGTTGGTGACTTGTCGTTATGTTACTTTACTTTTGGGTGACTTTACAAATTGTTGGTAACTTAGTGTTATGTTACTTTGCTTTTTTCTTTAGTGCGTGTGACTTTGTTTTTATTTTGTTTTACAATTTTTACAAGTTATATTTGTATATTTGATTATTTAATTATTTTTTTATTTTATATTATTATTGGGTAATGGGTAAGATATATTATAGTACTTATGTAACTATGTAATATCACATTTATAATAATTTTTTAACTAAATATATATATATATATATATTTTATTTTTTTTTTTGCGGATTCACGGATTTTTGCGGATTTACAGAAGTAAATCCATATCCAATCCATCGACTGCGGATTTTTAAATTTTCAATCCATATCCAATCCACGGATCTACGGATCGGATTTATACTGATCAGATTTTCACGGATCAGATGGATTGAGCGGATCGGATTGGATTCTGAACACCCCTAGTGTGGAAGTTGTTGGGTTGACTTATCTCCTTTTATCTTTCCCGGAAGGTGCGAGCAATGACTTCAATTGCTAAAACAGGAATCAATTACTCCAAATTAAACGACCATTCGAAAAATAGTTTTCGTCTTCTTTTTCAATTATTTTTTTGTAGATTTACCGTCTATTGGGTCATGATTATATAATTAGAAAAGTCTTGTACATGCATGATTGACAATTTTAATACACGAATATATTTGAGAAAAATATTATATATATCATCATTCATGACCTAGTTTCTTCCATGAGGAAGAGATCTTTACATGATGTTCCTATTTAATTATATGGCCGTGTTCCCTAAGTTGGAGAAATATGAGAAGAACTTGTTACTAATTGTGGGACCTAGAGACCTTACTTCTTTCAAACCCAATCTCTATTCACAATTTAATTGTTCAACCATTCACTGCACAGAAATAAGAAGAAATTAATGAGCCGCGGATGTTGAGGTAGTCAAGTCAATTAGTAGAAAAAACAAGTCCTTGCAAAGACAAAAGAAGTCCTTAGTCGAAAAAAATTAACTTTAAGATTGTGAAGAAAAAAAGGGGGAAAAAAAGAAGTTGACATGAAATTTCCATGTACACATTCACATGGAGTTCTATAAAAAGGGGGAAAAAAAGAAGTTGACATGAAATTTCCATGTACACATTCACATGGAGTTCTATAACTAATCTTCCTTCTATAAAAAGCCGAATTGCCCTTTAGTTTTGTACCACAAACAAAAATTTAGGCCAAGGTTTTTGTTTACAGAGTAACAATCAAAAAATGAGGATTCAGATGAAGATATTGTTGGTGGCTTGCTTGGTGTTATGCCTCTTCTCAGCAACATACGCTGCTCAAGGGAACGCTGTTTACTATGACCCTCCTTACACTAGTAAGTGTTTATATATGATTGATTTATGTTCATTTCATCTTTTTCTGATTTTTTTTTAAAATTGACTGACTGTTTTAGACTAAAATGTTCCGAAGTAGGATGGCGGGCCAACCGCACCTGTCAATGGGGATGGACAAATTTTGAATCGATAGTTATTATATAATAATATATGTTTTCGACAGATTTTGGGTGTGCTAAAATGGCTAATCTATCTAGAACAATGAATTTGTATTTTTGGGGGAGACGGGGTACCTCCCTAGTTTGTTGTGTGCGATGCTTTTATGAGTTCGGAGAAGGTGAGAAGGGAAGAGGTAAGTGGTAACAATGGTGAGGGTTCGAACCAAGAAAAAATACCCCTTGAGATGAGCTACACACCTGCAAAACAGTGAAACCGAGGTTAGAGGTTAGAGGTGAAGCCGGGGTACCCGATCACGATCACACTCCGACGCCAAGTTAGCAAACTCAAGCTTTTATCATGAAGAGAGCTTTGGCTAGCCCTCCAGTAAATTAGGGTTTTGAGGTTGAAGAAACCTATTTTCGGAGTGTGAGTGGTCATGGAGAGTGAGAACTTGATGGAGAATAAAACCTGGCGCCTTTATATATGGTGTCACCCCATTATCACGTGGATATCCTCTTTGGGACGTCCTTTTCTCTTTCTTATGAATTTTGGGCTGTTATACACATGCTTGGGGATCAAGAATGGCGTTCGCGGTGTATCTCACCTTTGGAAACGTGGCGCGTCTTTGGGGAGTGGTCTGGGGCACCTCTGTAGTAGTGGTTTGTCGGGTAGGCGTTTGGGGACCACCGTCCTTGGGGTAGTGTCTGTTATTTTTTTGTGGTGGCGGTAGTTGTCCCCCACTTTTCGATGACGTTTTGGCGTTTAATCGTGAAAAAATCAAATATTATTCCTCATGTGATGGAGACATTTCTCATGGCGGATTTTTCTCAAACCGATGTGCGGGTACCCCAAATAATAATAGGTGAGGTACTATCTCGTGGGTACTGCTGAGTCACTCCCCCAATTGTGTGGGAATACTACCTCTAGCTTTGTGGAGGTATGTTAAGTTATTCTTGAATTATTGAGGGTACCTCGAGTCACTCTTGAGTCATGGAGGGTGCTCGAGTCACTCTTCGAGTCATGGAGGTCTGACTCGAGTTGCTTTCTCGAGTTATAGAGGGTGCACCTCGAGTCGTGGTCAGAGACTACCTCGAGTTACTCTTCTTGAGTCATGGGGAAGTCACTCGGATTACACTGAACTTATTCCGTTAGTCGACACGTGGCGTTCTGCTATCTTTCCTATTTTTCCCCCAAACAATATACATTTGTGATTTGAAAAAAGAAAAAAAAAATGTGTAGCTCACATCACCACTAGATTCAAACTACTATATAACTTTTATGTTTTGAACAGAATCGGCGTGCTATCAAAACAAAGACCATGGGACCATGGTTACCGGGGTGAGCGACGCCCTGTGGGATGGCGGGAGAGCCTGTGGGAGGAGGTACAAAGTGCAGTGCATAAGGGGTGCGAACACGGCCCCGCATCCTTGCCACGATGGAGCAAGTGTTGAAGTTGAAGTTGTTGATTATTGCAGACAGCCATGCAATGGAGTTCTTAATCTTTCTAAAGATGCTTTCGCCGTCATTGCTGATACTGTTGCCGGAAAAGTTCAAGTTGAATATAACCCGTAAGCCTCACTGATTCCTTTATATGCAAACCGATATTTATCCATATACAGTTTCTACTTGGCATTTTCAAAAACACGTTTTTGAAAATAAGTTTTGAAAAGGGTAAATGACTTTCAAGTCAGATTGTTACTTATTTTAACTTTTTTTTACTTAAATTTAAAAAATGATAGCAAAGGAATTTTCCCCAGTCTTCGGTTTTAGGACACTTTGTATGGAGAAGAGTTTTCTGATCTTTGAGAGATATTTTTCAAAAAATAAATCATAACATATATTTTAAAAACTCCATTTGACAAAAAAATAAATAAATAAAAACCATAGTTAGAACAAAGTTGCTAATAATTCTTTTTTTTTTTTCTGTTGTATTGTTTGTTTCAGGGTTTGAAGCTGCTTATACGGAGACAAAAGCACTTCTCAGTTGCGAAAATGATTATATATTTTAAATAAGCAGCAATTGATGCAACAAATATATTATGATTTAGCATATGATATTATGTAATCTTTGTTGGTTATTTACGACAAAAATAATAATTATAAATAAAAATTACTGAACGTGAATGAAGGGTTTGTTTGATATTGTTTTTTAAATGGTATTTTTTTTATTTTATAAAAAGGAATAATTAGCTTCTAGTGAAATAAAAAATGCTTTTGGTAGACTTTTCTAAAATAATATTTATAAAAAAAATAGTGAAAACATGTTTGGTTGTTTGTATGGAGAAGTGAAGACAATCAAAAAGTATGAAAAAAATTATAATATAATAAAAATTTTAAAATAAATTAAAATTATTTTTAATCATAATATAGTTCAATTAATTTTTGTTATTTAGAACTTCAATTTTTATTATTTGAATTTTTTATGAAAATAGATAAATAATTTTAAGATTAAACAAATAAACAAAATTAGGACAAAACTACTTTGCAACCGTTGTACCAAACCCTCAAATTTAATATTTTCTTTGACAGCCCCTATTGTTTTCTATAAATAATAAAAATTATAAATTTTTAAAATTTTATGCAATAAGCTCCAATTAAAATATAATAATTTTAAAATTTTAAAAAACTTATGTAGTGTTTTCTTTAGCAATTCCTATTGTTTTCTATAAATAATAAAAATCATATGTTTTAATAATTTTATGCAATAAGCCCCAATTAAAATATAATAATTTTTAAATTCTAAAAAATGTATTCTCTCTATTTCCTTCTCAAATCAATTTGTCCTACTTTAAATCTTAATTTATTCCTTATCAGACATATAATTTTTCTAAAGCATAAAAAAATAAGAGTCTTCTAACTATATAAATTAGATTAATTTCTTAAGCACAAAACCTCAAAAACATAATATTTGCATTTTCTCAATAGGAATATATTCTGTTTATATTTTTTTTCTTTACCATTGTAATAGAGAAAGAGTTATATCTTACTTTCTAAAACAAGATCTAATCAATTAGGGCTTACTGAATGCGATTAAAGATGGTGGGATGGGTTTATTTTACTAAAATTTAATCTCAATAAGGTGTTTGACATGAATAAGTAAACTAAAAATAATATAACTTAGGCTACCAAATTATAATGTGATAATGATGTTTTTTTTTACCCTAAGGAGACCCTACAATGAGTTTTTTAGACTAAATTTTTGTCTTATGATAACAACAAAAAATAAAAAAGTTAGTTAATTTTAATTTTTTTAAAGGTATTCTCCCATAATCTATTAATTTAAGTTATTATTCATTCTTCACAATTTCAATAAATAAAAATATTTACTAAAAGAAATAAAACAAAACAACTAAGATAAAAAAAAATAAAAGTCTAAATATAAATCACAAGTTGCATGAAAAGTAGAAATGAGGATAATTATTGATGGGGTGGGAGGATAAAATAATAATAATAATATTATTTTTTTTGATATTTTGAAAAATTAGAGGGACTGCAACGTTAATTACCTGAGTAAATACATCCTGCCGTTGCTTTTACTTTTGCAATTGTTTCGTTGGATCTAAAGGTGAGGTCACAAAAAGACAAAAAAAAGTGGTACCATACCACTGATGCAACTTAGCTGGACCCACAAAATTATATTATAAAATAAACATTGGTGACGGGCCTACATCACAAGTGACATAATTTTTATTTTTTATTGTAAAAGTGAGACTTGTGGGACTCATTTGAAGAATGAAAATTGGAAAAACATCAATTCCCTCTAACTTTTTTATGTAAAGTTAGAAAGTGAGAATAAATTTATTCTCACATGAACTTAAATACTATTTTAAAGGACAAGTGTACCAGACAAATTTTACACTTCCTCATCCTTGGAAATGAAGGAAATACCAAATGTGTTTGAAAGAATTGAGTGTATATAAAACTGGATCGTTTTGCTATAAATAGAGATATTTTCTAAAAAGAGAGGAAAAAGTCAAAAACTTGACTCCAATTTTCTAATCCAGATCAACTACACAAAAAAAAAAAGGAACAAAAGTCTTGCGGGATTGCTGTTTGTTAAATTTTAGAATATTAAACTATGAAGATTTTGCCATAAAATTAGTCTTAGAGTCCAAGTTTTGTACTCAGGGTGTTGAGTCTCAAAATTTCTGAGATGGAATGGAATGTAAGAGATTATAATCCCACTGATTCTTAAGCCTGAGTAACGATGAACAAAATACAGATGTAAATGGTGATGTGTCAACTGTCAAATTTTGAGCCACTGAGATTCTGTTTGTTCCAGACAAACTACCTAATCATATGGACATGATGACTGCTATTCGTCAGGGAAAAAAAAAAGAAATGAAAAACAACTCAGCTTAACCCAACAAAGGCTTTAAACCCAGCAACTAGTTTGACAAAAACTTTGACTACCTTTTACATGCACTTTGTTCTTTCCATTTCCATAATTCTTCCTCCATTCTCATTCTATTCTTTTCTCCTCAAATTAAGAAAGGAAGCCACAGGCTGGGAACCTCTGATGTTGAGGTGCTCCGGGCAGGCCTGAAAATGACGGAGTTAAACCCAAGACCATTTGTCGGCAGCGAGAATCAGGACTACAACTTAAGCTCAAGATTTTGCATGCCCGTGCCACCTTATGTTAATTCTAATGGCATTTGGCAGTTCATTGGTAAGGCTGGAAACCATCTGTGGGACGCTTCACTGCCGCGCCTTGAGCTGCAGATCATTGTGGCTTTCTCCATCACACATGCTTGTCATTTTGTTCTTAAGCGCTTAGGGATTCCCATGATCGCTTCTCAAATTGCCGTATGTGCTCTTCAACAATTCTTATCTTTATGGTGCATTAGATTGATTAGAAATTTTGCCTTTGATATCATATACCATTTCTGGAATGAGCTATATCGTTATATGAAGGCAACATTGATCATGCAATACGAACATGGCAAGTTGAAAGCTGCAAAAATTTCCTTTCAGTGCTCATTTCTTTAGATCAAATTCAAAAGAAAAGATATGCGTAAACATATGCACACACAAAATCTTATAAATGAACAAAATGTTAAATGACTTGACGCAAAATTAAAAAATGATTTTCACGTGAGCTTCTACCATCACGCTGAACAGAAAACTCAATTTTCAGTGAAGACATATTGTTTGGCGTTCTCATACTGAAGAACTGGTGATTGTTTCTTTTCAGGCCGGCTTAATCCTTGGTCAAGCAATACCCGGCCTCAACAGATATTACAAACACGTGCTGTTTTCAGATACTAGTCTAGGTGTTCTTGACTTGGCAGCAACATTTGGTTACATTCTATTCCTGTTTCTAACGGGAGTTAAAATGGATGTTAGCATGATCCAGAAAACAGGGAAAAAATCATTGTTTACCGGTTTGCTGACCTTTTTGATACCTTTTCTACTTGGCGCGGCAGCATTAGAAAAAATGAGCAGAATCTTGGGGATAGGAATGGAGGATAAGACGAAACTCTGGGTTGTAACTGTACTACATTCTCTTAGCCCATTTCCTAACATCGCTTGCCTTGTCAGCGATCTTCGAATCATAAATTCTGAACTTGGAAGACTAGGACTGTCTTGTGCATTAGTCAGTGAAATGATTGGTCTCATTCTTACAAGATCTGCAATCTGGATTGCCAGTATATACCTTACGCCAGTTCATTCAGCTTATCGAAACCTGGGAATAATGGTGATGTATCTCCTTGCAGTAGTCTTCGTGGTCAGGCCAGCAATGCTTTGGGTTGTCAAACAAACTCCTGAAGGAAAACCTGTCAATAGCTTGCACATTCACAATATAATCATGCTGGCACTAGGGGCTGGCTACATATCTGACTTGTTTGGTCAGCACGTTTACTTCGGTCCTTTCGTTTTTGGTTTGGCTGTACCAGCTGGACCGCCGCTGGGTTCTGCCCTGGTTGAAAAACTGGATCCAATGGTCTCGGGCCTGCTCATTCCACTTCTAGTAACCTCAGCCTCGATGAGGACTAATCTGTCCGACATCAAATTACTTGGTGACAATTTGGCAAAGAGCACTGCAGTTATTGTCGCTGTCGTTGTTTTGGCCAAAGTTGCTACCACCATGATACCTCCGTTGTATTGCAAAGTACCCAAAAGAGATGCTTTTGCACTGGCTCTCATCATGAGCACCAAAGGCATTGTTGAAATAAGTACCTATAACTTCACCAGAAATAGAGAGGTATTTCAATCATCCTTCCATAAAATATAAACAAAACATATCTATTCTAATTTTCATATGTCCCATTTCCTAATTTTTGCCCTAATCACGTGCAGTACCTGACTGACCAGATGTTTAGTTTCTTAACTGTTGAAATCCTAGTGACTGCAATCATCGTGCCAATCCTCGTGAAATTCCTCTATGATCCTTCAAGGAAATATGCAGGCTATCAGAAAAGAAACATCATGCAGCATTCCAAGGCCAGTGGAGAACTGCGTATACTTGCTTGCATTTATAGGCCAGATAACATCCCTGCTATCATCAAATTTCTTCAAGCTTCATGTCCAAACAGAGGAAGCCCTGTTACTGTTTATGCGCTTCACCTGATCGATCTAAGAGGGAGAGCTGCTCCGCTCTTTATTTCCCACAAAAGGCAGAAGAAAACTGTCTCTAACCGCTCCTACTCTGAGAATGTGATTCTTTCATTCAAACTTTTCGAAGAAAAGAACTGGGGAACTGCTTGTGTTTATCCATTCACAGCAATCTCTCCACCCAAACTCATGCATGAGGATGTATGCATGCTTGCACTTGACAAGCTTGCATCCATAGTAGTGCTTCCATTTCATCGAAAATGATTTATTGATGGATCCATTGAATCAGACGACAACACAAAAGGAGCCTTGAATTGCAGTGTCCTTGAACGAGCACCTTGTTCTGTAGGGATTCTTATTGACCGTGGCGACGTAGGCAGATTTATTTCCAGCGAATTATCATTAGGCTCATCTTTCAGGGTTGCAATGGTCTTCTTAGGAGGCAGTGATGATCGCGAAGCATTAACTCTGGCCAAACGCATGAGCCAGAACACGAGCATCAATCTTACTGTGTTCCGTTTCATCGTCAAGAGTGATGAGATGATAAGCACAAATTGGGAAAAAGTGCTTGATTCTGAGGTGCTAAAGGAAGTTAAACCTGAGAATAATTTCAATCAACGAGTAAAATATGCGGTAGAGATGGTGAACGAGGGGCAAGAAACACTGGCAAAGATTCAATCCGTGGTTCCTAAAAATGATCTTGTAATAGTTGGAAGAAGAGACAATACGGAAACCCCACACTCATCAGGTCTACACAGATGCAGAGAGTTCCCAGAGCTCGGAATTGTAGGCAACTTTCTCGTTACAGAGGATCTTTCCGGACGATATTCAGTATTGGTTGTGCAACAACAGCAGACAACGGTTTAACATGAAGATTTAAAAATGATGCAGCTCATACTGAAGAGATGATGTGGAAAGATTTGAAAAGTGATTCACTATACTCAAGAAGCTGGAAAATTTGTAATGATTCTTGAGCACATATCCATCTTCTCCAACTTCATAGCAGTAAAATTTGTAGGAATTACAGCATACAATATCTTACAACTAGAACATGACAGGATTTCTAGTGTTTTTTAGATATTTGGTCAAAATCATTTTTTAGTTAGTCATTCTTCAATTATATAAGGAATTGTACATAAAAGTTCAAATTTAGATGTTTGGCATATAGTGATTCTTTTGTAGAGTTGTTCTTCTTTTTCTTCTTTTTCTTCTTTTTCTTCTTCCGTTTTGATTGTTTATGTACAAAATTCAATTCCATCATCATATATCAAAGGGAACTGAGATTTTTCAAATCAAAATTCAATTCAGTAATCATATACTGTTAAGAGAAGCTTTACATTTAGAACTCGAGAAAGACTTAATTACTATAAACATGTACCAATAACATGTGAAGAATTTCGAAGAAAAAAGGGTATAAAATCACAAGTCCTTTGTGCCTGGGAGACCAATCCATAGTAAAATCCTCCGAGGCCGGTCTAGAAACCTTGCTTGCCATGCAGGCTCATCATTTTCAAAGATAAAACCACTCTTCATGTATAACTTCTTAGCTGGTTCATTGTCAAAGGCGACGTGCACATACAGATCAGATATGCCTGCAAAATGGTGCAAGAACAGATGCAGCCAGATTAGCCTATTTTAACCTCTTCCATAAAAACTATCTTAATAATTAATGTTCGTTCTAAAAGAGGAAGGAAAGAAATGATGAACCCATCATTTTCTATAGGTAAAATTCGCCTCTTCTACATAAGCTACTCATATTATCTTGTAAGGTGTGGAAGTGGTACAAGATTGAGAGCAGCAAGAAATACAGAGTATTCAGGACCGGAGTTCAATAGGCAACCAGAATTAGCAACACAATAGATATCAAAAGAAGCATAAAGTTAGCTAAGTTGTTACCCCATCGTTGAGCAACTAGCTTTGACTTTGCAACAATTTCGTAACCCAAACCATTTCTATGCAGTTCCTTGGCTACACATACATTGCTCAAGTATGCTCTTGCAAAATCACCTCCAATCCCCTGGTAAAAAATACAAAAGTTGCTCATTGTCATCATTACTGAGTTATTTTTTCTGTCATAAACCATGCTTGAAAATTCATATGTCAACCTGCGTGCATAGATTTGTATTGAGCTTAATATTACATGTATCCTGTAAATAAATAATGATCTCCATTTATAGAATTTAGAAATGGAACAGGCAAGCTAGATAAACTGAATTGTTTGCATGCATCTGAATTCGATTGCATGCATCTGAATTCAATTAAAGCCATCAAACACCATTCAGCTGAATGTGAGAGGAGTCCTAGATAACTGCACTACCAATTTAAGACAGCAGATCATTGAAATGGCTTCGTATCAGCCACTCACAGATTAAAGATTAAAGGCAGCACAAGAGATAAAAGATTAGCTTTTACACAAGCCCTAATCTGTTATTCAAAACCAAAGATGCCATATACGGTGTATAGCACATAATTTAGCTATTATAGTGAAGGACACTTAACATCTAAAAACAAAAGTTCCAAGATCTCATAAATTACCTCAGGTTTCTTCCCTGTAATTTCATCTGGAAGCCTGTAACACTGATTAAGATCAAGGGTCCCAACCACCACTCGATCTTCTCCGTCATCAGTGAACTACAGGAGAGTTAGATAATAATATCAGAATGCAACAAACGAAACATCAAATTAACATGCCCAAAGTCCAATCATATGCGAATTAAGATACTAGAAAATGGGAATCGTTCTTTTGATCCAATGAAGAAAGCAAACAAACCTTACATTCAGCGCATAACTCTTCTGAAACACTCGATATCTGTGACAAAGGAAGAGTGGCATTTATGCAAGCAACTGTTCTAAACTCTTTCCTCTTTCCTGATATTCGTTCCTTCATTGCTTCAAACTCACGCTCGGCCAAGTGCTTTTTATGATCCTAATAGAACTTTGACAAAAGCAAAATACCATCAGTATCATATTTGAAGAAGAAAACACTCGCTCGTAAAGACTAAACGCTGTGCTCTCTACTTTCATCAGCTTATTTGTAACTTTTGATATTAATTAAGCAAGTAATGCTGGAATCATAAACTGATATGACATAATGCTATTGATTTGATAAACACAGC
Source organism: Atalantia buxifolia (assembly GCA_030444775.1). Taxonomy (NCBI): domain Eukaryota; kingdom Viridiplantae; phylum Streptophyta; class Magnoliopsida; order Sapindales; family Rutaceae; genus Atalantia; species Atalantia buxifolia. The sequence continues at coordinate 19,974,491 of CM059834.1, read as the reverse complement.
ACATCACATTACATGTATTCATTTCTCTATTTTTGTTTCTATTCAATCGATAGTATTCTGTCACGGTAATTTGTAATTGTATCATCGCTCTGATTAAACCGATATGATCAGCTAAATTATTAAATAAAAGCACATTCTATACGGTTGACTTTTAATTCCCAGATGAGTTGGGTTGACTTGTTTTTTTCCTTCTTCTCTCCATTCTCATTCTTCTTTCGCATTTTTGGAAAAAAAAATAATCCGAAGCAAATAAAAAGGAATAAATAAGAGAAATGTGACTCATGTTTGAAAAAAAAAATGAAAGAAAGAAAGAAAAATGCGACTGAGTGGGACTCACTTGGACGCCAAAAGAGTCAGGATCAAACTGATGGAATGATCGGACGCGGAGGCAAGCGGCGGCCCAGAGCTGGTCCTCCGCCGTTGCTTCGCCGACGACTAACGACGACTTGTCGAACGAGAGAGAGTCTTCTTGGTGAGGAGGGGTGCACACGTGTAACGGGTTGATTGGTCGCAATGGAAAGCGCGGAGAGAGCGTAAATGCAGAGAATTTAGAGCGGTTGTGTTTGTGATTGAGAGAACTGATACTAGTTGTTGAGTATGAGATTGAAGATGAGAGGACCGCCATTTTTTCCTTCTGTGGGTTATCCTCTTTTACTTTTGACTCGAGTCTTCTTAATATACGATTCTAATTGTTTTATTCTTGGGCCTTAATGGGCCGGGCCTTTAGTGGCCCATTTTTACCTCTTGAATTCAGAAATTAGATTAGAAAACCTCAGCCCCGTAGAATCATAACCTCCGTTATAACGAAGGTAAAAAGATTAATATGCCCATTCAAGTATCAATTAAATAAAGGTTGTGCACATATATCTCGACTCAGAATTACAAATTTCAAAATTTTAAAATTATTTATGAAGTAATTTCTCGATTACAATATAGTCCCAGACAAGACAACACAATCCAATATTTGAAAAAGTGGGGGGGAAAAAACTTATTTATCTATTTTTATTATTATTATTTTTTGGGTGACAGATCACCACGATTTATGTTGCAGACGGCACTAAACGAATCGAACCGAAGTAAGCAGAAACTCTTGAGTATTAAATTCACAGTTGACTGAAAGAAAGATGCACACACTACACAAAAATAATATCGAAAGATCATATGGCATTTCAGGGTATCACATTACATAATCAACTTCAGTAAACCAAATACAATATTTGTGTCATTACATAAAGCTCAGGAGGAATAGACGAAGAATAAGAAGAAGGAAAGAGTAAGGGAGGGGAAATCAAAGAGGAAAGTCACGATGGGAGAGTTGATCAAAACAAAGAGAATAATTATTAACTAACACGGAGTAGAGGACGGCCACAAAAACAATGGTAAACATAAAAAGTCTTGCAAGGTCAAGAAAAAAATTGAAAACAAAGACAGGAGAGGAAAATGAAATGGATATGAGAACTGAAAGAGAAAAAAAAAATAATAAAACAAACAAAGCTCAGTCAGGATAACACCATCATCAAAGGCTAGATGTACTGATCTTTCTCCATTCGTCATGGATCCCAAGATTCACGTTTTCCTTTCGCAAGGAGAAGCAGATTCCTTTAAACCAGCATAACCATGAGCAATAGAAATAAAGAGAGGCATGGAGCGAGCTGATGTGGGCATTTTCGTTTTGTTGCATTAGGGTTTTTGATAGCTGTGCGTGAGAAGTTATTCAAAGAGGAAATAAGAGATGCTTTGCGTTATAGGGAGACTGATGATGGGGTTTATATAGTGAAAGAAGGAAGGGAAATTAATGAGAAACAGAAAGTGCTGACATTCCAAAAGTATGTTTAGTTTCAGAAAATATTTAAAGAAAGCATCAGAATTGTGGCCCCGTTGACAAGAAATGAAAAACAATTCTTAAAATATTAATTAATTAATTAATTAAGTCTAGGATTATTAATCAGCAAGAGAGTACAAGAATAGCAGCATATATAGAGATAAGAGAGCAGGTAATTCGACACAACAATTAGAACTGAATCACCTTTTAAAAAAAAAAAAAGAAAAAAAAGAACTGAATCACTGATCATATTTACTGTAGCTGTCATCATTATCAAAAAATCTCTCTCATCTGTCTCACATCTTTTGCCTTCTCAGTTACGTAAATTTGGAAGAATAAGATGTGCATGGGAACGCTAATGAGAGAGAAAATGAAGGCGATTCAAAATATTCAACAGTTTTAATTAGCAGCAGCATGTTGTAATGGATACTTTTGAATTTAAATAGTAACATTGCAGAGTCTGACACTGTATGTTTTTCTCTCAGTTTCGTCTTCCGTACAAGACTACCTTCTTCTTTGACATACAACATTTGTCTTTTATAAAGTCTTCATAACCATTACACAGTTATAACTATGACGCTTTAAGTTTTTCACATTGCTAATTCTTATTGGATATTTACAGAGTATTACCATTACTTCTTTAATTAGCGATTTATTTTATAGGAACCACTAATTAGTAAGATTTAAAATTATATTTATTTCCACATATGTGATAAAAGGTTCGAATGCGTACATCTACATATGTGAGATAAATGCATACGGTCATAATAGAGAATGTGTCTGTGTGTAAACAGTGTGATCTTGTGAAATGTGAAATTTTCTTTCGCATTTAGTGAAATAGGCATTTAAGCATTAAGCAATAATAATGGATATAAGTTATTCATTTTGATTGGTTAACACCATGACGATCCAGTTCATTCTAGGTGTCCTATGTATGATAAAAATGAATAATAATTCTGGTTATTATTATTCATTTCAGTTATCGATAAGAATTAGCAAGTGTCATTGGGCATCCGTTCCATTAAAATTTTGGTTAACTTTAAACAATTTCAGTTATCGTTTAAATTAAATTTGCCATAAGTACTACATTACCCATCATAAGTCAAACGAACTCAAAAAATGAAAGTTTATTATAATAAATGAAATATATCCTTCTAATAAATAGGATTTATTTTATTTTCATACGAAATTTATTAATATAATTAAATGAATAAGTTTGTATAATAGCACAATAACAACAAAAATCCAATTCTAAAAGTAAACCCAGAACTTTATCTTCTTCAAAAAAAAAAAGTAAAAAAAAACACATGAGAGCTTCAAATCTCATTTCCTTCATTTCCCAGTATCCACCATAGCAACAGAACAAAAGAAAATTTGATCAGAAAGCACAACAATAACAACAACAAGAGCTTCAATTTTGTGCACAATAAAAATAATTTATTTCAAATAAATCACCCGAAGCCAAAAACACAATAAAGAATAATATGCAAAACCAAAAATATTAGGACTTTGATTTCACTGCTGCCAATCTCAGACGCGCGCCTGCCAGCAACAGCCCAAACCAGTGTCTTGCCTGTGCCTCTTGTTGCTGTGCAAAATTGAATTCCCGGTGTTTTTGTTTGTGGGAACCGGGCCACTGGCTTTATGATCCTTCTGTTGGGAATGGAGAGCAGAAGCAATGATGAACTTTCCTTTGCTATTGGGCATGAATGGAGAATGAAGAAAATGAAGTTGAAGGAAGGAAAATGAGAAAAAAAAATTACCATTTTTTATTATCTATAAATGAGAAGGAAAATGAGAAGAAAAAAAATTATACCATTTTTAAGGGTAATCATCCATAAATAATATTTATTATTCTACCTTTGCGACTATTAAGTTAACTGTACTGTTTAACGAAAGGGATGTGCAGGGATAGTTGTTGAAAGAAGTAGGTGCACAATAAAATTTATCGATTCTTATGGGGTTGGCGAAAAATAACCCGAAATGATTTGGGATGTGATTATTCTACATACAAAAAGCTGAGAGAATAAGGGCACGTGCATTTATCCGGAATGCGTGCATGACAAGACAACAAGTAATTGAATTTCTCAAACATCAGCTTACGAATGACAAATGAACACACAAAGTCCAAAGTTAGATATATACTGCCAAAGAAAATCCGTTGATACATTTTCTTTTGAGACCTGAGAAAGACACTAAACAGCTTTGTGAGAAAACACTTACCCTAGAGTGGTGGCAAGGGTTGGCCTGTTGCTTCAACTTTTTTGAGGCAAGGAGATAAGAAAAAGCAATCATTCCATTTTGACAGAAATCACTATAAGTGGGAAAACATTTGGTTTCACTCTCGGTGGGAGAAAGTGCACTAAAAAAATTAACAGTCACTTCAGATATAATAGAGAGTGGTGAGAAATGTTGAGAATTGAGAGTGGGCAAGGCAACAAAGTTAGGATCTTTTACTGCTGGCAAGAGCTTTTAATCTTGGTAATCATCAATCACATGGCTATTTGATGTGACAATACATGGTCACGTCTGCTAGTCTAACTAGCTAGGTAGCTAGCTGCTAAATATTGCTATTGCTATCTATCACCTCTCGTTCTTCTTTAAAGTTGAAAATTTGCCTACGTAAGACTAAGATTGTGAACATGCCGCTACAGACCATGGGTGTGTACTATGATATCAGGATACCGAGCTAGCTGCATGCTGCTGGTCCAGCTTCTGTGTAAAATGGATAGCTGCAGAATTATTTAATGGTTTTTCGAGATGGAGATTGAACTGTTCATATTTATTGACTGTGGAAGAGGACAGGCATACAAAACAAACTGAATATTTTCAACACGCATAATTTGAATTGCAGGCCCGTCTGTCACCTGTGGACCTCCTATTATTTTCGCATTCTGTAATTGGAGTCAACCTACCATGCAGCGCTGTATCTCATGCAGCGCATGCATGGTACCGGTACAACCGGTTTTCAACCGGTTAATAAATACAAATTAAAATTTTTAATTGTTTTTAATGTGAAAAAATTTATTAAAAAAGGGGAAAAATTGAAAATTGCCTTTAAATGAGAGAAAAAAAATTGTAATAATTTAAAATCTATAAATAGCAAAAAAAATTATAAAAATATTATAAAAATGTCACAAAATAGTCATATTCCGACTTTTTATTGTTACATTCCAATATTTATATTATATGTCTCAAGTTTACTTTTAAAATTCCTAATTTTCATTATTAGTTATCTAAATTTTGATAACTTGTTTCAACTCATTTTTTACCAGTCTTTTCTTTTATGTTTCCACTCTTTCCATTAAATTCTAACTTTTTAGGTAGATATTTCAATTTTACATTTTATGTCCCTACATTCCATTAAACTTTATCTAATTTTTAGTAAGTTATTCCTACTTATTTTCCCACAACTTTTATATCTCAGAATTCTATTATTTTCATTGAGTTTCAATATTTTGGATAAATGTTTTTAGTTTACTTTTTAGATCTCTACTTCGCATTGAAATTTACCAAATATCTTATAACTTATTCCAACTTCTTGATTAAGTTCATCAACTCTTATTCCTACGACTTATAAATTCTATATTCTTATTCTTTTTTAAAAATTCAAATATTTTGGGTTGAAGTCTCAACTTCATTTTTAGATCTCTACTTCTCATTAGTTTTTTTTCAATTATGTGTAAGTTATTCCAATTTCTAGTTTACATTTATCAACTCCTCTTCTCATCACACTTAAGTTCTATAAATTCCTCTTCTTTTTATTAAATTCCAACATTTTAGGTGCATATTTTAGGTTTATTTTTTAATTCCCTACTTTTCATTAAAATTTATCTAATGCTTAGTAAGTTATTCCAATTTTTACGACAAATTTTTCAACTCTTATTCCCACCACATTTTAGTTATTTATTTCTACTAGTTTTATTGAATTTCAACATTTTAGGTGGACATTTCAATTTTACTTTATAGATCCCCACTTCTTGTTAAAATTGATCAAATTCCTGATAATTTATTTCAACTTTTAAGTTAAGTGCTTTAACTCCTATTTTCACTACTTTTTGGTTTTATATTTACACTCTTTTGTTTGAATTTTAATATTTTAGGTTGAAATTTCAAGTTTACTTTCTGTATCCCTACTTCTAGTTGAAGATACTCAAATTTTTCATAACTTGTTCTAAATTTCGGGTAGGCCTTTCTTCTCACTGCTTATTGGTTTAATATTCCTACTATTGTTATTAAAATCTAACATTTTAAGTGGATGTTTCAAGTATACTTTTTAAATCCTTACATGTCGTTGAAATTATCAAATTTCGGGTAATTTATTTCTACTTCTAGGTTAAGTTTTTCAATTCTTGTTTCCACTAATTTTGTGTTCCATAATTCTACTCTTTGTATTAAAATCTAACATTTTAAGTAGATGTTTCAAGTTTAATTTTTAGGTTTCTACTTCGCGTTGAAATTTCTCAAATTGTTGGTAATTTGTTTTTTGCTTTTAGGAACTCTTGTTTCCACTACTATTTTTTTTTTGTTTACATTCCTACTCTTTCTCTTGAAAATCTAACTTTTTAAGTGAATGTTTCAAGTTGCATTTTAGAATTATACTTGTAGTTAAAAATTGTCAAATTCTTGTTAATTTATTTCTACTTTTAGGTTAAATTCTTTAACACTTGTTTCTCCACTTTTTGGTCATATATTTATATTCTTTTTGTTGAATTTTAATATTTTAGTTCGATGTTCCAAGTTTAGTTTTCGAATCTCAACTTTCAGTTAAAATTACTCATATTCTGGTTGATTTGTTCCCAATTTTCAGTGAGACTTTTGTTACTGCCACTTTTTGATTTTATATTTCTACTCTTTCTATTAAAATCCAACATTTTAAGTAGATATTTCAAGTTTACTTGTTTGATCCCTACTTCTAGTTAAAATTTATCAAATCCCGATTAATTTATTTCCATTTATAGGTTAAATTCTTTAACTCTTGTTTCCACCACTTTTTGGATTTAAATTCATATTCTTTTTGTTGAATTTTAATATTTTAGTTCGATATTTCAAGTTTAGTTTCCGTATCTCAACTTACAGTTAAAATTACTCATATTCTTGTTGAGTTTTTCCCAATTTTGGATGATGCTTTTCTTGCCGCTGCTTTTGGGTTTTATATTTCTACTCTTTGTATTAAAATCCAACATTTTCAGTGGATATTTCAACTTTTCTCGTTGGATCCCTAATTCTATTTGACATTTATCAACTTCTGGTTAAGTTATTTCTACATTTAGGTTAAATTCTTTAACTTGTATTTCCACCACTTTTTTGTTTTATATTCATATTCTTTTTGTTGAATTATAATATTTTAGTTCAATGTTTCAAGTTTGGTTTTCGTATCTCAACTTCGAGTTGAAACTACTCATATTGTGGTTGAGTTGTTCCCAATTTTAGGTGAGGCTTTTCTTGCCGCCACTTTTTGGTTTTATATTTCTACTCTTTGTATTAAAATCCAACATTTTAAGTGGGTGTTTCAAATTTTCTTGTCGGATCCCTACTTTTAGTTGAGATTTATCAAGTTCTGGTTAATTTATTTCAACTTTTAGGTTAAATTCTTTAAATCTTATTTCCACCGCTTTTTGGTTTTAATTTCATATTCTTTTTGTTGAATTTTAATATTTTAGTTTGATGTTTCAAGTTTAGTTTTCGTATCTCAATTTCCAGTTTAAAGCACTCATATTCTGGTTGAGTTGTTCCCAATTTTTGGTGAGACTTTTCTTGCCGTTATTTTTTGGTTTTTTATTTCTACTCTTTGTATTAAAATCCAACATTTTAAGTAGATGTTTCAAGTTTGCTTGTTTGATCCCTACTTCTAGTTAAAATTTATCAAATTCTGGTTAATTTATTTCTACTTATAGGTTAAATTCTTTAACTCTTGTTTCCACCACTTTTTGGGTTTTATATTCATATTCTTTTTGTTGAATTTTAATATTTTAGTTCGATATTTCAAGTTTAGTTTTCGAATCTCAACTTCTAGTTAAAAATACTCATATTTTGGTTGACTTGTTCCTAATTTTTTATGAGACTTTTCTTGCCGCAACTTTTTAGTTTTATATTTCTACTCTTTGTATTAAAATCCAACATTTTAAGTAGTATTTCAAGTTTGCTGGTTTGATCCCTATTTCTAGTTGACATTTATCAAATTCCAATTAATTTATTTCTACTTATAGGTTAAATTCTTTAACTTTTGTTTCCACCACTTTTGGTTTTTAAATTCATATTCTTTTTGTTGAATTTTAATATTTTAGTTCGATGTTTCAAGTTTAGTTTTGGAATCTCAACTTCCAGTTAAAACTACTCATATTCTGGTTGATTTGTTCCCAATTTTGGTGAGACTTTTGTTGCCGCCACTTTTTGGTTTTTTATTTCTACTCTTTCTATTAAAATCCAACATTTTAAGTAGATGTTTCAAGTTTGCTTGTTTGATCCCTACTTCTAGTTAAAATTTATCAAATTCTGGTTAATTTATTTCCACTTATAGGTTAAATTCTTTAAGTCTTATTTCCTCCACTTTTTGGATTTTAAATTCATATTCTTTTTGTTGAATTTTAATATTTTAGTTTGATGTTTCAAGTTCAGTTTTCGTATCTCAACTTCCAGTTAAAATTACTCATATTCTGGTTGATTTGTTCCCAATTTTCGGTGAGACTTTTGTTGCCGCCACTTTTTGGTTTTATATATCTACTCTTTCTATTAAAATCCAACATTTTAAGTAGATATTTCAAGTTTGCTTGTTTGATCCCTACTTCTAGTTAAAATGTATCAAATTCCGGTTAATTTATTTTCACTTATAGGTTAAATTCTTTAGCTCTTATTTCTACCACTTTTTGGATTTTAAATTCATATTCTTTTTGTTGAATTTTAATATTTTAGTTCGATGTTTCAAGTTTAGTTTTCGCATCTCAACTTCCAGTTGAAATTACTCATATTCTGGTTGAGTTTTTCCCCAATATTCGGTGACACTTTTCTTGCCGTTACTTTTTGGTTTTTTATTTCTACTCTTTGTATTAAAATCCAACAGTTTAAGTGAATGTTTCAAGTTGGCTTGTTGGATCTCTACTTCTAGATGATATTTATCAAATTCAGGTTAATTTATTTCTACTTATAGGTTAAATTCTTTAACTCTTATTTCCACCACTTTTTAGTTTTTAAATTCATATTCTTTTTGTTAAATTTTAATATTTTAGTTCGATGTTTCAAGTTTAATTTTTGTATCTCAACTTTCAGTTAAAATTACTTACATTCTTGTTGTGTTATTCCTAATTTTGGGCGAGGCTTTCTTGCCGCTAGTTTTTGATTTTATATTTCTACTCTTTGTATTAAAATCTAACATTTTAAGTGAATGTTTCAAGTTTACTTTTTAAATTTCTACTTAAGTTAAAATTTATCAAATTCTTGGTAATTTCCTAACTCTCTATTCCTAAGAATTTATTAGTTGTATTCTAAACATCTGTGAATTGAATTTCCACTTTTGCGTGGATGTTCCAAGTCATCTGCACATTTACCTACTTAACCTAATACTTAATCAATCTACAGTTATAAATTCCAAGTTTTTGGTTGGGTTATTGGACTCCGGTCTTCAACATTTTTCACTTGTATGTTTCTACCTTGTCTTTTGAATTCTAACATTATTCGTACATATTTCAATTTATACCTTCTTTGCATTAAATGTATCTAATTTATGGTTACTTGTTCCTAATAATTGGTTCATTTTACTTAACTCTTCTCCCAACAATTCATTGTTTGCATATTCTAAATTTTTGAAATGGATCACGACATTTGTTAATTTATTCCAAGTTGTCTTTCCATTATCCGATTTTACCATTTACGCTATCTATTTATTGTTGATAAATCCCAAATTTTTGGTTGGATTTCTGTAGTGATGGCTTCTCAAATTTTGGTTGCTTATTTCAACTATTATTATTGAAATTTGAAATTAAGGGTGCATACTTCAAATTAAATTATCAAATGCGTTCTTTGCGTTAATCGTTATCCAGTTTGTGGTCAAGTATTCCTTATTGTGAGGTGAACTACCTAACTATTTTCTTAGTAATTATGGGCTAAATATTTCAACTCTTTCAAATGAATTTCAACTTTCATATGGAAGTTAAAGTTTTATTCGTATTTACCATCAACTTTATCGATTTTTTGTTAATAAATTCTAATTGTTTTTACATTGCACTACTGTACTATTTTTTTCCTCACATTTTGGTTAGATATTTTTATTTTTCCTATTGAATTCTAACATTATGGGTACATATTTCAAGTTAAATTATTACAACCTTTTTATGTTAGTCTTTACCCAATTTGTGGTGAGTTATTCCTGCTTATGAGTTAAGCTACTTATCTCTTTTCCCAACAATTCATTGGTTATATATTTTAGAGTCTTCATATAGTACAGCGTTGTATGACATACAGCCTACTTTTTCCACTTGAGCAACCGGTATTTTACCGGTTGTTCTTTCAATAATTTTAAAAAAATCATTTTTAATGGAGAAAAAATAAAATAAAATGAAAAAATAAGGAAATTTATAAACATTTAACTTAAAAAATATTTGAGTGAGAAAAATATTTTTAATCTAAATGAAAGTTAAAAAAAAAAGTAAAATCATTATGTCCCAACACTTTTGGTTAAATATCAATATATTAGGTAAATGTTTCAAGTTAATTTCACATGTCTCAATTTTTGGTTAAACTTTCTCACTAATAGGTTCATTTGTTTCCACTTTCCAATTCACTATTTTTGTGTTTAATATTCCTATTAAATTCGTTAGATACTAATATTTTGGCTTAAATTCCAAGTAGATTTGTTTCTCGTTAATAAAGTTCCTACTTTTGGTTATATTTTCTCCCTTATGGGTCTATATATTTCAACTATTATTTCACTGATTTTGCGTTTAATATTCCAATTAACCCGGTAAGATTTCGGTTGTTTGGGTTAAATAACCAAATTATTTTTTTTGGTTAGATTAGTTCCCGATTTTGGTTAAGTTTTTTCATTTATAGGTTCATATGTTTCAATTTATTATTCACCGATTTTACGTTTGATATTCCTACTAAATTCGTTAAATGCCAAAATTTTGGGTTATGTTCCAATTAACTTTCATTTTCCGTTGGATGAGTTCCTAATTTTCGTTCCGCTTTCTCTCTTATTGGTTCATGTGTTTCAACTAATTGTTACTCTAATTTTGTGTTGAATATTCCCATTAATTTGGTAAGATTCTAATTATTCTGGTTCGATACCAAATTTATTTTTCATAATTTTATTTTTGGTTAGGTAAGTTCCTACTTTTGGTTATATTTTCTCCCTTATGGGTCTATATATTTCAACTATTATTTCACTGATTTTGCGTTTAATATTCCAATTAACCCAGTAAGATTCTGGTTGTTTGGGTTAAATACCCAAATTATTTTTTTTTTGTTAGATTAGTTCCCGATTTTGGTTAAGTTTTTTCATTTATAGGTTCATATGTTTCAATTTATTATTCCACCGATTTTACGTTTGATATTCCTACTAAATTCGTTAAATGCCAAAATTTTGGGTTATGTTCCAACTAACTTTCATTTTCCGTTGGATGAGTTCCTAATTTTCGTTGCACTTTCTCTCTTATTGGTTCATGTGTTTCAACTAATTGTTACTCTAATTTTGTGTTGAATATTCCCATTAATTTTGTAAGACTCCAATTATTCCGGTTAGGTACCAAATTTATTTTTCATAATTTTATTTTTGGTTAGGTAAGTCTCTAATTTTGGTTATACTTTCTCTCTTATGGGTCTATTTGTTTCAACTATTATTCTACTAATTTTGGTTTGAACCTTTCCATTAACTTGGCAATATTCCAATTATTGGGTTAAATAGTCAATGTACTCGTATTACCAATAACAATAATATTAATAAGGTGAATTATATTTAACCCCTTACTATTTTAGTAAATATCAACTTACTATGTAGTACTAAAAAATCTTTATTACTACCCTTAATCTTTTCTAATATTTTGTCTAAAATCTAAGTCCTTTTTTTTCTATTTTCTTCACTTCAGATCTCTTGAATTTGATTGTGTGTGTGTACTTGAGTGAGTAATCTTTTTACATATTTATTCTCATTTTATCATTTTAATTAATTATTTTTAGTTATCAAGTAAATTAATGCATTCATTTTCAGCTTTCTCTTTACTTTTTAAATAATTTCTTTAATTTTTCAAAAATTTGACAGTAAATTAAAAGTAGATGTACAGGTGCGTGCAATTGCTGTGTTTTTCAAAAAATAAAAATTAATTTTTTAAAGTTTTGACAGCATAAATTATAAAAAAAGTTTAAACTTACAAAAGTTGAAATTTTCTTAATTTATTTATGTTGAATTATCTTTTTTTTTTTTTTTTTTTTGGGGGTCAATTTGATTTATTAGATTTTTTTAACTTGAATTTATTTATACTTAAATTTTGATTTTTGTAAATGTTATGCCCATTTTATCATTCAATTAACCATGTTTATTTATCTTTAAACTAAAATAAATCAAGAATTAAGATTTTTTTTGAATTCGAATTAAATTTTTACCACTCAATTTTCTTTCAAATTAGTTTTAGTAATTTCGAACTACTTCAACAAAATATTTATGTTATTAATTATAAATATTATTATACTATACTTGTATTATTACCACTATTATTATTTGTTGTTTTAAACTATTACTACAATTATTATTACTACAATCATGAGATTTTTTAACAAATTTTTTTCTTACAATGAGTATTCTTCCTTTTCATTTTTAAATGTGTATATAATTTTTTATTTATAAAATAAGTTCTTCAATATAATTTTCAGAAATTTGTTATGGCCAATATGGTACAATGAAAATCTAACATTATAGTAAGAACATTTTGTAATATGATTTTTCATGTTTAATTAATTTATCTTTTTCAAATGGTCTTTTTTACTCATAAATTTATTGACATTTATTTGCAAATAAAATTATAATGTCCTACTAATTTATCCAATGCACTTAAAAATTACTCAAATCAAGAGTTTCATTACAAGAATGAGAACTTCGATCACTTAAGCATTTAGTTACAATAGTAATCTAATGTGAGGCTTATTGAAAAGTCAAAATTGCAAAAAGAGTAGAGCCTAAAACCACTTTTGTTCATAAAATTTTTTACAAACTTGTAAGAAAATAAGTTAATAAAAACTATTAATATCAATAAAACTAATAGCATAGTAATAACATTTATGACTATGAATTAAGCGCGTTTAATTTATTAGTTTTTCAAATGATTGTTTGGCATTTGCTTGTAAATGAAATTATAACCTACTAATTTTATCCAATTAATTGTTTTAGTTTTTCATTAATTTCAAAGGTAAATAAATAAAGAGTAATGATATAGCTACAAACTCTTGTATAAACTGACGAGTCATGATAAAATTGGTTGAATTAAATATCTCTTAGCCCATATGATTTATTTATATTATTTTATATTTTCATTCAACCAATAAATTAATGCCACATCAGTTTGTTCAAGATAAATTTGTACAAAAGTTTGTGGCTATATCATCACTCATAAATAAATAACATGTAAGAATGATTGCAATTGTTTTGCTTATAAAGCTACAATGATATAAGTTAATAAAAAATACTTGATTTGTATAAAATTTTTACCACTCTATTTTCTTTTCTAAATAGTTTCTTTAATTTCTCATTACTTCAATAAAAAAATTCATGTTATTATAAGTAATATTATTATTTTTATTTCTTCTACTATGATTATCTATATTAACTATTACCACAATTATTATTATTAATATCATACCTCATGGGATTTATAGTTAAATATAATAAGAATGTATATATGTCCTATACTATTTTTGCCACTTTCTTAGATTACTAAGATATCATTAATATTTTGATTATACAATTGATTTCTGTAAGTTACAAAAACTTAGGTGTTGAAATGTCATTTTTTGGATGAAATCATTATTCAACACTTCACGAGATTTGATCATGATTTTGATCATCTATGCTTGAGATTTTGACCTTTGTTTAAATTTATGCTGATTTATCATTTAAATAATTATAATTTGCTAACAACATTTTTTTTTAATGAGTATCATCCTCTTTTAAACATCAATATAGTTCGTCGATTTTTCAGGACTTAATTAAAATAATTTTTCAATGTTTATTATGATTAATTTATGGCATTATGAAAATCTAATAGTATAATAACAACATTTATGAGTATGACTTAGGCTTATTTAATTTATTATTTTTTAAAATGGTTTATTCGCATTTGTTTGTAAATGAATTATAAGGTACTATTAATTTATCCAGTGCTCTAAAAAATAAAGCAAATCAAAATTTCCATTCATCTAAACAGGTTTTAAAAATTTTTAACATCAAACAATTTGCTAATAAAAAATTGAAACTTTCTTAATTTGTTTGCGTTGAATTATCTTTTTCTTTTTTCTTTTTTTGGGATCAGTTGACTTCATGAGATTTGAACTTTAATTTATTTATACTTTTGATCTTTAAAAACCTTTTGCCCATTTTATCATTCAAATTAATTATATTTATTTATCTTTGGACTAAAATAAATCAAGAAATAAGATTTTTTCCATTCAAATTAAATTTTTACTACTCTAGTTTCTTTTCAAATTAGTTTTCTTAATTTTTAATTACTTTAACCAAAAATTTATGATGTTAATTATAAATATTATTACATTATCCTTGCATTATTATCACTATTATTATTTACTTTTTACTCTTACTACGATCGTTAGTATTACTATCCTACCTCATGAAATTTGCTAACAACATTTTTTTATTATAGAGTATCCTTCTTTTACGTGTTTAAGTATGTATATAAATTTCAACTTATAAAATAAGTTCCTTGATTTTCAAGACTTAGCTAAAATAATTTTTAAAAGTTTATTGCAACCAATTTGACATTATGAAAACCTAATACCATAGTAACAACATTTTTTAATATGATTTTGCATGTTTGCAAGAAAATAACTTTTTAAAACTTTTAACATCAACAAAACTATAACAAAATTAAATCAATTTCCTAAACTGTTTTCAGGCATTGAAAATATATAACTTGCAACACATCAACGCTTAGAGAGTAAGCAAAACCAGTTTCACTAAGAATTTGTAATACAATATTTTCATCAACAAGTCATGCAATCAAATCAAGACCTTGAGAAAATTACAATCGCTGAAAAGTTACCTAATATGATCTTGGGGTATCCAGAACTACTATAATAAAATCTATACAAATGACACAGATCTATGTTAGAAAGGAAAATGATTTTACCATCTTAAAGAATTTTAAGCGAAGAAGAAAAATAAAAAAGAGGCAGATCATACAGTTGATCTCAGCGCTCAAACTCCCCACGAAACCCATTCATAAACCAAATGTCACGTTTAAGCAAAACACAGGACCAAATGAAAACAAAGAACAGAACACAAAATTGACCTCCAAGCTGATCTTCACTAACAAAGAATTTGTTTCCTGCGAAACAGAAAGCCTAATTTGTCATGGAAGCACGTCCTGCTCATCAGCAACAAAAGAATTCCCAAAATCCTTCACTGCTGCTTTAGAATCATTGTGCCTGTAGAAAGAGCAGAATAAATCAATGCCAACGTGAAACAATGCCACCAGATTCTACCTAAGGCCCATCCAAATAAATAATCTGGTTCATAAAAGAGAAAAACAAGAATGAAACACAAAGATAACAAAAGTGAAACAATTCTTGCTCACCATTTAAGAGCCCGCACCACATTCCTTCAGAACCAAAGCATGTTCACGAACCGAAACTCCTCCTTTCCCACAGTCACTATCCACGACACCTCTTTCTTCTTCAAATGCAACAGAATCTCCAAGTCAAAGATTATCATCGTTAGACGAAACTTCATTTAAAACACCTCCTACTTTATCAGCAAGAAGGATTTGCGACTCCTTCCACCACCTGAAATGCAATGTAAACACTTATGAGACCCCACAAACAAAATATGTTTTCTTCTTCCTCATTGCACAAAGATTGTTCCAGTTCAATCCACACATATTTCCACTTCCATAAGCCAAATGACATGTCTCAGCCTACATCCAGCACATCATTCCAAATTCACTTGTTCACAAAAGCCCTCCCCCCCCCTCCCAATTCACCCACCGAGAAACTAAAATCCACATTTTTGTTTTCAAAAGAACACATACAGTTATACATTTTTTTTTCCTTTTCAAAGAGCGGTGGCGGAGTCGGAGCAGCAGCGGCTATGGCGGAAATAGAGCAGCGGCAGTGGCTGAGAGTGCAGATTTGCTGAGGAAAGGGAGAGACTGCAGATTTGCTGCAACTGAATCAAGAAGGCTGCGGGGGAAGGAGGAAGAGAGAGATGCAATGAAGAGAGAAGGCGGAGAGAGTGGATCGGGAGAAATAAAGAGAGAGAAAGATGTTGGATGAAGATAAGGGGAGGGAGAGAGTGCAGATTTGCTGCAACTGGATGAAGAAAGTTGCAGGGAAGAGAGAGCGGCAGTGAAGAGATAAGGAGGAGGTCACGATTTTTCTTTTGTTTTTTAATTCATTTTTAGGTTTAGTTTGTAAAATTTGGAGAACATGTTTAACTTGTTTTCAGTTGTGTAGTTATAATAATGAATCTGGATTTTGTGCTTTGTAATCTGTTTTGTGAAAAAAATCCACCGAACATGTTTTATGTGTGTATTATAAAAATGAAAACGAAAACATGGCCTAGAAAAGGGTACCGAACGGGCCCTAAATTATCCTTAATTTCAGATCAGATTTATATTCACTCAAGCTAATCAACTTTAAAATATCATCTATAAATGCTAGGCACTAAATCAGCTTAAACAAAAATTAATAAATTGTATGGGTATATTCTTTTTAACTCAAATGGAAGCCTTATTATTTTTCTTCATACTACATTTACCCAACTAATCTTCTACTGGTATTTATTGCTAATGTTAAAAATAAATTACAAAACAAGTATTTAATTTGTATTCTAAACTGCACAAATGTAAAGAGCAATTATCATAACTTTATATCATGCCTTTGCATTCATTAAATATTGCCTTCCACAATATAAAACTTGTTAATCAATAGTAGTTGAGCATTCCTCTAAAGAGTGTGCCTAAAGTTATTACAATGTGTATGCACAAGAACAATGAATTTCACCTGCAAAGAATTTTGTATTGAAGCTACTCATAAAAATAAAGCACGCTGCTACCATTAATTTTGGAAGCGTTCAGCATCTTGGCCCTATTAATGAACATAATTTAAAGAGCCAAGCTACATGGGCTCATTTATAACCTTATTTTTGTCAATTAAACAATTCAACAAACCAATTTAGCTTAACAACCAAAACAAAATACTACCAAGAACAAACTATTTTAGAATAATTTAAAATCTTCATTTGGACGAAGGAAAACCAAAAGCATGAAACTAAAATAGTCAAGATATGAAAGACACCATGGAACTAATTTATTCAAGTTATTGGCTAAAACATGATGAATTATCTATGTTATGCTTCAAATAATCTTTTAAAGACATAAATGATAATAGAAGGCAAGAAGAAAGCATAAACAAACAAAACTAAATGCAGTGAAAACTCTGAACATCAATGGTGTTTGACTAGCTACTACAAACATTTTTACTCTAAAGAAATCTCTGTAAAAATCCTTCTATTTAACTAGATGAGGAATTGACATTTCTCAGCCTCAAGCATATAAGAAATAAATTTACCAATTAAGAGAAGTGCCTATAAGTAAAAATAATTAACAAAACCATCACCACAAGGGATGAGGCTCTTATTCGTAAAAGAAAATCTGCAGATGAAGCAGAATCATGGAATCTACCTCAATTGAAAGTCTACCTTACTTTATGATGCTAAAACAACCTATATACACTGCAACTTTGGAGTTAATCCCTTGTTATCTTTAAAGCAAATGCTTTTACAGTATAAGGAAGCAAAAGAAAAATTCCTTCTTCAAGACCCTAGGTAAGTTATAGTTAAAATAGACAAACTTCTTCAGAGAATGAGAAAGCAATACTCCAAATTATAGATACAATAACAGCAAACTAAAAAGAATCCATTGAAAGTTGATTAAACATGTCAATATCTTATTTGTATGGCCACTTAACATGAATTAGCCTTAGTATAGAAAATTCTTGCTATATTCCGAGTTTATGATCCATCTGACATTATTTATAATAGTTCTAAATCCAAAATAACTTTGGAGGCATGTAGTTGATGATGAAAATGAGGAAGTTAAGGAATAAATGGTAAATTGCAAACAATTGTAAATATTACTCCAAAAAATAAGAAAATAAGATAAAGAACCAATACATCAACAATTGTATCAAAAATTGTAACAGAGAAAATTGATAAAATTGAACAAAATATATTCAAAATTTGCAAAAATAAAAAAACGAATCAACATGAAAAATCATATATCAACATTCAAAAACCGTAAATTAAAAATAAAAATAGAAAAGTTAATACTCACTGTTTAAGTATTGATGAGAAGGCTTTGATGAGAAATCCTAGATTAACAATACCTGAGACGATAAAAAATTACCGATTAACTGTTATCAATTTATCATTTTTGTTTGGGTAGCATTCTTAAAATGCTACATTCCTTTACATGATACATAGCATTTAGAAATATGTTACTAGTAGGATGATAAATGTGATAAAAAGTAAAATATTATCACTTGCACAAGTAACTGATGTGTTTTTTCAATAAGTGTTACTAAAAATTAATGTTTAATAGCATTTTTTTGCAAAATGCTATTGCACAATGCTAACCAAAGTGATCATTCTTGTAGAGTATACTTAATCCATCAAAACACAGAGCAAGGATATAAAAAAAAGAAAAGACAAATGTGCCATAAAAAGATATTTCCAATATCCAAATTAACTAGAGACTAAGAACTATGGCCAATGAGCATAAAACTAGCAGTAATGACATTTGATGAGCATATCCAGGGCATTACCCAAGTGATATTAGCAAAAGTAAATCTTGATAAAATATTTCCGAAGACAAAGAGTCAAATACAATCACCACCCATGTAGGCTACGGATTTGAACCACATACCTCTTTGTACTTCTACTACAATTGAACAAACTAGCACCCACAATATACAGTTTTTTTTAGCTATACCAAAAGAAATCAAAATCAACACGAGCACATTTTTCTGGATCAAACATAAAACCTAGAATTATATAAAAAAAATAGTAAATAAACACAAAAACAACTTACATTACTACTCAATCAAAGAATAAAAACCAAAAGTGAAAAAAGCAGGTAACAGGATAAGGTTACGTGTCTGTTTCGACAAGAATAATGACTGTCAGGGCACAGAGATCTCCCTAAAACCCCCCCCCCCCGATGTTCTGATGACTCATAGACACTAAGCTAAGCAATAAATGAATATGGCAGGAAAGATTAGGGATTAGGGCTTAGATTATTATTATTTGTTAATTCGTTTAACTACTAAAATAATTTTTCACTCATGCAGATTGAAAAGCTAGGCCCTAGGAAATCACAATTCAAGGAACAATGACCAAAATGACAAAATCAAAACTTGGATAAAAAACCAAATCATGTAGTATGCTAATTTGCGATCTAAAGGCATATAAGCTGGCTCAACTTGGTGGTGTAAACATGTAATCGAAGGAACCAATCAAAGAAACCAGCTCTGTAAAACACTTTCGCTTTATAAAAATCAAGAACATTTAATCGAAATTTCATCTTAAATTTATCCAATAAATAAGGAGAAATTTAAAAACTTATATAAACATGCAACAATTTGTAAAATATAGAACTAAGTGACAGGATTTACCGTGAATCCGCTGCAAGAACTTGTCAAGATCTTCTTTTATGAAAAGAACTCGCACCACTCACCACTGAAATGTCTACACCCCAAAAGCTTCATTTCACCGTCACATCGCATTTCCACCATCCGATTACGATTAGATGCCAAATATTTATATATTAACATTTTGAGTAAAAATTAAAAGCAAACAGGAAACAGGTGTTGAATGAAGACTCACCGTAACCCAATAGAATTGAGTTAACCGAGGCCAAAAGAGCAGAGATGAGTGCATACTTGTTGACCCCTTTCTTTTGATGAGCCATACCCGCCCGCTGCATTTTGATGATTTTCAGGTCCTCCTCCCCCAGCGGCCTCCATTTTCGGCTCCAATCAACTTGGTAGCTATGCTTGCGGTGAATCCAACGACAATTTAGTCACGTTGGAATAGAAATGGCAGCTTAGTTGGTGGCCGATGAGGCTCTGCGTGCGTGAGGGCTGAGATATTATGAGAGCGGGCTAGGGTTTCTAAAGAATTAGTAGAAGATGAAGTATTTATACTTTGGGTGAAAATTATAAAAATTGAATTTGATACAGATTAAAAATAAAATAAAATTTGTTAAATATTTAGGCCCTAATTTTTATGTAAAGTTGAGGGGGTCTTGGTAGCTTTCTAGTTTGATTTGATCAGTATGATATTTTCTTGAAATGGGGGGCAGGTACACGATAATTGCCTTTTAAAAATTTCGATTATATTTATCTTATAACGGTTACTTTGGGTGGCCGGTTACCTTCACAAATAAAAAAATAATAGAAAGCGGCTGTATGATATACAGCGGCTGTATTATAAGCGTACCCCTGTAATTGATCGTGTTTCTTGGAACAGAAATATGTTACGTATAGAAAAGTACTAGATAATTGCATGAGACATAGGGAATAATATACAAGAGAGAGATAATTTGGAGGTTAGGATGACAAAAATCATTAAAAATGGCTCTGGCACATGCCACGTAATAGAATTTCTCCAAGAAGTTGAGAAGAACACATTTGATTATAATTATTAATATTGGAAAATTTTAAAGTTATATATGACTCTTCCCAAAAATATGCTTGATTACAGAAAAGAATTAAATAAATGTATGAGATTTGTGGACCCAGAAAAAAAAAAAAAGCCTTGAAAATATTGAGGGAATAAGAAATGTAGAGTCCGTCTGCCACGATACAGTGAGTGTAGGGTTTTGGAGGAGACAGAGCGAGAGAGTACAACAATTGACATGAGGGCAGGTGCTGCACTGTTAGTAATTTGACGCATGCAGCAATGTCAATCCCGAAAGTAAAGTGTCATTGCTGGGTCTCTATCGTCTGTCTCACATCTTTTACCCCCTCATTTACGTAAATACGGAAGCATTGTAAGCACGGGGACATGGACTTTTCAAGTGCTTTAGAAAGAGAGGGCCGACTTCAATCCAATCGTAGCATAGGCTGCAATGAATACAAATGAAGAAAATGGTAACATGCAGTCTGTCTTTGTCTTCTTCCCAATTTCCTTGCTGGGACTGGGAGATGGCTTAAATTAATTCTTTGACTTACTCATCTTTAAGTAATAAATTTTCATTTTATTTGAGCGAAAATGTTTTTAAAATATTAAAAAATTTAGGGTGCGTTATTTTTTAATTAGTGTTTTCTAGACCATTTAAAAAAAATGTTTTTGATATTATATCTTTAAAAATAAAAATATGTTTGGTAGATTGTTTTCTATGTAGTATATAAAAATAAAAACAGCAAAAACGTATTTACTTGTTTGTCTAAACATTTGAAGACAGTGAAAGAAAGCAGGAGAATTATTTTATTAATTAAGATTTTTTAAATAGTGACATTATATTTAGTGAGTTTATGCTACAATTATCAAAATTTGCGATCTATCATGCATATATTGCTATTGTTCATGTTGATATTTAAAAAAAAAAAGACATAAAATTAATATATTATTGTCTTATAAACATACAAATATATACATTTACCTATGTATATCTATTCATACGAATGAGTGTAAGATAGAAGTATTTTATCATCTCATGATAATTCTTAATCATAACTTGCCGTCAAAAAATTAAAATCATTAATTTCTTTTAAAACACAAAATAAAAGTTATATTAAATTATGTAAAATCAAGTAATTAGTTGAAATAAATTTTTTTAGTATATATCTATTTATTTTAGAGAATCCAAAATTAATTAATTTAATAGCATATATTTTGTATTAATTTAGTTATGGTATACATGTAGTTTTCTTTTACCTAATAAATGCAATTTTAATAAACCATTTTAATTATCTAGAATAATAAATAATAACTAAAAAAAATGAAAAAAGAAAAAAAAAAGTGTGTTACAAAAGGTGTAGTCCAATGAGAAGCCTTCAAATATCGGAACAGGATCCTCTCCTGATCTGAGTAATACTGAACTTTTAAGGATCTTTTGTCATGTGTCTTTTAGTGATAGTGTATAGATAAGATTTAACTTCTTTTACTTTTTTATTTATTAACAATCAATCAGCAATTGAATTATTTGTTCATGACATAATCAGATTAGGAGAGAATGATAATCTTAAGTTATTACTTACATTAATATTTTATTAGAAATATAAACTTAAATAAAATATTATAAAGCATCACTCATTTGGGAAGTAATTTGGTAGCAGGTGTGGGACTATTAGAATAATTGCGTTCCTGCAATGGGACCTCAGGGTGGGCAATTTCGGATTCGAATGAATCCGATCGGATTTTGGATAATTCGGATTGAAAAAAAATTTATCTGAATTCAATCCGACTTTAAATCCGATCCGAATAATTCGGATCGGATTCGGATCAGATAAAAATTTTGGATTACTCGGATTCGGATCGGATCAAATGAGTTTGGATTTTGGATTATATTTCAGATTATATTTCGGATTCGGATTATATTTTGGATTCGGATTGAAATCGGATTTGGACCTTTTTAACAATTCTCATAAACAATTTATGAAATATATAATTAATGAAAACTTACTAACCACTAAAAAAAGAAAATGAAAACAAGTTGACAAATGACAATGTATTATTTCCTTGACAATATGGTGTTGACATATATACTAAGAAAACAAGCCGATACAAAGTTTCCATTCACAAAAATAAAAAAAATATAAACCATTAAAATGAAAACATTTAAATAATCAAATCTAATAATCTAATAATATATAATCAATGGCCCATTTATATTCTCATATGCATTCATTTTGTACAAACACTCCCATTTAATTTAATTAATAATCCTCTTACAAGTTAGGTGCATAAACATTACTCCAAGTCCAAGCCTCCAAATAAGCAACAAAAAAGAAACATTGCTCCAAGTCTCTAAATAAATAACACAAAATAAACATTGCTCCAACTCCAAGTCTCCAAGTAAACAACACAAAATAAACATTACTCCAAATCTCCAAACAAACAACACAAAATAAACAATTAAACATTACTCCAAGTCTCTAAATAAATAAACACAAAATAACAAAATAAATATTATCATCATATCATCCAACAATAAAATAAACCAAAATAAAAATTATCATCCAAAAATATTTAGTCATTTGGCTTTTTTTTAAATTTTTAGTTTTTTTTTAGTTTACAGTGCAAATCCAATCTGATAATTCGGATTGATCCGAATCCGATCCAATCCGACCAAATCCGATCGGATCGCACAAATTTCGTCCAATCGGATTTGCCTTCAAATCCAAATCCGATCCGAATTAGTTCAGATCGAATCGGATTTGGATTCGGATTCCGATGCCCACCCCTAGTGGTACCTTTGTAAAATGAACATTGAAAAACATTTTCTGCTTTTCTTCACAAAAAGCGAAGAATGAGAACATCTCGTTCTCGCCAAAAATTGTAATAGTGCAGAAATAAGGGCTGCCAAACATTTTTTTTTTAATTTTTGTTTTTGAAAAACAAAAAACACCAAATAAAAAACATTATCAAATGAGCCCTCAAAATTTTTGATGCATTCATTTTTTTATTTATTAATATATTAAATATTATATTTTTTATTTGTTAATAATATTTGTACCTTATTAAAATAAAAACATATCTATTAAAGAAAAATCCCTCGTATCCTACTTATAATTTTTATTAAAAAATATCCATATAAGCACTACTCCGTCTAAATCCTACTGAGATAAAATTTTCTATTACTTATAAAATAGAAAAAGAACACCCACACTTGATGTATTAGTTTTATTATGAATATGAAGCGCCAACATTTTAGAAATAGAAGCAGATTCTTGTATTGTTTCTTCTCATAAAATTGATCTCACAAAGTAGATCTTTGGGGGAGATACCAATATATAATACGTTCAATATTCTAAATAAATGAAAAATACTAACAAAATGAAGTATGGCCATTCTCAATTAAATATTAGAGATCTCTAATTACATCATGCTAGACTTAGGGGAGGGAGGTATCCTTTTCCGGTTTTCACTATAAAATATGATAGTACAATCATGTTCTAATTACATGCAAAACACAATTATAATGATCAATTAATGCTCACATGTATCTCATAATTCACGAGAGAGAATTAACATACGGTGAGTACACACACCCCAAAGTTACATAGAGTGCCAAACGAGATCCTAATTTGATGCTCTTCTGGTTTACGAAAAAACAGAAAACAGCTTTGGGAGAAAACACTTCCCTAGAAGCGGAGATTTTATCCTCTTTTCTTTTGTGCTAAGAGTAGCAGCTGCGAGCTAGGGTTTTTCCTTGTTTGATTTTTTTTTTTTTTGACACAAAGAGATGAAAAATGGAGCAAGTAATTCCAGTTCCACTTATAATCTTCATAACACTCAAGCTTTGTGATGATGTGACTATACATTGTTAACCAAAGTCTTTCTCTCTTTCTTTCTTTTTTATTGTAATAAAATTGCTACAAAAGACTAAAATATGAACATGCATGCCACTACAGCTCTACGTCCATGATACATCATGACAATTAATTTCTGAGCCTGAGGGACAGCTAATTACCCCATCTTGCTAATTAATGCTCTCTTTTTCTTCCTCTTGATTTAAGCTTAAGTTCGCACTGGCGCTGGGCTATTGAGACATTAAGGAATCAATGAATTATTGCCCATTTTGGTGTTTCGACTGTGAATGTGTGGGTGAGTAGCGGTAGATTTAGGCTTTTGCTTCGCTGGGCCATATTATAGAAACGTCAAACTTTAAGGGTCATAAAACAATAACGGGAAACATGAGGGGTCATAAAATCATTTTCTCTGGAAGTGGCACGGCGTTACTTGATGCCCGGTTGCCATGCAGATCTGTTTGAATATTAGAATATTCAATTGATTAAAATATACACAATTTTTCTGCATAAACATAACTTTGACGAAAGTGCTTCCTCCAAAAGCATTTGGACAATTTGTGCCGAAAGAAATTGTGGGTGAATTTGAAAAACAATTGACAGTACAATTTGATACAATTCAATGTCCAGTTCATTACATACAGATGTTGAGCAGGCTGAAACCCAATGGTTTCATACTTTCATTCCTAGCAACAGCATAAATAATTAATATTTACAAACCCAAGTAGGATCATTGATCAGAGTCATGAACAATAGAATTCACTATGAATAATATTACATGAATCAAAAAGGAGGTAGGAAAAAATATGTATTTTTATATATGAATGAGGAAAAGAAAACCAAAACTGTTAGCACCCACTGCCCGTAGTTACATATTGATTGAGTGCTGAGAACCACGACCTTCTACGGTCCATGTTAGAAACCGACCGTCTAAAGTTCATTCTTGAACATCCAACGAGCTTGTCTCGGAGGTTCCGGTTGCATGGAACTAAAGAAGAGCTAGTTTCTGGATCTCCCAAGCAGAAGCTGGAGTTGAGTTTTATTGATGGGAACTTCTGGCAGCTTAAGCTACGGAAAGAAGATCCGAGTGGGGATATTCGGGTGCAATGGAAACCAGGCTTGCAAAGTCCTGTTGTTAGTGAAGTGGACTCTTGTACTTGATGATCAACCGAACAGGTGCAAAATGTCAGGGACAAACTACTTGTTCTTGTAATTTCCTTGATAGGTCTCGTCCCTGGTAGTTTATCGAATGAAACTATGCCATGACGGCAGAGTGGACAAGGAATTGAGCCAATAGGCCCTTTGGCAACTGCACAGGAACTGTTTGTCGAGCAGAGGTATAAGGCACATTGTGTACAGAACTCGTGATCACAGCCTGCACCACAAGATATTATGGATCATTGTCTCGGTCATGCAAGGATTTATATAGGGATGGCTATTATAGCTCTAACATTAGAAGAATTGATGGTGACGTAGAGAGTTAATTAAACACAATAGAGATGCAAACTAGCAATCAAGCCTAATACTAGATTGTTCAACCTTAAAAAATGAAAAATCCAGGTCAGTGTCACCTCCAGTTCATAGAGTTTTTAACACAAAATTCAGCTCGCTAATGAGATAAATGTAAATAAAGTACTGCCTCAATAAACATACACATATTTGTATGTATGTATGAATGCACATCAGTATGAATGCACATCAGTCCTTTACCCATTTTTTGAGTAGGATCCTGTAAATCTTTACTACACTGCACTAAAATTTCCACTACAATATAGATGAAAATTGTAATAGAAACATTACAGCAACAAAAAGGATCCAAGACGTCAAAGGGAATCTCTTTGCATCACAAACTCCTCTTTCCAGTTTACCTGTATGGGTCTTAACTTTATAAAGAGAGATAGAGAACTGCTTATAATGATTATTGGTCAATCGTAATTACCTTTTGCAGCCACTGTGCACTTTCTTTCCAAACAAACAACACAAGGATCAGGGCATGTGGATAAAGAATCACTATTCCGCCATCCACATTCTCTGCAGAAGACAAAATAAAAGATAAACAGCTAGATTTATCTAACTGGGTGATGCCTTTATGTGAGAAAGAGAGACACAGAAGGATTTAACACCACTACAAAACAGACAATCAGAAAGTCCACCAGAAGCAAAACCTAGACTACCCAAAAGTTGTCACCATGAATACCATAGTACATCCAATATCTGTTGTTCAAAATGTCAAGCTGAGATACCTAAGACCACCCTCTAGTAGTTACCAAGCATATGAGATTATTTGGAAATGAATGAAAAAAACTCTTGAATGACACGAAGTGGATCTTCCATGTTTAGTCATTTCTCACAGATATTCCATTCAGATGATAAAAAGTTTCTTAGACATATGAAAAACCTTTTGTTGAGAGTATAACATTCACCGGGCAACTGAAAATACATATTGTAGTTTGGTCAGAACAAAATTATAATTCAAAGTTACTGCCATGAGAACAACATATGCTATTACAGTAATATGGAGTAAGGCAAAATTTAATCACCTGGCAATTTTGACAATGCTCATGAGGGGGAGAGCAAGATACGGTGAAGGAAGAACCTCAAGCCGGCCTTCTGGCTGCGTGCTAAGAATGTCCTCAAGACCTGTTCTATGCCATGAACGAGCAACCATCAAAGGAGTCCATCTGCAGCAAATTGAAACATTACAAGGAGTCAACGCCTTTAGCTTTCTAAGAGAAAAAGAAAGGCATATCTCCAAAGAGTCTCCCTGAAGATCATAAACTAATAGATCTTGACCCAACAGTGTCTTGCATATGTATTCTATATCATCTGTAGGAAAGCATAGTTCCAATTTTTCAAATAAGAATTTTTTCAGAAAAGTAGACTAACTAGAATGAAAAACTGCTTATGAGACTCTATGCACATACAATATCAGACTTAAGAATGCAGATCCTCTGCCTCTTAAATCCCATTCCTCCATACGCCTCCGGGATATACTGAAACAATATCAAAATCACAAAGCATCCAGAACCCACTATGCAGCAAGCTCCATGAGTTCTTGGAAAGAAAAGCTAAGATGAAAGAGCGAGTCTTCTTGATTAGAACTTTGCAAATACTTGTGTAACCATCCAAACAGAGGGTTAAAATCCTATAGATTAAATGGCTGAAATCAGAGCATCAAATTGATCTTTCAAGGAGTTAAAAGTACTCAAATCAGGGACCATCCTCTCAATGAAATTAGAGGTTTGGAAATTCACGAAGCATCACCAGCTTCTCTGTTTCCATTTGATAAGATAAGTGCAATCTAAGCCCCCAGTGTAAGACAAAGGACTATGTGATCATTGTATTATTCCCCATTTAGAATAACATATATAATTAATACCTCAGAACCTCAATCCTTATGTTTTCACATAAGGAATTGAAGAACCTTGGTTCTCACTTGATCAAGTTCACAGTTGATTTCATACATTTTTTGACTCTGCGATCATATCGAGGACTAGCTGTCTAGCTCACTGCACCTTGAAAAAGCTTCATTGTGCCTCCTATTTTGTCCACTTTAATTGGATCACTAATACAGTTTTTACTGTTAGAGTTCTGTAGTTCCAAGGGGGAGTAGGGAAGGGTTAGAGGGTTTCCTTCCACCATGTAGACTACAGAAGCAGTCAGTCCTCAACTGGTCAATAGTTTCCAGAAGTTAGAAATCTTACCTCTTCCCCCTTTTCCTGACATATACACACAATCACATAAAACTAAGAAAAAGAAACAATAAGAATGGAAACCAAGTGGTGCAACAGCATCAAATGATAACATTTCCTGAAGCTTACTTGAATATGAAACAAATAAAAGTCACAGTTAAATGGAAAACATAACACACCCAAGTGAATCTACAACAATATAAATTTTGAATATTACAAGAACAGAGGATACATGAAAGTCATACCCATTTGCATTTTCAGCAGTCAGACTAGCACCCATGGCAATCAAAATCTGGAACACAGTTCATTTAGAAATTGTAAACTTCAGCATAGATACAACAAAATCAAAATGCAGATATTAGTCAAATAAACATACTTGACAACATTGTGTATTTCCACCACATGCAGCATAATGAAGGGATGTGCTTCCAGCACCTGAAACAGACAAGTACAATTACAAAGAGTGGAACACAGAAGCAAATAAAACATTCTGACAATTGAAAAGGTTTAGAAAGTATTGATCCATCTCAACATATCTTTTAGAACAAGTGGGTATCTCGTTTTCTTGTTAAAATGAGGTCAATTATTGACTTAAAAGATGAAATCACACCAACCATAATGTGCTATTGTTTTCTGAATCGCAGAAAGGCTTAAACCGAAAAGTTTCCATGAATGGAATATCAGTCCTGTGAACCCATCAAATGTTCATAATCGTACTATCCTTAAATTATATGCTGGCAAATTTATGCATTTCCAGCTAAAATAAACCTAACTGATATGATATCAGCGATCAATCAATAAAGATTTAACAGTGAACAGTGAAATTACTTGTACAGAATCAAATTCATGCCATATTTGAGGGATATGGCAGAAGAAGCAGTAAGAATGTGCAAGAGAACCAAAGAGAGTTGCTTCTTTTTCTTTTTTCTATTTGCTTGGGCCTTCATTAAAATGGGTAGCATCTAAAAGAAGTATACCTATGCAATGTATCTGCTTATTGTATAGAAAAGACATGATATAGAAAAATTGAGGAGAAGAATGAGCAATGATAAGAGTTCAGAAATTGAATCTTTATATATCAAAGTGAAATGAAGGGAAGAGAGAGGACAGGACAGGACAGGACAGGAGAATCAAGAACAGATTCAGAACAAAATATCAAGATTAGGGCAAATTCTAAGACTGACAAATAAATGTAGAGCCTTTGCTAACAGATTATAGGAAAAATATCATCACTCAGAAAAAGCAGAAGCATAAGGAATTACCTATTAGATCAATTGTTGTTCCATCTTCTACGGTGACCTCAGAAACAGAAGCTCCTAAGTCCAGGAGTAATTGCATGCTTTCAACATGTCCGTTTAGTGCTGCCATATGTAAAGCAGTAACTCCTCCATCAGCAGGTCTGTTAATTACCTCACGAAGAGTACTGGTGCATGCAAAATGGCAGAAAAAGTAAATCAGAACGAAAAAACTCAAGCTCACCTAAGTGTAAGAGGACATAAAGATGAAAATACCTTTCATCAAATTCTAAGATCGACCCGGTTTTATTTGACTTTTTCCTTAACCTGTTCCAAGGGTTGGGCACACTAGGAATATAATCTGCAAGAAGTAACCTGATACATCGAGAATGGCCGTTTAAAGCAGCCAAGTGGAGTGCAGTACCCCCGTTCAGATAATCTGCTTTGTGAATCTAGGGAAAAAAAAAATCCCAGAAGCTCGTTATACAATGTTAGCTACTAGTCTTTGTAACACTGATGGTTAATGATCTAAAGTAACTAGGTCATAGCAAATGCCTTACATTGGCTTTATAAAGAATTAAGGTTAGAACAACCTCCCAGTGACCATGTTGACAAGCTTGCATCAACGCAGTCTGTTCGCCAATAAGATAAACAAAGTTTTCAACTATCATAGAAATGATATATTGATTTCAAGATTCTAAGTAAAACAAGGTTTCAAATAGGAGCATCACAACCAAAATTTGATCAAAATAAACAAAAATTTCAATGAGACATAAATTATATTGTACCTGACCACGATAATTCCTGAGATTAATATCAACACCAGACTCGATCAAGAGAGAAACTATCTAAAAACAAGAAAGAAAAGTAAATCAATGGTTATATAAGTGGTAATTCGGAAAATGCAATTAATCATTTAATACAACATTTTTCAGCTCAAATTGAAAATTGTATAGAATACCTCATGGTGGCCCTGAGCAGCAGAATAATGAAGAGGTGAATTTCGAACACCAAAAGTAGAATATCTCACCAGTCTTGGGTTGTATTCCAATAAAGCCTTGGCTTCTTGAAGATCACCATCTCTTGCAGCCGAAACTAAACGCTCCCCAGAAGCCGAACAACCAAAAGAATTACCCACAATGCTCAGAAATTTCATTTTCTGGTTTCAGAAAATCCTCTGAATTACCAATAGTTTGAGCAGTTCAAAGGACTTTTGATCCTCAATCTTGAAACAATCCAAAAAGTAAACTTTTTTGGCACATAAAGCTCCTCATATCCACCAAACTTGCAATTGATGAAATCTCTCACTTGCTTTGTTGCTTATTGAAATCAAAAGAGGGAGAGGCTCAGTCACGAATAAACAAGAAAATGAACCACTCCCTCTTTAACTATGCATTAACAATTTGACCTTGATGTGACACTTATACAGATTACTTAAAAATCTCGTGAATTTTGAGGAAGCTCAACAAACACACGAATTAAAAAACAACTCCAAATCTCTCTCCATAAAAGATCAAATTCAGGTCTTTCACCAACCAATCACAAATTTTCATCAAATCAAAAGTTCTCAAAACACCAATACCCTGTTCATATCTTTCATTGAAGAATCAAACTGATCGATCCCCAACTGCAAAATAACATTTCAAGAATAAAAAACTCCACTACCCACATCAAAAAAAGAAAAATTCTAATCTTGCAATGGCCAAATTAATACATACCTCAGACAGTGGTAAATTCAATAGGATATGGGTCAAATATCTCCATGATTGAAACCTTCGATCAGGATTTTCACAAAGATATTGACCAAGAAAAAAAATGACAAAAGAATGAACGACACAATATATTGGCACTGGCTAAAAATAGAAGCATCGTGTAACTGAAATTTGCCAAATATAAACCAGAAAGATAAGGTGAAATGAAAAAGTAAACAAATAAATAAATAAATAAAATATAAGAGATGGTAAAAAGTGGAAAGTGGCTAATTAATTTAAGACAGCGACCTTTTAGTCTTCAACTGTGAAACCTCAACTAACAAATAAAGCTTGCGTCTTCATCGTTGGACATTATTATTTCTATGAGCATTTGGCATTGTGTGTAGTCAACTTCTTGCTAGTTGCCTTGTGTCTCTGTCCCTCTTAGATGGAAATTCATCAATCATCAATCATAAATCATAATAATAAGCCTCACACTGGTAATCATAACGAATAGTAAGCCCTTATCACAATGTTTGTAATGTGTGTTTTCACTGCCTGTAAATTTTGAGATTGAAAAACTGTTGTTCTTTTATATATTATTATAAACTCACAGATATGTTTTGTATAGGGATAAATTTTATTTCATTCTTGAGACAGAATGATAAATTTTAATTTATTTTAAAAAATATATAAAAATTTCAATTTATTCTTTTTCGTAAATAGGACATGTTGATGTTTTTTTTTTCTTAATAGGAAAAGGAGTTAAATTAATAATTTTTCTACTTTTAAGGATAAATTGAAAAT
Organism: Atalantia buxifolia; assembly: GCA_030444775.1. NCBI lineage: Eukaryota > Viridiplantae > Streptophyta > Magnoliopsida > Sapindales > Rutaceae > Atalantia > Atalantia buxifolia. Next base: position 19,942,495 of record CM059834.1, on the reverse strand, counting down.
TTTCCTTTGTTTTGTAATGCATTTTCCAAAACATATGAAAGACATACTATACTGCACTTGAAGTTGGGCTGTTGGGGCATTCTATAATTAGAGCAAAAATAAAATATATCACGGATATAATGGATGGCAATCTCAAAAGCAAAAGGTGATTAGATTTGAAGAGATTTTATCCATCCTCCCACTAGTACTTAAAGAAGATTATCCATGTGAGAAGGGTATATTCAGAATTCAGTAATGCAGAATAAAAATCGTTTTGTAAAAGCTTTTCACAAACTTAAAATAATATATTGCTCTTGTGCTATAATATTTGAGAATTGAGATTGCGCTAAAGATTATTCTTCACAAAAGCTCTTTGGAAGCAAAAGTGCATTTTACAGAAAAAAAATTAAAAAGGAAAAAGAAAAAGAAAAATGGCCGATGACGGCCGGAGAATAATTAATCTTTATCAAAACTAGTTGTTTAAAAAAAAATTAAAACATTTATTATAATTTTTTTTCTTTTTGGTTGCATTAATCAAAAGAATATCCAAGCATGAAAAAAAGCACAATTATATGCAAAAGCTCACAAGAGTGGAACGGGAAGATTTGTAATAATAGAGAAAAGTCAACAAGAGTGCATTTGTTTGTTGGCTAAACCTACTCACAAGAGTGGAACGGGAAGATTTGTAATAATAGAGAAAAGTCAACAAGAGTGCATTTGTTTGTTGGCTTTGCCTCTTCTGCAACTTGATTGTATGAATCTGTGCGTTTAACCGCTTGGATTGATTCGGTTAATGGACAATCAGAATGTCCATCCATGGTTAAAAACAACATTCTGCACTGTCACGAACTGTTGCAGTAGAATCTTGACCTTGTTTGTTTGGCAATATGTAACGCCAACAAAGCATATATAATTAAAAATAAACGAATAAATGGCCGCCCACGATTAAAGTAGTAGGAATCATGCCTTGCCTGCTGAATTATGTTATTAATAGTGCATGTTAATGTAGAATAATTAGCTTACAAGATGCGTTGTTTGGTTCTGTAAGTGGGCCTTCTGGAATCCATTCCATTTCTATGTATTGTTTCTTTTACTTCTTTTTTTTTTATATACTATGTGTTTATTTAATGTGATGTACCTAGCTCTAAAGATTGGTTAAAGTCTGCGAACTACTTTTAACACTATTCCAGCAAAGTTAATTACATGGCGTGCACTTACCACATCTAATGATTTGCATTTCCGATTTGTTCCAATTGGCAGAACTTTTTTTAGCCTAGTGTTGTTTCTGACTTATTTATACCGCACAATCGTGCTTATAGATTCTTTCAAGATACAGACCTTATAAGTTCTTTTCAAGATGTACTTATTTGATGTCTAAACTCGCTTCTAGATTATATAATTAAGGATTCTAATAATTGGGTTTCAACAATTGAGTTATGTTTGCCTTAAATAAATGAAAGGAGATGACAATAAATAAGCAAGAACGAAATAAAGAGAGAAAAGATGATATTCCATATCAAAATAAATAATGAAATTGAGATTGACTCTTTTTTTTTTTCTCCCTCTCTTTCCTCTCCATTCCTCTCCTCTCCTCCCATTTCTTCCAACCAAATATGCACTTAAATCTTAACTATTGTGACCTTAAAATTGTAGATGATAGATTACTGATTCTACCAAGAATGAAATTCCACTGTAAAATAAATGAATGACACATAATAATTCAAACTCAATTATTGTGATCTCTAAAATTATTGTTTGTTATAACAATTTTAAATTCATAACTCAAAATTATTTATTAAATGTATTTTTTAAAAATAAAAGCTAAATAATTTAATTGAGCCTGCATCTTTATACAACTTCTTTTACTCGACAAACCAGCAGAGGATAATAAAATCGGTGCATTTATGATTCGTTTATAAACAGTTGAATTTTTCTTCTCTTGTATAAATTAAACAAATTTGCATGCAAACTTTAAGTTTAAAATTCTTATACTAAAAGGCCTAATGCTTGCTTCAATCTATAAGATTTCACAGAGAATAATAATAATAATAATTGAAGCATAAAATAATAAATATGAGTTGTCCTTCGTTGAATTATTTCTTCATTATATTTTGTTAGTGTCTCAATTGGAGTTCGAGACTTGGCCAGCAAAGACCATAAAATATAACTGGTACTTGCTCTCTGGAAATAAATAGATTTTGTGTGGAGCTGTTAGTGGATTTGCACATCAAATCAAATGTAAACCATGTACGATTACAAACACCCAGATTTTTTTTGTGACGTGACCGAGCCCATTGGGTAAATTCGGTTCCCGATCGGATTGCGGATTAATTGGGTTGAAAAAAATATAACCCGAATTTAATCAAAACATGAAATTTGATTCGAATATGTTCAGATTGGATTGAAGATTTGTGTTTGTTTTATCTTTATTTTTTTTCATATTTTTGGATCGAACCGGGGTAAACCCGGATCGATCATGATTCGATTTGATTGGGTTGGCCAAAATTCAATCCAATCCAATCCAATGGGGTTATAACATTTATCTGAATCCGATCCGAACCCAAATTTTTCATATTGATTCGATTCGGGTCATTTGTTCACCTCTACATCCAAGCATTTTACCACTTCACTAATCCCCACCTTTTTTTTACACTTTTTTTTTTATTTTTTGGAAAAACAAAAATCAATAAAATACCCACTTAGCGTACAGACACTCAGGGTTGTGTGTGTGTGTATGTTTTTTTTAAAGAAAAGTTAATGAAAAATCCACTCCCACAACCGTATGCAGGAAGATATATAAGATCTTGGCATATTTATGATCGTAAATATCAATTTATTGACCTATTATTATTATTATTTTGAATCGGTTTATTAATCTATATATAAATACACTTCCCTAAATTAAAATGTAGTTGAGAAATGGGTGTGCAGAGGTGCATTTAGAAATACATTAGTAGGGAGACATATTTGGGGTCGTAAGAGTAACCCGAGACTGTAGCCCAGTCTGGAAGCTACCCAAAGATGAAAAGTACAAGAGTTGAGTTTCTCCCACACCACAAAAGCCCTGATAACACCACTCCAGAGTTTACAATTTTAACCTTAATGGAAATTACAATAAAAGACAAAGGCATAATTTCTTGTTAATTATGAATTTTTTTCACAAACCATATCTTCATTATTCAACGACGCTATGCCATGCTATGCTATCTACCAATTGTGCAAATAATTGACGAATGACGAATGCTCTGCTCTTCGTTTTTATTTCAATTTGTTATGCGAGAAGGGAAAGAAAGTAATATAACTTAGTTAGCGTGCGGTGTTGTCGGTTGGATCTAAAAGCACTGATCACGGAAAAAGAATGATAACAACGGCTACGATGAAGGTAAATAGAAGAATTTTTTTTTCAGTATATTAAACCATTTAATAACAGAAGAAGTTTTATGAAAGACAATTTCAGAATTAGAGTGATGCCATTAGATTTTTTTAAAAAAAATTCTTTTATAGGCTAGCTTTCGGAGACGGCTTTATGAGGAAATTTGATGGGTGCTAAAAGCTCATCTAAGAGTAGTGGCCATTGGGTTGTAAAACGTCGGCCTGGGCCCGTCCCATTTGGTCCCTGGACTCATTAATTTTCAGAAAGTAGACTTTTTATATTGATGAAATCAATCAAACCGGTTTCGAATAATTTAATAAAGTTAACTCATCATTAAATTACAACCAATAATCAGGAATTGCAGCACCATTGATTCATCAAAAAGTATGCACGCACGGTGTAAAGTCATGTGGGTTGAGAGTTGAGAATCACATCATTCTAATGCTGTTTAAACAGAAAATAATAAGAATAATAATCACTGTAGAGATCCTAAGAATGCGGAAACTTTTGAAATGGTCTCTTTTTTTTTTTTATTCTAAAAGGTCTTGCTTGTCACTTCTTGGAATCGTTGATGCATATATTGTTATATACACATATACAGGGGAGAGGGATTGAGAAACCCCATGTGAATGATTAATTTCAAGAGCCTAATCATAGTCTTTTTTTCGTTTGAAATTGGGATCTGTCAATTCTTTTTATATACGAATTCGGGTCAAAAAATTTTTTGTTTTAATAAAAAGAAAAAAAAAAGATAATAACAAATTGATGCGAAACCCCATGGCTGCGACAATTTCTTTCTCAAATCTTTGACATTTTAATTTTCATACTGAATATGTTATAAGGCGAAAGCGCTAACGTTTGACATAAAACCACGTAAGACAAAAGGAGGCAAATAAATTGGATTAGTTATGTATAATCTTCTATTTTCAACGCCTAGAATAAGGGGGAAAAAAAAAATATCTCTCTCTCCCTTTATCTTTTACCTAATCCAAAACTAATTTTGACATTTTAATGATGATTTTTTTTAAGTAAAATAAATAAATAAATAAATGAAATGAAATGAAATAAAAGTGAGTAAGTTCTTTCATGTTGCTATTCTAGTTTGGATATTTATCCTTCACACAATTTATTGACTCGGATAATTTTATCATCTTTTTTTTTTCCCCTTAAAACCATACAAAGTTGTTGTGAATAATATATAACCAACAGTCACAATCTATGGAGTCTAGGGATCTATCTCTAACAATTTTTTTGGTTCACCTTGTTAATTAATTCCTCTAAAAACAAAAGTAGTAATAACTAATAAAATCAACTAATGCCATTCTATTTAGAAATTAAGGCCACGACTTCTTGTCCTTTAATTTACACCGTTACACCTACTTCTAATTTACTTTTTTGGGGTAGGTTGATTTTATTTTTTATTATTGGCCGGATTTGCAATTATTCTGCCGTTTAAGATGGAATAAATATAATAAAACCTAGCTATCATTTTCATCTTTTAATTAGATACGCTTCCTTTGAATTTTCTAATACAACATGGATACATTATCGATCATAGTCATGCATTAGACTCATGTTCCGTGATGGAATAGGACTCTGATTTAGGTGTAGATTTGTCAATTATGCTATAACATATCTAATAATTCAAGTAAAGTCTTGATACATATGTGACTATTAATATTGCAATTTGGAATTAAAAATAAAAAAATTATATATATACATATCTTTTCTATCTCTCTCTCTCTCTCTCTATGCTACATGGAAAGCAACATTTCATGTAGGTGTATACCCTTAATTTTTAATAAGAAAATCTCTTTCTTGAGAATATTTAAAAAAAAAATCTTTATGTATATGCGTGTGTGTGTGTGTATTAAACTTCGAAAATCTTCTATACTCAGCAGAAGATAGGTAACAAGCGAAAAGCAATGTCCAACTAGCAGTTTCAATATATATATATCATATTTTCGTACGAGCATTCGTGCATGCAACAGTTTTGTTAATTTTCTAGAATCCTAGGTTGCAGAAATTGTCTTAAGGGCTAGACACAGTCCTCTGCGTGTAAGACGTTCACGTTTTTCTCGGGAAAAACTAGCCAAACACACCAAGTCAACGGTGGGTGTGATTGGCTAGAAATATAAAAACTTAAGCTCTTGCTTCCTCTCTCAAATAGAAAATTGTTCCTGTTCCTGACACCGAATTCTAAGAATTGCAAAATTGGGGCTGTCTCTTATTTCAATAACGCAAGTTTTATATGTGTCATGGGTATCCATTTGCTTGAATGCTTTTCAGTTTTGATGAAGAGCCAATTTTCATTGAAATCATGAATGAAGAATCAATTTTTAGTAAAATCTATGGAGTAGCTATAGAGTTTTGACTTTTTAGGGGACAAAGAAACGGCTACTTGCAGGTATCATGCATGACTACAATCCCGGATCGATCCAGTGAAGGAAAAAATTTACATCGTTGACTAATGCATATGCATACAAGATCTTAGAGTTTTTCCTTTTTTTCTTTTTTAATCTATTGAATTGAATTTTTTAAAATTAATTCATCTAATTTTGATTTAACAAGTGATATTATTTTTGTCGTGATGAGCAATGTCGCTCAATTAATCAATAGTTCAATTCTATTTGTGAGATGTTATACATTTGAGTATATTGAATAATAATCTTTACTTTTAAATTAAGAAATGTTACAAATACGACATGAATAAATGCTTAAATTTTAATAATCAAGTTCTAATCAATCTACTTATCTCCACCATTTTGAACTCATACTATCATACTAACATGGCATTAGCCTTGATAAAAGAGACTCGCAATTTCTTGGCGACCATAACGAGAAAATATCTCCTTAGTTTTGAAGATTGGTGGCAATATTTCAGCTCACATCTTTACAAGCTTTGATGCTGTTGTCACCATCTTTTTTGCTGTTCCTTTTTTTAAGTTGAAGAAATTGCTTCATTTGATTGAGTTACTCAATGCATGCGTGCTACACACCCACCCACACACACACACACACACACACAAAAAGAAAAAGAAAAAAGTGACAAATATTCAGACATTATTATGACTAGGATGGCGTGCCCATTGTTCTTAATTTAATTTTATTGGCACAATGAAGAAATAAAACTAAAAGTTGGGGTAATGAGAAGAAAAAAAAAGAAAAAGCAGCCACATACTTTTGAGATGGGGCTTTTGCGAGCGGGTGATTAATTACTTAAGTTGTCATCGAAATCAAAATTTTATCAAGTATGATTTTTCTGTGGTTAAGATAAATGTTAGGATAAAAGATCACTGCCAGGTATCATTTTATGAAATTATTATATTGGAGTAAATACGTTTCGATTAAAAGCACTTCTAAATAAACCCTTCACTAAATCTTTCTAACATTGATTCTTTTGCAATTTCTTCTAGTGTAAATGCTACAATTTTTGCCTCTTATTCGCATTTTAAGTTATATTTCTTGTCTCTGAATCAATTAGTTTCCGCTTCCCAAAAGCTATGGCAAGTCACTTACGGTTAAATCGTCCTTAAATTAGAGCCAGTTACTTAGAACAGACTCATCCCATATCACTCTTATCAAAAAATTACTGGTTTTCCCTTGAAAGGAAAGGGCAAAAAAAGGAAGAAGCAATTTTGAGTGCCAAGCACTTTCAAAATCAGGCACACATGCTTAAAATTCACCTTTTTCGAAAGCACTTAAATCTAAATTCTCAATCCATCACGAGGAGACATAAAGCAGGGAATATCAAGAAAAGTGCTTCTTCCATTTAGGTGTTTGGTTCCATCAAACATCAAGCTTCCGAAAAGAAAATCCCAAAATCTATGAAAAAGCCGACTCAAAAAGGAAAAGTTATAAAAGCTCCCGTAAGATGATTGAAATACCCTTAATTGTGAAGTTATATGTCAAAATCATTGTACAATGGTATTTGGTAATTTCCGTAGGGGTTGCTTGTTGAGGACCTATTTGATATTATGGATAAACTGTACCTTTATATGAGAAAACATAAGAATTCAGGGATCCAAATGTTATTTATTACTCAAATAGTCAGATATACCGAACTCAAAATTCTCATTTCAATGGGGTTCGGGACCTCTTTGATACAAATAAAAATACTACGTATTGTTTTTAGAAACTCACAAAATAGGGACGCGCAAATGTTATTTTCTCGAAGACCAAAGTCTATGGAAAAGTTGGCCAAAAGATGGGGGAGACAAAGAAAAAGAAAAAGAAAAAGAGAAAAAAAAAAAGGAAAAAGAAAAACTGATTGTCTTTTGAATCGCCAGAGAAAGCTCCGTATCCGATGCTTTCTCAAAATTCCCTTCCAAATACTTATACATCTCTCTCTATAGACTTTGTAACATTGACTAGTGCTGTGTGTCTTCGCTTCTCTTGTCCTTGCTTACCACAAGAAAGAGTGATCTCTGGTACCTCGTCTACAATGTTACAAGTGTAAAAGAACCATACAACATGAAAAAGAATGTGATCAGAACAAATGCAAAAGTTAGTAAATAAGAAAACAGAAACAGAAAAATCAGTAAAAATAAACAAAACCAAAAACCCCCATTTGAAGATTTTATTATCTTTTTTTTTAATCTTTTAATTTGCACTGAATAGTTTAGTCTGGGGAATTAAATGGGCATTGGGGTTGATGTAGATCGGCTAATGGTTTCTTTAAAGTCAACCCAAATGAGAAAGAGCCTTGTGTTTGATGGAAAATGAAGCAAAACAAGTCATCTTTCTAGTTTTAACCGGTGTGTATATAAATGAGAATTTGACTGTGATTCTGCGAAGGTTTTCATAGCAAATGAGATTCTTGTGATCATTTTAAAAACACATTTATTTTTCTGTATTGTTGGTAGATTTATTTATTGGTTGCTGGTAGTCATCAATTTTATTTTTTGAAAGCTCAACTTCTGTCACCATTTATATCAAACTCCTTAAATTCGCATTCAATGCTCCCTTATCTTTCTTTGGTCATTTGACTTGCAGTTTCCTATTACACTGATAAAAATTCAATTTTTGTCCCATTCACATGATATTAAATCTTGAAACAACTTCTGGGTATCTTTGTTTTTGCTTGGATTTGCTTGTTGCATCAAATGGGATTCGTGATAAAGTTGCAACCTTGGTGAGTTTTTCTTAAATCTTCTTTGGCAAAAGAAAAGGGGAAAAAAAATATGGCTTGGTTTTTCCTAGAAATAAAGGAAAGTACCATCGTTTCTCCTTCATCACAGCCAAATTTTCTCCCACAGCCGCCACCATCTCCCCAAAACGTTAATGATGGGTTCAATTTGAACAATAAGGTCAGTCCTAGTATACTTCTTATCATTATAATTCTTGCTATCATTTTCTTTGTTTCCGGTTTGCTTCATCTTTTAGTAAGGTTTCTCTGGAGACCAACAAATAGAGACCCAGAAGATTTAGATAATGTGACTGCACTTCAAGGGCAGTTGCAGCAACTCTTCCATCTTCATGATGCTGGTGTGGACCAATCGTTTATTGACACTTTACCTGTGTTCCACTACAAAGCCATTATAGGACTCAAGAAACCTTTTGATTGTGCTGTTTGTTTGTGTGAGTTTGAGCCTGAGGATAAGCTCAGATTGTTACCAAAATGTAGCCATGCGTTTCACATGGAGTGTATAGACACATGGCTCTTGTCTCACTCCACTTGCCCTTTATGTAGAGCTAGCTTGCTCCCTGATTTCTCTTCAAGCAACAGCTGCTCACCCGTTGTTCTAGTTCTTGAATCTGGGAGTGAGAGCTCAAGGGAGATCGCTGGGGATAGAGACAATCTAGGCAGAACCAATTCAGTTCTGAGAACAAGTACCCATCTTGGGTGTCGTGGAAGCAGTGAATTTGGTTCATCCCACATTGATTATACACACAAGTCTTGTGAGATTCTACCAAAAGAAGATGCAGTTACCTCACCGACAGCAGTGTTAGATTCAGGGGAAAAAGTTGTGCCTGTTAAGCTAGGCAAGTATAGAACTGTGGATGGAGGTGAAAGTAGCAGTAACAATAATATTGATGCTAGGAGATGTTTCTCTATGGGGTCTTTTGAGTATGTAATGGATGAAAATTCTTTGTTGCAAGTAACAATTAGAACACCAGTGAAGAAACAGTCCAGCAAGAAGCCCTCTTTGCCATTGACTCCTGGTCACAGGCTAGCAATGTCTGAATGTGATTGTGAATCAAGAAGAGAATTCAATGGCTTTGACACAATTAAAGGCGCTGGAAGCAGTTTTGGTGCTAATATTAGTGCGGGCAAGGGCAGTGCTATTGGTAGAAGCAAAACAGATAGCTTCTCCATATCAAAAATTTGGCTTCAAGGTAAGAAGGAGAAGCATAATTTGCCGGAAGATCCATCGAGGAGAGCTTTTTCCTTCCGATTTCCAGTCAACAAAAATGCTGCTGCGGTTGGCGATGACGGGGATTTGAAATCGAAGAGTGGCAATGTTGGTACTAGGAGGACTATATCAGAGATTGGCATTAGCAGGTGGGAATATGGAAGGAGTGAATTGGGTTGTGATGAAGAAAACCAAAGCTGTAGCAGATCAGATTTACAAACGAAGACGCCATCCTTTGCGAGGAGGACTCTCCATTGGCTTATGGGGAGACAGAACAAGGTTGTTCATTCGTCCTTTACACCCAATGTCTAGAATATATATATATTTTTTTACCTTGGATTCTTCTCCAGGAATGTTTTCTTATAATGTCTCCATTATGGAAGAAAGATTTGGATGATATGTAGCAGGAAAAAAGAAAGGGAAAGCTAAATACATAATTGTTGCATTCTCCATATAAAAATGCTCATATTTTCACAGCCTATTAGGTGTTCAAGATTGCTCTATAATTTGTTAGGTCTATCTCTCTCTCTCTCTCTCTCTCTCTTTTTTCAAATATAGGTCTATTTTGTACTTTCTTAGCTAGGATCAGTTTCAATATTTGAATCAGGCATAGTTATTGATCTTTCTTATTAGTGTCTTCAAATTCAATGTCAAAATAAGTTAGGTCTACACATTTCATTTTCTTGGTTCATTGGCTTCTTATGTTCAATGTGACTATTGATCTGAAAGAATTTTTAATTTATTTGTAATAATTTCTAGTTTATGCTTTCATAATCATGGATATGAAAATATGCCGTTGTTAGGCAACAAGTAGATTGAAACCATTAGCGTGAGATGGCGACTTGAGTCCCTGTACAGAGGCCCCAACTCCCAAATACATTGTGTGGCAAATTCTTTCAACCACTTGCTTTTATCATCTCAATGATTTATTTCAATAACTTTACTTCCTTCATTTTTAATCTAATTTTGCTGCATTTTTCTTTCACTATTTTGACGTAAAATCATCTAACAACTAAAAGAAGATGATAATGATTCTTTCCATTAAAATGGTTATCTCTAGAGGAGGAGATAACATGAAAACGTTATACTCATAATATTTATGTATTTATCTTTTGTTGTAAATTTGACGTTATCTGTTACTGCAAATCGGATTTTGTAACCTCATCTCTTCTATAAACTGTAGTATGATCTGTGAGAGAAAGTAAATGAATTCAAATAACCATATATAATTATAAACAAATGATTGAATTTTCCCATAGCGCGTTGAATAATACATTTGAGAAATAGAAAAGGGAAACGGAAAGGGGAATCCAAATTGAATAGGGAATTTGAAATGCTGACAAGTGCACATTAATTATCATTTCAATTTTAGCAGAAGCTGCCAATTGAGGTCAGTATGGTCACAGGCTGCTGCAATAAATATAGACAAACTTTTAAGTGAACTACAAAAGATATTTGGTTATTGAGGGATGCTGAACATTAATGGTAGATGTTCATAAGGGTCATGGGAATGGTTGAGGTGCCGTTTTCTGGTGGTCATTTCAGACACCCAACGAGCATCCTTTGTCATGTGATTGTCCCAACTTGAACTATTAATTGATTTAATTGATAATTTTCTTTTTTGCCTAGTTAAAAATACTTGAAGTTCAAATCATGCTCACATTAAAATTCGGAAAGGAGTTTGAATATTTTCTTTTTAATGTATATAATCTCATCAATGTTAATTACCAATAGCGAGACTTTCATGACCCTTTCGGATGTAGTTTGATTATTGGACGACCCTCAACGAATAATAGTAAAATTCTTTTATTGGCTTCTAATAACAACTATTGTATGTTAAATAGAAATGGGTACATGATCAATAAAATTAGTTGATTTATAAAAGTGAACGTTTACTAAATCATTTGGCTGCCGTAAAACGAATCCTGAAAAAACAATCAGTGAAAACATGATCATTAAGAATGATTTTGGAGAAAATATTTTTGTTTGAGGTCCTGCGATCAAGTACAGAATTACCAACGAACACACCCACCCCCACCACCCCCCCCGGCGCCCCGAAAAAAAAAGGTACAACACTGCAAAGCAAGAGCAGAAGATTTCTCCATTTGGGCCGAAGAGCTACTCCACCGTCTCGGTCCACTGGGCTTCACTTTTGTTAATCATTTCATTTTTGGGCCAGTTAATCCTATTAGCTTTTCTTAAGACTAATCACATTCATGGATCCCTGACCGAATCACAAGAAATTTTTATTATTTTATATTTTCATTAGTTTATATAAAATAAATTTATTTGTTTTTATTTTGAGGAAATAGTCAGCGTATTGTTTTGGACAATTTCAATAAACTGAACTGACGGGCTTGCAGAATCCACGGACACGGAAGTCGCAACACAATGAGACAAAGACACAGAGCTGTTAACACAAACAGTAACACATCTGAAGAAGAACAAATCAAACACTCCAAATCTGTTTTTCTCTCGTCGGAGAAAAGAATCTTTGGGATTTGTTTGGCTATAAGAATCGTCAATGCTTTGCTTATACAAACTTATTTCAACCCAGATGAGCACTGGCAAACCCTTGAAGTTGCCCATCGCATCGTTTTTGGGTAATAACAAACACCCATTATATCGACACACACACACACATATGGGTTTTTATTATTTATTTTGAGCAAAGTAGAGGCTTGTTTGGTTTAGGAAACACTGAAAGTGCTTCCACATTCATTGTCAATAGGAAACTGCAACTGTGTCTGTGTTTTATGTAGCTCAGCGTTTCCGAATTGCTTATTTGGATTTTTGTAAAAGCGGATATAATGAGTGTTTGTCATTTCTGTTTCTTTTGAATCATCTCTTGTTTGACAAAAAATGGTTGCAAAGTTTGATTTTTGGAAGCAGTGAATTGCTTTGGAAGTATGTTTTATCTCTCTTTTGTTTGATTTCATTTAGCTGTGCTGAAGCACTTGTTCGTTGAGGTAATGGGTGCGAAGTATTGGTCAACTTAAATGGGAATTAAAGTCATGGCGGTTTCTGATTTTGAAAGCAGTGGAAGTTTTTTAATGTGAGTTAATGGTGCATGGTTGAGTTGTGCTAATCATAGTATTTTTTTTATTTATCAAATTGGCAGGTATGGTCATTTGACATGGGAATGGAAGAAGGGAATCCGAAGCTACTTGCATCCAATGCTGTTTGCTCTCCTTTACAAAATTCTTGCTTTTTTGCATCTTGATACACCCTTTTTCATGGTAAATATAGTAATGTGTGTTTGGGTTTGGGTTAGATGTATATAGAATTAGTAACTATTAGATGCTGCTAGAGGGATTATATAGCTTGTGATTATTGTTTATTTTAAGACGCACTTATATACCCTATTTTATGCTTCATAGATAAAGGCTCCACGGCTGCTGCAGTCCTTATTTTCTGCTGTTGGTGATTTATGCTTGTACAAGTTTTCTCGTGTCCTCTTTGGTGATCATGTCGCAAAGTGGGCAGTATCCTTCTGTTACAAGTTTTTACTTGATTATTCTAATATTGTTATTCGATTTTACTGCTATTTTTCCACTTCATATCAGAAATTATCATTTCTCTTTATTGAAATGGAAGGCACTGTAATTTCATGATGACATTGATGATAGTTGATGTCCTTAACTGTACTGCAGTTGTTTTCTCAATTGGCAAATTGGTTCATGTTTTTCTGTTTCAATCGTACATTTTCAAATAGTTTGGAGACTGCTCTTACCCTTGTGGGTCTATACTATTGGCCTACTTTGAGAGTTTCTTCGAGTAAATTTCCCTCTGTTTCAAGGAAAATGGGTTTGGCTTTGGCAGCATTAGCTTGTGCTGTTCGACCAACAAGTGCTATTACATGGTTGTATGTTGGCCTTCTTGAGCTAATTTTTGCACGTGATAGACTGAAATTTATATTTCTAGAGGTGGCCCCTATTGGGTAGGTAGTAATGCACGTGCGTGCCTTTTTTGTTCCTTTGCTTAATGTTTTCAATTCATTGATTTTCTTATCCATACCTCATACTCCTTTATATAAATGGAATCATTAACAGCCTGGTGAATTTGATAAAAATGTATTCAAGTTCGATATTTTGATATTCATGTGCTAAAAGACAATCTGGAGATATTGGTCTTTTAAAAAGATGACTATTATGCATGGGTAGCATCTTGAAATCCATTTTGTCAACATTTCTAACGATGCTTATATGCTGAATGTTCTTCCTTACTGATCTATTTAGAATATGATCCATATTGGTTTTCTTTCTATACATGTTTGTTCTTTTATTCTTCTTAATGATGGGGATTATAGGCGATCTGAGGGGATTGTAGTATGTGATAATTTCTGGATTTCAATTCTTTAGAAAGGTAAGGTTGAAACGATCTCATTCATCTTTGTAATTTTTCACAGATTGCTTAAACAACTCATAGTCAGATTGAAACTAACTCAAATTGAAAGTAACACACACGATGTAGACTCTTGCTAAATTATATGGCCTTGGCCTGTTAGATATCCACATGGTTTCGGTCATCGTCCTTCTGTGAAAAGTGATCATTCCTTGAAAATGGAGTTTTAGACAGCCACACCAGTTATTTATGTCATTGCATTTGCCACCTGTACTGCTAGGTTAACTGCAGAAACCATTTAACAGACCAAACATACGTGAGCATGCTCAACAAAATTTAGGTGTTTATCTCTTCTTGATTCCTTACACTTTTACTTATGGTATCAGGGTCCTGGTGCTTGGACTTACATGTTTGTTGGATCGTTTGATGTATGGCTCGTGGGTTTTAGTACCTCTTAATTTTCTGAAGTTCAATTTTCTTTCTTCTGGTGGAGATTATTATGGAACTCACAAGTGGCACTGGTACTTCACTCAGGGATTCACAGTCATGGTCTTCACTTTCTTGCCATTTTCAATAGCTGGCATCATCAAGTCTAAACATTGGAAGCTCAGTGGCCTAATTGCATGGGTTTTAGGACTTTACAGTGTATTAGGCCATAAGGAATTCAGGTAAACTCAATCTCTATTTGAATCATTTTGTGAGGATATGCAATAGAAAATACAATTTTGGACCTTTGGTCTTAGTTCATAAAGGCTGCCCTTTAATTATTCTATCACCTACAGGTTTGTCCTCCCTGTGCTTCCGATAGCTTTGATGTTCTCTGGATATTCATTAGCAGTGATGGAAAAAGCTGATTATTTAGACAATAAAAGGAAAAGTTCTTTAAACACTCGTTCCAAATGGCTTTCTAAAACTCAATTTGCCATCTTCTTCTTGCTTGTTACCAACATTCCAATGGCATTATACATGAGTTTGGTTCATCAGGTAATTTAACTTCCTTGTCTAGAAGCTACCGCTTACATTTCCTCAATAGACCCAACTGCTTGACAAGCTCTATTACTTGCATGCTTGATGTTTGAGTTCCTTTTCAAAAGTGATTAAAATAAAATTTCTCTATTATTCTTCTCATTTTCTTTGTTTTGTATAACTGTAGTTAAGTAAAAGTCATTGTGATGTGTTCTAATTCTCTTTTGGCTACTACTTACCTTCAATCCTGCTTGACAGAGAGGAACTGAAGATGTAATGAACTATCTATCTAAAGAAGCCCTGAATGAGAAAGTGAAAAGTATCCTTTTCTTGATGCCCTGTCATGCCACACCTTACTACTCCACTCTGCATCGCAATCTGCCCATGCGTTTTCTGGACTGCTCACCTAGGTCTGATCTTTGGGTTTTCAGTTGGGTTAATCTTTAAATGCCGCTTGATATGCAATTACCCTCTTAATATTTTTGTTCTGGTTTTTGCTCACCAGAGAAGAGAAAGGAATCCTAGATGAGTCAGACTGTTTCATGAAGGATCCTGTTGCATTTACATCAGAAATTGTAAAAAATGGTTCTCTACCTAGTCATGTTGTATTGTTTGGTTCAGAGGAAATATTATTGAGGGATTTACTTAAATCATATTCCTTCAGAGAGGTACGTGCTAAAACTTACCTTCTAAGAATTGTTTCATTATACTATATTTTGTTTATTTCATTTTCAACTGTAGCTCATTCATCTTTCTGAATGAAATCTCATCATCATGCCAGATACGAAGGTTTTTCCATGCTCACTTCAAGGTGGACCGTGATCTTCAAGCATCAGTTGTTGTATATGCTTTGACTAGCGAGTGACAGTTCTGCTATTTGCAAACCGGTTTTTGTAATCTAATCTTTCCCTCACTTTCTTAAACTCTTTTCTGTATTCTGCCCTCATGAAGAGTTAGCCATTTGTTTATGACAACACAATTTGAGTCATCTGAGATGAAATTATGAATGTCCCTGTCACCAGCTAATTTGATGTAACTTGAACTAAATGGGTGTCTTTGACCATGCACGCGATAGTATAACATGTGAAAGCCTTAGAGAATATTCTACTGGCTAAATGTACATTACTATTCTGGATAAGATGATCATTAATTTCACTGTTAAAAATATTTTCTTTTCTAAATTTGTTGAGAGTAGAAATACTCTTAGTTAATAAGCCTATGTTCTCTTTTCTCTTCCATTTTGAACTCAATGAGCATTATAGAAAGGATGAAATTGTTCTTAATCTGCCATTCTAAAATGTGATTAATGGCATATATCCAGAAATATGCTGTTAATTTTTAAGACTTAGGTCCCATTTGATGGTATTTTTTTTTCTAAAGTGTTTGGTGAACACTTGATGCTGGGGCTTAAAAGCCAAGATGATTTGAACCATGTTCTATGATGAAAAATCTTTAATATTTTTACTACTTTTAATTTTATCAAAATTATTATTTAAATATTATATTTATTATACATTATCAACTTTTATTTCGTAACTTTATTTATTTATTTTTTTCATAACTTTAAAGTTACAATACCTCAATACCATAAGGAAAAGTAGGTGAGCATTCTATTAGACATATTGTTGCCTAAACCAAGTCATCAACAATGTGTACAAACTCTGAAGTATAATATGAAGTCAAAGCAGAATAACTAGGGCATTACAGAGGCCACTAATGGTATATAAACTGGACTTTCCGTATTTATTCAAGCTCCTTATTTAAGTAGGAATTATTACATGCAATAAATATCATAGAAAATGCATATCCCTTAAAGACTGAGCATTCAGTTAGGGATTTTGGCTAGAAGTACTGGCTACATTGCATGCTGGCTCAATATTTGCATTTCATACTGGCTACAATGTAGTACTGGCTGAGTATTAGTATTTCAACTTTCATCCTAGATGCAGTGCATGAGGTACCTGCAATTGCTCTTGCAAGTTGGCGTACTTTGGGTCAGTAGCCACATTCTTTGAATTCTAACCCTATCGACATAAAGTTCAGTTACACTTTGCCTTGCCCATAATGAAAGGACTCATGGCTTATCTTTCATCCTGGAAAACTATTTTCCAATAACGCAGCCTGAATACTAATGTCTAGACTTGTTTCGCGGGATAAGTAAGACCCACATGCAGCCAAATTAATTAGGTACCTATGGGGAGAAAAAAAGTTGGAAAAAAAAAAGATGCGCAAGGACCACATGTCATTAAAAAAAGAATCATGCACGTAACTATTGGCATAGGCTTCATTGTCATGAAGTGGGGTATGGATGGAAATTAGCTGGGTAGAGAGAGGACAAGTTAAGCTTTTGACATTCTATGGTACGTTTTGGGCCGGGCGTTTGTGATCAGTTCAAAAACTATCTTACTAAGTTGACACTCGTTCATTTTCTTTTCAGAGTGAGGCTGACATTTGTCACATAAGAAAGAGACTTGACATGTCAAGATTCAGGCTTCTTGCTTGCGCATGGATAGATGAGTACATAGAAGTAGAACAAAAGCTTGATTATCAGTAGGTTGGTTGATTGATCAATATCAGAAATGGGCTAAGCCAGTCTTTTTCTGGGAAAGGAAAAAGGAAGAACACTACAGAATGAGAAATGACATGATCAGGAGACAAAGAACTAGAAGAAAGAGCCCCACCAACTCAACCCGCTGTCACCATCCATGCTTCTGAAAAGCTTGCACTATCAACTTTCCACTGCTTTGCTCTCTATCTCTCCACACAATACTTCCCCCAGGCATCAACCAGTAACCGATATAAAAATAACAGCTTACTGAGATGATTTTATTGTTAACCAGAATATTTCTACTAAATGAATCCCTTCGTTTTGTAAGCACTTTATAGTTCCATAATAAAATTGGGTCTTCAGGAAGCTGTATCTTATTATATCCACTTAATTACAAGTGTTACGTCATAATTTTCTGAAAAGCAAAGGCTAGAGCTTATCATTTAGCTGACGTGCATGACAACAAGAACATAATGACAGCTGAAAATGACTACCACAGCCATATTGCTCCATATCTACCCCATCTTTTGCTTTAAATTCCAATAGTGTCTCCACTTGGTGTAACCCATTTACATATAAAAACACCTTGGCTGACTTGAAACTTGAGGCCTTAAAATTTCGTTGAATTTTGGGATTGGGCTACATGAGAAGAGCTAGATTGTTGTTCATGAATAAAAGAAACAAAAAGACGAAGATGGGCAGTTTGGGAGTGAGAAAGAAGGTGAAGGTTGTCAACTTTTCAGTTCAAAGAAATCTTTCTACTCTGCGAAGGATCATTCCTGGCTGTGATCGGGCTGATGTTGATACCTTGATTCTGAAGTCTATTGAGCAAATTTTAAAACTACAGTTACAAGTTTCTGTTCTCAAAAGCGTCTCAAATTACTTTGGGATATAATATGAAAAGGTTATTCAGAGCAACTCAAATGTTGTATCAAATGTAAGTTTCATTCACTTGTAAGATTAAGTTTCCTATGTGTGTTGTGCATCTACTGTGTGTTTTAGACAAACAGTAATTTAATGACTATCGTTCATAATTCTGATTTGACTCCTCAATGAGTCGATATCATATATCTTTTCTATCATTTCATCCTTCTGTTGTTTTGATTAAGCATTTTGTCGCCAATGTATTTGATCTCTTCTTGTGTATGCGCACATCTTTAGCTACGAATTCACATTTTGTGACATAATGAAATAGAAGAGTGAAACTGAAGAAAGCAGTTATAATCAAGCTCATAGTTGTAACATTATAGTTTGATCATAATTACACAATATATGAAGTACAGATATGCAAATTACTATTGCTCATAAAACCACAACATAACTTCAGTTTTTGTAGTACTTAAGTTCGTATTTTGTGAAAGAAGCAGAAAGCATAAGCATGTGATTAACGGTTGTTGCCCACATCTTGTAGCGCTGATAATCATCTCCCATGTCCAGCTTAATCGTCCCCAGGTTTGTAGTCAACACGAGAAGATAGCATGTATCAGTCTCTTGAACATCAGCATCTGAATCTTTGTACAACTCAGCATGCAAATCTAGTATGACACCTAACATTTGAATCAAGACTTGTTAATATCGTTAATTCTCATTTGCACATGGACTTACTTTTCTTAAAACAATGGACATGATTACTGGAGTCTTAATACACTTATTTGTACAAGATTAGCATTAAATAAAGGGAAAAGGGGAAAAGAAAAAAAGTGAAACATACTTTCTTTCTTGCTTTTCAACAGATTAAGCTTCCTTAGTATCAGTACAACCTGTAAAGTTGGAATTATAATCATAGATTAGGCTAAAGCTGCAGCAAAAACTCACATAGGAATCATCTGCCTTTTCTATTTTCCCTTAACATTTTATCTCTAAGATTCAATTTACACTATGTTTGGCTGCTAGGAAAATTGTAAATAGAAAGGAAAACTTATTGTTATATAGCTCAGACCTTAGAGTTGCTGTTTAAGATGATGGACACTGATCTCATAATGTAATCCCCTGTTTGCGTAAAATTCAAAAACAGAAAAAGAAAATTTGAGATACAGTCTTATGGAGATGAGAATCATGAAACAAACTATGAGAGCCCCGGAAATGTGTAGTCTTGCCAAGTGAGTGATACATAAAACTTGAATGAAGATTACGAAGTTTATTAGATCCATGTACCGTCTGATGTTTCAATGCCAAGCTCAATGCCTTTGGCAAGTAATAATCTACACTTCTCAAAGTCGAAATCTAGATCATTAACGTTGTCTTCAATAGGCAGCACGGGAGTGCTACCATTTAATATGTTCTTGCATCTTGATCTTGCCTTAAGTGTTTCAGCTCCTTTCAGTGCTGAAAAAATTAAAAATAGCAAAAACATCAATAATTTGCACGAGAAGTAACATGCATTATTAGTTCACGTGTGTAAGTGCAGAATGATGATTTACATGTTGTAGCTGCAGCCGTGAATGTTAAGATGTCACTTGCACTTGTACCACTCATGGCTGAGCTTATGACACTACTAAGCTGCTCTTTCTTAGCCCCCATTCCTTCAGCAACTTTTGCACATTGTGCCGCAACCAAAGCAGCTGCAGAGGCCACTGCAGCCTCCTTGGTTGTGCTAGAATCGTCCCTTCTTGCATTTTCGGCTGAAATTGCAGCTAGTGCAGCTGCTATCCCTGCCACTGATATTGCTGCATGCACTTCAGCTCTTTGTAACCTATCTTCTTCTTTTCGCTTTTGCTTAAATTCTCTCAACCATTTCTTGATTGAAACAATCTTAAACGGCTTTATCTTCCATGGTAGCTGCATTAAGAATAGTGATCAGATTTCTACTTTGAAGCATGAGCAAAAATTATCAGCATTCATATGGACTTTTCTTAAGATTGTAAAATATAGCTAGCATATTTGGATTCCACACCCATTTCTTTCGGAGACAGCTGCTGTAGTTCAACTCAGGATGCATAGCTTGTTGCATCCATATCCAGGACTGAAAACAATCAAGGAAATATTACTCAGGAATAAGTCTTCTGTTTAACCAAAACACGAAAACAATGATCATATTATCTATGCAGCTTGAAATGATTTGCCGTTACCTTCACATCATTGGATTTCCATGGCGGTAGAGACTTGAAATCTGTATCATCCATTTTTACGCTATTGTCCATCTTCTACATGTTACAAAATCTTATTAAATTTCTCATATTCATTCAATAAATTAAGTATATCTATATGCTTAGCAATTGAACTTACCGTAAATGGCACCTTGGTGTCAGCCTGATCAAACTTTTTAATCGAGTTATCAAGTGGAACAATTGATCTGTCTTGAAGCTCTGCAGGTTGCAGAGCTTGAACTGCAAAGTTGCACCATGCGCGCGAAAGAAAATCCATTGTCTCAGGATGTGCCTCGGAAGGCGTTGGGTTGAAACTGGTATCCATGTAATAAGAGAGCTAGCTTAAAGATTGTGATATGAAGTCAAAAACAGAGTGAGAAAATGGTACCTAGTTTGACATATATATAACTCTAAACATGCATGTACACTTGAGTAAACATGCTAAATCACCATCATGTCAATGTTATAATGTTAACTTTAAATATGGTCCATTAAAAAAGTTCAGCATAGAGCTTTATGTCCCTCTTTGCATCATTACCGTTAGTTGGGTTTGATCAAGATAAGAGATTGCAATCAAATAAGTGACAACAAATTTGAGATACAGGTTGTGTATGTCCTTCCAGGCATATGAGATACAGGTTGTGTATGTCCTTCCAGGCATATGAATAAAGTTTTTCTCCGCAAAGAAATTAGACAGATGAGATGTTACAGTTGGAAAATGAAATCAAATGTTTATAAATGGAAAAATAACCAAAACTTCCTTGTTATTTGACAATTAATCCTTTTTTCACCCATGGTTTAAAATCCACCAAAACAGTCACTGGCATGGTGACAATATTGTAAACAGTGGGATATACTTTTTGGAGGATAATTTGATATTTTTGAAATAAACAAATCAGACAAATGAAAAAGGGATGGACTTTGCACTAAAATTGAAGTGAAAAATTTAATAATTAATGAATATTATTAACGTTAAGAGAGTCCTAATGAGTTCTAAAATATGAGAAGAGAAATGATTAATTTTACCAATCAAGAGGGATTTTAATACATATATAAAGTGGAGCTGCACAAAACAATTTAATAAAAATGGACCTACTGGGAAATATAAGTGTCCGTAGACAGACAGATTTTGATTGGAGGGAGCCCCTCAAGATTGCAATGAAAGATAACACGTGCTAACCATTATAGAAGCATTAAGACTTGTAAGATAAAATGATAATAAAGGCGATGAAAAGGCCCAAATTTCCTTTTGTATCTTTAAATCAAAACCATAACTTGAAGCTAAGTATGGAAAATTTTAGGTGAATAAGAGAGAGATTTATTTTCTAGAGCTGTCAAGGGCCACCACATTAGCCCCCTCTATGTGCTGCAGCATTATAGCCAAAGCTTGCAGTTGGGGCTAACATTTAGAAAAAGGAAGCAGGCATGTATCATTGAAGCTAAACATTCTTTAATTAGAATAAATATTTTGTGTTATGAACAAACCCTTTTGATGATCATGCTAAAGCTTAACTTTTTGTATTAAATTGAGCAAATGGAAGTTGGTCGAGTAGCTTTTATGATCAAAATCTATTTAACTTAGTTGTAATCTTTCTAGATGGCATTATGGGGTCAGATTAATTTGAGAATTTCTGAGTTTTGGAAATTTAATTGAAGGTGAGCTCATCATTAGAATCATGTGACCATAGATGCTTAGATGCTTATACTTTCTTTAATGGTGATTTTGATCGACCGAACTATCGAATATGAGTCTCAGGGAAATGAACCTGCTTTAATTAAGTTTCAAAAAACATAAATCATTCAGTGTTATGTTAACTTCACCCATTTGATGGTAAACAACTAGATTCGTGGCATACCTCTATAATTCTCCTTAAAAGTAATATTGGGCTTATTGATTAGTACAATTTATTTATGATAACGTGATTATTTATTAGGGAATGGTGATAATTGATCCCTCTGTTTAGTCTATTTATTTCAGCAGCCCCTATTTTTTAATTTATTTCATTTATTTTCAAAATTACCCTCATTAAAAATAAAAGATGTATTTTTTTTTAACTTTTTCTTTTCTCTATCTTATGACGTCTGTCTTTCATAAATCACCACCACACCCGCCTTCAATACGACCAAATTCATTATCAATATTGAGCAAACACTTATTTTTAGTTATTTTTAATATTTTTCTTTGTAAAAGACAGGGAACAAATGGTTTAATGAATTAAACAAAAAAAAAAAGAGAGCAAATCCTCAAATCAACTATGCCTAATGAAAAACAAAGAGGACCCACCTAAATCGCTATTGTGATTATTTTAATCATGTATTGAAATTATTTTTCCTCAATCATAAAAGTTACCATCCCTTTAGCAAAGCCTCTACCATCAACTTTGGTCTGATTGTTTCCAACTATCAGAAAAACATAATGACACCTTATGGTTTATTTCTTAGTTGCGTTCAGGACAAAGTAAAATTTGATTCATCAGTTACCTTTAAACCATAGTTATGCTTATAGCAAGGATATGTGTAAAACTTTCGCTTCTTCCATTCACGATCCAAATGTAAAACAAGGATTTTTGTTGGCATACAAGGAGATTTGGGATTAAGCACTGAGTTTTTATTTTGAGTTTGGTTGCATAACGGTTTCATTCAAATTCATACTCTCATAAATGTTATTCAATATTTAGTGATTAATTTATTGGTGATGAAATAGTGCAGATGAAAGAGGAAAAGAAAAAGTTGAAAAATAATTAAATTTTTAAATTTTAAAGAGGGTTATTTTAGAAATTGATGAAATAAATTAAAAAGTAAATAGAGGGGTTCTTATATCACCTCTCTTTATCAAGTTCAAATTTTGTGAAATGGGAAGGTTGCAGCAGCAACTGATTTGGTGACTCGCCGACTGGCAACTTAACATGAGGCCCAACCATTTAGTACAAAAGTTTGGCCACGTTGCCTTAGTTGGGCCTTAGGCGTCGCTGGTAAGTTCTTTTCATTTGGGATATGAGTTGGACTATTAGCATCTAGTCAAAGGTCTATTAAAACCCCCCCAATTGCATATCGACATTGTTACCCATAATTAAAATTACCTGAAAAGACATTTTCCTGAGATGCACTTACCAGTCCTGAGATGTTTCTGAATCTTACTGTCTCAAACCTTGCTCTGTGTTCACAACTCGTCAATTCATGTGTAGCTGTAGTCAATCTCACAATCTCAATACAGCTCTCTCCAAGATTTTACGAGAATTTTGTGAACGTTTTCCTGGAAACTAACTGTGATTTGAGTTCAGAATTCACTTCACGGAAAGAAACTTGTTCTCCGAACTAAAATCCAAAACACAACCCTTTAACGACTTTTATTAAAAACTGCTTATGACCACGTTAAGGAATAAGATACAATTTCAAATAGTTACATTAATATCTCCCTTCATTGCGAGTAATGCCGCTTTAAAGCTTCCACAATTATAAATGATAGTAATAAAGTCAGATTTCATGATCATGAGCCTGAACCCACAGTCACTGAGCACCAGCAGTGAGAAATTCACCACCATTACTACGGTTTAACAATAGCTTTTTTTTAAAAAAAAAAAAAAATCTAATTAGGGTTATTTGGGAATAAATGGGGTGTTATGATATTGTTCAATTTCTTTTTAATATTATAAAGGATGGTGATATTTCCACTCCACAAATTTTGTAAATCCACCCCATTTTTAGAAAATAATTATAAAAAGTTTTCATTATTTTTAAAAATTTCAAATAAAGAATAATTTAGAAGAAATAATCAATTAAATCTATCTCAATTTATTTTGTTGTCACTTAGATTTTTTTATTATATTTGACTAATAAGATTGCTTTAACTAAATTTAAATAAATTATTTTACCCTTAAAGGGTAAAAATACCAAAAATTTAATTTAACTTCAACAGTTTTTTAATTTTATACAAAATTCATTGTTTCTAAATAGATAATCCTACTTTATTAGTATGATTATTATTAATTTTTAATTAGATTAACATAATGTCTTTATGAAAAAATACTCATTAAATTATTATGCTATCAAACTTATGTCATTTACATGTACCATATTGAAAATTATTAGACTTCATTTAAGAAGTTAGATTATAAGTCACAAAATTAAGTATCCAAAGTATTAGACACAAGAATATGTATTTTTTTTTCAGACAAGTGGGTCATTTTATGTCATAAAGCAAAATAATTAAATAGATCTTATATTAAAGCTACTGTAATAGTAAAAAAAATAAATAAGAAAAAAATATAAGAATAATTTAATTGATTAATTACATTATTTTTTTTATTTTTTTTATTAAAAAAATATGTATTCATTATAAATATTTTTAAAAAATGGGGTGGGTTTACACAAATAAATAATGAAGTGAAAATATCTCCGCGCTACTACAAAGAGGTGAAATGCGGAAAGGGGTTCTAACACTTTTTTAAAGGGCTGGCTTCCGCTCTTAGGATAATAACATCCAGCTTCCTTATTTTAAACGGTTTTTCAATCAAGGATATAAACTTTCAGCTGTTATGAAAAGGTCCTTAACTCATCCAGAGATGACCAAACTATCCTTTGGTGTTATACTCTAGAAGCTTGGCAGCACATTTATATTATGAGTCCGATTATATTAGAGTCGTTCTATAGTAGAACACTCTTTTATAATACGATTAAATTTATAACATATTTTTTATTATTTTTTACTTTACGTATATGGTTATGATTCGCGCTAAATAACTCCAAAATGATCATAGTTTTATATTATATATATATAAAATAGTAATGTAATTTTTGTTTTTTACGTGTCCTGTTATATTTGACGATATACATTAATTTCACATTCTCTCTTAGGGCCTAATACAAACCCAACGTGCCCTTGAAAATTCTGCCCACGGTCGGTCTCCTTTGGGTATCGGAAGAAAAAGATAGCAACTTTTGGGCTAGCGCTGGACTCCATTGACAGCGGCAAAAGATTTGCCCAATTGGACAAATTGAGCAAAGTTTTTGTCTGTATCGCTTTAACGCTACTCATTTTCATCGAACATTCCCTGGCCTAACACATATTTACAAGAGAATGATTCTTTTTCAAACCTGAAGTAGACTCCATCACGGCGATGAAGATGGAAAAAAAGAAGAAGAAGATAATACTTCCAAGCATAGTTAAATTTGAAATGCAGGCCCAATTTTGGAGGTCTAGACAATTATGTATGCATGTAGAAGATAGTTTCCCTTGTACTCAATATTATTGTGGTTTTGATATTTACTAAAAAAATCTAATGAGAAACTTTGTTATAAGTATAAATCAT
Source organism: Atalantia buxifolia (assembly GCA_030444775.1). Classification (NCBI taxonomy): domain Eukaryota; kingdom Viridiplantae; phylum Streptophyta; class Magnoliopsida; order Sapindales; family Rutaceae; genus Atalantia; species Atalantia buxifolia. The sequence continues at coordinate 19,916,534 of CM059834.1, read as the reverse complement.
GATACGTCATCCTCAAAAAACAGTTCAGAGGCAAAGTGTCGATTCTAAGAAGATACATTAATTGTGGGGTAAGATTGGGGGGGGGGGTGCGTAAGAGTAATGTCAAAGCCACAAATTATATTCTATGACTTATGTGACTTAATAATATTAGTTTAATGAAATAAAAAATATTAAAAAAATCATGCATGACATTTGACGTTTTAATTCATTAATAAATTGTTATGCCATAATCAGTTTGTATAAAATTATTTTTACAAAAAAAAATTGTGACTGACATTAATTATTGCTATGAAAATTTTAAAAAAAATGTGTCGTGTAAAAATTATAGAATAGTACTTGTCACTTTTAGTTTGTATAGAGTAACGTATATCACTAATATTTTGCATTAAAAAAGAAAAAAAATGTTGCATAAGTTTCCTGTTAAAATTTCACTGAAAACAACAAAAATGATTTTCCTCAGCTTATTTTGGACTGTTTTCAAGATTATATGAAGAAACTAGTTTATGAAGAATTCCATAAAACAGCTTGTGTCTTTTCATATCATTCATTTTGAAACATAAATTGTTTCCTTCTAAAAAGTCTATATGAATTAATAAACAGAATTGAAAATTACCCAACTAAAATTTACAAGGGGGATTTGCGGTCATCACTCATCATATGTACAAATCGGCGAACATCAACACTCCGATTTTCGGTTGATCATGTTTCATGAAACTAGAGATAAGAGTTGTTATGATAATGTGATGTGAAAGCTCAGCCAACGAGTGATGAGAAAATGAGATGGGTTTTGTGTATTCATATGCTTGGATTATTATTAAGATAAGAAAGTGCATTTCACGAAATGATTATTGATACATATTCTTTTTTATTTTTTGAAAGAAAAGTATTGTTTTGATCGAATCAGAATGACTTTGATTCGATCTAATCAAAGTGAAACTTATCTCAATAGTGTTTGGGTAATTGTATTGATTCGACGGCTGGGTAAATAAAACCTTGTGAATGCTGTTGCGTTACTAGCTGCGCTTCATGCTAAACTTCGATAGTATTTAAAATTCATGCAAATGTACGGACTCTTGAAATTTACGGGCCGGATTGATTTCAAGCAGTTTTCTTTGACTTAGCTCATGAATTTAGTTATGGGAAGATAGTAGACTTGATTGAACCCATCTTTAATAAAATTGATGGAATATATTTAGGGATTGTTTGTTAAATATCTGAAGTTTGAAATTTTATTAGTTTTATATTTTTTTAAAAATTTTTTTTTTTTACTTATATATGATTTTTAAATATTTATACCTGAATAAAAAATAAATAAAATTTTATAGCTTTTATCAGAATGTGAAAAGGTTTAAATAAGAAATAAATATTATATTACAAAAATATCACTATAAAATATATTTATTTTCTCAACTATAAAATCAATTTTTTTTTTTTATAAGGATGTTAAATAACCATCTTTAAGATTTTTTTTAATTTATGAAAACAAAGAGGATGCAATTTATATCCAGGTATTAACAAATTTTTTTAAAAAAAAGTCATTAAGATATTTGTATTTAAAATCATTCAAACTTTAAAAAAATTCAGACCCATTTAAATTTTAGATTAAAAATAAATAAATGCTACTTTACACTTTGATGGTTGAATACAAACAAATTGATGTAAATTAAGATGACAACCAGAATTTAAGAAAAATGAATGAAGACAAAACAAATCATTTGCCATTTAACGATGAAAGGCTAAAGAATTTTGAAGATTTGAAATATGAACTGAGAATGTATATACCTATAGTTAAAAGTACATCGATTAAGACAATTCAATGTCGAACTTAACTAAGTAGTTCTATATATACACACTCTATTAACTTAATTTGAATCTTGGAGAGATACTGAAAATTAATTTACATTTGCTCATCTCTACTTTCTTTTAAATTAAAACATTAAAAAAGAAATGTAACTCTCCCCAGAGATCTCTTTCACATACGTATATATGTATGTATTTATGCTTGTATACATACATACATACATACATAAACCATTGTCTGTAAGCATACATTTAAATGCTGACTATTACAAGGCCATATTCAAGTAAACTTCAAACTTTGCTCTTTGTCGCTGTCATATAAATGAGTACACTTCTCAGAGGATTGTGCACAGGTGTCCAATGCAGTTCAGTTTTATACGAAAACTCATATAGTTTCTTAACCAAAATTAGCAGATAGAAACGATGAACACAGCTGGGAAAGCAATACTTCAAATGTTAAAACATTAAATTGCATGCGTTCATACAAGAACCAATTTATTATTCCCCTCAATGCCCTATTCAATCATAAATAAATTCTTGTATTTCTAAAGCAATAACAACAGCTTAATATTCACACAAGGATTGTCATCATTATTTTACCATAATGGCTTCCATGTTCTTAATAGAATTTCATTATTTGATTGTATCCTAGTTGGGGAAAAAAATCAATATCTCTTTGTCATTTTTGTCTTGAAATTGCAGACAGAAGAATAATCAATGTTCCCCAAAGAATGAAAATTAGTACTTGCAAGCTTAACGCAAGTAATCAAGTACAAGAAGAGTGAAATAAAAAGCATACTATTAACTTATTACATTACATATAGTTCATAATTCTGTACATATGCCTTAAGCTTAAGTAACTTACCAGCTTCTTTCGCCCCATATATATATATATATATATATATATATATTCTTGCAAAAAGGAGACATTTAAAGGAAGGTAATAATTAAAAGTAACAGAAAAATAAAATAAAAACAAATGGTTCACCATTGATCTTCTTAACAGCTCATCATCATCTCAGTAGCATCAGCAAGACTCCTCATTACATCAATTTGAGCTCGAAGAGACAATATATAATCTAGGGTTTCTTCAATCAAAGACACTTCATCCATGAACACCCCGCCGGGGACTAGACTCTTCAATATTTGTGTTCTTTTCTTCACCATTTGCTTTGCAATAGAACTTGCTACAGCTTTGTCAGGAATCCTTTTCATTAGTCGTCTACTAATAGTTCCACAGCTCTTCTTCAATATCTTCTTGCATCTCACCCTTTTGATGCTCGTTGAAATCTTTGTAAGCCTCTCACAGTCAGAACCCAAAATTTGCTCAACAAAGAGTTTGCCATGATTATCATCTTTCAAAGCACTAGCAATGAGAGCACGGCTCCAGCTTGTTCTACCATTTCTTGCCGAAGCCATGGCTATGTCTGCCGATAGCTTTATCGCCTTTTTTCTCTCTGAAATGGACATGCTTTTTGCTGAAGAACTGCACATTTGCAAGCCCAATATCCATTTCCTGAGAAATTCTTGCTTCAGTGAGCTTGGAGCACGCATCCTGAAGAAAGAAAAAACAAGCGAATTAAAATATGAATTATTCGAATAAAAAAAAAAAAAGGGTTTACAAGGCTCAATATGGTGCCTATTAAAACTGTTGCATGAAAATAAAACAGCTACCATGTGGCGAAATGTTGAGAGCTAGGGTTTTAGTAAAGATTATTATTTGAAAGGTGAAAAATAAGATTTGCTTTGATGAGTATGTAAATAAATTGGACATATGTACGTACATACCTTGTTCTTGTGTATTAAAATAAGAAGAGATAAAATCATGAAAAGAGTGTGAAACAAAATTAAATTGCAGAGAGTGTTTGCAGCGATTTGCAGATCCAAGAAAAATTGTGTGATCAGAATCCAAGAGAAAAAGAGATTTCAAAGAGAGAAGGGAAAAAAAAAAGGGAAAAAAGAAGAAGAAAAGAAATAAACAAGAATGAGAAAAAGAAGAATGTGCCGAAACACAATTTATGTTCTCAAAGGAAGAGAAATTGGTGGGCCTGTGGGAGAAAGACACAGCACATGCGGGCACATGGTGTTTATGGCCCACTACACAAACCCTAGAGAATATAATTTTTTTAATTTTTAATTTTATTATTATTTATTATTGTTGTGGGATTTTTATAGAACGACTTAAAGCGTAATGTAATGGAAACCTAACAATTTGTAACTTTGTTGTGAATACAAACAAAATTCAGGTAAATGGCGATTAATTTAAATCAAGAATATTGTTCATGTGGCGCTGTCGTAACTGTTGCTGTAGTAGACAATGCACAAGATTGCTGCAAATCAAAATTTCTTAATTATTTACAAAAGAGAAGAGATTGAAGAAACTTTGGCATCCATTTTCCAAATATGTGTTATGAAAGATTGCTTGCTACAAATGCATGCAGTGTTGCAGTATCCGGAAATAGCTGTACAGACACATGAGAAAATAGAAATTACTTTAAAATTGATTACAAAAGGTTGAAGACTACAGTAGCAATATATTCGAGGAGACAGACTTCTGTTTTTTTTTTTTTTTTTATTTGTAAATTTAAGGAATCATAGTTAGGTTAAGCTGGGAGCTCAAAGTAAATTAAAATTTCTACGGGCCCAAATTCAAACTTCAAATTTTGAAGTTCTTAAGAATAATAAATTATTAACAAACAAATATTTACCAAAAATTTATTACTAGACTATTATTTAATATCAATACTATATAAGAAAAAATCTGCATTTATAATTTATAGAGAAAAATAATTACAAAGCAAAAGAGCATTCACCCTTACAAAGTTCCCAAACTTTTTTTTTTAATTTATCTTTATTATTTTGATATTAGTGGGAATTAATAAATTACATTTTCATTTAATATATAAAGTTGTAGGTGCAGGACCCGTTTTTGTGCAATGGTCAATTAAAATTTTTCACACTAACTTTTTTATATTTTGTATAAAAAAATTTAAAAGTTTTTCAAATCCTGCAAGTGCGATAACACACTCTTCTTAATATTCCTCCTCCCCTGATTAGGTTTTTTTTTTTCATTGGCATAAAATTATTTAATTATGCTCTATCAATTTCAAATGCATCATCCTTGGGTGTTGGGAAGTTGCTTAAGTACTGATTTTCTTAATTGATCCTGAATTCTTTTCGATTTGTAATTTTATTTTCTCTTCATAAAGCTTCAGCATTTATTTCTATTGTTATTACACCTTGTATTTCGGGTTATTTTAATACAAGCGAGCTATGTACTCGAGTGAGGAAAGATATAGATTGAAAGAAGCCGTAAATCTTGGGCAAAGCATTAAAGAATGAGCTGCCTTTTGAGGCCTTTATTTTTATGTGAGAGAACAATAAATTGACCCTCAAAATTAATTGACTAATTAACTATGACTATTTCATTCGTTTTATAATCACCAACACTTTACTTTTCGGCGACCGTTTGAAGAGTTTGAACAATTTTCTTCAGAGCGAAATAGCAGCAGTTTATATTCGAAAGAAAAATAAATACCATAACACTACTTTTTTAGTTAATAGCAATATATAGCCACTCAAATTAGCTAAAGTTATTGTTCAATATATTCTCTTAGTGTTTCTAATTTATGGATATTTTCTCAATAAATGCCTGATATTTAAATATATATCAAGGAGTAATGAAGACGAGTTTTTCTACCAAAAGCTTGATGTCAAGGTGGGTGAAGAAGTACTGTGAAATCCGTAAAACATTGAGTGGTGACAATCTTCCAATAATACGCAAAATAAAGTTTTTATTATCATGATGTTCGAGCCATGTTCTGTTATTTATGTGAAGAAAATAAATTAGTAATGGGGTCGAGGGTTTTGAGTGTGATGCTAAGTTGAAGATGTTGAAATTGAGAGGAGAGAGAGTAAAAGAGAATTGGCAGGATCCGGAAAACATGGTGATGCTGAGAGGGCAATAAGAGGTCCCACAAGAAGAGAAATTCTAGGGCATGGGTTTTGGAAGAAAAAGAAGTCCCCCACATGGTCTCCACATGGGGGTTTTAAAACTTTGCCCTTGTGAGGCCTCTCTCAAAGTACAGATTTTGTTCAACACAATTTTGCTTAGATAGAGATTTTACTTTTCATATATACTTGTACATCATTATTCACTCTTTCTGTTATGATCTTGGCATAATCTATTTGTTCGCAGTTTGTATGAGGGTTCAAAATATGAGCCAAAAAAAAGGGGATGGGGTCCTTCAACTATTATACTTCAAACGATTGAAGGAAAGAGTAGATACATATACATAACTCATTTTAAATAATTTGGTGGGATTGAATTGTCAATTCTCTCTTTAAATTTAACATTGGACAAGGTTAAGATATAATTTTTATATATCCCTAAAATAAACGAACTTTATATATATATACAGAAAAAAAAAATTTAAGAGTCATTTTGATCTTTTTTTAGATAGTCATTTAACACCGTAAAAGTAATACAGCGTAATTGATAACTCTCTCTCTCTCTCTCTCTCTCTCTCTCTATATATATATATATATATATATAAATTCAGAAAAACTATAAAATTGTGGTTTAATAATGTAGTGACAATGAAAGCTATTAAACAACCCAAGACTTTAATAAAACTTAGTATCCCAGACTAGAGAGAGAGAGAGAGAGAGAGAGAATCCTCTAGTACGAATGCCTTTATTTTTTTCATGTGAACATGCTTTTGAATTTGGGATTTAATAGAGTCAAATCTTAATGCTATTAGATTGCACAATTTTATAGTGCGTTAAAAAATAACTAAATCAAACTACACGACTTAATAGCCTTTTTGTTATTTAAAAAAATGAGGACAGTCGTGCCTAAGAATGAGGACAGTCGTACCTAAGAATGAACACACCAAATTTCTCTCTATACCCACCTTAAAAAAATATATTAATTATTAAAATTAAACGTTTCAAAATCTCATGCCCTATCCTCATTTTCTTTTTCCTCTTTGATATTTGTATTTTCTCACTCTTTATATTATCATATTATGCATAGAGTAGTTTCATTATTTTGGCCTTTGATTTTTTTTCTTTTCTTAGTAGATCGAATTCTATTTCTTTATTTTCCTATTAACATTCTTTTCCTTTTGTTTATCTTAGATTTGTTGTTTCAAGTATAAATATGAAACTTTGAGAGACTTTTAGGATTTTCATGGTTGTTAAAATAAAAAAAATCATTGACACACACACACACACACACACACATATAGTAGGTTCTCTATCTTCCAATTTGTAATAGCCATTATGAAACTTATTTTGAGAAGTTGAAGACCAAGCATCAATGTTTATTTGAAATTGAAAGAAAAAATTTAAATTATCTATAGTGACAGTGAGGAACTGAGAGATAAAGACAAGTATGGTTAATTAAGTAATTTTATCCAAATTCATTTTGAAAATAAAAATTTTAATTTAAAAGAAGATTTAGAGAGGAAATTGACGAGTTCAAATAGCGCTGCACATAAAAGATATATCCATATAAACTCTTTTTTTTTTTTTTGCTTTTATAACACAAATTAAAATTCTTTTACTATGGATGAGTGAGCAAACAAAACTAGAGATTAAAATTATAAATTATAAAACTTCGCTAACAAAGTTAATTAACTTTATTATGGAAGTACTAGAGTGGTTACATTTTTCACTGTATTTGATTAGAGGAAAAATTAGGAGACTCTTCAGTGCATGCACCTCCTTACTTTTACCATGTATCTTTAATTAATAACTAATTTCTTAAGTCCCTACTTTACCTTTCAAATCTATCTCTCTTTTTTTTTATTACCACTCCTTTAAGCATCTAGCTTAGCTTAATTAGTGGCATTGTTGTTCTATCATTTGAAACAATGGGGCCTCACATATAAACGGTAAGAAACCGTTAGTCCCTATGATGACGTCAATTCCAATTGAATTTGGATCCCTTTATTTTTTATATTTTTCCGGGCTTACATTTATATCTGTTCATGCTCCTTACTTTATTTTTTATTTTCTTCAGTACAAATGTTAGTAACGAACTCGATAATAACTTTATTTAATTCAATGATCATTGAGTCTTGACGATTAATTATAATTATCTCCCTTGTGAAGTCTTGTTGTTCAAAATCATCATTCCTAGACTGGTATTAGATTAATTTGTTAAAAAAAAAACAGATTTTCAATTTTCAAACACTTCACTAGATATTCTTAGCTATTAAATATTTATGACAACAGGGAAAACGAGGATTGCCCTCCTATTATTTGGAGAAAAAAAGTGAAATTCCCTTCATTTTTAAAATAGGTCTAATTTTTTTTTTTTTTTTGTAATTACAACCGTGCTAACTTTATATGTTAGTTTATTATTCTAGCCTTAGTCTTGATATTTGTCATACAATTTAAATGTTTTGAAAATATAAATCAAGCAAAATAACTTATATACTCTTAATAATTACAGTAATTTAACAGTAAATTATAAATCATGGAGAAATAATACCAACTAAACTCAGACAATCGACATCCCACACCCCTAAATCAATTTTCTTCCCACCAAAAATTAACAAAAACATCTTCGTTACGCATCTGAGCATAGTAATAATGGAATCAATAGCATCATTATTTTAAGAATATCTCAAATAAAGTAACCTTGAACGGAAGTTTGAAAATTTTCTTTTGTTCAAAATCATTATTCCAACAAAATCATATCCTATTTAGCAACCTTTTAGATATGTGATTACAAAAAATCAGAAATAACCACAAAAAGTTCAAACTTTTAATACTCATAAACCATGTGTCAAAAATATAACACTCAACCAATTTTTTTAAATAAATTTAATAAATAGGCTCATATTTTAATATTATAGATGATTATAAAATAAAAAATAGGCTAATGCTAAGTTACATGTATGTACCTTACAACCCTCTCACATGAATAGTAAATGATTACTATTTATGTGAGAGGGTTATAAGGTACATGCATGTAACTTAGGGGGATCCTAAAAAATAACTTATATTGACAAATTAATTAATATTTCTCTACCCTTCTCTAAATCTTACTACTTATTATTAAATTAATTTAATCATCTAGGGTATATAAGTCATTTTACTTAATTTATATTATCTAAAATATCTAAATTTTATGGCTAATATCAAGATCATAGATAGAATTATAAAATGATAAAAAAACATTCATACTGTTATAAGTATAGGGGGTTTGAAAATATTTTAAAATATAAGAAAAATATCACTCAATTTCTCTAAATAACATAAGGTATTCCTCATTTTTCCTGTGTCAGTAAGGTTCCTAATCAAAATATAAGAAATATCAAAGGAAAATACTAGCAAGTATATAGGTGTATGTATATATATAATATGGGTCCCTTTATCTTACATGCATGTAAGATATATTCCCCTCACATAAACAGTGCGTGAATACTGTTCATTACATGAACATTGTTCACGTATCTCACATGAACAGTGCGTGAATACTGTTTATACATGTAAGATATATTCTCCTCATATAAACTGTGTGTAAATACTATTTATGTAAGGAGGATGTATTTTCCTCATATAAAAAGTGTATAAATGCTATTTATATAAGAAGGATGTATTCTCCTTGTATAAATAGTGTGTAAATACTGTTTATGTAAGAATGATGTATCTTACATATATATATATATATATATATATATATATATATATATATATATATATATATATGTATGTATGTATAAATAAAGAGAGAGAGAGATTGGATAAACCACAAAAGGACAGGGAAAGAGGGGTCGAAGGAAAGCAAAAACAAGTGAGCCAATGGGTTGGCCCCCGTGATTTACGGCTAGCCTTGCATCCAATTAATTGACTCACTTCACTTGTCAGCAGCAGGAGTACTACTACTCTGTCAGCTACCACTACACATTCTACATTTATAACATCAACATTTCCCCTTTTCTTTTGAAAATAATTCTTGTAGGATAGTAATCTTTAGGCTCACTCCATCACACCCACGTACCATGCGCCTACTGCTATCCACACCTATTTTCCCACGCGCCTACAAATATTTTTGATAAATTTTAACAAGCAAAAGAGACTAAGACCCTTACAGTAACTTTACCATACTAAAATAAGGTTGGAATGGGAACCGATTGAAATAAAAATATGGAATAAAAATTAGAAAAAATTATTTACTTAAACGGTATAAATGAGAATCGAAATGAGTTGGATTGTTATTAATTTATTTATATTGTCTTAGAATCAAAATCGAAATGAGTTAAATTATAATAAATTATTAAAAATATTTAATAAACTATTGTCATGGTTATTATTTTCTATTTTAATTATTATGATTATTTATTCAAAAATTATTATTAGTATTAATTATTTTTAATAACATATTAATATATTAATTAATTGTAAAATTTTTATCATTAATGATAATAATAATAATAATAATAATAATAATAATAATAATAATAATAATGATAATGATAATGATAATGATAATGATAATGATAATGATAATAAGAACAACAAGTAACTTTACTATATTAATTAATTATAATAATATTTTTAACTAGGACAAAATGGACATTTTTTTATTTTGTTGGGGAGCAAATTGGTCAATCTTGGGAATGAGAGATTGATCCTACCCCCCTCTTGAGAATCAATCTCTCATTCCTCGTTCCCAAATTGGGATGGGCACTACGATTGCAATTTCAATTCCTACCTCTATTTTGCAAAGTAAATATAGTCAATGATTCTTATTTGTGTTCTAATTTTCTAATATGAGAAGTAAATGCACCATTAATGTCTCCTCAACTCAATATATTACAATATAAAAAATTAAAATAATTGTGGCTACCAACTAATTCAATAGATATTTTTTGTTGTGTTAAAGCAAAAGGTACTTTAGTTGAGAATGTGGTTTAATCACCAGTATACCATGCTCAATTACAAAAAGTATTGATAGTCAGGTGAAATGAGACTTTAATATTCTTTTCTAAATAGAGTTATTTGATGGATGTGAATTTCGATTTCTTAACTAATTAGTGTTTGTCTTCTACTTTCTTTACTTCGTTCGATTTTTTTTTTTTTCATGTATACTTAGGATACATAGTTTAAAAGGTTGTTATGAGGTTTCATCATTATGTTATAGGTTCTTCAAGTTATGTTTTTATATTTTTCTAAGAGTTTTTCCTCTCTTGCAATTAACTCTTTCATTTAATGAATTCACTTGTATAGTCAATACCATTTATTAACTGGGGAAAAAAAACTGTATAATACATAATGCGATATACCTCCTCCTGTGAAAAATGATTCACATCGTCTAAGATTTTCTTTTGATTATTTAGAATAAAATTGGACCCATTCTCGGCTTTAAAGAGGGGAATGAGTCAACTTAGGTAGCGTTTACTTTTTGGATTAGAGTGAGAATCTTAGGATTGGGAGTGTAGAGTGGGAGTGAGAGTGAGAGTAGGTTGTTTACTTACACTGGAATGGAAGGATAGAATGAAGATTAGAATCCAATTTATGTGTTTACTTTGTCTTGGATTAGGAGTAAATAATTTTAAATTACAATTTTATCCTTATTTAAAGAATTATAGTTTTTAATTATAAAGTTAATAAAAAATATATTTAATGAATAAATATTTATTTTATTATATTTGTAAATTTATAATAATTATTAATATTCTTAATTATGAACATCACAATTTTTTATTAATTTTAATTTTAATTATATAAATTAAAAATTGTTGATAAGGGCAATATAAATGAAATATTTTTATATTAACATAGTATAAAATTAATATTTTCTTAGAATAAACTATTTATTAGTATTAATTATTAATATTAAATAAATATAATACTATTATTTTGAAATAAATATAATAATATTATATTACTAAATAAAGATAGCATATAATAATATTTATTAATTTTTTATTAATATAATAATATTGTTTTAAAGTAATTTTAACTTATAATTAACGTAAATTATTATTTAGTTAAATATAATAATATTATTTAAATAAATATATTATTATTTATTTTATTCATTAAATGTTAAATTAAATTAAATTAAAATAAATTAAAATAAAAGGATAAAAAAGAGAGAGGTGGGAGTGGGCTCATGAGAGTCTCACTCCAAAATTAAGTGGGGCCACAGAGTGAGATTTCTACTCTCCCTCTTCTATTTTAGAGAAGTAACATTAGAGTGGGAGGAATCCACACTCCAACTCTACAAAATAAACACAGAATTAGTGTCGGGTAGGAGCGTGTAGTCACGCGCCATAAGAGGAAGGTAGAAATAGGAAGACACATGAGATTGAGTGCACTGGTGAGATTAAGTAATCAAGACAGGGGGACATGCTCGTGCACGCACGCATACACGGTAACACACACATGTGCACACATGGATGGGACCCATCAATGTCCTATAAAAGCCTTACAGCCATACAACCTTCAATCATGGGATTTGAGGATTGCGGGTCATCACCAACCAAATCACTCTCTTATTTTTCTATTTTTATTTATATAATATGCCCCAAAAGTAGACCGCTAGCCTCTTGTCATTCGTAAAAATCTTCCGATTCTTCCCACTACCGATTGATTGTGTTATTGCTTTATTGTTAATTTTTGGTATATTTTCGCCCCCCCCCCCCCCCTTTTTTACATGTCCTTTTTATGATTTATTTTTTTTATTTTTTCATGAACCTTGACCTAACGAGATATTTCATTAGTGAAAAGAAATTAATTTAAATACCATAATGTAGAGATCTGTTAAATAATCTTGATTGATTTTTATTATAATAATAGTTGTTAATTAGTATTAGCATACAACTCACATCATATCGAAATTTTGAGCTAGAAAGTCAATAAGCTATACATGTGTTTAGAAAATGAACCCAACGCCGTTAATTATTACCATAATTATCAATTCAAATAATGAATCATTATTATACATAAATGTGTATCAATTAGCCGACTGTCACAAGTTTTAGGGCATTTAATATTTAAAGAGGTATTTCAGTTTATTACGTATCATATAAACTTTACAGCCCGAAGTCCATTCAGGCAATACTTTGTTTTTCTTGAATAAACCTGAATACAGAGGCGATTTATTGCTAAATCATAACAACGTGGAAGAGATATAATAAACCTTATCCTGCAAAAGGTTTAGAAAATAGAATGTCAAGTTGTTAAATAAGGCCTTAATTAACTAACAATATAATGTTGTTTCGGCGATATGATTCCCTTGAGTAAAGGGATCGGTCGCTTCTGTTGTACACTTTATAGGAAACACAAATGCACGCACCCCTTATATTTTAAGCAAAGTCACGGAACCTCACTTAAGATATAGGAATTAACAGCCTTAAGCAATTAATCATATGCGTCCTATACATCCTAGCCTAATTTATGCAACAATTTGAGATCGATCAAGAATCCACTAGCTAGATGATAAATCATCTCATTTCTCTCATATATGGTAAAAAATTTGAGCCTTTAGTATGTATTAGTCATCGACAATTTTCTTCCTGGCATTACAGCATGCCAGATATATGTAACAGATCTACACAGATTTTGATTTGTATACCAATAGATTTAGGAATGTAACATCAAAAAAATAGTAATAACAACTGAGAGAAATTGTAGTTCAATCAATAAAAAAAATAACATTAACCAATATATATAAGTTACCTCAATTTGATTGTTTGCTTGTAATATTAGGTCTCTCGGTAAAAAGTAAAAATCTATTTCTTGTGGATTTAAAATTTAAGGACTGACTAGGTAAAGGGAAAAAATGTGAGGAAACCATAGAAGCAAAAGTAGCAAAGGCATTTATGGATTTTGCATTGCTTTGTTTCTGCTTTCTTTTCCTTTTTCATTTTGATGTATTTATGCGTAGATTCCTGATTAACAGTTTCATAGCTTGTCCACTTCAATGTTTCGAATTGGACATTTAATAATTCAAAACTGTTCAAAATTATTTAGTTACAGGAAATTGTATTAATGTGGTGCAGTGGTGGTGTCACACATGACTAGCAAACCAGTCACAGAGGTCCGATTCACAAATAAATTGGAATTATGTTAGCAAAATTCCTTGTGTATGCATGTGCATGGGATTTCATTGAGCATGCAAAAATATATATTTTATTAGTGTCATTGACTTTGAATAGAAAAAACCAAAAAACACTTTAGGGTTGTCATTCTCAGTACAATCTATGCATTTGCATGCTGAATAATTGGAGAATGGATAGATCGATCATGCAGCGCTTAGCTAGCAAGCAAATTTTACAATATCATGTGTTAGAGTTGGCCTACCACAATTTGTAATTAATTCAGTAGTTGAAGTTTACTTCCTTGGACTTAAATGGTGGTTTTGAAAATCAAAGCTTTCATTTTCTCACATCTTTTTAGTTACATAATAGAAAATTATTTCTAAAAACAGTGGATTTTGATAACGTTGCTGTCACTTCTGCCCAAAATCGAACAATTTTTTCCTGCTTCTGATATCGTCTCGACAAAATAGTTTATAACAACAGTCCTTCCCAAAAAAAAAAAATCAATAATATCCTCTTAACAGTAATGATGACAATGATCACGTATTCACGTTTGTCAAGCTAATGAGGCTCGTTTCTTTTCTTTTCTTTAAAAAAAAAAAAATTCAGATTTTTAACAAATTCCTCTGTTTTTTTTTTTGTTTTTTGTTTTTTAGAGTTTTTATAGCCATGCAGAAGAAGAAGAAAAAGCAATCCCCAGAGGCATGCAGTAGCATTGCAACGAACCAGCTAGAGCATATTTCTGAAAATTTTAATTATCCTTAAAAGAACACATTTTTCCTTTTGAGGAAAGACTTCAAATCAAGAGTTAATTTCATGCCATGATTTATCTGTACGCAGGCATTAAATCATGTAGTTTATATTTATTACAATATTTTGTCATAAAAAGAAAGACTTATTTGACGGTGCAAACACCACCATAACCTCAAAACTTTGTTTAATTATATACCCCCACGCATATACTTATTACTAGATACAATAACATGTCAGTGTTGCCTTCCGATCATGCTTCCTTCATGATTGATACGAAATGAATAAATTTGCAATTGAGAAATAAATCTAGTCATTCATATTAAATTAAATCGAATCATTCAATAAAATCATAGTATTATATTTAAATAAAATGTACCGTAGATGTTCGTTAATGGGGGGCGCAAAAAAAAAAAAAAAAAGGAAAAGGAAAAGGAAAGGAAAGAAAGAAAGACTGATCGAAGGATCAATAATAGACTAATTTCAAAGTACCAAAAATTTCATTACAATTTGTTAGCATTGTCAGTCCTCTCTTAGAAAACCCTTGCTAGCTAGCGAAGTTGAATACGATTCCTTTTCATTACATTTGTTTGGTGGCTGGTTCTTATCCCACAAAACAGATTGGCAATTGTTGTTTATCGCATAACAAAATGAAGGGCAGACATTATCCTCTCTATTTAAATCAATAATTGAGGCCTATTTCGCAATCATCAGTCAACAAAGAGCTTTTGTTGCATGCACTTATTATTATTTTCTGTCCATGAATCGTTTTAATGTTCTGTTGTCCTTCACCTAGAGGAACCACACTATATATCTATCACAGTGACAACTCATAGTTCTGCAAGAATTAAAAGAACAAAAAATAATCATAATAATAATAAAATGAACTCTTAAACTCGTTAGTTGGTTTCCCATCTGCTCATTAATTGGATGACATAAATACTTCAAAGCAAATAAAGTTCGAAAAGCAAATTTTGAACTTTTTAACAAATTGAAATTTATCGTACATGCATTTAGTACTAGAACATACTTTTACATCCAAATAATCTGCAATATACTTTAGTCTGCTGAGATTTTTTTTTTTTTTTTGGGTATTCGAATATTAGACTCCATAGAATGTGGATAAGCTCTGAAGCAAACTGACTTTAGCTTGCAGTAAAGAAATGTAATTTGCAGTCATCTGATACAAGGTCTCCATGTTCATTTCTGAGCAACCTGAAGGAATCATCCTCTTGAGCTGCTTAAGCCTCCTTCCAGTTAAAGATAGTTTCACTCTTCTTTTCCTTCTCATACTCCTCACTCCCCTTTTTGAAAATCTTGATAACATTCTCAGAATGACGCAACAAATTATAGAAGAAGAGAGATGGGTACATGGATCAAGGGTTAGACTAGATGATTTTTTTATAGGCAAATTAAATCAGGCACAAAGTTCCCACACGTGTGCGCTCACGCGAAAATGGAAATGGATTTATCATTGAAAACTCAATCTATTGGTAAACCAAACGAAAAAAGATAGAGGCAAATTTTGCTCAAACAGACAATCAATCAATCAATCAGCCAATAAATCATTCGACAACACTACTTTTTATGAACTCTCACGATCAAACCATTTAAACCATATTCTCCCTCTCACCCTCAAAAAAGGAGAGCTGGGTATGCCCTAATCAATTTCTTTTGGATAAAATCCAATCACAGATTCAGATAGATGACTGATCAGCGAGGTTTCCTTAAGGTTCCATTCATATATCTGCTTTTATTTCCACCGTCACCTTGCCGACATGACATACTTAGTCTTGTTTTGTACTAAAAGATTGAATAAAGAATGTTACACTTACCACGAAATTTTCTAATCCAATTATAGATCTTGTGCAGTGATACGTTTGGCAAATATTGGATGTCAATTTGTTGTATAATAATTGCTTTTCATATAGCGCTTCATCAATATATTAACATACTATAAAACTAAAAGTATTCTTATTTGAAGTACGTAATCAATGCTATTTTAGAACTTCATTACTTTCTCATTTTGTAAAATGATTTGAGGATTGTCCAAACTTTATGTACTCATTAAGTGTAAGTTATGTTTTTGTTTGGTCCTTAATTAGAAAGATAATATGAATCCACTCATGAGTGTGTTACGCAGTGCGGAAATAATACTAAATTTTATTATAGCAAACATTTTTGAATTTATAAAAAAGATAGTTGTCATTAAAAGAAAAAAATTTAAATATATGACAAAGATAACTAAGAACAATTAGAAAATATTATTAATTAAAAGTCTACTAATAGTTAAGAGAGGTAAATATTTTCTTACTCCCTATATTTTAAATTAAATACCTATTTAATTTTTATATTTTAAAAACTACTTCATGGCGAACGAATCCAATAATTAAGGAGGCTGCTCATGAACAGTATTTGAACCCACAGCTGATATTGTTGATGTGAGAGGATTGTACCGGCAGCCGTAAGGTAGCCCTCCAATAATTAATTCTCTTAGCGAATGCAATCATTTGATAGTTTTGCTAGAGCTAGTGAGATATACGGTTAGGCACGTACTTCTTCGACTGGTAGCTCTTATATTAATTACGATTGTCAGCAAGATAGCCAAGCGCTCGACGGTGTATACGTTTGTTGTATATGGACACATGAAGTCTTTTTCTAACATGGATGGAGCTCAAAAGAATCCAATAAAACAGCCTAGCCTCGATAAAGATTGACACATGAGTGAATTATCATATCCATCTCTCTCTCTCTCTCTGTCAATTTCTTGAAGGAGGTCTAAATCAAAATTTAATGCCACACACGTGCAAATGTATGGCTAAAGCATTTATCATTTTAACTTTCCCCAGAACTAGTGGACACTGTTTTCCTTCCTTTTAGGCCGTAGCCATTAGCCAACCCTACGCCATAGGCTCTCACTTTCCTTTCTCACAATGCTCAAGCATTATTTCCGCGAATATGTCTAAAATCCTTTGCAATATTATAAGTTAGAACAGTATAATTGAGCACTCAAAGCGCCGATGACTGAATTATCTGCCCCTATATAGCTGCCGTTATACTATTTTCCGATATCAATTTGAAGACAATTAAGGGTCGTTAAATCAGTCAGATTGGACCAATGGTTGCACGACACATATATGCGTGGATCCTGGGTGTTTTAGGTTTCACTGAGGTTTCTTAATTCCTTTATACGGGAAAAAAGCACTAGGTATTTTAGTGTGTAATAAGTGATATACCTGTCGTCTATGCTTTGATTGCGATGCGAGAGGTTACTGATTTTCAAATATACGTAGGTCTCAATTTTAAATACCGGAACCGAATCAAAACCAACGAGTACAAAATTTGGCCAAGTCGGAACCTGTTTTCGAGTATCAGCACGTAAGAAAAGAGTTTTTTGTTTTGTTTTTTTTTAACAGTGCCAACACATGGTATGTAGGGATACCAATGAACAAATAGACTAATGGGTTCTTTCTTTGACGTGATAGTTACCATCGGTGAATCATGATCGATATTTTTCATGTTCTATAAATTCTGAAACATACTTCACTGATCGGGGCTCAGGACATGTGAAGTCAGATGAGCCAGTGAATCAGAACCACGTGACGACATGAAACAACTTGCAAGGAATAACTTCAAAATTAGGAAAAGAAAGTTTATATGGTGTGTCCCCCACTATAAACTTGGTGTTAAAGATTAACACGACAGAAACATGAAATTGGAGCATCACTGAAGTCATATCTGGAAAAGACCACACAAAACGAAAGGAACAAAAGTCGAACTATTCATTACGTCCTTGATATATCCCATCTTCAGTTACATAAAATGTATCTTCAATCATAGCAACCCCCCATCGTGCCCTGGTCGTTAGCTGCAAAGAACTATAATGTTAACCATACTATATGACTCGTCGGATTAAACCAGCTCGTAAAAGTTCTGACTCTTGTTAGCGTAACCGTTTAGGCGACGCAAACACTTGAGCTTCAATAGGTAAAAGCCCACTTCAATAAACAGTCGACTAAGCCCAAAGATCAACTACAAATTTGCATGAGAAAAATCAAACCGAAAGCTTATATTGATCCTATTATAACAAGCCCCTATGTCATTATTAATAGTATGAAAACTGTACTAATCTCGAGACAGGGGCTCAACGAATCTCTTAATAATCCAAGCACTATGAGAACCAATTACCCAAAATTCATCAACAAGCACCTCAATTATCCACCACCGTTTACATTCTTCGCTTACTTCTAATCAAAGCAACCTCAGGCAAATGTTGATTTGCCAGAACAGAGTAAACCAAATTACGCGCGTGTAAATATGCAAATTCCGTGAGCGACCCGATGGTACATCGTCTGGATTCAATATCAAGTTGGAACGACAAATTGACTTCCCAACAAACCCGTTTTCATATTCTATATAGAATTGAGAACTCAAAACTTAATGGTTACAGTTAAAGACGTTTGAAATTTAAAATTATTACACACACAACAAACTTTTGAACTCCAAACCATAACAAGAATGTTACAAATTCCTCATTACAGTATGCAAATTGTCGGTGAAACTTTGGTTCTATATATACACCCACTTCCTAACGATCACATAAGTCTGCGTGTGTTTGACACACTCAAGGATTTTCAGTTCCCAAGGAGAGTGTCTAGCTGTGAGTCGAGCATCCCTGTCACACAACAAATCATTGATGCTCAGTCAATTTTGAAGATAATTATTCCACCAAAAAAAAAAAAAAATAAGCACCCCAAAACTCAAGATTTGGTTTAGCTCATATTTCTTCCAAAAGAAGAAACCTTTAATACTCAAAGTTGCTTTTAACACAGGCACATTATTCTCTATATGCACCATAAAATAAGGCATGAAACCAAATAACTTCATTCATACTCCAATATAAAACCAAAGCATTACACACTGTATTTGGTATATAGATGTTGTTGCCATACCTAAGGAAATCAAATTTATCACATAACTTGATCACCTATTATGCCATTATGCTCCATCCAAATATATTATCACACTAAGGTAAAATGGAGGCTGTACAATAAGAATTTCTTTCAAAAAAGCTTCTTAAGGTTATCAAGTTTTCAGCAAGATTATGGACATTTAAGAGGAAGCGCGCAATGAAATCAGAAAGAAAAGGGCATAACTAGCATTTTATAGGTGAAATTGGTTACCTGATACTGATGAGGCGTGGCAGTTTGAATAGATCATATTCTTTACCGTTTCCCTCTGAGCTAAGGTTTGTGGACCTGGAATATTGCCATCGAAGAGTTTGTGCTCTGTCACCACATTTGCTGACTGAACGAACGGTTTGTTGCTCTCCATAGTCACTGTTCTTTTTGAGATTTGCATGCTGACCTTTTTGAGAAACCGACTACATCCTGCAAAAAGAAAATGAAAATAAGTAGAAACAACAGCAAATAAAACAAAAATTAAAGTGACCACAGGCAAATTGGTGACAAAAGATAAAGCAACCACAACAAATTTTGTGACAGAACCATTTACAAGTTAGAACCGAGATATATGGCAGTAAATAGGAGGGATAGATATATTTTGTGGCAATATTGTATCCATAAATTGTCATTTCACTTATTCCAGGAGAGAAATCTGTCTTAATACCTCAGTTGTCTTAGCCCATCTTGCTTTCTTGTTCAAGTTGATTGTTATCAGAAGAGGTCAGGACATCAGCATTTATCTCAGCTCTGAGGGCAGGGCATCAAGCAATGATACTGAAACATTTGAATATTCAACAGCTGGGCAGCTATGTGCTTGACATCTTAGTTTCTAAGATGGAATGAGGAAGTGGAATTTTCCAACTAGAAAAAATTGTCTCCTCTTGGAAAACCTAGTATATTCCCCATGGTCTGTAAGTTTATGTTTCCCTTTTATATTGTCCATTTACTCTAGGGAACTTGAGTATAAAAGGAGACACAGACAAGTAAGCAAGGACCTAATCTTCTTCTACGTCAAACTGGTCGGCACCTCTTCATGCTCTTTATGCCTTTAAGCACGATGGCCATATTCAAATTGATTTTGGCTGAACAACAGAACAGATGCATACTCCTTGTTAGGCCAGTCCTAGATTTGATAATTTTGTTCAACTTGTGCGCTTCCTGTGTAAAATCCTCACAACTGGTTGCCAAAAACTTAACCTCATTAATTATATACACGCCTCTAGTATAATCTGCATCTACCATGTTATTGCCTATAAATCTTACAAAATATCGGTGACATAACAACGTGCCACAAGCAACATGATAGCACTTATTGTAAAGCACTTACACAGTTGCCTTATCATTTTCATCAATATCTACGCCCAGCATCTCAAAATACATCAACAATCCTGCTGAATTTAAGTAATATCATAGAGTAGCAGCTCAAGGTAAAGACCATGATTTTCTGGCTTTAAAGCTACACCAGACTCATTTCTGACACCTAATCATTTAGTTGCCAAGACTAAAAATTTCGATCTTCAAATATAATAATAACCAAAATATAAAGATCACCCCAAGGAAAATCATAGACCACATTACAGGAGCTAATTGAAGGTTCATATAAAAGTTACATGCTCATGATTCATGAACACAAACTATTTCTAACAAATTTCAAATCCATTTCCCACTGCCTATAACTAATTGGTTTTCGTTTTCTTGTAAACTAATGGATTTTAGTGTTAACACTAATAAGGTCATATTTTGCAATCAAAACATCCAGATCACTGTAATATTAGATATAGTTACTGCAGAATAACCATACCAACCTTTACAGGAAGAAACCATTAGCTGAGAATCAAGCATAGATGCATACAAGTAGGAATCTGATTTCATATAATCCACAATCTTCTCTAGCAATTTCTTTTTATTTGCTTTAATGGGTTCTTAGTTCCAATCCTGAAAAAAAAAATCCAACTTTAAAAACGCGCGAAAAAATTAAGAAAAAGATGAAAAGGAAGTACTTTTAACTTTTAAGAAATGTTTTCTTGTACCCGCAGCAGACGAAAATTTGATCTTTTGATGAGAACGAGAATTAACCAGAGGAGCAAACATGTAAGAATCGTATTTGACATAATCAACAACTTTCTTGAGCAATCTCTTTCTGTTTCTTTTGCTGGGTTTAAGCGGTTTGATCTTCTTCTCTATGCTTTGAACTCTCTGATTTTTTTTCCATGTTTGGTTTTTGTTGTGTTTTTCGAAACAAAGAAAACGGTGGAAATGCTTTCGCAAAGCAGTTCTTGGCTGGAGTTTGGCGGTTGGTATATTGCGTTGTTTATGACACGTGTCGGGAAGACAACGACCAGGCGTCGCGTGTCATTCCTAGTCAGCTAAAAACAGGAACCAATTTGAATGACCTTCCGTTGCAAAGTTTTTCGAGGCTCTTTCAAAGTTCAGCATGGATTGGGCTTACTTGCAGACCTAATTGAGACCATTTGGGTTCAATTTGGCCCATTTTCATTTCTGTTTCTCTAATCTTCACACTTTTAAAACAAAGCTGGGTAGAAGATTTAGGGTTCGTTCGGTAGCGTTTTTGGCACCATTGTTTTAATTTTCAATTTTCAGGGTACAGATATAATACATGTTTGGTGGGCTGAATTTAAAAATATATTACAAATAAGAAATTCAAATTCACTTTTTATAACTAGTAAAGTAAAAATATGTTTAACATGTCCTCTACATTTGCAAAACCAAACTCAAAAACAAGTTAAAAAAAATTCAAAAAATCTCTTCGATTTCATTGTTCACGAACGACTCACAACAATGCTCTCTCTCCCTCCTTATCTCTCTCGATCTACTCAAAACGGTGCTCTCTCTCTCCTTATTTCCCAATCTACTCACGATAGCGCTCTCTTTGTCCTTATCTCTCCCGATCTGCTCTCTCTCAGTATGTTCATTTGGGTTGTTGTACTTCATCTCCGCTGCTGCTTCATCTCCACCGCATAATGTCTATTATACAAATTTTTTTAATTATTTTGTTTAAATCATATGCGTTGTAATATATATCTTAATTATGGTGTAAAAATAATGACAATGTAAAACTTTTTTTAATTTATGCTAATATTAAAAATTTATCATGTAATTTTTTTAATTATTTTGTTTAAATTATTGTGGTATAATTGTGTATGTATTAGTTAAACAATTATTTTCTAACTATAAGTATGACGATGCTTAATAAAAAATATTTTTCAAAACGGTACTACCCAATACATAGTCTCTATTTTTATCATTTTCAATTGTGTCTGCCAAACGCATATTACTATTTTCAGTTTTAAAATACAAGATACAAAAAGAAAATGATACTAAACTCATACTTAAATTTGAAATACAACAACTACAAAATATCATTTTCATTTTTATTTTCAAAAAATACAAATTCAGAAATAATACTGAACAAGCTCTTAACATTTGGTTTCTTATTAGTACAAATTTAAATTTAGGTAGAAATTAAACCTCACATTTGGTCGTTTAGAAATTACAAATTATTTTATGGCACGCAATTATTTTTTCGTGTTTTGTTTTTTTCACTCTCTCTATGGTGGAGAGAAGAGCTTTAAAGTGGCTACTCTTATTTGATTTAAAATTATTGTTTCAATTAAGACAATTACAATTATCATTTTGTCCATGTAAATTTCATTATCAAATCAATGCTATAGGGTCCATAGAACTAGAATAAATAATTTGTGGTTTTTGGCACAGACAAGTTTGGAATACCTGCCCCACAAAATTTTTTCTTCTTATTGCATAGTGACGCATAGATATAAAATAATTAATTCATGTGTTTAATTTCCGTTGACAAAATATTTCAGTGAAATTCCTTAAAAATCTGTCTCATCATTTTCTTTCAAGCCTATTGGATTCTAGATGGTATTCAATGTCTAGATTGAATTATTGTGCGGTATGGGATAAAATACATCAGCAAAAATTCCACTAGTACCAATGAAATAATATAAGAATATAATTGTAGGTACATATAGCTGCAATAACTCGGATAAATTCTTTTTCCATTAAGGTTCGCGTGGACTAATAAGATTATAAAATCGCAAATATGATTGAATTTAAGTCACAGCGTAAAAAAAAAAAAAAAAAAAAGAAACAAATTTTTACTCGTGAAGAACAAGCGTCAAAATTACTTATCAAATACTAATTTCATCTTATACATTTTGTATCCGATTGATAATTAATGTGATGTTGAAATTATATGTGGCCTCGTTAAAATCATGAACAATGGTAGTGTTTGTAAAAATGTCTCATCATTTTAGTTCGCAGGTAGAAGTAGAACCAAGCCGCCGTAGAATTATTAATTTCTTTGCCTAGAATTTGTAATAAATTGTTCTATTTTTTTTTTTTCAATTGATCTAAGAACCTGACAACTGACAACAGACGACTGGGTTTAATTATTGATAGGTAAGAGTCATGGTCGGTGTACGTGTATCCCAACTAGAAACAATGTTTTACTGTCGAAAGTGATAGTGTTTCATTAATGCAACGGATATTAAGGTGATAGTGTTTTAATTATACAAGTAATAAATTTAATGTTGGGGGGTCCTTGTCGGTTCCAGGCACTTTCCAGTTGCACAAGTGACCTGCCATGATAAGATATTACCCTCTAATATAGCATTTGTAAATAGTTTTACTATATTTTTATTCCTTTGTATAATAATTTCAAATCCACAAACACTTGTAAAACATTATTTGAACTTATATATTAATTTTAATTTTTATAGTTATGTTTATTTTAGGATTAGGCTATAATTATGTGCATTTAAACCATCGGTAGACTCATGAAAAAGAGAAAAAAAAAATGTTATTGTTTAAAGTTTTATCTAAAATAAACACGCGAACATTGCAACTAATTAAGAAGATATATCTCAAGTATAGCAGTTTGTTTATCAATCAATCCCATCGTTTGTTATAATAAATCATTATAATTTGATTCACATTGCCTCTATCATCGTACTGTTGTCTCTTTCGAAGGAAAAAACATTTCGAAGGAACTCTTGTTTCATTATACTATATCAAGGGAAGCAAGGACGAATTAGACGATTAATATATCGATTGAGTATGATCAACTTAAGTAATAACTATATGTTTTTGCTGATGTTATCAAGGTATATAAAAGAACAAAAGAAGGAGCGGCTAGTTACAATTGTAGCCAGATCGATGTTTTGTTTTGATTCTTCTATTTCGGAGACATTACTTTATGATGAAATCTGACGATTCCCGCGGCTTGATACTGGCTTGAGGCCATGCTTGAGTGCAGCTTCCCACACTAAATCGATCTTGTCAACATCAACTGCCCCAACTTCATGGTGAGTCCATCCTTCTAAAAGATGAACCACACCTCCCGCATGGCATGCATGAACTACTCCACGGTCCATGGTGTACTGTTTCATCAAAATGTGTACTACATGATCAGCTTATAAAATTAAGGCAGTGGCAAAAGCTAACAGCTTATTTTAATCCAGACTATACTAGAATAATTTTTCAATAATGTGATTTTCCCGTAAATCTAAATGGTCAATTCGTTAATTTCACATAAAAGATTGTTTAATTAATTTGTGAGTAAAGATGTGGAATTTCTTAGAATTCATTAATCTCGTTTGTTTCATATTGTGTGATGAAACTACCCTTCTGCACATTTTCCTCAACCCCCAACAACCCTTTTGTCACACAAATCACATGCATGTAAGAAACATTAACGTCCGCTTATTATTTTTGTTATTATTTTGACATACTCTCGCACAAACTACCACAATTTTGAGAAATTAATTACCAAACTAATTGAAGATCATGGATTAATTAATGGTAATAATTAATTACCTCACAGATTCCAAGTCCTTCAACATCGTCAGGCAATCTCATGGCGGCAAGGTCTCCGTAAGTGCAATCTCTTCTAAAATGCAATATTGGTGGCACAACAAACTGATGAAAATGCGTTCCTGGTGGCGCCCAATTTTGCTCCCTTGGTGTGATCCATTTCCCAACAATCCATGTCTATTTTCGAAACCAATAAATAATTCAATCACATTTATAACCAAATTTATATATACGCGATCCAATTTCATAAAATTAAATTCCAATTTGCAGTACCTTGCAATGTTGAGCTGCTTGGTATTTTGTCACTTGAACAAGATAGCTTTGACAGTCTATAGGTGCTTCTTTCAGAATTTTCTGGAACCTTTCTGTTGATAGTGTCAGCATCTGCAGCAGTAATTTTCAATCCATACAGTCAACATAAATCTTCTTGATCATCATTAATTAATTGGAAGCATACGTTAGTTTAAGAAAATTTTATTGAAAAGAAAATTACAAAAAAACAAGGGGTTAGCAATTACCAGTACTCGAACTCTTTTTCGGCAGAGATAAAGAGCAATCGCTCTTCCAAGCTTCGAAGTAGCTCCTGTTAAAAATACTTCTTTAACATTCTTTGGAAGCTCATTCAAAATAACTGCAGCCGTACATGTATTTCCATGCACAACTCTAACTTTAAGGTTGGGGTGCTTGTCAACAAAAAGAGTGCCGCCACCATTTAGTGATTCGTTCTGCATAAAATATGAATAATAATATTATTATTAATAATTAGTAAAATGAACAATAAATTTTATTTAGAAATGACCTTGACAGGTTAACAGAAACTTTTCGTATTAGTTAAACGTCGAAAAAAAGAAGAAGCATGTTATATGGATATGGAAAGTTAATTAAGGCTCCTTTGGTAATTAATAAGTGTTAAAATATACATAAATGAGCGCTGAAACAGCGATTGATGATTGAACAAAAACAGATAGAAATTATAAATTATAATTTCTAAATATTTAGGCAGAGACCAAATTGATTCCAGAAGGAAATTAATGTGTTAAAAGTGAAAGGTCCACTGCTCTTATTCAAACATCATTGCGAGCATGGTTTTGGTGTCTAAATTTAATTCTTCCAACTACTTTTCTAGAAACCACCAGAACTTAATTGATCTATTTTAGTTGTTAATATTTGAATTTATTTTGTTGTTTTCAAGACAAGGGTGGGGAAAAAAAACAAGAATAAATAATTCAAACCTTATTCAATGCAGCAAGGCTAAGGACCTTAACCCCAAGTCTATCAGCCCTTAGGATGGCATCCTCTATTTGCTTATTGATTCCCGTTTGAGCAAATGGCAAGAAGTACTGCATATCGGGATTTAAATTCCGTTAACGTCAAGTGACAAGGAGATTTTATTTACATTTATGTTTCAAAAAAAAAATTAAAGAGATAAACGCTGGCAGAATGTTGGCAAAAACATCGTTAAAAACATGTATGTTTTATCGTATTTTGTAATATTTGAGAATGAGAGACGGGTTACGGCACATACCTGAAAGCCATATCTAGGTACAGCCCAAGTCTGGTGCAACCTGCCTCTAAGCCAGTAGAAACCGATTAGAAAAGTCTTAGACCATGCCCACAAAGCGAACATTGCTGAAAATGCAATGGGCCAAAAAGGCAGCAGAAAGAGCTTCGGCGAGTATGGCAATGAAGCTACTGATCTCAAAACAAACGGTGGATGCATTGATGCTGTAACATCGACCACATGTGCTAGGAAAACAAAATCCGGGACCCTCACATTTTCCCCTGCATTAATATGCATGTCAAATAAAATACATATAATTAATAAATGGGTACGCCGGACGATACATACATGTGCACAGTTCTATTGAATGAAATTAAATGCTTTCGAAGTTACCAGAAGCTGACGTGATTTTCTTATGATCTTCCCAGGATTTGAAATTAAGTGTATTTCCCAGGGCATCAAAGAGAGGCATAAAGAGGCAGAAATTGGAGTCAGTCTCAGTGTGGTGCAGGCTGTGGTACCTGTGAACCAATTGCACCAACAAAACAAAATAAACAATAAATTTTTCGGTTAATTAATTTGTTTGGTTGGAGCTTCCCATCAATTTTCTAACTAACTAATTAAGTTGATCAAGAAAAGGAACCCAAAATTCTATGACACTTAACTCTGCGAAAAAAATTGGGTATAGAAGCAACAAGAATAGTTTAGCTGCAGTAATTGACTTCACACGGAGGGAAAAGAACCTACTTATACCAGTTGATCATAAATATCCTGATTGGGTAAGGTTTTACTCATTATGATATGAATTGGGTAAAGGTTTCACTATTTATGATATCAATTAACATTTAAGGCATATTGTTACTTAAGTTGAAGCCTTTTTACCGTTTATAAGAAAAATAAGATCCAATTCTCCTAGATTACTTACGTGGGTGTATAAAGAAGATATCGAAGAAATGGGAAAGTTTCGAACCACCGATGGGGAATAATTTCAACATTGCAATGCCCCAAGCATCTTAGAAAATCAAACATCAAAATATAGCCATAAATCAAGCTTATTGATCCATATCCGATGATGGAAGATCCGAGAATTGGAATTGCAACGATGACACTTAATACAATGTGCTCCAATAATGTTGCATACCCAGCTGCATAACACCAGATTAATCCATATAAAACAATTGATCAGAAACTATTAATTTATTCAAAACAAAATAAGTTACGAAAATTATATAGGAATGTACCTGTTGGAATTTGTGGTACCGGAGATGAATGGTGGAGTGAATGGTAATGGGTGAAAAGGTATTTATTTCTGTGAAAATGTCGGTGTAAAACGTAATATAAAGGCTCTGAAACAGCCACATGAAGTATCAGTAGTGCAATAAATCCTTTTGTGTTCCATCGAGGAAGGCTTTCAGAGCATGGAAAGATGTAATAGCCCATGGATGCAATTGCAGCTTGAAGTAGAATGAAATTATCCCTGTAAGGGGGGAAAAACAAACAAACAAACAAACAAACAAAAATAGAATACAGTATGATCAAGCTGATGAATGTTTTTGTTTTTTCAATAGGAAAAGAAAAAAAAAATGATATAGTATTTAGTACCAGTTCCATTCATTATCAATCTGCTTGAAATCGACTCCCCGTTGATTAATCTGGCGAGTACGATTAAGGAAAAGCATGTTACTGAAAGAGTTCCAAAAGATATGAATTAGTCCTCTAAGCACGGAGATGATCAGAATATGGAGGCACCAATATTCAATTCGTTTATCTTCATAAACCCATGAGTATAAAGCTTTTCCGACGAGAGGTCCATACAGCACATACTTTGAATTAAATCAGAAGGGGGAAAAAAATCAAAAGCATTAGTAGAAATCGAGGGGAAAAAAAAAAAAAAAAACAAAGGCAACATTTGAAAACAGTTTCAGAAAACACACAGTAGAAATACCTTGAACATGCCTAGGTTATCCCATGGCCAAGCTGCCAAAGGAGCATCCATCCTGCTTCTATAAATCTTTCTTTTAAATAATTCCTTTGAATGTGCGTGTATAATATTGTAAATTCCTGACGAAAGAGAAGTTCAATTAATCAAGAATTATCAAGCAGAGTTGATCTTGATCAACTTCTCTTCTTCAAGAAAAACTATTTATGGTATCTTAGTAAGGATAGGCAGCCCCTTGACACCTACACCTACTTATATAGGCAGCTTAATTAAACAAGAATTATCAAGCCGAGTTGATCTTGATCTTGATCAACTTTCTCTTCTTCTAGAAAAACCGTTTATAGTGCCTTCGTAAGGATAGGTAGCTCCTTGACACCTACACCTACTTATATAGGCAGCTTATACCTCCAAGAAATTTAGTTCAAGAAATAAAATAAAAGAACCCCAAGATGTTGATTACAATTCGAAATACAGTTAAAGCTCATAATCAATCTCTGTCTTGTAGGCTGCAGCAATATTTTTCACCATGGGCAGTCGTCAAAGCTTTATTAGTGTTTAATGTGTTCTCATTTCTCTCTCTCTCTTACTTGGCCTACAGCTGTAGTGATGGCCAAACGCAACAAAGAAATAAATGCCTCGTATGGTTGGGAGAGTGAGGATACGTGACAGGTCTCAGTTTCGTTTTTGGTTTTGTCATTTTCGTCATGCTACTTTCTTTTCTTGAAAATTTTTGTGTGAGACCGGCAACCGCCTCATGCTGAGGTAATAGGTTAGCTTAATGGTATTTTATCATGCGGTAGAGTTGTGGAATCTTAAGTGGGTTTATTAATTTTTAATATTAAAACTTCGTTTTGGTATAATTTTTTATATATAATTATTCAAGTAGAGTTTTTATTGATGAAACTCTTATAAGAAGACCTTAAAAAAAATTGTTTGGTTGTTAATAAAAAAATTTATTAAAAATTATAAAATTATTTTAATAGATAAGTTTTTAAAGTTATATTATGAAAAAAATATAATAAGAGTATAAAATAAATAATAGGCATTTTAGACAATTTAACTTTTTAAAAAGCTTTCCAACCTTTATTCCGAACAACTTAAAATTTGAGCGTACTAGTCTAAGGTGACGTTTGTTTTTTTATCTGATATCTTAATAAACCTGAATTAGTTTAAATCCTGAATTGAGTTGAATGCTAAATTTAAATGATATATTTTTTGTCTGCAAAAATAAAAATTAAGTTGTTTTTTTAATTTCAAAAAATTTTGAAAACTAGTGTTTTTACATTTATGCCCTTATAGATTAATATTAAATAAATAATAAACATCTCAAAGAACATAAATAAGATAATATATTATAATATCATAATCTTATTCAATTGAATACAATTCTTTGGTATTATATATTAGTATATGTTAATCAATTTTTTTTATAGCTTATGATGTTCTTATATGAAAAATATTCACAAAAATTTATGAAGATAAATAATGATAATTTGAAGAAAATAAAAAGATAAATAATAATAGTGTACTACTATATATTATCACAAGTTATAGAGATAGGTAATTATGCTGATCATTAAATTTTATTTAGGTAAAGATGAAAATTAATTAATTAGATAGGGATAATTTAGATAATATCGTCTAATAATATCATTAAGATTGTTTAGATTAAGTAAAAAACTAAAAAAAATTAGCTTAATAACTTAATGACCAAAATTTTTCATTAAGTTAAAAAATAGACTTAATTATTTAACTGATTAAGATCAAGTAAGTCATTGAGTCAAAAAAAAAACAAATGGCCCCTGAGTAAAATAACTTATTTAATCTATAAAAGTTCTACGCAAAATAAAACTAAACAACAAAATAAATTCTAAAAAAAGTTTTCAAAGTTAAATAAGTACTTATTACCATTAGATAAGTTATACCAAACAAGCACTAAATTTAATAAATTTCATTTCCACTTTGAAACTCACTACTTTATCCCATGATAATGCACTACTGGATCAACCAATCAAATGAACACGTTCGGGTCATAAACTGGCTTCACACAAGTTCATCTCTTCTTCTCTTTATTTTATTTTTCTTTAAATTTACAGGTAAAGATAAAAAATAATTAAACGATAGCTAGATCTCAAGTATCACTATCTTATATTAAAATTTATAAATGTAATCAAAGTACAAATTGTATTAATTGTGGTGCTAATATTGCCAAATGCAAGATTCTATTTTCAAATCTTGATGTACAATGAAGTTATCTTAACCGTGTTGTTCCCTTCAACAAATAAAAAAAAAATTATTCAACAACATCAAGATCAAGTCTGCTTCAGGATTTTACAAATCATGTTCTTGATTCTTTGAACCTCTCTAAATAATGTTTCAAAAATCAATTTCATAAAAATTATGTTATTTCGTCATTTAAAAAAAAAGGAATCTTGAAATAAGGAGTTCAAAATACATAATTTCCGGTTTCCATATACAAATAATTAATTAATTCTTTGACTCAATTGAATTTTGATTACTAAAAGATCTTGGCACCTCTCCAACATTCTATTGAAACCCCTGTTTCAATTATATCTCATTTAATGTCAAAAATTTCTTCTTCTTCTTCTTCTTCTTTTTTTTTCTAAATGAACACTCTTTTCATTTATGAATTTTTCAATTCCTAATAATCTTCTCACTCTTTCATTCTTAATATTTGTATTTCTCTCTTCAAACTTTCTGTATTATTTAATTTCTAAAGAAAAAAAATCTAAAAGAAAAAAACAAGAAGAACATTATACTTAGAAAATAATGAATATTTTATGAGTCTAATACAATTCTATCCTACCTATAAATTTTGGATTCAACAATTAATTTGAGAATCCTTAAACAATTATTTGCAGTGGGATAAAATTTTATTTAATTTATTTTTCACTGTGTTGATCTTAATTAAGTTGTTATGTTTAATTATAAGAATTTTGTTTTGGCTTAGATGATTAATTCTTAAATTCAGATTATTTTAATGATAATAAAAAAATTATATTGTGTAAAGAAAATAAAATTAAAGAGAGAAAGAAAATATGAATAGTTTAATTCTATTTATATTTATCCTTAAATGAATTATAATATAACAGGGTTTTATGAGATTTAATGAAGGGGTGTCAATGTGCCAATAGTTGAACTCTTACTAAAAAGTACATTCAAAGCCTACATTTGATGATGACGATGGTGATGATGATCATAATAAAAAAGAATCATAGTTCAAAAATACAATTAGCATAGGCAAAAGAATTGAACTTAAAAGTGTAATTGAAGCCTTTCAAAAGAAAGTGTAATTTAAGAAATGATTGGTTGGGAGGATTGTTAAAATCTGATTGATACTAACTAGAAAAATTTTGAATTTTGAAGATGTTTGGTGGATTTAGCCACATATTGTAAAGACATATCGCACTGTTAACCATTTGAAGATTAGATAATACATAAAAATTGGAATTTCCTTAACTATCCATAATTGATAGTGCGAGAAATGAAAGATGTGCGAGGTAGGCGCAAAAATTGAGGAAGAAAAGTTTCAATTGTCAATGCTAAAAAACACTGAGGTAATTTGGAAAATTTCAAAACTGATAGAATTAGGTTCCCACTTGCCCTTTTCTTTGAAAATTAATCCCGTGATAGAGAAGAAATTGGAGGTCAATTAAATTGGCATTGTCAGCCTAGCTGATAAATGTGTTTATGAAGGCAATTATACTGCCAAAAAGAAGCCAAAACTTAGGATCCCCTCACTCCACATCAACATAAGGTTTTGTTCGTTGTGCTCATGCTTTTTGCATTGATGAAACTAATAGACATTTATGGTAATTATTATTTAATCAATTTTGATGTTTTCTAAAGGCGTTTAGTATCTAATTTTATCCTTTTTTTTTCACTATATATATTGATAAACTTAAGTTTTCTCTCTAATATGGAATCAGATTCAAAAGTCTCAATTTGGTTTCTTCTAATACAAACTCTATTTTATTTGAGGGACCGATTTAGACATGTTATAAAATAAACTGAAACACATTTTTTCATAGTCTTGATCTAGCGTGTGTGTGACTGTACATGTAATGGGTATTTATACAGTTTTACCAATGATAAATTGTCATGTGTGACTACGTACACCTAATCTAAATCCTTGTTTAATATAATCTAATTATTAGCCTTGCATATTTGAATCGTATTGAAGGTCTATTCAATATTGAGTTTGATTGATTGAAATATTCTTATGCTAGCAAATATTAAATTGAATTTGACTTTGACGAAACTTATTTGGGTCCTGTTTATTTTGAATTGGACGCCCTCTTAATGTTGTTCGTGTTGTTAATTTAGAGATGGGAAGTCGTAAGGAGATTTATTGGGTTGTTTCCAATATTAAATGCAGAATGCTTCCTCGTCATTTCTTTCTTATTCAATATGTGTGCCGTTCGTCAAATCTTGCAGCTTACTGCTTAGTTAGAAGTTAGAAGAGGTTGACTCTGTGGACACGGTCGCTTACTGCTTAGTTAGAAGAGGTTCCTTTGGAAATCTCTGACTCTCGAAGCCAATTATTTTTAACTCAAAAAAGTAAAACAAGGTAAGGCTAAAACATTGATAGAACGCGTGGTACGAACTATGAACTATGAAGGATTATCGATCCTTCTCTTGTATTCGAACTTCTTTGGACACACATGAGCAAAAATTCTCTTCAAGCATGCTATTATATTTCCTTTTCCTCGTTTATTCTCCAGATAAAAAATTCATTTACCATTAGGATGATGGGTGTATGAACAAAATAAATTAAAAATTTTGAGTTGAAGATTTATATATGTTTATAAAATTTATTTTCACAATCGACTTTAAGCGCCAACTTTTGTTTGCGGTGTTCTAGTTTCTGTAATATGAAAACAATGCCAAAGACGTGCAAATTTGAAAACCTATCCTCGTAAGTTGATAGGATCTTGACATCTCGCCCTTAATGCTTGTTGCATTTGCTGTTTGCTCTCTCTCTCTCTCGTTTCCCCCTCCCCCCTCCCCCCCACCCCCACACAGAGTGAGATTCCGAGTGCATAAGCTTGTAACTCCGATGCATTGTTTATGGAGTAACTAAAGACAATAACTGCCAAGTTTACCAAAAGGGAAATAAGAAATTGACAAAACCAAGGAGCAGTAAAAATAAAAAAAACTACAAAAATGATATATATTTGAGTAATTAAAAAGCGAGTTACATGGCAATTAACGTTTCAAATTTGGTTTGTTTTTCTTCAGATTAATCATTCTTTACCAATATTCTAACAAAGTTGGACTCAAACTCTTCTTTTGCACTACCTCGCTAACTTCAATGTCATGTCAGAAATAATTATTATTCCAATTCATACATTATTGAAGAGAGTACTTCGATTAATTTGAGCATCTTCGAATTATTTTATATTCTTTTTTTTTTCAGATAATGATATTTTAACTACATGAAAAAACTTGCGTGTCCATATTAATTTCTTGTCAATCGAGAATCACTGTTCGGTAGTGGGAAAAGAACTTACAACTAAAACAATGATTAGATGAAACTTCTATTTTTTATTGTCTTTTTATGTGATTGAAACGACATTATGTATTATAATCAAATAAGTATAAATTAGATAATTAAATTAGAGTAAATTATATTATTTTAATCTTTCAGACTAAATTTTGAACGCATAAATTAAAATTAGTTTCAACAATTTTTTTAATTATAATATTGACGACTTTGCATCCTCACTAGTCCTAAGCTCCCAAATTAAACCTAGAAGTTTGGGTTCAAGTCTTAACAAATTCTTTTCTCCTTCTAAATATATCAAAGAACATATGTTTATGTAAGAATTTCTTTTTCTCCCACTAGTTTGTGAGGAGAACTAACTTCTATTTTTTTGAAACAAAAAAAAAGGGTCATTTTAATACCAATAGATTATAATATAACTAGGGGTGGGCACGGTTCGGTTCAGATCGGATTAGTTTGGATCGAAATTAAGCAAAATCAATTTAAATCAGTTATTTTATAAAAAAAATCGAATAAGAACCGAACTCAATAAAAACCGAACATAAACAGATCTTTTCGGTTCAGTTTAGTTTTTTTTTTCTGGACCTATTTTGAATTTCTAAAATTTTAACCTATTGGGCCTCAAGAATATAATATTTTTTTTTCAATAATTAGTTCATCCTAATTTTATTACCAATATTAACAATAAATACAAAGTATTCAAAACACATTTTATCACTAATATCTTACTAACTACTAATAAGGTACTCACAAAATATAAAATATTAAGATTTCAAAATACATAACCAAACTCCAATACTCCATCTACATAAACATAATGTTATAAAGATAAATAAAAATAACAATAGTTACAACTTACAATATAAAATAAAAAGAAAATTTGGAAACAAATACCAACAACATTTTCCCAAAAACAACCCGAACTGACATTTCAATTTTTTTACAAATCATATATGTCGGTTATTTTTTAAAATTAAAATCGGTCCGAATTAAAACCGAACCGCCGATTCAATTTAGTTTTTTCAAAGACGGTTTTTTTATCCCGGCCTAAATATGGCACAGACTTCAACAAACTGTAGCATGTCCAAGAGCCTCTAGGTGATTACAGTCTACACCACTAGATAGCTTGGTCCACCTTACCACACAGAGTAATAATAACGAGGGCTTGGTCCCACTTGGAGCTTCTGAATCATTTTACGCGTTGCTTGATCCCAACCCGTAAACAAATCTGGGAACGCCACTTGTGCTGTTTGTAGAACCTAACTTAGAGGCTTTGAGCTTCATGCAGTACATGACGTACGTGTAGGATGGGCATGGCCCAACAAAAGCTACCAAGGGCTTTAATTGCTTTCTGCCAACCAGCCGAAGATGAGGGTTTTATAATTCCGCAATCACTGTGTTTGGACATGTTCTATCGTTTCTTATTTGTAACCATATTATTAAAGTAATAAATAATAAAATATATATTATAATTTTAATAGTATAATTATGAAAAAATATTTTATAATAAATATGCACATGATTTTTTATAATTTACCTTTCGCTTTTCTTTATTATTTTTTTAATATCCAAATAATTCAAGAAATTTCATGTCTTTCAATTTGTTGATTATATGTGTATGCCTTCTGTTGAACAGACGGAGGACTGTGGTTCACAGTTGCCGCGCATCAATAAATTTAACTCCCAACCAAACTTAAAAATATTAGTTAGCTAGCAATCAGTACACATGTTAATCAAGGCAAATACAAACAACGAAGACATTTCCATTAAGGCTTTGCGGATTTTCATGCATGAGCGGTGCGCCGGTGGCTACATGGTGGTTTGTGGTTAGGCTCCATTTTTATATTTTTTCTAATTGATTGTGCCCACAATTTGACTCATTGTCTGCCTTGTGGAACAAATCTAAATGCAGATAAGACTAACAATGTCTTGTGTCATACGTAAACCGTGATGAGATTTTTTTTTTTCCTTTAAAGTTTTTCTTAAACTTTCTATTGTTATCAACAAACAATATCCCACAATGACCTTGGCCAATCGCATGGTACATATCCACTTGTTTAAATTAAAGTACGGATTTTAATAATTCTTCAAATTAATGTTTAAATTTTTTAGGTTCGCGAGGGCTACTTTTATAGATTTAATAGAATTAATTGAAAACTCAAGTAATTTTCTCCAGCAAAAGCTTCCTCCACTTGTCGTGAGTTTGATGGTTGTCCCTAATCCTAACGGAAGCAGGTTTTGATGTTATATCAATGAAAGGTTGAAAAAGATTACGACATTAATAATGATGTAATTGAAGGCTAGTGGTTATATCATATGCGTTGGACTTGGACATATCCAATCCAATGAATTGACACATACATCAGCCCACGTTAACTGACATAAACAAACGAGCTATACAGGTATTATGACTGCTAAGTTTGGACCCAAATTTTCAATTTGACAGTCACGTCACTGAACAACTAGTTTTGAGCCCAAACTTTCGTTTGTCTTCGCCTGTGTTTGCCAGCTCTTTCCTCCTAACAATCTTTGGGGAAAAAATTTGGAAGATTGCTATCAGCCAATTGGCTTAAGGGAGACATGTAGGCATTCCTTGGCCACACACACACACACACACACACACACACACACACACACACACAAGAAGTGGGGATGGGCATCCAGGGCTGTATGCATTATATGGACAGCAATCAAACGACCGGGATAATTCAATACGACGGTATGAACACGATACCAAGACAAATCCATGGGACTACCCCTTTATTAATTAAAAATAGATATTATGTAACTTTATTGCATTGAAAAAAAACTATGCTATGTACCCTTTTTTTAGGGGATTATCTTGAAAAAGGGATTAATATTAATATTTGTTCTATTCTTTTAGTGATAATGGAAGAGTTCGGTTCGTAGAAAAAAAGAGAAGCAGATCTATTCTATACTCGATAAGTACCAATACGCAATGGGGGTTGATTCTCTTTTCTATGAGCGAATATATCCATATTTGGTCATCATTCAAAAGACTTATTCGTAAGAATTTTCCTTTATTTTATGAACTTCGTCAATCTATGTATGAACTAAGATAACGGCCACTAGTATTAAGACAAGAAGCCCATTATTAGGCTTCCACATCAAAGTGAACTAGAGCACTTAATTATTATTATTATTTTTCAAATAAAGAGATGTGATAAAAGTAAGCTTAAGAGAATATTATTGTTCATGCTCTTAGCTTAAAGTTTAAGCTTTTAGGTAAATTTAGTATCGAAACAAGATGATATTACTTTATTTGATTCCTTCCTAAAATGCGAAATGAATTGTTTCTGTTGGATCCACTTATTCGTTTGGACTTGAACAAGATAGATATATTAGTATTTAAAAACATTTTTTTGACAATATAAAAACAATCTTCGAGTTTAAATAGTTTTTTAAAAAATCGTGGCAGTAGAAAATAACATTCACAAAATGAACACTTTCATTCAATCGCTTTTTTTTTTTAATTTTTTCAAAACCAATATATAATGGAATGCTAGAAATTATGTCCTAATTCCCGTGACCTAAGTTACATGAACTACGACCAAATTAAGCCAAAAATGAAATGATATATATTTTTTCCCCTAGGTTGCATGTGCTGTATCTTGGTGAGTACATTCCAGGCAATTCATAACTTCTTCTGTCACACATTACTTTGCCGATGATTAATTGACTATAGCGAACCACATAAATGCCCCCTTTATCAAATTTCGTGGAAAAGAAACATCAATCATCACCTGCTCCATGACTTTGAAGATGATCTAAAAGAAAGCACATGAGACTTAAATAAATACATAGCTATAATATAGTGACCGGCGCATCATCGACTGCCGGCAATAATATTAATATTGGTAAAATTGACAATTTGACATCGATCATACAAACCACACAGCTCAATGTTTCATTATGTATCTTTAGCTTGTAAGATACCATAGCATACCCGTGCTTCTCCATTTTCCGCTTAGTGAATTATTTAAATTAGAAATGACTAAAAAAATTACACTATAATTATCATTCATGCAGAACCTATTTTCTGGAAATTCAACCTATTTTTCTCTAGAAAGCATTATTTTATAATATTACTCTTATTTTCGAATACATTTTATTCATGTTTATTATAAATTAAATAAATTATATAAATAAAAATTAAAATAAAAAAATTTTAAGTACTAAAAGTAAAAAATATATGTTTCAATGGGAATAGAAATTAATAATATGATATTACTTTTATTATTTTTTAAACATTTTCTTATAACAAATATATATTTTATATTTCCTAGATAATTATCAACTAAATGACCTATTTACTCCTCTTTTCCTTTAATTTTTTTGTTGCCAATGAGGTTTTTGGACATTATTGAAACAGTAGGAGATAAGTGATATAAATTCATTTGCACTCTTTTTATTCATTTTAAATTATAAAATGAGCTTAACCCTTAGGACTAGGAGGGGAGGATGCAAAATATTAAGAAGAATATCCGTAAGGAATAAGAATACTTATCAAGGAAAACAATTTTTCTTATTGACTGGCAGCATTATATATGTAGTTACGATAACAAGTTGAACTACACTTCCTGATCAAGTTGGGCTGTGATTCTTTCTTTGATTGAAGCCTTCCTCGGTTTCTCCGATTCAATAACTAGTTGGTGACTCGGTGCTGAATATATGCAGATTCGGATGAAGAAAATGACAGACAAATGATGCTGAGATAATGAAAATCTTTTAATTATTATGTGAATATATATCACCAATACAACGAACTACGTATCACTGCCAACTTTGATCACATGGGACCGTCAACTGCACTTTCATGCTCGTGAAAGAGAGCTAGCATTGACAGTGTCAATAATTGATGAGAGGCGTTGCTCCTTTTTTTCATATTTAAAAAGCTTAGCTATATAATATGTCTAAAGCCTGTGGATATTAGTATGTTTCGCCTATGACGGTCCAATTCTATGTATAGTATCAGATATTGGTTGAGCTATATACGTAGAGCCTCCAGATAAACAAAATTGTGAAACTTGTTGGATTGGCCAATGATTGATGTGCATGTCAATTGAAATGCGTAATCAAAGCGATATAATCACATTCTAGTCGACCTCCAAGATAAGAAACACGGCTCCTGATTGATTTTTGTTTTTAAGTGATCAGACACAGGCTGGCTGTTGGATCACGTCATGTTCAACCAAACGAAACTATTGAATGATCGATCATAGTAAATATATATTTTATGGGTGACAACGACACATTTATATGTGCTTTGGCCATGAATATTCATTTGAGACGGCTTGCGATTGCCCCACATGAAAGAGCCAAAATTTTTCTTTTGGGTTAAATAAAACATAATTCAGTAATGCAGTGGTAACACCAAATCGGTGTGCCTAAAAAGCAGCTAGGTAAGATCAAAATATGCAAATATAAAACTGCTATCGGCTATGCAATGGAGTAACATCTAGCATTTATATAAAATTGAAAATTCTATCAACTGCCCATTTTCATATGTAACCATGGACAAATATTGTGGCCTATAGATCAAGCCCATATTTTAAAAAATTATTTTATAGGGAAAACTTCAATTCATCTTATGAGAATAGCAATATTTAATTTATCTTCAAAAGTGTAAAAACTTCAATTTATCTATTTTTGTTCAGGAGATAAGAGCACATAAGTGGTACATTGATTAATTTTCTTTTTGTCTTCTTAACAGATAAATTG
Source organism: Atalantia buxifolia (assembly GCA_030444775.1). Taxonomy (NCBI): domain Eukaryota; kingdom Viridiplantae; phylum Streptophyta; class Magnoliopsida; order Sapindales; family Rutaceae; genus Atalantia; species Atalantia buxifolia. Next base: position 19,876,390 of record CM059834.1, on the reverse strand, counting down.
ATATTTTCACACTTTCAGCATAAATTGAATATTGTTGTTCTCAAAGATGAATCGAAGTTTACCCTATAAAAGTTAATGTAAATTGAAGTTGAATTGAAAGTTGACCTATAAAAGTTAATGTAAATTGAAGTTGACCTCGTTTTATAAGAAAGTTAATGTACATATGACAACTATTTACATTAGAAGGATGCTTACTAAATAAAGGTATTGAATAATCTCTCCAAGTAGACTGATATATAATGACCAACCTGATATTCATTTTAAAAACAAAATGATGCGTATCAATTTCATATGCAATAAATATTTACTTTTTAAAAATTCTGTTAAAATAATATTGCGTGTGATTATATTTTAAAATATAACCACACTCAATATTATTTTAACAGAATTCTTAAGAATATTTTAATTTAAAATTTTGACATAAATTTTAAATCATCAACCTCACATAATTAAGTTGTTGATATTAAAAGTCAAATTAGATTAAGAAAGTTATTAATTACCGATCTTTTTAACCAGACCACCATATGTCATATGTCATAGGATAAGGTGCTTAAACAAGCATAACATAAAGTAACAACAAATGTGCCAGCTAGGCCATTGACAGCCGATAAAAGCTTTTCCCTCAAGTAGGTGGGGAATGAGTTCAAATCTCTACGTTCAACCTATTTTAAGTATTTCGACGATGTAGATTTTGAGCTATTGCTCGAGAGACTCCTAGTTAATCAGGCTATAACAATAAAGAATTCTATGAGCGCACAAAAAAAATTATATTGATGGAGTTGGTGTGAGGTTCATTGGCTGGGTGCATATCATTTTTCGAACTCTATGGATTACTATTTATTTTCTACAAAACCTGACTAGCCACTGGATACATTTCGATCATTCGAAGAAGCCTCCAGCCTGTTCTGTTTTTTGTATATTTTATATTCAACGGCTGTCAACACTTTGTTTTTTTTTTTTCCCAGGAACATCCTTGTCAGCTCTAACAAGGATTGTAAATTTTCATGTTCTCTCTCTCTCTGTCTCTGTCTCTGTCTCTGTCTTTCACATGCTTATGCAACTATTTATGTATATGTCACTGAGCAGTACGATTTTCATCGTCACATTGATTCCATTTTAGCTTTCAGCACAAACATGAGTAGCTTAAGAGATTACAAGCCAGCAATGGCTATGTTAGCTTTACAATTTTCTTATGCAGTCGTTGCTCTCTCAACAAGAGCTGCTTTATTGCAAGGAATGAACCCTAGGGTTTTTGTGGTTTACAGGCAAGCAATAGCAACTTTGGTCATCGCACCAATAGCTTATCTCTCAAGGTGTGTGTGGTTAATTATTTCTCTCTTATATTTGTCTCAACTTCAAGTACACTTTTCCTTAGGCTAATAATTTTTTTGCCTTTTTCTTTTATTTTTTGTTGGCAGCAGAAAGTACAAAGGCAGCTCTATGGGACTAAGGAGCTTTTCGCTGATATTTTTTATCGCACTTTTAGGGTATATGCATGTAATTTTTTTTAACTGAATTTTGTTTCTGATCAATTTTATCATATGGTTAGTGAAAGGAACAAATGTTCACTTTTTCTGTTGACTTATCATAGGGTAACAATCAATCAGAATATATATTTTGAGGGTTTATACCTGGCCTCATCATCAATGGCAAGCGCAATGGGCAATCTCGTCCCTGCAATCACCTTTGTAATGGCGTCCATTGCAGGGTAAATTCTCAAAACTTTTGTGCCTGTTAGGATATGTTGGATTAAAGCGCATGCTGTGACTTAGGGATTGGATTTGAATCTCACGTAGTGTGTTTGTGTGTTTAATTAATAAAATTTAAAAAATAAAAAATTATGGTAAAATATTTAAGGATTAGGACCCTTTCTTAGTGTTTTTTTTTCTTATTCTCTTATAATATTTCAAGTCTAATGGAAAAATCTAGCTTAATTATAAATAAAATTAAAAAAATAGTTTCATTGTTAACATTAAAATTTAAAATTCAATATTCCCTTATTTCATTCGAAAAAATTAGGAGAGAAAAAATATTGGGAAAAAATTCTTATCCAATGTGTAAATTATTTTAGTTACAGGGACAAGGGACTACATTGCCCTTGGGACAGCTCTTCATGGTCTGTCTTGTTATTGTCAAGTAAAAATTATTGTTTAATTACTAACCACTTTATGTCTTGGACTAATTTCGAAACTAAACACAAACACATTTTTACTCTGTGTTGTACACATTATGAGATGCTTATACGTAGAAGGAATAATAATCTTAATCTCTTGCATTAATCTGAGGTCATCACATAAAAAAACCTAAACAATGGAACTTTTGTGATAAATTTGCAATTGTCTTAGCAAAAAATATGAATATTTTAGATGATAGGCCGTGTGGATATTAACAAAGACACCAAACGTGAAACATTATGCTTAATTCTGATTTACTTGAGACATTTATTTCACAGTAAGCTAGTGATTATTAACCCTTTTCAACTATCAAACACTTAATTTTGCTGTTACCTAATTTGTCTAGGTTAGAGAAGATAGATCTTGGAAGTGTGAGAAGTGTTGCCAAAATACTAGGTACAATTTTCTGCGTTGGTGGAGCAGTTTCCATGGCATTAATCAGAGGCCCTAAGCTACTGAACACTGAATTCCTTCCGGCAAAATCTTTCTTGTTTCGCTCGTCAGGAGAAGAGAACTGGTTGCTGGGATGCCTCTTCCTCTTTGCAAGCGCGTGTTGCTGGTCTTTATGGCTGATTTTGCAGGTATTTGGATCAAATTTTGCTTCAATTCCGCTGTATTTCTATTCACTAATTATATAATGTTGCAATATTCTGACAGGTTCCTGTTTCAGCTAGCTATCCTGACCACCTTTCTCTCTCAGCTTGGATGTGTTTTCTGGCAACACTTCAGTCAGCAACGTTTGCAATTTTCACAGAGCCGGACCTGGAAGCATGGACTTTGCATTCAAGTCTTGAAATCTTTTGTTGTTTCTTCTCAGTAAGTAACTGCTACCAGGATCCTTTTCTAATCTAAGCCTCTTCTCAGCAAAATGCTAAACTATTTACAAAGTGATAGTAGATAATTATCATATAAGATTATATGAGTTTTTAAGTCATAACCATACATTATGATAAATACATACGACATGAAATGTGTAAAAATTCTAGAAAATTTAGATTAGGAGAAGCTCTTAATTCATTTTAAAATTACTTTGCTTCAATGTAGAAGGAAAAAAAATTCAACTCTCAACTATATAAAAAATTAATTTGGGTGAAAAAATAATTTGATCAGGGAGCTATAGGATCAGGAGTCTCATTCTGTGTTCAAGCTTGGTGTATTTCAAAAAGAGGACCCCTTTTCTCTGCAATGTTCAATCCTCTATGCACAGTCATTGTAACCATTTTGGCTGCTTTGTTACTCCATGAGGAGATTTACACGGGAAGGTAACAAGTGCATATTTATTCTCTTTTAACATGTGCTCTTGAGACACATGTAATTGACAGAATTTATTTTATTTTATAACAGTTTGATAGGTGCAATTGGAGTGATTCTTGGATTATACGCGGTTCTGTGGGGTAAAGCGAATGACCAATGTGATGAAGAAGAGCCCAAACTGAAGTTACAAAGTGATGATCAGGCGCAGGCTGTGAAAATCCTGAGAGATGATTCTTTCAAAATTGATTTGGAGGAACCTCTTCTGTGTGACAAAACAGCAGAAGATTATGCAAGTAATATACATTGATAATGATATCAATTTACACTGTATTTTCTATGCCATTTAGTTTAGCTCCTAAATTTATTTAAGAAGGTACAAGAGGTAAGCAATTCAAATCTTTCTCGCATGAGTAAGAAAAAGATTTAGCTTCTACTCATACTATTGGTTACATTAATAATAATAATAACACGTGTTATTATTATTCACAAAAGAGATAAAAAAAGACAAATCTTCTTGACAACGTAATTCTTATTGATTTAATCAGATTAATTTTACTTGAAATTTCAGTCTTTCATGTATATGAACTCTTAGATTTTTTTTTTTATAACAAAATCCTCTCCTTGTGCACTGCAATACCAAACATGCAATATACAATGTGAGAGATTTACATCATCTATAACTTACACCAGCCTACAATTAATATTTTTGTGTAACTTAATTGTAGAGACTGTTTTAAGTTCAAATTGTAACTTAACAGTGGCTTGATAGCTTGTTTTTCTCAAAGAAGATCACGAGGTTTAGATGAAGCTCCAACAACATTTACAAGACTAACAATTAAGCCAAAAATAGATAAACCATGGATATGATATACAAGAGTTAACTGAATTTGATGAGAAAAGTAATGAACATAGTGATTTGAAACAGAAAGCTAAGCGGACAATTTGGTCCAGCTGTGAAATCTTATCAAGTTCATTAGGAAAATTAACTTCAATTTCATTTTATCATGTGCATGGGAGCAAGTAACGTCTGATGAGTTGGAATTTTGGAGCTATTCAATTGTGTTTACGTCAACATGGTCAATAACTTACAATAATAATTTTGAAACCGCATCGCGACTGTTGTGAAAGATCCAAGGGGCCGGCGCCGCATATAAGTTGAACCGCCCATGAGCTTGGTCGGTGGAGCTACTACAGCCAACAGGCTCCACGCTCTGTTGTGGCCTCGGAATCACCCAAACACTAATAGAAACTTCACATGATCTTTCCTCATCATTTACGGCCAAACCTAATTGCCCCTCACATTTGTTGCTTTTTGAATTAAACCCAATGCTGTTAATAAACTCAAATCAAATCCCTCACATTAAACATGAATGCCATGAGTACATGCGGATAATATTAACATAAATTGAGATATGATGAAATCACAACCAAGTGTCGTTAATATAAAATTAGACATTGAGGTAACAATGTAGAGATTTAAACATAAAATTTAACTTTGACACCAAATCGATAAAATCACTTGGATTCAAAACTTAAAATTTTTTTAAGCATTTAATGATTTAACTAACACTAGCTATAACCCTGCTCTCATTTTTTTATATTTATTTTCATGGGTGCCATTTCATCTTTCCTCTGAATTACTGTCATAACTCAAGTTTTTGTTATTTAGCATGCAGCTTCTCTCCCTCTTTTCCTAGTTTCTATAATCATGTCCACGTGCATTTATATGCTGTAGCCTGCCATGGGTAGTAGCTTCAGCCTGACATTGATTTCAATTCAGCCTCTTGAGAATAATGGGTGCTTTGGGAGATTACAGGCATGCAATGGCCTTGCTTGGCCTACAATGCTCTTATGCAGGAGTTGCTCTCTTCACAAGAGCTGCCTTATTGCAAGGCATGAGCCCTAGAGTTTCTGTTGTTTACAGGAAAGTGATGGCAACTCTGATCATTGCACCCATTGCCTATTTCTCAAGGAGAAAATCAAGAATTCCTCCTTTGGAATTCAAGAGCTTTTCTTTAATATTTTTGACTGCATTCATTGGGTATATAAAATTCTTTCTGATTTTTGTTTTCTTATTTTATTTTCCTTTTCGGTTAAAAAATTTACCAACTGTTGTGATTTGTCACAGGGTAACAATTAATCAAAACATGTTCTATGAGGGTCTATATTTAGCCTCCTCAACAATGGGAACTGAAATGGGGAATCTAATCCCTGCAATTACGTATATTTGTGTTAGCAGCACTAGTTGGGAAAAAATTCTAAATTACATCAGTAAGTACCACCTCATAGTCACTAATACAATAGCTAATATGTTTCTCTACTTCTGAAATTGTGTAGACTAGAGAAGATAAACGTTACACGCTTTAGAAGCATAGCCAAAATTGCTGGTACGGTGCTGTGCGTTGGCGGAGCTGTTTGCATGACATTGCTCAAAGGCCCGAAGCTATTTAACACAGAGTTTTTACAAAAAAAAAATCCCTTTTTGGCTCGGGAGGGGATGACATCTGGTTTCTGGGTTGCCTTTTACTCTTCGGAAGCTCCTGTTGCTGGTCACTTTGGCTAATTTTGCAGGTACTTAAAAAATTATAAACCAGTTTATTAAAGACAAATTGTGTTCGTCCGACTTGACTTTAAATACTAACATAACATCAGAGCTAAATTTTTTTTTTTAACTTTTCTTCTGGTAGGTTTCAGTATCAGCCTGCTATCCTGATCATCTATCTTTAACTGTATGGATGGGGTTCTTTGCAACAATACAATCAGCTATAGTGACATTATTCTTAGAGCCTGATCCAGAATCCTGGGCTCTGCATACAAATCCTTGACATAACTGTAAGCATAAGTTAAAAATCAAGCAAAAAGAAATAATTCTAAGAATGTAATCCTAATAAATTGTGTTAGGTTACTAGGGTTTAGATTAGCAGAATTTAAGAATTTCAAGGGAAGAGTCCTAAGAACTTACTCTGAACAAAGCTAATTGCTCCGGCAACAAATAGTTAGCTGTTTGAAGTTCAGATTGAAGTCTAGCATTATCCAATGACTGTGAAAGATCCCTGGCCTTCTCCGGCCGGTCACACTTGGACTTGGCCTTGGCCTTGGAAAGTGCCTCCACGGTCTTCCTCGGCCGGGCACGCGTCTTGACGATAGTAGGTGCCGCCTCTGCTGCAAGTGTCTCATTCGAGCGGCCTCCTCTCTGCTTCTTCGGAGATGGTGGCTGAGGAATGTTATGGCCGGCCGACTAAGCTGAAGCACTAGACATGTTCATTTCTTTTGAAAACAAAAATGAGAATAGAAATTGTGTTTTATAATTGCTATATATCTAATATAAATACACATATTGTAGTATTTTCTATATCCCGTATTTTAAAATTAAAAATAATAATATGTGTTCAATAAATATAATTAAAAAGAATAAAAATGGTAATTATGTATTAAGTAGTACCAATTATTTATAATGCCTCACACAATGTTTTCACTATTTTTTAAAGAAAAAAAAAATTATACAACTTACTCTTAAGGGCTTAAACCTCCAAAAGGCCACATGGCACGTGTGGGTACTATATGGTTCGGATCTGTTTGGTTCCGGTTTAAAATCTCATTCTGGATGGTATTACTAATACAAAAGAACTATACTCAGCACAAAAAGCTCAAAAAAGCTTTGTAGTTTTAGTTTTCCAGCTGAGTAAATTCTAAGTTCACCATGAGATTATAATCTTGCATTTTGAATCATAATTATTAACATAAACTCGGAAAATTTGAATTTAAAAACAAAAATTCAATAAGTCTTTAATCAATACAGAATTTAATTAAAATTCCACCTTTATCTGCTTTCCCAACCAAAAAATAAAAAAAAAATAAAAACATTAAAATCAAAATCAAAATCTCATTCATATAGCCGAAACTAATTCTAAACTTCCATCAATTTTTCGGCTATTTAATAAACATAGTTAATCAATTTTATAACCAACAGAAAGCTGAATTGTTTTATTTTTCTTTAATATCTCTATCTACCACAACAAATATATTTATCGCTCTCACACAACCAAACAACACCTAAATTTCAGAAAATGAAGGATATAAATAGCTGATCTATATATATATATATATATATATATATATATACACACACGCGGTTCTGTGGGGTATATATATAAAAGAAAATATAAATCGACGGAGGTGAACGCTCCCTGAAGCAAGAAGGAGAAAAGGGAAAAAAGAACAAGCCTAGAAGCGGCTGCAGAATATGCAAAGGCATGAAAAGATCATGGAAGAGTCGGTGAAGATGGTGAAGTTGTATGACAGATAAATCTATCTAACACGACAAATATAGTTATTGCACTCACACAACCAAACAATACCTAAATTTCAGAAAATGAATTTAAATAATAAAAGAAAAGGATATAAATAACTGGAAAATAATTTTAAAAAGAAAAACATAAATCAGTGGAGATGAACGTTGCCTCAAGCATGAAGGAGCAAAGCCAAAAGTAAAACATTATAAAACATGAATTTCCAAGATTTTATCCACAGAAGGCTCAATAAATTCTATAATTAAAATTTACATATACTGAACTTGTATACTTAACGAGTACTAAAACACATGTTGAGTAGAATATTTTAGTTAGAATTATAAAAATTTTATCTAAATAGATAATATAACATTTAGCCATCGTCGTGCCATCATTTAAAATAATTTATTTTTCAATAGTATTTCTTTTACAAATTTAATTAATTTTATAATGATGTAGCATATGATTAATAAAATATTAATTTTAAATTTTCAAACAACTACAAATTCGCCCAAGGCCTCAAATATGTTTGATCTGCCACTGCTCTCAAGTTGCTCCTTTTACAAGATCCGAGCATCACTGATATTTATTCTTCTATTTCTTTTTATGATCAATGGGATGAAGTTGATAGTTTCCTTAATTATATATTAGTTGTTTCCAGCATTTCGTTGTATGAAGACTGATAAGTGGCTTTAAATTGTATAGCTATTTGCTATTTTAATACAATTAAACTACTAACATCGCTCTGTCAAACCAAAATCTTATATATTAATAACATATTCTAAACCGGATTAATACGATCATTTGTAATTTTTGTGCTAAAATTTACGAAATCATAATTTATTCAATCACAAAGAGAATCATTTCCACGTGCACAGCGCGTTACACACGCACATAATTGACATCACCAAGGTGAGTATTTAATCAAACATGCTAATCTTGCAACTAGCTAGCTAGTCAATCATTATATGAATATGTACAAGATTTTCATGTTTCAGTGTTATCTCGCCGCATCACCAATCCAATTATTTAACAATTTTTGTTCAATCAAACCAGCCATCATTCTGGATGGTTCTTATTAGTTTATTCCTGACAGCTCAATTTCTTATCTACATCCCACGAGGTGCATGCTCCCACATATATTATGATTTATGCATGCTAGCTAGCTAGCTTATATTTGCATGCTCACATTGGTTTAAAATTTTTAAACCAAATATGGGTTGTTTTGAAGCTTACAAGCCAGCAATGGCTATGGTTGCTTTGCAGTTTCTTTATGCAGGGGTTGCTCTCTTCACTAGAGTTGCCCTTGTTCAGGGATTGAGCCCTAGAGTCTTTGTCGTCTACCGGCAAGGCACAGCAGCTTTAATAATGGCCCCTATAGCTTACATCTCCACGAGGTGTAATATGAAAAGTTAAATAAATTAAATCTTCATATAAGTTCAAGTGAATAATTTTCTTTCTGTTACTTTCTGTTGGCAGGAACAGTTCCTATAGGTTATCTTTGGGTTTAAGAACCTTTGGTTGGCTTTTTGTAGTCTCATTGATTGGGTAAGAGTATTTCTCAGTATTTATTTTTTTAAGTTAAACGGCCTTGGTGGTAACTTTGTGTTATAAATTTCATTGGCAGCGTAACAGCAAATCAAAATGCTTATTTTGAGGGCCTGTATTTATCTTCTTCGACTGTAGCAAGTGCAATGACTAATCTCATGCCTGCAGTCACCTTTGCAATGGCATTCATTGCTGGGTACATATTTACTCAAATCTCAAATTGTGATCAAAATAAATTTTTACATGATTTTCTAGTCTTTAATTTGATTAATTAGGTGGGAGAAAGTTAATATTCGAAGCTTGAGAAGCATTGCCAAGATACTAGGGACTATATTCTGCGTCGGAGGAGCCATTACCATGGCATTGCTGAAAGGGCCTAAGCTAGTAAATGAAGAATTCATACCACCAAAATCACTGATATTCAGCTCAGGAGCTGAGGACTGGTTGCTTGGTTGCTTTCTTCTTTTGGGAAGCAGCTGTTTCTGGTCATTTTGGATGATTTTTCAGGTATTTGCTCCCCAAATTCTTCTTGTTTTTTTGTTATGCTTGATTGCTTTATGTGTACTTTCCAATCTTTCAACAGGTGCCAATTTCTTCAAGCATACCAAACCACTCATATTCATCTGCTTGGATGTGTTTCTTGGCATCATTAGAGTCGGCAACCGTTGCATTGCTTGTAGAGAAAAATCTTGAGGCTTGGACTCTGAATTCATTTCTTGAATTGGCTTGTTGTTTGTATTCTGTAAGCAATTCTGTTTTACATGAAAATTTTCGAGCCACATAATTCATTTTGTTTCCTATTTTAAGATCTCATTGGCCTTGCAATTATCTAAAACAGGGAATTGCATTGGCAATCTCTTTCTTTCTTCAAGCTTGGTGCATTTCCGAAAGAGGTCCACTCTTCTGTGCAATGTTCAATCCTTTATGCACAGTCATTGTGACTGTATTAGCAGGCCTATTTCTGGATGAAGAAATATTTATCGGAAGGTAAAATGAACCAATTTTCTCGGACAATCCATTTCTCTAAAAAAATACAGGTGTTTCAAATAATTTCTATGCTAATAACTGTTAAAATACAAAATCTTCGGTGTTTTCAACCTCAGCTTGATTGGTGCGTTTGCTGTGATAATTGGTTTGTACGTTGTGTTATGGGGTAAGGCAGAAGACCTTGAAGAGATCGAACACAAAACAGATACAAAGCTGCAGAATGACCAAACAAGGACCGTGCAAGTCGTAATAGAAGAACCTTCAGTGAAGAAAAGTTGTAAAAATAATTTAGAAGAACCACTTCTTTCTGACAAGTCATCTTTTGTTGATGCAAATGAAATGATTGAGTAACGACTCTTTTTTTCTTTTTTTCCTTAAAAAAAAAGTTTTTTTGCAGCTCAAGTAGCAGTAGTGACTAAAATTTTACCATTGAACTAATGCACATGAGATGATTCGGAGGTTCCATGTGGGATAAGGAGAGCCAGGGGTTTGATTCCCAGCAATTATCTTTTAGGAGAGCAAAAGACAGCTGATTCATGGTACATCTACAAAAAGTACAAATAGCCTTGTTATGATCTGCGAGGTTGTAATAATAGATAGGTCTGGAATTGAGAATTGGACTTCATGTTTTTGTTTGAATCACAATATTATGCGGGGAAATTTCATTCATCAATCCTCTTTAAAACTTGTTTCATTCATCAATCCTCTTTAAAACTTTCTCGCCTTATAAGAGCTAAAAAATGCCAGGAAAACTGGCCAAACGAGGACAGAAACCAAACCTACAATGGTGTATAATCATGTGAAAGGAGTTTTAAGAGCATAGCTCCAGCTCAAAGCCCTTTCTGTGCCAACAAGAGCATACATTGACTAAATGTTTGCGTGCTTTTAGTTTCTTGCCTGCTTAATTAGTTAGTTTTTTTTCCCCAGTTAGCTTCGAATGATATGACATGAATATAAGAATATTTTACTGCTATGTGATCTTAACTGATGAAATAAATTGCTTCTTGCTCAGAAAAACTTCAATTTTAATGGAGTGAAGTTAATATCTGAAACTCGAAATGTGTTGCCAAATTATAAGGGCCAGTCTTCTCTGTTCTTGGAGCTATTGCCAATTTGCCATGACATTTCTCGACGGCAACATGCTACTGAACACAGAGCATTTACCAATATTTGGTTCTCTTGATTGGAAGGTGAGACTTGTTGATCGGTTGTCTATTTCTCTTCGCAAGCAGTTGTTGCTTGTCATTTGGGATGACTTTTCAGTTGTTTGCTCTACGAATTCTCCCCAAAAACCTAAATTCATATCACTAAAATTCTGTTGAACAGGTCCAGTTGTTAGCCAGCTGCGCTGGCCTCTTACTGTCATCCACTTGAATGAGAGATCCAGGAGCCTGGAAATTGCATACACTCCTGAATTAATTGCATTATATTTAGTTCAAATCCAAATTGACATTTGTGTCGTGATATAATTATAAAAGATTGTTACAGGCAGGGAATTTCTATACCCAGTTACTGTCACCATTCTGACTGCAAAATTCTTACATGAGAAGATGGAAGGTTGACAAATTTTCGTTTTTAAGATATAATCATGCTTCATCATTCCCATTTCTAGGCCTTGATTGCAACCTTAAGTAACTTTATTTCATTCTGTTTGATAGGTTCACTTCTTGTAATTTTGTGGTTTATAAGTCGTGTTATGGGGTAAAGCTAAAGAATTTAAAGAGAAGCAAGAGGCAAAATTGAAGCAGGAAAATACAGAAGCAAAAATTATGAGTTGTGGTACATGAAACTTCCGATAAAACAACTAGTAAAGTTGATCTGGAAGAACCACTTCAGTCTTACAAATCAACTGCTTCCAAAGAATTAGATAATGTACTATTTCTATTTACTACAATGATAATTTACATTCCGTTCCAGTCCAGTCCATTCCATTGCATTTGTTAAAAGACAAAAAGGCTAGTGTATATTTAGTATCTGCATGCATGATTTACTTGACGTTTCAGATATTCATTCTTCATCCTTCTGTCTCTAAGCAATTAAACAACTCAGCTTGCAAAAACAAGAAGTGATTTTTTGAGCATTAAGTATAGCTTGCTTGAATATTAGACTACAAACATATGAAGAAAGCAAGTGATGACATGTAGATCTGCCGAAGAATAGGTAAAAATGAACGGATCATTCAAATTCTAAATCCGCTTTACAGTTTGAGCGATAGATGAATATGTACCCAACACCCCAACAAAAACAGCCAACAACATTATAATAAGAATACCAATAAGCTCATACCCCAAATTCCTGTGAACTTGAAAGATCTTCAAGTAACAAACACAAGGCAGCAAGAAGGAAACAACCACAATGAGAAATGCTCCACTGAGAGACGTTACAGATTGAAAAGATGGAAACACAGCAGCCAAAACCACAGTGCTAACAAGCAAAGACAGACGGATCAGAATACTTGCTGACTTACAATCTTTGTAGTTGGCTGGCAATCGGCTTTCAATAGCAGTGGCAATTGGCATTACTGTTAACGCATATTTGGCAATTGGACCTGCTAAGATGGTGTATATTGCCACCTTTGAACTAACCTGCTCTGTAGGCAGATTCAATGTTACTTGAGATTGAACGTTTTGTCCATATATAAGGTACCCCAATACTGCCATTGTCAGATAGGTGATAGTGCAGATAGCAAAACTAATGAGTAAGACCTGTAACAGCAGAAACAGATTAGGAAAGATTAGTCTTTAACCCTAATACCGCACAAAGTTACCTGGTTTTCAGAACGAGCAACAATAACCTGCTTCTTGGTGCTTTAGAAATTAATTCCACAAGTGAATAGCTATAAAATACACAAAATCATACCCTTGGAAATTGGCTTTTCTTTCTCATAGAATTGTAGATAGGGGGAAACACAGCATGAGCACCATAGCAGAAAGTATACAAGCTAAGAGCAGTAGGGATTCCATTCAGATTAAAGAGCCTTCCCTTGCCGTGAAATCCAACTCCCTTTGTTGTACCAACGAAGAAAACACACACAGTAACAATCATAGAAGACAGCACCCCGCCGGCCGAAACATAAGACAAAACACCAAGATCATTCAACCACATAGTGGGCAAGATCATGACACCAGCTAGAACAACAAAAGAATGCCTGCCATCAACATTTAACTTCCCTAGCTTCAGATCAAAATGTGGGGACAGCTTGTGTAAGTTGTCTCCTTCTAATATTAGAAGGCCAGTAGCAACAAAGTAGAGCTCTAAGCAGATGAAAAGAGAAGCTATAACCCTGCCTTTGCGGCCAAATGCATGACCAACAATGTCAATGTAGCTTGTGATTGTATCTGGATCTTTGTCCATGCATCGTCTGATTAAGAAAGCAGTAAAGCAGGCTGCTGCCGCTATTAAGACGAGAATGATCAAGCTTAACCAGCCTCCTGACGAGAGTGCATATGGAACTGATAGTATGCCAATTCCTGGAGTCATCAGAGAATAATTTTTATGTGCCAAAAAACGATGAACAACTGTACACAAATAAAGTGATTGTATATAATAATAGCTCATGACTGAAGTTGTGGATTAATTAATCAAATAACATCCATCACGTGCCATACAAGAAAGTCCAATAATCCATGTCTCATGATCACAGCTTTCACAAAAACAAATACAAGCCTTAATAATTATTAAGAAATTGAAAAAATTATAACAAAAAGGATGCATTGAGCGTGGTGATAACCTGAGAGAGCATTGATGCCATTAATGCATGTCTTGAGGAAACTGACTTCTTTCTTTTCATTTTCATGAAGTGGAGCGGACATTTTCTGGCTTGGTAGTGCTAGGGTTTTACTAAAACTGAGCTAAGAAAATTGTAGAGACCCGAAGACCAACGATAACGTGCCGTATCTCTCGATAGGTCAGCGACTGCCTCGCTCTGATAAGGACTCTATAATGAATCGGGGGACACTTCGCCGTTTGTTCCAATACACATTTTAATTATTTTCCATACTCTAAAATGTGTGTGTGTGTGTGTTTTTTTTTTTCTCAGTTTTTCTGTGACTAAAGGTTTCTTCGTGCCAAAAACTAATTATTCACCCAATGATTGATATGGAATAATATTATATTTTCTACATACTCCGTAAATATTCATTCGTACGCGCCTGATGATATTATCTCCCCAAACATTATTTCCTAAATTTTAATCGTTATCATTTTTAGAGCTTTTTTCTTTTTTAATAAAATAGTTGTGCATTAAACAATATTTATTAAAATTTATCACAACTCACACTACCATGTGATCTAAATTTTTACGTTAATGATATACAAAATCCTTGTCATTAACAAATTAACAACGCGAAGGACTTTCTCTTAAGTGCACACGGTTTTTCTTTTAAATTTTTTTATCCTTTACATCTCTTTAACTTGTATGATTAGATATTGAAATATCTACACGAAAACAATAAGTGGGTAGTTGAAAAATGAATGTTCCAACCGGCTGCAACGGAGATAGCATGGACACGTTTCAGATGATCAGAAACTAATGCCAGCTTCAAAGCCATGACAAAAGTTGGTCAAATTGTAATGCTACATGAATTGCTCAATTTTTTTCTCTTGGCCATTAATTCATTCGATTCCCAATTTGATCCCACTTCCAGAAATACTCGAACTGTATTTCTCAATTTTTTCTCTTGGCCATTAATTCATTCGATTCCCAACTGATTGCAGGGTGCTTTAATACCTCACCACAACCAGAAGCATATTAATCTGGAAAATTTTAAAAAGCAAGGGCCCGTGATGACCAATTGACGACTATGTTTGTTAAATTGCAAGCTAAAAAAGAGTCTCTTAACTTGATTAACATAAGTAACTCCTAAAAAATCAATTCGAAAGTCAAAACTTTGAAGATGGTGGGTAAGGACAAGGATTTGTTCTGTAGGCATGAACTTTTGTTCTGTTTTCCCTAAGAGAGGAGCAACCAACGATGAAGACAATGACAAGCACAATCAGTACAGCAGCGTTCAAATTTGCGTCTATCTTCCATTGTCGGTTGACTCGGTCCAGCAGGCCAGCCTTACAAGACGCGCAATCGTAGCACAAAATGAAAGGCCTATTATCCCATAATCTGCAATCTGCGTTGGTGAAATTCCCTTTTTCCTTGTTCCAATATGTTGGCCGCACATAGGAGAATTTGCAGTCATCAGGTGGCTTACAGCAACCAGACTGCATGGCAAGTGGCAAACACCAAGCCCCAGGCATGTTAGATCCAGAGGAAAATGGCAGAAGCGAGCAGATATATATTGAAATTAGTCCATTACTGTACCTCAACGCTAGACAAGCGCTCCCTGGAGAACTTATCAGCAGCAGCTGCGTTAACATGACGATGCGCAAAGTCGCTGCAAATGTTGGTAGCAACGAAGCAGCTCTTGATCTTTCTCCAATTCTCTTCGTCATTCATTCTCTTTCGCAGCCAGGATGAGTAATCATCCATTCTGTACTCCTTATACGCTTTTCCTGGCGATTTCTGACCGGAACCTTTGTTTGTTACCGCCAACGTAAACACAGTTAAAGAAAACACGCCCACGATAATCAACATCAACAGAACAAGATAAGAGCAGAGATACCCAGATGAATGGCAACATGCGCCTCTTATTCCTATTAGAGAGATGATCATAATGAAGAATCCTAGGAGTAAGACTGGTTTTTGCAGGAATTTATCACATTCTGTTGCTTCTGTGGTGATTAATAGTACTCCGAACCAGACAATGAAGACGGATAGAAGAAATGTTATCACATTGAGGACAAGGAACAAGCTGTTACAGCAGCGAGCCATTGTAGCAATATAAAATACACAATCAAGGAAAAGATGAATTAAGTTTTTTGTCCAGGTGCTAATTGCATTTTGAATTTTCAAATGAATGTATAACTATTTTAGCAACGCGTAAATATATCTTCAACATTTGCCTAAATTAAAATAGGAGTCCGCCATTTGGTAATTACAACTCTGATATTCAAAGGGTATTGGTTAAATTTAGATTGCACAATCCAAATTGACTCAAAATGCGATATTTAGCAACAACTTCCTCAAATAAAACTTCGGTAAAAATAACAAGCAAAATGCACCAAAATAAGAAAACAGAAAGAAGCAAACTAGCTGCCAGATAAAAATATATGAATTCCAAATACGATATGACTACATAGATCCAACACGTCCTAATACCAATCAAAAATCAACAAGAGCTATACATACAACAAACCATGGTTAATAACATATAGCAAAGCAAATAGTGAGAATTCACCTAATTACTACTAGATAGAGATGTTATAATCTGATCTAGACTACATCAACGACCTAGAGGGTACTTTCCGTAAGCATTGTCCCTCCGGTTGTTCCTGAACGCACAGCAACCAATGGAGTAAACGATGATAAGCACTATGAGGAAGACAATGTTGACAATGGCAACCTTCTTCCAGTCAGTCTTGAGTTGGTCCAGCAGGCCAGCCTTGCATGATTGGCAGTTGTAGCACAATGTATTTTCATCATTCCTCCATGCATCACAGTCGGGATTGGTGCTAGATGTGTTTCCCTTAGTCCATTGGGTTGGACCGGCATAGTTAAATCCACAGTCATTAGATGGCTTGCAGCAACCAGACTGCATATCAGAGTAAAAGAAAGGTAAGCCACAATCAACAGATTGAAGAAAACAAAGTTGAGAGAACAAAGCAGCAGAAACACAAATTCAAGGCATAAAATGACAATGATTTATATTTTGTAGCAAAGTAAAATCACAATAGTTTGTTTTTCATCGCAATAAGTTAATGTGGTCCCTGAGTCCCCCTACAGTAGCACCCACATTCAACAGATGTTTGAACATACAAGAAGAGTATAACAAAAAGGGAGCTGTCAGCAAAGGTGTAATTTTACAAACGAGAAACAAACTTTTGATTAGTATCAAACTTCAGAACTTGGGTCCGATTTAGCAACCGTTATAGAGGTTTCTAGGTCATAAGTCAACAACAATACTTCTATAGAAATCTGTAAACTAATTGATAATATGATTTCAATAGACAATAATTCAACAAAATCATGGTGAAAAAAAAATCCCAACAACTGCAGAAGGAATTGCCACTAACTAGTCTACTTCTTTGACAAACATAATTTGAACAGATATTGAAAACCCAGATCAAAATTTTTACAAACTGCATCCAAAACTGAATAACTTAATTAATTAAAGTAAAAATTAGATCTCCAACACACCCAACAAAACCAAGTTTTAACTAAAAAACCAGATAAAACACCAAGCCCAAAGAACCACATGCATGCAAAAAGTTCAGCAAAATACCGAATTAACAAGCACCCAAAATTGTTTCTCAAGAATAAAATATATATATATATAAAGAAGGGACAAATCAACCAAGATTTTTGAAAAATGATGTATAAACATATGTAGAGTTACAGTAATAAAGTACCTGAACAGAAGACAAGTGCTCGAAATAAAACTGCTCGACGGTGTCATTAAGATACTTATCACGAAAGCTTGAGCAAACTTTGCTGTCAATCAAACAACTCTTAATCTTGTTCCAATCCTTAGTATTATTCACTCTCTTTTGCAACCAGTTTGAGTAATCTCCCAACCTGTACTCCTTATACCCTCTTCCGGACAAGGCCTCACCGGCTCCTTTGTTGGTCACGACGAAGGCCACGATGGTGAAGCAAAACAACAGCACAATCAACAAGAACATCACAACCAAGTAGACCCACAAGAGCCAGGAGACTCTGCAGCACGCGCCGACGAGGCCGGCCAAGGAGACGATCATTAGGAACACGCCCAGAATTATCACGGGCTTGTCGAGGAACTTCTCGCATTCGGTCACGCCCTTGTTGGAGAGCCAGATGCCGGCCCAGAGGATCGGAATTGAGAGGAGGAATGTTAAGATGTTGAGGATCCCGATCAAGTTGTTGCTTAGACGAAACATTGCGTCACAAATTTTCAAGATCAATGCAGATGAAATGTTCAATGGAAGTTCTGAATGATGAGGAGATATTTTTATACGGGAAGTTTATCTTCTCCTAATGCTGTAACTGTAAGGAGGAGAGTGGGGTTACTGCGGAGAAAGCTCTTGAGTTGGCCCGCTGGCTGATGACCCTTTTGTTAATGCTTTACACGTTTTGAAGTGATGCATGAGTTTCCGACACGTGTGATGGCGGTTTCCTACCGACGCGTTGTTTAGCGAGTTAAAGGCTTCTGTTTGGCTCTGGTGGACGTGTTTTAAATACCAATTTTAAACGGTCGAGTACTCCCAGGCCACACCTCCCTTCCCATTTTGATAATCGGGTATTTTTTTTTTTTTCATCCGCGTCCCCAATGTCTTAACTAATATCACCTATTTTTCACAGTCAATCACCAAAACCCCCAGCGAACACTAAAAGATTTTGTTGGCTTGGTCTTGGATGTCAAAATTGAAAACTTTTAATGAAAATACAAATTTTCGATTATTGTAGTTTAAATACTTTTGCTCGTATTATATTTTTCTCAAATTGGTTTGGTGATGAATCTAAAATTTGCTCTTTCTTTAGTTTGTTTACTTTTGTTTTGGAAAGATTTTTTTATATATATATATATATAATAGTCTCTAATCTATTTTTCTCCTATTTTAACAAGGAATTTCTACTGTAAAATAGATGAAAATAATAAAATAACAAATTTGGGCAATTGCTTAAAGATTTTTATCTAACATTAATTACTAAAACTATGCCAAAAAGGTCAAGCTTCTTCCAAACAATCCCTAAAGCCAAAGGCCTTTTTGGTTCACACTTTATAGTCAACTGCCATTTTTTTAAGGTCAAAGCCTCGTTGTCACCGTAGAAAAGCTCCTTGTGAGCCAGTAGGAACGTGGCTGTGATCATTATTTTACAGCCTCCAAGTGACGTGAAAAAAAAAAAAAAGAAAAATGAAAGCGTTACGCTCGCCCTTAACTTTTTAAGCTGTTCGGTCAACGTCTCTGAATAGGCATTTGTTCAGTGCACTGTCGCCCACAGTAATATCCAGGCCTTTGACGTGGCAGCATTTGGCACCGTCTCGTTTTACAGTGTTTTCTTTGATTTGTCGTCACTTTAGGTTTCGTAAGGTCACCCGCGTACCGTGTGCGCGTGATGCTTTTATTAACGAAAGCAACGAACGGACTTTGATACGAGCACGCTACGTAATTTGTCCGAGACTGCGAGTGTCCGATCGACCGATTTGGTTTTCGAATGGGCAAAATGGGAAACGGCGCCGTTTTCCATCTGACTGTTTGGGCACCCAAATCAGGCACCAGTTTCGGATGATTATTTGAATTGGGGAAAATAACATCTGTGACTTCCAAAAGTTTGTATTAATAATGTCTACGTAAACTCTCAAATGTTTTGAAATTTTTCCAACAACCTTTTCTTTTGGTACATTAAATATATGACGTGACTCTTATTTTTATTACTTATTTGATGCTTAATTGATTATGCAAAAAGGATAACGAAAGAATCACACACAAGATTAATTATGGTGGGTCAACCTAAAGCACTTGTACCCCTCTTTAGTTTCCTTTGAATTTATTAAGATGTGATATTAAAAATGATACTACCATAAACTTCAGTTTTAAAAAACCTTAAATACAATTATTGAATCCCATGCTAATGCTACTATGCTAGTGCCTGTTGGGTTTGGAATTTAATCCGTTTAAACAACGAATTGATATGATAATTGTAGTGTTAAACAACAGCGACAACTTTGATCTGATTGGTACTGGGGTCATATCCCTTTATCTTTCGAGGGCAAAAGCATGTCTATTTGATACAATATTTATGATCACACGTTATAAACGAAGTTAAATCGTTGAATTAGCCACAATCTACTAACATCACACGAAAGAGTGCTGTTTACTTCTAAAATGACTTGTTGACATGTCATTTTTTAACGCGTGTCATTGCAAAACTGTTGCTTAAGTCAAGAAATTATGATTGTTGAGGACAATTCAAAAGAATAATTGATGATCAGAGCACAAAGACGATGACCCTCTTATCCTCGGTCGGCATCTTGTTGGGTGGTCTAGGTTTCACGCCATAATAGCACACGGCCAGCTTTAGGATATGCTTCATTTGCAAGGCATTCATTTAAACGTGAATAGGGCCTTGCCAGTTTATTTTAAATGTTATGAATGATTCAACATTTCAATCTTTCTCATGTCTCATTTTGTCGCTGAAGATTTTTTATTATTTTCATACTGATTCTACTCTTTACTCAAATATTAAAACTGGTTCATGACAGAAATTGACGAGCTTTTCTCAATAATGATATTCAAATTTTTAGTATAAATGGAGCTGATGAATAAGTTATACATAATATATTACATACATTTTTCAAATTCTATATGAAAAATAAGATCATGTAACGTGGGTGTCAGAGGCCTCGATCGATAACAAAGTTTATATATATAAATATATATATATGAAAAATAAGATCATGTAACGTTGCACATTCTCTTTATTCTTCGCGTGCGTAAGCTCATGGAACTTTGCAGTTTCCTCAGGGTCGGGATCAGACGTTTTTTAATCAGCATTATTCATTGTGTTTTGCCAGATTTTGACTTGAACGCTAGTGTTTAAATTTTTTAATTTCTATTACATTGGAGCGCGAAACATCAGGAGGAGGCTGGAGCGGCATCGAGTGGAGGGTTCCTCTCGAAAATGGGTGCCGAATTAAGAGAAGTGGGTGGGGGTTGGTATGGGAGTTGGGCTAATTCAACTGCCCAAATTGAGCCGGCCCTGGCTCCAATTGCACTCAATCCCGGTGGTGGCTACTGGACAGAGTTGTCTGGAGAAGTTCTTATTTGCTTGGAATCTTCTCGACTACTTAATCAATGGTGACATTTCTATGTCAACCGCAGGATGCCACTGTTCACTCAACTACCTGACTCATAACGGGCCGGATCTGCTTGTAATATACGAGATAAAATCATCCTTAGAGACACGCAGGGGCTCAGTTCGCGATCTCTATGCAAAATGTATTGATTTAATAAGAAGGTGGCTGCCATTATCATTTGGAATTTGAAATTTGAAATTGCGGGCCGTTGCAGGTCTAAAGTCATTTTTATTATGCTTTTGACCGATCCCACCAAATAAAAAGGGAAAATGAGATTCACACCACGCTTTGCACCACATATAGCACCAAACGGTGCGTTTTGAAATTAATATAAATAGTCACTGTGAATTGATAATTTTCAGACTTGCAACACACGCGCTCTCTCGTTCTCTCGCTCAACGAGAGGAAATCTCCCCGTCGACTCCCTTTCTCTCTCCCCTCCAGATCGAGCAGCCGTGGGTTATTTTCTCTCAATCTCCCCTCCAAATCCAGCGGCCGTCGGTCGCTCTTTCACCCCTCAAATCCACAGCAGCCGTGGGTTACTCTTCTCTCATCCCCCAAAATCCACTCATATACCTAGTTAACACAATAATCAAAACTCAACAAATCGCGAACCAAATTTGCCCCGTTAAAACAAACCAAATTTGCCTGGTTAAAAAAAAAAATCAGCAATCAAGAAATCATGCCAACAAAATTTGCCCAGTTGAGAATCAAAAAATCAAGCCAACTAAATTTGCCCAATAATTTGCTTCATCACAAGTGAAAAATTTAAGCCAACTAAATTTGCAACAAATCGCCAACCAAATTTCCCTTACCCTAGTTAAAACAAACCAAATTTGCCTAGTTAAAACAATAATCAAGAATCAAGAAATCATGCCAACAAAATTTGTCCAGAATTAAAAAAATCACGCCAACTAAATTTGCCCAATAATTTGCTTCATCACGAGTTAAAAATTCAAGCCAACCAAATTGAATATGTACATGGAACAAAAAAATTGCAGAATTAGAGAGGGGATATGAGAGAGAGTAACACACAGCTGCTGTGAATTTGGGGCTGTGAAAGAGTGTTGTGGTCCAGTGAGATGAGTGTGGTCTGCGCTTGCGTTTGAGTGTGGTCTGCATTTGCGTTTCAGTGAAACGAGTGTGTATGTGGTCTGCGCTTGCGTTTGAGCAAGACGCGCGTGTGTGTTTTAAAGCTACAGTAAGTTCTTTTTAAGTTAACGCAAAACGAACCGTTTTGTGCTAATTGTGGTCCTAATTGGTGTAAGCATATCGGTGCTGAATAAAAAGCTCAAAAGGAAGTTTTTAAAATAAAAAAATTAACTTTTATGTTTAGTAAATATTTTTAAAAATTATTTTTGATAAAGTTATCTTAAAAAATAAAAAAAAGCCATTTTTCAAAATGTAATTTTAAGAATTAATTTTATACTTAATATAATGTCATATACATTCTCACATATATTACTTTGAATTATTTGTATTCAATTAGGAAGTAAATTATTAAATTTAAAGAGGTTGTTATTTATTACCAACTATATTAATTAGAAAATAAAAAGATATTTTAATTATCAGTTATTACATATACACAACTAAAAAAAAAAAAAAGAATTAGAAGAAAGGGTGTCAACACCACCATATTTTGGTAAAATAGTTGTACAAATCCGATGCTTTCACAAAAAGTTACACAGATCTTTTTGTTAGTACAAAATTTAGTTTTTGCGTCTAAAAATATTTGCATGATTATTTTTAAACACAAAAAATGATCTATGTACCTTAAAAAAGAGTTGATGTGAATATTTTTATAAACAAAAGGGTCTTTATGATCATTTCTTCAAACTAAAGGAGTGTTGGTGTTAGGGGTGGGCAAAACTAATCAGAAAATTTTAAAAAATATCTTTTTATTTTCTAATCAATAGAGTTGGTAATCAATATAGTTCGATTTGGTTTTTTCGGTTTCAATTTGATTTTTTTTAAGTTAAAAAATCAAATATATAATTATCCAACCGAACCAAATTTTGAATCAAAAATTATAAAATTCAAACTAAATTGATAATATTGTTTAGATCCATATCTTTTTTTTTTTTGTTTATGCGTGAATCCATATCTTTTATAAAATTTTAGTAAGCCCAATATTTAAGAAGTGTTTGCATATAGAAATTCCATTATCACATAATATTTTTTGCAAACTTGAAAGTTAAAAGGGCAAGATAACATTTTAGTTCTTAGGTTTTGGTAAATTACAATATGACACAAATTTTTATTTTATTTTATTTTATTTTGAACCAAAAGTTTTGATTTTAAAAACAATGATGATGATTTTGAAGATTTTACGTTTTAATCCAAATTTCTTGCATTTTTTTAAATATAAATTTATAAATTATTTTATTTTTGTTTATTACACATTGATTACAGTAAGCCTTGTATGTAAGTTAAGCTGAACGAAAAATCGATTTGCTAATCCGAACCGTTATCAAAAAACCAAAATTGAACCAAACTAAACTATTAGTTTCAATTCGGTTTTTATTTTCCTTAAAGACTGAATGGTTTTTTTTTTTTTATTTCAAAGCCGAACCGAACTGAAACCGAACGTTTACCCTTAAACGAAACTGATGCCCTCCCCTAGTTGTTGTCCTTTTTTTTAAAGAATTATTATGCACACATATTTATAAATGTGTAAACAAAATTTATCCGAACATTATATTTATCTTAGTGATTTACATTTTTACAGCGTTAGCAGTAAAATTTACTAAACACATAACACTACTTTTAAAATTCACAACACTTTTAAAAAATTAATTTTATTAAACATTTAATTAACTTTCTTCACAGCTCATTATTTTCATAATACAGTTAATAACAATTATTTTAAAAGTTACTTTACCACTTAAGAAATCAAGATGACTTCCCGTTTTAGAGGACTCCAGCGGCCGGCATATCTGTGACTTCTGCATTTTTTTTCTTCTAAGGAATGAGTCAGATGGATCGAACTATTCAAGCAATGCTAGAAGGAACTATCAACCTTATGTACAAATAATTGAATAAATAACATCAAGAGACATCAAATCAAGGTCAAGAAGAAAGAAATTGTGCAAGTGGGCTCACCACAAGGCAATATTTGCTGTTATTATATGCGTTTATAAAAATCGTTGGTGTTTTATCTTATTATTGATAATACAATTAAAACCCACTGATTTCTGTCAAAATTACGATTTTGAAGGATTTTTTTTAAATTTATTCTTTAACCCAAAATATCATTACCTGATTCCCACTTTGTTGCATCAAGACCAAACCACAAAAAAAAAAAAAAAAAAAAAAAACTGAAAGTGAATGGGATAAAAAACTGATAACATTTGGAGAGTCATGGCTTTTCAAAGGTCTTTTGCTTATTGACCATTCTGTCCATGCACAATAACTAAAGCATCAACATTCAAAACAATCTTAACTGTTGCCTTATTGGTTTTCAGGCTTAAATGAAAAACCATGATCAGGAAGCAAATAGACAGAGCAATATGAACTTTTCATCCAAAAGAAAAGCCACCCAAGAGTGCTGATGCAAGTTTAAAGAGGACCTGGGAATGTCCCGTTTTCCCTCTGCTCGTTCCACTTCTCAATCTGCATCAATTTGAGGACATAACAGAGAGGGAAACAAAAAAAACAAAAAAAAAAAAGACTTCCATCACAAATGCAAATTGCTACAATTCAAGTGGTTAGAAAACATACAAGTTAAAACTTTCACCAACAAAAAAGATTGTGTTAGGAGGCAATCAATTTTGTTGACAGGACAAACATAATAGCAGCTGCATGCAAAATCAATTATAACATTGTCTCCCTGCGTGTCGAGACGACGATAAACATTCTACTGGACAAGATTTCAGTCACAATTGATGAGACTAAAATCATAACACCTAAAATAATCCCAATGATCACAAATGATTCGCTCAGATGTTGTAATGCTTTCATATGGTGTACCACTCTGCTATAAATACCCTTCGTGCATATAAGCTTTCAGGTACCAGTTATTCTTTTTCACTATGAGGCTTTTGTTTAAACTGATTCTAGAGATGAAGATAAATGCAAGCTTAAAAATAAATAATTTTTTTAAAAAAAGGCTCATTCTTATTTCTATTCTTTACACGACATGGCAATCTTCACTGACATCTTAACATAATGATGCTCAGGCCAGGAGCAAAAATTAGTGTCCTGACTAAACCCAATTATCTAATTGCATGATTGTTTAAGCACCATATGCCTGTAAGTGCTAGTACTAATGCGGACAAACAAATACATGAACTTTCTCCATAAGTATATCATAATACAAATATCATAGCAGAATTACTCCTGTGTATCCAGTCATTTATATCGTTCTCGCATATTAAAGGTCAATCCACCGAAGAAATCTGCTACAATACCAGCTGACCTCCAACAACAGAGATAATGCAATAATCATCAAGAATCCATTCTTGGTATAACAAAGCTTGATATTGGAACAGCCACTAAAACCAAGACACAAAATAAGGAAGAATGTTTTGAATTTCTACATCCCTAATAACTTTTGATTGTTCTCAATGATTTCTACACATGGACACATGTTTCAAATTTTCACATAGACAGGTAGTCTAACATAATAACCTCATAAGACGTATCATGAAAAGACAAATAAGTTATATTATTCATGAAAAGACAAATGAGTTATTTTAGTTACTTATCTTTATTTTGTTTACTTGTCTGTGTGAATTCAGCAACAGCTAAAAAATGACTTATAACTAAGCAAACTTAAAATATGTTAGCAAACATTCAAAGAATCATATATTGCAATAGACAACATCCAAAGAATCATATATTGCAATCGACAACATTCAAAGAATTGCAAGTTGCAACTAAGTAAATTGCAACATAAAGCCCAGTGTACTCACCCAGTCACTGGGGCAGAGAGAACGATAGTATTTAGCAAATCTTTCACATTCATTAGATTCTTCCCCCTTTGCTGCCAAGCACCTGCATAATAAAATGAAGTGGTACATGCTACAGCTTCATCATAAGCAAAATGGTTCATTACTAGTGAGTTTACCTGTGAAACTCAATGTAGCGGGTGAAGCAATGTCTGGTTTGATTTGTTGTTGGAAACCGGAAATCAGCAGGAGCAGTTTTGAGTTCAATCTAAGACAAAAGAACGTGTACCAGTAACTATAACATAAAATAATGAGAAACTTATGCAACATTGGGCTAACATAAAGCAAGTTTGCCACTAGATACGGAAGTGCTGACATGCATCCATCACCATCTGACGACAAATTATACACCTCCAATTAACAATCATACCATATTGTTGGTCATATTACAAATCTATAGCTTTGCTCATAAAAATAACATCATTCAGAAGCTCTTCATTTTCCCTCACCATGATTACTAAGAAATTAATCATTCCATAAAAAGGTAAAAAAAATTTCGCGAAAAACCTAAACTTTCAATTTTCCATTGAAAAAGCACAGCACAAATGATCAAGAGATATAAAACAATCACAAAATAAAGGAATATATATATATATATATAGGTTTAAATTTACATATTATCCACAATGTCGTATCAATCATGATGAGAATGATTCAAATAATCAAACAGAAGATAAAGGCTACAAAAATTGTGAATCCAATAAGAAATTTCTTTCCGTACGGTTTCTATTTTCTAGGCACCCAAACAGAAATCGTTAAAATAGATGGAAAGAGATAAATGAAATTTACCTCGTCGGCCATGCTTGATCAGTTCCAGAGAGAAACAAAGAAGCCAGAAATTTTGATATTGATATTGATACGAGAGCTGAGACCAAGTCATAAGGCCTTAAAAATATGAGGGAGTCTGAGCGTGTTTATTTCTATCCGGTTCGTCCAGTGACCAATGAAAAGAAGCCACTTGGAATTTAAAGTGAGTAAAAATGTTAAGCGTAATCAGCGAGTTAAAAAATGCCCAAATTATGGATACGAATATTTGGATAATATACTTATTTATTTTTTAATATATAAATATAAATAACGTTTTGTTTGTTTTTATAAATAAAAAATATTTTAAATATAATTATTTAAATTCATATCTTTGTAAATAAAAAATTAAATTTTATAGTTTAGAAAATAAATATATTTTGTAGAGATATTTTAAAATTTTAAAATTTACTTTTCATTCAAACTTTTTTTTATTTAGATAAAAATTACGAAAGTTTACTTTTTATTTAGATATAAATGTTTGAAAATAAGTCATTAATTATAAAAAAAATAAAAATTTTAAAAAGTCTAAAACTGATAAATTTCAAATTTCAAATGTTTAACAATTATTTGAAAATTATAAAAGAATATGTTTCTTTCCTTTCAATTTTTGGTCCTTTTTCAGAAAAAAATAAATTACAGGAAGCAATGGTGTATAATATTAAGGGAAAATTTTGGATAATTCCTCGTAAATTTAATATTTTGAAATCATCTTCTTTCCTTTTGAAAATCTCAAATTACTATTATATTTAGTCAAAAGATAAGGAAAAAAATGAGAGTCAATTGATTTTTTTTGTTTTTATTTTTAACAAAAATGAGGGTAAATTGAAGTTTCCAAAAGTAAATGAAATGATTTTAAAACAATTAATTTACAAGAGAGATCATCCACAATTAACCCTAATATCAATAGTGATTGCACCATTACCCTAAAACAAATAAAATAAGGACTTCAATTTTAAGAAAAGCACAATTTCATAGAGCAAGTAGTAATATTCTCGTTAAAGAATTTCTATATCTCATTAAAGAATTTATCGTCATTCTATATGCTTCTTTGATGGGTGTGAAGAATTCAATTTAAGTGTGAGCATAAAAATTTAAGAGGGATTAAATTTTTATGAATTTTTAATAAATTAATATTATGTGTCATGTAATAATAGTATATGAGTAGAATTTAAGTTATTTATATTTTACATATATTAACTATCAATCAACCGATGAAGTTTTATTATGGAACAGTTCAGATAAGAAGAGAATCTTAATCTGTTTAATAAACATCACTTTATCTTCTTAAGTAATTATACTTGGGAATAAAATTGTAAATTTATAAAATAGATTTTATAAGGAATTTAGAGAGGTGCTCATAGCTCGACTAAAACTTGAACCAGTAGAGATTGATAGGGCCCATGAGCATTTGTTTTCTAGTGATTCCAATTTCTAATCAATTTACGGATTATTCCTTTTTTTTCATAATAAGTTAAAAATATTTAGTCAATGAAATTCTTGCCAAGTTCAGCCTCCATTAAACTTATTACAGCATAATCACAATGTTCGATATCATTTTCAGATATATCTAGTCTCATTCCTCAAAAGTATCCCAAAAAAAAAAAAAACCCAACTTTAAAGGATTAAATCCCAATAATCATATATTTTTCTGTTTCTTTTGAGTTTATTTCTCTATTTATTTCGAATATGGCTTCCATATCAAATGAAAACTATATAGTATATTTAGGAAATTCCATAGCATTACTCACATTCTATTAAATTTTTGTGATATATGCATGAACATTTTTATTATTAATGAAAGATGTAAGAAAAGGAATCAATCCACTAAGACTTGAGAGGAGAGGACCCAATATTTTTTCCACTATTAAGTGCAGTTAATGGCTTCTTCGTTTACAAACAAAAGCCTTCTTACTTGTCATTATATGTATTTCTATTAAAAAAAAATTAAAAAAAAAAGAAAAGAAAAAAAAAAACTACAATGAAGATCCATAACCACACAAACATTTTAACGATGTCGATCAAAATCACTGCCAAGTGCCTACATAAACCATTTCTAAATTACCCATATGCAATAATATTTTTTGTGCTTAGTTATAGAATCTTTTAACAATTCTTTTTGCCATGTATGTAGTAATTAATCAGTTAGATCTTGACTGAATTTTATAGTGTTCGAGTATCAAAATTCGTTTTTAATACACGTAACAATAAAACCTAAACTTTCTCCCAAATATTTCTCATCTGTCCCAAAATTTCTCTTAAACTAACTTGACTTGGTAATAAGATGGGATAAAGAATTCTTTAAAAACAAAGTATCTTTTGCTGAAAGTCCACTCTTCACTGGCATGGCTGAAACTGCTAACAACCCAGCACCAGCACCTGAAGCTGTAACCACGGTGACAATACCTGAAGAAAAAAGCGCTAAGCTAGAAGCACTTCCAGCACCAGCACCAGAAGCTAAGAATATTCCAGAGGAAAAAGCAATAATAATGACAACAGAAAAAGCAGCACCGGCGTTAAGCATTAATGCCCTTCGGGCAAAATCCTTATCTGGGATATTAGCACTGATATCATTCATTGTTTCGCTACCAATTCTTGCTTCAGTTATCTGGCTTCTCTACATGAGAGACTATGACTGTGAGAATCTCCTCAGGCTGCCGAGGCTGCAAACGGGGATCGGCATTGCCTTGCTTTTCATGTTCATTATAAGCACTGCAGCTCTTTTCTTGCGGCCCAAGTTTCCTATGCCTGGATTTCTTCTTGCTGTAGTGCCATTGCTTGTGATGCTCACCGTTGGACTTGCACTTCTTGGGGCCTATGACATGGAAAGTAGAAAGATTCTTGCTTCTCCAAGATGGTTTAGATTAAAAGTTGATAATCCTAACAACTGGAACAACATCAAATCTTGCATTTACGATACAAAAATATGTGACGATTTGTTTTCGAAATCTTTGACTGTCAAATCTTATGATTTTACTATGAAGAAGCTCTCACCCATCGAGGTACTGTATAACCTACTTACATTATATTTTAAAATTAGCTCTGTTATGCTGCAGTCTAGATAAGGTGGCTTGTTCCGCAGGCTAGAACCAACCAGAAAACAAAAATTATTATGTTAATGATCAACTTAGAATTAACATTTTTTTTTCTTTTTCGGTTTTTTCTATTGTGTGACTTTGAAGTCTGGATGCTGCACGCCGCCAGCAGTGTGTGGGATGAAGTTTGTGAACGCCACCTCTTGGACCGAGGGAGATGATGGTATCGTAAACAACACCGTGCCGCTTGATTCAGATTGTGATGATGAAAACAAAGTGCTTGATTCGGATTGTGATACGTGGAAAAACGACAGAAACGTTCTCTGCTATGACTGCCAAGCTTGTAAAGATGGATTTGTGAGAACGTTGAAGAGCAAATGGCGGAAACTGGGTTTGTTCCTGGTTTTAATGTCCTTGTTTCTCTTTGTTTCTCATTTGTTTTTGTTTCTTGCCACAATGTGGGAGCTTGTGGTAGTCAAGGAAAATATTTGAAGGCCAGCTTGTTTATTTTATTTTGTAGGTTTAATTTTTTTAATAAAAAAAATTGGTTACTTGGTTAGGATTTCTTTGGTTGATGTCCCCTTTTTGACAATAAAAGGCACTTGAATTTTTTGTTAATAGTTGTCACATAACGTTCTTGTTTGAGTTATATACTTCCATATTAACAGAAGGTTTTAAGATGCATAGTTATTTGTATGAAATTGACATCAAAATGCCTCAGTTCATACTGTATATAAATCTTTCTTTCTTTTATTCAAAAATAGTTACAACTTCATCAATTATTGAACCAACAGCAGAGACATATCCATTAGTTCACCAAAGTTGTACATAAGAATTGATCCTTGAACTCATAATCCAAAGCATGTCTAGCTAGACAAATTTCTATTACCTTGAAGTCAACACGATGTTTCCTAGACACAAATATTACCTAAATAGATGAAAGCTCTGGTAGTTTTAGCATTTTTCATAGTAGCTGTTTTGACAAGGCCAAGAATTGCCGAACTACTTTGTAAGCAGTTGCAGCTTGGCTTTGGCAGCAGTTGACTTTATACAACCCTCAACAACTGGAACCTTCATTCCACATAGCAGTACCACGATGATGAATGGGCATAGCTAAAAACATAATTATGACTGCATGAAGAAACAATGCTGACCAATCTTACACATTATTCAAGAAATCCAGTCTTTGTTAGAACAGCATCCCGCACTTTGCTCAAATCTCTTCCTTTGAGCGTCCTACCAACTCCTTCAAAAACTGAGAATGAAGAAACTTGACTCTTTGCTAGCCTCTGAGCAATATATTCGTGTGGGGGAACCTTGCAATCATAGGAATCATCATAATCAGAATCATCCTTGAGAGCTTCCTTCTTTGACTTTTTCTTACTAATCTTCGACCAATCAGGAATTTTCATAGGAGCGGATTGCAGCTGCTTCAATACTGCATCATTGCCTTTGTCTCTGTAGTTATTATTACTGCTTGTTCTAATTGGGATCATCACTGCGGCAGCAGCAGTGGGATTGAGATTTCTTTCAACAGAAAGATTGGAAGCTCCAATTACAACTTTTGAATAATTCGAGTCTTTTCTTTCTTTGAGAACTTCCCAAACATCTGCTTCTTCAAAATCTCCATCTCTTAATGATCCCGACAAATCAGTACTCTCCATTGATCACAAACTCCTACACATCCAAAATTTGACATCCTTTAAGAAACTAAAAAGTTTCCAATATGAGATTTTTCCAAATACTCAGAAAAAATATAAAGTAAAATAAAATAAAGATGATTTCTCAACTGGACTCGCATTAACAGCTAACTTATTCAAGTTGTTTTCCTTCTCTTATAAATCCTCTATTGTACAAATTTTCCTGGAGTTCCTGGAGTGCAATAAACTACCCTTGTAAGCAAAATTCGAACCCTAAATATTTTGTTGCCCATAATAAATTTTACTGATTGAACCAACTGGCACCCTCATAAACTTTCGTATATCTAATAACTCAAAGGCAAATCATAGGATAGCAAGACTCTCTACCTTTGCTTGGATTGAAACAATACTGCAAAGTAAACTACTTTTTCTTAGATTCTGAGAAGGAATCTGAAACATGTAAAAGGAAATTTTCAGTCATAAAAAAAAAAAAAATCAATGAGCTTTCTACAAAAAGAACAATAATAATTGTTTTAAAAAATTATGGAAGTCCAGTACTCGAGTTCTTAGTTACTTGCCTGAGATAATTGTCTTGTGCGTCTATGAATGAATATTACAGAGAAGAAGAAAGTGAAGGCAAAGGGGATGGGACAGAAAGATTCCACTTGTATCATTGGAGAAAATTGCCCCTAATTAATATAATTTTGGTCCCTGGAAAGTCTGAAAATAATTCATAGAGCGAGATTAATTTTGGAAAATTTACGGAGTTTGCCTGTACAAATCTTTCGAGAAATGCAAGGATCTTATAATATGAGTCAGAATTGAGTCACCTTTTTATATTTATCCATTCGGTAATTGTCCGTAAAATTGTGAATGGAGAGAAATTTGTTGATCATATATTTTGCTTTTATGTATGCATTTTTATATCCCAAACAAATTTTTAATAAATGGCAAAACGTGTGAATTTTTTTTTTTTTGAAATTGGTTAAGTACCAAGTATTGTGTTCACAACTTATAACTATTCTTATAACATATATTACACTGATATTTACAATCAGATGAACATAACTGAGATTTATATATTATATTAAATTTTATTAAATACATGTCCAGACATATGGCCCTCACAGGAGAGGAAAATTTCTACTCCACTCGTGTTTACAACTACTATTATAGCACTGATATTTATAATCAGATGAATATAACTGAGATTTATAGATTATATTAAATTCTATTAATTACATGTCCAGACATATGACCCTCACAGGAGAGGAAAATATCTACTCCACTCGTGTTTACAACTACTATTATAGGAGATATTACACTGATATTCACAATCAGATGAACATAACTGGGACTTATACATTACATTAAATTTTATAAAGTACATGCCCAGACATATGACCCTCACAGGAGAGGGAAAACTCTACTTCACTCGTGTTTACAACTTACAACTGCTATTATAGCAGATATTACACTGATATTTACAATCAGATGAACATAACTGGGACTTATACATTACATTAAATTCAGATGAACATAACTGAGACTTATACAGTACATTAAATTTTATTAAGTACATACCCACACATATGACCCTCACAGGAGAGGAAAATCTCTACTCCACTCGCATTCACAAGGGAGAAGAATTGTTTAAATATTTATATATTTAGCCCCCACAAATACTTTTGTGAGGACTTGAACCGCTACCCTTACATAACTAGAATTTATACCTTACATTAAATTCTATTAAGTACATGCCCAAACATATAACCCTCACAGGAGAGGAAAATCTCTACTCTACTCACATTCACAAAGAAGAAGAATTATTTAAATATTTATATATTTATCCCCTAAAAATATTGAAACTTAAACAGTTGCCCTCACGCTTATAACGGCAGCAGCTCACCGGGCCTTTTGGCCTGGTGGCTGGCAAAACGTGTGAATTTTAATATGAAAAAGATTTGGAATAATTAAACAGGGACCTTTTTGCCCTTTGTGTTTGCTTGTACATGAAAAATTTTTGAGACTCGAATCTGTAGACTACTTAAGTGCTTTCGTCTGTTTCAAAATTTTGAAAGAATAAAGATTACAAGAAAATGGCGGAAACTGGGTATTCATTTTGACTACTAATTAAATTACAAGAATATCTACAAGCTTTCAGATGAACAATCTCTTGCAAGAATGACACTGACCGGATCTTAATTTGCCTGAGGTGAGTAAAGCAAGATGTAACTTGTCAAAATAAGCCATGTCTAAAGTTCTCTGTCAAAGAAATAATATAGTTTTCACAATAACACCAACAGATCTACCAGCAATGCTGGGATATGCAGAAAATCTCAGCAACATAAAGTTTCAGCTTTTCTGAGTTCATCTTCCAGCAAGCTATGGATCATAGGATCCTCCCCAGACAGCACCAACAGTGCTAGCAGGGACAGCAGGCATGCCAACACCACTGGCAGCAGCCACCCCATTACCACTACCATATGGAATCATGCCTTCTCCCGTCTGCACAATGCCCATCTGTAGAAGAGGCTGACTGTATCCATCCACATACACACCACCACCTTGTACGGATGGTGGATATGAAGGGATAGGATTTGTGTAGGTCCGACTGTATGGGTTAGGAGCTACATAAGGTAGCAACAGCACGAGCATTAAGGCAAGCTAGAAAAAGTAGAATTATAAAGAAATTCAACTAATGAAACCATCTATAGAGGCAAGAAAAGTCACCATGTCCTCTCATCTCAGCATTCACCACCTCAGCATGTAATTTCTCCATTTCTCTTGCCATCCCAATTAGATTCTTCTCCATTGCTTGTAATTGCTCCACGTTGTCTATGTTTAGACCCTTTTCATACTCAAACGTAGCACTATTTTCCCCACCACATAGATTAAAACAAATGGTTAGATCCAAGTCAGAAATAAATTGTGCTTTAACTTCTAAACTAAAGAAAGAATGTGACAATGAAAACTGAAACCCAAGAAATTTGGATGTTGGTACATCAGCATCATATCTATGTGGCAGTGAAAAAGATCGATCACCATCAATCAGGATCCACAATAGAGATGTATTCTTAAAAGAGATGACTACGAATAAGTAATAAATAAAGACATAAAACGTGGAAGAAGAAGAAGAAGAAGAATAGAGAGTTTCATAGAACTTCAGTTTTTATGCAAAGGTGGTCAACATGACACCTTGCTTTCTAATTGCTTGGTTTACGACTACCTTTTTTTTTAACCCAGACTCCCGCAGATGCTAAACTGGGGGGTCAGTAAGGCACCCCAACCCCATGAGCCATGAGACAACAAAGGGTGGAATTTTAAGCTCACTAGAAGGATCGAACCTGAGACCTCGATACAGCCAAGCACCAGATCCCAAGCTCCCAACCAACTGGGCTGCCCCTTTGAGGGCTACTTCATTTATGACTACATCAAATTATTGAAAATTAAAATAGCTTCATTATTCCAAACAAAAAGGAAGGAAAAATATATTATATATCACTCGATATATAATCAAGTCTCGACACACATGGAAACTAAATGTTTTAATGATATAAGAAGAAGAAATGAAGTCCTGAAATGTGCTTTTTTTGGGGGGGGTTGGGGGGGGGGGGGGGGGAGGAGCAAGCGTGACAGAAGAGAAGGTGTCTCCCCCTTCTCTCCTTTTGGTGGAAACAGGCAATGAGCTGCAATTTTCTTTGAGATTACAGACAAATTGTGATACTGTGTTCATTATTAATTATAGTACCATAATATGAAAGACAGATTATGCAGAACAAGTTTCAGGTTTGACTCAGCACAAGTTTAAGCATCTCACAAGAGAAAAAATACAATAGAAACTTAAGTCATTGCATGACTCACCGCAACCTCCGGTGTTCTTGTCTCAAAGAGTCGAGTTCAGCATGTAAATCAGGCAAATTTTTAACCTCAAGCCGGGCTTTATGCAATTCCTCAGAAGCTTGCTGAATTTTAGAAGTCAACTCTTGTCTGGCTCTGGCCAAACTCTGTGCCTCAATGTGTGCCTGTTGAAGATCCTTTTTCAATCTCTCACCAGCCTTACAATCTGCTTCCATTTTTGCAATCTTATCAAGTAAGACCCTGATGTGAATATCACTTTCAGTATGGATGCTTCTAATGTGTGCCTTAATTCTTGGAATCTCCTGTTGAGCAGCAGCCAGGTCCTCCCTCATGGTAATGTGAGAAGCTGCCAATCTATGATTATCCCTTGCAAGCCGTTCAATTTCTGCTGCCTGAACAGCAATCTTATCCTCTAAAAGCTCGGGAGGAGGAAGTGGCTCCAATAACCGGTGACCAGCCGGAGAACCAGGAAATGGACCATGCCGCAACATTCCTGGAGCTGGAACAACACGGCCCTCATAATGTGGTTGAATACGTCTCGCAGACATTTGTTGTCTCTCATACAGTAACCAACAAATAGCACAATCAAAACCCTGAGACATAAATGCTTGCTTTTTTAATCATGGTAAGCAATCATTGTCATAAGAATAAGAGAATAGGAATAAGTAAGATCATAAGAGCGTATCTTAATCTCTAACCTTTGGCTTTGTCTGGCGAAAAATCAAAATCAAGTTTAAGTCACTGGAAACAAGTGGATGCACAATAGAAGCACTTTTTCCTTTCAGTTACATTCTTGATTTCTTCTATTTGATAGACTTTTTGCATTTATGATGCAAATGTCATGAAAATTGATGGGTTATATCAAAACAGAACCAGGTATTGAATCTTTTTCAAATGGGAAATAGGTGGAGTAGCATTTAAGGTAACTTTTGCCATATTTTCCAAGGACCACCTCTTGAAAAGTATCGTTTCTTGTTATTAATTTCCATTTTGTCTTTCTTAACCTCATTTGACAAGCACACATTCCATAATGAATAGTGATTTCCCATTCAACTTGCAATGATCAATAGAATTACCAATAAGTTTGATCTCATACATGCCAATAGGTTTGAGCTTCTCTCAAATCCGAGATTTTTTACCAAACAAGCTGCTGGGTCAAGAACTTTAAAAAATTTACTGCTATCAAAACTTATCAAATGCACTGCTACCTATAATCCTTCATCTTCCACACAGCTTCCTGGCATTCCCTTCTTCTAAATATACAAATTCGCCATCTTAAGCTCAATTTCTAACCGCCTGAACTTATGGCCTTAGCACATTTCACATTTCAGAATAATTGATACAAACTTGCACACACAAGCATGCTTATGACGTAGGATATCTTTATTTGCTAATTACACTCCCACAAAAAAAAAAAAAAAAGAACTTCAGTATTCTTATTTTCAGTGAAACAGAGAATGAGCATTCTAAGAGTTTAATGATACCTACGAAGTCGATTATTTTTTCACAATTAATTACATGAGCTGCAGTGAACCCAGATATCAGAGAACAAACGTTAACATACTTATGCATTCATTTTATGACATTAGCAAAGTCTTATAATAAATTGAAGCAGAAATCATGATCACAGACAATCCATAAATACATAGCAATTTTTTCAGCAGCAAAAACAAAATAATCATTAAAAGAAGAATCAGAGATTACATACGAGATGAGATGGAGGTTTGCTAGAAAACGGAAACGATATCGATGTCCTTTTGCTCAGAGTCCGCCAGCTACGAGTGCTGTTTGCGCCAAATCGGTGGGTGTGTTTCACGTAATGAGCCGATGAATAATAATGAAAGAATAAAAATTTGTGGGGAATAAATTTTTAATTGACACAAGTCAGTTGCCCACTTGTCTTGCGTCTGATGAAAAAGAAGAACAGGCAGTTAAAAAGGGGTATTGCCCGGCACGTACCTCGTTTCCTCTAAAATACCTAATATATGTCTTTAATTTTAATATTCTTTTTTTTGTTAAGAAATTATAATATTCTTTAGTTTTACATACATACATACATACATACATATATATATATATATATATATATATATAAAATATTACAAAAATTACACATATATACTTAAAAAAATCAAAACAAGTACAAAAATAACCTCAATTAAAATCTTATAAAATTAAACTCATATCCTCAAAATCTAGTAAATAATTAAGAATACTCAACTTTAACCGAACCATGTACAGTTAGTAATTTAATTTAAATTATCGACATTTTCATGTGAGTCAAGTAAATAGTCGATAATACTTGACTTTAATTGAAATAAAAAACTGTTTGGAGAATTCTCGACTTTTTCATGTAAGTCGAGTAAAGAATCGAGGATATTTGACCTTAATTTAATCTTGCCCGATATTCATTCAATAAAAATTCTCGATTTTTCATGAAATTTTGATAACTGGTCGAGAATACTCAACTTAAATTGAAATGAAAAATTCTCTTTTAATTAAGTCGGGTAAAAAGTCGAGTATACTCGACTTTAGTTATGTTATTATGTAAAAGCCATGAGATAGGAAGAAAATATAGATAAATGGTTTTTAGGTTATTTTTGACTTTTTATACTTTTATGAGATATATGTATGTAATACAGTAATAGGGTATAAATTTAATATTTAAAGGCAAATGGAGGCATATGCCCGCATATTTAAATTAAAAAAAACCCCAATTAAATTTTATTTTCAAATAAATATATGTCATCTCCGCTCAAGGGTTCCAAACTCGAAGGTGGCCTCCAAAGTTGAGTGTTTGAGTAATCAGGCTTGGGTCGAGTTTTTCTAGGCTCAAGCCCAACTCCATATCATTGTTAACAAGTTCAAACTTTTAAAATACCGTCTAAATTTAAAGTGGGATGGGCCTAGGTGGCACTTGGACGGCCGTGAACTTTCTGTAATTTTAAAATAAATTTTTAATAATAATAGTAATCATCACAACATCATCATCCCAACATAAAGCTCGCATGTAAAATACGGACTGGACAAATTTGCTTCGTTATAAGATTAATCCTGGATTACAGGTGCCGGATGTATGGTTGCAGCCATGTGTGGGTCAACTGAAAAAGAGCTTATTGTAGTTGGAAACCCATCAACCTTCAGATGGAAATTTTTATTAAAGAAGTAAGTCAGATGAAAGGCTGTTGTTAAATTCTGGAAGGAGGAAATTCTTTACGAAAGTACGGAAGATACCTGACTTCAATTTATCACATCATTATTCTAATATTATTGGTATCAGATTGTGTAAAAACAAGTTAAGACCTTGCTCAGAGTAAATTTTGTACTTAGTACTCTCTGTATTCTAATTTGAAGATTTCAGATTGCTTCCTCCAGAAAGTGTATGGCGGATGATAGATTAGATACTGATATAGATACTGGTATTTTATTAGGATAAAATGCTGGCTGCAAAACACTCCTTGTTCTTTCAGGTACAAGGATTTTTCTTGATTTTCTAACATGACAATAAATCAGTTCTCTCCCCTTATAAACTACAGTAGTGATAGACGTACCGAGCATGTGATGGCCCGAGAATACCGAAACGACATTAGTAAAGGCGTTTAGAATTTTTAATGAGTTGCACATGATTTTCATGTGATCAACAATAACATAAAGTTAAAAAAAAAACAGTAACAAAGATATTGTAGCCATTCCCCTGTTTTCTTCTCCAGATCTCAACGAGTCACATTCGTACCCATCTCTGACCAATTCACCATCAAGCCCAAATGTAACACCATTTGTTTGGTTCTTTCTCTTGGTATGTCAAGCATCTTTTTGCTCTTAATTAGCTCTTGTTGTTTCAATTTATTTTAATTTTTTTATGTTATGGTATTCAATTTTCGTTCAATCTTTTGCTATTTACTCTTCCAGTTCCAATTTAATTTTATTTTATTTTTTGGTATTTGATTTTAGCATGTTTAATCGTTCATTTGCTCAAGTGCATTTTATTTGGGTCTTGATTTTCAATCGAGATGGTACATTTGGGTTTTATTTATTTAATGGTCATTTGGGTTTTGTTTATTTAATGGACATTTGATTTTGGTATGTAGCATTGTTTGTTCATTGTTGTGTCAATTTGATTTATTTACATTTAATACAAAATATGTTTAATCCTTAGAAATGGAAAGTTTGCAAGAAGTCCACGAAGTTGAAGAACTTAATGTGGTTGAGAACAACAACTTAGAAGAAGATATTGGTAAATGTCAGAATATTGAGACTGAGAGAGAAGTAATAGACAAGCCAAAGATTGGGATGTTGTTCGATAATGCTGATGAAATGTTTACATATTACAAGGCATATGGTAAACAAGAGGGGTTCCCAGTAAAACGGAGAACTTGTAAAAAAGGGAGTGATGGAATTGTAAAATATGTAACATTTGTTTGTGGGCGAAATGGTAGTTCTGAAAGTACATCTAGTAACACCTTGAAGCCTCAGCCTATTGGAAAAACTGGTTGTCATGCTAGAGTTGGAGGTCGTGTAAACAAAGAAGGAAAATGGGAACTTCGAACTTTGGATCTTGAACATAATCATGGAGTAAGTCCGAGCAAGACTTAAGTATTTCCGATGTAATCGCTTCATTGATCCACGAGTAAAAAGACAAATTATAAATAATGATCGAGCAGGAATTAGAGTCAACAAAAATTACAATTCTTGTGTTGTTGAAGCTGGTGGACATGACAATGAAACAATTATAATAGGTATGATGCTTGATGAGGTTAAATTATAATGTGGATTTTGTTGGGTACTGTTGCTGCAAAAGTGGTGTTTATGTGCGTGAATGTTGCTGTACAAGAGTGTGCAGGTATAGTGTTGACTGCAAAAGTCGTGTTTAAAATATGTATGGCTTGAAATTTCCCAAAGAACTTGTTGCTACATTCACTGAGAATTACAGTTAAGTACTATTGCTAGTTCATCGGTGAACAATAAACATTCAATCTACACTGCTAGCTTTCTAAGAAGTTAATTTTCTTGTTGCTATACTTTCAATCTTCTGCACATTCAATGCTCTTGCACTTAACAACTCCTTATGATCACCGCATTCTTCACGTATTCACAGTGAGTTTCGAAGTTCACTTTTGCCAGATGACGTTGTGATTAAGAGACGGCTGGAACTGACAAGCATAAAATTATCACCAATCAAACAACATATAATGGTCAAAATACATTTCAATACAAAGAAAACAAATCCGTAGCTTTTTACTACTATGGAACTCAGCTATTAAAATATACAATGTTCATTTTCCAACTCTCAAACCACTTATACAAAACGAAACCCATCATCAAATTAAACTTTCCATGAAAGGTCAAGGCCAAATGCCAAAAAACGAAAACCATCATTATAGAAAACGAAACCCTCATACTTCTCTGTATCTCAATTAACTAAATATATAGTGTATGTTTTTTAACAGTCCATCCACTCATACAAAATGGAACATATCATCAAATAAAAATTTTCATGGAAAATCAAGACCCAAATTCCATCAAATAAAACCCATCATTATATAAAACAAGACCCATCACCATGCAAATCAAATACCAAAACAAAAATAAATAAAATGAAAAATAAAACATACTTGGAAGAAGATGGTGAAGACAAGTGAAGAAGCTAGAGTGGTGTTGTTGGTTCGTTTTAGAGTGTTTTGGGTTTAAGGGATTTGGGGATTTTGGGGCTGCGAACCAATTTGGAAGATAATGGAGTTAGGGATTTTGGGGCTGAATGTCTTCATTTTTTTAATTTTGTTTGACTGCATATCACGTGAACAACACGTGAGACTCATTAAAATTTCAAAACACAAGTACTGTTGTCGTTTCGGTCTTCTCGGTTTTAGAATCCTCGGTACGTTTATCATTTTCCTATAAACTAAGTTGGTGAGATATTTGACTCCAATTTTTCAACCTTATTGACCTTGTGACGACGATTGACGCTGAAAGCCATTCGCACGATACAACGCTGTCATCTTCTCACTATTTTTCATCATACCTCGATTGGCCGCAAGGTCAGTTGATGCTTTCACATTATACCAACGTCGAAAAACTCCATTCCTTGTTAAAGTTAAAGCATACCTTATTAAAGAACCAGTAGTAGTAGTAGTAGTAGGAGTTCCTTATGTTTTTAACAGTCTTTTTTTACTAAATTAAGCATTGACAGGAGATAGGAGTCCGATAACGTGAAATTAAAATGACCGGTTACATTATTGATGAATTTAGATTCCCTCTTAGTCTGGTTATTGCTAAATTTTTACAAATTTGGTCACATATCATGTGTATTCATAATATAGTACTTGTTTGGGATTGAAGTTGGACAACTGTAATTTAAAAATAACACTATAGTGTTTGATAAATATTAACTATTGCAGTTGAAAGATAAGTTGATTTTATTTTTTTGCTTATATAATGAAAAATATACTGTATCTCTACTAATTTTGTCAAAGTTAGTATTTAAAAATTATATTTATTATAACTATTAATTTTTATTTTTATAATTATAATTTTTTTAATACCTATAATATAACACCTTAATATCAAACGACATCATAGGTTAAGATCCAATTACCGATAAATTTTTATACAATAACCACCTGTATCACACGGAGTGGCATACGTAAGTTCCGATTAACATAAAACTCAAATCCGTTGGTGAAATGGAAAAAGATTTACACTGCCCACAAAATCGCGTCCATGTGCATGTTCTTGTCTCAGGGAAGCTTCATTACTTCAAAATAATAATTATGCATCCATCAATTAATGCAGCCATTCATTCTCCACTAATTGTAGTGCGGATCAAATGGGTCGGTAACGTAATTTTTACAATTGTCAGATTCCTGCAAAATCTGCAAGAACTAGCCGTACCTCAACCACAAGAATCTCTTCTCTCAAAATCCCATAATACCCACCTCACCACTTGCACTTGCACTTCTCTTTTCTCGGTATCGAAATCAACAAATCTTAGAGTACTCAATACACGTTTTTGATGGCAACATTGATCAGCTTCAACAACTATAAATAGCATACTCTCTTAGCCCTTGTCACAGCAAGCTTCCAAGGTCACAGTAATATTCATAGATCGAAGTTGATTAGCAATTTTTGAAGCTTTTGCTTTTGCATCATCTCGTCTTGCAGTTTAAGCGTTTCACAAAAAGATGGCTGCACTAAGCCCATCTTTAGCATTTATTGTTTTGCTTGTAACAACTACAGCAATTGTATCCGAGAGCAGTGTTGCAAGAAAGGACTTGGGAATTGATCTTGGAGGTATAGGAGTAGGACTTGGAGCAGGAGTCGGCCTTGGCTTGGGAGGTGGAGGAAGTGGCTCAGGATCCGGAGCCGGGACTGGCTCAGGCTCAGGTTCCGGGTCAAGTTCATATTCCTCATCTTCGTCTCATTCCAGTTCTAGCTCTACCGGTGGTTCAGGCGCTGGCTCTGAAGCGGGCTCCTATGCGGGCTCTCGTGCTGGGTCAGGCTCCGGGGTAGGTCGAGGAAATGGTGGTGGATATGGCCGCGGTGGTGGGTACGGTCTGGGTTCTGGACGGGAAGGTGGGTCAGGCAATGGTGAAGGCTATGGCGAGGGCGGAGGCTACGGTGAAGGTTATGGCGGCGGGGGCGACAACTGAAATTAACTTGTCATCATATATAGCAGCAGTTGAAATTTGAGAATGATTTTGTTCGCTTGAGTTGAGTGTATGATATGAATAAGTAGACACATTATATTTTCTACAAGATTATGTGAATGAATTGCGATTTTCGAAGTGTTTTTTGTGTTTTGTGTTTTGTATTGTGTTCTTTCTACTCTTTGTGATATTGTGACATATTGTATTTAATCTGCCTACTAATTAAAAGATATAGTCTTTTTTAATTATGCACGCATCCTACCTGTTACCTTCCCACTGTATATTAATCAATACATGCAACATTCGGCTAGAAAATTATTACCCATTTTAAGCATCATTTATAAGAATTGAACATTAAGAGAATTGATACATTAATCAAACAGAAGAAATTCAACTGCTTAAGCTTTTTTAATGTGGGTTAATTAACTGTGCATCAATTATCACAGATCCAGACATATCCTAGTTCCTTCGGACGTTTTAGTCGAGTGGTTTCCCTAGTTAATAACATAAATTGCAATCTTCAAAACAAACTAAGCAGGAGATCCGATATATACAAGCAATAAATTTATGCATGGGGGATCCTCTTTGTTTCAGAATTCTGAGTGAGAGTGTGAGACCAATCGTTTTCGGAACACATAATTGATTATATAACTTGGGCCATGCGCTAAAATCTGCGCAAGCCAGCAATGGTTACTCATTCGATATATTCTCCAACTTTCAGTACGTGGCTGAAATCTCTGACTTCTTTGCATGCTTGAGAGAACTGGACTATTAACGCTGATTCGTAACAGTAACACACATATATAATTAATAAAATGAAAGAGAGACTAGTAAGGTATCTAGAGGACACTATTGACAAAAATATTAATTCACATTTAAATTTATGAGTTTATAATAAAACCTACTATAGAATTAAGTAGCTAGCAATTCACCTAAAATTCCTCAATACATCATTATTATATGGTAGAAACTCGTTTAATCACTATATTTTGATGTTAGTGACCGTTTAGTCTCCGTATTTTAAAAATACTTCAAAACATTCATGCCGTTACTTTTTATTCCTTTTAACTTGCTTTTACAATCTTAACCTCTTACAATAATATTTCTTTTTTCGCACATTAATAAAAAGAAAAAAATTATATTGCCAATATAACCAAAAAATAAAATAAAAAGAAAAATAATTTATATTAATGCTTGTGGAAGCTCTCATATGTCCAAAAAAATTAATATTGTAAAAAAAATTAGATTAGCAGTTTTTTTGGACATTAATATAAAAATGAATAGATTAACTCCTCAGAAAAGTGTTCCACAAAAATTGATATATATATATATATATATATATATATATATATATATATATATATTGTTTCTATTTGATTTTTTGAGAATAAAATAGAAACCTAACTTAATTTTTTTTCTTTCTATTACTTAATTTTTTTCTTTCTATTATTGTCCAAAAAAAATAAATATTGAGATGTTTTGAGATATTTTTAAAAATACATGGACTAAATTAAACAAACATTAACCTCAAAATACAAGAATTAAACGAACTTTTACCTTCATTATTAAATATTTTCTTAAGGCACGCCTTCCAGAAGATCATTGTCAATATTAATTTCTGACGTTGAAGTTGATTTCATCATTCCAATTATACTTCTGTTCTTGTGAATCTGTGATAACATATCTTATCCATATATGGAGATGAAAGTCAATAGAAGGCACTAAGATTACTTAATTAGAACCATTCAAATACTGCTATATAGTAGATAGATAGTGGAAAATTTCATTACGTTGAGTATCGGGATCTCCTTTCTGTATTG
The DNA here is from genome assembly GCA_030444775.1 of Atalantia buxifolia. Lineage (NCBI taxonomy): Eukaryota > Viridiplantae > Streptophyta > Magnoliopsida > Sapindales > Rutaceae > Atalantia > Atalantia buxifolia. Next base: position 19,831,503 of record CM059834.1, on the reverse strand, counting down.
CATTGCTTTTTTTTTTTCAATTTTGCTAATCATAACAAAGCTTCAATAATGTAAATTATTAGTGAGTGAGTCATTTAGTGTCCCAAAATCGATCCTGCATAGAGACCAATTTCTGCCCTATCACGGACTCCACTAAGATTTCTAATCTTTTAAATTTGCGATCCTTATCCATATAATTCTAAAGTTGAAAATCCCATTATATGCTAAATCGAGGTATTAGCTTGTAACTGTCTCCGTGAAATTGTGAAAAAGCTGGAGTTCTTCTAAACAATTAACCTTTTAAGTCACAAACTTCTTAAATTTCGAGCTGCTGTAGCTTTACTTCATGAAGTAATTCCATGCGTTGATCTATCAATCTATGTAACCTACGTTCCGTATTCATTATAGTAATAGAATGAATTTTTCTAAAAGGCAACACTTGATCTGTTGATCAAACGTTAAACTTCGACATAAAATTACGATTGGAGTATTAATCCACCCCCACTATCGTCAACTTTCTAGCATATTCCTTTCCCTGTAATTTTGTCGTTAAATAATTGTATTCAGTGCATCTCTGATCCTCTGCAATTCACTAATAAGTCTCAGCTTTGTGGGATGATCATAAATAATATCATATAGATAACGCCTAATAATCCAAGCAATTAAACACATATATATACTCCACTATAGTGAGTGGAGAATTATTCATAGGTCGGCAACATACTCATTATTAAAAACGTGTCCTAACTCTCAGTCTCCCACTTCAATTCTCAGCCTTTCAGAGACCACAAGCTTTTTCTCTCTCAAAAACTTTTTTCATAAAATGGCACATGCCCTCCACTTTCTCTTACTCTTCTTGCTGCACTCTGCACGCTCACAACTTTTTGCATGGCACTAATTTCACCAACTTCACTACCTATTATTAGAATAAATAGAGCCCAGTCTCTCATTTCCTTTCTCGCAAAAACTTGTACCTTTGTTGAGTTACCCTAGTATTTCTCTTGTTTGATACATTTTCTTGGACGTTCGCTTCATTCTTTTTCCAAAAAGGAATGGCAAAATCGATGAAGTGGTTAGTTCTTTTGGGCTTGCTTGTATTTTCAAGCTTGGCTGCGGTGACGCAAGCCCGTGTGGCTAGAAAGGACCTGGGTATTGACCTGGGTGGGATTGGAGTTGGGCTTGGTGTTGGGGTAGGTCTCGGGTTGGGAGGGAATGGATCGGGCTCCGGGGCGGGTGCTGGGTCGGGATCTGGTGGTGGTGGGTCTAGCTCCAGTTCAAGCTCAGCTTCTTCATCTAGCTCCACTTCCTCTGGATCAGGCGGTGGAGCCGGGTCTGAGGCGGGTTCATCTGCTGGATCCTATGCCGGGTCTAGGGCTGGCTCAGGTTGGGGTGGCAACCGCGGACACTAAAGGAAAATGGCATGCATAATTTTTATAATTAAGCGGTGCAATTATGTAATTTTTCCAGCAAAAAAATTGGAGTAGCTTTTAAGGGATATGATGATCACTATTATGAAAATGAATAATTTGATGGTTAAGTGGCGAGTCATGGTATTGTGTTTGAAATTTTATGTTACTTCTTAAAAAATGTTGTTCGAAAATGTTAATTGAGTGTGTGTTGTTTGTTTTCATTTACTTGTCGGTATCTACTATTACTGTTAAAGTTGTCCAAGAAGGTGTCCTTTCTATATATATGTCAATTCCAATAAATTTATACCATTGCAGGTTATATTTATTTAAGCATATCTATTCAGATTCTTTCTTTCTTTCTTTTTTTTCTTTTTTTCCTTTTTTTTCCCCCCTATAAAGTGATAAGCAAAAACACCAGGAAATGATCTGTAGTTGATTAGTAGTAAAGTTATGGTGCTTAGCCTTTTGATCTTGCGTGTAGCATACATGCATGCTTCATGTTTTCCACCATGCAGTCTCGTCTTAAATGTTCAGTATATTTACGGATGGTTGATCCAATAATTGCTGACTGTATTTACTTATTTCTGGGTTTAATCACCACTCCAGTGGGTAAAAGTTCATAATGTTACCGGGTTTAGGAACACAAAATTAACATCATACAAATTTGTAATTAAGGATAGCCAAACGTCAGCCTTTTGCAAGCCACCGGTGAATGTTCTTTTTGATTGAGTGACAAACAAGGCTTCACAAGTTTTTATTTGGTAGAGTTACGGCCTTGACCCCAAAAAAAAAAAAAAAAAAAAAAAGCTTTTTAATTCTCTCTGCACAAAAAGGATACTAAAGCAAAGCAACCTCTACTTCCAATTGCAGATTTAGAAAAGCACATGTTCTTGCTGCATGAATATAAAAATATGTACAGGCTAAACTCAACAACTCCTCCAGTTTCTTCTATGAAAAGCAAGCAGTTCAAGTTAGGTATATATCCAAATACCAAACAGAGCTAGAACTTAATGCTTGGCTTCGCCTCAAGGCCACGAAAGGTAGTGTATAAACCTTAGCTAGCTTACCAGCTAGTCCCACTGCAGAATCCTAGCTCTTTTAATTTGATAATTTCTTGAGTGTGGAACCGAGAAACTTCAACGCATGAGAAGGTTTTGACGCTCCTGGAGTATTACTATTTATCCATTCATTCACTATCACATTTATACTTTGACCAATCATTTTTTTTTAAATATAATTATTAGCCTATGGGCTTTGTAGCCAGCAATAACTTGAGAGTGTGGTCTCATAAATTTTTAGGATTCTATTTCTTTCTATTGATTAGACGCAATATGTGATATGTCATAATAGAAATTATTTAAGTTAATCTTAACATATTCCTATAAAAAATTTTCCAAAAAAATGAAAAAAAAATTCAATCCCTGATAGTAAGGTATACAATATTTAGAAATTTCCTAATTAAATAGTTTCTCAATAAATTTCATCTAAGTAATGGGTCATCCATCCACTGGATGAAGAAATTACATTACTCATATTGTTTTCTTTTTTCCTAAAGAGATTTTAAGAGCATATTAGAAGAGTGGCGATTGCACGACACACACACACACACTCTCTCTTTGATAATTTTCAAAGTGATAATTTTCAAATATTCACTTTTCGTAGGTGAGTGCAATTTATACACTAAACACCAAATTTTCATAATTATAAAATTATTTATTATGGGCTCCCGTTAGATATGGAACCAAAAAAAAAAAAGTTAAAAGTGCAGTATTTTTTCATCGAGAACATATATTACACAAGTGTGGCAATACGTCACATTAACAAGCTCCTAAATAATATTATCTGGACAACGTAGTATAATTTTGATAGTGACGGTGAAAGTAAGCTGTATGAATATAAACAAATTAAGCTACACATTACGTTCAAGTAATTTTTTGTATTGAATGAGACGGGCTTGTTCCATTGTCTATGCCTATGTGATGATCACGTTAATTCGACGCCATAATCAGAGACTTTACATATATAGGTATATATATATATATTCAGTCGAACGAAACAAAATTTATTTTGCATTGATTTTGTTCGTTGAGACTATAATTAATTAAGTAAAAAGAAAAAAAAAGAATGTTTAATGTCAAAACTTAATTAACTACATATTATACGATCTAATTAATTAATAAAATCGTCCTTAATTGATGGAATGTATTTCGTGCGTGTAAATTTAGAACCGTCATAATTTTATGATGAGATGTCGACATTAGAACTTAGAGGTAACTTTAAAGATTAATGTCGTTAACCTAACACAATTTTAATGGAACGAAAATCGCTGAAACCATTGGAAGTGGTTAACATTAGATGATGTGTAATTGACTGCAGATGTAAGATAATATGACATAATCTCCAGTCTGATTTGAGAGAATGATGGGAAGTAGTTTAAATGGAGCCTCATTACGTTTATTGAAAATAACATAATGATATAAATTAAAAGTCAAGCTGATGATAAAATTTTTAAATGTAAAAATGTAATTGTCGGTAGCAAGAACATTCCTAAGGTTCAATGAATGCTAAAAATCAAGACTGCCAAGACAGTGGTTGAGCACCACGATTTATATCTAAATAAAAATAATGCCAAGCAACAATTTCATATTCATTAACCTTAAAAACAAAAGAGAGAGAGAGAGAGAATAAAATAAAATAACACAATTCTAAAAGATTAAAAAATATATAAGAATAAATGGAATATAATTTTGACTTTAAAAAACATAAAAATAAAAATTTTCTTCAACTAACAAAAGTATAATTTATAGATTAACAAAATGTTTAATAATATAGAAAATTTGTGAAGTCCCTATAGAATTGGAAGGATTTTACAAGTTGTTGCAAGATTCGAAAGCAAGTTGTTGATTATTAAGCACTGGAGAGTGAAGTGGGATGCTCCAAGCTTTAAATCTTTATTTTTTTCTGCTTTAAGCAGCAAATAACAAGAGATTGATGTCCAAGCTATGACGATCAAAATTTACAATAGAAATTAAATGGAAAGTCTCTATGCCATCTCTTAAAGCTATCCTCTCTCTTGCTTCCACGTATTGCAAAACTTTTTTTAAAAAAAAAAAAGATGTAAACTAAATTCAAATTCAATATTGATACGAGCGAGATTCTAATCTATAGTTCAATAATTGTGTAATTGAAGCTTCAAATGATAATAAAAACCAAAAAAGGAAAGAGCCCTAGGGCTATTGAGTATTGACCAAAACTTAATTGGAATTATGCGGTTTCAAAATTTCAACCAATTTAAAAAAGAAAAAAAAAGAAAAAGTGGGCTGTCATATTCTTAAAATTAAGCTACAAGACCTAAAAGTCTACTGCATGAAAATTGAAAAAAAATTATTTTGTTTGCAATTCAAGAAACTAAATGAAATTTATATAAACTGATTGAAGTTATTGAGTCCATTTAATTTGTTAAGAAAATGACTTTCGAATGAACGGATATAACAATTATTTAATTCCTCATACTTATAATTTAGCGGGTATATGTAAACCTTGTAAACCTAGTAGTACTGATTAATTTACGGTACCTTACCATCTCAATACATCAAATTAAAATACTTCTTCAAATAAAACACAAGGACAATTAAACTCCAATTCATATGTGTATTATTTCACTCAGCTACTGATTTTTTCAATCTTAAAAAAATCTCGATACTTGTGCATAATGGATTAATAAATTTTTTTTTACCTCCATTAATTTTAGATCATGAATTTGACACGTGACGGACGGTCTACACTCAACCCATTTCCTTGGTTCAGTTAACAGGTTGGTTACCGAGTTAAATGAAACAACGTGACAATAACTCATCAATAAAATAAACAATAATCGCAGCCGTAATTGATGAAATTATGACAAAGTAAATAAATTAATGTTTTATCCTCGAAGCTTCCACGAGGCACAAGATCTGCCAGCCAGCCAATTTGCCGAAACGGAGCTCTCTCTCTCTCTCTCTAGTCTCTGACTCTCTCTGTCTTCAAAGTAAATAAATTCACTTTTATATGGTCCCCACTGCTGGTGCCTAACTGGCATTAACTTTTTTTTTTGTTTATTACATAAAGAATCTCAACAAAATTATAAATTAAAATAAAATTACGGTATAGAGTTCAGAAATATAAGAGACGTACAAAGATGGGAAAAGGATAACACACAAAATTATTAATGTCTGTTTTTGTACACGTGTAGGTGTTCTATTTATTTGTGCCCTAATTGTTTAGCGCTAGCATAGCACCGCCAATTTTCCATTTGGATGAATAACGGTGAGCCGATTCCAACGGGACCGCCGCTGTTTCCCGTTTCGGTCCCCTCTAGTCGTAAGCTCAATCCCCAAAAAATAATAATAAATAAATAAAATAAAAACAACAGCTTGTCACTCGGTGAGTTAATGTTTATCAGTGTTCAGCCATGACCGGTTCTTCCGGTGGGCCAGTAACTCAGGCCAAGTCACTTGGTAACTTCTTCCGAGTACAGCCAATCGTATTAGCGTGGCTTCAGGCTCTCCTCCTCATCAATTTAAACCAATATTATTTATTTAATTTTCTCACTAAAATGTTCCTTAAATTTTCTTCATACCTTGTCATTTTGCATAAGAAAATAATCAAATGTTGTCAAAAGTTATTTAATTGAGACGATTAGGTTTAAGTGAATGGTTACTTAATTACACGGAATATAAAACACAAGAGAAGTGTATTGGCTTGTTCTATTGAAATTTATGATACGTAACAAATTATTTTTTTATAAAATCTTATTGGTGATTATTGAAATTATCTCTTATCAAAACTCAAATGCTTTTTATTCAATCAACTAACGCCGCATGGCTCTCACGTTCTTCTCATTATTAAATACAACTCAAAAACAATTTATTCAAATACCATTACACTAGTGTGTCTATAATTGTGTATCAAAATTTTGCTTACAAGCTTGCCTTCTACGAAAGTAAAGGAATAATTAACAATTAAAAAAAAATACACGATTTTCTCCACACAATCATAGTGTAAAACCTTACTTAAGAATTGCTAAGCACAAAGTTCTTTACTTATTCCAACGAAGCGCGTAGTATTTTAAATATGGACAAAAAAAAAATCACGCGGTCAAACTGTATCCTATTTTCACTACTCTTATGCCCTTTTTCAAGAGTGCAATTCCAAAAAAATAGTAGCAGAAAAATGTAATGGCAAATTGATGGATAAGTTTTGAATATATTACAAGTAAATATATAGTTTATAAAAACTTTTCAAATACGTCCTTACCATAAATTTTAATTAAATAATATTTGCCCTCGAAATCAATGATTTATCTATTATATTCTGTCAATAAGCTAATCCAGGCACCTTTTTTTTTTTTAATATTAACTATACTACAATTAAAAGTTTATTGATATTTATATTCAATTATAACATAACCAAATTTTTTTTATCAATTTTATTGCATAAATCTACCACAGTAAGGTTAAAGAGAGACAAATCTGCTCACCCGCAAATATTAAATGAAAAGTAGGAGTCCTAGAGGCTCTCACTTGCTCTACTATAAACTATTAAACGGATTCATAACAGAATTTGGTGGTATGTACTCCTGTAAAAATTTATAAACTGTATGAATGAATGTGTATGATTTTTCAGCGACTCAGGGACCCCATTGTCATTATCCAAAATAAAGAGTAATTTAAAATCCAAATGATAATCTTCAGTAATTATCTGTCCTCATAACTACAGAAAAATACCATGAGTGGTGAACAGTTGTTTTGGCTATAATATTCTCTTTCCTCCAATCTGGCCGTTCCTCCAACGCGTTCACTCACGCGTAGGCCCGTCGCCTTCTCTTTCCCCATTCTTTATTTAACCTTCACATGCCCTTCTCATTCTCTCAGGTGCAGTCCCTTAATTTGCTCTGCATCTATTACCTTCTCACACCATTTCAATCCAATCCAAAACCAAACCCAACCCGGTTTCACCATTCCTTCTAAACAAACAAACCCAGAAAAGGGAAAATAATAAAGATTCGAAGATTCTAGAGAAAAATGCCGTCTTTAGAAGACGAGCTGTTCCCGTCGACGCCGGGGAAATTCAAGATTGAAAGATCCAACAATATGAACCGTCAGTTTCACCGGTGTTTCACCTCAACGAGTACCATGTTCTTGTGGGCTCTTTTCTTGGTTGCTTTAACGGCGTCGTATTTGAGTTTTCAGTCTTTTGTCGATTCCGGTAGCCGGTACTTTTCCGCTTCTTGGGGAGGTATCCAGTGGGAGAAACACGTGAGGAGCTCCGCTCAGATCCATCGGTCTGGTGGGATGTCGGTGCTGGTTACCGGTGCAGCCGGTTTCGTTGGGACCCACGTGTCTTTGGCTTTAAAGAAACGCGGAGACGGCGTCGTTGGACTCGACAATTTCAATAACTACTACGATCCGTCATTGAAGAAGGCGAGGAAGGCTTTGTTGAACAACCATGGCATTTTCGTAGTTGAAGGTGATATCAATGACGCGAAATTATTAGCCAAGCTCTTTGACGCTGTTGCTTTTACGCACGTGATGCATTTAGCGGCTCAAGCCGGTGTTAGATACGCGATGCAGAATCCCCACTCGTACGTGCACAGCAATATCGCTGGACTCGTCACGCTCCTCGAGGCTTGCAAATCAGCCAATCCTCAGCCGTCGATTGTGTGGGCCTCGTCGAGCTCAGTCTACGGCTTAAACGAGAACGTCCCATTCTCCGAAGCTGATCGGACGGACCAGCCAGCGAGTCTTTACGCGGCTACCAAAAAGGCGGGTGAAGAAATTGCTCACACCTACAATCACATTTACGGCCTCTCAATTACTGGGCTGAGGTTTTTCACCGTGTACGGACCCTGGGGCCGACCCGATATGGCTTACTTCTCGTTCACGAGAAATATTCTCCAAGGCAAACCAATCACGGTTTATCGTGGGAAGAATCACGTCGACTTGGCACGAGATTTTACTTACATTGACGATATCGTGAAGGGTTGTTTAGGTTCGCTGGATACCTCCGGTAAGAGTACCGGGTCGGGAGGAAAGAAGCGGGGCGCAGCACCGTACCGTATCTTTAATTTGGGGAACACGTCACCGGTCACGGTACCTAAGCTGGTGAATATATTGGAGAGACACCTGAAGGCAAAAGCCAAGAAGAATGTAATTGAAATGCCTGGAAACGGCGACGTTCCGTTCACGCATGCGAATATCAGTTCGGCCCAGAAGGAGTTCGGGTACAGGCCCACGACGGATTTGCAAACCGGCTTGAAAAAATTTGTTAGGTGGTATCTCTCATATTACGGCTATAATCGTGGCAAACGTGTAAATTAATTTTTTTTTTCTTTATGTTTTTTGCCTTTTACTTTTTTTTTTTTGGGTTTTCGCGCCCGGGGGCAGCGGGGTGATTAGAGGTTTTTTTTTTTTTTTTTAATGAGAAGAGGAAAAGAAAACGTTGTAAGGTGAAAAAAAAAAGAAAGAAAAAAAGTGACACAATTATTCTTTTCTTTGGGGGAATGGTAAAATGTGGTTCATCCCTCTGTAGTTTCTTTGTTTTTGTTTTCTTCACTTTGTTCCATTTCTTTTGTGTAAGTAAAGGAAAAAAGAAACCTTAAGATTTCATAGTCGGACGCTGACTTTTTGATTTGATTTTTTGCTTTTATTCCTTTTCTCGTGATTTATTATTGCATTTTCTTTATGTCAAAGCATGATGTAGTTATGGATACAAATGCGAATCAAATCCAATCAGATTGTACAGTTTCAATTCAGTAGTTGAAATTAGCATATTTAGGGTCGACTCGACCCGACAGTTTGTTAATTATTTCTTGTGCGGATTACAAAATTTTGAGCTCATCCGTTTATATATTACATAGAAATTGACCACGGTAGAGTATAATGAACAGAGATGGTGCAAATTGGATCAATGTTAAATCTAATACGGCTTGAATAGAGTGTGCATTTGCAAGTTATTTTGAATGTGTAGAGAAATTACAAAATTGAGTTACATTTTTTATATTTTAATCATAATTTCATATTTCAAAAAATTGCATGGATGTTAATTTTATTTTTTTTTCCTTTTAATTTTTTGGATTTATCGATTAGAAATTAGAACGAGATAGGAGACCCTCTTTAACAATGAAGTGATAAGGGTCTGGAGACAGCTAAGGGAGAAAAGGACAGCGGAGGATACCGTGACATACGGTTGGTACAGGGTCCCACTAATTGTATCCTAAGCGTAAAGCCGTGCGGTAACCGTTCGATTCGACGAAAAACTCTTGGTCAAACCTGATCCTGTGATCCAGACTGTAAAGTGAGCACAGCATGAGTTCTAAGCTTTGCTTGCCGACAATGAATGATGTTCTCTAAATGGGCCACTCACTGGTGTACTGTTTCTCTGTACCACCTTTGCCCCTTTCTTTCCTCTCATTTTTGGCGTTTGTCGTGTTGTGACTGGCGTCGACATGTCGTTTTCTGCAATTATTTGTTTCCTAAATCGACCCCAACCCCGGCCGCAACAGCGGCTTAAGATCATGTAAATGAAAATGGAAATGGAGTAATGACATCTGGATCCTTGATTTTTAACAAAATCTTAACTAAAGACTATTCTCTCTTCTTTTTTTTTTTTGTAATTATTTGTGTTGGTCCCTGCTCTAATTTTTTTTTTTTCTTTAAATCCGAAATTCATGGGGTTGAGTGTTACCTGTTGACATCTTTGTTTCAGAATATTTGAGGATATAGCATTCAAATGATTGATTTTATTAGTAAATTCATTCATATGGTCAAAGACGGAACTAGGGCCTTATGCCCAACATAAATTTAAGAGAAAAATAGATTAAATTGAAATTTTACTTCTGGCCTACTCAAGTGTATATAGTTTCTTAGTTTTAGTTCTCATATTTAGCCTCGCTGTCTTATTGATTTTATGATATAGTTCACTAAAAATTTATAATTTCTATACCATGACTTTTGTTGAACCAAAATCCAAATTACACTGCTCGAGTCTAGTAGACTCTGATCGGGCATTGCATACAACAATTTTTCGCAACATTCATTTCGTTTATATTAGGACTCAAGGTCATTGTTGTCTTCTTGAAAATCAAGTAGGTTAGTAATTGGACTTTCCAACTTTTTGATTTTTTTTTTTTTTCGGTTGAGTTTGGGATGACTATTTTTCTTTCATTGTCATCCTTATAATTAGACATGGTAAAAATCTCTATGGATTGGGATAAAAGTTTTCTATTAGGTGTCAAAACCTAGGTAGTTTTGACACCTAATACGTCAGTTTTCTTTCATTTTCTTTTAAACATATACCTACTTAGGTTTTAACAAATATTATAATTATGATTTTCACCTAATACGCCAGTTTTCTTACTTTTGGGTCCAGTGATGGTGTTGTCAATTAAATGAGCTAACCCGGGGATCATTTGGGAACATACAATAGTGGCTTCTGATAATTAAATTTGTAATTAAACAAATATAATTATTTAATTCCAATTCTACTCCACTATAAGATTGGAACTGACCTCCATAATTGTATGCTCGAATAATAATTCGCCCAAGCCACATTGATTTCTTTACTGCATAATCCTTTATACCACATCGTTAATTAAATCGATATCTCAACTGTCCAATCGATTTAATTACATCTTATTCCTTGATACTTACTAGTTTTCTCTAATGATCATTTTCAACATACTAAATATGTTGACACTAGGGGTGTTCAGAATCCAATCCGATCCGCTCAATCCGTCTGATCCGTGAAAATCCGATCCGTATAAATCCGATCCGTGGATTCGTGGATTGGATATGGATTGAAAATTTAAAAATCCGCAGTTGATGGATTGGATATGGATTTACTTCTGTAAATCTGTAAAAATCCGTGAATCCGTAAAATATATATATATATATATATATATAATTATTATAAATGTGATATTACATAGTTACATAAGTACTATAATATATCTTACCCATTACCCAATAATAATATAAAAAAATATAATTAAATAATCAAATATACAAATATAACTTGTAAAAATTGTAAAACAAAATAAAAACAAAGTCACACGCACTAAAGAAAAGAAAGAATATAACATCAAGTTACCAACAATTTGCAAAGTCACTCAAAAGTAAAGTAACATAACGACAAGTCACCAACAATTTACAAACAAAAAACTCTAAGCTTCCTGGCTGTCACACGCACTAACAACTAGGGTTGGCAATGAGACGAGATGAGATAGGATGGGATTTATCAATCTCAATCCGGCCCCGTATATGCAAGTGGGATGAAAAAACATCCCACTCCCGTCCCTTTATTTTTTTTGGGACAAAATTATGTCTCGATCTCGTCCCAAAAGAGATGGGATCCCGCATCCAATTGGAAAAATTTCTTTTCTTAGTCGGCAATGAGATATGATGGGACGGAATTTGCCAATCTCACTCCCATTTCGTATATGCAAATGGGATAAAAAAATGTCTCACTCCAGTCCCTAAATTTTTTTATGCGACAAAAATATGTCTCAATCCCATCCCATCGAAAAAAATTGTAATCCCTACCAGCAACACCCAATACTGGTTCGATACACTCTCGACACCGATTTGAAGGACATCGACTGCGCGATTCCAACGAGAGCAAGCCTTCTTCTTCCTCGAGTCTATTTAGCCACTTCGCAATCACTAGTTCAAGCCAAACAATTGCACTATCACAACCTTCAAGATCGCCACCCGTACTTCTCTTGGTTCCCATCGTTGAGGGCTCCGTAATCACCACTTTTCGACAAGTGCAACAGCCTTGGTGAAGGATCAGACTGTATTTGGTTTCAAAAACTTCGTCATTTCAATTAATTGTAGCTTTATTTGAACAATTAATTTCGGTATTATATTAATGTATTATTGTAACTTTAGTTGAACAATTAATCTTAGTGTGTTATATTTAGAAACTTTAAATGTATTATTGTAGCTTTATTTGAATAATTAATCTCAATGTGCTATATTTTGAAACTTTGAATGTATTATTTTAGTTTTATTTAAACAATTAATTTGTTTAAACTTTATTCAATTTTAAATTTATTTAGTAGTAAAATTATTTTTATATTAGATTTTTTTATTTCATTAGTTCATGGATTGGGGAGAACTAAAAATTTTTAATTCAGAAACTGAAGTGCAAAACAGTGGATTGGATATGGATTAAGTTAAATCCGCATCCGATCCGCAGACGTATGGATTGGATATGGATTGAGCCAAATCCGTATCCGATCCGCAGATATATGGATTGGATTTGAATTGAGTTTAATCAATCCGTGGATTGGATTGGATTGAAAAATTATAATCCGCAAAATTATGGATCAGATATGAATTGATGTCCAATCCGTAAAATCCGATCCGCGAACACCCCTAGTTGACACACTCTGGCCAGATAATTCTATGATCAACTGCCGAAAACCCATCAAGAGATGTGTCGTACAAATTCTATATTATTAATCTATAACTCCAATACTCATAATTGCCTCCACCAAGATACCGGGTAATCTTGATCACAAGTGTGTGTCGTATCCATTGGTAACTCAAATGGAATAACAATTACAATCATGAAATCATAACTAACTCAAGATTAAGATTACAGTAAAACCAATGCCAACGAGATTTAATAAGTCTGACAGTCATTTCAAGGTTAATTAAATCTCATATGTGATCCTGTTCAATGTAGTCGTACTACATCAATAAATTCATACATGATTAAGACAAATCATTCAATGAATTTATTACAGTCTATACCTAAATAAAGTGCCCAACTTTATTTATCAATCATGAACATAATTTATTTAATCATAAGATAACTTGTATTTATGTGTACATGAATCCACACATGGTGATCACATAAATACATATAATATGATCAAATGGACTTTACTCAAAATATCAATGCAATTAAGATACTTGAATAAAATACCTCATTTATTTTATTAATCAGAAAAATTATTTATTACAATTAAATAAACACATATGCTTTTAAAGAGCACATTTTCCCAACAAAAGTGACCGTGAAATATGATCAAATGGACTTTACTCAAAATATCAATGCAATTAAGATACTTGAATAAAATACCTCATTTATTTTATTAATCAGAAAAATTATTTATTACAATTAAATAAACACATATGCTTTTAAAGAGCGCATTTTCCCAACAAAAGTGACTGTGAAATGTCCTTGAAGCTGGCATCAATGGAGTGAAAAATTGATGCATTGTTGATGACTACTACTTTCAATGATGCACAAGCAGTGAAGCAGTATCAGCTTTAGCAAAAACGTTCTCTACATCTTCATCATGTTTTTTAATGAAAGCACACTGTTTCTTGCTTCCCAATTAGTCCACATCAAAATTATAAGGGATTCTTTCTTGAGCTGGTTGATGAGGAGGCAACATAATGTGTTCCAGTTATTTAATCAACTCAGCCAAAAAAAAAAAAAAAAAAAAAAGAGAATGAATCCAATAAATTTTTGATTTTTTGCACCCGTTACGAGCAAGTCGTGAAACAGCATCTTTCACAGGCTTCAAATGGACAACAAAACTCTCCTGTTTAAGCATTTGGCAGCAGATCAGATAAAGCTCTCCATAAAAAAAAAAAAAATTAAAAAGGGCGAATGAAATTACATTGCTTTTTGGGTACTTACACCAGCAATAGGAGAAATTATTCCTCTTTTCAACTGGCTACAAACCGCTCCAATCGGTAAAATTAGAATTATAAGCGTGATGCTATTGATTTGTTTATCAATTTCTTTAATGTTTCCTTGCATGCTATGTAAAGTAACGACTAACGAGATCTCTCATAGAAAGTAGACATTATTTCGAGGGAATATCACCGTCCTAAAAATAAAAATTGACATATTTGTTTATTTTCTTTACTTCTTAATCTATTTATGAAAAAGGCCGGTTACGTCCACCGACAGTCGGTGGGGGCCACGTGTAATTGGGGAACATGTGGACCTTGTTTGGCTGGTGATAAACAAAGTCAAAGGATAATCAAAATATATAATTGGAGGCGAACGAATTTTAGGATCATAAAAATTTATAGACCATAATTATCAAAACTATTCTTGAGATATTTCAAACACCGACAAATTTTTGGCTCAAACTTTGATAATATCTACATGTGAATTTGTTTTGTGGATTGTTGTTCAATTTCTCATGATTAAAGTTGATCAAAGTCCAAAAAAAATAAAAAAAAAAAGTTGATCAAAGTCGGTGGGCATTGTTTTTTTTTTTTTTAAATAAAATGAAATTTCATAATCAATTGACAATTGAGTGCAAGAAAAATGTTCAATAATTCAAAAAGAAAAAATAGCTCGTTTTTACAGTTTTTTTTTTGGTTGTCAAAGAATTGAAATTTTATGAGTATCTAATCAATCAAATATATATATTTATAATTCTTCTTTGATGAAATATTCTCATTTTTATTAAAATAACGATATCAATAATATACAAAACAACAAATATTTCAATATACTAGAAACCATAATTTTTTTAACTGTTAGCATACAGAAATATATAATTTTAATTTTTTATATTTTTTTGGTATCCTTATTTTAATAAAATAAATATATCCTTACTAAAAGATGATACTCGCGGAGTGTTATATATATGTGTGTGTGTCAGTAAAGTAATTTTAAGGATAAATGGCTGTGGCATCCATTGTGAGGCCAGCTCCATCGGGTTAGCACTGAGCTGGTTTTATGCTTGTTGCTTTTCAGTTGCATCGATGAGACGGTGTTACGATTTTTTTTTTTTTAACTTTTATTTTGTTGCCATTTAAATGCATTAGAAAGTATACAAAGCAATTAATTATTCTGTTGTCTCATTTGATTGATTATGGGATTTGCAGGCCTTTATCATGCTTTGATATAATGCTTGGTAATTTAGAAGAGAGTAGAGCCACCGGCACCCCGGTAATTTCCTTTAAAAGAAATTTTCTTTTCTGAGTACACCCTATAACCACTTTTCAAAAACCTCTAGTTAATTTCAAAATTTTCATCATTTCCTTATTTTTTTATTTCAACTACTCGTTCGTTTTTTATCTTAATCTTTTCCTTTTCCAATTTTAAAGGAAAAAGAAAAAAGAAAAAAACACAGTTGCAATCGCTCCTGATAATGTTACCAAACAGTCAATGTTTTTTTTTTTGTTGAGGACCCAACTATAATTGATCCATGCTAAAAAAGAGAGGATTGGTGGGTTGTCCTCCCACTTAAGAGCTATTGATATAGATCCTAATTAAAAAAATTGTACAGTGAGAAATTCTTGTTATTTAAATTATTTGACCTCTTTTGATATTATAGTGATCTACCAACGATTTGCTCAACCTCAGCCTAAGTATAATTGATTCATTACCACTCAATCTAGGCTTTTATACTATCTTATTATATATAAAGAAGAAAGAAAGATTAGGAAATAGATGAGCGAGATACAAGATCACAACCCAAAAAAAAAAAAAAAATTCGAGGTAGTAGAGAGAGAGTGGTACTTGGAGAAGAAGAAGAAGAATGAGGTTAGTTTTGAAATAAAAATTGAAGTCCAAAATTATTTTGAAATTGCAATTTATTTTAAGGTGTGACAAGAAAAAGAATTATTTGAGGAAATTAGAGGCGTGCCAATAGCACCAGTCTTGAGATCAAATTGGGCCAAGAGAACATATAATTATATAATTCATATAATTTGTTAAATAACAATGATGCAATTACAGGGTTGTGGGCATATTAGCAAAGAGCAATTGGTTCAACAGAAACTACATTGAGAAACCAAAAATCAAGTCCAACAGAAGAAACATACCTCATTAATTAAGTTCAACCATGCATTAACTTGTAAACTAAATTCGCAAAAATAATATCCATGAAGCGTTCTGAAACATCCATTTATTATCACCATATAAAAACTTTTAACTTCAACATTCAAACCGCCAAAATTAAAAAAAAAAACATCCCTTTCCGAATTCCGGCAAATCACGAAAAAACTTGCAAGTCCAAGCTCAACAACTTCTGCTTCATGGCAACATTATTGTTCTTAGCCATCATCATGATCTCGAACACATACGCATACGCAGAAGAAATCATTGAAACAGGCATCAACCCGGCATTTGAACCCGAGGCCTCTCACATAATTGATGTTGATTCCAATGAATTCTCATTTCCGCCGGAGCCAGCTAACATCGATTTTTTACAAATATGTACCATGAAAATGACGAGCGATTGCAGCGAAAACATTTTTGTGTACATGTTCGATGATGTCGAAGTGAACAGAACTTGCTGCCTGGAGCTTGTGCGAATGGGAGAAACTTGTCACTTTGCACTGGTTGAAAATGTTTTCTCATCGCCTGTGTACAAAGCAAATGCAAATTTAGGTCTGCTAAGGAGCAGAAATTTGTGGAATCAATGTGCAATTCTTGCAGATGAGTATGACGAAGGTTAGGGTTTTTTGTTATCGATAATATTATTTTCATTAGATCGCATAAATTTTAGAAGAATTGTGATGTTTGATCCACTTATTTTATCTTATCTGCCCTCATTTCTCAATTAGCCCCTCTAGAATTTTTATAATAATATTTATTTCTCAGTGTACCCCGTCTAATCCCTACATTACAATTGCTATAATTTTTATTTTTTTCATGCACCCCCTCGTCGTGTTATGGAATTTTAATTCATTTTAAGATCTTATAATTAAAAGTTTGAGATAAATAATAAATATAAAATAGATGGAGAATAACAATAATAACGTAACACAATAACTTACGTGAAAAATTTATATATTAGAAAAAGACCACCACAATTCTAACCTCTCAAAAGACATATTATTTTTTTCGCACTATAAACTGTCTAATTGCAAAGAAATTAATTATTGTATTTTATAAACAAGTGAACCCAACCGTCCTACATATAATGATTATATTTTATAAGAAAAATATTCATTTCCTTATATAAGTTATAATACTTCTTATTGAATAAGTTAAGTTCCAAATAAGAAATCTTATTTATCCTTTTAACTACAAGTCCTCTAAAATAAAAAAATATCTTACTAAATCTTTATTGGAAAAGAAGACATTTTTCCCGACACATCATTCATCAAAAAGACGAAGATTGCCAATTGAACACCTGCCATAAGTCCCAGTTATTAAAATCCAGCACCCTTAATGCTTTTCAGTGACAAATTCATTTGAATCATTAGAGCAATTCTTGACTAGGCATGCGAATTCAATTTAAGTCGTTCTATATTATGGTCCCACTCTACTCACGCTCACGCCGGACATTCCCAGGCTGCTGCCAGAACTGTGGCTCGTCGTTGCGGACACGCGGGTTCTGATCGTTGCTGTTTTCAAATAACAAGACTTCCACTTATTTGTTGTTTCACGAATTACTTAGATTTTTGTTTTAGGTTGGATGAGTTGGATTGTGGCACGGCTGTATAGTCTTTCAATTATTTGCTCTTTTGACTGAATGAACAAAAGTTTCAGTAGATAGTATGAATGATTTTTGCTTTGAAACATCAAAGCTATTTAATTTGGTTAGAAAAGATTCATCATCCTCTACTTAGTATTCCGAACTAATATTTTCTTTTAATACAAAAGTAGAGTAAATAATAATATTCAAGAAGAGAATCTTTTAAGACATTCAAAGAAATTAAAGTTTATTAGATTATCTAAATTAGATATTGGCAAAATTTATGTAGGTATACTTAAAAGTTATTTATCTTTTTAAATAATTTTATATAAAAATAAAATAAATATTAGTATAAAAATAATTAATAAAGATTAATAAAGATTAAGGAAGTAAAATAAGGGATTAAGTATCATCATTCATCTGAGAATATAATTGATCTCATTAGAATGTTAAATAGAGTAAACCCAACCAATTTTTATCCTTAGGCTTTAGTCCATCATGAATGGAACGGGGCGACCAAGGAACTCACTTCAGTATGCGCATTGGGCTTCAGCGGCATGGTTTCGGGTGTCAAAGCCGTTCAAGTGCTAGAGCCGCTATAGAAGATTTCCGGTATGACTGTGCGATACTCACCCAGCGTAAAATCATCAGCGAAACAAGACCATCGAACTTAACTGGGGCCCAAATGGGATGCCCTTAACTTTGACGTGGACGGTTGGGATCTAACTCGTAGACCATTCACTGCCAAATAGCATATACCGAATCTTCTCTGCCCTTTTTCAAATCCAATTATTTCTTGAAAAAAAAATGAATATCCAAAATCTTAACAGCACGTACAAAAAAGAAATAATAAAAAAGATTAAGCCGAAGAAATGGGAAGCGGAACCCGGGGACTGTTGCTCTGTAAATCATCGTCGTCACTCGTGTTCTTAATACCTTCGTTCACTTGCAATAATCTCAGATTCAACAAAACAATCGCCAGTTCCAGAGCTCATCGAATGGCCACGGAAGCTTCGTCGTCATCCTCATCCGTCACCGGCGGCGACAGTATCAATCCTCTCGCTTCCTCATCTGTTAACGGCGCTGCTTTCTCTTCTTCCTCTTCGTCCGTGATCGACTTTCTCTCCCTCTGCCACCGCCTTAAGGTATTGTTTATACTATTTTTTTTGCTATTTCTTTATATATTTTATAATATGATTTGAAAAGCAAACAATATTACGCATTAAATACAGGATTCGATGTTCCATTTCTGGGAGCTGAATGAATTCGTTTTGCTACTTCTAAGTTTTGTTTTATTAGCAATTAAATGCTGCATTATTTGTTTATTTTTTAAATTCTGATTTTTTTGTGATTTGTTTTAATAGACAACGAAGAGAGCAGGATGGGTAAAGAGAAATGTTAACAATCCGGAATCGATAGCTGATCATATGTACAGAATGGGATTGATGGGTCTCATTATGGCTGACATTCCTGGCATTGACCGAGACAAGTTACAGAATCTATTCCTTTTGCTTTTGTCCATTTTCCTTCTCACTTGAACTATTCGATGAAAAGGGGTACTGGATAGTTTATTTGAGATTCTTTGGTTTTGTACTTTTCAGGTGCATTAAGATGGCAATTGTTCATGACATTGCGGAAGGTGATTAAATCACTCTCACTCCCACTGCATTTCCTTCTTCCCTCTTTTTTTTTTTTTTAACATGCTTAGGAACTGTTCTGTTTCATAATGGCATTATGAGACCCTAATCATTTTCATTGAAATTGATGTGAGATTGTTGGACTGATGCCACTTTAGAACTTTTGGTAGCTGCTATTACTGCAACTCCTGATTTTCTGGCCTATTGTACTTAGAATTTTATATAGGATAATTTGAGGCCTTGTAGAAAATACATGTTATGCCTCTAATATCCTAGAAGCTTTTGATTTGGTTGTGGTTGTAGTGCAAATGGTTTGGATTTATAATTTAGAAATACTTTTGTTCTAATTTAAACTGTTTACTGGTTTAGTGGAATGAGTATTTGTTAAAATCCATGATTTGCATCGGTTATGACACGGATTTTGGTTATTGTGTGTGTTGTTCTTTAATATTTTTTCTCAACTTGAGTTTTGAGTTGGTTTCTGACATTCTTATTTGCATAAATAGCTATTGTTGGGGACATTACCCCTTCAGATGGGATTCCAAAGGAAGAAAAGAGTCAACGAGAGCGAGAAGCTATAAACTACATGTGTAAACTACTAGGAGGAGGGGCAAGAGGTATGTCTCTCTCTTTAATATTAGCAGACTTATTTTATGTCCGTTTGCCGTAAAATGGATTACTGTTTCACATTGCTTAACTGGTTAATTTGATATGCAAATTGCAGCCAAGGAAATAGATGAGTTGTGGATGGAGTATGAGGAAAATTCTACTGCAGAAGCCAAAATAGTCAAGGACTTTGACAAGGTATGGTAGGCTTTTATATTCCCTTTGTTTAGTGATTTAACCATGGCATTATATTTGATTTTAAGTTCATTTCTTTTAAAGCTAATAATATACCTCTTACTATTGTTCGTGGTAACTAGTTAAGAATTTGGTTGCTGCATCATAATCGGATTTCCAGCAAAATGACAGTTTTTTCATTAATTATTTCATGACCCAATGGCTGTTGCAATGGTTTTCACTAAAGTTGAGGTTAAGCTGTTCTCCCTCAATTTCATTCATGCTAAGATAGTTGATAGATCATGTTTGTGCTTCATTGGTAGTTTGTTTCTACTGGTTACTGGATAATCTGATTTGGTCATATCATTTTTTTTCTCCTTTACCAGGCGGAGATGATACTTCAAGCGGTAGAGTACGAAAATGGTAAGGCTCCTGTCTTGACTTTTAGTTCACTGCTTAATACTTTTGAGGACAGGAATTATCGACATATTCTTGTAACAATTAAGATATTCACTTCTTCCACCCTTCCTGCATGAAAGAAATAATAAAGATATGATTTTTTTCACATTTAAGTGATCTATTGCATTAGATAATTCACAGAATTGAGCCAGTGCCGAGGACAGTTGGAATCGACATCCTTGGACAACATGCGGATTTATTGTATACTGTTCTAGTTTTAGCATTATGAGAGACTGATCAAGAAAATTGATTGCCCTCTTTGGTTGTTACTTTTATTTGATAACAGATTATTATGAATTGTAATTAGTATGGTTTACTTGTATTGCTATTTATTTGACATGGAATCTAAATTTGATTGTGTCTTCATGCAGAGCAAGGGAAGGATTTGGAGGAGTTTTTCCTGTCAACTGCTGGTATAAAGTTCTGAACTGCTTTATTACTTCTCCTCTAATTGGTTATAAAATTTTGTTATCTTTGTTTTGAATTTAAAGGCTAGTATAGCCCATTTGGAGGAGTAAAACAAAAATATGCACCCCCCATCTAATTCCAAACTGATCCATTTAATTTGCCCTGTTACTTTGATAAACTGAATTAGCGTATGATGTGAGTTTGAGACATGGCGTTGCATTTAGCTATATGATCTCACTTGATTTCTTGGAGACAAAAAACTTTTTGGTAGAGACCAAACGTAATTTCTATGTGAAGTTGCATTGTCAGTAGCGCTGAAGATTATCATACTGTAATACTAGAATTAGACTAACTGTTTGAACTGTTTACAAGATTAAATATAATAAGATAAAGTGTTAAAACATGAGTCAGTAAAATTTAATGATTTTTATGTTAAATAATTATTGGGCTTGAGAGTTTTTAGAATTCCAAGCAAAGCCTACACATTTGCTGGGAAGCTAGTTAATTGCTAAAGCATAAATTTATCATGTCAATTCACCTCTTACTCTTACAAATGCTTGCGAATTTTTGCAGGAAAGTTTCAGACTGAGTTGGGGAAAGCTTGGGCTGCAGAAATTGTTTCAAGGAGAAAAAAGTGAACTAATTTTCATAAGAAGACCTTAATTGAAATTTTCAGATAGGTTTTTGACATGTTCATGTTACTCGAGGACCGATCCTTGTCCTGAATTATTGCCTCAATCTAATTGTTAATTTCATTATAAGCAAAATTTTGCAGCAGCTAGTTTGTAAGCCTCTATTCCTTTTCCCTCTCCTGTATGGATATTGTGTTTTATTATTTTGTTTTTCATAATATGACAATCAACCCGAAAAAAATGATGTTTGATTTCAGAGTTATTGTAGCAATTTGAAAAAATTGGCATTGTCGAAGTGACAAGCATCCCCATTTCTCAAAAAAAAGCTGGCATTGTCATACAGTGACAAGAATTCTCTATCCCCATCTCTCTCTCTCACTCTCTCTATGTTATTATAAAGCCCAATAACACCCTACTTTCTAAGTTCTAACGACAGATGCTAATGAATTATTATATTAATACATTATGCATCTGGTCGTAGTCAGTGGTGGTGCCAGAATTTCAATCTGATAAGGAGTTAAGTTCAGCCAGTAATATGCTGTAATCAGGAAAATATTCAAGAATTCTGTCTGGGCAAATTTAATATATAATATCATTTTAAAAATTTAGTTAATCGCATTATTTAGAAAAATAATGATATTTGTCCATATAGGGCTCATGACACTACAAGAGATGCACTGTATAATGTCATTTTAGCTAATGCTAATGAAACAATCAAACAATGTGAAAGTAGCTTGGCATTAAATTGTCCAATAAAATACATTAATAAGCTTTAATTAAATTTCCCTTTACTCGTTAAATTTTTTTATGAAATTTCTTCGAATTAACACGATTTGATATCTAACGAGATAAGAAAAAGCCTCAAAGTTTGATTGAAATGATAAATTGACTAAACAATAGAGCAAATAGAAATTTACCTGTGTATGTGAAAGCCTGAAGAAATAGAGAGGGTGGACTGGATGATAGGAATGAGTGATTTGAACTAATTAAAAATTTGAGGATATTTACTATTTTTTATTATTTAAACATGAAAACCCCCAAAACAAATTAAGCCATAAAGCATTAATATATGATGTTTTTAAAATTTAGAAGGCATTTTTTTTTTTGGTGTTTCAAATTAATAATAGACTAAATTTAAAAATGCATTAAAAAATTTTCAAAGCCCCGCAAGAACCCCTTGCTGGGTAAACACTAAACCGTGGCGCCACCCAAGGTCACACGACTCGTATAACAGTATCATGCATCAATTGCAATCAAGGCTGAGGCTAGCGCCACTTTTTTTTTGGGCTAAAATTGTTTTAATTACTGTTTATACAAGGCGTGCAAATCACGAGTTGTTCACCACACAATCGAGATAAATCAACAGTTCATTTAGATTAAGAAGATTTTCTTTAATTATAGAGATTTATTTAAAATTTTCAAACTAAGTATCTAAATTAGGAAATTTGTGTAATTAATTAAAAAATTATTTTCAAAAATCTTACCGGATTACAGCCCGGATTAGCCTCCCTTTGCCTCAACCCTGGTTGCAATACAAAATGAACGTCCCAAGACCATTATTTTATATAAATTTAATCTACACTTGTTTTAAGTGAAAAATCCTGTGAGGCCTCTAGTAATGATGACCTTTTATTTATATTAAATACACAGAGTGAAAATAGTGATACTCTTCTATTTTATGATCATCGTAGGCATAGAGCCATAGAGGGACGTTAATGACAATTATAGAGCTCGTTTTACCAAACTTTTAGGAATATTGAGGGTAAATGATAATTACCCTAATGATGACTGATTACATGCGTCACTCAAAAGAATATTCACACGACCAACACGTGTGTTGTTTTTTATTAACCGAATTGAATCAAAATTGCATCAAAAAATGGCGGCTGCGATAAAAGGAGTTTCTCCCGTTCAATTTTCAACTGGAGGCTTGGAGGCCGAAGTCAAAACCCTAACGAACTGTTTCGAGCCCAATCTCTGTGTCAAAAAAGTTCCAATGAGGAGCTGAATTTAACTCTCAATCATGGCCTTCCATCGACGCCTTCTTCATTTTCGCTCTTCTTTTAACGTATACATCTCTCTTTCTGTCTTCCTCCGTATATTTAAATACTTCCGTACGTATTTGAATACGCATATTTTTACATATATTTTACTTTCTAATCATGTTCTTAATGCATTGGCCTTTGTTGCAGAGACTGAGCTTTTCTCCTGGAGCTCGAGAAGGTAAGTGTTTTAGATTTTAATTTTGCCTTCTCTTCGAAATATTTTCAAGTAGTACAAGATAAAAAAAATGGTGGTGTTTGATCATAGCTCTCAAAGGCACTTTAGGATAAAAGAAGTAATTCAGTTGTTTTCTTCGAGAAACATTTGAAAATCACTTTTTGAGTTTTTAGCCAGAAAAGCATTTGAAGTGCGATAAAAAGTGCTTTTAACCGCTAGCATTCTTTAGAAAGCACTTTCAAACTCATTCCCTGAGCTTTTGTATATAAATCACTGTTTTTTTTTTTTAATTTCTGACTATGATATTTTCTTCGACTTTCAGGTTTTAATGGAAGCTTCAGAAGTTACACTGCAACTTTAACCCCCGATCAAACATTATTACAGATTGTAAAAGAAGTTAAACAAGATGGAGCTGATAATTTGGTTATGGATGATGAAATAGCCAAAATTCGGAAGGAATTTAATGCTGCAAAACAGAGTTTTCTCAAGATTCCTGAGGCGTTAAAGAAAATGACAAAGATGAATCCTGAAGGTAAATTAGTGCTTTCTTATGCTTCAGTTAAATCTAAAACAATCAAGTTCGCTCTTGAATTAATACTTTTGTTGAATGGTGCTTTTGTGTTCTGCTAGGTATATATGTTAATAAGAATCTGAGGTTGGATAATATACAAGTGTATGGATTTGACTATGATTATACTTTGGCGCATTATTCTTCCAACTTGCAGAGTTTGATATATGATCTTGCTAAGGAGCATATGGTTAATGAGGTTAGTGTGGGGCTGTTGATTTGGCGGTGTCATGCTGATGCTAGTCTTCATCACATACTTTATTATGATGTGCTGTTTATTGCTGTTTTGGTGGTGATTTGCAGTTTAGGTATCCTGAGGTCTGCATAAATTTTAAATATGACCCAAATTTCCCAATTAGAGGCCTATACTATGATAAGCAAAAAGGTTGTCTCCTGAAACTGGATTTTTTTGGTTCAATTGAGCCAGATGGATGCTATTTTGGTCGTCGCAAGGTAAGCTGACTATTGATTAGATCTCTGCTAATTTTGAGAGTGTCTGGGGATGTTCTTTATGATTAGGTTGAGAAATTGAAAATGGTTGACGTACCCACCAAAATGTTTTACTATTTTATGCGCTTACCTGAAAGTGTCACTTTTAGGTCTTGTCAATTGAAACTCCTTTGTGAACCACTAATGAGCAGAAGAGAACTGCATGCTCATGTCTTTTGGTATTTTTATCCAAAACCAGCACAGATCTTCTGGAGCATGTGTCCATGTATTTTCGATATTGAGATTGCATTCTTTGTCTACGTGAACAATATATATGTCTATATATATATATATATAAAATTGCGATCGCATTCTATGTCTATGCAAATAATTTTTAAATTTCAATGAATTTGAGATTTATTTTCTGTCTATACAAACACTGTGTTGATTTCAATGAAAAGGAACTATTCCTGATAAAATATTTTTCTTTGCAGCTTAGTAGGAAGGAGATAGTAGAGATATATGGTACAAGACACATTGGGCGCAATCAGGCGCGGGGGCTTGTTGGGCTGATGGATTTCTTCTGCTTTAGTGAGGTTAGTTTCATTATAAATGCGTTTTTGCATTGCACTGAAAATCAGGTCTTCCACTTCAAATTGTTGTAGGAATGTCTGGGTTAGACATGGTAATAACATGTGAACATGATTTGTGAGTGAACTGTGTGTTTGCATATTTGGGTGGCTACGAGCTAATTATCTCTATGCTCTCTAGGATTCAAAAAAAAAAAAAAAAAACTTGTGGGTCCATGTGAATGATGTGTCCAACCATGTCCATTATCTGCCTTCAATGCACTTATCCTCGAATTGTGAGATGTGACTTGTGAGAGAGTTTTGTGGTTAATATGATTGTAAGATTTGAAGGGAAAAAAATCTGATACACTTTTTTGCAAATGGCATTTTGGCAATTTACTTCAGCCAATCAATTCCTTTGCTCCTTTTCTAACTGTTTAGGGTCTATGAATCACACATAATTTTCTTTGAGGAGAGAGGGAGAGAATTTACTGTTCAATGTAAATATGGTTTGAAGAAAAATCTTATTCACCTTTTGCCATTGGTAATTGGTGATTCTTACTAAAGACAAAGCATCCCTTCTTTCCATCTTGAACTGCATGGGTCCTATGCATCACTTAAATTTTCCTTTTCCTTGTTTTACTTTTAAATTATTATATCCTGTGACATTTTGTTTTATCTTTCCCATGTACTGTAAAGGCTTGCCTTATTGCGGATATTGTGCAATATTTTGTTGATGCTAAGCTGGAATTTGATGCATCTTACATCTATGAAGATGTAAATCGCGCAATTCAGCATGTCCATCGAAGAGGCTTGGTTCATAGAGGAATTCTTTCTGACCCTTATAGATATTTAGTTAAAAATGTAAGTTTCTAACTATTTTTTCATATTTTGGCTTATGTAATTAGTTGAAGTAATCCAGAGCCAGATTGTATTGTGATTTGGAGGATAACATATTCTAGCAAATTATCATATCATCAAGCTTAATGTGTAGTTTCAACCTGGAATTTCATATCTGTTCCTATGCGTTTTATTTTCAGGGTCAGGTGCTTCAGTTCCTCAAGATGCTGAGGGAGAAAGGAAAGAAACTTTTCTTGTTGACTAACTCTCCTTACTATTTTGTTGATGGAGGAATGCGTTTTATGTTGGAGGTAGTTAGGGACGTCATAACCTTTGTTATGATATCTTAACAACATTGATGTGTTTTTTGCTTCTATGACTTTCAATAATAGAATTGAACCACTGTTAACTGATTGGTAATCAATGATAATCTGATACTTTTGCTTTAGTTGATCCCCCCCACCCTTAAGGCATCAATTTGATGCAATGTGGTTACTGAGTTTATCATTCAAGCGTATAAGTTCTGATTGTTGATTGTGTATGTATCTGGAGTATCTTAATTCTTTAGAGCATCTTTCTTATTTACGGTTGTCGTCTAAGATTAAATCTTGTGGTAACTTCAGATTTAATAGTTCAGTTTCTTGTATCGTATGATCACATATCTGCCATACCTACCAATTTCCATATGTTTGGAAGAAGAAGACATAAATACAATGCATGCAAAGGTCAAACATTTAAGCATTCTATCTCTCTCTCTCTCTCTCTCTCTGTTTGTGTATGTGGCATTTGATGTTGATTTGTGGAATTGTGAGTATTATTGCATTTTAGTATTTCAATTACCTTCATGTCCTTTTTTAAAAAGATTTTTGCCGCTAAAGGAATTTAAATTGAAAATCCTAATCTTGATTTCGATGGTTAAACTATATAGTTTTAAATTAGTCTGTTACAAGTCTTCTGATCCTATCTCTTCTGCTAGAACCTAGATAAGATGTGGGAATTTTCATATAAAGTAATTTGAGACGAATTGTCTGTTTTTTTTGGGGATGTATTCCGGTCTTATTAACAGATTGCATTTAATACTTTGAATATCACTAAGTTTAAAAGGCAAGAGAAATATGACTCACTGCTCCATCGAGAGTAAGGGACAAATTTTTGTTTGAGATGGTTTGGGCAGTTATACTAATTGTTTTGCCATTGGCTTGTTCACTTATTAATTATTATTATTTGTTTTATTTTTTCTTGTCTTTGTGCATGTAAAGATAACAAAGCCAGCTAATCTTTTCATGATCGCTAGGATTCCACAGGTTACACAGACTCATGGAGAGAGCTTTTTGATGTGGTGATTGCGCAAGCTAATAAGCCAGACTTTTACACATCTGACCATCCTTTCCGGTCTGCTTCTTCAACTTGTTTAACTACTTTTCTTACTACTGCACCGTTAGAACATTCTTTATTGTTTAATACCATTTTCTTCTTTGATGTTTGATGAAAGTCAAAATTAGTAAAATTTGCAGTAAGATTGTCGTAAAACTAATCTATATGCTTTCTAATTTCTTTTTTTTTTAAAAAAAAAAAGTTAAACTGTTCTAGTAAATACTCATGCTGAAGTTGGCTGTGCAGTTATTTCAGGAAGGAATACTGTATGTAGGAAGTAAAACTCCAATGATTGCCATTTCAAAAACATTATTAGAATTTTGATATCTAATAACTTGTGGGTTTTGATATTCTGTTTCTTCTGAATAGGGTCAATTAATTGCCTTTCCAAATTAGTCATCTGTTTTGAAATTGTGAAAAAATTCTATCATACTTGTTCAGTTTACTTTACTAAAACTTCTTAGTCTTCCTTGCTTTTTTTGTGTTTCATGGTTTATTAATTAACAACATCCAAAAGTAACATCTTTTTTCTTGATCTGTTTTCTGGAACTTTGATATAGCTGCTATGACACAGAGAAGGACAATTTAGCTTTTACAAAGGTGGATGCTTTTATTCCAAATAAAATCTATTACCATGGATGCCTTAAATCATTCCTTCAAATTACTAAGTGGAATGGCCCAGAGGTAGGCAATTAATTACTTGCTTTTCTTAGTAATCGAATAATTTGATATCCAAATGGCTTCAGTCAACTTGAAAACTCTTCTTCTTGGCATTTGATGGTTTCCTAACTGTTTGAACACTTGATAATTCCTTTTACTTTGGTAGGTGATATACTTTGGTGATCACCTATTTAGTGACCTAAGAGGGCCTTCGAAGGCTGGTTGGCGCACTGCCGCCATCATCCATGAACTGGAAGTATGTCCATTCTTGTCTTCCGTTTTACTTGTTTCCTTTTCGCTTGTAACCCTGTATTAGTATAAAGAGTTGATCGTTTGTGGCCTGAATTTTGTTTTTGGTTATTTAGCAAGATTGAGCAGCGTTTGGACTTAATATCTAACCATCTATGATATGCAGTGTATGCTGGACAAGTCTCATTAAAATATTGACTGCCTTTTATACGCTTTTTTATTATTTATTTCTAAATCATGATGCTGTATCTAAATTTATTTGATTTTAAGCTACTGCTGGGATCTTTGTCAACTAAATTTATATTCTATTACTGTTGTTTTTCTCTGCAATTTGATTCTGATAAGACCTAACTAGTAACCGTCATATCATTTTGACCAATGTTAAGACTTATATTTTGTTGGGATCTCTATCAATGATGGTTTGTGCCTGTCAAAAATGCCTGCGAAGTGCATATTAACAGTTTTGAGACTTTCTCTTCAAATATATGAGTATCACAACAATGCAGGCTCCTTATAGTGCTCTGTTTAGATATTTTATATCTTTAATATTAATAGCATTATTTTGAAGCTTCTTATAAGATTTCTTGGTTGCCCATTAATTGATGCAGAGTGAAATACGTATACAAAATGACGAAACTTATCGTTTTGAGCAGGTACAGTTCAGCCCCTTTTTCACCTTACTGTATTTTCGGGCAATGTTAGTGTATTTATTTCTCATTAATCTTTGCAACAAAATTTATGTAGCCTACAATACACAGTTTGCATTAAAATGTGATAGTCTAAGTGGATCTCTATTGACATTGGTAACTAATTTTCCTGTGTTCTTCCTTTTCCGTTTCCTATTCCTTTTGAGATTATTTAGCTAGCTATAATCTAAATATTGATACATCCAACTTTTAGTCCTTTCTAGCACATTTGCAATAAAAGAAAATGATCTTTTTCTCTGTTTAAGTAGGAAAAAAATAAGTAGAAACATATTGAAGGATGACAACATGAATTAAAATTTTCGGAAAAGCACATAGATTTCCTTGCTTGGCAGAGTTATTGATTTGCTGGAGAAATATCTTTAATGTAGTTCACCCAAAATGGTATAGAGGCTACTCTATTTTCCTTGGGGCTACTCCATGTGATAGAATTTGTATACTTGCATTTTGAGAACTATTTGCTTAAACCAATTTCAGAGTAGTCGGTGGAAATCGATCCATTTTACAATTGAAGAATAAATAACTGTGATAGGATAGGTTATTCGACAAACCAAAAGGCTCCAAGTCCATTTCTGAGTTCAATAATAAAATTTTGTAAGACTTCGGAAGAAGCTGCTATGCTCGGTTTCTGTAAGCATGCTGTTGTTAAAATGTTCATCACAACCTTTTAATGTCACTGTCATTGATTTGCCTTCTTTCTTTACTTTTTATTGTAGAATTCTTTTAAATACTTTGCTTAGTCTTTTTAGCTCATTCTTGATTTGAAGAATCTGCAGTCAGAATTGAATTTTGGTTGCTGATTCACTAATGTAAGAAATTTTTTATATACATGATAGATTGCATCTTGAATTAAAAAGGTTTGTTTTGATGCTCATTGATGCAGGCAAAATTTCATATAATACAAGAATTGCTTGGTAAATTGCATGCGACTGTAGCTAATAGTCAAAGGACTGAAGCATGCCAGTTACTTTTGGCTGAGCTTAATGAGGAAAGGCAGAAGGCACGCCGGATGATGAAGAAAATGTTCAATAAATCATTTGGAGCCACATTCCTGACTGACACTGGTCAAGAATCTGCCTTTGCATATCATATTCATCGATATGCAGATGTTTATACCAGTAAGGCAGAGAACTTTTTGCTGTACCCACCAGAAGCATGGCTTCATGTTCCATTTGATATCAAAATCATGCCACATCATGTGAAGGTAGGCCAGGCATTTTCCTGAAGAAAGTCCTTTTCCTCTTGTTGACCACTGCTAATACTGTAAATAGTAAGTAGTAAATTCTGTAAATTTTCATGTTCAAATTGCCAGCTTGTTGACTGCCTTTGATTCTAGAGTCCTTACAGTATCTTTACCGTCATGGTCTCCGCTTATGTGTGTTTAGGCACTGCTGCATGTGTCTTTATTAATGCTTTGTAGTATCCAACGGATTGGTTATAGTCACCATTGAGCCATAGGGGTTCATAATGTGTGCTCCCTTCTTATTTCTCACTCTTAACCCCTTTTTTTTTTTTTGTTGGGTATATATTTAGGTTTCTAGATGCCAGAATCTGAGTACAGGTTGGGTTTAGACATGGCAGCTGCATACTCGGTTTACACTAAAAATGTTGAATTATGATATATCGGACCATGCTAGAGTTTCAAAAGGCATCTTTTGAGTTGTTAAGATGGTGGATTCTATGGCAAATTTATGTTTTTTCTTCAACTTTCCATCTGCAATTCTTTTGATGGTATGTTCCTTTCTTTCAGGTCCCCTCAAGCTTGTTCAGAAATCAATAGTTGGTAGTAGTCCAACAATTCTTGATTGAGGTGAAAATTTTTTCATATTTTGCCATTATTAGATTTACTGTTTATTCATCTATGGTTCAACAATAAGAAGGGTAACAATGGCACGCTTATGTTCCATCATTATGTGGAAACATGAAGATTGGCTGGGAAGATAACTTGCATAGAAATTGTAAGTAACACTAATACTCTTTTTCAAACCTCGATTCCGTTATAGTTTAATTATATTATTTGAAAACAAAGTGAGTCCATTGAATCAAAGTCCTATATACAATAATTTTACGCATAGGTGATGAGATTTTGGCTTTAGTAAAGCAACTAACGTCCTTCCTTATGGGTCGTTTACCTTGTAATCCTCAATCAGATTTTAATCATAAGTGGAGCGTGGAGGAGTCGTGCCAATAGTAGATTGCCTACTCAAAACGAATGCATGAAAAATGAAACATTGAAACAATCTTGAACCGTTAGATTTTTGGTAACCTGAACACCCAAAAGGGATATCAATATCATATGCTGGCAGAATTCACACGCTATTCCTAGCTCGTTTTAGTTTTTTAATTTCTTCTTTTGGGTTTAAACGAAAACCAAATCCAATCAAGCTCAGAGAGGAAAACTTCAGCGAGTTGCTATGTGGTGGCAATGTTGACGGCAAGCTCTACTGAATTACTTCCACGTAAGAGAAAGCTGAAAAGCTGTTCCACTTTTGTTGTTTGCCATGGAGTTCTTTGACTAACGAACAACCATGGACTCAAGGTATGTGCATACGCATGTACAATACAGTCCACCACCTGTGCTGTGCCAGCAAATAAATGACATAGGCTCATTACCATTATTTATTTATGTTGTGAACTCAAACGCTAATTAAAGCTTAAATGTAGAACACGAGGCTTTGTAAGATTATTCTTTATCACTGGAGAGGCGTTAGACCTTAGCTTTGATTTATTTTCGGTTGAGTTTTAAAAATTTTAAATTTATCAAAATTTCTAAAAATAAATTGCTAGTTTAATTAATTAATCATTAACTAAAATCCTCTTCTAATTTGAGTTTTGCAGAGTTTTAAAAAATGTTATGCTTCCGTAATTTATTTCACAATTTTTTTTTGTGCCGTGTCCACTGTCAAGCTGGTCAGGCTTTATTGGAATAGGATAGCTGACCCGTTATTCTGGCTTTATTTTAATAGGATTCGACGACAACAAACGAAACTGATAGCTTAATGAAAGGTTGAAAACTAAGGTTGAATGAGCTCTTTCGAAAGAAAATATATGCTAAAGTGATCTGGACTCCTCGCCCGCCATGTTTTACTTTTCATGAAGAACCATGCTTACGTTGTTTGCTATTTAATTTCTCTCAAGTTTATCACACTCTTTGCATATTTACACTCTCCTTTTTTTGGCCCCTAACCATTTTCATCGCTTGATATTTTTTATGTGTGTTTACAAATTTTTTTTTTGAATTATCTAAAGATATTACATAAATGTAAACGGTAAACCAAATGCTCCTAACTGAGATGTTACCAAGAAAATAAGAATTAGATAGATTTCTCTCTCTCCCGAACAAGAGCATTAAAAGATAGTAATGCATTTTTGCGTTTTTCCCATTTTTAGAGATAGATTATACATTAGCTAATCTTTTTGTTTATCAGATTTTCACAATTATCTCATCTTTTCATCATCTTGCATCATGATAGGGTCATTTTATTCAGCAAATGCCGTTTCAACTTCGTAGTCCATGACCATGACAGTTGCAAAAATAAAAATATAAAGTTTCACAAATTGAGATTAAAAAAAAAAAGAGTAATCATTAGTGGAATCATATTATGTTAAAATAAACTGAAAACAATTACGACAAAAAAAGACTAAATCTATATAAAATTATTATAGATACCGTGACACACTTGATGTTTTTTAAAATTATATCTCAATTACAAAGTCAAGAGTCAAATTGTTTAGCAAGCATGTCCTGGTCATATTTGAGGACAAGAAGTTTTGTCCCCACTCGCAAGCTATTGTTGCCAATCTCGCATCATCTTCTTTGCAAGGCCACGCTCCTTACCCACTTTAGCAGTAATCAATCTTACCAAACTGTTCTCAAACTTGTCTACAAAAAATATGTCGTCATATATTCATCAACCAATCATGACAGGCTCAGAATAAAAAATATGAAGGCCTAAGGGTAACTTTTTAAACGAACTAAATCTTTAGTAGGACCTCTTTTACCATCCCAATACTTTAATAATAAAATTTTAAAAAATATATATCAGTAACAATAATTTTTTTTCCTAATCTTTGGTCATGTGTGTCTTTGTTTAACACAACAATATTTTAAGACAAAATATTTAGATTACTTAATGCACTCCGATTAAAGCATGTTTCTACGTTTAAAATTACACAACACACTCTTTGACACGCGCATTCTGAATTTCTTCTATATTTATTTAATTTTGTATAACAAATAATAATAGTTACAATGATAAATAATAATAGCCTTAGAAAAGATAAAAAAAAATTCTTTCAATCTAAATAAGGTGAATAAATGAGTGAGTAGATGAGAACGTGTAACAAAAATAGCTCACCAAATCTTCTTCAATTACTTGATTAATACTATACCACATCTCTCAGCCTTCGTATCTCCTCTGACACAGCACAGCTTCTAATTTCTATATAAAGAAACTATCCACTGACTAAACAAACATAAGAAAGACACAAGGGGTTGACCAACGCAAGAAGAATGGCTCATGAAGAAAAACCAACAACAGTTTGTGTTCTTGATGCTTCAACTTATGTTGGTTTTTGGATTCTCAAAAGACTCCTCAACAAAGGCTACTTTGTTCACGCAGCTATCCAAAATAATGGCAAGACATCTCTTCTTTGTTTTCTTTTTTGCTTTGGACTTTTCTGGTACATCAGTGAATACCCTTTTGGCTGATCAAATATTAAATTGTTGCAGGAGGGAAGGCGATAGAGAAGCAGATTAAGGAAATGGAGAAAGTTGAGGAGAAACTGGTGTTGTTTAATGTTGATGTTTTGGATTACCAAAGCATTCTTGTTGCTTTAAAGGACTGTTGTGCTTTGTTCTGCTGTTTAGATAGCCCAGATGGCTATGATGTAAGCTAATTGCTACGTACATGTATATAAGATTTCTGCTTGTAAATTTATACTTATTCCAATCTTTATTTCTTTCTTTGGTGGGTTAATTCATAGGATAAAATGGTGGATTTGGAAGTGAGAGGAGCAATCAATGTGGTGGAAGCATGTGCACAAACTGATAGTATAGAGAAGCTAGTCTTCAGCTCTTCTTTAACTGCAGCAATCTGGAGAGAGGACATTTGTTCAGAGAAGGATGTTGATGAGAGATCTTGGAGTAATCAAGATTTTTGTAGAAAATTGAAGGTTTGGGTCCCAATTCTTCTTATTTTTAATTTTCCATTTCTTTGTTTATCCATCTTCTGTGGCTATGCATATATATGATTTTTTTTTTTTGGGCCACCAGTCAATAAGCTTTTATTAACAAAAGCATCATCTACCGGGTTTTAGTGAGTTGTATGTGGACAGATGCTTGATCTTTCACCATCTGCTTTCCTTGTTAGTTGAGGTTCATTATCGGCAAGTAGAGATAAAGAAAACTGTGTAACAGAGCAATTTAAAATTGCAATCCCACAAAAAACTACTCCTAAAATAAAATCAAGCACCAATGTTTTTTTTTCCCCCCCGCGGAATTGTTTGTATCTCATAACCCGTCTGCCAGGATCATGTGTGTTTGTCACCTTTTTCAAAAAAAATTTCATGCGGAAAATTCTTGGCATTTTCTTTCTTGATTAGCTTTGAGAAATCAGAAGCACATGTTTCTTTTGGCCTGCAGTTTTGTTCTTTGGTATGCCAAGTCATTCAGTTCTTAACTTTAACCCTCTGCTAAGGAAATCATATGAGTTGCAGCACTTTGATTGATTTCACAGTTATTGATATTTTGAATCCTCTTATGCAATCTTGCAGTTATGGTATGCCCTTGCAAAGACACTATCTGAACAAGCTGCCTGGGCTCTAGCCATGGATCGGCTGCTGTGCATGGTTTCCATAAACGCCGGTCTAGTTCTCGGGCCAGCTGTCACTCAACAGAACCCTCAATCAACAATGTTTTATCTCAAAGGTAGAGATGCTCACACAAGCCATAGCATTGTGACTTTAAGTTGCACAAAGTTCACGTGTACTTCTTGCTTAACATTATATGCTGATTTACTGCAATTTCCCACAGGGGCAGCTCAAATGTACGAAAACGGGGTCCTGGCATTTGTCGATGTAAACTTCTTAGCCGATGTCCATATTCGAGCATTTGAGGATCGATCAACATGTGGCCGGTATTTCTGCTTCAATCAGATTGTGAATACTGAGGAAGAAGCTTTCAAGCTTGCACAAAGCTTGAGCCCTTTGATACCTTTACCACTAAGGTAGCCGAAAATTCCTAAAACATGACAAATTTATAAATAATGAGAACTTCAATTACTTCACTTGTGGCTGAATTGGATACTTTGATGAATGTGCAGGCATGAATGCCAGGGAAGTGAAGTGTGCGCGGAGAGATTGAAAGCCAAGAAATTGAGCAAGCTTGTTGAGGCATTGCCTGTTAGTTTAATTTGAGTAGGGTCTTTGTTATTTGTGCCTTTTCATCTTAATATTAGTGATTGTATTATGGTATGTGTTATAATAATCTATTGAAATTTGAGAATAAAATTCTTGACTTCTTGTGTTTGCTAATTTCGAATCATTTCAAAAATAAGTAGTAGTAGTTGTTGTTGTTGTTGCTGTTGTTGATAGTATATGCCACTACTAGCTGTTTCTATCATCATTGAATTTTAAAAAATATGACTTTTTTCAATCTTGTCCTTCATCAAAAGGACACATTTTATGAACAAAGGAAAAAAAAATTAAGATAAAAGACAAAATTTGACCGGTAGTTATGACTTTTGAGCTTATTACAACATGTCCCTATCTATTAATAAATAGAGTTAGACATCTAATTTTATTTCTAATAATGTGATATTTTTCATGTGGATGAGATAATATGATTTTTTTTTAATTTAACTTAGCGGCACACTCTTCCTGCTTCGGATCTCTTTTTTCAGTATAAAATTTCATCAATTTAACTATTTGGTATTCACATATGAGATATTTGTAAAAAGTTATCAATTATTTGATGAATAATATATTATCCATCACATCAGTCAATGATAAAATTTTAGATGTTTATAGTTACTCTTGTTCAATTATTAGATTTCATTTTTTTCACCTCCAAGTCTCCAACTAGGCAAGCGCAACTACAGACGTGCCATGATAATTGATAATGAATAGATTTTCAATTCTTGCCTTCGATGAAAAATGATCACCCCCACTTAATGGGCTACGTGTAAGATCCACAGATGTCGAATGGGTTGGGGTCCAGTCCATATAAATCAGCAAATAATAAGCCCAGATTTGACTGGGCTATGGATAGACTAAACGGGCCTAACGGCGTCTCTTCTCGTTTGTTCGGCGCTTATGGCGCTTCTATTTATTTAATTTTATTTTTTATTTTCAGCATTTTGTTACTTAGTGTACAAGTACAACGAGGAAAGGGAAGAGAGGTTTCTGGAAATCGGGAGTGAAATTAAATAATTTGTTGAGTTTCTTCATATCATTCATAGGAGAGCCAGGCCCCTAAAGGCTAAACTCTAATAAATCCTATCTCCAACTCTTCAGTCAACTGAAAAATGGTGGTGATAGAACAAGAGCCAGAAGACGCAAAAGAGACTGTCGCAGCAAATCCTCCAAAAGCTGCATCGACAACAAACGAAAACGGCGATGTATCCGACGGATTCGAAACCGCCAGTGAACGCGACGTCAGCGACGACGACGAGGAGGAGCAGCCGAAACACGAAGAACAGCCTGTTGCTCTAAACGACAACGAATTGAGCCAGGTTTTTCATTTCCGCCCTTTATTATTATCATTTCAGTTTTACAAGTTTTGGTAAATTCAGCTAGTGAAGCAAATGATTGATTAATTAACGATTGATTTTATGTAGAAAGCGTTAAATGAAGCGAATGAGGCGAAACTTGAAGGGAATAAACTGTTTGGTGAAGGAAAATATGAGGAGGCGTTGTTACAGTATGAGGTAGCTTTGCGAGTGGCATCGATTCCGGAGAGAGCGGCATCGGCTTCGGCGCCGGAGGCGAAGGAAGGGCAGTCGCCGTCGGAGAAGAAGGAAGTGGTGACGGCGCCGGAAATGGCAGAGCTGCGTTCAATATGCCATTCAAATCGTGGAATATGCTTTTTGAAGCTTGTATGTTACTCTTTTATCCACATTGCATTCAATAACAACACTTTGTCTTGTTTGTGCATCCTAAAGTATTAAAGGATTTAGAAAATGTCAATTGCTAGATGTGACAGTGTTGTTACTAAAGAAGAAATTACTAAAGCATGAGGCATTTGATGTTTTTGAGTTCTGTCAGTCTGTCTGTTTGTTTATGTTCTGATTTCATCCCGGTTTGTTTAGCATTGTTTATAAGGATTTTTTTTTTTATTAGATTCCGAAAACCTTATTCTCTATAGTAGTTCATTTTCCTATTACCTTTGGAGTTTACCTTGAGTGGATTTGATCCTTTCTCCTTCTGATTTGTTGTATTTTTATCAAATAGACATGATGATGTTCAAGTTCAGATGGTAAATGGAGATAGAAATTTATGGATAAGTACTTTATATTTTTAAATCTGCCAACTTTTGTTTATCCTGTGGAATCTGAGGTTCTTGCTGTTTGTTTTGCATCCAAAATTCCTATAGTCTTTCTAACTCCAGATTGATGATAATTTACATTAGGGAAAATTCGAGGAGTCTATCAAAGAATGCACAAAGGCGTTGGAGCTTAATCCTACATATATGAAAGCTCTTATCAGAAGAGCAGAGGCACATGAAAAGCTTGAACACTTTGAAGAGGCTATTGCTGGTATTCAGGATTTGATGATTGTTGTCATTTACATAACAAATACGTTTTAGTTTCTCGTTCATTCTATGTTGGATTATGTAGTTTGGTTTTGAACCCTAAGTCTTGTATTTTTTTGTCGACCTTCCATTAAGTTCTTTACATTTCACAGGCTGATTTGTAGCACTTTCATAACTACTTCTAATTTCAGATGTCATTGTCTTTGAACTTTTCTTCATTTTTGCTATCACAGATATGAAGAAAATCTTGGAATTTGATCCTTCAAATAATCAAGCCAAGAGAACAATTCTTCGTTTGCAACCACTGGCAGAAGAAAAACGTGAAAAGATGAAGGAAGAGATGATTGGTAAGCTTGGCAATGATTTTCTTCTGTGATTTCATTTTCTCCTCATTAAGAAACTGTGAAACATTAGTGTGTATCAAAGAATAATATACATAAGCTGTTGATACAGAAATAGGAATTTACAATCATATAAGGACTGAAGATCTCTTGGTGAAATAAGGTTCCATCAAGACCTTTAACCCAAATTGAGTGTACGCTGATGGAACTCCCTTGCTTCTCATTAGCAAGTCCACTTGTTTCCATCCAAATACATGTGCATTCAGCATCACGGAGATACATCTCTGCCTGCAAAGTTGGTTGCTGGAAGACGTTGAAACAAAAATTTAAAACTGTTTCTGAGGCACACCATTCTCCATCTTCATCAATTGGAGCAAATGAATGAGGCATCTAGACTTTGTTTT
Organism: Atalantia buxifolia; assembly: GCA_030444775.1. Classification (NCBI taxonomy): domain Eukaryota; kingdom Viridiplantae; phylum Streptophyta; class Magnoliopsida; order Sapindales; family Rutaceae; genus Atalantia; species Atalantia buxifolia. Next base: position 19,792,642 of record CM059834.1, on the reverse strand, counting down.
TTCATTACTTTTCAACCAGTTCACCCTTATTATTAGTGCCTTTATAGTATATTTGTTGTTACTAATTAAAATTGTAGGTTGGACTATGTGAAGTTATTGTTGAATGAGATTTTGATCAGGCTTCCTTGAGATAGTCTGTAAGGACTAGGTGTTTGATGATCGAAAGAATTAATTGGTTTTGGAGCATAACATGCATGGGAAGTGATAGTTGTTACTTGTTTATAGAATCTGCTTTACCCCCAACATCTTTCAATTAAATGTGAGGATTAAACAGAAGTTTTTGGAGGGTGTAGAAAATTCAATTTGAGGGTGGAGGAAGTATTTCAAAGTTTGAAGTTTAATACCAACTGCACTATTGCAAAGTGCTATTTTATATGATCCTCAATGGTTGTTTGGTCCTGTTTGATGTCTTCTTTTTTCTCTTTTTTATATAATTTATATGACACACCTTTGACAAACAATGATTCTATAGTTGCGCTCATGCTTTGGTATATGCAGCTCCATGTCCTACTAGTCATACAGTGAAGTCATTTTATTTGAAGGGTTATCATTGGTACACACACAGAGTGGGGGAGTTGTGTTGTCAGAAAAGGATTTGTATTAGAATAATGGTTATATATAATTAGATTACCTAATTCTTCTTCTTGACAAACATCTAGGCTACAATTTTCATGCGACATTTCTTATGCTTTTGTGTGCATGCTTCATCAGTTATTCATTAACAAAAATGTGAAATTGTTTCCTTTGAGCAGGAAAGCTAAAAGAAATGGGTAACTCTATCCTGGGCCGTTTTGGGATGAGCACCGACAACTTCAAAGCTGTTAAAGATCCAAACACTGGTGCCTACTCAATATCATTCCAGAAATAGGTTGGTTCAATATAACTTTAATTTTTCATTGGAACATAGTGTGAGAAGACTGTACTCAGGCCATATAGTGAAACAGGAATCCTCCCTTGGGCATCACACTGTAAATGTGCTTTAAGTCTTACAAGCTGAGCAAAGAGTTTTAACGTCGTGTTAGAGTTTTGGAGTGATGCAGTTTCCTAGTTTGTTTGGTGTCTTGTAAGTTGACAGTCAAGATGTTCTTGCCTGTTTTGAAGACAATATTACCAATGTCTTTTTACTGCCATTTTTATCCGAGTACAGCTTTAATGAGCTAATAATTATCTAATATTAAACATCTGTCCTAAGAATAAGGTTCTAATACTAACCAAGTGATGGTTCCTCTATTGGTGTTTGATTACAATTTTCTTTGTAGTGTTTCAGATGACGACGTTGGGCTTGAAATTGATGTATAATTATTTTTTAATTGAGTTTTGACCTGTGTTGTTCGGTAAGTCCGCATTGCAATCACCAATCATGAAGTTTTAAGTTAAAAAATTATTATTACGCATGGTTTTATATGTTTCAATGAGATTGCCATTAATGTCTAACACTTTGCTTTGGAGAGATAAAACTCTGAAAAGTTTGACTAAGTTTGTGTTTTCAAGTTTTCTTGTTTTGTTGAATAAAGAACAAAGTTATATATGATTTGTACATTTTTACTGAAAATAGATTTTGTATCATAGTTGCATTAGATCATAACGATACAAAAGTTATTTCAGTTATATTTTAGCAGGGACTATGGGCATATTTGAAAAATAGAAAAAGAAAATGTAATTTGTTTAATAAGAGGCAGAAACTTAGGGGCCTCGATGCTATTATCCCATAAGCTAACAGAATTTTCTTGGCTGTCCAGTCCAAAGTTATGAATGATGCCTTTGTATGATCATCAATTCTTCAATTCTCAGTATTAGCTGCTCTCTATATTCAATGCATTCAAGCAGTTCATTAATCATTTCAAAGGACAAAAGGGGGTTCATTGTTACAAACATATCAGCAAATAATAAGATCGTGAGTACCCACCCCGAGACGTTACATCGTGGGATTACGGAAAGATATCATAAAAATACTTGTTGAAGTGCTGCAAGTGGTTAGTTTCCATGTCTACAACCACCAACCAGCTCCCATCATTGGTTGGACCGGGTAAAATGAAAATCTCTCCGTCCACGGCGGCCCAAGCCGTTGTAAACACCGGCCGACCCCATCCAAAATCTACATCGTACATAGGCATGTCTGCCAATTTGGTTATCAGCAGGTTTGGACAATTAATAACTTTGGGGTCTCGCCTGATAACTGTTAAATCAGGTTGTTGCTTTAGGTAAGCAAGCCCTGACTTCATATACTTGTCCTCCGTCAATTTAAGTGCTTCATGAATTCTCTCTGTTGTGCAATTTAACGATTCCGATTGAATATCACCTGACAAGGCCATTGGCGTGCTGCTGAAGTTTACATTGCCACAATACCCAAATGGGATTTTAGGATTCAATTTAAATCGCCCAGAAGTAGGAATCTCTAACTTGGTAGCTTGATCAACAGACAACCCTCGTGCTTTACAGGCGCAGCGCCATATATGTGCTGCTACAATCTCAAATCTAGTATACTTGACAGTGGATCCGTGATCTCCCTTAGATTTTTCTTTAAGGATGTTCATTTGATCAAGTGATAATTTCAGGATTGCAGTGGAAATGGCTTGAGGATTTTGAGTAGGAGTATTCATGGAAGGAGGGGGATCGTATTCGATGTGGTGAAATGATGGAGAAGTTGGGACTCCAACATCTAATAGTATAGTTCGATCAAAGATTGGTGGAACGCTAATAGGAATGCCACGCGTCATCTCAGCCCATGAGTTCATGAAGTGATATGCCGCAGTTCCGTCGATTGGCGAATGATGCATCATAAGTCCAAGAGAAACTCCTCCACACTTAAAATGAGTTACCTATAAACAAACAAAGTGACTATGTTTGGGTGAGTATTATGAAATAATTCTTTTGATGGAGTAGCTCTCAATTTCATGTTAATAAAATGAGGAAATACACGAGCTCTCTTTTTATTCTTATTCTTCTACCTGTGCCATAATAAGTGGATGAAAATATTCATCTTTCGTGCGATCAAGAGGTGGAACAAGTTGCACGAGCTTCGAGCTTGATTTAAAGTCACCAAAATCATCAGTGACACAACTCGTTTCAGCTTCAATAAATAAGGCGCCCTCTCCGTTACATTTTATTTCAATTCTGTCATTTTCATCTTTACCCAATCTTCCGGCTAAGGGGTAAAACGGGACAAGAACTTTACTCAAAGTCTCCTTCAGTAAACCACCTTCAAAGAAATTGCAAGGGTAATTCGGCCGTCGGTAGAAATACACGCTGGGGATGTGACTTGCCGGCATCAGCAGGTCTAAATCACTCAACCGTAGGCAATGTCGGGGGGTTTCTTGAGCAGGCCGTATTATTGTTGACTCTTTTACGCGAATTGTTTCCATTGTGACACCACCTGCGTGCATCCGATGGCCACGAAAAATAGGAATATACAGGATAATAGATATAGTTAACTCTGATACTATGCACAACACAAAGCTAGCAAATCAAATCATGCCCTAATTAGCAAGAAAAGAAAGTACCCATATACCTTGGGGTTGGGGGCCTCTTAAGACTTCAGAATTCTTGGGGTATATGAAAATGAGTTCATTTCGGACATATGTATACCGATGAACTTGCGTTTAAAGTCAATATTTTGAGATAAGTTTCTTTTATGCTGTCAAAAAGGTGACCGCAAAAGCAAAAGGGGAAGAAACAAAAGAGGAAGAAGAAAAAAAGGAGAGAGAAGGAAGAAAAAGCGGTGCCGGGCCGAAGAAGGAAAAGAAAATAATAATAATAATAATAATAATAATAATAATAATAATAATAGTACACAGTACCCAAAGTTTGGCTATAAAAGGAGGATGCTCCTCCGTTTTCTGCATCCAATCCTCAATTTCTCCAAAAGAGGAAGCTCAATTTCCTAACATATGCCACACACGGAATCAACTACCTTATGCGAGTTGTTTGGTTTTCTAAAATTTCAAAGTCACATTCCCGCTAAATTCAAATATGGTTATTGAATAATTTAGAGTCAGATTGAAACTGACGATGAGGACTTGAGGTTGATTTGGTTTAATTCTCAACAGTTGTGTGGTCTTTGACAAATAGAATTGAGAAGAATATCCTGTTGAGAGTAATTACTGGACTAATAACATAAATTTACGATGACTCTCAGTCCTTGAGATAATTTTTTATCTTATGAGCTAGACTTGTAGCTTGAATTTTGTTTGATTCAGAGCATTACCTATTCAAAATGGAAGTTTATGATTTGCAAAAAAATAATTTTCTATAAAATAATTCCTTTAACTTTTCATCCCCAATTACCTTAACAGCAAATGGAAGCTTAATCCAGTTAGCAGCTTATACTAATCATCCATTTGTCTTTGGTTACATTTATTTTTTTATTTGAAATTTGAATAGGTCTAAATGTAGTTGAAGTCTGAATAACTCTTAATGAAAATGTATGAATGACATGTTTATTTTTTTCTTTTTTAACATCTGAAGAAAAAAAAAACTTAAAAGCTAGTAGTTTGACATAAATATCATTTTAAGTCATGCATATATTTGTTCTTTATAATTTATAATTTTCACAAGTTGATTAGTTTGGTAACATTTAAAAAAACTACTATCATTGTTGATCTTAATTTAATTTTTTAATAAAAGATATAATTATAACATCAAAATTTATTATAAAGTCAACACTGGTATTTTATTTTTGATTCATCACAATGTACATAATTTAATTTGTTTAATATTTCAGTTTAGTTAATGTTATCATGTGAATAAAAATTTAAAGCAATTAAAAAAATTCAAGAATAATACAAAAATATTAGGTTTATACAAAATATTAGAAATACATGAATTGTTAAGGGTATTTTTGAGATTTGAAATTAAAATTTTCCATTTAAACTCTAAACTTCAGATAAAAGTAGATTTTTTCCTACTTTTTCGATTCAAATAAAATTTTTTGACAATAACAAACAACCTAAAATAAACAAATGTCTAAAAAAAAAATTTCAGACTTCAGAGTAAAAAACAAACAACACCTTAATTTATTTGTTGATAGGATCAACATTAAAAGAAAGACGTGAAAAAGAAGGAAAGAAAAAAGGAAAAAAAACAAAACAAAACTTCACCGAAACTTCAAAAAGAAGACAACGATGTCGTTTATTTTAATGAGAAAATTAAAATAAAAGCTTAAAGTCAGACAGAATTGGTGGCATTTCATTTCAATGAAAATGAAAGCTTAAAAGTAAGACAGAAACAGAGATATCACTGTTCATACTTAATCGCTTATCTATTAAAAGTGAACTAGTTTTGCTAAACCACAGCTTTATATACATGTACATATACATATATATATATCTTGGTGGTAAAATATAAATCAGAGGTATTGAGGATATGACACATGGGGGTATGACTCAAAATCATGACAAAGGATAAAAAGGAAGCTAAGAAGGGAGAATGAAAGGGAAGACCATGAAGAAATGGCTGGGAAATGTGACTCAAGACCATGACAAAGAATAAAAGGGAAGACGAAAAGAGGAAGTTGAGATGGGATGATTTCGGGAAGACGGCGTCAACCACTTGAGTTGTCAGAGAATAAGGAAATACCTCCTATTGTACACTTGCAACATTGCATGGCAATACCAGTCCCTACATAGACTGTCTCCTAAATATCCCTTGCAAGTCGCCCAAATTAGAGGTAAGGAAAGGGGATTACAAACAAGCCACCGATACTCTCTCCATAAAGATCAGGTGCTTCTCCACCCAATTGGCTCATTCAAAATAAGCCAATTGAAGTTAGGGACACCCTGCCAAACCCAGACTGACCCCACGCTGACAGCTATCCGATCCCAATAAACTGAAGCTCCTTGACAAAGGAAGCCAAGTTATCTAAAAACCCTACCTGAGGAGGGAGATCGCCAATGGCGGCTCGCCACTTATCCCAAAGGACATAAAGATTCCCTAAAGGGAATTCCTCTTAAAAATGTCAGGTTAGTGTCACAGGAGATAAGTAGTCTCATAGGAGGTAAGTGACTCATTCATCTCAAAAACACTGAACTTTCTTCTTGCTTTAGGGTTTCTTTGAAACCCTCGCTCCATCCTACCTCCCACTAACTTGACCATTCGTTTTGTCGTCAGCCACCATCGATGTCAACTCTAATGATAGTTTCTTGTGATTTCAGGACCTCTCTAGTCGTCACCGTCCCTAATCATCCATTTACAGGAAGTTCAGTCATCATCTTCTCCAGAAAACCACCTCTAGAATGGAAGAATCGCCAGTTATAGGAAAGCTCTCATAGTGTTTTAGGTTGAATCAAGATTAGATTAAAATAATATAATAGCATTCAAATTTGACTTTATTAAACCGTACTGACTTAAAAACATGTCCTCATACTAGAGAAGAACTATATATATATAACTAAACCATTACAAGAATGTAATTGAGTTATGGAACCATGATCGATAAACACAAGTGGGAGGGAGATATTCAACGCTTTCTATTTCATTGCATCTCTTATAATATATATATTTATATATTATCATAATTCTAGCTTGTGAGGCATACAAGCTACATGCTTAAGGCTTCATCTAGTATTGTTCACCAGCAAAGCTCTAAAATATTTGATAACCACTTTTATAAATTAAGCTGATTTTATCTCACAGATGTTGGATAAATAAACCTGAAAGAAACGACAGAACCTACATATATACATATGGCAACAAATTCAATGTTCCAAAGTCTACGAACGGAAATGTTAATAATTTTCCTAACACTTGACTTGTAGCTTAAATCAAACCAGAGAAAGGATCCTGACGTGGATGAGATGGCAAACTCTGATCAAGAAATGGATTCGAAGAACTGGTAGCATTCTGGCCTATCATTTGTGGCTCTTGCTCTTGCTCTTGCTGCTGTTGCTGAATCATAAAATTTTGTTGTCGAATCATATCTGACATTTGTGCATTAGCTGGGGGTGTTACACCGCTCGAAGCAGAAAATGGATTTTGGTTCAAACTATCTGCTTCAAAAGGATTGGAGCCCACCTGCTGCCCTACCGTGTTACTACTACTCAGGTTTGCATTTCTTGCCATCGCGTCGTCATATAGACTATCCAGTGTTAATTTATCCAGGCCACCAGCCTGCATTTGATGATATAGTTAGCAATAAACCATTCTTAATCTGTTGCATCAACCATAGGATGATGAGAAGAGACGAATGATAATCGCAATGAATCCTTGGGACATGAAGTACTAACCAGTTTGCTCGCTGCAACTGCAGCTACATTAGAGCTTGGTGCTGTAACAAGTGCAAGCTCCCAACTCATAGTCTGGCATGCCATAGTAAAGCTGTTTTCGGAATTTGGTTGGTTTTCTGTGACAAAACATGAGATAAAACCTTTAATTAGTTCTCGTAAAATGATCATCAAATGGGTACTTTAAAGGAAACAATGAAGAGATCAGAGAGAATATAAGTAATTCACCAGGAGTAACAATTGCCAGCGCGAGGGAGTTCTTCTCATCCATTTCAGATACCTGCTGGGTTAGCTCTTCCAAGCCCTCCAAGAATAAAAATTTGAAAAATCAGAATATACAACTTGAACAATATCCTATTGCATCCTAGAGTGTTATTAATTCAGTAGAACCATTACCAAAAGGTCAGTAATCTGTTGTGAGGCAGCAGCCTCACTTTGGTCTGTAGTCTGTTGCGTGTCTTCAGTGTCGATAAGCTGCTGCGTAGCTACAGCCTCTCTTCGGTCATTGCTTGCCGGTTCGGGTGCTGCCACAGGCTGGTCTGAGTCTTGTCTATCGGTTGACAAATTAGCTCCAGGAGTAGCATCTAATTTTGGAGCTTCTATACGAGCAACATTCTGATCACCATCTGTTTAATAACAATTTTAGATAGTGAAATCAGCTCAAGAAGTAAGATATGCATGGCACAGTTATCTATTTGTTAATTTTAAGAAGGCTCGCATAGACTACATCTAGTTTTTGAGAAATCGGGACTAAACTACTCAGTTTTCTAAGGATGCAACAGTTAATAAATTCTGAAGATTGGTTCATCTTTCCTAATTCTAATAGATTTTGGTATATAAAAGGAAGTTGGGTTCCCCCTTTTTTCTTTCATTCTTTCTTTCTTTCTTTCCTTTTTATGAAAAATTCAGGAAGAACATGAAATGTGGGAATAATTAAACAGTTTTCCATATAGACAAAATAGAAGCTTTGAGACATCATACTGCTGTACATTGTAACATGAAGATGTGTGGCGCCACCTTCACATAATCCTCCATGGCAGTCATAAATGATGCAGGGAGCTGCAGCATGAATCTCAAGCAAATTAAGCAAGTTGGTAAGTTAAAAAAAAAAAATTCGATTGAAAGGCACAACCACAACCAAAGACTTGACACAAAATGTTATCTCAAAATGTTCCCTCTTATACCTTTTCAATTTTAATGTACTTCTGCCCTCTTCCAAAGTCAAGCTCCCTGCAGATCTCAAATAATGAAGTTAAGCTGTCTGCCTGCAGCAACATACAAGGTTAAATGTTGAATAGATGTTGGATAAGAGGACCGAAGGGACCAAAATTACATATTGACACTCAGGCATAAAGATATGTACCTGACTCTCAGACTTCCGATAAATTTCAAGTGTTCTAACAGCATCATGACGAGGCATCTCAAAATACTGCAACAGAAGATAATTAGATGCCATCAATTTCTACTTTGGCAGATGGGACACACCAGCACTCATACAGCAAAAGCTCACCTTATCAACTAATTTGAGAATTCCATCAGTAATTGAGACATACAGCTTCACACTTTCACTTGCAATCTAAGTGAGGCACAACATCAGTATAGTGGATAATCAATTGAAACAAAACAGCAGCATAATGTTAGAGGGCTATAGATAATCCTTACAATTGAAAGTGCACAATGAATCAAATTATTGTATAAAGCGGCTCCTTGTGGCTGCACAAATAATACACACTATCAGAAATATACCAATAACATCACGAATGCTATACCAATGAAATAGCACAATACGACTGGTGGCCATATTACCTTGCAACCCAGAAGGCGAAAAAGAAGCTGTTGTAAGGAAGGCAGCTGATCAAGCAAGTCTGGGATGCTAAGTCTCCCACTTCCCTGTCAACAAGGAAACATAAAGAAGCATATAAAGCATCTAATCTACAAAACTAGAAGTATATACATACTTTTAGAAAAATTTGGAAGGTTAATTCTCATAAGTACACTCAAACTTATCAAGGAGATAAAGAGTTGAATCCCAAACTGCTCACCATGTGGCTCTTCTCAACATCATATCTCATTATGCGGAAACACTCCACTCGCTCTTCAAGATATAAAGCATAATTACGAATCCAGGCAGAGTGATCCCATGCTTCAAGCATAAAAAGTTAGTTATTGTAAGTACAGCCTATTGCAAGCCTTGACATTAGATGAGCTAAGAGAATATAGAGTACCAACTGGACTTGATTCATCCCTGAAATGGGATAGATTAAACATAAGAGCTCTTCCCCTGCTGTAATTTATTAGCTCTTCACAAAATGAATGATCAACTTCCCTCAATGCACGGTGTATAACTATCAAGGTTTTTAATGCTACCTGAGAATTAATCAAGTAGTGAGATTGATTGGAAAACAAGTAACAACGATATAACATATAAAGAAACATAAAAAATTCAAACATAAAGATAACCAAGGTGATGAGGGGGCATACTGTCCAACTATGTGTTTTAGCAAGACGCTTGGCAAGACTTTGTATGCAGTAAGCAACATCAGCACGAGGTCTTGAAGCTGAAACAGCTTCAAGAATCTCTGAAAACATGAAAACAGTTGGCACACATTCATATACCAAAAATCATAAAGAAGTATAATCATATATCCCAGAACACAAGATTAAGCACAAATTTTCTGGACTTGAAAGGTTTAATTGAAACCCAAAAACATTACAAGGTTGATATTGCAAATAATAAGAAAATGATCACTCACTGCTGATGTGTTTCTCCTTTGCCAATACCTCGTCATGGTTCGTTGCCTTAACAATGGCAATATCCAGTCCCTGGAGTACATGATAGTATTATTAATTAACTACAAGATTGCATTAACCAAGTTTTTGGATGTAAATTAAATCACCTTATTCTCACTGTTTAAGTTTACCAATCCAACCTTTGTGGTGTCCTTCAAGGCGGCAATAGCTTTTCTTATTGGCTGAGTGCCACTGCTAGCTGCCATTCTATTTCAAGAAAACAAGCATCCCTTATCACGAAAACAATGTATAGTCTCTCAACAGTTTGCCATTACTAAAGTCCTGATGATTTTTCAATGCCTTAAATTATATATATATATAAAATAAGAATTCCTATTTCCTATCCTCAGGATCACGTGATATACCTTAAGAACTCCAAGAATCAATTGAAGCCAAGAATCAGCTATACTGCAAATACCTGTAACTGGCTCTTTTGGCGATATTTGAATTTCAATCTACTCAATCAATAAAATTCAAAGAATCTTGTTGACATTAAACCCTGGAAACAAAACAATAAAACTATTTAGAAAAAAGTAAAGAGTAACTATTTGAAAAATCTAGCTAAATTACAATGAAAGAAAAAGAGCATCATGAGAATCCAAAATCGTTAGCTAATTAATTGACATAAACCAAAACATGTTTACTATACGAAACATACATTAATTGTTACAGCAATTTCATATCATACATAGCATGCATATGTGCGTACATTAATATACATATAGACTACGGATAGCTAATCGGAGAGCTAAAACGAAGGGGATTTGGTAATGCAGGACTCTGATCACGAGCTTAACGAGGCTACGTGTTTGTAGGGAAGCTTTATATTTATAGTTTCAGGTAGCATACACATTTCGTGCCACCGAGTTTTTCCTTTTTCTTACATAGTTGAGCCTCGTTAAATTAATATTTCATAAACTGATAACCTCAATTAAATAATAGCTTTTATCAATCCTAACTTACTATTAACGTAATACATAAATAATCCAATAAATTTATTAGATAACAAATTTTTTTTAAAAAAAACAAAATCTTATTCTTCTATAGAACCCAACTAATACATAAATTAATAATTAACCAATTATTTTTTTTGAAAAACCAATTAAAATTAAATACATATAATATATCATTGTTGATACTCACATAATACTTTACGTATTTCATCGGTTATTATTGCCTTTTTTGCACCTTTCACAAGAGAAGTAATTGTAGCATTATATATGCAATGTTAAGAATACGAGAGAAAAGCTTAATATAGTGCCTACAATAAGTCATCTTTACTTAGTTACTATGTAATTGTGATCTTGTCAAGGGGTTATTAATTAATGATTAATCTCAATCAAGATCAACTTAGAATCGTATCATATAGTTTGATACTTTCATCGGTTATTATTGCCTTTTTTGCACCTTTCACAAGAGAAGTAATTGTAGCATTATATATGCAATGTTAAGAATACGAGAGAAAAGCTTAATATAGTGCCTACAATAAGTCATCTTTACTTAGTTACTATGTAATTGTGATCTTGTCAAGGGGTTATTAATTAATGATTAATCTCAATCAAGATCAACTTAGAATCGTATCATATAGTTTGATACTTTCATCGGTTATTATTGCCTTTTTTGCACCTTTCACAAGAGAAGTAATTGTAGCATTATATATGCAATGTTAAGAATACGAGAAAAAAGCTTAATATAGTGCCTACAATAAGTCATCTTTACTTAGTTACTATGTAATTGTGATCTTGTCAAGGGGTTATTAATTAATGATTAATTTCAATCAAGATCAACTTAGAATCGTATCATATAGTTTGACAGAATTATTACATTTTCTAATTATATTACCGCTATATTATATGAAAATTTGAATGGGATATTATCTTTATAAATTAATAATTATTATTTTATTAATATATTAATATTCACCAAATTAATAGATTTTTCATGGTTCCAAGACTATTAACTTATTGAGTTTCTACTGTTTTTATAAATGAATACATATTTTTTTAAGATTAAAAACAACTAATATAAAAAAATCCTTTCATAAAGATTAAAAAAAAAGGAAGGAAATTAATGCATAACTAATAAATGAAATCATTCTATTGTCAAACATAGTTTTTAGGTTAATTTCCAATTACTCTTTGTGAAATGACAATCTTAAAAATACTTTAAATTATTATAAATTTCAACTTATCTTATTTCTGTAACGAAGATAAACAATATATATATATATATATAACATCAACTCACATTCATTTTTGCCTTATCTTTTGAACAATCTTATTTGATGGTTAATCTTTTTTTAATTTAAATTGTACTTTATATCTCCATTACTTTTTATTGTCAGTTATCACTAAAATAGTACGGTTTTATTTACCATGTAAAATCACTACGTTTCATTTGAGCCTTTGGATTTATAATTCCAGCTCGATTCGAATGGCTTCTCCACTGTAATTTTGTTTCAAAAATGAAAAGAATAGTTGCGACAATTTTCAATAATACCCAAACTAAAATCACAATAATGTGGCACTAATCTATTTTTTTTTTAAATACTGATTACACATCATATTATTATAGTACACACAAATATTTACAACTGTTATTACAGTAAATCATTACACTGATATTTACAATCAGATATATAACTATGACTTATATTATTACATTAAATTATATAAAGTACATGCCCAGACAATTACAATCAGATATATAACTGACTTACATTATTACATTAAATTATATAAAGTACATACCCAGACAATTACAATAAGATATATAACTGTGACTTACATTATTACATTAAATTATATAAAGTACATGCCTAGACAAATAAATTCTCATAAACGAGGAATGATATTTTTACTCCACTCGCATTCGCATTTCGTAAGGGAGAAAGACTAACAAATTAACTCCACACAATTATACTTAATTGAGAGAAGTTGAGTTTATAGAGACTCGAACCATTACCCTCGTAGTCATATTTAACTGTGAGGGTAGTGGTAAAGGCCGAGAGGCGGCTCCAGTCTAATTAAAAAGGTGAAAAATAGTCTCACTATTCACTAGTTTGCTAAATTCAAAATCCGATTGATACAACCGTCACGTTCCTCAATAGAATTGATCTTTGCACAGTATTCTCAGGTATAAAATACTTTTGTGACAACATTATTTATGACACAGATGGACTTTATTTTGTAACAGTGTAATAATTAGAATAATAATTAATCTTACAAAAAAAGTTAAATCATGTTTTATTTGATCCAACCTAGGTATTCACTGGCGCTGATCACGGCTGCTGGCTCGGCCGGACATCATGTCAAGTAAAATACAACTGTTGATGCTGAATCACTCCCTTTTGTCAAAGTATCATTGCTTGTACAGCATGTGCAATTCTGCATTGTCAATTTGCTAGGAGAGCTGCTGTCAATTTGCTATGAGAGCTGCTTCCCGGCCAACACGGCAGCATGCTGCTCCAAGTATTCTTTGCTGTTCATCTCTGTTAATCTGTAATTATAAGAGGTTCATTGATCGGCAATAATTACAAATCCTGCTATTATGATTTCCCCAATGCAAAATCCTTAGCATTTTCAAAAAGTCACCTGCTAATCGTGCGGTCTTTTGCAAATCCCAATTCATTGTCCACACAAAGATCAGCTTCATCATTTCTCATAGATCTCGAGGAGGTTCTAGGTGCCATTTGCTGGGCATCAGATATGGTCACTATCTTATTGAAAAGCTGAAAAGGACTACCCTCAGCCGTACACAACAGGCGAGCCCTGTTCTCATACATTACCTGTGACCACAACGGTTGAAACGAGTGATCAAGTGATTATAGAATTAGGGCCAAACATGTGGTAGTATAGAATTCCAAAAGCAACCGGACCGCTATCGGGACATACATCAACTAAAGTAACAAACCGATATGCTGCTGTCCTATTGTGAAGTCCAAATATGGGGACACCATCCAGCGCCAAGGTATGAAAAATCTCTGCCAGAAGAAAAGAAGAAAACCTGTATAAGAATTTATCACAAAGAAAATAGATGACAAGGCATAATATTTGCAGCAGGAATTAAATCTTTCAAACCTCCATGCACCCGGGGGCGGGGGTGCTTTGTGGGGATGAACAGATGATAATTGTAGATGTTACTATAGTTATTTGGACTAATAAGTTTGTTAAACTCAACAAATCAACAGAGTATATCCGTCGTAATATCTAGATATATATAAGGGTTATTATCATTTTACTATTTCAGGAATTGCCAAATATCAAATGATTACAAGAAATATTTTCTCATATCATTTTATTACTATATCTTTATAAAAATATCATTTTACTACTTTTCCGTTACAATTGTTAGTTGACCGTTAGTTGACTAACACAATACCAATTTTATCCTTCATGATTAAAAATAATAATAAGATAATTTTTAATTTATATATCATAATTCTAGCAAAAAAAATTATGTTGATATTTTATATCCATTTTAATAAATATTACAAATTTATTTTGTAAATAAGCTTCAAATATTTTCTTTTAATCATGAAGAGTGAAATTGATATTTTGTTAGTCAACTAACTGGTCAACTAACGGTCAACTAACAGTTGTAACGGAAAAGTAGTAAAATGATAGGAGACAATACTTCTTGTAGCCATTTGATATTTGACAATTCCTGAAGTAGTAAAATGATAATAACTGTATATATAACCTATAATTAGATCAGGATCCACCCAGATAGAAATGACTTACTGAACAATCCAAAGTAGTCAGCAGCTCCAAGAGGTTTGTCACAAAGCTCCTCAAATTCAAAATATGCACAACCATTAGCACCCAATGGAACCTAAACACAACGAAAGCAAAGTAAATAACCATAACTGCACCCATTATGTGGCAAAGTACATACCAGCACAAACCTGCAATTTCCTTCCCATCACTACTTCCACCTCCTGTGGTCTGGCCTCATGTTCGCCAATCAAGTCCCGAAACTTTTGCTTCATAACTTCTGATGAATCTTTGCCAACAAAGTAGAAATCTTGTTGAGCCTGCAGTTCAAGGACAAACACAGCAATCAGAAACTGTAACATAATAAAAAGAACTATAACTATTAGCCTGAAAGCAGAAATATTCTCCTGAATTTTGAAGAGAGAAATGATAGCGTACCGAAGTCATTTTCCTATAGTCTACTGATGAGCCAATTTCGTGGACAACACATCTTTCCTATAGCAACACAAGTTTTCCAAATCAATTAAGTTTATACAGTATCCAAGAATCATACAAATATCCAAAAGCTCACAAGGATTGACGGTGTTTACAGGAAAATAAATGCACATGTTTATTCCACATACATACCTTCAAAGTGGAAATAAATGGTAGAAAAAGATCCCTCTGTAATCCACGTTCATATAGATTGTCCGGAGCACGGTTTGAAGTGGAAACCAGTATCTACACTTGCCTCCCAATACAGGCAGAAAAATAATCCCCATGTCAGTTTCCATCAGATATCTAAAGTTTATACCGCGTTGAGTGAAAAGACAGAATATAGATCACACGATATTTATCACTTACAACACCATTGCTGAATAGATGTCTAAAAAGACGATTAAGTATCAATGCATCAGCAACATCAGTCACCTAAATAACACAAAGAAAACAAATATCAATATAAATATTACTGTTACAAGACATAATGATTTTCTTTTTACTTTTTGTGGAAAATGGTGTGATAACCACTGTACCATAAACTCATCCAGACATAATAAAATAGCCTCATCTGATATCTCTCCTGCAACAACTTCAAGCGGATCTGATACACCCTTGTGCTTCTGCAAGAATTCAACATTACACATGAGTGTACTTGCATATCTGCTATGATCAAGTGAAAGATAAACAAGACAGGATCGAATTTATTCATAAAGGTTAAATAGTACTTTCACCAGTTCATTCTTTATTTATTTGTTTATTTATTTATCTTGTATAAACTTTCTTGACCGTTAATGTTGAAAATTACAACTACTTTGAGATAAGGAAAAATAAAAATCACTGACAAGCCAAAAATTGTCCAAGCGCTGTTCTACAATCTAATGCAACACAAGCCTAAACTGGGTCAATAAAATTATTTCTTTCTTGATAAAAAGAATTTCATGGAATTCATATCAATCTGGATAAATAAAAACTTGTCTGGTCTCTTACTTGCAAGCGGCTATGGACATTCAACATGAAGTCATGAAAATGGATCCTCTTCTTTCTCCAATTGCAGGGCCTGAAGATATAAACATCAGCTATCAGGAAGCCCAAAGTAACAATGATGAGAGTATAACTACCAAGAATTTCAATAATTCCATATTTAAAGTTTATAGAATTTGTTACTAGAATACCCTGAATGGCTAAGTAATTTCTCAAAAGATTTGGAAACAATGAAATGTATGTTTGACTTACAATTGATTAAAAAATAGATCCATCAACATTGTTTTCCCGGTCCCTACTCCCCCATAAAGGTACAATCCTTTGACAGGTGAGTATGAAGATTGTGGCAGTAAACGTGACCACAGCCACCGACTCCTGTAGACAAACAGGACTATCTGTCAAATAGTTATGTAAATTCGCACCACATTAACATTGTAGAATTACAAATTAAAAAAAAAAAAAGGATAGACAAGATGAACAGGGGAGTGATCCTGCAATATCAAAATGTAATTCATTAGTTGAAATCTGAACAAAATTAAAGTAAACTGCAATATTTACCTTCCAGATTTCTCAGAAGATGAATAGCGATCTAACTTACAGGCATCAGCTGATTCGACAAGCTCATCATACAGTCTTTGAAGTTCTCCTAACGTTCCTAACTGCCAAAAAAAAAAAAAATTCACTGTTAGGACAACTTTTACATCCTTAAACAACATAGTAGATGGTCCACTCACTTCTTAGCTATCTTATCAATACACCCTCTCAAGAGAAATCATATAAGACCAAGTGCAATTTTGTTTCTGAAACTGCAATCGATGGTGCAACCAATTTAAAACCAATCATCCAGTAAATGAACCAAATTTCCCAAACTTTATGTTGGTCAAAAGATTTCCTCTTCACATTCCACATCAATAGGCATTTCAAGATTAAAGCAACCAGTAACTACATGATGAGTTCATCAAATGTGAAGCTTAGTCCAACAGTGGGCATGAATCTCCCATTAATGATGCTTTTAGTACATCCATTATCCATTAAAACAACGCAAGAAAACATGCAATGTTAAAATTGGACACTACATACCTGACAGACGTCACCATCCAGAAGCTCCCGCGCGATAATTCTTCGCTCATACTCCACAAGAGGCCCTGCAGCTGCTCTATGTACTTCTGAAACCAAACCACAGAAACCCAATAAACACACAAACCAAGAAAGAAAATCCATGCTCTGTTTTACACCAGTACATTTTCAAATGCTTTTGAAGCCCGTCAAGCACTTTTGTATTTCAATTCTGCAATATTTGAAGAAAAACACTTCAAGTTCAAGGGCATTTGATATGTGCTTTTTTCAGAAAGCACTCTTCTACAAAAAAAATCCCGAATGCACCTTACTGGTAATATACAAGAATGCAACAGAGACAGCAATAGACGCTCCTAAATGGCTTTCTGTGAGGTGCAAAGAAGCACTTCTCCAACGAACAAAAAAAAAATCCAAAAAGCATCAATAAACAGTAAAATAACACAAACCCAGAAGAAAGGAAAAAAAAAAAAAACAACCTCCAATGGAAGAGTGAGCAGCAGCATCCGTTGACAGAGCTCTTGAAACCATAAATTTTGAACGTAAAAGCCTTTCAATTTCAGCATTATTAGCAACTCCGTAAGCACAATTATGATAATTCTCTATCAAATACTTGGGCCTTGTCGTAAAACTACTCCAATAATCAAATTTCCGATGCCGCAGAGCTGATCGAAAGTAGCGAGCAGATCCCGCAATTCTCCTCATCTTCAATCAAAACAGTCGGTCGCTTGTGATTGGACGCAATTAAAAGCAACAGTCCTGTATCGGCAAAAGAATAATTTTTAAAAAAAATTTCAACTAGTTTGAAACAGAACATTTTCAGAATTACAAAGTAAAAGCTATAAATAGTTGAAAATTTTAGTGTGCAGCAAACAAGGCTTTTGGGATCGTAACTTTAGAGAGAATCAGAATCATTCGGTCAGTGCGGCGAAAGATAAAAATATCAATTGAATGAATGATGAATCAACGTAAAATAAAACGCACCGGATCGAGCTGAGCCGGCCGGATTGAAGACGAGAAACTGAGGAGAATCAAATAGCAGAAGAAATAATTAATTATAAAAAATACATTTATTTGTTTATTGTATATCGAGGCTATGTTTTGGGAGCGAGAGAGAGAGAGAGAGAGAGAGAGAGGAGGTTGATGTAAGAGGCTCCGATAATATTTGAAGATGTTAGCTAATTGGGTTGGTTTGTGCGGTTTGACTCATAAATCCAATGATAAAAATCGTCCTCGGTTGGTGGACTGGAGATTATAACGTCATTAACGGATTTTTTTATTCCATGTCTTTTCTTAATGTTAGAATTACACGCTGCACCTTTCTAATATTCTTTAAAAGAGCGCTGTATTATATTAACATTATACTGTGTCAATGCTATACAGTGTTTACTGTTGATGCTATACACTCTTTAGTGCTATATACTATGTTGTTTTAATTTTTATTTATTTTATATTTGATGTTGTTGCACTGGATTGCACTGTATTAATTTTTTTAGTAATTAATTAAAGTTATATATTTGAAAAATAGTATTTATTAATATTTAAAAAATACTAAACATTGGTGTTTTAAATTTTAAAATTTTTACATCAGCTTTTTTAATATCAATTTTTAAAAAATTGAAATCATAATTCTTCATAAAACATACGTAAAAGTAACAAATTATAAAATTTTCAGGAGCATAATATTTTTTGAAGGCATGCCTTGTGAAATAAAGATCCAAGTAAATAATTCAATTAATAAATCTAAAAAAAATCACAGTATAAATAAATAATTTTTTAAAGAAAAGTATGTCACTTTCATTCATTCAACGTATTTAACTTGGTGAATAAGTGCATAATTCGATATATAATAAAATTAAAAGTATCCAAAGCTAACTTAATTAAGGAGTAGGCAATGACGTTATGTATTCTTAGAGGTGTTGAATTCTAATGAGGGTTAGTTTAAAGTTAATGAGTGGTATGCATTCTTAAAAAAATAATGAGGGGAAACCACAAGCTCTCTCTAGATTTCAACGAACAATTTTAATACTGGTTCAGTGAACCAAGATATAAAAAATCATCATGACTAAAATAATTCAAAATCTGATTAAAAAATTAAGGAATTGCCTTGATGTTCTGCTAGAGTGGTGTGGCGAAGCTCTTAGAATAAGGAAGCAGTAGCTTGGATTTGTGCCGTGAATGTGAAGAAATTCGCGAGTACAGGCTAGGGATGGCAAAAATCCCCACGGGGATGGGTACCCTCGGGGATTTTCTCCATTCGGGGAGGGTATAGGGATAATTTCATACCCAATTTCTTATTTGGGGAAAGGACGGGGAAATTATTTTACCCAATTTCTTATTCGGGGAGGGGACGGGGATAAGGTGGAATCCCCATCCCCTACCCATTTCCCCATTTTAATTTTTATTTTTAATTTTATTTTTTAAAATTACTTGTAAATAAATAATAAAATTTGAATTATAAAATTATAGATATTGGTAAAAATAAAAAATATCAAAATATTTATATTATTAAACTTTTAGGCCTAATTAACTAATTAAAGACCTAAATTTTTATTTAGGACATTAAAAAGACAGGTTAGATTATTAGTCAAAAATTTTGTTTCAATTTTAATATTCATTAAATATTTTAAATTTAAATCTATTTTTTATTTATTTTTAGATGTTATAATTCTTGCACAAATAATCACAATTTTAATATCTAATCTAATCTAATCTAATATTTACTCTTGATTTGCTCCACTTAACTTATTATCTTTACGAGGGAATAAATCGCATTTATAAAGTGTCCACGCCACTATTGAAAAAGTTAATTTTGAATCTAAATTCAATTTTTTTTGTAACAATTTGTATTAAACTATTAATTTGTTCATGATAATTTGTAAAAGAAGTTTGTATCTCTTTGCGTCTTTGCGTTCTTGTAATTTAATGGATGTGACTTTTGTAATGGATATTAATGTAAGATATATTTCGAATTTTACTTTTATTTAAATTTTTTATTTTAATATGATTAACTCAAAATCGAAAAAAAAATGTATTAGTTATTTGGGGATCGGGGACCCTCGAGGATCCCCTGTTATTATTCTATGGATGAGATTCTCAAGTAATTATGATGGGGACAGAGAGGGGACGGGGACATACGTAAAATATCGGGGATGGGTACGGGGAGATTGGTCCCCTCCCCTCCCCTCCCCATTGACATCCCTAGTACAGGCAGCGAAGGTGCTTTGCCAGCGTCTGTGGTGAAGCTCCGGTGGTCAATTGTCGATGGAATTAAGAAACCGCTCCGAGTGATTGAGGAATAAGGAGGAAGAAAATAAAACTAATGTTTTTGTGCGTCTGTGTTCTAGAAAGTGAAAAAGTAAAATAATTTATTTTTTTATTCTTTTTATACATAAACACGATTCTCCCATGAGTTTATCTTATGTGGATTTGACCGCATAATTTTGAGGAGTTATGCATCAAAATTATGCAATATAATGCAAGGGCAAAATATTGCCAAGCATAGGTATGTGTATAAGTTTAATATCAATAGTGCTTTTATGCAGCGCAATATCAAATTCCAAACACGCCCTCAATTATAGTAAAATTCGACTAATCTGTATTTAAGTTAATTTTCAGGGGTTTTTTTTTCCATAATTGACTCAAAATGTTTTCCTTTGAACTCGTACCGGTGCATGCAGCTCTTTTATTACTCTTTAAAAAAAAAAAAAATACTAAAGATAGTAGACCATAATCCCTTAATTTAGTTGGACGGTAGCTCGCTAGCTCTGAAGTTCGAGTTCAGCTGCAAAAGGTCACAGAAGTTGATTGGAGTGGCAGAATGTCTCGAATATTTCGAAGAAGACGGATTTGTTTAAAGAAACCAGAAAGAGCTTTTATCTGTCCTTGTTGTTAGCAAAGTGTTTTTGTTGGGAATCGGAAAATGGCCCCCACTCGAGGAGCCCATTCCATAAGCCCATCGCCACATAGACAAAGGATGTTAATCCCGGCTGGCAATTCTTATCCCTTCGTGCAGGTCCACGGACGACGTGTAAAAGTGGAAGGGCAGGGGGCTGATGTGATGTTTTTTAAAGATAAAAGCAAAGGTAGATTGGATTACGAGGCCGTGACAGCAAACCAATCACAGTCAAAATTTGGCATTAAACAGACCACATTTATTCTAATTTAACTACACTGGATTATGGGTCTCTGGGAATTTCGGTTGTGATAACCGATAACATATTAATATAGTACAACCATATGTCTCGAGTTTCGGCTGTTTGCAAGACGCAGTTAAGAGTTTTATTATTTTTGAAAATAAGTTGTTTTTTTTTTATTTCAGGATAAAACTTCAGAGCGAACCTAAACTATTCCACACATACAATATAATTAATCACAATAGCTAGCTGCGAAATTAATATATGTCCAATCCCGAAATCTTACTTTTAAGTAAATTTTGTATCTCCCAATAATAATAAAAAACAGTTTAGTATGAGTACTACGTTGCCTTTTTACTAATTAAATAACGTAATAAATTCGACTTAACAATTAACGGACATAAATAAATTTCTCCAACTAGTTGGAGACCAAAGCGTAAATTATCGGCCTTAGCAATGTCAATACCATCTAAATAAACATTAATATCAGCTCCTGATGAAATTACCAAATCATCATGATTACGTACTACAGCGGCATAGCCATTAGCCAACCTTCCCAAGCTTAACATCCACCGCGGCATCAGCCTTTAGCTTAAACCAACCATAATCACGAGGCTGACAAACATTTCAAAAAGACAAAAATTGTTCCAAATCAGGCCCCACGTCGTTCTTTGTTAATATGTCTCACATTGTCCCACGCCACACTCCTTCAGCACGAGCCACGCCACATGCAGGACTGACATTTAACCCTTCCTACACGTGCAGGTTTGACAAATCTTCACGGCTGCATTGTGCTTTATTACAATATACCATGACATGAGCAGTACCATATTAAACAAACCAAAAATGCTCTCCACATTATATTTTAAATTCCTTTAGGTTATGTTTGGGATGCAGCATTATACTGTATTAGAACCCAACTGTGTATTAAATCAATACAATCCAGCGTTTGGCTGCAAAATAACCTCACATGGGATTGTGTTAATTTCACTGTTATAATGCGGTCATGCCCGCATTAGCGAAACCCGTGGGAGACGTGGGTATATGCCTGATTGCAATAGAAAAAAAAAAGATGGAACAAAATTCCTTCTTCAAAACACGATCCTTCCCTTCTCTTTCAAACACAAAAAGATTAAAATAATAAAAAATTAAATTAAAGATATGTTATTAAATAAAATAAAATTTTAAATACTGTATACTGTTGCCGACCCCTCATGGTCCCCACATAACAACATACTTTATGCAGAAGTTTGGTGTTGTTAGTATTTTAGTGTCAGAGTTAAGCAGTGGAACTATTTCTTACAAATTAGCTTTCATTTATTATATATTTACGGTTAAAAATTTTACTTGTAGATCTACAATAAACAGAAATTCATTTGCCAATAATAATTGCGTCATTGCGTAACTCTGACAATAATAATTCTAGTGGTACTAAGATAAGTTTAAAAAAATATAGCGGTGAGCGACAATCGGCGGCAGCGCATAACCAAAAAAATTAATTTAGGTTATTAATTGAATATAAATAATAATAAAATATAAATGAATCTTTTATTATTAATTTAATATAAATGTTTTAAATTTAAAAATAATATTTTATATAAGAGAGTCCACAATACACCAAATATTGTATTAATAAAATATAGCAAAATACAGTCTAATGCAATATAAAATACACCTAAATTTATTTAGATTTTAAATGTCAATAGGTGGCAATGGTGAATAATTTCCATAAATGATGCAAAATAATGATGTAGCATTTTTCACAATTGTTATGGGGGAAAAAAGCCTTAACTTGACTGAAAAGATGCAGTTTGCTCATTGTAGGTACCTGAGTAGCTGCCATAAGCTATAAGTATATGATCCTAATCTCGATAAGAGTCTCAAAAGAGAAAACATTAACGTAAACATTAACCTCAGTTTCAAACTAACGAAGGTTAAATCTTTGAGACATAGAAATACAGTGAACCAACTACTGCAAGTTCAACGCCTGCATTTTTACCGATGCATAATTAAAATTTGAATTAGCCAATAATATCACGACCACAACTACAGTGACGGACGCATCAATATCCAAGATTCAAGCACTCAATAGTGCAAAATGTAAAGGGAGTAAGGCACCAACAAGCTCGTAGATTAGCTGGTACGAGATTATTCTATTTTAACCAATGTCCTCAATTCGAAACTTGTGAATGCAGTTGCGTTAAATACTTGTTGGGAGAGTTTTGCCGCCCTAGTAATCATACTCGACTCTGTTAACTTGTATATGTTCATAATATTGATTTTGATGATAACAAACTTTAAATGCTTTATAATTAAATTGTTGGAGTCTTTCTTTAGTAAAAGAAAGTCTTAAAATGTCTCCTTAACATGTTCATGAAAGATGGCTTTCTGTTAAAATTCAATTGAAAAATATTTTCTTGCAATTTCTGGCTATAGAAGTGGTTCTGGAAATAAACGGTTTACCGTTTATGTTGAAAACGGCAAACCGATTAAATCCAGAGAGTAAACAACTCTTAAGGCTTGAACCGTTTATTTAAAACGGCTAACCGATAATTTCCAGGAAGTTCAATTCCTTGCTAATCTTTAACCGTTAAGAAACGGATAAGGCTAACAAGTTTTGCGTGCTATCGAATTAAACGGTGAACCGTTTATATAAAACGGCTAACCGATAATTTCCAGAAGTTCAATTCCTTGCTAATCTTTAACCGTTAGCGGAAACGGATAAGGCTAACACGTTTTGCAAAGCTATCGAATTAAACGGCGAACCGTTTATATAAAACGCTAACCGATAATTTCCAAGTTCAATTCCTTGCTAATCTTTAACCGTTAGCGGAAACGGATAAGGCTAACACGTTTTGCAGGCTACTGGAATTAAACGGCGAACCGTTTATATACAACGGCTAACCGATAATTTCCAGAAGTTCATTCCTTGCTAATCTTCAACCGTTAGTAGAAACGGATAAGGCTAACGTGTTTTGCGGAGTTCCGAATTAAACGGTGAACCGTTTATATAAAAGCGGTTAACCGATAATTTCGAAATGTTATTCCATGATACGCTTTAACCGTTTAATGAAACCGGATAACCAAATCTGTCTTGCAGTCTCTGAAATTAACGGTTAAGGGTAAGCCTTAACAGGAAACCGTTTATTTGAAAAACTAGCTCTAACGGTAACTTTTGAGAATAAACGGTTAACCGTTAACTATTAACGGCGAACCGTTTTCGAAAGGCATACGAAGAACGGCTAGTTTTCACTCAAGTATAAATAAGCTCATTCAAATCCGAACAAAGGTTGATCACTCCTTCATCATTGAGCATACACTCGAGAATACAATCTTCAAAGAGCTTGAAACACCTTTATTCTTCATTTATTCACACATTGGGCATTGATTTGTAATCTTAAAAATTGTGTGAGAGTGAAACAATTTGTAATCTTAAAATTGTGAGTGATTGTAAGTGTTGGGAAACACTTGGGTTAAGAGATTGTGGATAATCTCATATTGTAAAGGTTTATTGACACCTTGGAAGTCAATTGTAAGCAATTGTAGCCTTGGAGGCTTGCTTAGTGGAATCCTCAAGCTTGGTTTGCTTGGAGGCGTGGACGTGGCGGGGATTGGCCAACCACGTAAAAATCTTTGAGTTTGCTTTCTCTTTCCTTAATCTCTTTTAATATTGTGCTTGATTGAATTTATTGTTTTTGGTTTGATTAAGGCAATAGATTAAATTGTTGTGCTAATTGTGTTGTTTGCCTAGCTTAATTTTTTTTTTTTAAAAAAAAAAACCCAATTCACCCCCCTCTTGGTTTGCCTAGTTAGTATTTCATTTGGTATCAGAGCTTGGTTCTCTTGTTAGGACTTAACCGTCTAGAGTAAAAGATCCATGGCAACCCAAATTGATTCAACCTTTAGGAAGGACACCACAACTAGACCACCATTCTTTGACGGAAATGATTATCCGTATTGGAAAACTAGGATGAGAATTTACCTACAAGCACTAGATTATGAAATTTGGGAAATTGTTTGTGATGGTCCTTTTATGCCTTTGACTAAAAACGAAGTCGGGGAAAATATTCCAAAACCCTCCCCGTGAATGGAATGAATTGGAAAAGAGAAAGGCTTCTCTAAATTCCAAGGCTATGAATGCCTTGTTTTGTGCACTAGATAAGAAAGAGTTTCATAGAGTGTCAAGTTGTGAAAGTGCTAATGAAATTTGGCATAAACTTGAAGTTGTTTATGAAGGCACTAATCAAGTGAAAGAGTCGAAAATTAGTAGATACACTCGACAATATGAATTGTTCCAAATGGAACAAAATGAGAGTGTATATGCTATGTATACTAGATTTACTGAGACATAGTGAACACTCTAGGAGCTCTAGGAAAAACTTTTTCTAATAGTGAGAAAGTTAAGAAAATAATTAGGTCACTACCTAGAATAGAGACCAAAAAGAACTGCCATTGAGGAAGCCAAAGATTTAAATGTCTTACCTATTGATGATTTAATTGGTTCTCTCATTTCATATGAAGAGGATTTGGCAGTGAGAAAAGGACATGAGGAAAAGAAGAAAAGCATTGCTCTCAAAGCCTCAAAACGTGAGAGTGATGAGGAAAGCGAGATGGATGACGAGGAGTTGGCAATGTTGGCTAGAAGATTCAGAAAATTTTACAAGAAGAATAATGAGCAGAGAAAGTTCAGAGGTTACAAGAATAAAAAGGAGAAGAAGGAGCCAATCACTTGCTATGAATGCAAGAAGCCCAGACACATACGACCGGAATGTCCTCTCCTCAACAAACTCAAAAAGAAAGCTATGG
The DNA here is from genome assembly GCA_030444775.1 of Atalantia buxifolia. Taxonomy (NCBI): domain Eukaryota; kingdom Viridiplantae; phylum Streptophyta; class Magnoliopsida; order Sapindales; family Rutaceae; genus Atalantia; species Atalantia buxifolia. The sequence goes on along the minus strand of CM059834.1, from coordinate 19,766,443 downwards.
TGGCAACGTGGGATGATAGCGATGAGGAATCAAGTGATGAGGGAGCAACAAGAAATGACAAATTTAGCTCTCATGGCCTTTGGGGAAGAATCATGTGATGAGCTTGATGAGGTAAGTGATCTTCCTACATATGATGAATTACATGATGCCTTTAAAGAATTGCATGATGAATTGATGAAAATGGGCAAAAAGAATGTTTGTCTTAAAAAGAAATTGGTAGAGCTTAAAAATGAAAATGAATCATTTAGTGCAAAGATTACATGCCTAGAATTAGAGAATAAAGCATTGCATGATAAAGTTGCATTATTTGAAAATTCTAGTACTTCACATGAGCATTTAGAATCACATGTGAATGACTTGAAAAATGAAAATGAAATGCTTAGAAAGAAAAGCAATGATCTAAATGAGATTGTGCTAAAATTTACAAATGGGCAAAAGATGTTAGATAACTTGCTTAACTCACAAAAATGTGTGTTTGATAAAGGAGGGATTGGTTACAAACCAAATTTGAAACAAAAATATTACAAGAACTACTTTGTAAAGAATACACCTATTAATAATCAAATTGTATGTCATTATTGTAATCAAGATGGTCATATGAAAGATAGATGTTTAGTGAAGAGAAATGCATATTATGGTGTGAAATGTGTTTGGGTTCCGAAAGGAACCATTGCTAACTCTCAAGGACCCAAAAAGGTTTGGGTACCTAAAACTTGAAATTTTCTCTGCAGGGCTTGAAGAAGAAGAAGAATAAGTGGTACTTGGACAGTGGTTGTTCAAGACACATGACAGGAATTATTCTTGGTTTTCAAGTTTTACCAAGATCGAAAATGGTGGAGATGTATCCTTTGGAGATAATTCAAAAGGAAAAATCATTGGCATTGGCAATGTCGGTAATGTATCCTCTACTCTCATTGAAAATGTGTGTTTGGTTGAGAACTTAAAACACAACTTGCTTAGCATTAGTCAATTATGTGATAAAGGTTATAGAGTTATTTTGATGAATCAAAATGTGTTATTGAGAATGCTTGTGATGGCAAGGTTTTATTTATAGGAAATAGATGTGTTAATATCTATACCATCAATATAGATTGTGCATCCTCAAATGATAAATGTTTCTCCGCATTGCATGATGATGGTTGGTTGTGGCATAGAAGATTAGGTCATGCAAGCATGGATTTGATTTCAAGTATTGTGAAAAATGAATTGGTTAAAGGTCTTCCAAAAATCCATTTTCAAAAAGATAGAATTTGTGAAGCTTGCCAATTTGGAAAACAAATCAAAACTTCTTTCAAAAGCAAGAAAGATATCTCTACCTCAAAACCTCTTCAATTACTTCACATAGATTTATTTGGACCTTCTAGATATGCTAGTTTAAGTGGCAAATACTATGCTTTTGTGATTGTGGATGATTACTCTAGATTCACATGGGTGTTGTTCTTAGCTAATAAAGATGATGCTTTTGATGCATTTAGAATTTTCTCAGTAAAAGGTTCAAAATGAAAAAGGATATTCAATTACTTGTATTAGAAGTGACCATGGTGGAGAATTTGAAAATCATGCTTTTGAAAATTTTTGTAATGAGTTTGGCATTGAGCATCAATTTTCATCACCTAGGACTCCTCAACAAAATGGAGTTATAGAGAGAAAGAATAGATCTATTCAAGAAATGGCTAGGACCATGCTAAATGAAAACTCTTTGCCAAAATATTTTTGAAAGTAAGCCAACACCGCTTGTTATGTTTTGAACCGTGTGTTGATTAGACCTAATCTTAACAAAACTCCATATGAGCTTTGGAAAGATAGAAAACCCAACATTGGCTATTTCAAAGTTTTTGGATGCAAATGTTTTGTCTTGAATACAAAAGATAATCTAGGTAAATTTGATTCAAAATCCGATGTTGGTATTTTTCTTGGTTATTCAAACTCAAGCAAAGCTTATAGAGTGTATAATAAAAGAACTTTGGTTGTGGAAGAATCTATGCATGTCACGTTTGATGAGTCTAATTCCTCCTCTGCGGAGAAAGGAGCTATTGATGATAATGCGAAGAAGAACATCAAGGAGAATCATCAAATGACGACGAAAAGGATGTACCTCATGGAATTCAGAGAAGAGCGAAGATGGAGAAACTCTGCAGAGCAAGATGAAGGCACTTCTCAAACACTCCCCAAGGAGGAGGTATGTTTCATCTCACCCTAAGGATGTTATTTTAGGAGATCCCTCACGTGGTGTTACAACTAGATCTTCACTTAGGAACACATGTGAGCATGCTGCATTTATTTCTCAAATTGAACCAAAATCCTTTGCGGATGCGGAAAATGATGAATCTTGGATTATGGCAATGCAAGAGGAGTTAAATCAATTTGAGAGAAACAATGTGTGGGAATTAGTTCCTAAACCAGGACATCAATCCGTCATAGGTACTAAATGGGTATTTAGAAATAAGATGGATGAATCCTAATGCGGTTGTAAGGAATAAAGCTAGACTAGTGGCTCAAGGTTACAACCAAGAAGAGGGAATTGATTTTGATGAAACATTTGCACCTGTAGCTAGACTAGAATCCATTAGAATGCTCTTAGCTTTTGCATGTCATAAAGATTTTATTTTATATCAAATGGATGTCAAGAGTGCTTTCTTAAACTAAGTTATATTATGGAGGAGGTTTATGTGAAACAACCTCCGGTTTTGAGAATGAAAAATTTCCAAATCATGTGTATAAGTTATCTAAGGCTTTGTATGGATTAAAACAAGCACCTAGAGCATGGTATGATAGACTTAAGAATTTCTTGTTAGATAATGATTTTTCAATGGGTAAAGCGATATACTACTCTCTTTGTTAAGCATAAAACCAAGATATACTTATTGTTCAAATTTATGTTGATGATATTATTTTTGGTTCTACTAATGAGTTGTTGTGTAAAGAATTTTCATCTTGTATGAGTAAAGAATTTGAGATGAGTATGATGGGAGAGTTGAAGTATTTCCTTGGACTACAAATAAAACAAAATGATGAAGGAATTTTCATAAATCAAGCCAAGTATGTGAAGGATTTACTCAAGCGATTTGGCATTGATAACTCAAAGACCAAAAGCACTCCAATGAACACAACTACTAAGCTTGACAAAGATGAAAAAGGCAAAGAAGTGGATATCAAAGCATATCGAGGTATGATCGGATCCTTACTATATTTAACTGCTAGTAGACCCGATATCTGAAATACAAGTGTGCAACCCAAGAGGGGGGGTGAATTGGTATTTTAAAAATTATCCTAGCAAAACACACAACAATCCAATCTAATGCCTTAATAAATTCGAAAACAATAAATTCAATAAATGCACAATAATAAATGAGTAAGGGAGGAGAAAGCAAACTCAAAGATTTTTACGTGGTTCGGCTATCCCCGCCTACGTCCACGCCTCCAAGCAACCCAAGCTTGAGGATTTCACTATCCAAGCCTTTCCAAGGCTTCAAATGTTTACAATTGACTTCCAAGGTGTCAATGAACCTTTACAACAAGAGATTATCCCCCAATCTCTTCACTCAAGTGTTTCCCACACTTATACACTCACAAATTTATAAGGAAATGAAGATTACAATCAAATACTCTCTTAAAGAGTAGATTTACAAAATGAAGAAAAAGATGATTGATAAATGATGATTTACGAAATCAAGCTCAATGTATGTTGTATGCCTTTTGTTTGTGCGTGCTAAGATTACCAAAAATGATTTGGATTTGAGTTTATATAGTTGGAACTCAAAAACTAGCCATGCACTTTTTGCTCATAACCGGATTACCGTTTATGGTATCCTAATTCCGCATGTTACCAAGTTAAGGCAAAATTTGAATTTTGAATATCCGAAATGCCGCTTGTGATATCCGGATTGCCGTTTATGCTCCGTAACCTTTCGCCTCAGAATCGGATTTCCGCTTAGCACAACCGGATTGCCGTTTATGCTCCGAAGCTTTACGCCCATAACCGGATTAAAACACGAAATCCGGATTGCGCTTTTCATCCGGAGAGTTTCTGCCCCATAACCGGATTGCCGTTTAGCATAACCGGATTGCCGCTTGCTACAAGAATTGACACAGTGCACTGTTTGCAAAAATTACAGTTTGACCCCAAAACTTTCCATAACTGCACTATGACCCAAAAGTTATAAAAAGTTGCAATTAAGTCCAATTTCAGAATTTCTTAATAATACTATGTGAATCCCAAAACTTTCTGAAATTATGATATAGGCCAAAATGCTATGAAGCCTTTCAAATAAGTCATTCCTAAAATTTCAAGTAATACTTATTGATTTCAAAGTTTTCAAAATTCTTTCAATTAAACCATAAACTTGAAAAACAACCAATTTCATAAAATTATTTTCCATTAGATATAAAACCTTTATAATGTGAAAATAATGTTTTATTTAAAATGTATGAAAAATAATTTAAGCTTTCAAAAACTTAATCATTCTTAATTTTGTTTGTTATCATCAAAATCAACATTATGTTAACATAAATGTTAACAATCTCCCCCTTTTTGATGATGACAAACCTTTCATGTATTTAAAGAATGATTGAATAAATTACTCCCCCTAAATGTAAGTTCCCCTTACAATTTGAGCTTAAAAAAATTAATCATTCTTAATCTCGTTTGTTATCATCAAAATCATTATGTTAACATATATGTTAACAATATCATGTTTAGTGTATGTTTGTGTGCAAGATTTCAATCATGTCCCAAGGAATCTCATTTACTTGTTGTAAAACGAATTTTCCGTTATTTGAGTGGAACCATAGATCTAGGCCTTTGGTATCCTAGAGGAACTCATATAGATCTAACTTGTTATTCGGATGCGGATTTTGCCGGTTATAAAGTCGATAGGAAAAGCACTAGTGGAACTTGTCATATTCTAGGTCACTCACTTGTTTCATGGTTTAGCAAGAAACAAAATTCTGTTGCTCTTTCAACTACGTGTTCAATACATAGCTGCAGGAAGTTGTTGTGCACAAGCTCTTTGGATGAAACAAACACTTAGAGACTATGGCATTAACCTTGACCAAATTCCTATTAAGTGTGATAATACTAGTGCTATAAATCTCTCCAAAAATCCCATTCAACACTCTAGAACCAAGCATATAGAAATTAGACATCATTTCTTGAGAGATCATGTGCAAAAGGAGCTATTGCATTAGAGTTTATTTCTACGGAAAAACAACTCGCCGATATTTTTACCAAACCTCTTGGGGAAGAACATTTTTCTAAAATTCGACATGAACTTGGGATGATGAAGTCTTCACATTAACATTTCTATTCATGTTATTAAGTCTGCTAAAATGTTTGATTACTTGGTAAAATGCTTAAGCTAGATATGCAAGTGATGTGGTTGGCTTGTTAATTTTTTGAATTTCTATATGAATTGATTGGTTGATTACATGTGAGTATATGAATCATGCATCAAAATGGCTTGTAAAACGTTTTTGGATCAATTAAATGATCTTAGAATGTATTACTTACGGGCCAAAAATCAAATCAGATTGTGCGAAATTTTAGGTAAATAAACGGTTAACCGTTTAAAAAAATAAACGGAGTCCGTTTAATTTGAAACTATGCTCTAATGCTTTGGCCTTACCCTCTTACATTTCATACAAACGGTAAACCGTTGTCTTTAACCTTTCACCGTTAACGATTAAGCCTTTACCGTTTCGCTTATGCTTGCTCTCTGAATTTACTCCTCACCGCTTTTAAAAAACGTTCGCCGTTTCGTGTGATATAAAACTTTCCAAGGGTTTCTTCTTCCTACTTAGTTACCCTTTCACCGTTTCAGCCATTGTTGCATGGCAAACCGAAAGCTTTCTTCCTCTCCAATCTCGTCTTACGCTTCATTTTCTTACAAAATCACACCGCTAAAACCTTTATTTTCATCCTTAGATCAATTTCACCGATTCAAATCTTCAAATCGAGCCCAACATTCGAAAATCCCAAATTGAAACCCTAGGTTAGCGGAACCGATTTCCTCTTGTTTGGTTGAAATCTTGCCTTTCTTCACTCAAATTGAGCCTCAAAATCACATCTTCTTCCTCTTTCTCTCTCTGGTCACTACCATGGCCAGCTCATCGCGTCCCCACTCGGAGAAGGAAACAGGCTCCCTCTAGCAACCCTATTCCACCTCTGAGACTTCCGAATTTGAACAACTTCATCTTCCCACCGCACCATTGCAAGCAAGCGCTTTGAGGATCGCTTCATGGGTCGAAAGGTATTAGATTCATTCTATGTTGATATAGACGATTTTCGGACTTAGTTGTATGTCGTAGAAGTGTGAGCACTATACTTCGTCCTTGGAATCCGCATAGATTTAGATTACAAGGTTTTCCTAATCTAGTTCGAGTTTTTATTCAAACATGGAAATCTCTCAAACTCGGGTAGATAACATAGTTACTCAGGTTGGTGGTGTGCCCATTGAATTTGATGTTGAGTTTTTAAACAACCTTTTAGGAATTTCCAATGATGGGCATAAGGTTTACACTTCCCGGAAAGCTTTGTCTTTTTCCAACTTTTCTCATCATTCGGGTGTCCGAAACATTTGTCGCCGTAGAGATCTCAAAGAATGAAATCTGTAATTTACCTTTTCGGTCTCAATTATTGCCTCTCCAAGTTCGCATCCTTCATAGTATTTTACAGCATATCATTACACCTAGGAATGGTCATTCGGATGAGGTTACACGGTTGGATGTTGGGTTGTTAGATAGTCTTATTCAGGGGCGACCTATTAATCTTGGATACATTATTGTGCGCCACATGTTGAGTACTCTGCGGTTAACCACCGCTTACTTCCTATGGTAGTATTATCTCTAGGCTCTGCGGCACTTTAACGTGCCTCTTGGGACGCAGCAGTGTATACGAGTCCAAGAGGATTGGTCCTAAGCCTTGACCAAAGATAGGTTTTCTCGAAGGAATGGACAATGGGTCAAGACCAATAACTCCAAGAACCGAGATACCTTAATTGCTCCGGAGGATGATCGGATGCTCAACGATGTTTACCCTCCCGATCAGCTTCCCGATTTTAGGCTTGGAGCTCATCCTCCGCCTCCTCCACGTCGCTCTGTTCCCCAGCCTCCAGCTGATTCTGTTCTAGAGGAGCGAGAGATGGATACTGATATTCCATCCACCTCCATACCTTCTCCAGCTCTCCCGAGCCGCCTTCGCGCCTTTGCACCATCTTCTATTCCCGCGGCCTTGACTTGCTTCACCTCCCGTTTTGGAAACTCTCGGCAGCTTGGCATGATGTTCGCGAGAATTACCGAGAGGCGGTGATCCTTGGCAGATGGACGCCCTTTCGCGACGACGGCGGCTCGCTCTCGGTTTCGAGACTTTTCGGGAGCGGACTATCGATCAAAGACTATGAGATCATTCTTTGACAGCGCCGCATTCTTGGTTATTTTGGCTATGACCACAGCGGCGCCTCTCCGCCACCTTCTTAGTTTCCTATTTTCATATTCGCACATACATTTTATGTTATGTTCATTTGTATTTTACTCTTCATACTTGTGTTTTTGATATTCTCTATTACATTTCTATGCTGTTGATGATGGATTGATTGATTTTTTTTCTTCATGATTGGATACTTATATATTGAAAGATGGAGTTGTTGGTACATGGAGTTTTGGTTAATGTTTTTGGAAGTGCTGTGTTTTTTGTTTTGAGGTTTTGCTTCATTGTACGGGGGGTCTATGCCAAAATTTTTTTTATGCTTTACATTTGCTCGTTTCTCTTTTCTTTTTGATGATGAAGGGGGAGAGACTCTTGTATAACTTGATTTTTTTTACAAAAAGGGGAGATTGTTTTTCAAATGGTTCTTTGAGCTAATAATATTCATTGGACTTGTTTTGAGATAAGTTATACATTTAGGGGGAGCATATATTTAGGGGGAGCATATATTAAGGGGGAGCAAAATATGGAATGAAGTTTGTCATCATCAAAAAGGGGGAGATTGTTAACTTGTATATGTTCATAATATTGATTTTGATGATAACAAACTTTAAATGCTTTATAATTAAATTTTTGGAGTCTTTCTTTAGTAAAAGAAAGTCTTAAAATGTCTCCTTAACATGTTCATGAAAGATGGCTTTCTGTTAAAATTCAATTGAAAAATATTTTCCTGCAATTTCTGGCTATAGAAGTGGTTCTGGAAATAAACGGTTTACCGTTTATGTTGAAAACGGCAAACCGATTAAATCCAGAGAGTAAACAACTCTTAAGGCTTGAACCGTTTATTTAAAACGGCTAACCGATAATTTCCAGAAGTTCAATTCCTTGCTAATCTTTAACCGTTAGCGGAAACGGATAAGGCTAACACGTTTTGCGAGGCTCTATCGGAATTAAACGGCGAACCGTTTATATAAAACGGCTAACCGATAATTTCCAGAAGTTCAATTCCTTGCTAATCTTTAACCGTTAGCGGAAACGGATAAGGCTAACACGTTTTGCAAGCTACTGGAATTAAACGCGAACCGTTTATATAAAACGGCTAACCGATAATTTCAAGTTCATTCCTTGCTAATCTTTAACCGTTAGCGGAAACGGATAAGGCTAACACGTTTTGCAGGCTACTGGAATTAAACGGCGAACCGTTTATATACAACGGCTAACCGATAATTTCCAGAAGTTCATTCCTTGCTAATCTTCAACCGTTAGTAGAAACGGATAAGGCTAACGTGTTTTGCAGGTTCTTGGAATTAAACGGTGAACCGTTTATATAAAACGGTTAACCGATAATTTCCAGAATGTTATTCCATGATACGCTTTAACCGTTTAATGAAACCGGATAACCGAAATCTGTCTTGCGGTCTCTCGAAATTAACGGTTAAGGGTAAGCCTTAACAGAAACCGTTTATTTGAAAAACTAGCTCTAACGGTAACTTTTGAGAATAAACGGTTAACCGTTAACTATTAACGGCGAACCGTTTTGAAAGATGATCGATCGATGGCTAGTTTTCAGCTCCAAGTATAAATAAGCTCATTCAAATCCGAACAAAGGTTGATCATTCCTTCATCATTGAGCATACACTCGAGAATACAATCTTCAAAGAGCTTGAAACACCTTTATTCTTCATTTATTCACACATTGGGCATTGATTTGTAATCTTAAAAATTGTGTGAGAGTGAAACAATTTGTAATCTTAAAATTGTGAGTGATTGTAAGTGTTGGAAACACTTGGGTTAAGAGATTGTGGATAATCTCATATTGTAAAGGTTTATTGACACCTTGGAAGTCAATTGTAAGCAATTGTAGCCTTGGAGGCTTGCTTAGTGGAATCCTCAAGCTTGGTTTGCTTGGAGGCGTGGACGTAGGCGGGGATAGCCGAACCACGTAAAAATCTTTGAGTTTGCTTTCTCTTTCCTTAATCTCTTTTAATATTGTGCTTGATTGAATTTATTGTTTTTGGTTTGATTAAGGCAATAGATTAAATTGTTGTGCTAATTGTGTTGTTTGCCTAGCTTAATTTTTTTTTTTTTTTAAAAAAAACCCAATTCACCCCCCTCTTGGTTTGCCTAGTTAGTATTTCAGACTCGAATCTGGATTAGTCGGGACTCAATGTGATCTTTGAATACCAGATGGTTTAATACACCGAAAAAAAAATAAAGGGAGTGAGGCTACTTATTTGCTAATTTCTTGGATAATATATTCACATTGTGACGAGAATCACACAATGGAAGAAAAACCCAATAGACTTAATAGTAAATTTCTTCAAGAATTTTGCTGTATTGAATTAATGTCTAGGTATTTCAATTTATTAGATTTAAAGAATCATTGTGTTTAACCAACCCAATATTTAATCTCTCTCTCTCCCATGTAAACCTCAACCAAATTGACGAGGGGAAATAGATAATTTGGTTTGGGAAAAAAAATCAAGAATTAATATATATGAGTACAAAATTAGATAGAAGGAAAAATCATTCCGCATGAAGGAGCGAAAACCACCATGCAAATTAGACACAGCCAAACTATAATGTATAATCTATACGTGAGAAATCCATTGACATCTCTAGACATCACCCGTGGAGCTGTAAAAGTCCGAGTATAATATTGCATATAATTGGAATAAGAGTAGATACTAATAAGAGTAGATATTAACCCAATCTAATTCTACTTAACTTTATCAATGAAGCATCAAGGATAAGAGTAGTAGTAAAATTAAGTCTACCAATCATTGTCGTCCACGAGCAAGAACACTAGTCTTGCGCCCGGCTTCCTTAATTAAGAATCAAGTTCAAAATAATATTGACACAATATCATCTTTGAGTTGACGAAACCAATCCTCCAAATCCATTCTCTTCTTATGATTTTCTTGGAATCCCTCAACTGTCTATAAATTGTGAAAGATGATCGGTTTGTCATTCACTATCTCATCGGTAATAATTTTCTCATAACAAAGAAAAAGGACAATGTCTTTTGTAACATACAATTCCAACCACTCATTGTTACCTAAAATTTTCAAATCAAGAAACTTAATACGTAAATGATATATAAACACACACGTGCATGCATATATATATATATATATAAATATTCTAATTCGGGATCTTGGACTTTGTTATTTTTTAGATTTTAATAAAATTCAAAATACGGGATCATATCATTATTCATATATAATAATGCGCGCGTGTGTGCATACACACACAATAGAAGTTTCGACTCCAACAGAAGTTCATTCGATGAATAAAGAGTAAAGAGTCAAATATAAGAAAATTAAAAAAAAAACTAATCTAAATACAAAACAAATACAAATAATCAGTTAAGGTACCTAGCTAAATAGCATGCTGCATAGGCAGTTAATTTGCATATTCCTCGACCTAGCGCAGAAACTCTGCCCTCTGGTTTAATCAAAAGTAAAATAAGTAGTTGATGCGCGAGTTTCTCGCTCTGCTTTGTGATATGATGATATCTTTTATAGATCTTAGTAGCTGACAGTTAATTGGAATATTGGACACCAAAGTTAACTAATTAATGGCTACAATTCAGCTCCAGAAGATAAAATATATGGGTCATGCTATGTTACAACTAATGATTGATTGCAATTAACGTCACTCTATAATTTATTGGAAATACCCAGAGAGAAATGAAACCTCCATATTCATCTTATCTGTGTTTAATAGCCCAAGGACTTGGTTGGTATTGAGGTGAGGTTATAAAACATTGTAATGATTATTGTATTTGGTAAATCATTGGTTATAGACTAAAAGTTGATGATGCTTGTAGACATAATTATTAAAATATATCAAATAATTGAGTATTTACAGTAATTTTAGTCAAATAATATTAAATTGAATTGAAAAAAAAAAAACAACTGAGCCAAACCCCGGCTTACCCGTTTGGTTTAGCTGCCAAAGCCCAGTTTGCTTCAAATAAGCCAAACGAGGCTTAATTCTCTCACTCAAGCCGTGATTGCAATTTAATTTGGATTACAAAAACTTCGACTCTTTTTATTCATTTTTGTACAAACATTATTATTCAAACTGCATTGGGTGTCATGACGGAAATTTATTAATAAAAAAAATGCATTGAGTCTTATCTCTCGAAATGCAAAAAAAAAAACTAAAACAGCTACTGAAATGCAATGCAATAACGCATGCACACAATATAACAACAAAATATTACAAACTAAAGAAATCGAGCTGCCCTTATTGCAGAAGCGCGGGTTGAATAATTATTAATATTTTGATAATTATGATTTTTGGATAAATATAAATATAGTAATAAATAAATGTAAAAAAAATAAAATATAATAATTTACGTGGTTCGGCGTAATGTCTACGCCCACGGACAAACACTGAAAAATAATTTCATTAACAAATAAGAATTTATAAAAGTCAGAAAAGCTCTCAAAATCCACACACTTCATACACCCAAATGGATCCTCTCTAGAGCATTCAAGTAGAAGCTCTATAAAAAAAAAGAAAAATAGAAGCTCTCTCAAATCTTTCAAATTGTTTCACTTGCAATTGCTTTCAACTCTCTCAATTGGGATGATTAACAAATGAAAAATGACCATTCTATTTATAGGGAGCATTGCTCACCTACTACAAGTTTCAATTAGGCTTCAATTTGCTAAATTTGTCAATTTGGCAATCGGTGCCAACTTTGTCATCCAATTATAGTCAAAGTCTACGTGCTAGCTCAACAATTGCATGCTAGCTGTCTCATGCAACTACTCAACAATTGCAATTGTTATATATGAATCTGATCAAGGGCAATCCAGTTTGGGTAAGCGCAAAAGAGGAAAACGCGCTGGTCAAAAGAAGGATATGAGCAAAGTGACGTGTTATAATTGTAACAAACTTGGCCATTTCGCTCGTGATTGCATTGAGCCGAAAAAGGTACATACTAAATCCACAAATTTACATAATATGTATGTAATAGGCTCCGTTTATATAACTGAAACTCATCCTTTGTGGATTGTAGATTCAGGAGCAACGGAACACGTAGCCAATGAACTGAAATACAAGTTATACAACCCAAGAGGGGGGGTGAATTGGGATTTTAAAATTATGCAATACAATTCGCACAACACTTTAATCTATTGCCTTAATCAAATCAAAAACAATAAATTCAATCAAGCACAATATTAAAAGAGTAAGGGAAGAGAAAGCAAACACAAGAACTTTTACGTGGTTCGGTCCCCGCCACTTTCGTCCACGCCTCCAAGCTCACCCGGCTTGAGGATTTCACTATCCAAGCCTCCCAAGGCTTCAAATGTTTACAATTGACTTCAAAGGTGTCAATGGACCTTTACAACAAGAGATTATATCCCCAATCTCTTCAACCCAAGTGTTTCCCACACTTGTACACTCACAATTTGATGAGAAATGAAAATCACAACAATAAAACTCTCTTTAAGAGTGGATATACAAATAATAGCTCAATAATGATTCAATAAATGATGATTTGCGAAATGGAAGCTCAATATATGTTATATGATCTTGTTTATGCTTGGATTTGTCCTTAAAATGAAGTTGGGATTGAGTTTTTATAGTTAGATCCCGAAAACTAGCCGTTATAGACAAATTCCAGCAACCAAGCGGTTAGCAATTTTGATTCATCCGGCTACTTAGCTTGTATATGATGATATTACCGTTATTTTTGAATTTTGCTACAGTAACACTGTTCACCAAAATTACACTTTAGCTCAAAACTTTTTATAATTATACTATGGCCCTAAACGTCATAAAAATTTACAAATAAGTCCTTTTCAAAATTTAACATAATACCCATAATTTTCAAAGTTTTCAAAAGCTTTCACTTTAGTCCAAAATTTGAAAATATAAGTTTTTCCTCAGACGGCTAGCCGCTAGCCTCAGGCGGTTAGCCGCTTCCTCTCTGTCCAATTTTGGATTTCATGTGATTGAATTTTATTCGGGTCCTCAAACTTTCATAAATTATAGTATGACCCAAAACGTTTCAAAACTTTGCAAATAAGTCTAAATCCGAAATTCAAAATAATACTTATCAAACTCAAAGATTGCAAAATTTTTCATTTAAGTCCAAATTACTCAAATCCACAAAATACTTTATCTTATAAATATAAAACCTTTTAGTTTATGAAAAATAATTATTGAATTAATCTTTTGAGCTTTTCAAATGCTAAATCATGCATTAATTAAATCATACCGGCTTTACAAGAATTTATCGCAATAATTCATCCGTTGAGCTCTAAACTTCATTCTTGATTTCGCCGTTGTCCGATGAGTGTCTTGAACTTGATTTCACTTGATTCACTTCCATAAATATTACCCTTCAAGAACTAGTGAACTTGTGAAATACAATATTTATCAAATCACTTAAGACACATGTTTGTTATCATCAAAATTACATTATGTGTAGCCCTTTAGGCTAACATGAACGTGGAGCCTATGTGGAATATCACCGGATTAGTCAAGGGACTAAGTGGATATACGTGGGGAACAACTCAAGGGTTGAAGTTAAAGGGATTGGCACTTGCAAATTACAACTGCATGGTGGCCAAATGCTTTATCTCCATGATGTGTTATATGCACCAGAGATCCGACGAAATTTAGTATCACATCCTTTGTACTTCTGAACATGGGATATCATGTGATATTCCATGATGTTTGTATGCAATTAGTTCTTCATAAAACTCTAGTCGGAACTGGTTATTTACTTAATGGTTTTATGATTTTGAATGTAATTAATCAAAATTATAATCAAGATTGTTTTTCATTAATTACATCTTCTGATTCTGTGGATGTTAATATATGGCATGCCAGACTATGACATATAGGGCATAACAGAATGCATCGATTATCTAGAGAAGGCTATTTGGGCTCACTCGATAAAATAGAATTGCCTATATGTGAGAGTTGTCTAGCTGGAAAAACAATAAGAAAACCATTTGGTAAAGGAACTAGAGCTGAAAGTTCTTTGCAAATTATCCATTCTGACATCTGTGGTCCAATGAGTGTAAGGGCCAAACACGGCGCCTCATACTTTATTACATTCATTGATGATTACTCACGTTTTGGTCATGTCTATTTGATTTCTCACAAATCGGAAGCATTAGATTGCTTTAAAAAAATTTTAAAATTAGTTGAAAATCAATTAGACAAAACGATCAAAGTCTTAAGAACAGACCGTGGACGTTCCCTATGAATTTTAACTCCTAAAATATAAGCTGCCGACTACTCTTTATGCTATCAGGGAGGTGAATTGCGCCTAATTGGTTATACAGATGCCGATTGGGGTGGCGATCTAGATGAGCGTAAATCGACCTCCGGATATGCATTTTTACTTAGTCGTGGCGCGATTTCTTGGAGTAGCAAGAAACAAACATGCATTGCTCTATCTACGATGGAAGCTGAATATGTGGCATGTTCAGCAGCAGTGCAGGAAGCTGTATGGCTTAAGAGATTTATTGAAGATCTCAAAATAGTTACTGATTCTTCTAGACCAGTAATTATACATTGTGATAGCCAAGCAGCCATATCTTTTACAAAAGATGCCAAATACCAATCAAATCCGGGTATGTGTTTAAATTCAGATTTTCAAGTTTTTATGTTGATTCTTGCTCGAAAATCAACATTGGTATCAGAGCTAAATAGGTTGTGTTCTGATTTAAGCATGTAAAGCATGAAACCCAGCATGTTCTTATATATTCATATATTTATATATATTTATATCGGCTTTCCGCATATAATCCGGGTATGTGTTTAAATTCGGATTTTCAAGTTTTTATGTTGATTCTTGCTCGAAAATCAACATTGGTATCAGAGCTAAATAGGTTGTGTTCTGATTTAAGCATGTAAAGCATGAAACCCAAAGATTTCTTTAAGAAATTCGATTTTTTCATCAAGAACACATATTAATGGCATGTTAAAATTTACTTGTTTTTGATGCCATGCAACTGGATTAATAAACATATTAAGGTGTATATATTAATTCCTAGTTGCCATGAGGATTAATATGATCCATGTAATGAGTAAAATGAAAACCTAGGTATGGAACCCGTAAGTTTATTTTACTCATATCTTTCATGATACATAACATATGAATATGAAATCGGTATCATTAGAAAGAGCATGAAAATATCTTTCCAACGGTATATCATATGCAAAATTCCGACACGTGGTTAGAGAGAACGGAGCTTTCGAAGTTCTGGTTCGAAATCTGGAAATTTTGTTTTTGAGGTTGAAGATGATAAACAGTAAATACTGTAGAAATGGTGTAGCTAAATACTGTAGCTAACACTGTAGCGGACCGAGCTGAACCGTTATACTGTAGCTAACACTGGAGCGAAACTGTAGCGGGCCGAGCTGAACCGTTAAACCGAACCGGTTTTTGAGTTGAACCAGTTTTTGTTTTGCTAAGAAAAGCCCACTCGCGGCAGTGGAGAGTGTAATCCACGCGCCGCCTTCCCGATTGAATTTTGAGGCGCCATTTGCGGCGACTATTTCAATTTTTTATTCTCTATTTTTATAAAATTTAAAAATTAATTTATAACATGGTTATATATTTAATTTGAATTTTATTCAAATAAATGCTTTAAAATTAGAGAATAATATTTTTTTGTAAGTATGAAAAATATGAAAAAATATTTTTTGCATATGATAATACTTTTGAAGAGGGTTGTTGTCTTGGTGGGAGCATAACAAAACTACTTGAAAAATAAATGAGAATAATCCTGGCGTAGTAATATGGACCAATTGCGTATCAGAAAAATTCGACAAAGGGCATGGGCTAAGGAACTTTAATCTTAGAGATTTTTAAATCTCCACCATCTTCCTGGAATTTTCCCGCATTATCCACGTGAGCAGATCATGAGGATGTATTCTTATGACATTTTTTTAAATGAGAGTTATTATTGTTAAAATTCTGGGAATAAACAATAAATGAATTAATATTTTGCG
The DNA here is from genome assembly GCA_030444775.1 of Atalantia buxifolia. NCBI lineage: Eukaryota > Viridiplantae > Streptophyta > Magnoliopsida > Sapindales > Rutaceae > Atalantia > Atalantia buxifolia. The sequence goes on along the minus strand of CM059834.1, from coordinate 19,750,029 downwards.
CATTATACTAAAAAATTATGTTAACTTAATGTTTGGAAATGATGATGATTGGAAGCCTAAATGACTTTTCGAATCAAATCTTTACATTAAACTTATCATATTTTTGGTTATTTGTTCTTGTGAAAATAATTAAATATGTGTAAATAAAATCAAGAAAGTTTTCTTATCTCTGTGTTTTGTGTTTTTTTTTTGAGAAGGATATGAGCAAAGTGACATATTCAAAAGTGTAACAAACTTGGCCATTTAAGCTCGTGATTGACTTTGAAATGAAAAAGTGCATATACTAAATCCACAAATTTACATAATATGTATGTAATAGGCTCGTTTATATGACCGAAACTCATCCTTTGTGGATTGTAGATTCAGGAGCAACGGAACACGTAGCCAATGAACGTGGAGCCTATGTGGAATATCGCCGGATTAGTCAAGGGACTAAGTGGATATACGTGGGGAAACAACTCGAGGTTGAAGCTAAAGGGATTGGCAGACTTTGCAAATTACAACTGCATGGTGGCCAAATGCTTTATCTCCATGATGTGTTATATGCACCAGAGATCCGACGAAATTTAGTATCTGTCACTGTACTTCTGAACATGGGATATCATGTGATATTCCATGATGTTTGTATGCAATTAGTTCTTAATAAAACTCTAGTCGGAACTGGTTATTTACTTAATGGTTTTATGATTTTGAATGTAATTAATCAGAATTATAATCAAAATTGTTTTTCATTAATTACATCTTCTGATTCTGTGGATGTTAATATATGGCATGCCAGACTAGGACATATAGGGCAAAACAGAATGCATCGATTATTTAGAGAAGGCTATTTGGGCTTACTCGATAAAATAAAATTGCCTATATGTGAGAGTTGTCTAGCTGGAAAAACAACAAGAAAACCATTTAGTAAAGGAACTAGAGCTGAAAGTTCTTTGCAAATTATCCATTCTGACATCTGTGGTCCAATGAGTGTAAGGGCCAAACATGGCGCCTCATACTTTATTACATTCATTAATGATTACTCACGTTTTGGTCATGTCTATTTGATTTCTCACAAATCGGAAGCATTAGATTGCTTTAAAAAAATTTTTAAAATTAGTTGAAAATCAATTAGACAAAACGATCAAAGTCTTAAGAACAAACCGTGGACGTGAATATCTTTCTGAACAGTTCAAGGAATTGTGTCAAGAGAAAGGTATAGAGAGACAGTTAACTATTTCTGGGACTCCACAACAAAATGGTGTTGCGGAAAGAAGAAATAGGACATTACTTGAGATGGTTAGGTCTATGATGGCGCAAGCAAATCTCCCAATATCATACTGGGGGGATGCATTACTGACTGCTGCCTACATACTTAATCGAGTCCCAAGTAAGTCAATTATTTCCACTCCATATGAGCTATGGACAGGCAGAAAACCTATTCTAACTCGTTTACGACCCTGGGGGTCTGCAGCTTATGTTCACAATCCTTCTCATACACACGAAAAATTGGGTGCAAGAGGAAAAAAATGTATTTTTAAAAGATATCCTGAGCACTCAAAAGGGTATGTGTTGATTGGTGAATGTAATGATGGAACTATAACTGAACTAGAATCACGAGATGTCACATTTTTAGAGAATGAATTTCCTAGCATTACAGATGTTGACAAAGATATTCGTTTATATGAAATGAATGAAAGCATCGAAGTATTGTCAATCGAATTAAGAAAACCCGTTTGCACGGGATTTACGATCTAGTGGTCAACCATTTTATGGAATGACTTCACAAGGATGCCTCAATTGAAGAATAATCGTATTTCCATCCCACGTCGTCGTTTTGAGATTGAGGGGCATTTATAGTTCTTGTCACACGATAGCGATGGCCAAGAACTTTTAGTGAGGCTATTGCATCATCTGTTGAGAATTATGGATAAAAGCAATTAATGAAGAGATGGAGTCCATGAAATCAAATCAGTGCAGGACTTGGTTGATTTATTTACGCTGCCCTAAACGAAGAACCATTGAAATAAATGGGTTCTACGTATAAAACGAAAAGATGTCACAATTGAGAGATATAAGGCACGCTTAGTAGCGAAAGGATATACCCAACAAGAAGGTATAGACTATGAGAAACTTTTTCCCCGTGGTAAGGTTTGCCTCAATAAGATTGATTCTAAAGAATCGTTGCATATGGATCTTGAATTACATCAATGGATGTTAAAACAAAGATTTCTCAATGGAGAACTAGAGGAAGAAATATCGTGGATCGACTGAGGTTATATATTGCAAAACCAAAAGCGCAAAGTTTGCGAGCAAGGTTAATATATGGGCTGAAACAATCCTCCAAACAATGGTATCTTAGGTTTATGAAACCCATAATTTCTTATGGATTCTTGATGACCGAAGAAGGGCCATGTGTATGTTAAAAGATCGGAAGATAACTTTGTTATCTTATCTACATATGTGGACGATATTTTGTTGGTGAAGCAATCTAGAGTTTGTCAAAACCATTAAAGAATGGTTATCGTCAAATTTTGAAATAAAAGATATGAGCGAAGCAGCTTATATTTTAGGAGTTGAAATTCATAGGGATCGTTCGAAAAGACTTTTATCTCTTTCACAAGAGACATACATTAAGAGAATTCTTGAGCGATTGATATGTTAGATTGTAAACCTATGGATACTCCTATTTCAAAGGACAAACTAGCCTTGAAATGTGCTTTAAGACTCTGAAGAACTAAAAGAAATGGCACGAGTTAAAATGCTTTCAGTCTTTGTTGGTAGTCTTATGTATCTTTGATGATGTGTCTTTAGACCAGACATTTGTTATGCTGTGGGATTAGTGAGTAGATACCACAGTAAGTCAAAACACATGGAGACCAAGTACAATTTTGTGAGAGAAATTATAGCACAAAGAGAATTGCTAATACAATACACATCTACACATTTTATGGTAGCAGACCCATTTACAAAAGCCATAACACGAGATGTTTATTTGAAACATACTCGATCATTGGGCTTACATAGATTGTAAAATTGTACTTGATGAGATATTGTTTTTGAGTAATGGACATGTGATAAATTTTTATATGATTAAATTCTTCTTATCATTTGTCTATATATATAAAAAAAAATTTTGATTACACATATTTAGAGTAAAGTTATGTCATCAGGTTTTGATCGACTTTCTTACACAAGTGATCGCCTCAGTTGCTAGAAAAGCAGTGAGATGAGACAATAGAGAGAATAAGATCTATGTATATTCTCATGGAGCATTTATAAAATGTGTCGCCTTGGCTGACGTCAAGATGAGGTTTATATATAATAAATATAAAAACAGACCATGATATACCCAATAATCATGGAAACACGATTAAAAGCCAGATGTGAGTCTTTAATTTGGCGCTTTAGATAAGCGAGCTTGCTCAAAAAACTTCGGTTAAGTGACTTGAGTAGCGGCCAGAACTAAGATCTGTCGGTGAAATAATTTAGACATACGCTCTCGAGAAAAGAGAATTCAAACATGTACGTATTTCATACACGTGTCTTAATGACCAAATAAAGAAAAATGAGAAAATTTCCTTATTTACTCATTGTGTAAAGTTCTTTGAGGTATTATGAGCCTCAATAAGTATCTCACATCTTATCATTTATATTTTGAAATGATAGATTAGTGTTTCTACTTTAAACTTGTTTTCATAGCTATGAGGTTATTCGAGCATGAAACGAGTTTAGGAAAGCGATTAATCTAAAACTAAGAAATATGAGAGTGATGGGAAGATTCATTCTTACATCTACCTATGTTTTTCTTTGGTATGCAATTGTATAATGCGGGATTGATACTGATTGTGATTACATCGTGTATATTGTCAAGCATAGCTTTCGATATGGGACTTAGTATCTTGAATTTGATGTAATAAAATGGAATCAGGATACATGATAAACAGCTTTTTGTATAGAATCTGATTGAGATTAAAAGCAATATAGCTCATAACTTATTGTTCATGGTCACACGTTGCATTTCTTTAGTATGATAACGAGTTTTTAAGGCTTGAATAGAGTTCTCGTTGCACTTTATAAACATCCCATCATGTGTGAGTGGGAGATGTTGAAATATATATGAATATATTTATATATATAGGGTTATCATCACTTTGGTCGCAGTGAGGGATGCGTGGCCAAAACAAAATGATCATTTGAGTTAGAAGCTATAATATCTTGTAATATTATATTAAAGATATTAAGTGATCGTTAAGAAAATGATCACTCAACAATTGTTTAAGGCATTTAGAGATCGTTGAGAAGATGATCACTTCTTGCTGGAATCTTTATAAATAGAGAATGAATCAGCATAGAAAATAAGTTAAGAAAAAATCAAGCAAAGTGCAATTTGGAGAAAAATTCAAGCCAAGAGAAAGCAGAGGGTTCTTTGCGTGGATAGAGAGGATTTTCCGACTTTGTGATCATTCTCAAAGAAATCGTGTAGCACAACCTTGGTTTATCGGTTTTCGCATATAATCCCGGGTATGTGTTTAAATTGGATTTTCAAGTTTTATGTTGATTAACTTGCTCGAAAATCAACATTGGTATCGAAACTAAATAGGTTGTGTTCTGATTTAAGCATGTAAAGCATGAAACCCAGCATGTTCTTTAAGAAATTCGATTTTTTCATCAAGAACACATATTAATGGCGTGTTAAAATTTCTTGTTTTTGATCGCCATGCATTTGGTTAATAAACGTATTAAAAGGTGTATATATTAATTCACCAGATTCTTGTGAGTATTAATATGATCGCTGTAATGAGTAAAATGAAAACACAGGTATGGTTTCATTTCACTGCATTCTGAGATATTAATCCTCATGGCCCTAGAATTAATATATACACCTTAATATGTTTATTAATCCAGCTTATTTTTCATCAAAAACAAGAAATTTTAACACGCCATTAATATGTGTTCTCATGAAAAAAATCAATTTCTTAAAGAATATGCTTTACGCTTTATACGCTTAAATCGAACACAACCTATTTAGCTGATACCAATGTTGATTTTCGAGCAAGAATCAACATAAAAACTTGAAAATCCGAATTTAATCACATACCCGGATTATATGCGAAAAGCCGATAAACCAAGGTTGTGCTAATGATTTCTGGCCGAGAATGATTACAAAGTCGGAAAATCCTCTCTATTCACGCTGCAAAGAACCCTCTAAGCTTCTCTTGGCTTGAATTTTCTAAATTTAGCTTGATTTTTGCTTAACTTATTTTCTATGGATTTGCCCTCTCTATTTATAAAGATTCCAGTAAGTAGTGATCATCTTCTCAACGATCTCTAAATGCTTTAAACAATTGTTGAGTGATCATCTTCTTAATGATCACTTAATATCTTTAATATAATATTACAAGATATTATAGAGTTCTAACTCAAAATTGATCACTGTTTCGGGTCATGCATCCCCATGCGACCTCAAAGTGATAACCCTATATATATAAATATATTCATATATATTTCAACATCTCCCACTCACATGATGGGATGTTTATATAAATAAAACGGAACTCTATTCAAGCCTTAAAAACTCAGTTATCATACTAGCAAATGCAACGTGACCCATGAACAATAAGCAGAGCTATAATCTTTTAATCTCAATCAGTATTCTATACAAAAAGCTGTTCATCATGTATCCTAGATTCCATTTTATTACATCAAATTCAAGATACTAAGTCCCATATCGAAAGCTACGCTTGACAATATACACTTATGTAATCACACCGTATCAATCCCGCATTATACAATCCATACCAAATAAAAATATAAGGTAGATGTAAGAATGAATCTTCCCATCACTCTCATATTTCTTAGTTTTAGATTAATCGCTTTCCTAAACTCGCTTCATGCCGAATAACCTCATAACTATAGAAAACAAGTTTAAAGTAGCAAAACACTAATCTATCACCTCAAAATATAGCTGATCACTCTCATATTTCTTAGTTTTAGATTAACTGCTTTCCTAAACTCGTTTCATAAGCCGAATAACCTCATAAATATGTAAAAACAAGTTTAAAGTAGAAAAACACTAATCTATCACCTCAAAATATACCGATAGATGTGAGATACTTATCAGGTGCTCATAATACCTCAAAGAAACTTTACACAATGAGAAATAAGGAAAATTTTCTCATTTTTCTTTATTTGGTCATTAAGACACGTCAGATGAAATACGTACTTGTCAAACAATTCTCTTTTCTCGAGAGCGTATGTCTAAATTATTTCACCAGACAGATCTTAAGATAGTCGCTACTCAAGCGCCTAACTCCGAGTTTTTAATAAGCTCGCTTATCTAAAGCGCCAAATTAAAGGCTCACATCTGCTTTTAATCGTGTTTCCATGATTATTGGGTATATCTGGGCGGTTTTATATATTTATTATATATCAACCTCATCTCGACCTACCAAGGCGACACATTTTCTAAATGCTCCATGAGAATATACATAGTATCTTATTCTCTCTCTATTGTCTCATCTCAGCTTGCTTTTCTAGCAACTGAGGCGATCACTTGTGTAAGAAAGCCGATCAAATCCTGATGACATAACTTTACTCTAAATATGTGTAAAAAAAAAAAATTTATATATAGACAAATGATAAGAAGAATTTAATCATATGAAAAATTTATCACATGTCCTTTACTCAAAAACAATATCTCATGTTAGGGCACATTTCATGTATGTTTCGAATAAACATACACGATCTGGAGCATACATAAGACTGCCAACAGCACTCGAGTACGGAACTGGTGCCATTGTTTTTTGTTCTTCAGGAGTCTTAGGGCACATTTCAAAGCTTAGAAGTTGTCCTTTTGAAATAGGAGTATCCATAAGTTTACAATCTGTTATATTGAATCGTTCAAGAATTTTCTTAATGTATGTCTCTTGTGAAAGAGATAAAAGTCTTTTTGAACGATCCCTATAAATTTTAACTCCTAAAATATAAGCTGCTTCGCTCATATCTTTTATTTCAAAATTTGACGATAACCATTCTTTAATGGTTTTGACAAACTCTAGATTGTTTCCAGCCAACAAAATATCGTCCACATATAGAGATAAGATAACAAAGTTATCATCTGATCTTTTAACATACACATAATGGTCCTCTTCGGTCATCAAGAATCCATAAGAAATTATGGCTTCATGAAACCTAAGATACCATTGTTTGGAGGATTGTTTCAGCCCATATATTGACCTTTTAAGCTTGCAAACTTTGCGCTTTTGGTTTTGCAATATATAACCCTCAGGCTGATCCATGTATATTTCTTCCTCTAGTTCTCCATTGAGAAATGCTGTTTTACCATCAATATGATGTAATTCAAGATCCATATGTGCAACGATTGCTAGAATCAATCTTATTGAGGCAAACCTTACCACAGGGGAAAAGGTTTCCTCATAGTCTATACCTTCTTGTTGGGTATATCCTTTCGCTACTAAGCGTGCCTTATATCTCTCAATTGTGCCATTTGCCTTTTGTTTTATACGTAGAACCCATTTATTTCCAATGGTTCTTCGTTCGTTGACAAATCAACCAAGTCCCAGACCTGATTTGATTTCATGGACTCCATCTCTTCATTCATTGCTTTTATCCATAATTCCTTGGCAGATGATGCAATAGCCTCACTAAAAGTTCTTGGCTCATCGCTATCGTGTGAAGCAACCATAAATGCCTCCCCCTCAATCTCAAAACGACGACGTGGGATGGAAATACGATTACTCCTTCGAATTGAGGCATCCTGTGAAGTCATTCCATAAAATGGTTGACTCCCACTAGGATCAGAAATCCCAGGCAAATCTGGGTTTTCCTTAATTCGATTGACAATACTCAGTGGCTCATTCATTTCATATAAACGAATATCTTTGTCAACATCTGTAATGCTAGGAAATTCATTCTCTAAAAATGTGACATCTCGTGATTCTAGTTCAGTTATAGTTCCATCATTACGTTCACCAATCAACACATACCCTTTTGAGTGCTCAGGATATCTTTTAAAAATACATTTTTTTCCTCTTGCACCCAATTTTTCGTGTGTATGAGAAGGATTGTGAACATAAGCTGCAGACCCCCAGGGTCGCAAACGAGTTAGAATAGGATTTCTGCCTGTCCATAGCTCATATGGAGTGGAACTAATTGACTTACTTGGGACTCGATTAAGTATGTAGGCAGCAGTCAGTAATGCATCCCCCCAGTATGATATTGGGAGATTTGTTTGCGCCATCATAGACCTAACCATCTCAAGTAATGTCCTATTTCTTCTTTCCGCAACACCATTTTGTTGTGAGTCCTAAATAGTTAATGCCTCTCTATACCTTTCTCTGACACAATTCCGAATCGGCGAGAAAGATATTCACGCCCACTGCATTCTTTCTTAAGACTTTGATCGTTTTGTCTAATTGATTTTCAACTAATTTTAAAAATTTTTTTAAAGCAATCTAATGCTTCCGATTTGTGAGAAATCAAATATACGACCAAAACGCGAGTAATCATTAATGAATGTAATAAAGTATGAGGCGCCATGTTTGGCCCTTTTACACTCATTGGACCACGTGATGTCGAAATGGATAATTTGCAAAAGAACTTTCACTCTAGTTCCTTTACTAAATGGTTTTCTTGTTGTTTTCCAATTTAGACAACTCTCACATATAAAGCATTTTATTTTATCGAGTAAGCCCAAATAAATTTCTCAAATAATCGATGCATTCTTTTGCCCTATATGTCCCTGGGCTCGGCATGCCATATATAACATCCACAGAATCGAAAGATGTAATTAATGAAAAACAATTTTGATTATAATTCGATTAATTACATTCAAAATCATAAAACCATTAAGAAATAACCAGCTCCGACTGAGTTTTATTAAGAACTAACCGCATACAAACATCATGGAATATCACATGATATCCCATGTTCGTAAGACAATGGATGAGATACTAAATTTCGTCGGATCTCCACGCATATAACACATCATGGAGATAAAGCATTTGGCCACCATGCAGTTGTAATTTGCAAGTGCCAATCCCTTTAGCTTCAACCTCGAGTTATTCCCACGTATATCCACTTAGTCCCTCGACTAATCCTAAGGCGATATTCCACATAGGCTCCACGCTCATTGGCTACGTGTTCCGCTGCTCTCGAATCTACAATCCACAAAGGATGAGTTTCAAATATATAAACGAGCCTATTACATACATATTATGTAAATTTGTGGATTTAGTATGTACCTTTTTCACCAAATGTAATCACGAGCTTAAATGGCCAAGTTTGTTACACTTGTAACATGTCACTTTGCTCATATCCTTCTAAAGAAAAACACAAAACACGAGAGATAAAAAACTTTCTTGATTTTATTTACACATATTTAATTATTTTGCAAAAACAAATAACCAAAAATATGATAAGTTTAATGTAAAGATTTGATTCAAAAGTCAAGTCGAGGCTTCCAATCATCATCATTTCCAAACATTAAGTTAACATAATTTTTAGTATAATGCGCAAAATATTAATTCATTTATTGTTTATTCTAATTTTAACAATAATAACTCCCATTTAAAAAAATGTCATAAGAATACATCCTCATGCATCTGCTCACGTGGATAATGCACCAAAATTCCCAGGAAGATGGTGGAGATTTAAAAATCTCTAAGTACTAAAGTTCCTTAGGCCCATGCCTTTTCGAATTTTCCTGACATACGCAATTCGTCCCATATTACTACGCCGGGATTATTCTCATTTATTTTTCAAGTAGTTTTGTTATCTCCCACCAAGACAACCTCTTCAGAAAGTATTATCATATGCAAAAAATATTTTTTCATATTTTTCATACTTACAAAAAAATATTATTCTCTAATTTTAAAGCATTTATTTGAATAAAATTCAAATTAAATATATAACCATGTTATAAATTAATTTTTAAATTTTATAAAAATAGAGAATAAAAAATTGAAATAGTCGCCGCAAATGGCGCCTCAAAATTCAATCGGGAAGGCGGCGCGTGGATTACACTCTCCACTGCCGCGAGTGGGCTTTTCTTAGCAAAACAAAAACTGGTTCAACTCAAAAACCGGTTCGGTTTAACTGTTCAGCTACCGCTGATTTCGCTCCGCAGTGTTAGCTACAGTGATAACGGTTCAGCTTTCGGTCCTTCTGATGTTAGCTTCTGATGTTTAGCTACACCATTTCTACAGTATTTACTGTTCATCATCTTCAACCTCAAAAACAAAATTTCCAGATTTCAACCGAACTTCAAAGCTCCGTTCTCTCTAACCACGTGTCGGAATTTTGCATATGATATACCGTTGGAAAGATATTTTCATGCTCTTTCTAATGATACCGATTTCATATTCATATGTTATGTATCATAAAAGATATGAGTAAAATAAACTTACGGGTTCCCATACCTGTGGTTTTTTTTACTCATTACATGGATCATATTAATCCTCATGGCAACTAGGAATTAATATATACACCTTAATATGTTTATTAATCCAGTTGCATGGCATCAAAAACAAGTAAATTTTAACATGCCATTAATATGTGTTCTTGATGAAAAAATCGAATTTCTTAAAGAACATGCTGGGTTTCATGCTTTACATGCTTAAATCAGAACACAACCTATTTAGAGGATGCATTTACCATAAAATGTGTAGATGTGTATTGTATTAGCACTTCTCTTTGTCTTCTGATTTCTCTCACAAAATCAGACTTTGGTCTCATGTGTTTTGACTTTCATCATGGTATTTGGCATCTTTTTGTAAAAGATATGGCTCGCTATCATCACAATGTATAATTACTTGGTCTAGAAGAATCAAGAACTATTTTGAGATCTTCATAAATCTCTTAAGCCATAACTTCTCGCACTGTTCGCCGAACATGCCACATATTCACTTCCATCGTAGATAGAGAATGCATGTTTGTTTCTTGCTACTCCAAGAAATCGCGCCACGACTAAGTAAAAATGCATATCCGAAGGTCGATTTACGCTATCTAGATCGCCACCCCAATCGATCTCAGTATAACCAATTAGGCGCAATTCACCTCCCGATAGCATAAAGAGTAGTCGGCAGTGCCTTTTAGATATGCAATAATCCTCTTGACCGCATTCCAATGCTTTCTCCGATTTGATTGGTATCTACTCACTAATCCCACAAAGATAACAAATGTCCGGGTCTAAGACACATCATAGATACATAAGATCGCTAACAAGACTTAAGACGGAACTCGTGCCATTGCTTTTATTTCTTCGGAGTCTTAGGACACATTTCAAGGCTTAGAGTTTGTCTTTTGAAACGGGAGTATCGATAGGTTTGCAATCCGACATATCAATCGCTCAAATTTTCTTAATGTATGTCTCTTGTGAAAGAGATAAGAGTCTTTTTGAACGATCTCTATGAATTTTAATTCCTAAAATATAAGTTCGCTTTCGCCATATCTTTCATTTCAAAATTCGAGATAACTATTCTTTAACGATTTTGACAAATTCTGATTGTTTCACCAACAAAATATCATCCACATATGTAGAGATAAGATAACAAAGTTATCTTCTCGATCTTTTAACATACACACACGGTCCTCTTCTGGCCAAAGAATCCATAAAAATTATGGTTTCATGAAACCTAAGATACCATTGTCTGAAGAGGATTGTTTCAGCCCATATATTGACCTTTTAAAACTTTATGGAACTTTGTCTTTTGGTTTTGCAATATATAACCCTCAAAAATGATCCACGATATTTCTTCCTCTAGTTCTCCATTGAGAAATCTTTGTTTTAACATCCATTCATGTAATTCAAGATCCATACGCAACGATTCATCGCTGAATCAATCTTATTGAGGCAAACCTTACCACGTGAAAAAGTTTCCTCATACCTATACCTTCTTGTTGGGTATATCCTTTCGCTACTAAGCGTCTTATATCTCTCAATCACGCCATCTCGCTTTCGCTTTATACGTAGAACCCATTTATTTCAATGGTTCTTCGTTTAGGCGAGAAATCAACCAAGTCCTGCACTGATTTGATTTCATGACTCCATCTCTTCATTCATTGTTTTTATCCATAATTCCTACAGATGATGCAATAGCCTCACTAAAAGTTCTTGGCTTATCGCTATCGCAAAGAACCATAAATGCCTCCCCTCAATCTCAAACGACGACGTGGGATGGAAATACGATTACTCCTTCGACCGAGGCATCCCGCAAGTCATTCCATAAAATGGTTGACTCCACTGGATCGAAATCCCGTGCAAATCTGGGTTTCTCAATTCGATTGACAATACTCAGATGGATCATTCACTTCATATAAACGAATATCTTTGTCAACATCTCAGTAATGCTAGGAAATTCGCTCTCAAGAATGACATCTCGCGATTCTGTTCAGCTTATAGTTCCATCATCACGTTCACCAATCAATACATACCCTTTTGAGTCTTTCGGATATCTTATAAAAATACATTTTTTTTTCCTCTTGCACCCAATTTTCCGTGTGTATGAAAGATTGTGAACATAGAATATAAGCTGCACTTCGGTCGCAAATGAGTTAAAACAGGTTTTCTGCCTGTCCATAAAATAATTGAGAAGATATATGAATATATTTATATATATAGGGTTTTATCACTTTGAGGTCACCCATGAGGGATGCATGACCAAGAACAAGTGATCATTTTGAGTTAGAACTCTATAATATCTTGTAATATTATATTAAAGATATTAAGTGATCATTAAGAAGATGATCACTCCAACAATCGTTTAAAACTTATTTAGAGATCATTGAGAAGATGATCACTACTTCTTGGAATGCTATAAATAGAGGGCAAATCCATAGAAAATAAGTTAAGCAAAAATCAAGCAAATGGCAATTTGGAGAAAAATTCAAGCCAAGAGAAGCTTAGAGGGTTCTTGCAACGTGGATAGAGAGGATTTTCCGACTTTGTGATCATTCTCCGACTGAAATCGATGAAAGACAACCTTGGTTTATCGGTTTTCCACATATAATCCGGGTATGTGTTTAAATTCAGATTTTCAAGTTTTTATGTTGATTCTTGCTCGAAAATCAACATTGGTATCAGAGCTAAATAGGTTGTGTTCTGATTTAAGCATGTAAAGCATGAAACCCAAAGATGTTTTTTTAAGAAATTCGATTTTTTCATCAAGAACACATATTAATGGCGTGTTAAAATTTACTTGTTTTTGATGCCATGAACCTGGATTAATAAACATATTAAGATGTATAAATGAATTCCTACCGCTTGTGACGAGCGATTAATATGATCCATGAATGAGTAAAATGAAAACCTATGTATGGAACCCGTAAGTTTATTTTACTCATATCTTTCATGATACATAACATAATAATATGAAATTGGTATCATTAGAAAGAGCATGAAAATATCTTTCCAACGGTATATCATATGCAAAATTCTGACGTGTGGTTAGAGAGAACGAGCTTTCAAGCTTCTGGTTGAAATCTGGAAATTTTGTTTTGAGGTTGAAGACGATGAACAAGAAATACTTAGAATACTCAGAAGCGATACACTGTAGTTAAAATACTGTAGCAGGCCGAGCCGAACCGTTAAACCGAACCGATTTTGAGTTGAACCAGTTTTTGTTTTACTAAGAAAAGCCCACTCGCGGCGGTGGAGAGTGTAATACACGCGCGCCTTCCCGATTGGCCTTGAGGCGCCGTTTGCGACTATTTCAATTTTTTATTCTCTATTTTTATAAAATTTAAAAAATTAATTTATAACATGGTTATATATTTAATTTGAATTTTATTCAAATAAATGCTTTAAAATTAGAGAATAATATTTTTTGTAAGTATGAAAAATATGAAAAAAAATATTTTTGCATATGATAATACTTTCAAGAGGGTTGTCTTGAAATGAAAGATAACAAAACTACTTGAAAAATAAATGAGAATAATCCCTAGCGTAGTAATATGGACCAATCGCATGTCTAGAAAAATTATGGCAAAAAGGGCGTGGGCCTAAGGAACTTTTGTACTTAGAGATTTTTAAATCTCCACCATCTTCCTTAATTTTCCTGGTGTATTATCCACGTGAATGCATTTATGAGGATGTATTCTTATGACATTTTTTTAAATGGGAGTTCTATTATTGTTAAAATTACGAAGGAATAAACAATAAATGAATTAATATTTTACGCATTATACTAAAAAAATTATGTTAACTTAATGTTTGGAAATGATGATGATTGGAAGCCTCGACGACTTTTCGAATCAAATCTTTACATTAAACTTATCATATTTTTGGTTATTTGTTTCTTGTGAAAATAATTAAATATGTGTAAATAAAATCAAGAAAGTTTTCTTATCTCTCGTGTTTTGTGTTTTTTCTTTAGAAGGATATGAAGAAAGTGACATGTTACAAGTGAATAAAACTTGGCCATTTCGCTCGTGATTGACCGAAATGAAAAAGGACATATTAAATCCACAAATTTACATAATATGTATGTAATAGGCCCGTTTATATGACTGAAACTCATCCTTTGTGGATTGTAGATTCGGGCAAGCAACAACACGAGCCAATGACGTGGAGCCTATGTGGAATATCGCGGATTAGTCAATGGACTAAGTGGATATACGTGAACAACTTCGAGGTTGAAGCTAAAGGATTGGCACTTGCAAATTACAACCGCATGGTGGCCAAATGCTTTATCTCCATGATGTCTTATATGCACTGCATCCGACGAAATTTAGTATCTCACACTGTCTTTCTAAATATGGGATACCATGTGATATTCCATGATGTTTGTATGCAATTAGTTCTTAATAAAACTATAGTGAATTGTTTATTTACTTAATGGTTTTATGATTTTGAATGTAATTAATCGAATTATATTCAAGATTGTTTTTCATTAATTACATCTTCCGATTCTCGGATGTTAATAAATGGCATGACCTTGGGACTGGGACATATAGAGGCGAAAGCAGAACGCATCGATTATCTGTAGGGCTATTTGGGCCACTCGATAAAATAAATCGCTTTTATATGTGAGAGTTGTCTAGCTGGAAAAACAACAAGAAAACCATTTGGTAAAGGAACTAGAACAAAGTTCTTTTCGAAATTATCCATTCTCGACATCCGTGTCCCAACGAGTGTAAGAAGCGGCCAAACATGGCGCCTCATACTTTATTACATTCATCACGATTACTCACGTTTTGGTCATGTCTATTTGATTTCTCACAAATCGGAGATTAGATTGCTTTAAAACTTTTTTAAATTAGTTGAAAATCAATTAGATAAAACGATCAAAGTCTTAAGAACAGATCATGACGTGAATATCTTTCCAATTCGAGAATTGTGTCAAGAGAAAGGTATAGAGAGACAGCTTAACTATTTCTAACTACACAACAAAATGGTGTTGCGGAAAGAAGAAATAGGGCATTACTTGAGATGGTTAGGTACATGATGGCGCAAAGAAATCTCCCAATATCATACTTTGGGGATGCATTCTTGATCGCCGCTTACATCTTAATCGAGTCCCCAAGCAAGTCAATTAGTTCCACTCATACGAGATATGGACAGCGAAAACATGTTTTAACTCATTTTGCGACTCCCTGGGTGCAGCTTATGTTCACAATCTTTCTTATACACACTAAAATTGGGTGCGAAGAGGAAAAAAAATGTATTTTTATAAGATATCGCTGAACACTCAAAAGGTATGTATTGATTGGTGAACGTGATGATGGGCCTATAACCTCAACTAGAATCACGAGATGTCACATTTTTAGAGAATGAATTTCCTAAAGCATTACTGATATTGACAAAGATATTCGTTTATATGAAATGAATGATCCACGAGTATTGTCAATCGAATTGAGGAAAACCCGATTTGCAGGATTTCGATCCTGAATGTGAAGTCAACCATTTTATGGAATGACTTCAGACGCCTCAATCGAAGGAGTAATTGTATTTCCATCCCACGTCGTCGTTTTGAGATTGAGGGGAGCGTTTATAGTTCTTCACACGATAGCGATGAGCCAAGCTTTTAGTAAAGCTTTTGATCATCTGCTAGGAATTATGGATAAAAGCAATTAATGAAGAGATGGAGTCCATGAAATCAAATCAGTGTCAGGACTTGGTTGATTCTGCCTAAACGAAGAACCATTTGAAATAAATGGGTTCTACGTATAAAACGAAGAAATGTCACGATTGAGAGATATAAGGCACGCTTAGTAGCGAAAGGATATACCCAACAAGGT
This sequence comes from Atalantia buxifolia, assembly GCA_030444775.1. Classification (NCBI taxonomy): domain Eukaryota; kingdom Viridiplantae; phylum Streptophyta; class Magnoliopsida; order Sapindales; family Rutaceae; genus Atalantia; species Atalantia buxifolia. The sequence continues at coordinate 19,733,790 of CM059834.1, read as the reverse complement.
ATAGACTATAAGGAAACTTTTTCCTCGTGGTAAGGTTTTCAATAAGATTGATTCTAACAATCGTTGCATATGGATCTTGAATTACATCAAATGGATGTTAAAAAAGATTTCCAATGGAGAACTGAGGAAGAAATATCGTGGATCACCTGAGGGTTATATATTGCAAAACCAAAAGCGCAAAGTTTGCAAGCTTAAAAGGTTAATATATGGGCTGAAACAATCCTCCAAACAATGGTATCTTAGGTTTCATGAAGCCATAATTTCTTATGGATTCTTGATGACCGAAGAGGACCATTATGTGTATGTTAAAAGATCAGAAGATAACTTTGTTATCTTATCTCTATATGTGGACGATATTTTGTTGGCTGGAAACAATCTAGAGTTTGTCAAAACCATTAAAGAATGGTTATCGTCAAATTTTGAAATAAAAGATATGAGCGAAGCAGCTTATATTTTAGGAGTTGAAATTCATAGGGATCGTTCAAAAAGACTTTTATCTCTTTCACAAGAGACATACATTAAGAGAATTCTTGAACGATTCAATATGTTAGATTGTAAACTTTATGAATCTCCTATTTCAAAAGAACAAACTCTAAGCGCTTGAAATGTCTTTAAGACTCTGAAGAACTAAAAAGAAATGCACGAGTTCCGTCTTTCGAGTCTTTGTTGGTAGTCTTATGTATCTTTGATGATGTGTCTTAGGCAGGGCATTTGTTATCTTTGTGGGATTAGTGAGTAGATACCACAAGAAAGTCAAAACACATGGAGACCAAGTACAATTTTTTGTGAGAAATTATAAGACAAAGAGACTTGCTAATACAATACACATCTACACATTTTATGGTAGACCCATTTACAAAAGCCATAACACGAGATGTTTATTTGAAACATACTCGATCATTGCCTTACATAGATTGTAAAATTGTCTTGATGAGATATTGTTTTTGAAAGTAATGGACGTGTGATAAATTTTTATATGATTAAATTCTTCTTATCATTTGTCTATATATATAAAAAAATTTTGATTACACATATTTAGAGTAAAGTTATGTCATCGGTTTTGATCGACTTTCTTACACAAATGATCGCCTCGATTCTTTAGAAAAGTGTTCGAGATGAGGCAAATAGAGAGAGAATAAGATCTATGTATATTCTCACGAAAGATTTATAAAATGTGTCGCGCTTGACGTGGTCAAATGAGGTTTATATATAATAAATATAAAACCGACTACGATATACCCAATAATCATGGAACCCGATTAAAAGCCAGATGTGAGTCTTTAATTTGGCTGCTTTTTAGATAAGCGAGCAGCTTATCAAAACTCAGTAGTTGGCTGAAAGAATGATCAACCAAGATCTGTCTGAAAAATAATTTAGACATACGCTCGAGAAAAGAGAATTATTGCAGAAGACGTATTTCATACAACGCGTCTTAATGACCAAATAAAGAAAAATGAGAAAATTTCCTTATTTCTCATTGTGTAAAAGCTTCTTTGAGGTATTATGACCTCAATAAGATCCTCACATACTTATCACCTATATTTTGAAATGATAGATTAGTGTTTGCTTTTTTTAAACTTGTTTTTATATAAATATGGGTTATTCGAACATGAAAAACGAGTTTAGAAAAGCGATTAATCTAAAACTAAGAAATATGAGAGTGATGGGAAGATTCATTACTTACATCTACCTTATGTTTTTTTTGTGGTATGCAATTGTATAATCCGGATTGATACATTGTGATTACATAGAGTGTATATTGTCAAGCATAGCTTTCGATATGGGGCTTAGTATCTTGAATTTGATGTAATAAAATGGAATCTGGATACATGATAAAATTTTTTGTATAGAATACAATTGAGATTAAAAAGCGATATATACTCCGCTTATTGTTCATGGTCACACGTTGCGTTTCTTTAGTATGATAACGAGTTTTAAGGCTTGAATAGAGTTCTCGTTCACTATAAACATCCCATCATGTGTGAGTGGGAGATGTTGAAATATATATGAATATATTTATATATATAGGGTTCTATCACTTTGGCGTCACGCGTGAGGATCGTGGCCAAAACAGTGATCATTTTGAGTTAAAGCTACATAATATCTTTGTAATATTATATTAAAGATATTAAGTGATCATTAAGAAAATGATCACTCCAACAATCGTTTAAAACTTTATTTAGAGATCATCGGTAGATGATCACTACTTCTAACGCTTTATAAATAGAGAAGCAAAAATCCATAGAAAATAAGTTAAGAAAAAATCAAGAAAGTGCATTTGGAGAAAAATTGCCAAGAGGCTTGAGGGTTCTTGCAACGCGTGGATAGAGAGGATTTTCCGACTTTGTGATCATTCTCCCACCGTAAATCAAGAAGACAACCTTGGTTTATCGGTTTTCCGTATATAATCCGGGTATGTGTTTAAATTCAGATTTTCAAGTTTTTATGTTGATTCTTGCTCGAAAATCAACAGACTTTGACTACAATTGTATGATAAAATTGACACCTATTGCCAAATTTATCAATCAATTATAGTCACTACCTCAACAATTGCATGTTAATTGTCTCATGTAACTACTTAACAATTGCATGCTTGACTTTTCAACAGCATTAATAAGCGCGTAGATCAACTAGTATAAAATTATTCTAACTTAATTAAGGTCTTCGATTTGAGCTCTTGAGAGAATTTTGCTGTCCTAATGATTCTACCCGGCTCAAACTTAAATTAGTTGAAACTCAGTGTGATCTTCGAATACCAAGTGATATATATATATATATATAAAGAAATCAAGCTGCAATGAGACACATTAAAAAGCCTCACTGGGGAGCCAAAGATGCCAATAGGCCAGATTCCGATCGTCACTAGGATAACCAAACCCGATTAACCATACAAATTATATATAACTGCAACTGCAAACCTAAATAGAACAAGTAAAAAGCATTCTGCGTCAAGAAACAAAAGCCACCTCGGTGTTTACGGCGTAAAATCCAATTAGCAATTTCTCCTCGATGTGGATTCGACAGATTAAATCATACTCGAAGTTTAATTATATTTGAATATCTATGCAACATAAACTAAGATTTTATTCACCCCGTTAATGTTTTAGTCTACTCCGACTCAACTCTATCAAATGGAGCATCAAAGTTAAGCAAAAGGGAGTAGTAAAAGTCAATAAATAATTTTCTTCTACGGGAAATAACACTAGTTTTGCGGATGCCTCAATTAAGAGTCAACTTCGAAATAATATTAACAAGAATATGCAATTTCTAAACAAGAAGCATAAGAAGAATAATAATGTTGATTATCTGTTGAGAAAAATACCAAAAAAAAAAAACAAGAAAGAACAAAGTTAAAACAATCTCAGAAACAACAACAACAATAATAATTGTGATAATGTGTTCAGAAAATTGGGGAAAAAAAAATTTACCTTAGCCGGTTTCTCTTAAGTTGAGAACAACAATTCAAATGGACTTAATACGATTAAGATATTTATGCACTTGAAATCTTCGGCTTTGACTTCTGAGAAGGATTCGATCGAGGTCCGCATATATTGAAAAGAGGTGATTTTCCCCATTTATTTGAAAGCAGGATTTGAGGGCATTCATAATGATGAGAGCGCGAATGATAAATTTGATTTTTTTGGGGTCTCTCAATTGTGTTTATAAATTGAGAAAGATTAAGGTTTATCATTCGCTCTCTCATCAGTAAAAACACTCGCAAAATAAAATTTCACTTGAAAGTTTCAAATCAAGAAACTAAATCAGTTTTTAGATACAGGGGGAGGTTTTATTAATTAAAAGAAAAAACTGAACTCGTCTTTGAGTGGGTGCAATGCATCTGAGCAAAGAGTAGCTGACATTTATAGATCCAAAGTAGCTTACAGTTAATTGGACGCTTATAGATAACTGGCCAATGGTTACAATTCAGTTTCAAAAGAAAATTGAACGAATGGCCGACATTACGGACGTGGCAAATAATTGTTCATTCCACTGACACGTAACCAAGTGTACGACGAAATGAAATGATTGATGCCAATGACACGTGACTAAGTGTCTAATAATTGATTCCAATTACACGTGACTGAGGGTACGAGGAAACTAATAATAGGTAGCCAACGATTCTTTCCACAATGAAAAGTTGACAGTTCATCGGAATTGGACCAATGACACGTGACCAAGTGTTCAATAATTGATCCCAATAGCATGCGACTCCAGGCTCCACCATAGTTTTGTCGTAAGGCACCAGGCAGTAGAAAAAACTAGTATAGGCCCAAAAATGAAGCCGAATAAGATTGAATTCTCATCAAAGATATCAAAGGTCCGTCTATCGATTGTATTTGGGACTTGCACAACACTTATCATGCAGAAGTGGTCATGCGAATCCACTAGGGGATGTGTGGATTCGTGCAAGATTTATTAGATAATATAGTCAGCAAATAGCTTAGATCTTATTTAGGGATGGCAAAAATTCCTACGGGGACGAATGCCTTCTTTTTACCCATTCTATGTAGGTATGAGGATAATTTCATACCCAATTTCTTATTCGGGGAAGGGATGGGGAAATTTTTTTACCCAATTTCTTATTCGGGGAGGGGACGGGGATGAGGTGGAATCCCCATCCCCTACCCATTTCCCCATTTTAATTTTAATTTTAATTTTAATTTTTTAAAATTACTAGTAAATAAATAATAAAATATGAATTATAAAATTACAGATATTTGTAAAAATAACAAATATCAAAAATATTTATGTTATTAAACTTTTAGGTCTAATTAACTAATTAAAGTCTTAAATTTTTATTTAGGACATTAAAAAGACCAGGTAGATTCTATTAATCTAAAAATTTTGTTTTAATTTTAATATTCATTAAATATTTTAAACTTAAATTTATTTTTTATTTATTTTTAGATGTTATAATTCTTGCCACAATAATCACAATTTTAATATCTAATCTCATCGAATCTAATATTTCTTTCTTGATTTACTCCACTTAACTATTATTATCTTTATAAAAGGAATATATTTATAAAGTCATTCACGCCACCATTGAAAAAGTTAATTTTGAATTTAAATTCGATTTTTTTTGTAATAATTTTGTATTAAACTATTAATTTATTCATGATAGTCTGTAAAAGAAGTTTGTATCTCTTTGCGTCTTTGCGTTCTAAGCTAATTTAATGGATGTGACTTTTGTAATGGATATTAATGTAAGATATATTTCGAACTTTACTTTTATTTAAATTTTTTATTTTAATATGATTAACTCAAAATCTAAAAAAATGTATTAGTTATTCGGGAATCGGGGGCCCCTCGTTATTATTCTATGTGTTCTCTCGGGGAGGATGGGGATTACCAGTAATTATGATGGGGACGGGGAGGGGACGGGGACATACGTAAAATATCGGGGATAGGTACGGGGAGATTGGTCCCCTCCCCTCCCCTCCCCATTGCCATCCCTAATCTTATTATTTAATATAACTAAGGATTCATTTGATAAATTCGAAGATTATAGATATGTATCGTTATTATTTTACCGTTCTTTATTATCTAGAGAATAAAATTTACATAATTAGATTAAAATTGTAAATTTATCTTCATCACATTTACGCCATGCCCTAGTTTAATTGATAATTACTTATCTTATGCAAACATCCATAACGTAAGATAAGCATGTCAGTGGATAAAAAGATTAGCTTAAAAGGAAGTATAAGAATAAGTGAATTCGGTGAGTTCAGGCTACAAAAGCAGGCCAAAGGTTACAGTGAAAATGAATTCATTCACGTAGAGTAGGCTTGGCAAGAATAATCGGCCGATCCAGATCCGAACTGGACCTGACAAATAGGGTCCAGGTAAAATCCAACTAGTACTAACATAGAAGAGTAGAACTATTAGCACCCCTCTATAATCCTTATACAACCACTCTCATATTGTAATTACATTAAAAAACAAATTAAATTTAGTTGTACTATTATATTTCTCTTTTCAAATCTTTACACCCATACAACTACACCAAAGTCTTTTATAATTTTTGTTTCCTCACAAACAACTTTTTCTTGAGAGATTTACAAAACTTATTTTTAATTTTAAAAACAAATAATTTAAAAAATAAATAATAGCTATAGGGAGCCACTTTAATTTACAAAACTTTCTAAACTTTTTAATAATAAGTTTTGTAAATTTATTTTTAATTTACGAAACTTTCTAAACTTATTTTTAATTTTTAAAAATAAATAATAATTATTTGAGTCCACTTTAATTCTACTTAATTCATACATGTATTTGATTTTTTTTAATAAAATATGTATGATTTTATAATTCAAAAATTTATAAAAACAATATTTGTAATTAGAGTTATTTGGAAGAAACTGAATTATTTTTCTTTTTAAATTAACAAAATTTTAAAAATGAAAAAAAAGATATTTTGGAAATTAAAGTTGGTTTTGGTAGAAAAGGGGTTTGAAAAGAAAGTTAGAGGGGTGCTAATAGTCCCACTCAACAAACCTATTATTTTTTATATTTGTCATTTATTTAAAATTTTATTTATAATAATTCAATTTTTTTAAATTACTCATCTAGATAGTTTTTTTTTTTTGAATTACATGAGACTAATGCTCAAATTACAACTCATATTATATGAGATTTACAATTAATATTTACAATCGAACAATTACTGGGACTAGTTTACATTAATTCTCATATAGCACTGCCGAGATTTTTACCCTCTCAAATATTCGAGGGACGTCAAACTCTCATTTTAAGAGAAAGACTGCCTTCACTCAAGCTCTGAGACTCCAAGAAAGGAAATTTAAATTAAACCCCCGCAATGCTTTTGCGGGGGCTCGAACCACTTCCCTCACACTTGTGAGGGAAAGGTTCTAGCCACTTGGGCTTGGGTTATCTAGATAGTTGAAACTAGGATAAAAAACTCTTGCTCGAAGGTGTCGGGCTTGACTCGACCCCTATGTGAAAATGTCGGGCATGAATCCATGTCCAGGCATTTGCTAAATTAATTCAGGCAGGTCCCGGGCAGGTTTGAACTCAGAATTTTGCCAAGCCTAATTTCAGAAAAAGAGAGAATAATATAAAAATATAAAAAAAATTTATTTTATTTTTCATTTATTTAAAATTTTATTTATAATAATTCAATTTTTTTAAATTACTTATCTAGATAGTTGAAACTCGGATAAAAAACTCTTGTTGGGAGATGTCAGGCTTGACCCGACCCATGTGCGAAAATGTCAGGCATGAATCCGTGCCCAGACATTTGCTAAATTAATTCAGGTAGGTCCCGGGTAGGTCTGAATCTGGAATTTTGCCAAGCCTAAATTGCAGAAAAAGAGAGAATAATATAAAAAATGCAAACATTAAATTATAACTCATGTAACTTACACTACACATATAAGCAGTATGTGAACCCGGAATTTTGCCAAGCCTAATTTTAGAAAAAGAGAGAATAATATAAAAATATAAATAATTTTTTATTTATTTAAAATTTTATTTATAATAATTCAATTTTTTTAAATTACTTATCTAGATAATTGAAACTCTGATAAAAAACTCTTGCCGGGAGATGTCGGGCTTCGCCCGACCCATGTGTGAAAATGTCAGGCATGAATCCGTGTCCAGGCATTTACTAAATTAATTTAGATAGGTCCTGGGTAGGTCTGAATCTGGAATTTTGCCAAGCCTAAATTGCAGAAAAAAAAAAAGAATGATATAAAAAATGCAAACATTAAGTTATAACTCATGTAACTTACACTACACATATAAACAATATGTGAACTATACACCACATACTATTTATATGTGTGGATATAAATTACATAAATTATAACTTAAGGCCTCGCTGTAGAGAAAGACCCTTTGTTATGAAAAGTCCCTTTCGTACCAGACTCTTCTAGTGTAGTCATTTATGTTATGAATATCATGGTGGATTCCACCAAAATAATGCTCTCCCCATTTCTCAATATTGCTCTCTCCATTACCCCTTTATTGCTCTCCCCATTATCCTTTTTATAATTAATAATTGTAAACATTACACATGCCTATATATATATCCTTTCTTTGCTACTGAATTAGATGGAAAAAACTCATTCCCTTGGTTCAAGCTTGTTTCTTCAATTTTCGTTTTAATTTTTACTTACTCAAGTATCATCATTAAGTAATTGCTTACATACAATCTCTTTAAATTATAACATCTATTACCTTCAATTTACAACACGTTATCAGCACGACTTTCGCTCTGGTACAGGAAGTATTCTATCCATTTACTCTTTTATTTTCTACGTATTTATTTAAAATTTTTCTTATAAGAATACTTATTATTTATATATATATATATATATATATATAATTATATATATATATATATATATATATATTTTATTATTATACTAATCTCTTTTATTTGTTTGTGATAATGTCTCAATTGACAAAATTGGAGTTTAACGCTTTGGATATATCAGGCGAGAATTATTTATCCTGGATCCTAGACGCCGAAATTCATCTTGATGCTATGGGTTTAAGTAACACAATAAAAAATAACAATGACTCATCCACTCAAGATCGAGCCAAGGCCATGATTTTTCTACGACATCATCTCCACCAAGCACTTAAAATGGAATATCTCACTATAAAGGATCCATATATCCTGGGCGGTTTATACGAAAGATATGGTCATTTAAGGTCAGTCATTCTTCCCAATGCTCGAAGTGAATGGAATGCTCTCAGGCTACAAGATTTTCAGTCAGTACATGAATATAATTCTGCACTATACAGAATTACCTCACAATTAAAATTGTGTGGAGAAAAAATTACTGATGAGGATATGTTGGAAAAAACATTTACAACATTTCATGCTTCCAACATGGTTTTACAACAACAATATAGAGCTCGTCAGTATACAAAATATTCTGAATTGATTGCATGCCTTCTTGTGGCAGAAAAAAATAATGAATTATTAATGAAAAATCATCAAGCCCATCCTACTGGTACAAAACCAATTTTTGAAGTAAATGCTGTCTCACATCATCGTGAAGACAATTATGAAAATGGGCGTGGCCGTGGACATAATCGTGGCCGTAGAAATAGTCGTGGCCGTGGTCGTGGCTATTATCGAGGCCGAGGACATAATCATTATTATCGACCTCGTGGTGGATATAAAAACCACAAAAAGGGAAAAAATGAGGACCAACATAATACTCAAGAAAACACTTGTGATAGATGTGGAATGTCTGGTCATTTTTGGAGACAATGTCGTACTCCCAGACATCATGTGGATATGTTTCAGGCATCCCTAAAATCAAAAGGAAAGAATACTGAAACAAACTATGTTGATGACTCGGATCCAGTGGATGTTACACATCTTGATGTTTCAGACTTCTTTGAAGATAAGGATGGAAAAATTGATCACTTGATTGGTGATGGAAATGTTCATCCCATTTAAAATTTTATTTGTGCTTTATGTTTGTTCATGTAATTTTTATTTTATTTTTCTTGTCATCTAATATGTATTTTTACTTTTGTTTAAGGATATGGATTTGAATAAAATGTTTGATGGAGAAATATGTTTGGCTGATAGTGCAACTACACATACGATTCTTCGAAATAAGAGGTATTTTTTAAATCTAAATTTAATTAAGACAAATGTGAATACAATATCAGGTCCAGTAGATCTTATTGAAGGTACTGGAAGAGCAATGATCATATTAGCAAATGGTACAAAATTGGATATTCATAATGCTCTGTATTCACCTAAATCAAAAAGAAATTTACTTGGTTTTAAAGACATTCGTCGTAATAATTTTCATATAGAAACAATGAATGAGAATAATGTAGAATATCTACATATTACTTCTAACATATTTGGAAAGAAAGAGATATTAGAAAAGCTTCCAGCTTTCTCATCTGGCTTATATTATACGACGATAAAATCAATGGAAAGTTCTGTGATCATTAAAGATAAGTTATATAATCCAAAATCTTTTATGCTTTGGCATGACCGTCTTGGTCACCCTGGATCAACAATGATGCATAGAATTATTGAAAATTCTCATGGACATCCATTGAAAGATTTGAAAATTTTATTGTCAAATGAGAATATTTGCACTGCCTGCTCACAAGGAAAATTGGTAGTTAAACCATCACCCAATAAAATTAATTCTGAATCTCCATCATTTTTACAGAGGATTCAAGGAGATATCTGTGGGCCTATTCACCCACCAAGTGGACCATTTCGTTATTTCATGGTTTTGATTGATGCATCTGCACGATGGTCACATGTTTGTTTATTATCTACACGTAACGTTGCATTTGCAAGATTGCTTGCGCAGATAATTAGGTTACGTGCACAATTTCCGTTATCCAATCAAGACCATACGTCTAGATAATGCTGGTGAGTTTACTTCTAAAATATTTAATGATTACTGCATGACAATTGGGATTGACGTAGAACACCCAGTACCACATGTACATACTCAGAATGGATTAGCAGAATCTTTTATCAAACGTCTTCAGGTAATTGCCAGAACTTTATTATTACGAAGTCAATTACCTATTTCGACATGGGGACATGCTATTTTGCATGCTGCGGCATTAATCCGCTTGAGGCTTACTGCCTATCATAAATATTCCCCATTGCAATTAGTATTGGGACATCAACCAGATTTATCCCATTTACGCATTTTTGGTTGCGCAGTACAAGTGCCGATTGCGCCCCCACAACGTACTAAAATGGGACCCCAACGACGTTTGGGAATTTATGTGGGATTTGACTCACCATCTATTATCAGATATCTTGAACCATTAACGGGTGATGTATTTACCGCACGATTTGCGGATTGTCATTTTGATGAGACAAATTTTCCTTCATTAGGAGAAAAGAAAAAGACCCATGAGGTTAGGCATGATCTTCAATGGAAAGTGACCCATCTATCTCATTTAGATCCACGCACATCTCAGAGTGAAAATGAAGTGCGAAGGATAGTTCATTTGCAACAAATTGCAGAACAATTGCCAGATGCATTTACAGATGCAGCAAAAGTAACCAAATCATATATACCAGCCGCTAATGTACCCGGTCGGGTCATTGTACATAAAGAACAATTAATGAAAAGTGCAGCTGAGGAATTATCTACGGCACGTCAAAAGCGTGGTAGACCAATTGGTTCAAAAGATAGTGTTCCAAGAAAAAGAAAATTGATTAAACAGGGTTCTGTTGCAAATGATGATTTAAAAGAACAAATTGCTTCAGAAAAGCAACTAGTCTCAGAAAAAACCAGAAACCCTGACAATACACAATCTCTTCATGAGGAACAAAACCTTCAAAAGGCACATGAATCCATAAATAATGAGATTTCTGTTGATTATACTCATGGTAATATCATCATCAATGATGTGTTTGCGTTCACAGTAGCTACTGACATTGTAAATGATCATGATCCGCAAACTATTGATGAATGTAGACTGAGGCATGATTGGCTTAAATGGAAAGAAGCAATCCAGGCAGAGTTGACTTCTTTAGCCAAACGTGAAGTATTCGGACCTGTAGTACAAACACCTAAGGATGTCAAACCTGTTGGGTACAAATGAGTATTTGTACGGAAACGTAATGAAAATGATGAAGTTGTAAGATATAAAGCACGACTTGTTGCACAAGGTTTTTCACCAAGACCTGGTATTGATTATAATGAGACATACTCTCCAGTAATGTGTGCAATTACGTTTCGATTTTTAATTAGTTTGGTTGTATCAGAAAATCTTGATATGCGTCTCATGGATGTGGTGACAGCTTATCTATATGGGTCACTTGACACAGATATATATATGAAAATCCCTGAAGGATTTAAAATGCCAGAATTGAAGGACAACATTTGTCCATGAGGTTCCTGAAAACGCAACTTTTGCGCAGTAAAATTAAAATGGATGGCGGAAGCTCTAGAAACCTCGGATCGGCTTCATTCAAAAACGAAAATCAAGAGGAAAGATTGAAGTTTGTTTACCTCACTTGTAGTTTCAGAAACGACTTCGTGAGGTAGGAGAAAATGACTGAAAACAGCAAGCTACGAACACTGTCCAGGAAATAGACCACTGCACGAACAGCTTCTGTTTTGCCACGATTTGAGATCCTTAAAGCACCCCAATTGTGATGCCTCTAATCAGTCCACACTTAGAAATGTTCTAGGAGTTCATAGGATTTGGAATCACCAATTTTCGTTGAGAAATGAGAGAGATAATGAAGAAACATGAATGCTAGTTCATGATGACTCATTCCACCAAATAAAGCTTCCATTATCTTTTCAATAATGGCACCAAACATTATCATGTGATACACCAACCCACTAAGCCATTATTTATTGAAAGTGATCTTATCATTTCAATAATTTATTCAATCAAATTATTATGAATAAATTAATAGCTAAATTAATTAATTTTATCTTTAATTAATTAATTCCATTTGATCACATCAAATGGTTAAATGTGAGCTTCTTTTGTGACATGTTCTTATGCCTTCTCTAATCCATATTAGGTCCAATAAAAGCCCAAAATTCTAAACCCAAAATTGGTCTAGAAGTCCATAATCATTTATGAACCGGAACATGTCCAAAACGGTCATTTAACGTGCTCGATATTATACATAATGTTTGAGGATTTATGAAATTTATTTTGTTCCTTAAACTATTTATGGAACATCTAAATTTCTATCTTAAATCATATTTAAGATATATATATATATATATATATATATATATATATATATATTCATTCTCAATGAATTTTTATATATATATCGATTTTTCTAAAATTAGGAAATTTAACTTCATTTTCTAGTAACTCCTTTTTCATTTCTATTAGGTGTGTGACCTTTTAGGTTCTTTGTTATAAGGTAGTAGAACTATTTTAATGATAATTCTTTATTCATTAAATGATGCTAAACTCTTTAGTCATCAATTAGAACTTTTCTAATGACCTTAAGATACATTGGTAATACGCTTTACCAATAATGATCTTAAGGTTTCTACAAGTCATGAGTGACACCTAAGCAAAGATTTCACAACCACCCAAATAACAAGAATTGTTGGATCTATAGAACCTATTCCATTGTATCTCTATGTCTTGGTCTCTTCATCATCTATGTCCAGAGAAAAGCACGGCTTATGGTTTAATATGTTAAGCATTTATGCTTTATCTCAAAATAAATTTAAATGAACTTGGCATGATTATATAATTTGAACCCCTTCAAATATATTTCACCTTGGCCAAGGATTTCTCATGCCAATTCATATTATCTCACATGGACATCCTTTTTTTGTATATTACAAAGTGATGAATTCCATATTGGTCATACACTTGTCTTCATATATACATGACCAACCGTGATGACTATTGCTAGATCTCTTCCTTGATTAGGAATTAATCATTATGCTTTCACATATCGAGAGATGTCTATGTACAAGACATCTGTGATGCCTCAGTCAAAGACTATTACTAAACATAGTGTCTATCACAATGTATAATAAGCCATTAACACTCAAAACCATACGGCTCATTATATTTGGTCAAGTTCAGTAAACTTGTTCTTGCAACAAGTACTTATGTGTTTGACTTAACATCTCATGTCAATGATATGAAACTCACCATCCATTTTAGTATCACATACCATAAGGAGTCATAACACATACTAGTGTTTATAGGAATTTATAATGTCCAATCATAAATCCTCCACTAGGAACTATTTTAGAAGTATAGTACAAAGGATACACGTTTCATATTCCCGACATACTCGAGAATGTGTTCCTTAACTATTTTACTTCTTGGACTATATTCATTAAATTAATTTATGAATGTTAATCACTTTGCCATTTTATAAATATCAAAATGCTAATCAAATACAATAATTCCCTAAAAGCAAACATCATTTAATTGGCCTTTAGGGCATATTACTAACAAGAATCGTGTCACTCATCACATCGTGGCTTGTATTCAATAAAACTGCAAAAGTCTTTATATGGATTAAAACAATCTGGACGTATGTGGTATAATCGCCTCAGTGAATATTTGATAAAAATAGGATACGTTAATGATCCTATCTGTCCATGTGTTTTTATCAAGCAATCAAAATCTGGAATTGCTATTGTCGCAGTTTATGTTGATGATTTGAATTTAATAGGAACTCCTGAAGAGCTCCAAAAGACCGCTGAATGTTTGAAAAATGAATTTGAAATGAAAGATTTGGGGAAAACTAGGTATTGTCTCGGGCTGCAGACCGAGCACAGACCTAATGGTATTTTTATCCATCAGTCAAATTATACTGAGAAAATTTTGAAACGTTTCAACATGGATAAAGCTTACCCGTTAAGTACCCCAATGGTAGTTCGGTCTCTTGATCCTAAAAAGGATCCATTCCGTCCTAAAGAAGATGATGAACAGATACTTGGTCCTGAAGTACCATATCTGAATGCAATTGGTGCTCTGATGTATTTAGCACAATGTACTAGACCAGACATAGCATTTTCTCGTGTCTGTTAGCTCGATTTAGCTCTGAACCAACTAAAAGGCATTGGAATGGTGTCAAACACATTTTTCGTTATCTTCAAGGAACAATTAATTTAGGTTTATTTTATTCTAATGAAATAACGAAAAATCGAGGTCTTGTTGGTTATGCTGATGCAGGTTATTTATCTGATCCCCATAAAGCTCGTTCACAAACAGGATATGTTTTTACTTTCAATGGTACAGCAATTTCTTGGAAGTCTACAAAACAAACTCTCGTTGCAACATCCTCCAACCATTCTGAAATTCTTGCATTACATGAAGCCAGTCGAGAATGCATATGGTTGCGATCTGTAATCCATCATATTCAAAGTATATGTAGAATATCTTCAAGTTCAGATATCCCAACAGTAATATATGAAGATAATGCTGCATGTATAGCTCAACTCAGAGAAGGATACATTAAAGGGGACAGAACAAAACATATTTCACCGAAATTCTTCTACACTCATGAGCTCCAACAGAATAAGAAGATTGATATTAAACAGATACGCTCCACAGAAAATTTAGCTGATATGTTTACAAAAGCTCTACCTACATCAACGTTCGAAAAAATTGTATATAGCATCGGCATGCGTCGTTTTAACAAACTGTTAAATTAATGTATGTTGCATTCAGGAAGAGCACTCAACAAGAGGAGCATGATCTTACATGAGAAGAATCATAATAATATTGGACACATATGTACTGTACTCTTTTTTCCTTTTGACCAGGTTTTCCCACTGGGTTTTTACTGGCAAAGGTTTTTAATGAGGCAGTATCCAATATCATCAGGGGGAGCACATTTAATGAATAATTGGTGAATCCAAGGGGGAGTGTTATGAATATCATGGTGGATTCCACCAAAATAATGCTCTCCCCATTTCTCAATATTGCTCTCTCCATTACCCCTTTATTGCTCTCCCCATTATCCTTTTTATAATTAATAATTGTAAACATTACACATGCCTATATATATATCCTTTCTTTGCTAATGAATTAGATGGAAAAAACTCATTCCCTTGGTTCAAGCTTGTTTCTTCAATTTTCGTTTTAATTTTTACTTACTCAAGTATCATCATTAAGTAATTGCTCACATACAATCTCTTTAAATTATAACATCTATTACCTTCAATTTACAACAATTTATTATTTTTTGTTATCCTGTGTCTTCTTGTAGGTGTTCTTCCCTATAACCATAAGAAGTTGCCTTTTTCTAGTCCCTTTTTTGCCTCAAGCAATACGTGGGCTCTATTTTTCAAATCAATTCGAGAGGACACATCAGCCATCAGAAGAACACCTTATAATATTATAAATTTGTGTTTAAAAATTTTTAAATTATATTATATACTTTTTTTTGCCTTTTCAAAAGTCAGGATAAATATAGCCCAAGTTGATTCTTTTTAACCTCTACTCATTCGAAAAGAATTTATGTGGGACAAATGACCACATTCGGGTGTATCAATCAAGACTTACCGTTTGTTAAGCCTAATGAGCCCGTGTAGTGGTTTCTTACTAAAGTTTTTCTCCACTTATCATAAGATTTGATCTTGGGATAGCATGCCAATAAGGATAGATGGTGGAAACCACTCACCCAATTACAAGGGATTAAATTGTATTATATGTTAAATGTGCATTAGCTAGAGTCCTAGAGAACATCACCCACTACATCCCTGATCTCCGTACTTATTAAAAAAAAAAGGAAAAAGAAATTATACTGCAAGCAGTAATACTCTATATCATGTCAAAAGTACTCAAATCATTCAGCTTCTCCTCTCTTGGATCAGTACAATTAATAAACAGACTTCATCAATCCCATGATCTTTGATGATAATCATTAAATATCAATCATCAAGGAGTTCACAATCGACCCTTTCGAAAGTTAACTTCTTCCCACCAATATCATAAGCCACATTGTAATTCTGCTGAGCCATCATTCCAATGAGTGACAAGCTTGTGTAATTTTCACCATTAACAAAACTGGGTAACACAGCCATGCAAAAAGCATGCCGCCACCGTTGAAAAAACAAGCTGTCTACGTCCAAAACCAACTCAGCCCCGCCCGCAAAATGAAACGTAACAGCCGGAAACCCGATGAGATCACGACTCGCCGTGCCGTGATAACACAAAGTCCATGAATCGAACCTGTAACGTGTCAGCCACATGTCGAGAAGACTCTCAACTTCATGGAGGAGAGCATCGTATCCAGCTTTCACAAGCCAAGTAGCTGATGATCCACTATCAATGATAACACCACCGTTATCCCAAGTCTTTCTTGTGAAAATATCAGGGTCTATGTCAAGCATTTTGCCACCGATGCTAATGGCTTCTAGGGTTATGTAATAACGTCCGTTTATAACTTCTAAAGGAGTTGAATCGCCTTCAATCCTAGCTCCGTGCCCTAGAACCAGCTTGTTATGAAAATAGTCTGGATCGTTCAAGTTGCCAACGCAATAAGAGAATGAAGAACCCAGTTGTGATACTAGGGACAATCTACTGAATCCGAGACCAAACACTCCGGAAAGATGCGGATCTTCAAACTTTCCATTATCGTGGCCACACCCGAAAACAACATCTTGCACCCGAATTTTGCCTTCATCTGATGTTTTGAAGATGAGTTGTTCGGTGGCAAGTACTCCGATGCTGAAGGGCCACGAATGTAAGTTTGATTGTACAAACATTGGTTCAAGAAATTGCACTTGACATTAGGGGAATACCAACAATATTCAGAGTAGCATGGCAAGTCAGCATAAGAAGAAGACATTGAGGGATCAAAAATTGGACCAAATTGTTGGGAACAATTGAGGCAGGGACGGCATTGAACCCACAGGAGGGTGCTGCCAGTGTCCATGACCGTGAACTGTGGGATTGGCGGCTGGCCGATGGAGAAATTCATGAAGAACAAAGAAAATACCTTGCTAGGAAAAACGTCAGCTTGGTAATCGATTATATTGTTGGATGAATATGATTTAACCTTTGCCTGCAAGTAGGCAAAGCGTGCAATCGAAATGTTAATGGCACGTTGAATGCGATTTGCAGCATTCTCATTCGGATCGTGATGCGGAGAAAAGACGGAGTCGCGGTGAATGAGATCAATAATCAGCCGGCTAGGCCTGCTGGGAGTGGGGGTGCCAGCAACGGCTATGGGAGCCAAGATGAGGGAATAGAACACTGCTAGTGCAACCGCCATGATATTAGATTACTGGAATCTGTTGTTGATCCAGCATTCTGATGTTCGGATAATATTGAAAGGATCTCTTATCACACAAAGGTTATTCACCTGCTAAAGTAGCCTTTTATTTTTGTCTGAAAAGCTTTTAGCATTCGTTAAAAGGAAAAACATTTGGAAGTAGTTGGAGGTGATAAAGTGGAAGGACAGAAGGAGAGTATAGAATATGAAGAACAATAGAACATTGAGAGAACTAAAGAGCGTGAGACTAGAAAAGAAAAATTACCACCGGCGGTAAGGGATCCTGAAAAGCAAAATGGGAGAAAATGTTTGGCGAGTGACTAGTGATTTTTCTTCAATACACGTCAAATAGTTTCAAACACATATATGCATCAATAAAAAATATTCAAAAATTTTACTTCCACTGAAATTTTATGCAAGCACATATTCATCTTGTCTTATGACGTGCTCTAATGTCGCGTCAAGAATCATTGTCAGCACAGACCTCCAAAGTGCTTATTTTCAAGTTGATTCACTATATTGATCTCCAGCAACCACATCAATCTCATAAGTTCATCAGTGATTGTGCAAAAACACCGATCAACAATCTTGCTTTAAGCATTTACATCCCACCCTGAACTTCTTGTTGTATTGTTGCCCAAGCATAGTCAGCAATTCATAAAATTGAAAACTTTTGAGAGGTTACAATAAATATAATAAGACATTATAAGAATTCGAAAGTATTATGCACATGATTATTTACACAAGCCCTTAATTTACATATGGACATAGAAATCATCACCTTCTATAAGTCTTCTATCATCTGTCTAGGCTAATAACTTTAAGACTGGACAACATTGTCAAAGTGTCAACCCTATAAAGCTTATCCGAACTTTTTTCAAACAGTTACATGTTAGCAATACTAGAATTATTTGAGATGATGCCAGCTAGGTGACAGTGTTCACCTCTTGAGATAAGTTAATGGTAAAATCATCGTGTTCTACAACAAGCCTTGGAGATGAAAAAACTTATCTCCATCACGCCCTTTTTGTCAACAGATTGAGTTCGCGATCCAAAGTCCACGTGGACTCGCAACAGTTGTTCATGCTGAAGATATATTCAACAAAGTATCCATTGTAGGTTATTACCGATATAGAGGCCCTGGAACAATCCAAATAGAAAAAACAGAATAATTTTGAACTCGAGGAATAGAACAGGATGACATAAGAGGAGTGCACAATTTTAAACCACAATGCAAAAGTACTCACCTATAAGCTAGGAATTCAGATGAGGATGAGGCAGAGCCATTGTCCACCTTGCGAACCACTGCAGAGCTGTATGAAAACGCCTAATTTATCAATTAATTTTCTTAAGGAACTAACAGCTGGAACAATGCATTTCATTTCAAATTAAAATATTACAAAAGCATATACCCATGCCTTAACGAATATCTATCTACTTCTAAAATCACAACTTATGAAGCCACCCATGGAAAGTACACAGATCAAAATCTAATGTGTCATCACTACAACATATCTATCTGTTTTTGACTATTTGCTGAATAGCAATTGGTTTCTCACTGTTCACAAGGCTTATTTAGAGATTCCTAGGTTTGATTGTATCCCAAATTTTCATCTTCTTAAACTATAGTTTTTCACCAAGTTTGACAAAGGCTTCCAGCAGAATGGAACGATAACATATGTAAGTTGAAAGAGCTAAATAAGAAGCATTTTATCCTCTCCTGCACTGAATTTGAGACCACAGAGCAAAGAGGCTTCAAATTGATAAAACACAACCTTTTCCTTTCTTAGCTAGCGAAAGAAAAAAATGGAACAGCTAATAACCAAAAAAAAAAAAAGGGTGTAAGACAGGTGATGCCACACAGTTGGTAACAGCCAAAATGTCAATTACCCTCCCGCTTATTTTCTTTTCCTCTGAGAGGTGGTGGGTGGAGGGACAGAAAAGAAACTGAAATTTTATCATCATTCCGTCAAAAAATGATGTTAAAAAAAAGGGAAGAAAACTATTTCATATCATAATATTTGATGAACTAGCTGTCCACCAAACGTTATGAAGAAAGAAAACAACTTCATATTTGGAGAGTTAACCTACTGACCTTTTAACTCCTGCTGGAAAAGCGTTATGAAGTACATGATGATCAGCTGGATCCAGTACCTCATTCACCGACTCGGGCAATATTGACCCAAGAATACTACTTGTCCGTCCGCCTCTCCTAAGAATAAAATGGTTGCAGAAGAAAGTAACTCGTGAAATGCTTTTTTTTTCTTTTTTTTTTCTTTGAAAGACTCTTGAAATGCTTTAAAGTGGCATATAAAAATATCATTAAAGAAACTTTTAAAAAAATATTATTAAAGAACAAAATAAGCAATTGTGGGACCAGAAACAAACAACAATGCATGATGAATCTACCAACAACTTCTGAAAGTGCATAGTTGCATTGGTTTTATATAACCCTCACCTCTGATTTATGGCAAACCCCAGGGAGAAAACATGAAGAGAACCCGATGAACTAGTGGCTACAAGAATATCCTGAAATTGAATTGATTGTCCAAATGACAAGGAAAATATCGTTGATGGGCATGTCCCCCTTCGGAAACTATATGACTGCAAGAAAGAATAATTGTATTCCATACGGGACACGCAAATAAAAAATGGCAAAAACTAGTAAGACTACTGGGCTTCTAAGGATCCAGTCAATTATGAGTCCACATATACAAGGATTATACAAGGAATAAATGAATGTCAACTATAATGAATGTCAAATGATTGCATGAACCTGCAGAAATGTACGAATTGCTTTCAACATTAAAAATCGCTTAAATCTCGGGCTGATATTTAGTCCAATTGGTATTTTTACGTAACATATATACAAGAACAAGCATTTCCAGTTTGTATTTTGGTTCTCTTCATTCTTTTTCCATGTAAATTTCATTGTCAGACTTGTGAAAATGATGAAAGATATCACATACACTTCTTGTGAAAATGATGAAAGATATCACATACACTTTAGCCTATCAATTTTTCTCTTAAGGCATGTGACATAGGAAGATACTTCCTTACTGAGAGATATGCAGATCCAAAGTTCCACTAAATGAAAGGTTTATTCTTAACCTCAGTTGCCTCTGAAACCAGAAAAACTCTGATTATGGTTCCTTGCTCAGATGCAGTTGCAATGTACATCCCATTGGAAGAAAGAACAATTGCAGCCAATGGTGCCCGATGAGCATCAATCTGCAATTTGAATAACAAGAATCTAAATGCAGTAAACTAGAGGCTGCAAAACAATACACCAACGACAAATATATAGACCAATTCACAAATTAAGAGAAAAAAAGGGTCAAATTTCATTGTGAAAGTTCAAGAATGGAGATTGTTATTCCCTACTTAAAAAGAAAAATTAACATACTTATTACTTAAGGGGACAAAGATTTATCATAAATATCTCCAATCTGTAGATATATTGTCATGACCCAACCCAGACCTAGCAAGATATTGTCTGCTTGGGCCTTAACAAGGCCCACATGGTTTTGTTCCTGAGGCGCCCATACACTCCAATACGCGTCTTGCCAATTGAGGTGTAAATCACCCCTTATAAACCCAGCATCTCTCTCCTAGGCTTTGTCGATGTGGGATTCGCCTAGGTTGTTACATATATGACTTAAGTTAAAGAGAAAGCATGCAAGCAAATTGCTAGCAAATTGGGAAAAGAAAGAAAAGCAAAATTCCCAACATAGAACTGTAAGTAGGTGAGAATATTCTATATCACGTGACAGGAGGAAGTTGCTGGAAAATGTGAAAATCTTTGCCATCACTTGCATTATTGTATAGTAAGCCTTGGTATATAATGATCTAACAATGTAAAGAACAACAGATACAGAAGGGAAACGAGCATGCAAACAGTGGTAGATAGAAAAATTGATATATAAACTAAGGCCCTCAAAATCGTTGAAATCACAATTGCTGTGTTGGTATTCTACAGCTAAAGTTGCATTGGCATATGGGATGAAATTTCAGCACTGTTCATCAATAAATTCATTGTAAAACAGATATGCTAAACCATTTTCATTACCCACAGCCAGAAACTTAAAACCTGTCAGCTCTCACAAATGAACAATTTCATGCAAACAAGAAAGTTATTGATGAATCAAGTTAAGTTGTACAACGGAGTGAAGTTGCATATTTCATTAAATGAAAACTTTACATCAAACCTCACAGTGGGAATGGAGCTCCATAACATTGTACACCAAAACAGATCCTTTGGTTGTACTGGCAGGTACAGCCAAGAAGCAGGCATTCAAACTAGGAGAAAATGCACAAAGTCCTGGGGGGGGTGAAAAAAAAAATCAAGGAAATAAAAAATACAACAAAACTACTTAACAGCACCTCTACTGCAGTAAGAGTAACTGTAATTTGACATATGAGCTTATGTCCTTTGTTAACAATGTTCCTTTCTCTTACTATTTTAATCACTTGCACATCATTTGTCTGACACTCTTAAACAAGAATGCTGGTCTTGAAAGGCTATTCCAAAACATCTCATCTGAAGAAAATTTGGTAGTATTCACAAGTATATTCTCTGGAAATTACACTTCATTAGTTGCAGGCTTGCAGCCATTTACTAAATTACAAACCTTACTACATATGAGCAACTTTTACAACAAGCAGAACAAACCACAAGTTGATTTCCTGGGCATCTTGACATTCAAACTACCAAATGTTGTCTTAAATTAACGTACCAGTTTAAAAATCAGCTCTTAGGGAAAAGGAAATTGTACAATTAATTCACTAGTCTGAGATATGCATGACAAAATTCCATGAAAAAGATATTTAAATGCTTCTATAACTACAAGAGCACGAATTCTGATCTTACCTTTCAAGTTTGTCACCGTATCGATGGTATCCAGAATTGCAAGAGTATTTGCATCATATATATATGTCCTTTCTCGCAAAACAATGACAAGTCTGCATTCAGTAAAGAGAGAAATAGCTGTCAATGATATAAAAATGGATTTAACTTTCTATTGATTCATGTAAAGAGGCTAGGCTGACTCCATCCAATTAAAAAAAAAAAAAAATTAAAGACATAATACAACGCTGAAGATCATGAATTAAATTTGCATCTCAAGCAATAACATCAATACATAAACAGTTTAAAAATTGAAGCGCAAGGTGGAAAGAGAATGTAGTAAACTTAAGAGGGAAGGAGGAGTTGAGTTTGTCCTTTTATAATGATTAGAGAAAAGGTGACTACACCACCATCTATCAAGCAAGCGAGACTTGCTCTTAAAGTCGCAAACAAAAGCCAATTTTCACTTATAATTTGTACATGGAGATTGATATATCTACCAACGGATTAAGTTCTCTGCAAGGCAACATACTGTTCACTAATTCAAGGAAATGGTTTGCAAATTAATTAACAACTGCAGTGCTGCAACTGTCCCACTAAATTGAAAAGTAAATAACTCAAACGAGCTGTAAGACAAGAATATCATTCAAACTTCAGTTTCACTCAATCAAAGTAACAATTAGTTTGTCATGGAACCTGATTCATTCAAAAAGGAAGGTTACTGCTCAATGGAAAAATCGCATTTGTTCACTTTGTTGATGAATAAAAAGCGTGGCACACACTGGGATTCTAGTCTGTTTTAAATAAGCTGCATAAATGTTTGCTCACCCAATATTTTCAAGGCCCACAGCCAGACAGAACATTCCTTTAAACATCAAGCCAGAATCTTAAAAGTTTATGTTACTGCATACCCTTTAGGGAAGAGATTATGACCAATCAGTGGTAGTGCAAGATGCAAAAAGCATAAATCTATGCTATACCTTTTCTTATTTAAGCGAACAGCCAAGATTGAGGTCAAAAAATTCAACTCTCGGAGAGCAATTCCAGTTGTAGTATTAAACAAACAAAGTCTCCGTGGGGATAGTGACGGCTGTAGCAAAACAATGAGAACCTCATCACTCAAAAACAAGAGAACTCCAAAGAAAAGGCTGTACAAAAATAGTTGCTAAATTGCATCAGAGCTAAAAACAAAAAAATCTCACAAGCACCTGTTCACCAGCTCCCACAATTGCCAGAAGACTAGAGCTATACAGCATTTCAACAATACTGAAAGCTCCCACAGCTACCAAAACAATAAAACAAAAAACTTATCATCCATTTATGTCATGTGATAGCACAAGAACCATTAGCAGTTAAAAAAATAACTTGCCTCGTTCATAACACAGCCTGCCTGTACTCGAATCAAAAATCTTAAAACCGTCCTTCGTGCTTAGCGCAAATCCACTAAAAAATGTATAATAAAAAAAAAATCGCTTAGGTTCATAACCAACACGTAAAACTCATATGCTTGAGTCTATTTAAGCTAATTCCCACTTGTTTCAGTAATTAATTTCCACGTTTAACACGTGAAACGTACAAATTTCGCGCCTGAAGAACCCAAGCTGAGAATTTCGGAAAATTAAAGGGAAAAAAAAGTGATCGCCGGAAAATTTTGCATTGTACTTGTATGCATACAGAGTGAGTAAAAGTACCTGTTGTCTTGATTGAAAGAAACGAAGAAAACCGGATACGAAGAGGACTGATTTGACATTATAGAAATGTCGCTGCCGTTTTGTGCGAAGATGATGAAGTTTTGGAATTTAAATTAAGAGTTTCGGGTTTCGAACTGTTGAAGGTTTGTCTGTTAAGAAGAGGAAGACGTGTGCGCGTGGCTTAACAGATTTTTTAGACGTGACTTGGGAATAAAGAGACCAGCGAGGCGGGTCCTGTTTTTGCGGTTCCGGCTTCGTATCTCTGGTGGGCCATGAAGAAGGTTGCGTTTATCACCGTCCACTGGTGGGCTGGCCGGGATATTAATTGTGATTTTTTTATTTGGAAAGGTTTTATTAAAAAAAATTTGTAGATAATTTTTTAATATGATACATATGGGTAATAATGCAACATATGAAAATTAAATTAAAAAAATTTGCAGTAATTCTTTCTTTGGTTATCGGATAGAAAAAATACAGATAAGTATTATTTTTTTAATAAGAAATCATAATTTTATTAATTTAAAGACGGTAAGAGGTACATGCTACAAAAAAAAAAAAAAAAAAGACTAAAAATCATATGAATTTAAACTTATAAGTATAATTTAATATATTTACTTACTAGCTAAAGACTTAAAGCTAATCATAGTTCTTGCCAAGAGGATAATTTGAATCCTCGACTTCAAATATAAAGTAAAGAGGTGATAGATCAACTCAATCAAAAAGTTGTTGACATAAATAAACATTAATTAGCTTAAGTAATAATTTTTAAAAGTAAAATAGTGTCCCCATATCATTTAGAATAGCAATGTTGTGAAAAACTGAAAATGTAATATGGCGGTAAAGTCAACGAAATTCAAGTTATTTTATAGTTGTTGGGTCGCACTAAATGGACACTGTTATTCTTATCCAACACATATTGCATTTCTAAACTTCTAAATCATGCAGCTTTTTCTCAAAATATCTTTTCAAACTATTAAACTAAGCCTTTTTTTCTCAAAGATCATTAAAATTAAATTATCAGATTAATATTAAATTTAAATAATCAAAATAATAGATAAAAACTTAATAATATAAAAATAATCTCAAACAAATTTTATTTCCTCTAGAAGAAACTTATATAGTAATTGTTTAAAAAAATTAAAAAAAAAAAACTCATCATACCATTCATTACATGTTCCAAAATATGTACGTACATATATCAAGTCCTTAAAATGGAACTGCAAGGGGATATTTTGGGCAAGAAATCAATTACTATATCAAGAACATCAATATCTATTCGATCTAGTTTTCTTATTCGCCAGCATGTTGATGTAGCAATTGGCGAGGCTAATCGGATTAGGAACAAGAGTTGTTGGCCCATTTGAAAGCTATTTGCAAAAGGAAAAAAGATAAACACACCCTCAATATTTATTTAAATAAAATGACAAAAATTTCCTAACGTTTCAAAAAAAATACTTACACCCCTCATTCATTAACGAAAACAATAATTTTTAACATAAATTATCGTTATACCCTTTTAGCATATAAAAAAATATATATACAAGTTTAACTTGTGGTATTAATACCATAAAATTTTATTTAAATTTTAAACTTGTATATTTAATGATTCTCCACATGTTATCATTTAAATTTGTATATTTATAACTAATTTTTTATGTTATTTATTATGGTATTAATTGAAATACAAGTTAATATTAATAATCAATTTTATTTAGTTTTATTCTTGAGTAATGAATTAAATTTATTTGATTTGAAGAAGAAATTTTATAAACATTTAAATAGAAGAATTGAGTAATAGGAGTATATTTATAATTTTATTTATAATATATGGATAAATTGAATAATTAATAATTTTTTTTATATACTAAAAGAGTATAATAGTAATTTTTATTAAAAATTATTATTTTATTAATAAATAAAGATATAAATATTTTTTTTAAAACGTTATGAGAATTTTTACCACTTTATTTAAACGTTACAGGTGTATTTAATTTTTTCCCATGCAAAATTAGCTTATGTCAAAACTCCGAACATGGGCAACGGTTAAAGTTAACAGCATTGAGTAACGGGACGGCTAACAGTTGCCGGGCGGGATAAATTTAACCCAAAAAGGAAATTGGGTATTGGGTAATGTTTTGGGAGCGAACTATCTATTTGCCTATTGCATCGAGCCGAAAACAGTTTAAAGTGGCTAGGGTTTTGCTATGAAGAAAGTTCTCCCATCGATTTCAGCTGGGAGTTTCCATTTTCTTGATCTGTGACTCTATCGCTATTAGGGCAAAATGAGTGATGATAATCCCAATAAGGTTTTGCTTGAGGTGCGTTATAAGAATTGGAAATTTCATTACTTTTTGCATAATTCTTGATAAGTATTGAATTTCATTATCGGGTTTTGTTTTACATGAATTGAATAATTTTTATCTTTTTTTTGTGTTGTTATTTTGATGTTAAACAGGATGAAATTTTGGAGGATAGGCTGAGCCAACTCCCCTTTGATATACTTGTTAATATACTAAATCTGTTAACCCTCGATGAAGCTGCAAGGACTAGTGTTCTTTCCCATAAATGGAAGCATTTGTGGAAATATACAACTATTCTGGACTTTGATGCGTCGGGGGTGCTGATGAATGTCACTGAAGAAACTATCGAAGAAGAGAGGAATTGGTACATTTACTGGGTGAATGAAGTCTTATCCTCACATAGAGCTCTATATATAGATGAATTTAGAATAAATTTTGATTTGGATGTTTCATATGAAAGCTACATTACTAATTGGATTTACTCTGCGATATCAAGAAAGGTTAAAAGGTTTGAGTTGAGTTTTCATCCCGCTGTTTCTTGGCAAACTCTCCCTGAAATATACACATTTCCACAAGTGGTATATGGAAGTCTCAAAACTGATATTGGTTTAGCTCATGTTAAGTCTTTGAGATCTCTAATTTTTGATAGTGTTAATATTACCGGAGAGATGCTTGAGTTTTTTATATACAATTGTCCATATCTTGATCAATTGGATGTCGCCTGCTCTCATAACTTATTGGGATTAAAGGTTGTCGGTTCAGAACTTAAATTGAAGTACCTAGACATTGTCTTTTGCAATAACCTAGAAGAACTTGAAATTTCTTGCCCTAGTCTCTTGTCCTTTAACTATTTTGGACCCATAATCAAATTCACTATTACTAATGTTCCCCAACTTCAAGATGTATCAATTGGTGGAGGTGTTGGTGGGCATGGACTTGGAAATGGAAGAGTTCTTGGCCCAATTGTCAACTATTTCTGTCAGCTACAGAATCTTGAGTTGTTTGTTGAATTGAATGAGGTTAGCATTCTAAAGTTTCTAGGTTCAGTGGTTTCATGTGATTTTAAGTCTATAATCTCATTTTATAGGCTGCTTTTCAGGAAAGTATTCAATTCCCCAAGTGTGAATTACCTGCTCTAAGGCACTTAACATTTCAAATTTACGCACGCCGTTGTAGCAGCTTCCTTGATTTGACTTGCATGTTGAAGTCGTGTCCCTTTTTGCGGAAGCTTACATTGAAGGTATCTATTATCAAAATCAGTTAGAACTTGTGAAGTTTCCAGACACAAAAGATGATATAATAGTAATTTGAACTTGAAAGGCATCAGCCAAGGAAGCTAGCCCTCATAATCTTTTTGCCCTCGAGATATCAATATATGGGAATTGAATAGTCTTATCTTTTTGTTTTATTTTAGTTTAGTTTCTTAAATATCATCATTTATTGTTGTAACTCAATTTCTAACATTTTGTAGAATATTGCATGATCTATTATCTTTTCCAATGAGACTGTCGCTGTTTCTACATGAAATCGTACTCTGTGGTTTACAGATGCAAGTATCACAATATTCATCCGAAGTAAGATCTAGGCATCAATTTCCTAAGCACTTTCATCAGCACCTTAAGGAAGTGGACATGATTGGGTTCTCCGGGAATCCAGTCGAACTTGAACTTGCACGTTACTTGCTCGAAAATGCTACTGCACTGGAGGAATTGCTGCTTGAACCATGGGTGTTTGAGTCTCAAGCAACCATAGAAGCAGCTAGGGAGGAAGCCAGAAAGCTAGAGGAAGCGATACTGCCTCCAGGGGTTAAACTTTATATCCATTAACTATTTCTCATTTATCCCATGGTTCTACTTTAATCTTTATTAGGTAAAGACTAGACACAGTGGGTGACCAGTAACTTATCCTAGAACTTTGTTATTTTTTTATTTTATTTTTTGTTTATGCATATGAAAAGAAAAATGAAGAATAATACTTTGTTAGTAGGCTGTTTGCTGAAACAATATTGTACAGCAATATTTTTGTATCCTAATTGTATTGTCTCCACAATGAAGTGAAGGGTGAAGCGTACGTTTCGGGCTTTCTCTGGTCGCCCTGACGAGGGTTGCATCTAGCACCGCACCATTTGGTAAACCAGGATATAAATGTGTTAATTATATATAATATGGCGGGCTGATCAAGCTCACGTAAAATTACTGTATGCATTCATATTGTCTAACAAATTCATACATATAATGATGCTGTATGGTATGATTTAAAATGTTTGAATCAAAATTATTAATGCAATTAATGAGAATCGTAGGTATATTTTGGTTCTCCTAATTATGTTTTGTCGCGTTAACTGGCATAAATTAATTTTTATAGAAAATAGATAGAAAGTTTAGATATTAACTTATTTTAGCATTAGTATTCATTGCTTCATGAAAATATGATTATTGAAAACTAAATATAAACCCTCCTCAAGCTCAATTGCTCAAAGCCTCACAGAGACATGAACCTCTCTACAATTGGAAAAAATGCCTTGGCTTCTGCACTGAAAGCGATTTAGCTAGAGCAGAGGGGTCTTTCAATTTTGTGAGAAAACGAGTGAAGAAAATCGAGATGAGGTGTTGCTTGAGGTAAGATATGTGAATTGGAATATGATTTTTTTTCTTTTTCAAATATTATTATGGGTTATTGTCATTTTCTGTTGCCAATTATGCTTTTCATGAGAATGAATTATATCATCTTTCTGATTGAATTGATTTTAAACAGGACGAAAACTCAGAGGATTGGGTGAATCGCCTCCCAGATTATATTCTTGTTGACATTATTTCTCGGCTAAATTCTTGGGGAAGCCGCAAGGACTAGCGTTCTTTCAACTAGATGGAAAGATTTGTGAACTTGCACCACGGTTCTTAAGTTTTATGCTTCATGTCGCTGATAAATGACAGTTAATAGACTGTAGAAGATTAAAGGTCTCGGTACATTAACCGGCTGAATAAAGTCTTAGAATTCCATAGAGGTTTAAGTATGAACGAGTTTAGCATATATTTTGATTTGGGTGATTCATATGAAAGTGACATTACTATTTGGATTGTGATGTTGAAAAAGAGTTCAAAAGTTTGTGTTGAACTAACATTCCGCTGTTTCTTGGCAAAACACTGTTCCACAAGAGTGTTATGATCGCCTCAAAAGTCCTTGTTATTTAAAGTCCCTGAGGTCTCTTTGGTTAGACACCTAAATGTTACAGGAGAAGTTCTAGATTTTTTTTATTTACAATTGTCCATATCTTGAGGAACCAAGTGTTGCTGGGTCTGATAATGTTTATGTTTATGTTTATGTTTATGTTTAAATAATAATAATTGACGAAATAATGATTAAACATATATAATACGGTGGCATGCCTAAATATATGAAGCTAGTTAGTTTTCCCTTAATCAATTTCCTCTCTCACTTTTAACTTTGAAAGAGAGAATTCTAATTTTTAGTGTTTGAGAAAATAAATACGCAAAAATATATAACTAATTGAAACGGTTTATCATTTTATTTAATTGTTAACTGTTAAGAAAGAAAGGATAATTTACGTTCATTGAAATCATGTGGGATTCAAATTGGCCGATGATGTGTTGTTGTACTATAAAAAAAAAAAAAAATGTATGTCATATTGTTGCATACTGGTTACGGCGCATATTATATACTGTTTTGTCATTTGCATATTTATACGTGCCGTCATGTCGTTCCGCTATATCTTTATCCAACGACATGTCGTCTTCTAATAAAACCGAAAATGACCAGTCATCTTCATTATGCTTGCAAATTAAAATTTAAAGTACTAAATATAATGTAGTTGAAAAATAGAAGACTCATCATGCTTAAAATAAAATATAAATAGTTATCTTTTATAAATAAAAAATGGAAAAGCAATGTTAATGGTTTTTTTAATTTTTTGCGAAGTGTAATTTTTTTATTTTTATTTTTATTTTAAGTGCAATTCGGGAGAAACGGACTACCATTAATTTTGTTTTGGTTTAGCTAAAGGTTCTTTGATTTTTAACTTTTAAAATGGTCTCTCTATTCACATTTATTGATACTATAAAAAAAAATAAAATATTTCAAAAAAAAATGTAACATTATGAAAGATTACACGTAGTGTATAGTTTTGTCTGATAAACTAGATGTTGTATAAATATATCATTTTAAGATGACATGTCATTTAGTTCTGACTTAGGGAGAGAAAATTGTGGGAGTACGTAGAAAATAAGAAAAAGAATGATGATACAGTCATAAATTCTTGTATAAACTTATTTTATGCAGATAAATCGACGTTATTAATTTATTGGTTAAATAAAAATATAAAATAACAAAAACAAATTATGTGGGCCAAGTGATATTTAATTCAACTAATCTTATCATGTCACATCAGTTTGTACAGAATAAACTTATACAAGAATTTATGGTTATATTATTACTTTAAGAAAAATGCCCTTTGTGGATTAGTATAAAAAAACGGATGTGCCGGTTAGATACTGAAATCTCTTAGACGACATGTCATCTTCAAAACAACAAGAAATCTTGGCGCCTATTCTTCCACGAGTAATGGTCAGCGCGACTTGACATCCTTGAAGATACTGATTTTGTAACAAGAGCAATTCTTCTGAGCTTCATGAAACCAGAACATTTTCTCAGTTTCCAAGGAGTAGCTCTTTCTTGTTTCGTTCGCTGAACCACTAGATTTCAGCAGCAATGGGCAATTAAGAAGAAGAGCGGGCTATGGACTATGGTGATTGGGTAATGAGTATACTACAAAACTGATCGTGTCACATCATAATTACTCTTAATTAAAAGTTTAACATTATCCGTGGATTAAATGTATCGCGGTAATTTTTAAGACTTTATTCTTCATTTCCTGGTTCAAAAAAAAAAAAATTAGTTTGTTTTGGCGGTATTCTTAAAAAAGAAGAAGAAGAAGAAATTAATGTTTAACCAGTTAACCGATGACGAAATTGCTACCTTATCACATAATAAAAATATAATTATTACAATAATAATTATAAAAATAAATATTATATAAAGATATAAATTTATATATGAGATATTATCATTTTATTATTAAAGTTATTTTGATATATCATATCCATAACATAGTTTGTCGAAAAATATATTTAACTACTAAATGTTTATGTCATTATTAGTTTATTATTATTTCGTTAAGAACGTTAAAATTTTTGTTGACATCTTGCTGATGTCATAAGGATATTAAAGATATTTTTAATTATAAGAGTAAAATTATTTATTAATGTGATAGATGCATTATCATTTTACTACTAAATTTTTAGGATAATTATCATTTTACTAATAAAGTTATTCTAATATATAATATTTAAATTACAATGAATAAAATAATATTTTAAACTCTTACGGGTAAAATAGATTTTTAACTTAATTTTTGTTAAATATTAATATTTTTTTAACAAAATAATAATGAATAGATAATAGCATAAATATTTAATAATAAAATATACTTTTCGACAAATATAATATTGATATAATATATCAAAATAATTTTAGTAATAAAATAATTATATATATATACATATATATCCCTTTATCTTCATGTCGTCTTGCGCTTTTATGTGCCTCGACTTAACTGAGCTAGTCGCTAGTAAGCTGAAACAGTAAAGAAGCACAACGAAATCGATTTCAGCTGGAGCTTGATCGGTCGCTTGATTGATATATCTGGGCAAAGTTCAGAGAAATTAAGCGACAGAGCAACGATGAGCTCTTCCAATATCCCAGATAAGGTATTACTTTATTTTGAGAAATGACGAAATTTATTATTTTTCCATAGATTTTTTACAACTTTTGTTATTTTGTGTTGGGTTACTGTCAATATTTGAAATGATGAAATGAAACCCGGAACATGGGACGCCTTAAACGTTTCGCACAAATGATTTGGGGTATTTATTGCTTGTGAAGGGATGTGGAAAATTTATCATTTTTCTATAATATTACATTTGTTGATATGGGTTGTTATTGTTGCTGCTGCTGCTGCTTCTTATCGTTATAATTAATTTTTGTATCAATTTGATAATGAGCAGGATGAGGCTTTGAAGGATTGGGTGAGCCGCCTCCCAGATGATATTCTTGTTAATATTATATCCCGGTTAACGCTTAAGGAAGCTGCAAGGACCAGTGTTCTTTCGAATAGATGGAAGTATTTGTGGACTTATGCCACTAATCTTAACTTTGATGCTTCAAAGTTGCTCGTGAATGTTTATGAAGAGACTATAGAAGAAGAAAGGTTGAGGTACATGTGCTGGGTAAATAAAGTCTTAGAATCGCATAAAGGTTTAAGTGTTAATGAGTTTATAATAGTTTTTGATTTGGATGATTCTCATGAAAGCAACATTAGTCATTGGATTTACACAGCAATATCAAAGAGAGCTCAAAAGTTTGAGTTGAACTTGTTTCCTGCTCTTTGTTGGCCACCTGCTTCTGGGATATATGAATTTTCACAAGGCTGTTATGACTATCTCAAAAGTCCCTGTGGTTTATCTAGTGTTAAGTCTCTAAGATTTCTCTATTTAGATACTGTGAATGTTACAGAAGAGATTCTTGAGTTCTTTATAAACAATTGTCCAAATCTTGATGACTTACGGGTTGGACGGTCTGATAACCTATTAAGATTAAAGGTTGTTGGCTCATCACTTCAGTTGAAGTGTCTACACATCGATTATTGCAACAACCTAGAGGAACTTGAAATTTCTTGCCCAAGTCTTTTGTCATTCAAATATTTTGGACCAGAAATCCAGTTGCATGTTAAGAATGTTCCCCAACTTGTTGATGTATTAATTGGTGGGGGGCATGGGATTGGAAAGGGGAAAGTCATTGGACCAATTGTAAACTATTTCCCTCAGCTGAAGACGCTTGAGTTGCATGTTGAACTGAACGAGGTTGTCTACCAACCTTTTAGGGCATCTGGGTTAATACAACTTTAAGTTGATAATCTTATTCTGCTCTCTTTTTCAGGAAATTTTGCAATTCCCAGAGTGTGATTTACCTGAACTAAGGCACCTAATGTTTATTGTTAGTGCACTTGATTGTAGCAGCCTCCTTGGTTTGACTTGCATGATGAAATCATGTCCCCTTTTGCAGAAGCTTACATTTAAGGTAAGTATTTTTAATATCAATTGCAAACTGAGAAGTTTTGGACAGATGAGATGATTATAACAGTATTTGGAAGGCCTTAGTGAAGTTAGCTTTCCATTATAATCTTTTGCACCCATTGTATGTCATAGTATTTTCCCTAGTAATTCTCTGTTAACTCGATGAAATTTTAGATGTTAGCTGTAGTTGCAGCTGTTACTGATTAATTTGCATCTTGAATATTGTTGCGAGTATTATTGTAACTTTAACGGTCTACATTGCTTTTCCTACGTCTACCAGAGGAATGAAAATCACTCCTCTTCTTTTAGGCATGAGTTCTCTGCTAGTACTGAGAATTTTCTAGTTTTACATGATCAATCATTTTCTCTGTAACAAGACTGATGCGTGATATTTTATTTTATTTTTTAATTTGCAGTTGGAGATATTTCATTATTCCGCTGAAATAATAATGAGGCATCAGATTCCGAAACACTCTCATCAACGCCTCAAGGTGTTGGAATTTGTTGGGTTTTCTGGGGATCCAGTTGAACTTGAACTTGCTTATTACATGTTTGAAAATGCAACAATGCTTGAGGAAATGATTGTCGAACCATCTGAGTATGAGCCTGAAGCACAAGCAGCTAGAAAGAGTGCAAAGAAACTAGAGAAAATGTTACCTCCAGGGGTTAAGCTTGTATTCCATTAACTCTTTTGTAATCACTGCATGCCCAGTGCTAGACTGTTTGTGCATGCAAGAGGTTTAAATTTATGATATTTACTGTTCAAAACAACGTGTTGTTTTTGGTTATTTTTATAAAACTGATAGTAGCTTAAAGAAAAGATGCTACTTCATACTTGATTCCCCAAAATCATGAAGTCGATTTTGTTAAGACAAGAAACCACACCTCTAAGCGGAAATTTTTTAAAAATACACTGCTATTTTGTTTGATATACGAATAGTCGAATACTACCCATGATTCTGGATTTACACTAATATTCATATTAGTAATAATTGAAGATGTTAATTAGCACAAATCATAATGTGCCCAGCATTAAAAATGAGAAAGAGTGATTGGGCTGGTGCGTGCATTATGCATAATGCGCTGGCAGTGCGGAGTGCTAGCTACATTGGCCAGAACGATTGACATGATGATGCTCAAAATTCAGTCCTACTATTATTATGGCGTCTATTTTATCCAAAGCCAATAAATTTGACTCTGCTGAAAATGGCGGCTGCTTCTGCCCAAGATCTTGAATTCTGGAACCCAGGTTGCTTGTATGTATTTATAATCGATTTTTAGATCAATTTTAGGGGGACCTCCCAATAAAACTCAAGTCGATAAAATATCAGTTTTCTTTTTGGAACTTTTTTTCAGTTTACTGAAAAAGTTAAATCCATAAAATTACAATTCAAATATAGCAAATGCCAAGTCAAAGTTAAATCCATAGAATTATAGCATAATTTAAGAGATTAATGTCCAGTAAAAGTAAGGGAGAAAAAATCTCGATAGAGATTGAGAAATTGCCCTCAAAATAGAGGGACGGATGAATTACAAGCTACACAAGCCGCCCAAAGGTTTAGGGCCGAAGATTTAGGAGAGGTAATTTACTATTGAGCTACTAGTCTAATTAGAATTTTAACTCTTAATTAGAGATAAAATTTAAGAAATAATTCGCACAAGTGTTTTTTTTTGAATTATACAAGATTAATGTTCAAATTACAATTCATATTATATTAGAGTTCAAATTTTCTCTCTTTAATATTTAAAAGACATTTACTTCACTTTTATTTCGAAAGAGAAAATTATTTTTGCTTAATTATTTTTTATAATTAAAAAATTTTTAACCATTACAATATTTTTTGGAACTCAAACAGGTACTCTTAAGCACTGGCCCTTGGCCGAGGGATCACACAAGCGTTTGCTAACTTTGCAGCATTCAGATTCTAGACACGGATGGTATATACCGTTTCTCTTGTAAAATAAGATAAAACTGTAGTGTAATTATAATCGCGTCTTACACCCATTCTGGCAATCAATCGTAAATCTATTTAAATTTAAATAGATTGTATCTATTTAAATAGATTCAACGATTGACATAACTATAACATCGTACTACAATTATATTGTAGTCGGATCCTGTGAAATAACGTCTGCTGGTTCCCGTCCAGTGTCTGCTGGTTCCCGTCCAGTGTCTACTACTTTGTCAGTTTCCAGGTTATTATTTTGACCAATACAATAAAAGTTAATCTGAGGAGTGAGGGGTCTGCCTACTAACGCTCAAAGCTAAGTAAAATCTGAAAAATCCATGTGCATCAAGTAGGAGAATCAATAATGACCCAGCTATACCTACACACTACACAAGCTGATAATTCACAGTTCCTAACTCGCTATCGACACAATTATCCCTCCCTCACAAATGTGAGGGAAGGGATTCGAGTACATATAAATATATTGTAGAAATTTAATTTAAATTTTTTTTTTTGGAGTCTCAAATTTTAAGTGAAGACAGTCTTTCTCTTATGAGGAGAGTTAACGTCCCTCAAATTTTTAAGAGTGTTAAAAATTTAAACGGTATCATATTAAAATTAATATAAATAAATCTTAATATATATATAATTATAAATATCACGAACAATAATTTCTTAAAAAAAAAAACCTCCCTGTCGACACTTTCCCTTAAGATTACTGAGAATCAATAATTGGAATGAACTCTTTTTACAAGAGGCCAAAATTACCCTCTGCTAACTATAGATTTTGATCATAAAGCAAGGTCGATTTGGAGTTTTAACATCAAAAGGCATGGCTCATTAGCTTCAACGAAACCCGAAGTTGTCCACTTTATGACGCAATTAAAAACACTACTAATCAAAAAGCAATGAACCGGACAAGTAAAAGCCTTCTTTTGATACTTCATTTTTTCTTTTCTGTCTGAAGGAAATAAAGTGTAGAAAATTATCATTTTTAAGTCACCTCACTCAAATCGAAATCATCATCCTCTGAACTATTGCTTTTGCTCTTTCACTATTCGCTATCATTCTATTTTAATTACGATTTTACTAATAGATAATTGCACGTTAATTTATTTTTCGTTAGCAAATTCATTTTATTTGATTAGTGATAATGACATGATATATACATACAGATATGTATATATTAATATCCACAAAAAATAATATGTTATAAAATACTCATGACCATCCGAATAGATCAATTTTTTTTTTAACAAAAAAAGAGTTTAAATGTACAATTTTAAAGCAACGCTGTTAAATCTTCAAATGATGAATATATATGTGTTTAATATAAGTGCTTTGGTTGGTTCGAGAACTCAAACATTTTTATATACATAGGAGATTGTATCTAACAAAATCAAGAAAGACGATTAAATAAATTATAAGTTGATTAAAAAAAATTAAAATACAAACTAAAACCTTCACATATGTGTCTTCAGTTTCATTGTTTGCTTAAAGTGTGTTCTGTTCAGCTCATAAGATCTTAACTTGATCTTTTTCTCCCTTTCAAGTTCTGTACAATACTGACACAGCACAAAAGTTAGAGAGGGAGGGATCAACTACCGCGCTACAGAAACAAGTTTTGTTTAAAAAAAAAATCCAAAGAATTTCTTTTATTATTTTTTATTTATTTCCTTTTTTGAGGCTTAAGAGGTGACATAATAGAAGTACTTGTTTCATCAACGTTGTTGAGTGCATTGATGAGCTCTGGCTTACAAACACATTTCATGAAGATTTGCCATCCGGGTATTATCAAAAATGGAAACTTTACAAAAACCCCACGTTGTTGTTGATGTTGATGCAGAACATGAAGGAGAGCAAAGGGTTTCTTCAGCTTCTTCTGCTTCAAATGAGTCAGAGTTAGGTGGTAGTGAAATTAAGGAGAGAAGAAGATCCTCTGTATCAGAGGAGGTGGATCTAGAATGTGGTGAGAGTAAAGTACACTTGCCAAAAGTTGGGAGGGATTGTAGGATTTGCCACCTGAGCTTCGATGCAGCTAATCCTGAATCCGGGGTGCCAATTGAGCTGGGATGTTCATGCAAGGATGATTTGGCTGCTGCACATAAACAGTGTGCTGAGGCTTGGTTTAAGATTAAGGGAAACAAGTAAGTAACTTGGAAGAAAGATAAAAGAATCATCATTTTTTAATTTTGTATATTTTCATGAGCTTAAAATGAGATCGTATGATGAAATGCTTGCCGTTGTTATTATATTTTGGTGTTAAATGGCATTTTTGTTGCTGCAAGTACCCCTTTATCGTGCAATTTGGCTTTGGGAATGTTGTTGGGATGTGATCACAAAAAAAATTTCTTTCTGGTTAATCTTCAATGGGGTTCCAGGCTCTTGTTTGATGTTTTTAACTTTCATTTTTTTGGGTATCTTTCTGAGAGTAAACGGAAGAATATTTAGTGAAAATTTGGGCGAGAGAACCATGCTTAAATCAAGGAACATCCAAAAAGAACTTAAAATAAGAATAAAATCTTTGCTTTCTTAGAGTAAAGAAAAAGTTAAAGTCGGGTTGTGATGAAAACAAAGAGAATCAGACGTTTATAAAGCTAAAGTAATTGGAATAACTAATTTCTTTTTTGTTAAACATTGGAATAACAAGTTTCTAAAAATTCAAATGATTCTTTGCGTCCTTCTTCTCTCAGTTAATTCTTTTTTCTATTATACAGGTTGAGTTTTAATTAATTTGACTCTTAGTGAGTCATTAAATGTCCGGCTAAAGTATTTGCACTTGCAGGCGATCCTTATAAGTTATTGACTTGGTCATTCCAATTCCTAAATGAACTTGGCTGTGTATTATGCAATCCATTATTATAAAGCTGTGATCTGCCATCTGCTGGAGAAAATTTGGCCAATGGTAATGGGTTGCTCTGTCAGTGATATAACAAAATTTAGTAAATTTTTAGTTGGCACTTTGGTGGCATGTCAATTGAGGCATGCCCTGCACTCAACCTTTAAAACTTAGTGCATTACCAATTTCATAAGACTATGTATATGCATGGAATCCAGTTTTGAAAGATGTTGAAGAGTCCAATTTGGGATCTTAATATCAGCTTCTGTTGATCGATTATCCTTTCTTCTTTTGGACATGCTTGTTAATTGACAACATTTCATAGAAAGAAAGCTTCATTGTTCTTAATGCTTACTGCTTAGGGCACATTTTAAAGAGGATCTGAAAAACAAACAGCCTCAATGAGCTGAAGACTTCTTTTTCGTGTACTTTTGCAGGGTATCAACTGTAGCATCTTAAATTTGATGCATCAGTTATTCTGCTCTTTCTGCTTGTGTCTTTCACTTTGTGCTCTTCTTGTGACTGAAATTGTAGAGACCAGATTTAAAATAATGTTGCAATTAAGCTGGAAGCAGCTTCAATTTAGTATGTATCTGTTTGCATAAACGAAATGTGACAACCAGATATTATACTGGAGTTACGGCAGTAAACATTTGACATGTTGCTTTAGTAGTCATTCTAGTCTTTCTAGAATTCGATCAAATCACTTGCATCAATTAGCATGTAAGATTTTTCTTCTCTTTCTGTTTATCTTATAGTACATTATTATGATGATCTTCATTCTAACCATCAAAATGCAGAACCTGTGAAATCTGTGGAACAACTGCGAGTAATGTTGCTGGTGCAAATGAGGCTGAACCACTGGAGCAGTGGACTGAATCAAATGATGCTACACCAACAGCATCAGCTCTGCCTATTCACCAAGCAGAGACGCGAAACTTCTGGCAAGGCCACCGGTTCCTAAAT
The DNA here is from genome assembly GCA_030444775.1 of Atalantia buxifolia. Lineage (NCBI taxonomy): Eukaryota > Viridiplantae > Streptophyta > Magnoliopsida > Sapindales > Rutaceae > Atalantia > Atalantia buxifolia. The sequence goes on along the minus strand of CM059834.1, from coordinate 19,694,332 downwards.
TTCCTACTAGCTTGTATGGTCTTTGCCTTTGTTATATCTTGGTTGTTTCATTTCAACATACCCGCATGAAATCCTTTCTGCTGGATTAATGATTGAGAAGAAGCTATACAACTCCCATAGCTCTAAGCACTTAGACAGGTACCATCCTCAATACCTTCTTATCCCTGTCCGTCTATCTGCATGCTGCTTATTGGTCTATCAAGAGTTTGAATCAACTTTGGTGTGTAATTTATGCTGCAATTTATTTTACCTGATCCCAAATTGTATGATTGAGCTATTGTAGCATTATTTGCTTAATGTGTTCTTCTCAATATCTTAGCCATTTTTCAGAGTGGGCGCTTTAGTGCATATGAATATTGAGTTTTACAGTAAGCATGCGGTTTCACAGGCATTAAGATACTAGCAATTTTAACCATATTAATTCTCTCTTAGGAGATTCTTAATATTGGAGATTGCCATGCTCTTAAATACTAGCAAGCGAAATTATTATGATAATTTTGCGACTTGTGAGATGTCATCGACTCAACTAATTCCTTGTGGGCAAATGATGAAATGGGGCTTCTCATGATCTCACCAAATTCCTTCCATGCGAAAATCCAATCCTAACCAACCAAAAGATAAACAATTAAGTAAAAATAAACAGCGAAACCACAAATGTCAGCCATAAAGTGATGGCATGTTTTTGTTTTATGCATAGGAGGAAAGACCCCTCGGGGCACAGCTGTGATATAATATAAAATTTATAATAATCTGGCACCACAATTATATAATCGTAATTTTTTATGGATTGGATAATGTTCAGATTTGTCTTCACTCGAATCCATGTCAGGTTTTGTCAAGCCCAAAAAGGCCCAAAACTCCCCTTCTACTTTTTGGGTCATGCTGTTATTCACGCGCACTTTCATTCTCACTAGTAGTAATTTGACTGAAATTAAATTTTTAAATAAAAAGTGAAAAAAAAAGTGTTTCGATTCTAATTTTATTCGCAGGCATATAATAATATAATAAAAAAAATATGGTGGATATATATAACAATAAATCAAAAGAAAAAAAATATAGCATATATAAATTAGTTCAAATTTCAATTAAATAAAAAATATTATTTTTGTGAATAATTAGCACACATCATAAATCAGATAGTAATCTAAAAGAATTAAACAAATAAAAAATAGAATAAGCAAGTAAAATTCCTGGGATTTTGCACTGCAGCAGAAGCTCCCCTAAACACAGCACTAATTGTTGTACGGAACTGAACCATTTAAGAAGAGCAACGAAATCTCAATTTATCCTAAAGCTGGGGTTTGAGAGTCCATTTTCAGAGAAAAATGAGCAAAAGAGCTCGGCTTGAGGTAAAATTTGTGATCTGTTACATCTTTTCTGCATAATTTGTTGTAATTCTTGTAATGTTCATCTGGGTTGCTGTTTTTCAGTGCTTTGTGTTATGTTAGTTTGATATTCATTTTATTTTTTGCTTCAGCTGGGTACTAAGCAAGATGAAAATTTAGTGGATTGGATTAGTCGACTCCCAGATGAAATTCTTGTTAATATTATTTCTCGATTAGCTGTTAGGGAAGCTGCAAGGACTAGTGTCCTTTCGAGTAGATGGAAATATTTGTGGACTTTTACGACTTGTCTTAACTTCAGTGCTTTGAAGATGCTGTGGAATGTTAAAAAGGATCCTGCTACGTTAGAAGAAGAGAGGTATAATTACATTAATTGGGTGAATGATGTCTTGGACTCGCATATGGGTTTATGTATTAATGAGTTTAGATTGTGTTTTGAGTTGCGTAATTCTCATGGAAGCTTCATTACTCATTGGATTTTCACTGCACTGGCCAAGAAAGTTCAAAAGCTTGAGTTGAACTTGCACCCCGTCGGGGGAGGTTTCTGGCCGCCTCTTGAGCTTTATGCATTTCCGCCAGAGTGCTTGAAACTGTTCCGCAGCCCCCGTACTTTGTCTAATATTAAGTCTTTAAGAACTCTGTGTTTAGATGCTGTGAATGTTAGTGGAGAGGTTCTTGAGTTTTTTATATACAGTTGTCCACTTCTTGATCGATTGCGAGTGGTCTTTTCTTTGGATCTGTTAAGTTTGAAGGTTGTTGGTTCGTCAGTCAAATTGAAGTACCTAGACATTTGCTATTGCTACTTTATGGAAGAAGTTGAAATTTCTGCCCCAAGTGTTAGGTCATTTAAGTATTATGGACCAGAAATCAAGTTACGTATGGAAAATGTTCCCCAACTTCTTGATATATCCATTGGTGGGGGATATGGAGTTCGGATGAAACATGCTATCGGTCCAATCATGAGTTATTTTCATCAGCTGGAGACACTCGAGTTGGGATTTGTCTTGAATGCAGTTAGTATTCTAAATTTGAAGTGTTTTCGTGTTGTAAATAATTTTTTGTGTTTTTGTCTTATTCTCGTCCTCTTTCTCAGGAAAATATGCAATTCCCACAATGTGAGTTGCCTAAACTAAGGCACTTAACATTTAATGTTCTTGCATTTTCTAGCAAAAGCCTCCTTGGTTTGAGTTGCATGATGGAGGCAAGTACTTTTCTGCAGAAGTTCACATTGAAGGTAAATATTTTAAGTATCGCTCACAAGTTGAAAAGTTTGCATAGACAAAATGCGTGTTGCCTAAAACTGAGGGTTGACTGTTTAGGGTTTCACGCTGCATGATGTTTGTTGTAGTATTTAACAAAGGTGGTTGCTGCCTAGAAGATAGAGTTGCATTAGCTTATTCTGTCAAGAATTTTGGAGCTTTAAATAATTAAATATCTTATCCTATCAAATGTGCTGATGCAATTTCTGCATGATGTGATGCTTGTTTTCTACAGTTGCAGACAGTATATGTTGGCTCTGAAATAGTTTCAGAGCGTAAGTTTCCTGATTGCTTGCATCAACACCTGAAGGTGGTGGAGCTGATTGGGTTTGTTGGGCTTCCCATTGAACTTGAACTTGCATTTTACTTGCTTAAAAGTGCGACCACACTTGAGAAAATGATTGTTGATCCTACCCCTCCAGCAGTGCTCGGAACCCCTTGGGAGTTTGAGAATTACAAGAAGAAGCAAGCCGCTAGATCTTGTGCAAAGGAGCTAGAGCCAAAGATACCGAAAGGGGTTAAGCTTGTAATCCTATAATTCTGATTTTATCCCCGTGGCATGATTATGTGGCATGATTATGTGCCTCAAGCGATTGAACTTGTGACCGATTACCTATTCTGTATTATTGTGTGCTTAGGAGCGCTAATGTATTCTTAACGCCCATAATTATAATGTATACCTTGTAGTGTGTTAGTATATTTATACAAGTTCTGTTCCCCTAATCTTAAACTATTGAACTAGTGAAGAAAAATTGGCAAAGAATAATTATCTCAAGGCCTTACAATTCATAGTCCTTTAATTTTTGTAACCATATTCTATTTTTAACTTGTTTATGTTTAATTTCATGGTTCGTGCTTTAGCCTCAAGTTGAAGACGCTGATTTTCATTTCTCAATCTAATGCTTCGAGTCATATTGTTGTCTTATCGGATGGATTGTGGGCCAGATTCGATGTAGCTACGTTAAGAGTAAAAATGTTATTAATTAAAACGTTACCTATATTATCATAAACTGAGTATAAGTTGCAATAAGTTTATTTTTAAAAATATTCACACGTTTTTAACTATTCATCTCATTTAATCAACGTATCTGTGTAGAGGCTAAATAACAATGTGACAATTATATATGATTGTCATCTCAATAACGTTATACTATTTTAATTTAAATTAAATTAATTTAATTTAATCCCTTGTTGATTCTTTGTCTGTTGAGTTCTTTGATTAAACCGTAGAGAACCCCTAATACACTGAGCCAAAACATTTAAGAAAAACCGAAGCAAATGAGGACAAGAGTGCGGCTGTCCTCCACAGATGCCGAGGATAAGGAAACAATTGAGATGAAATTTTCTTGCTTTATTTTCGTTTTTTTTAATAAAAAGTTTAGTGGGTTCTTGTTATTTAAAGGTGATGTTTAGTTATTTATGAAGTTGAATTTTTTCTTTATATTTATTTGTACTAGCTTGATGATGATACTAAGCAGGCTGGAATCTTGGAGGGTTTGGTTAGTCAACTAGCAGATGATATTCTTGTTTACATTTTTACCAAATTACGTGTTGAGGAAGCTGTAAAAACTTCTGTTCTTTCCAGAAGACGGAAATGACGCCTCGCAGATGATATTCTTGTTAATAATGTTTCTCGATTGAATATTGATGAAGCTGCAAGGACTAGTGTTCTTTCCAGAAGATGGAAATATTTGTAGACTTTTACCACTTCTTTTTACTTTGATCCTTCGTTGATGGGGTTGCATGATAATCTAGTACCCGCTGCTACAATACAAAACAAAAGAATCAAGTACATAGACTGGTGGGTGAATAAAGTCTTAGAAATGCATAGAGGTTTATGTGTGAGGAAGTTTACAATTAATTTTGATCTGCTTGATTCTCATGCAAGCAACATTACTGATTGGATTTACAAAGCGATATCAAAGAGAGTTCAAAAGTTTGAGTTGAGCTTGACTCGTCTTGGCCCTACTTACACATTCCCACAAGAGTGTTGTAATTGTTTCAGAAATCCTTGAGGTTTATCAAGTAATAAATCTCTTAGATCTCTCCGTTCTTGGAGGTGTGAATGGCACTGGAGAAATTCTGGAGTTGTTTCTCCAAATTGTTCGCTTGTTCGATTGCATGTGGTTGGCTCTTTAGGTTTTATAGGTTTAAAGATTGCTGGATCGTCAATCCAACTGAAGTACCTAGAAATTCGGACTTTTGAGTCACCGAAAGAAATTGAGATTTCTGCCCCAAGTCTTTTATCTTTCCAATATTTTGGACCAGATATCAAGCTACATATTGAGAATGCTCCTCAACGTGTTGATCTATCTATTTCTGGGATCAGTGAGGATTACTGAGTTGAACTACCAAATCTTTTATTGGCTCAATCGCATGTTGTTTCCCTCAGCTGAAAATTTTGAGGTGGATAGCTATGATGAGGTTAGGTCTGCTGCTGTATTTTTGTTTCTCTCCGAGGAATATGAGCAATTATCACTGTGTGAGTTACCCAAGCTAGACTACTCAACAATTTGGAATGCTATACCTACTTTTCGAAGCCTACTTGGTATGACTTACATGCCGAAGGCATGTCCCTTTCAACAAAGGCTTCTAGTTCGGGTAAGTGTTTTAATTACAGTAACTGTTGCTCCTTGATTCCTTAATTATTTGAGTATATTCTGTTTTCGCTTCTAAGCATTTGAAACTAAAGGGCATTGGCCAGAGTGACCATATATTAGTATATTGTACTTCAGCGCTTGAATGTTTGAAAATGTGACTTTATATTATTCTGAAGATCCTATCAGTTAAAAGTTAATGCGCTTCGATTGAGAATCATAGGGCTCCGTTTGATAATGAACTTCACTGTTTATCTGAACTGAAACGTTACTTCATGAATTGAGATTATACGAAGGTGCCATAAGAATGTCAGTTCATGCAAATTCATTGGCTCACATCACTAAGTTCAGGCAATCGAACACCAGAAAGCTGCATCTTTTCTGCCAAAGGCAAACACGCCTTATCAGTCAGATATTTCCTTAACATTTACCAACGCTGCCTGTTGTAGTATTGGTTTATTAAAAAAGATTGACTGAACTAAACAATGAATCTGAAGCAGCCGCGTAAATGATAATAGTTAACGCCCATTAAAATATCAATTAATCTGTGACCAATATTAATATCCGCTTAGTATTATCAAAAGATGGTAGACTTGCAAAACGTACTCCTGCTTGTCAAATGAACCCATTTGATCTCATATGGAAAGAAAATCAATTGCTCTTGTCAATTCATTGAAACGTTAGGGTAAAGCGATGATAGTGGTTCTGAGGTTTGAAGGATTGACAGACCAAAAGGAGAAAACAAAACTGACCAGAACAACCATGCAAAAAGCAGGGGAGAAAATGACCCTTCAGCAGCTCCTATTTTGACTAATTTGTATAGGACACCCCAACCTTGACCCGTCAAAATTTAATGGTAAAAGTGAAAAAAAAAAAAACAGCACTGCTAGTTACCCCGACTTTAACCCCGAATCGCGTCCCGAATATTGCCAAAAACGCTGCGTTTTGCTTTGAATAAGATTTCCTTTTAATTGCAGCAGTTGTGCAGCACGTGTGCGACTCTAAGCATTACCTATTAAACCGAATGACGTTGCTCTGCTTCAATTCATTGCAGCTGTGCAGCATGTGTGAGCATTTCCTTTGTCCTTCTATTTGCTTTCGTTTCAACCACAACACTCCGCTCAGAACTTCCAATATACTATGGGTTTTACGTTGTTTGCCAGAACACTAAGTCTGAAAAGTTTATTGAAACTCAATCAAACAATGGATCTAGGTCACATGTCAATAAAAAGAATAAAGAGGCTAAACATTTCCCATAACAAATCACCGATTCTTCCAGGGCACTGGAAATTTTCTAGCTACACAAATTTGTTTCCTATGGCTTCACTTACAATGAGAAAAAGAAAAGAGAGATATCTGCACACAAAGGAGACTATGCTTTACACCAGAGGAGAAAGAAGAAAAAGAAAAAAAAAATCAACCCTAAAGCCTTAGACCGCTGTCAAGACCAGCACGGTTACTTGCTCTTCAATGGTCACTGTATCCTCAGCTGCCAAGGGGAAGAAAACAGAGAATCTTCACCTCAGTGAAACAGATAAAATAGAGTTCGTTTTCAATTCGGGACGGTGGTCCGTTTCTGTTTCTCTGGTTTGTCAAAAGAAAGGAAAGGAAAAATGTGTTAAACCTACCGTTTTCAATTTAATCAAAATGGTGCGTTTTAAATTCGGGGCACAATTCAATTTGGGGCACAATTCGAGGTTAAAGTCGGAGTAAATAACTTTTTCTAAAAAAAAAAAAAAAAACTATCAAATAGCAGATTATCATACGCCATTCCTACCACCTCAGCGGACTGAGGTGGTAGGATTAGCCTACACATGAATTAACAAATTGCACAAGCCAAAATACAATGCAAACATCGTAGCCACTCTTGAGTCAAAACCCCATCAGATTTTGAAATCAGTCTGAGAATCGAGAAAACTTGTGTGGAGCGAGATTCAAGAAAACTTGTGTGGAGCGAGATTCAAGAAAACTTGTGCGGAGCGAATGTATCATCTCGGTGAATCCGCCATTTAGTCCCATATGTTAAGTAACATAATGTTATGACAAATGCTAAGTTACACTTAAATTTAACTTACATCCGACTATAAGAACTACACAAATTGTGTGGCCTCACAATTTACGTGGTTCTCATAGTTGGATGTAAATTACATTAAGTGTAACTTAAGACCCCACAATTTATGTAGTTCTCATAATTAGATATAAATTTATGTGTGGCTCCACAATTTATGCTGGTAGATGATTGAATGTAAGTTACATTAAATGTAACTTAAAGCCCCACAATTTATGTGATTTTCATAATTGGATGTAAGTTACATTAAGTGTAACTTAGACTCTCCCTAATGTTATATTATTTAAAGTTAAAATACATATATATGGATCCCGCCATGGCCCGCAGGCCCTTAGTAGGTGGTCGCACCACCTTAGATCCGACTCTCCTGTCTCTTACTTTGGGGCAGTCGTGATTTTTCTCCTTTTCTCTTTTTTCTTGTAATCCTTTTCCACCCTGTACAAACCCAATCAGAGTTTCTTTGTTCATTTGTACATTATGAAAATGAAGTATTTACAATGCAGCAACCAGACAAAGGACAATGTTTAATAACAAGAAACACCAAACCTATCTTTTTGTTTGAACAAAGTGAATATGGCTTGTAAAGAATTGGAAAAGAATTCACTTGTCTTTAAGACTTCACATGTTTCATTTTCTTGTCTATCTTGGACCAGAAAGTTCCATGGCATAGGAATCCAAAGAATGGTCATCATCATCTACGTCCACGGCTGTGCCAAACATGCTCGATTGATCATTTTTTTCTTCATGATCGTGTTTTGGTGCAGATGTTGGGCAGGATGTGCTTTTCTTAGTGTTGGTGTGAAAGTCGTTCATGGTGGCATTCGTATGATTGTGTGCTGCTGCCCATTTCTCAGCTAGGCCATCTCCTTCGAGCATTCGGACCACTTCAGACATTTTGGGGCGGTGGACTGGAAGGTATTGAGTGCATAGCAAAGCCACTTGAAGCATCTCTCCAACCTCAATCCGGTCATAGTTGCTTCCAAGCTCTCGGTCCACCAACACTTCTACTTTCTTTTCCTGCTGAATTTTCTTCACCTGTCAGCAGCATTGTTAACTTTAGTTCCTTAGGTTTTTGGCATGCAATTGATTGTACTAATCTATCAAATAAGATTACTAGCTAGCAGCATCAAGATCATTTTTTCATGTGAAAAATGCACATAAGCAGAAAAATTCAACAAACAAGTTGTTCAAAAGACTCTAGGGTGCTCTTATTGTTTCAAGTGATCAAACAAATTCTATTTCAATCACCAAAAGAACTACCGATATGACTGATACTTAAAGCCGTTGCAGAACTTACCCACTCAAGCATGGCTCCTTTCTGATTAATAGACTTGCCAAACTCAAGAGCTCTCATTCCAGTAATGAGCTCCAACAAGAGAATGCCAAACCCAAACACATCAGTTTTCTCAGATGACTGGCCAGTGGAGAGATACTCAGGCGCTATATGACCAACAGTACCACGGACAGCAGTAGTCACATGAGAGTCGGAGTGGTCAAGAAGTTTTGCAAGGCCAAAGTCACCAACTATAGCCTCACAGAAGTCATCCAGAAGCACATTAGCAGCCTTCACATCTCTGTGGATTATCTTTGGATCACATTGCTCATGTAGGTATAACAGACCCCTTGCAGCTCCAATTGCTATCCTCTTCCTAGTGTTCCAATCTAATGCCGGTTTTTCTGTAGCAATCAAAGCATGATATTAGAGGCTCACTAAAATTATCAATCTGAGAAGTTCATTGAACTAAATAGACTATAATTATACATGAAAAGTTCAAATCAACATAGATCCAAGCATAGTGTAGTCCAACTTCAGAGATCATAACAAGACTGGAAGCCTCAGCATTAGCTTGTTGTGGCACACAAATAAAACAATGTAACTGATAATCAGCAATTATTATATGCTTTTGTTAGATTGGTATAGAACACTAAAAAGGATTATTAGAGAAAGCTCAGATTCAGATTTGGCATACTAAGTTACATAGTTTGATGTTTTCCCTTCATATTTTCATGATCTATGTTATTGCCAAACCTTGACTTGATTATTAATAATATTTCCAAATCAATGAACCAATAAAATTCCTTGAAACTGAAAAAGGACCGGCATTTACCAAACCAAATCACCTAAAATCCTGGAACTGGTAAATTTTTGGATCAGAGGAGGAAAATGGAAAAGGAAAACACCAAGAAACCACAATCTTTTCTAATCATGTCCCAACTCCTAGAAGTTGGACAACCAATTGTAGTCCATATCAAGATGAATTCCGACTTCGGTGTGGTAGTTAGTGCAACTACAGTAATTAAACAAAAATAACACAGGGAATTCTATATTCACAACTCAAGTGCCAAAAGGTTCAGTGAGGATTAAGAGAAGTAGTTCCAACCTCGAAGCCTGGAAGCCACACTGCCGTTAGACATGTAAGGGTACACCAAAAGCCTCTCAGTGGGGGTGGCACAATAGCCAATTAACCGGAGCAAGTTGCGGTGAACCGCCAAGCTGATCATCTCTAATTCAGTCCTAAACTGTGATTCCCCAAAGGTTCCAGCTACATCCTTTAGCCGTTTCACGGCTAACACAGTCCCATCTCCTAGCTTTCCCTTGTATACATTGCCAAATCCTCCAGCACCAAGTATGTTCTTGGAGCTGAAGTTTTCCGTCGCTTGTTGCAGCTCTCTAAATGTGAAGTTTCTCAGATTACCCAGGCTTATCAGTCCCTCTTCCTGTTTATCTGCAACAAAAATTAGTGACCCCATTTGAGATTTTAACCAGTTAATATAGTTTCTCATTAACATTATGTAATGGAGTTGCAGAGTCACTGACCACCGATGTTAAGGATTGTTAGGTTCTTCTGTCTCTTTCGGTACCAAATGAGTCCAAATGCCAACAGTATAAGAGAGGCAACACCGAAACTAACCCCCAGAGCAATTGCTAATTTCTTGGAATTGTGTTTCCCTGATTTAATATGCAAATATAAAAGTATTTACAATAAAAGCCAAATAATTGAAATGGTTTAAAGTCATAAAAGGGCCTAGGCCAAGAAAAGTACCAGGTGATGAATTGAGAGAAAAGGAAAGAGGGACACTATTGGCTGATCCGGAGCAAACATCAGTGGAGCTGCTTCCACAAATCAATGGGTTCCCCACAACACTAAAATGGAAAACAAAATCAGAAAACATGATTTTGAAAAAAAAAAAAAAAAGTGACTGGATCCAGTAGAGAGAGGTTCTGGTAAGAAATGATACTTGAATGTTCTGGCTGGAAACTTGGGAACTGGTCCACTGAGATTGTTATAAGACAAGTCTCTGAATCATCATAGTAACAAACAAAAGAGTTTCATTAGGTAAAACTTGATGAACAATGTTTCCAAATAAGAAAATTTCAACTTATTGCAGATTGGTTCGATTTTCAAGACAATAAAACAAACAGACAAAATTCATAAATATAGAGAAACTCATACTCACAAGAAAGCAAGCTCAGAGATTTTGGCTAAAAACACAGGAAAAGCTCCACTCAAGCTATTGTTGTTCAGCCTCCTACTCGCATTACATGACAAAACAACAGAGCACATATGAGCTTTCATAAACAAAGATAATAATCATATTATTTCATAAAATAAAAACCCATTTGGCTGCTTAACATGATATGTTACAATAGGCCTTAGTCTACGCCAGAACATTTTCTTTTATCCCACTTTCTTGGTAACCAAATGCTTAAAAACTTACAGATATTGAAGACTATTCAATTGACCAAGAGAGCCTGGGATTACACCAAAGAGTCTGTTGTTTGAGAGATCCAAAGTTTGAAGTTTTGGAAGAGAACCAAGCTGAGGTGGGATTCCACCAGAAATGTTGTTGTTTTGCAATAATCTTCAGATTCCGGCAACAAAAATGAAACACAATTAGAGAAAACAGTCAGAACCCAAAAAAGAAAAAAAAAAGACTAAAAAGCAAAACTCGGTTAGTTTCTCCACTTTACTTTCTTAACAAACATTTTCAAACGAAGAGGAAAGAATGCACAAATGCGTTGCCAAAAAAATGGACTAAAAATCAAAACTTGATAAGTTTCCCGTACACTTGGCGAAGATTGGTGAGATTTCCTATTGATCCGGACAAAGTTCCAGAAAGAGACTGGCTTGGTGCTCCCCTGCAAGCAAAACCCAGAAATGCGACTGCTTTTATCTCAAATTTCTATGAAAGTTCAAAACTTTAATATTGAAACCAACCAAATAAACAAATTTATGAAGTTAAAAACAACAAACTTACAGGCCTATAACAAGATTCTCCGACGAGCAAGTGATCATAGCCCAACTACAAGGATCCACAGAGTCTTCATCCCAGTTGTTTAACACTCCGTGAGGATCATTCAATGCTCTCTTTATACTCACCAAAGCATCCACTATAAAATAAATAAATAAATAACAAAGAATATAATAAAAACAAGCATAGTTGACATATTTTAAAAATATTTTAAAAGTGTAACATTTGTTTGTAGTTACCTTCATGGTTTCTAGGCTCATAAGAGAGAGTAGCAAGAGAGAAAAAGGAAAGAAAGAAGAAGAAGAGAAGAAAGAGCTTGAAGATAGCCATGGTATTTAGAAAGCTAGCTGGTAAGTAAAGCTATATAGCTGGTGGTTTTGTGATCATTGAATCAATAAATGAACAAACTTTGTTTCACAAACACAACATGAAACTGAACTGCCTAGGCAAAAATTATGTCTCCCTTTTACTTCTTTCTTATCTGTTTTTGTTTTGAGCTCTCTCTTTCTTGGGGTTGTCACTTTCTCTTTCTTTCTTTTTCAGTCAGTCAGCTCCCACTCCATAACACCACCTTTAGCCATACCAAAAACTTTGAACAATATTATCATAATCATGGAGTAAGAATCACACTCTTTATAGGGACATCACAATACAAGTTTATTATCTTAATATAAAGTTTATTTGCATAACAAAATTAAGATTTTGAATAATAACAATGATGCTAATGTAAGCATGGATTTAACATATTTTATGTTTCAAATAATCTATTACAGCTGTAATATCCAGAGTTGCAAGCCTTTCATTTTATGCCAAAATAAATCCAAACCAGCACAATTGTTCATAGAGAGCATCATCGTATATATTCGGAAATGTCATGGTCATTCTTTGTAGTTTTGATTAAAATCACATGCATCTTTTATACTTTTAACATTTAAAATTCATCACATATTTTCTTTGTACTGTTACTCTAATTTTTCATTGCTGACCCTCAATTTTTATAATCTATAATGCATATTATTTTAAAATTTAAGATGTTAGCGATAAAAATTTTGAGGTGTAATAAAAAAATTAAGAGTTCTCAATGGAATGTAGAAATGTTACTTTACTAAATAGCTAAGCACTATTCATGTTTTATGTATTTCTTTTTTCATATACGTGCATATAAAATTTGAAATTAAGGATATTTTATACTTCATTTTCAAAACACTTTTTCTCATTTCTTTTTTGACATTTCTTTTTTCAGGGTCAAAAAAAAAAAAAAAGAAACTCACCAAGAGAGAGAAAAATCAGAGTTGATACGGATTGTCAGGTGAGAGTCCAGAAATTGAGAGAGACATTAGTGGGGACTGTAATGGGACTCACTGGACAGCACAGAATTGGACAGAACCGAACAGTAGCTAGGGCAATGTTTCGTAAGAATCCAGCTAAAAATTGGAGATTGAACAGAACCAAAGAATCAAATGCCTCCATTTCTTGTAAATTTAAACCATTTATTTATTTTGTTCTGAATTTTTTGGGCCTTATTTTTTATTTTTAGGTAATATTGTTAGATCCTGCTTACACGTAAATAATTATGTGTTGTAAACTGTGTTAAATGTAATTAAAAATAATTTATTAAATTTTTCAATAATTTAGATTTTAAAATACATAATAGAGTGATGATTGTTAATGTGAAAAAAATAAATGATTATTTTTATATTTATAATAGGTCAAAAAAAAAGCTTAATAATAATAAAAAAAATTATTTATATAAATAGTTATGATTTTCAATTTTTTGTTTCACCCGACCTAAAAGCAAAGATTATAAGTGGGTTCCTTCTTCTAACTAATACTGATGAAGCTAATCCACTGCTTGGATCACACATGATAACTTATTCTTTTATGACATTCATCATGAGAGGGTATAAGAGAAAGTTAAAAGATTTTTTTAGGGTAATGCATTGATCTGAAAAATAAATTTAGATACACTTTTATCGTATTCACTTGTTTAATTTTTGATGATATAATATATATATATGTAATGATTTTCACCCAAGATTATTTTCTAACAAATATGTGTGAAATGATTGAAAAGAAATATATAATTGTTTAATGTATCTTTCTGCAGAAGCATATATGCTGCGCATGGCCATGGGTTGCAGAATTGGCCCTCAACACTCAAAGAGATACGCTCGTGGAATGACATTGACGGATGGGACTTGGGAGCTACAACTAATAGTTCAAACTTCAGAATGTATTAAAAGATGCAGATCAATATTATAATTAAATTAAGTTAATGACAATTTTTAGCATGCATTGTAGACAATTGAACAAATTCAATGTGTATATATAAAGAAAAATACTGAAAAATGTTTTGTTCTATGAAAGAATGTTGGAATATATAATCAAATGGGGTGGGTCTTGAAGTGGATATATATTTGGTAAGTTATTTCACATCATCACTCTGATTTTAAACAACCAAATATCATAACACAAACAATGTGTGACCATGGAAGCTCTCTCATCCACAACTTCCACTATTGGGTTGTGAACAAGTTGAAACTATAAAGCTTGAACTGAACATACATTATTAATTATCATCTTTCACAACTTGTGTGTGAGCAATTCATGGATGCTCTGTTGTAACCCAAAAGTCTAATTTCTAATTCCAAGTTGAGACATAGGTTGAAAAAGCATTTTAGAATTTTTTTTCATTAAAACTCCTTCTTCTCAAAGCACTGGTGGCTTATATTGAAGAAATATTAATAATGAATTTTTAAACGTTAAAATTACTTTCTATGCTTTGATAGATGAAATTTTGTTCATGTGAAAAAGAAGATGCTGCATCATGTTTTAGACAAGCATGGGGCAATATGGGGGAGCCCCAACATTGTAACACATTGAAGGGAAAAATAGATTTACTTTAATCCATGAGTTAAAGAGTCCATGAGATTATAATAATTTATTGGCCGCATCCGAATTGATATACGTTATTTCAAGTGATATTGGGCAATATATATAAAGCTGCTGTATTTGAAATGGAGAAATTCATGGCCAAAAAGAATGCATTAATCTAATTTAATAAAGTAATGATTAAAGAACATTGTTTTAATTAATAACCTATTGAAATTTGAGTCATCAAAAGAAGTTAGCTGCTTGAGTCTCTATTTCTTCTTAGAATATGCAAAAGGCTGCAATTTGAGTTCTAACTTTTTCAGGAAAATCCTGAATTCGTGATAGATTAAAGTTTTTTTTTTTTTGCCATTTGTTAAATTTGCCTAGACACGAATTAATAATATAATAATAGATTTTATTTAGAAGTGCTTATGGTATTGTCAAATGTCAAGAGTGATTCTAGAATTAAAGTATGCGCTTTAATAACTTTTAAATAAATAATATCATAAGCACTTCAATGTGAGTGTTTCCATAAATACTCTAAAGAACTTTTACAAAAATGCTTTCACCTTGAAAATAAAATTTGGAAGATTACATTTCAATTAGTTTATGTTCACCGCTTCTTGAGTATTTGTTTTCGCAAAAATTCAAGAAGGCAACTAGAGTAGAGATATATATCATCTATAAATTATATGCTCTTTGGATAGGAGATAGTCAATATGTATGCATGTATGTATGTATATATGTTGCCCTCAATTTTTTTTATGCAAATATGCTATTAAGTTGTGCTATTTAATAGATCCAGTTTTTAATATTATTAAACCGCACAAGTTCATATTGTATTGAGAATTTATTTTATTAACTCACACGGTTTAATAACGTGTTCGCACCAGAGATACACTTTAAGATATAAAAAAATATAAATTTTAATACATTGGAGACCTTTTTTTTCTGCTAGTGTATTAAAATATGTGTTTTTTTATCTATCAGCGGCATCCTCATTTTATTAAAATAAAAATGTCCTCACTAAACAATTGATATTATTAGTGTTTTTCTAATGAGGATATTAAGGATCTCAATAAACTATAAAAAAAACACATATTTCAATGTATCAAATATTATATATTTTTTATCTATTTATATTTTACTACATCCTCAATTTAATAAAGTGAAAGATTTGTTAATGGGAGAATATATATATATATCCAAATTCAAGTGCAACAAGTAATAAGAATCTCAACCCATTGTGGCTTTTTATCCATTCTCTTTATCTTGTTTTCTGCGTAAATTCTTTCTATTTGATTTTTTTTTATTAATACGTAAGCTATTGGATCTTGTTCATTGATTCTTTGTTTTTATCTTCTTGTCTCTGCTGCCAATTTTTATTGTCAATAATTGGCTCCGAAGGCCCACCTTCTGTAGTTCGAGCCTTTAATTTGCCATGAATTTCTTCGTTACTTCATATTCAATGTCCTCTTGTTCCTTTTTATCTGCCATCAATTTCTGATATCCTTTTTTTTATGCATGCATCAGCAGGAGCTTTTGCTTTATCCTGCAAAGCGAGAACCCGCTAAAAATGGTTGGTTCCCAAGACTCCAGCAGTGTTTCTCATTCTCATTACATGTAGTATCACACATGAATCTAAACAGGGCAAACGCATCGTTACATTAATCTATATAAAAACATCTTGGAGATTAAAATTCGTGTATGTATGTATTTGGACGAGCATAGACGAAACCGAAGTAAAAAGCCCTAAGCAATAACAAGAAAGGCAATGATTAAAATTAATAGCTTCCAAGAAATTCACAGGCGCCTGCTACGTAGGGATTGTGTAAGCACCGCTAAAATAGCAAAAGCAGAAGCGAGCGAAGCTTTCAAATCCAAAGCTCCTAAACCAACAAATAAAACTAAAACCATCATTCTTTTTACCGTGGAGAGATGCGTACAAACACATATAGACTTAAGCAGAAGCAAAGATAACAAGTGATAAAAAATATAAAATATAAAAAATCAAATAATCAAATAATCAAATAATAAAATAAAATAAAGAGAGAGAGACGGTCACACAAAACAAAGCCATATAACATGATAATGTTTAAATCCTCCAAATCTTTGTTGGAGTGCGGTTATTCCTAGGTCTCGCATGCAGCTCCATGCTTTGGGTGGAATTGATTCTTGCACGTTGGCTTTTTGGTGGGTTTTTTTTTTTTTTTTTTTTTTTTGTTTTAGCTTCTCTCATTTCAGTGCTTAAAGGGGAAAAGCAAAAGCTAACAGAAAGTGCTTCCAATGGGTTTAAAAAGCAAAAGTTGACGCCCGTGCCTTGCCCCCATCGGCCCACCGCACACCTCACCTTTTGAAGCCCTCCACTACGTCCTGCTCTATTGCCGTTTTGGTCATGAAACATTATCGCGTGTTTGCTACAAAAATGATTCTTCCCCATTTAAATTAGTGTTCAATGGTGCCACGCTCACAAAAAAACATGTACGGCAAAGTTGGTATTATTAACAAATGCTGCCGGTGGTGAACTTGCAATAGCATAAAGTTACGCTTGAGCCCCCCCAACAAATGACAAATCATAACTTATGCCTTTTTCTTTTTCATTGTATGCGTAATCCACTTTATGACCAATTCCCATTATTCAAGATTCCAAGTCCTCAGTAGCAGTAGGTTACATCATTAGTTCGAGAAGATTTGCATAGTTCACGTTGAATATGATCCACACATGAAGGGCATGCATTTACCAGTTGGATCACTATTTCTCAATGCACACAAAATACTGTGCAGCCCATGAGTTTGAGAACCGGTGGCATGTTTGCTCCGGGCAAATTGATCAACACCACAATCCATCAACTAAAGCCCAAGAAGAAACCCACAAAAAGTTAGTTAATATAGGAAAATTTTAATTAATTTGAAAACCATTATTATTATTATTATTATTATTATTATTATTATTATTATTATTATTATTATTATTTTAATATAATATTATTAGTATTAATTTTTTTGGATTATAATTATGAGTATAAATCAATAGATTTATAATTTATTATTCAATACTATTGTATTATATTTTAATTTTATTATGTTAAAATTATAATATAATATTACATTATTTAGTTATATTACAATAATTAATGTATATAAAAATTAATTATTTTTAAATACTTAATATAACTAATTATTATTATTTAAATATGAATAAATTTAAATAATATTAATTTTAAATTAATAATAATATAAATAATGATAAAAAAGTTATTACGTATACTACATAACTCTTACTTAGATTGTTTAGCACAATTCATTTGTTAGTGAATATGTTACAACAATTGTATCACTTTATTATTGGGTGATTAACTTGTGATATGTATAAACTCTTATTCTATCATTCTAAGATGACTTTTATGTTGTTATATTGTTTAGAGATCATTCGATTAAATTATTTACTTCAATCTTTATTTCAAAAGTGACATATTTAGAAAATACGTAAAAATAAATGTTATACTTCTAAAATTTTAAGGCTATAAGCTTCAATTCTTACGAAGAACTATAATATTTTTTAACATTTATACTAAAAAATAAATTTCTAAAATTTAAGATTCCCATATTTAGTATTTTTCCAAGTACTAATAAATATTATTTTCTAAATATTTAATTTGAATTAATCACTAAAAAAATTTAATACAGTACAGTGCAACACTAAATATAATATAATTAAAAATTAATACATTATAGTATAACACCAAATATTATATATAATTATTATAATATATTACTAATACAATATAGTATAATATAATATATTCACATTAGAATAAGCCAAAACAGTCGAGAACCAAACGCACCCACAGCGTATGTAGAAATGAAAGCACTTTAGCATATGGTTGACTTGAAAGCTTTTTTTTTTTTTTTCTTCTAATGCGAAAGGAAACCTTTCATTACGAAAATTGGTTAAATAAGTAAAGGAATTGAGTTGGGACATTGCCCATCGAACAAACAAGTTCCACAATTTCAAGAACTAACTTTATTAAAGAATAAGCAAAGCTATTATAATTTCTTACAACATGCTGGAACTTGATTCTCCTCAAGCTTTTCAGTTTTTTTTGGATTTAACAGATTATCCAAAAATTTCAGTTGGACTGCCATTTTTGTTTAAGACCAGGCTCACAACCTCCTCAACATTTGTTTCAACAATCAATGGAGGGCAATTAACTTGCTCTGCAATTTCTTGTATCCCTAGTCTGGCAGCTTCAACTTCAATTTCTATCAGTGAAAGCTTTATTAATTGTGAGCATTTGGGTTTTGTGAAATTGCATAAAATGAGAGAAAGAAAATTAAATGAGAGCAGCATTCAAGGTGGTTAAAATGTTCCCTATCGCTGAAAAAAAATTAAGCTGCAGATGAAAATATATTAATGGAAATGAGACTGTTTCGGCTTTTTTGTTTTTTTGTTTTATATTATATTATAAATTGAAACAAATTCCAGTTTCGGAAATGTGGTTGACAGCTTTGCTTTCGGAAGTGGGGTTTATGCCTCATTGCCTCGTGGGTTGCAGCTGGATGAAATGAGAATGACAATGTGAGAAATTTAATGACATGCAGCCTACGGCACCCCTCAACCAATCATAAGACTCCACAATATGCAACAAGTGATTGCGCCAAATGGATTAATTAAACTTAATTAGTGGCATAATCGGTCCCACGAAAAGAAATTGCATGAATTTTGCACCTGCCTTTTTGGTGCAATAAGAGCCTAACACGTATTTTCCAAGGGTAACATTTTCTATTGTTAATATAATTTTCCATGCTATAGAATAAAAATTTATTGATACAACAATTAACCAAGACTCTTTTCAACCTGATCAAGTGGTGAATCATTATCTTTAAGGTTAAGTATAATTATGAGGGTAGTAGTTCGATTTTTTATGAATTCAACCCTCTCAATTAAATATGATTATGTAAAGTTTATTTGTAAGTTTTTTTTCCTTGTGAAATACGAATAAAACAAAGACATCTCTCGTCTGTGAGTGTTATTTGTCTGGACATATATTTCATAAATTTTAATGTAATAATGTAAGTACCAGTTATATATCTGATTGTAAATATTAATATAATGATATGCTGTTATAGTAATTGTAAATATTTATTTAATACAATAATATGATGTATAATTAATATTAAAAAAAAACCACAAGCCTTTTCAAATATGATCTTTTACATTGAAGATATACATATATAAGAGCCCTTAGCCCTTATTATTATTACCACCATTATACTTTTATTCCTCAATGTTTGAGTGTTAAGTTGTAAGAAGCTCTCTACTGATATTTTTAAAAGCCATCTTCAACAGGACAACAACTGCAGCATAACATCCATTTGTCCAAACTCCAAGAGCGGGATTAACTTGTTCAAATCAATGTCTAAATCAAGTACATTCGCTTTATGCCTAATGCTATACGTTACCTTTATCATTCAACTGGAAACGAGCTAGTGGGTGCTGAGTCTTTACCCATGAGGATGGCACGAACCAAATCAAAATTGATAATAAGAAGTGACAAATTTATATTTTATCACAGACATTTGATTCATTGCCAATATATTCAAGTGTTTTAATTGTTCAGCTTTCTCGAGCCCAACACTTGCAAATTGACTCCTCAAGAAGAGACAAAAGTTTATTCAAATAATTGTCACAAAATATCTGGCAGAGTTTAAAATGATGCTGTTGTTTATGTGCGTAAATCCAAATCCTTAATCACTAATTAAATTGATTAGCGTGGGTTGGGATTGCAACTTCTTGTTTCGCTCATTGGGTTGCGTTTGTATTGTTGCTTTGAAAATTATTTTTAATTGTTTCTTTTTTATTCCTATCACACCACAAAGGGAAGACTCGAGAGATACGCATACATTATGATGGCCACAGTGTGTACATTAAAAAAGAAATTGCAGATCTTGTAGAAGATTGCTGAATTTCATTTCAACTTTGTAATGGTAAATTAAAATCTTGAAGCTAAGACCAATGAATGACTAGGTTTCTCATCGAGATTATGACCCTAAGATATAGAATACGGAACATTAATTTTATAAGTAAATCGGTTTGAAGGTAATCAAAAGATAACAAAGTTTAGATGTTCTTCATGCCCAACAATGAAAATGTGGTTTTAATAGTATAATAATTAGTAACTTTTACCAAAAATCACCTGAAATTAAAAAAAAATGAAGCTGATGAATAAAAATTAATAATAAGAAATAGTCAACTCTATTTTTTATATCCCTTACCATCAGTTAATCTCACAATTTTAATATGAGTGGGCCGTCGTTAAATGTTACGTGAAAATAAAAAGTATAATCTTATGCAATTTTTGGTAAGGCAATACTGTAAATTAATTTAACAGCAAATAAAAATTCATGAATTTTCACTGCAACTACCTATTTTCATTTTTCATAGTCATGTAATTGATTATAGATTGTGTGAATCAAATTGTTTGAACTAGTTAACTAAATAAGTAACTTACTTATTGGTTTTAAATTCAAGCCTGTGAAGTGCACCTTAAACTCAAGCCTATCCTTTCCTTTTTTTTATTGGTTTTAAATTGAAAGTCAAAAGCAAAAATGGTGAAATGTTGTCAAAAGCAAAAATGGTGAAATGTTGTGATATATAAAATTTTAATTGTGCAAATTTCTCGTTAATTTATTCAATCGACTAGAATTTCGAACATATCTGTTCGATTTTCCATTTTCGTTATCAAAGTTATTGCAAAATTAAGGGGAGAATCACCTCTTGTCAGGAGGAATCATAATAAATTCGTAAAGACAAGACACTACTGACCATCCTATCCACCAGAGGCATGATTTTTTCGTGCTATCCATCACCAATGTGCCAACGTGTCACAAGCTAGGTCGCGTCCCAGCTTGCATATCCCACTGAATTAGTGCCATTTGCGACAACCCTATAAATTCGTACGAGATAATCTCACGCGCCACTGAGCGTAGTTGAGATCCCTTATTTGATTTTTTTCCGTCACAAATTTCGGTGTACATGACTCGCTGATTCTTCCCGACGCATGTCGAGTGAAAATCGAGTAACAGTTCTCATGAAAAATAAGAAAAAGTATACAAAGGCATGATTCCACCATATAATTCAAAATGATACGATTCTGTCATCGCTTTTGATTTTGTATTATATAAGATAAATTAATAAAAGATACTATTTATGTATGTAAACGTGCATTGTGTGAAATTATTTCACGGAGAACCTTAATATTAGGTTGTATATTGTGGTATTAGTATAAAACTTTTTATTCTAATTAATAATAGTAGCTTCCATGAAAAACTATATAAACAAATATGTTCATGGTTTAATTTAAAATATTAAAAATCTGCTAATAGTTGTATAAAATATCTGTCGAGAATTATTTGAATATAAAATTTAAAAATATTCTTCAAAATTATACTTTCAAATAAATAAAATTTTTTCTTGTGGGTGCTGTTAAGTTACAGTTCCTTCAAAATAATGTGAATAGTAGTATCAAGTGACGGGACTCACATGATTTTTGAAAGAACTGTAAGTTATAACCGTTGTAACTTAATAAAAATTTTTTCTTGTACATTATACTAAAAACTATTTCTAACCAACATCAAAATGAGGCGAGAAAGTGTAAAAATCACCAGGCTAAAAATAAAATATTTTTGTGTTAATAAATATTATTATTTAACATAAAATAATTTCAATTTTCGTAATAAAAATTAAATGGTATTACATTAACAAATATCAATTATGGAAAAGTTTTTGGTACTCCTAATCGTGGCTTCTTTATTTGAAGATAAAATATTCCTACTTTTCAAATTTCAACTGGCATAAGTGTAACCATTAGGCTTTAGCCCAGTAACGAGGACCCGGTACTCACAAACTGTGAACGCAGCGATTCGAGTCCCCGCAACGTATGTAGGAGCTTATTTTCTTTCTTAATTATAATATATAATTAAGTGAAGACAGTTTTTTTCTTTCGAAATGTGAGTGGAATAGACACCCTTCGAATATTAGAAGAGTAAAAATCTGAATAATATTATATAAGAATTAATGTAAATTAATCACAATAATTGTTTGATTGTAAATATAAATTATAAATTTTATATAATATGAGTTATAATTTAAGTAAATATCAATTATAAATATTATATAATATGAGTTTTAATTTAAACATTAATTTTTGATAATTAAAAAAAACTGGCACAAGTACTTTTCACGCGCCACGTGGTCAAGTTGGGCTGGCAAGAAGAGACTTGCCACAACACTGATAAAAGAAAAGCCGCCACCTGGCCGGCGTCCCATAGGTACACGGACAGCACAAACGCAAACAAAATCCCTAACACCACTCCCTTCTAATGTACTTATAACTATCGCCACTCTCTTGCCCCTGTTCGTGGCCCTCTATAAATACTCGGTGTTCGCCCTCTTCTCTTCCTCGCAAACACACGCAGAAACCTCCCCTCCAAACCGGTAACTGCTGCTTATTTCACTCCCCCCGCACTCTCTCTCTCTCTCTCTCGCTCTCGCTCGCTTACTACTATTTCGTTTCGTTTGTTTTCTTCCAGCGTTCCTTTCCAGAATTCTCTCGTGAGTATTCCAATATAGAATTTTGAATACGTTGTTCTTGTTGATTCCTATATTTTTATTCTTGGTTTCTTGATACTTTCTCGATTGTTTGTTATTAGATCTGAATTTGGCTTCATTTTTGTTCGGGTTTCAGAAAAAAAAGAAAAAGAAAAGCGTGAATGTTGTAATGGAGACCAAAGGCGGCAAAAAGAAGTCCAGTAGTTGTAAAAATTCCATTCAATACGAAGTTCCCCTCGGCTACAGCATTGAAGACGTTCGTCCCAACGGTGGCATCGAGAAGTTCCGATCTGCTGCTTACGCCAACGTACGCCGTCGTTTCTTTCTTTTTCTTTTTCCTCTCTCTCTCACTCTCTGTGTTCATATTTTTGCAGATTTATTGATATTGTTGTGTGTGCGTTTGTTTGTTTTGCAGTGCGTGAGAATGCCATCTTGATATCCGTCCGATACACCTCCATTGTTTCTTCCTTCGATAGTGTAGAGCAGTAGAAATTCAATCTTTTATTTTCTTTCTCGTTTTGTCTCATTAAAATTAAATAAAAAGCGTTCTCTGGAAACGAAACTCAACCCAACTCAGTCATGGCCGTTGATTCATCACCACCCGTTGCTTCTCCAATTGGATTCGAAGGCTTTGAAAAACGTTTAGAGATCACTTTCTCACCCGCCCCCATTTTCAGTGACCCATCTGGCCTCGGCCTACGGGCTCTGACTCGTTCTCAACTCGACTCATTCCTCGATCTCGCTAAGTGCACCATCGTTTCTCAGCTCTCCAACACCGAGTTTGACTCCTACGTTTTGTCCGAGTCGAGCCTCTTCGTTTTCCCCTCGAAGATTATTCTCAAAACTTGTGGGACCACGAAGCTGCTCTCGTCAATCCCACAGATTCTCAAACTCAGCGACTCACTCTCACTTGGTGTTTCTTCTGTCAAGTACTCGCGTGGCAGCTTCATTTTCCCTAATTACCAACCCTCCCCTCACTGTTGCTTCTCTGAAGAAGTCTCCACTCTGAACGAGCACTTTGGTTACTTGAGCGCCAAGGCTCACGTCATTGGCGATCCTAAGTTTCCTAATCGGAACTGGCACGTTTACTCGGCGTCGAAAGAGAGATCGTTTGATGGCGTGGTAACTCTCGAGATGTGCATGACCGGCTTGGACAGAAAGAAAGCAGCTGTGTTTTACAAGAGCTCGTCTGGGGCCGGTGAAATGACCAAAATGTCTGGGATTAGTGAGATTCTTCCGAGTCACGTGATCTGCGACTTTGGGTTTGACCCGTGCGGGTACTCTATGAACGGAATCGACGGTCCAGCTTTTTCTACGGTGCACGTGACACCAGAGGATGGATTCAGCTACGCTAGCTATGAGGCAGCGGGGTTCGACCTCGGGTTGGTGAGATTCGAACCGCTGGTCAAGAGAGTCCTCAACCGCTTCGCTCCACGTGAGTTCTCTGTCGCCGTCACGTGCGGGAGCGGG
This sequence comes from Atalantia buxifolia, assembly GCA_030444775.1. Taxonomy (NCBI): domain Eukaryota; kingdom Viridiplantae; phylum Streptophyta; class Magnoliopsida; order Sapindales; family Rutaceae; genus Atalantia; species Atalantia buxifolia. The sequence goes on along the minus strand of CM059834.1, from coordinate 19,669,856 downwards.
ACCCAGTGGTGGTCCATGGAGGGCGCTGACGTGGAGGGGTATTCGTATGAGACCGCGGTGAAGCAGGAGCTGGCAGGCGGTTGTTGCGTTGTGTACAAGACATATTCAGTTGATCCCAATGCGAGGTGCGCGGTTAGCGGCCCACCCAAGGTGCCTAAGCACTGCTGGAAGGAGGTGGCAGCAGAGGCGGAAGGCGGCATGGTGGTTTGTCGTTTTGCTTCGCCGGCTTAGGTCTATGTCAGTCTTTGTTTGTTTGAGTCACAGCCAGTTGCTCTATATTATTAAATAATTGCCGGTTTTCGGTTTGCTATTAAAATTACTGTTCTGATTTTATTTTATTGGTTATATAATTTGCAGTCTTTTTGTTTTATGTATGAAAAATAATTTGGCTCGGCCATTATGCTCTATTTCGCGTTGATTTTTTAGCCCAATGTTACAACGTACAAGAGAGTAGTGTAGTACAGATATTGCCGGTTCTCATACCAAGCAAATGGCTGGCTTTTTTGTTTTGTGATTGTGTACAAAAAAATAAAGAACAAACGAGTCATGATGACACAATGACGATGCAAAGATTGTGACGAGCCCATGATAAACACAGAATGAGGGGCAAATCCAATTGATACGATAATTAAGATAAGATATGGGTAAGTCTTTTTATAGTAAGGTTTTCCCCACGATGGGACAGTTTGGTAATCGGTAGGACCAAATACAAAAATGTTTATGGTATGGTACAGCTTAAGAGATGCCAAATTCATTGGCTTGGCTTTTCTTGATTCATAAGAGACTAAAGTCAATGGAATTTTGCCTTTTCTCATCATTTTATGTTGGATTAAGGTTCACTTTAACCTTAGTTTCAAATCTCTTTACTAAAGAGCTAATGATGATGTTTATTAGGTTGTCATTATTTATTTATTTATTACCATTATTTTTTTCTTTTTATAAAATTGTATCTTACTTTATGTCAGAGTTTGCACACCTATATCTCAAAAGTTACATTCATAAATCAAATTACGTTTTTGAGTTAATGTTAGTGCTCATAACGCTTCCATTTAAAAAATTGGACCATATATCTCATAAGAAAAATAGACACTCAGCCCATAATATGAACTTTTAATATTGTGATTTGTAAGAGTAGAGCTTTTAACATCCCTATAAAATTCTAATAACTCTTTTTTTTAATTTTATTTTCTAAAATGCCCTTAGTTTTGATTTATAAAGTACAAACACATGTGAAAAAAAAAAATAATCATCTTCCCATAAAATTTCACCTTAAAAAAAGTATCTTTTTGAAATTTTTATTATAAATACATACAAATCCCAAAATATTTTAATATTTTCTTCTTATTTTATTTATATTTCTATAACTCAAAATTCTTATAGTTTTCTTTTAAAAATATTTTTCAATTAAAAATTAAAATAAATGATTTCTGATGTACGTAGAAATTTTGTTTAGATACTATTTTCTTTAAATATTTAATTGAAATTTTATTGAAAATAAATAATAAATTAATTTATTTTCAGTTATTTAAGTAATTGTAATTAAAAAAAAAAAGAGTTCTTATGAGAAATTTTGAAGGGGTGTGGAAAAACCGACTCCAAACCTAGCCCAAAAAACATGATATGACATTCTGCTTGATGTCCATAGCGGAAGCGGGGATTTGATACTTCTATTGGGCCAGTAAATGGGCTTGATTGGATTGAGAAAGTAGTCTGGTTTCTTGGGATTTATTCTTTTCCGGTGCGGGTGCAGCTGCAGCGTTAGCCAGAAGGCAGAAACGTATCTGGTTTTTGTTTTTCCCAACTTCAAGTGCATGGCTTATGAATTGACGAATGAAGTTTCCTAAATAATTCTAACTCTAATAGAAGTTTCCTAAATAATTCTAACTCTAATAGAAGTTTCCTAAATTTTTCTAACTTTAATAGAAGTTTCCTCATTTTTCCTCACGAAGTTTCTCAGACTTGAGAGGTCCCTCAACTTTTTGCTTATAGGATATGCTCCTATTTTCCAGATTTTTATTCAAAATTCAACTTTAAGAAAAAATTCTAATTAAATGTCTCTCTCTTTTTTAATTATTATGCAGATTTTTTTTTTTTGACTAATGCTTAGATTACAACTCATATTATATGAGATTTTCAACTAATATTTATAATTAGACAATTACTAAGACTAATTTATATTAATTCTTATTTAGTGTTGTCCAGATTTTACCATCTCTAATATTCGAAAGGTGTTTACTCCATTTACATTACCATCTAATATTCGAGGGGTGAAACTGATTTCGCTTAATTATATGCTATAATTAAAGAAAAAATAAGTTCTACATGCGTCGCAGATGAAACTGCATTTACTTAATTATATACTATAATTAAGGAAATAAATAAGTTCTACATGTGTCGCGGAGATTTGAACTAGGGGTGGGCAAACGGTTTGGTTCGACGAACAAAAACCGAATGGTTCTAAATTGGTGAACCGATTGGTTTTTTTAACCGAACTGAAAAATCAATCGGTTTAGTTTGATTTAATTATAGTATATTAATTGAAAATATATAAACTAAAAAATAAATTCCTCTCTCAAATCTCTTACCCTAAATTTCAATTTCAATTAAAAAATATGAACCGAATCGAACCAAACCGAATTTAAGAACCGAACCGAACCATTTCAATTCAATTCGAGCTCGGTTCATATCAAGTGCATAGCTTATGAATTGACTAATGAAGTTTCCTAAATAATTCTAACTCTAATAGAAGTTTCCTAAATTTTTCTAACCTAAATAGAAGTTTCCTCATTTTTCCTGACGAAGTTTCTCAGACTTGAAGGTCTCTCGACTTTTTGCTTATAGGATATGCTCCTGTTTTCTGGATTTTTATTCAAAATTTAACTATAAGAAAAAATTCTAATTAAATGTCTCTCTCTTTTTTAATTATTATGCAGATTTTTTTTTAGACTAATGCTCATATTACAACTCATATTATATGAGATTTACAACTAATATTTACAATTAGACAATTATTGAGACTAATTTATATTAATTCTTATTTAATGTTATCCAAATTTTACCATCTCTAATATTCAAAAGGTGTTTACTCCACTCACATTACCATATAATATTCGAGGGGTGAAACTGATTTCGCTTAATTATATGCTATAATTAAAGAAAAAATAAGTTCTACATGCGTCACAGATGAAACTGCGTTTACTTAATTATAGACTATAATTAAGGAAATAAATAAGTTCTACATGCGCCGCGGAGATTTGAACTAGGGATGAGCAAACGGTTTGGTTCGGCGAACAAAAACCGAATGGTTCTAAATTGGTGAACTGATTGATTTTTTTAACCGAACTGAAAAATCAATCGGTTTAGTTTGATTTAATTATAACATATTAATTGAAAATATATAAACTAAAAAATAAATTTCTCTCTCAAATCCCTAATCCTAAATTTCAATTTCTATTAAAAAATATGAACCGAATCGAAACGAACCGAATTTAAGAACCGAACCGAACTATTTCAGTTCAGTTCAGTTCAGTTCGGTTCTTAAATTCTGTTCGAGCTCGGTTCATACTCTTAAAAACCGATCAATTTTTGTTCGGTTCGGTTCGGTTCGAAACTTAAACCAATTATTGCACACCCCTAATTTAAACCCTTTCCCTAATAGTTATGAATGTAAGATCTTGCCCACTGAATAAATAGTTAATTATTACCTCAATTTTTTAAACGAAGAAAATGCTTAGCTGGGTCATTTAATAAACTTGTTTTATTTTTATTTTTTAACTAAAAATGTTACAAATAAGCAATAAACTTACTAATTCTGCAGATAATATAAGTAACACGAAGCTAAAGGGGCCCTGTAATCCCGTATGATGTTAGAAATCACGAAGTCAGTCGCGCTCACCACATAAAGTCCACTCTAATCGCAATCGGCTCCGGACGAACTCCCACTCACACTGACGTCACAGCCGATCCGGATTACTCATGGGAGACTCAAGCAAGGGTAACATGTTTTTCCTCTCACTTTCTGTTTGGTTCCCGAGAGAGAGAGAAAAAAAAAAACAGAAAATTTCTCGTTGATCTCAATATTCTAAGTCGTTTGTTTTCTCAACAGATTCATGTTCCTTCCTCTCCGAAAAATCCGCCAAGATCTTCGTCGCCGGCCACCGCGGCCTAGTCGGCTCCGCCATCGTCCGGAAGCTCCGCTCCCTAGGCTTCACCAATCTCCTCCTCCGCACCCGCGCTGAGCTCGATCTCACTCGCCAATCCGACGTCGAATCATTCTTCGCCGCCGAGAAACCTAACTACGTCATCGTGGCCGCCGCCAAAGTCGGGGGCATCCACGCCAACAACACTTACCCTGCCGAATTCATCGCCATCAACCTCCAAATCCAAACCAATGTCATCGACTCCGCCTTCCGTTACGGCGTCAAAAAGCTTCTCTTTTTAGGATCCTCTTGCATTTACCCAAAATTCGCCCCGCAGCCGATCCCCGAAAACGCCCTGTTGACGGGCCCCTTGGAGCCGACGAATGAATGGTACGCTATAGCCAAAATAGCTGGGATTAAGATGTGCCAGGCTTATCAGATTCAGTATAAATTCAATGCAATTTCTGGGATGCCCACAAATTTATATGGCCCCAATGATAATTTCCACCCCGAAAACTCCCACGTGTTACCCGCTTTGATGAGGAGATTCCACGAAGCTAAGGTGAAGGGAGCTAAGGAAGTGGTGGTGTGGGGCACTGGGAGTCCGTTAAGGGAGTTCTTACACGTTGATGATTTGGCCGATGCAGTGGTTTTCATGATGGACGAGTATGATGGACTTGAACATTTGAATGTGGGGAGTGGGAAGGAAGTGAGCATTAAAGAGTTGGCGGAGTTGGTGAAGGAAGTAGTGGGATTTGAAGGAGAGCTTGTTTGGGATTCATCCAAGCCAGATGGAACCCCAAGAAAGCTGATGGATAGTTCTAAGCTTGCTGGGTTGGGGTGGAGGGCAAAGATTGAGCTTAGAGATGGTCTTGCTGATACTTATAAGTGGTACTTGGAGAATGTTAAGCAGTGATGGTAATTCAGCTGGTCATTTTTGTTTTGTTTTATTAGAATTATTGGTTTCATTTGAATAATATGGATTGATTGCGTGCCATTATGTTTAAGGTTGTTATGATTAATGAGCGAGATGTTGTAGAACTATTTGGAGCAAACTTTCTGTTGTAATTGATGAATTAACAATTTTTATGGTTATTAATTGGTTCTGCAGATACTTATTTTGTTATCTGCAGACAATGTTATGAATGACCATATATTTTTATGGTGAAAAAAAAAACATGTTATATGACTTTTCTTATGTCATATGTTGATCTCTAGCTAATGTTGTTGCTGCATCGCAGATTGTTATTTCATTTTTATTGTTCTCATCTGTGGTTATATTTCTACATTAATAGCTATGGAGTTTGTAGTCACTCTCCGTTTGTTTGTCGTAAAATCTTTTCTTGATTGTTGAGGCTTCTTTTTACACTATTTTGCATCCTCCCAAACTATTAGAAGAATGGATAATGGTCTATATATTCTCATAATTTCTAAGCAGATTGATTGAGAGCTCATATTCACATAGAGAGGCTTGTTTCACCCATGCCTTGAATATTTAGGTCATTCACTGCTTGCGTTCTATTCTGTTTTCCACCCTAGTGGACTTGTGATTGATACAATTAATTTGTAGTAGCCAGGGATAAGTATCATGATCTCTTACATATGCTAAAGTTCTTCTCAAATTTTGTTCTGTTTTTCCCTCTCATGCATATGAAAAGAAATGCATTCGTAGGAACTATATGGCCGGAAAAGGGTGTTCTTAATATACGTAGATGATGTCCTATCGATGGCAGTAATGCTCTGCTAGAAAGTATTTGGTGCGAATGATGGCATTCGCCTATGATTCATTTGTCCGTTGTGGTCTCTCAAAAGTTCTGTCGGTTAGGTATTGGGTGTTTTTTGTTGCAATCAGGCCAGTACCTGAATCTTATATTCGTTAGACGACCGAGGGACACGGCTGGATACCTGAGGCCGTTTTTAGCCTTCAGAGCAGTTAACATTCAAGTGGTTGTCTTAGCATTTGAAAATTTTCCCATCTTCGCATGAAACAGTTTGTAGAAGGCAACTGCGATTCTTCATTTCTTCTGATGTTCCTCCTACTGAAGCACTCCCTCACACAGAGATCTGAGTCTTCTGCTTATTCCTTCTGAACGAAATGCACACGATGAGTTGCTTGCGAAATTGCGAAATTGTTATTTGTCGGTGCTTAGATGTAGCGAAATTCATAAACATTAAAGGGCTTCGCCATTAATGATTCAAAACTAAGTTCTCGGTCCCCTCAATTAGGCCCAACAGTAGTTCTCTTTCAAAGTCCCTTTTAACCAAGAGTACGCTATTGACACCCTCTATATCTCTTATAAACTCTTCTTGTTCTTTATTTATAAATTTATATTTTATATTTAAATTATATTAAAAATAAAACTTATCTAATTAAACCCACTTATATTTTCTTATTTTTCCTCCATTATAAACTTATTAAATCTATAAAATTTGAAAAAACAATGAATTATTATAAAATAAGAATTTGATCTAAATATAAAAAAGTTTTTGTAGCAAAGATAATTTTGTAAAGTTTGTTTACTTAGGTCAATTTTTTTTAAAGATTTGCACACATACTCTTCTTAATTCCTAAAATAACCCTTATTTCTTGTATTTTCTTAACAAACACTTGCATCGATACTTAAAAAAAAAAAAAAAATTGTTAGGAACTCTCTCTCGCCCTTCTTCCATTCCAAACCACTTTCAATCTCTTCTTAATTATAGCATTCAGGAATTGTCATAAAATAAGAATTTGATCTAAATATAAAAAAAAATTTGTAGAAAAGATAATTTTGTAAAGTTTTTTTCTTAGGTCAATTTTTTTTTTAAAAGATTTGCACACATGTCTTTATGTATATACCAAAGTTATTACCTACTAGGAAAAAGAAAGAGAGCTAGAAATAAAAATTATAAATTCATGAATGCTATAATCAAGAAGAGATTGAAAGTGGTTTGGAATGGGAGAAGGACGAGAGAGAGCGCCTAACAATTTTTTTTAAAAAAATATCGATGCAGGTGTTTATTAAGAAAGTATAACAAATAAGGGTTATTTTAAGAATTAAAAAAAGTATGGAGAAAAAAAAAAGGGTTTAAAAATATTGTTGGAGGTTCCATTGGCCCATATCAATACATGTGGATCTCAGAATCAATTACTTCATTCAAAATTTCGGTAGAAGCCTAATCACTTTCGTCAAAGAAAAATTTCCTGCAAAATCCATATCGGCAAAACTATAAATGCATTTTCTTTGCATTTTTTCCATGGTGCCCCTGATTGGCACAATTTTTTGAGCTATGTTACGTAGACTTAAGTCGTTTTACAACTGTATGAGCTCAACTCCTCCTGAACATGAGATTGCATTTAAAAAAAAGAAAAAAATTCTTGTCTTTTGAACTTTGTTTTTCTTTTTTGCCATTTCTTTTATCCGTCTGGCGATGAATGATTTAAGGGGTCGCTCAAAATTGCAAATTTAATTGTGTAAAAGAAAAAAAGGGCATGGCCACATTAAATGCATCGCCTGGGATGGAAGAACATAGATCTAAATCTATTAATAATGTCAGATGTAATGTAAAGGTGACGTAATTTTCATTTTCTACTGTTGGGATTTTATGGGGAAACAAAAGCTAAACAATACTACTACTACTGCAATGGGAAAAATAACTCTTAATGAAGGATTTGAAGCTGGTCCAGGGCCAGTCAACAAGATAGAGACACTTGAAATTCTGAAGATGCAAGCAAGCAACAAGCATGCTTATTTCTGGAATCACAATTGAAGTGGACGTGCCACCTGCTTCGACTGCTCACTGCAGTCTAAATCACGACACCCACAAAACTACACACTTAAATTATGACCATAATTTTATCCTAGGCTTGGCCCCTGAATTTTTTTTTTTTTTTTGAAAGAGAGAAGAAAAGAAAAAGGAAAAGAATACATTCATTTATGCGATTACACTTGTTAAGTAACACTTCCTCTAAAACCTGTCACGAGGACAAGAAATCAAGCTTGAGGTTTCACGGGTTATTAAAAGCACGAATATTGGATGGCCATGTACGTAGCTATGCTCCGTAGATTCTTAAGTTTTGTTAAAATTATATTTGATTTAGACGTAGACCCACCCCTTGATTATAGTTGAAACCAAGGTCTCTAATGTGATCTTAATTTTCCGCTATTCAGACAGGATAGCTTACTCGCTTAGGCGTTTTATTCAGAAATTCGGGAGATTCAAATGATTTGAGTATCAATTGAATCTCTTGTGGAGTACCCACAGATTTTTACTTTTTGTCCTCTTGGAGGAAAGAAAAACCCCAGCGTCCGTGGAATTTTACCATCGTGTCCATGTCCCACAAAAGACACCAGGCTTCAATATCAATAGAAGCTTAAAACTAGTAAGCAAATTACAAAACTGAGTTTCAGTTTCAGTTTCAGCTTCAGGCTTTCACGTGCATAAGCAAAAAGGAAAGCAAGCAAAGAAACAAAACATTAATTGCAGAGCACCATGGAATTGAATTGACATATCCATGAAACTCTCTAAAGGCAAAAACAAAAGCCACCAACATTATTTTCGTCGCTCAAACATCAACTCTCAACTACGTTGTCTTTGCCTTTGTTTTTACTTGTTTCAGTTCTGTTCATTTCACACAGAATAGAGTACTACCCCAGCAAATTTAGGGCACTATGTACCCTAAAAGCAATTGCATTGTCAAAGCCAACCAAAAAAAATTAAAAAAAAAACCTTCAGAAAAACAGATTTTGATAATAAATATTTTGGTTGCATGAATGACATAACATAACACATGCTGCAGGATTTTGAACATGAACTGTCAAAAACTTCACCTTTCCCAAGAAGATACAATAAATTAAATTAAATTACATGGACAGAGGCAAGGTCTCTGACAGTGATTTTGAATTGATAAGTGATAATGGAACAGTGGTAAGAGCATTGAAGTCTGCAAAATTTCTTATGGAAATTAACCAAAATATTTTTTAATCTTTCTTCTTCAAAAGTCTCACTTTCTCTGAGAAAAATTTGTGATTGAAGTTTGCTTAAACGAAACAGAGCGGCGAAGGCATAACGGGAAGATCAAAAGATAAAAGAGAATCTATTTTCACTAGAATTTAAATTAACTAAAACAGGCTAACCTGTGGTTCCTTGATGAACATTTGCATTACACAGTAAATCTCCTTTTATCAACAAAATTAAGGGGAAAAAAAGTAAAATTATATCATAACAATGAGAAGAGATTGAGCCGTCCCGCCAATATCACCACCACCAGTTCAATTGTCACCACTAAGGACTATCATTGAAAGCCTAAGGAGAAGAAGAAGATGCTTGCTGTTGCAGAGATTGTATTTGAAATATGAAATATGAAACTTGTGTGAAACAAATAACCCAGTTCGCAAATAAGCCCAAATACACCATTTGCTTCACAAATTTTCCCAATAAAAGGAGAAACCCCATTGCATTTGCTTCATTTGTAGCAGCAGATCTCACCATTTTCCAGAGCTGCGGCCAAAGGATCCCTGGCATTGTCACAAAATAAGAAGAAATGAGAGAATGTTTGAGGGTTTTCGAAAAGAAACTTGTACCCATTTTGTTGTTACATTATGGTCAAAGAAATGATCATGAATCAGAGAAGAAGAAGAAGAAGAAAGATGAGATTTGTTTGTCCTATACAGAGAGAAAAGCAAAAGTAAAAGAAAAAGCAAGAGAATGGCAACAAAAACATGAGATTATATATAATCAGGCTTTGCCTTGTGTGTGTGCATACTTGAGTGTACGATTTGAGCATGAGGGATGGCGCTGCTGGCACGGCTGCAACATCATGTTATGTTTACCGCCTTGGCTTCTTTGTTTTTATTTCCTAACGATCCATGCCAAAGCCAAAGCCATTCTCCCTTTCTATTTTCTCGCAGCAGCTGCAGCTTGCTTCAGAAGCCCAAGATTTTTATTAAAAAGCTAGATTTGCGCAAGCAATCTCTGTCCTTCTCTTGTTTCTTTCTTTCCCTTTATTGCCCTTCGCTATTTCCCATAATTCCACCATTGCCACCTCTCTTTTCTTTTTTCTAATTAGCTGGGATCCATCATACCGGCCCTTTTTTTTTTTCTTAAATATGAAATGGGGTTTTTTTTTTTTTTAGAATTTTATGGTTTGATGCTTCTAAAAAAATCAAATATAATTATATAAAACAGTCAAAGTGTTTGTTGCATTTTTTTTTCCCGCAGTAGTAAGATCTCTATGACTACACAGTACAGGCAGCAAAGCCGAGGCTAAAAGCCTACAAATATATCGAGACGATCACCAAAACCCCCCAGACATATAATAACAGTGCTTCTTTGCCGAACATTCGTTTATGGATTCTAGGGAAGGCTAATTAAGCAGCCAACTAATAAAAGTCCATTATCTCATTTCTTCGTGAGTTTAAACTCGAAAGTAATTTCCCCTGCTGCTAGACTTAGTTGCCCTTGCCATGCTGAAAATTTGAATATTCAGTCTTGTGAGAGTAGGTTTTTGAGTACATAAATTTTTGGGTGTGTTATAAAACTATGTATCTACACTGTAACAGAATTCAGCTTGTAAGACATAAATATAGACTTCTGAGTTAGTACTTGATAAATTAAAAGAAACATCTGCTCACAAATTAAAAGAACGCATATTCCCAACACGGATGAATAGCTTCAAACCCTCAAACCTTAATAGTGAGAGTCATTATTAAGGACTGGTTTACCTGATAAACCCTTATCCTCGGTTTTACTTGTACACTAACCTAAGCAAAGCTTTTTTGTTCAATATAAACGGGGATTTAGACTTTAGAGTTGATCAATTATTGCAACTTTTAACTAATGGGGGCCTTAATACGGACAAGTGGGTCACCATAGAATGACCCGTACGGGCGTTTTGGTCATTTCACCTAGACGGCCAAAAATACCCCGGATATTGCGTTTCCATGTCAGCCGAAACGGGGCATGTGATGTGAATTACCATTTCTGGGTTTCTGCAGGTAACTTGCTGGGGTGTCCAAGTCCAACTCTGCCTCACCCTCGATTGGTACTCAAAGGCTGAAACAGTCAGTTCACGCTTTATAAACTAACCTTCATCTTTAACTTTGACTATTTGGTTTCGAGATATCATTACGTTGGAGAGAGTTGTGCTTGTCTACAGCTACAGATCTTTGATTAATGGTATTAATTTATAATCATCTAATTTATAGTTTTATTTTAAATTTTTTTCATCACACGTCCTAGTTTATAGCAATAGCATGTTGACATGTTGTGAATGCATGTCATGCATGATGGTGATAGATGCTGATGGGCCACGTGTACGTAGATGAGGGAGGGTGCATTATTGGGGCCAATGAAGATAAGCGGTAGATAGATGGATTATGCGTTTCGGGAAATGATATCAAAATCAAGAATCAGGCTCGAGAAAACAGCAAGAGACAGAATGTCTCAGGAAAAAGTCAGAGGAAAAAAGAAAAAAGAGAAATAGATTTCCTCTTTTCGTTTTCCAGGAAAATAAAAAAAATGAAAAAACAAAGATAGAGGAAGAGAAAGAGAAAAGAGAATGGTACCTGAAGAGAAAGCAGTGCAGCAGCTCTTTAACCAAGAACAAGAGAAAGGTTTTTGAATCAGGAATCTGTGTCCACCATCGGACGGCCCTGATTAAAGCTCACCTATCTGATATTATTCATCACCCTGTATACATACACAACCCAAACTACAGACAATTAAAAATTAAAAAAAAAAACACAGAAAAATTATGCAACTTTAACAGTGTACAGAAATGGTGTAAAACAGAAATGAATTATGATTTGGTAGCTGCTTTTTGTATTCCATATTGAGCATGTTCTGTGACTTCGAACATTTATGGAGGTGAAAAGAGAAAATGATAGAAATGAAAAAGCTTTGTTCGTACCTCGTTAACGTTGCTGCAGGGGACCAAATTTTGCCGCAGTAATTCTGCAGACTGTCTCAGAAATTAATGAAGAAATAGAAAAGATAAAGTGAAAGAGAGAGAGAGAGAGAGAGAGAGCTTTGCAATGGCATTGTGCGAAAAGCAAAAGGCAGTCACCTTCAAAATCCTGAAAGCTTCACTGAGGGGGCTATGTTGTTATATTTTGATATGTGCATTCAAAGAGAGCAATTTTACAAAGAGATATGCTAATGCTTATGTAGGCTTTGTTTGTAGGCTTTTAATGGAGGCAGATGCGTGAGACTGACTTTATATCCACCCACAAAGCCTTGATTGAAGATAAATTAATTGACCTTGTGGATTGGTTAAATTACCACGTTTGCCATCATTGCTGTCCCAGCCAGCCCCAAAAGCCTGAAGAAATGGCCCAACTTCCCCGTAACAAAACCTGTCGTGTCGTGTGAACTTTGAGTTTGAGAAGGCAAAATTTTCAACTCACAGCACCGGTGAAGAGAGAATTTCATTACTACTCTGTTTGCCGAGTCAAAGTTTCTCTGTTTTGAAACTATGTCGTATAAAAGTTCACATTGAGTCTAAATTTGCATGAAATTACATCACATCTAAAGGCCTGTTGGGGCTAAGTCCGCATACCCGAGACCCACTATCTTGTCAATTTGTTATTATCAAATGATTAACTTCGAATTGGTTCACACTAGGGCCGGAATAGAACCGGGGTTGATGGATAGCCCATTTCAGTCCGAGCCCAAGGCCTTTTACGGCACGGAATATAGGGCCAATACAGGCTTCTTTTAATTAATTGTTTTTCTGAAACAATAAAGAATTTTTTTTTTTTACAAAAATTTCGATGAAAGAAAATGAAAAGGAGACCCGTGGTGGTTCTCTTGTAATTATCAAGAAATGAAGAGGCAATTCAATTCAATTCGTGCATGGGATATAGTATCAAGAGTTTTTTTATCTCTTGTACAGGTGGTTAGACATGAAGATAACAACATAAGAAATCAATACTGAAAGCTGAAAAAGCTAAAAGAGAGACTAAAAGGAAAAAAAAATGAAAAGGAAAAAGTGATTATTCTCTTTTTTGTGGCCGTCTATATTTTATAACGAGACCAAAAAAAAAAAGAAATTAAAAGGTAAGTGCTTTTTGGGTCACCATTCACCAACCTTGCATCGTTGAATGCGGAAAGCAGCGGCCGGAATTTTTGATCTGACACATGCTGAAACGAAGGAAATGAAAATTAAAAGGTCTGATCAAATATGAAAAGATGATTTTGCCACGATGACCAGGTTGTATGGGAACTTGGGGCCCTTTTTTGCTTGTTATTTTATTTGTATCAATTTGATCTAGTATTGTTTTTGAATTTTGCCTTTGCTCCTCATTCCTCAAATTGCTACTAATGCTAGATGAATATATAAGATAACCCTCTATTTTATAATTTTTAAAGCTTAGCGCCACGCATTGGCAATAATTTTTATGAGATGTGCTAAATATATTGATTTATCTATATTTACGGTCAGTATTTGCTGAGCCTGAGATGATTTAGCATCAAAGCTTCAGTTGTTGAATTCACATATTTGCTAATTGTTATAAATCAATAATAACACATCCGTCACTTGGGCTTGTAGTCCAGTGGTGAACTATTACCCTTAAAGTCAAGCCTGACTATGAGGGTAATAATTCGAGTCCCCATAAACTCAACCTCCCTCAATTAAACATAATTGTGTTGATATTGCTTGAAACTTTCTTCTCCCTTGCGAAATGCGAGTGGAGTGGAGACATTCTTCCTCCGTAAGGGTTATTTAGCTTAGCATGTACTTCATAAAATAAAAATGCAATAATGTAAGTCCCATGTATATATCTAATTCAACTCCTCCTCCGTAAAGGTTATTTGGCTGGGTATATAATTCACAAAATAAAAATGTAATAATGTAAGTCTCAGGTATATATCTGATTGTAACTAATTAGAAATATCTGTGTAATACATTAATCTAATGCTTAATCAGTTCAAATAATAATAATAATAATAATAATAATAATAACATATCTAGCCAAAAAATTAAAAAAACAAATTGTTTCAGAAAAATGAGAAACATATTCAGTAATCCATTCATTCAATCAAATGAGGAGAAATGGGGAAGCACGTTAATGAGAGCAATGAACAAGCTCTGAAATCCTAAGTTCTGCCGTCTCTTTATTCTTTATTTTCATTATGCCCCTTTCAATTCTTCTTATTTACTTTCTTCACTTAATGGTTAGAATACAGTTTTTTAGATCCACAACTGGCCCAACGAATATACACACGCATATATATTAAGTCCTCCAAAATCCTTTTGAAATTATTTTTTAACCAATTATATTCTACTTAATGCCAAAAATATTAATTTTTTTAAAATAAAAACAGTTTGCATTTGTAAACGTTTTCATTTATCGTCACGTATTTTAATCAATCATCTTTTTTTTTCTTGTAATTAATAAATATTATGTTTTTATCTTCATAGTTATTTCATTTCGTTAGTAATTAAATTGAATTGAACTTAATTCTCATATGGAAGACCTCATGGAAGAATTTTGAATTCTAGAATGAGAAAATATAAAATTTGTTTAGTTTAAACGTTGACTGAAGTTTGCAAATTGCCTTTTTTATTTAGTTTTGTTATATGGCCTTTCTAAACAGACTCTTCCCTTATATAAAGTTGATAATATCAATATTTACTTTTTTTTAGATTAATTTATAGCTATTAAATTTGTTTTGACAAGTTGACTAAGAAGTTTGATATAAAAATAAGACTATGGTGTGACACTCATAGTTGCGACGTTTTGAATAAAATAAGTTGAAGAGAGCAAGAGGACAAAAAAAAAAAAAGTGGAGTTAATTTTATTCATATCTTCCTTAAATATAATTATAATAGAATAAGAATTTTATGAGATTAATGAAAGTTATCGATAATCCAACATTTTATTTTACTTTTTATTTCTTTTTTTACCTCTCTCCTTAAATGTACTTTTGGTCTCCAAGCCCAATGAAATTGGAGCCGGTCCAATGTTCATAAAAGGGCTTCTTCCTTGACCTTTTTCGGCCCTTCCGAACTGTATTTATATGTGGCAAAAAACCAATTTGCAAACCTCCGCAAATGTTTTTTTTTTTAAGTTCATTTTTGTTAAGTGTGTCTTTTAACTAATCATTAAAGTATTTATATACGGCGAAAAATCTGAGTAGAAAGAGAAAGAGTAATGCACCGCTAGTATCTAATTACATTCAACAATTAGAAGAACAAATGTTTTTCAAGAAGCATTCAAATTCATTTTTTTAAAATTTAAAGATATATTCACATTTCTCATATAAATATTGTCTCTTTGCTTTTTAACGTATTTTATTTTTACCACTTACTCCTTTACAGTTTGGACATCAAATCATGAGTAATTGGTTACTCCTTTTACAGTTTTGAAATCAAATAATGAGTAATTAGTTCTTATAAAAATTATGAAAATATGTGGTAAAAAAAGCTAATTGTCCGGGGGCAAAATGACAACCTTCCTTCTTAGAATAAAGACGCGTGGGTTTTGAGGTCTAAAAGGAACGGCCCCTCGTACTTTATAACATTTTAGTAGTCAAGCAATGGAGCCCAGCATCGTTGGCATAATATGTTAATTCTTTAAGGAATCAAAACGAGAACACTCCCTTTTAATTAAGGATCGTAATCTTCACAACTCGCAAATTTGTCATTATCAAACTCGAATCTATATAAAATTTAAATTATTAAATTCACCCGCAATCTACAGCAAATTTTAATTTTTTAAAGAAAACTCATTCGCTGTGGGTTTTAACAATTACTAAACCCACAATAGTATCCGGCGAATTTTTACGGATTTGTACGTTTAAAATCACAAATATTCAATATGTAAATTTATAATAATAATCTCAAACTTCACATAACATACTCAATTTTAAATTTAACTAATATAAATAAAAAAATTAAAATTTCAACATTAACCCAACACAAATTTTCTAATTTAAGTATAAAATACACAAATTCATTTTTAAAAAATAACAAACTAGTATTTAAAAATAACAATTATATTTCATATTATCATTCAACACAAGTTTAAAGAAAAGATTTTCATTTCATTCACCATCATTAACACCCATCCAACATGATGCCTATAATAATGACTAAGATTAATATTTTTTGAAGAATAATACTTTTTAAATAATAATCTGAAGAAAACAATTATAATAATGAAATAATTTATACATTAAGTTAAAAGAAAAATAGTCTGTACAAAAACAGTTTGGTTATTTGGCACTTTGCATAATTATATTATTTTTTTATATATTTTTTAGATTTAAATTTTTTTCAATTAAAATTAAATTAAAAATATTTAAAAAATATTACGAGTCTAGAGAATATCCATGCGAGTATCTGCCGGATATTGGGTGATGAGCATATAATATATACATATTTTATCTTTAATTCTATAATTGTTAGTTATTTTCATTTGTTATTTTTAATTAATTGAATTATTTTATTAAATAGGGAATTAATTAAAAATTATGGATAAGAAAGGGCATAATTAATTGATTTTGAGAGCAATTAAGCATATATGCTTGTGAATTCAAGCCAAGAAAACCGAATTCAGCAAGTTAATTCATCCGTGCACGTGAAGATAGGAGAGCCACGTGAAGAAGAATTTAAGCATAACATTGGCTTTAGCTTAAATAGAGGGAGAAGGCTACGTTACAGATTCTGTAACGCACACACCCAATAGGAAGCAGCACACGTGTCCTGAGGAGAGAGCAAAAACCGTGCAAATGCAGGCTGTGGAAGTTGTCCATTGTTATTTTTTTGCGGGGCCGTATTGACCAATGAAAGGAGGAAACAATTCCTGGCTTATGGTGGGCTCGCGAGCAAAACAAAATAAAAAGGCCAAGGCTTTCGGCTTTAGAACTTAAAAGGTGGGGCCCAATGTGAAGACTATGTAAGCAAGCTTTTGGTTTTTGGAGAAGGGGAGGAGCCGCCAGAGAAAGAAAATAAGCAGACGAGACTCGGGAGAGACAGGAGCGGCAGCAGCAGTTTAATTTTTATGACTGATTTTATTTTATTTAGTATTTTTAATTTAAATATATTTAATTAATTTTTTTATATTGAGTTTAAGAATGAAATTTTATTTAATAAAATAATTATTTTTCATTTAATTAATTATATATATATATTTTTAATATTTATGGTTCTTATTCTATATTATTAATTAGATGTTATTAAATCTTTTTACTAATTATGTCATATATTATTGATTGTTAGGATTAATATTTGACTAAATCTATATTTGGATCTATAAAGTTTACATATAATTATCTTTAATTTTGTGTCTATCATTAAATTGTTTACACATTGTGCTTATAAAAACTTTGACTCCTTGTTATTAATATGTTTACATAGGATTCTTACATATCATACTATTAAACAGAAAAAGAACCAATACAAGATTAATTTTAATTGGGCTTAATTGTTGTATTTATGAGATAACTTAGATTGACTCTAAATTTGAAGATTAATTAATAATTAGATAATTATTAGTTAAATAGTGGTGAATTCTGAAACCTTGGTAATTTTTGTTTTATTGAATTCTCCTTTGCTTTAATTTTTTTCTTAGTTTAATTAGTTTAATTTCTCTTAAAGACTCAATTTCCTCAACTAGGTTAGAATTAATATTAATTTTAAATTTAAACTAAACTTTTCAATTTATAACAATTCAGGTGAGATCGACATCGTTACTACTATTCTATCTCTAGATTCGTGCGCTTGCTAGTATATTAAAATTTTCACAACATTAGGCTCATACCAAACTCATCCACATCCAAGTACGGATTGTAATCTATAATATCAAACCTATCCGCAACCATAAAATTATTCACAGCAGGTGAATTTTGACAAATAAGTTTGGATGTATCAATTACCATCCTTACTTTTAATTAATTAGCTTCCCTACTCTCAATTTTTTTTTTATATATTTTAAATTAGCTTCCCATTAGATAATCCCAAGAATTGGATACAAAGGCAACCGAACACGTACCCTCCTTTCCTTTTTACACGTTAGTCCAATATTTGATTCCAATTCCAACTCACTATCGTCTTCTCCATTTAATTGATTGAGAGAATAATTTTTTGTTTCCTCATGTCGTCATCTCTGCGAGGTCATGTTAATGACGCAGTTCGGCTTTGATTTTCTTTCAAAAGATATTATGCTACAAAGAGATATTCCTAAAATTGAAACAAGACAAAAGATATTATTCTACAAAGAGATATTCTTGATAGGATAAGAATGCGTTTGGAATTGAGGTGCTATAACTTTTAAATTACAGTTGTTGTGAAAAAAAAGTTGTGACTATAAAATAAATATTAATAATATGTAGTAAATATAAATTTTAAATAATAATTTTGATAAAATTATTAAAGATATAATAGATTTTTTATTATACAAGTGAAAATTTATAGTAACATAACTTTCATGTTACAATAGTTAGTGTTTACCAAATACTTTAGTACTGTAACTCAAAAACTATAACTGTCCAACCTCAATTCCAAACGTACCCTAATAGTAGCGCTTGACTACTTATAAAACAAGACAAAAATCACTTGTCCAGCATCAGAGCTTCTAATAAAAATCACTTGTCCAT
The DNA here is from genome assembly GCA_030444775.1 of Atalantia buxifolia. Lineage (NCBI taxonomy): Eukaryota > Viridiplantae > Streptophyta > Magnoliopsida > Sapindales > Rutaceae > Atalantia > Atalantia buxifolia. Next base: position 19,651,134 of record CM059834.1, on the reverse strand, counting down.
CGAATCAGAATGTGGAACTTGAAACGTTTCCATTTTAGGATGTATTGAGGTTCGTTTTACACGCTTGTAATCTTTCTTTCTACGGCATTTTTTAATTTTTATTAAATATATAAACTTTGAACTGGATCAACGATCATCATTATTCTTCAAATCTTTCATACTAAGAAAATGTTTCTTTAGGAAAACGAGTGAATTCGGTGTTCTAAGTCAAAACCCAATGGCTCAGGAAATATGAATTGATCGATTTTTAGTTTTGAACTAAACCAAACCAAAAATCAAATGATTCAGTGTTAATTTTTTTAAAATAATCAATTTATATACACAATAATTTTTTTATTAGTATTTCATATAAAACATAAATGATTAGTAATATAATTGAATTGAACTGAAAAAAAAATAATTCAAATTTAGGTGTAAAAATAAAATTCGGCTAATATAAAAGATAAATATTAAATTCATGAACCGAATCACATAAAATCAAATCAAACCGAACGGTATGAAACTTAAAAACTAATTGAACCAAATCGAAATAATTCGGTTTGATTCTTAAGTTTGGTTCGTATTTGGTTCCCAATTTTTTGAACTAATCGAATTTAGTTAAAAAAAAAGCAACAATCGTGTAGAGATAATATTCCTGATAACTTGATTTATGAGATTAAGTATATATACTAAGTTCTCTTCTTTAATGGAATCATTCCATTAAGTTATGCTTATCCCTCCATTAGAGATAAAAAGATGATTTACAGACATTGTTAGGTTATGATAAATCAAAATAAATAGATCATTTCTCCCAAGCCAAAATATGCCCTATCGTAGGGAGAGATCCACGCCTTTTAGGAGCAAATACCTAAAAACTTTCAGTTTATGAAGCCATGCACAGGGAGTATGGTGTTGTAGGTCCTATTAATTTATCATGGACTTAGTACTTGACTGATTATCACTAGTCATGATCATTGTGATCTGCCCAAAATGCCATTCGCGTGAATCATATATGTTCAGTTTATCCATTGAGATCAAAGTTGATTAATCAATTGATAGCCCCACGTATAAGTTGACATTTTAATACTTCACAACGAAAGGTGCCAAAAAAGTCTTGCGTAAGGATTAGACTTTTTGTCACTATTGTATTGTGATTTGTCAATTCTTCAAATAATTAAGAAAAGAAATAACTATATGTTTTATTCTTGGTAGATGTTATATTTATTATTTACTTTTTTGTTAAATTTTTAATTATGTATTTCACCCCATTATTAAGAGATAAAAGAATTAATCATGAAAATATTAGCAAAACAGCGAGATCATAATTTTTCATTTGCAAAAAAGAAAAAAAAAATCCTCAGAATAATTTGGCAGTACAAATTGTCGGAGTATATGCGATTGATTTGTGCAAGTTTAGCGGTTCCAAGCGATTTGCCACGATTTTTCTTTTTAAATTTATTATTATTATTATTATTATTATTATTATTATTATTATTATTATTATTATTATTATTATTATTATTATTATTATTTTGTGGGAAACTCGCGATGAAATAGTCTACTTCAGACTCAACGTTGCATTTTATAATAGGAAAACTAGAAGGCAAAGCTTCATTTTATTTTATTTGTGTATTGACCAAAAGAATAAAAGTGGGTCAATGTCAAGCTATTTTGTAATTAATTAGTATCATTTCTTCTGTCTGTTATAGTTACGGATAAAGGAAATAATTAGTTATGAATGAAGGAAATAATTAATTCAGAAGACTGATAAATAATAGGTGTATATAATTGGAGCAGTGAAAATAGAAATAAAAATCATTATATTACCACATTTTCTAATTTTATTTATGAATCACATTGATTTTCTTGTTCAATTTTCACTTCTTTAATCCTATATTATCTCACTTAATCACTCAGCGAGAGAGTGTTGAACAAAAGACATGCATCAAATCTAACAGAGATTTGCTTTTGCGGTGTGTCAAACAAAATCTACAATTAAGATTTGACAACCTTCACTGCAGTTCCATGATAAACGGCTTCAGAATTCGGAAGGGAGAAAGACATGCTTTAAATATATTAATATTAGGAGAAAACTTTGTGCCCGGCAGTACTACAACCTCAGCCTTGCTGATATGGAGTCGACACGTGCCTCTGTATTATTTCTATTCACCTTGGCACATGCTTGTATATACTCTTACTTTAAGAAATAATAATATAATCACGAACTCTTTTATAAATTTAATTTATATAAATTAGTGTGACATGATTAAATTAATTGAATTAAGTATCTATTGGTTCATGATTAAATTGATTGAATTAAGTATCTATTGGTTCACATCAATAGTTTTTATTATTTTGTATTTTCATTTAATCAAGAATTAATACTAAATTAATTTTTACAAAAATAAGTTTATACATGAGCTTATTGTTATATCACTACTCTTACTTTAAGGGAGTGGCTACAGTGAAGTTGCTCTACCGTAGAACATTGATCACGACCATTAAATCATGACAGTAAATACATATTTAATAATTATCTCTATAATTGTATGGTTATCATCAATCCTCCACTATCAAACAATTTCAGAGTAGCTGGACTCACGGTGGTGAAAATTGAATAATCTTGCTTACCTAGAACGAAATAGACATATGCATGCAACTTTGCTACTAAATATTATTTTATCAATTCTAATGAAATGATTCTCCACATTGAAATTTCCATGAAGTTGTCCCATATAGGGAACTCAGTGGGCTCTATTTATAGCCCTATGCCTTCTTCAACTTCCCGTATCCCAAAAACAATCTCACTTATTTCTTTTTCTCTTAGCAGTCTGTCTAAATCCTTCTCAAAACACACAAGATTTTGATTCTCTAGCTAGCTAGAATAAAATGAATTTAATGGAAGAGAAAAGATATGCGCTTTTCCTAGCAGCTAAAGACTCTGATTATGTGCTGCAAGTTTATGGAGGTTACTTCAATGTTTTTGTTGCAGCTTTCGGAGAAGGAGGAGAAAGGTGGGATTTGTTCAGAGTTGTTGAAGGTGATTTTCCTGACTTTAATGAGCTTCATAAATATGATGGCTTTGTAATCAGCGGTAGCCCTTATGATGCCTATGGCAATGACAACTGGATTCTCAAGCTTTGCTTCATGCTCCAAACTCTAGACGCCATGCAGAAAAAAGTCCTCGGAATTTGCTTTGGTCACCAGGTGAACATTTTTTTTATAAACTACCATGGAATAATATTAGAGGTCTCAGGTTTGAACCTTTCTCGCATCAGTTTTTTTATCAAAATATTTTTTTACCAGGTTTTGTGCAGGGCGTTGGGCGGGAAAGTTGGGAAGGCTTATACAGGATGGGATATTGGGTTAAGAAGAATAAGGATAGTGAATGATTTGGCACCATGCAGCTTCCTGGAAGATTTGGGTGAAATTCCAGGGTCTCTTTCAATAATGGAGTGTCACCAGGATGAGGTTTGGAAAGTTCCATTAGGTGCTGAAGTGATAGGATTTTCGGATAAAACAGGAGTGGAAATGTTCACAATTGAAAATCATATTCTTGGCATCCAAGGCCATCCTGAGTACACAAAAGATATTCTCTACAACCTCATCGATCGCCTGCTAAATAATAATTCCATTGAGGTATCTGACTAGTAATTTAGCAAATTGTGGCCAATTTATTTGACTAATCTTCTTCATTAATGTTTCACTCAGTTACTCATTTTATTTTTTGATATCATTGATTTGATAATTACAGAGAGAATTCGCTGAAAATGCCAAGTTTGGTTTGGAGATAGCTGAGCCTGATAGAAAGTGCTGGGAAAAGATCTGCAGGAATTTTCTCAAGGGAAGACTTTAGATTTTGGCGCCCTTCAAATCATATTATTGCAATTGTAGTTTCAAGTTGCTTTGATACAAATAGTTTGCAAGGTAAGCATGTCAGATCCGGTAATTGTAAACCCAAAAAAATAAGTGAAATATTTTAGTTACAGGAAATGAACAACAGCGGATATAAAATAAGGTGAAGCTGGAATCGACTCAAATTAGAGCTTAAATAATAAACAGGTAGTTTATATTCTCTAGAAGCACTTTTTTAGGCAGCAACTTATGATTCTCAAGTGGATGAGCATAAGACTTTATAATATTTCTCCCATTTGGTTGGAGAGAAGTGGATAGATGATCCGATGATCGTTTATCCCATTTGGTTAGAATTTTCAAACAAAAATGAGAGGGAATAATATCTTTCATTCTGTAGTACTAAGCCCATCTCGGGGAATAATCTGTTGGTCACTTATTTTATCATTTAAAATTTGAGAATATTTATCAATGAATATAATAAATTTAGAGCTCGTTTGGGAGTGTGGTGAGGTAATTAGGTTACTAAAACTCAACTACTAAGGTGTTTGGTAACACTTGTAGGTGGGCTTTGGCAGCTTAACAGTTTTTTTTTTTTTCCAATCTTCTACTCCACAGCAATTGCAGTTGAAAAGGTATAACAACTCACTCCCAAACACACCCTTAATCGCATAAATTATGTGTTTTGTGTGTTTGACGCACAGTTCTTTGATGAGAAGCTAAAATTGACAACCTTGAAGTCTTTCTTTATCAGTTTGTTGTTTTTTTTTTCTTATCAATGAAATATGCGTTGAATTTAATTATGTACAATAATATTGTCTGTGTTATTGTGGAGAGAAAGAGACTGCGAGTGCATATTGCCATGGGACTGCAAGTGGGCAATGTTTGCAAGATTGAATATCGGCTGTCCGATACACGTCCCACGTGCTAACGTGAAGGATAAAACAGTTGCTGCGTAAACAAAGCTTAATTATATATTATTAAGTACTTTGGTGAATAACGATAAAGATTTTAGTATGTTAAAATCAAGATCTAAATTAGATGACGATCAAGGTATCATGTATACTTAATTATTAGCTCAAAGAGTGTTTTAAGTTCAGAATTATGCAAACCCTCCACTCATTTTCTCCCTCTACTTTAAAATTTGTATCTTTCTCTCTTTTATCACATTATGCATCCTGAAATTTCAATTTTCTTTTCTTATCAAATCCTTTTGTTATTTGTTATTTCAAGGATAGATATGAAACCAAAGAAACTTCTATCAGTCTATGGTTTTGATGGTGGATAAAAATTAATGGATATTCTTTATTTTATGAATGGTTTTTTATCTCCCAACTTGTAATAGTCATTCTCAAACTAATTTTGAAAATTTGAAAACCAAGCATCAATGTTTATACGAAATTAAGAGAAAAATTAAAAAGTTTTAAATTACCTACTGTGAAATTGAGAAATTGGGAGACAAAGATAAATAGCATTTATTAAGTAATTTCGTCAAAAATTATTTTAAAAATAAATACTTAATTTATAAAGGGTTTAGAGAGAAAATTAATAGGGATGACAGAAAAAAAAAAAAACATTCTGATCCAAGTTCGAGTGTTTCAGATCGGGCTTGCACCTCACCCAAAAAGTTCAAACCTACTCAATAGACAAAAAATACTTAAAAGTGTAAAAATATGTATTATTTTAATTAAAATACAATTTTGAACATATATTTAACCCACCCATAACAAATATTCAAAATTTTAAATTATTTAAGTCTAAATTTTAAAGCACCATATATGACAATAAATTATAATTTATAAAATATTATGAAATTTAAACTTTTTGACTAGACCCAAAAAAAAAAAAAACCTGACCAAAAAAAAAAAAAAAAGCCTAACCCCACAAAAGACATGTTAGAATTGGGCTTGGAATTTACTAGTCCAGCTCGAATTGAACATTTTGCCATCCTTAGAAATTGAATTACTCGTCATGTAAATTTATTATAAATTAATATTACATTATTATTTTGAACGTATATATAGCACACTCATTTTTTATTGTATAATTCTTATGTCTAAAAATTTTAAATTTTTTTTCTTCTTCTTGGAATTTTAATGATTGTACAAAGTAAAAAAAAAAAATTTTTAATTAGTATACAGGTGTGTAAAGTAATAAAGTATTCAAATAGCCTCAACCTAATATTTATTCATATTTCCAATAAATAATTTTTTAAACAAAAAGAAAAGTATTTAAAGAAAGGCTAAAAATTCAATGCTCAATTGAGTTTATGTTGACCACTAACTTAATAGTCAATATTTGACACTCGCATCAAATCTTAGCATTGAAATCTTGTGTTTAAGAACAATATCTTAGAAAATGAATTAATGTAGCGTTTGTTTTTTTGTCTGAAATTTAAATAAGTTTGAATTTTTCTAAAGTCTAAATGAGTCTAAATACGAAAATCTGAATGGCATGTTTGTTTTTCTTTCTTAAATATATTTTCTTTTTTAAATATCTGAATTTAAGTGAAATCTTGTTTGTTTTTATAATAAAAATATCTTAAATTTGATTATTTGACATCTATATCTTTATAAATTAAAACAAAAAAAGGAATATTAGATTTTATAGTTTAGGAAATAAGTTATTTTATAGAGATATTTTTGGAATATAATATTTACTTGTCATTCAGACTTTTTTCTATTCAGATAAAAGTCATAGATATTTACTTTTTCTATTCAGATATAAATGTCTGAAAATCAAACATAAGTTCTAAAAACAAATAAGTATATTTTAAAAAATATCTGAAATTAATAAAATTTCAGACTTTAGACATTTAACAAACAACTTCTAAGTATTATTTTGAAAAATAGTATTAGATTTTTTTTACTGGAACAATCAGTTTATCCTAATAATTAGTCATTGACCTTCTCATAGCTTTGTCTACGAGGATTGTATTGAAAAAACATAGAAGCGGAAAAATTAAAAAGCCTTCTTCACAATATATATACATCTTCACCTCTGTGTTTTTATTTTAAGGCGTCCACATTTACGCATTACGTATGGGACGATTGCGGACTATGGGGAACTTTAGCGCCCACCTCTGCATCATCATCTGTACTTATTTCTCCGAGAATGAAGAAACTAAACAAATCTCGGCCTCAATTGGAGCACTAAATTTAAGTTCTGCGTCCCCGTACTTTCATAATAAATAAATTCCATATGTAGCTAGCTAGAGGTTCACATATATGCTCTTTGCCTTACGTCCTAGACTCCTAGCCCCATTTTTGAATATAATGTTTGGTGCCTTCTGCTTTGCATAGAGCCGTAGACCCCTCATAATGATAATATTAGTCCTCTATCTCTAAATGAAGTAAATACAATTAAGTAATTTTTGTACAGAATGCCTTTCAAACCTTAGGAAATCTACACACTGTATTATTTGTTTTCTTATTCCAAAAGATGTAATATTTCACACCACATATCACCCCCTTTTTCTTTCTTGTTTTTATATGATCTCTCAACCAAATTAATTAATAGAACGATTATGAAAATATATCCTCACAAGAAGAGAGAAGAGAGAGCTGGGTGAGGAGAGAAGAATTGAAGCAGAAGATATGAAGTAGCTGGCCTGATTAACGTGAGAGTTACACTACTATTGCTTTGTGTCAACCGTCATTTACCTGCCAGAAGCTCATGAAATATAAGGAGGCTGCTACCTTACAGCTGCTGTAAGGTACAGCCTCTCACATGAACAGTACTTGAGCCCACAGCTGGTACTGTTCATGTGAAGGGGCTGTACCTTACAGCAGCTGTAAGGTAGCCCTCCCCAAAATATAACGGCAAGGCAGTCCTATGCTGCTCCTCATCCTCACACCCAGCTACCCTACACCCTAGCCATTATGCATGTATCATACGGCGGACATTATCCAATAAAAAATAAGCATGACATTGTTGTCCACTTGACTGACCCCTAAACCCAAAGACAAGGACATTACTGTCTACTTTTGCTCCTTCAGCTGGTGCTCTAGCTCCATCATCTGCAAAAACATATCGATGTTCAGCATTTCTTGTGTGAGATCAGTATATCTCGCTCTAGTTTTCAAACGTCAAAAACCAAGGATAAACTGTTTATTTCATGCCCTTTACAACTACTTAATTCAGAAAAGTTCTTGTTCAACAAAACTTGATAATCAGTAAACCAGATATCCAAGAACAGAGTTAGCGTAAAGAAACAAACAAGAATTCTTGCGTGCACACAGAATCAATCACAAAGAACAAGGACACAAAGTTTACATGGTTCAGTGCACAAAGCACCTATCTTAAGATAACATAAACATAGATATAAATAGATTACAAACATAAATTGGCATTTTGGACCAAATATCGGCTATGACCTTATGGTCTTGCTCTTTCAGCTTGTCCGCAAGATCTTTGGCCTGTTCAAAGAAAAATGATAGTCTTATTCAGATTTGCAATGTCTTTTGCTAAGCAGAAAGCAGCTCAGTCAAATGTCTACAACCGGTAATCTTGAAGAAACCTAATGATTAAACAAATAACTCTTTTAAACATTAAGGTCCAGAGTTTGATGCAAAACCTTCTGTTCAAGAATTGCAGACTCTGACAACTGTCATCTCTAAGCTTGTTTTCTAGTTCTTTGACCTACAGCAGCAAATAGATTCTGGTTAGCCATAAACAAAACACAAAAATGAGCAAAACAATGATAATACTTCCAGTGAAAAGCAACCTTCATTTGGAGGACTGTTGCAAAGTCATGAAAATTGTGACACTTGCTTCTTTGAATGGGTGTGCAAATTCTTCAAGCAAAATTCAAAGTCAGAGTCAGAAAATAGAAAAATAAGATGTATAAAAGTTGGTCATTAAAATGCCTGGTCGCAGACCAGATATAAAAAACAAACAGTGGAAAAAAATGATAATAAAGAAAATTTGTATGTGCGATCCAAATAAAATTTAGGTGTTCACTTTTACTTTCTCCTGTAAATCATCGAATTCAGCAGCCAAAAACTTGTCATCATGCTCTACATGTTTCCCTACAGTTTGATCTTGCAGGAAAAATGAAATAAATAAAAGAGATTCTGACTTAGAAGGGCATTGTAACAAAGATAAGTCAAAGTAAAGCATTGTGATATTGGTAATTCCATTTTAGGGTGAATTGGTTAAAAAATAATGAATGAGTAATCAATTAATTACCTTCGAGAAGTTTGAGCATGTTGCATCATGGTAAGTGCATACAAAGTGAATACCGCACCTGGGAAGAAAATAGTCCATCTAATGGAATTCCATTCCATGAAACAGATATAAAAAATATGCCAACACCATTACCTTGAGTTGGTGTTTGAAAGGCCTTGTTGTCAAGCTCCATCCTAACCTTCTCCATCTGCTCATTTGCTGCAGTTAGTGACAACGTGACATCCAAAGTAATTCATGTGAAATCCGAGGAACAGTTTATTAAAGAAATAATTATTGTTAGAAAACATAAGTTTTAAAGCAGTAAAGACTAACACAATCTGCGAGGCTTCTTGGCGACAGGCGATGCCAGCGGACATCCATCCTAACCTTCTCCATCTGCTCATTTGCTGCAGTTAGTGACAACATGCCATCCAAAGTAATTCATGTGAATTCCGAGGAACAGTTTATTAAAGAAATAATTATTGTTAGAAAACATAAGTTTTAAAGCAGTAAAGACTAACACAATCTGCGAGGCTTCTTGGCGACAGGCGATGCCAGTGGACATCCAAGAGAATGTTTCTTGGGCCTGCTGGGCTGCCGCTTGACAATGGGTTGTGACATCTAGGTTTGTCTAGTTTCACATGACAATTTATCCTAACAATTAATCCAATTATTTCATAATTATTTATTTAATTTCATAAATTTTTATTAAAATTTTTATTTTTATTTGATTACTTTTTTAATATAATTTTTGAAGTTTAAATAAGTTAATTTATCTCTATTAACAAAATTTTAAATTTTAGACTTTTAAAAATAGAGGTTAAATTTTTTTTTAAATATTAAAATATTTTTTACTTATTCGACAATCTTAATTTATTTTATCTCATAATATAACTTTACAAAAATTATTTATTAAAGTAATTTATAAATTTTAATTAAAGCTCTCATTAATAAATAAACAATTAAAATTTTTTAGAAAAAATTTCTACATTATAACAATTCTACTAGCGATAGATCTATTTAAATAAGTTCTACTTAAAAAGTTGTGTGAAACGGCAGAGAGTCATACAAATTGTTCAAAAAATTTCGAATAGCATAGTCTCCATCAAGTTGGAGTTTGAACCCTAACAAATAATTAACTAATTCTTTGTTTCGAATGTTTTTATATCTTGCTGCAGGCACAATTTAACCCAAGAAGCACTCAAATTACTAGCTAAACAGAGGCTCATACAAATTTTTCAATAAATTTCGAACGCATAATCTGCTTATGCCTATCAACTTAAACAGAGACTCATACAAATTTTTCAATAAATTTCGAACGCATAATCTCTTATGCCTATCAACTTATTGGCAAGCTGGCAATCAAAATTTCAGTTAGGCATTGAAAAAACCAAGCATTAATGAAGTGAATCGAGAGAAATTACCTAAAGCCCTCGAGAATGTCGAATGACGGGCGTCTCTGCTCCGGCTACGGAGAGACACGACGACTATCGGAGACGAGGGGCTGAGGATCGCTTGGTGAAGAGCTTGCACTTGGTACTGAAGAACGTGATGGGCGGCTCTGGTTTCGTTAAGATCGGACGATAAATATATGAATGAGATTGCAGTTTTTTTTTTTGTTTTTTTGGGAGGGAACGAGATTGTAGTTAAAACGACGTAGTTTAATTGACTTGTCTAATTGTCTTATTATTATTTTTTACATGTTGATAAAACGCAGCAACTGTTCGTCGTCCAGTGCTCGTTTGCCATTAGTACTTTTCTTATTAAAATGATGGAGATTGTGCAGGGGCATTAATATAACTAACTTAAAACAGTAAAGTAAAATTTACTTGATCTTATACATTTTTGTTACTGATTTTTATACTGAAATATATAATTACATATTACAAAAAATATACCTTAAGAAAACTCTCTAGTGAATATCAATGAATAGAATGTTGACCGAGACTAAGAGGATGATTATTTTTCATTACATCTTAGAATTGCGTTACATTCCGTTCCAAAAAAAGGATTTGTTTGGGATTACAATTTGAACCCTAAATGAGAAATGAAAGGACATGTGATTTCATTCCAGCTGTGAGAGAGAATGATCATGTTCACATTCTTTTAACAGAGGAAATGAAATACAAGAAACAAATAGTTTATTCTTTCGTCCAGCTGACCTGAGCTGATTTACAATTATCATTAGGCAAATACAGGACTTGCAGTTTAACTTTGGCAGCACAGTTGATTATTTCTCACGGCTTACTTTAAAAATACTCTAAAATCCATGCAGGGCAAAACACGAAAACTCCACCCACATAAGCAGTTCTAGATCTCTGAACAATTCAGACTAACAATTTTTTCACACCCAACGTGTATAACAGCTGAAGAGTGTACATTGCAGAATACAATGATCCCAACATGGGGAATTAAATAATTAATGTGTTATATTAATGTTACAAAGGAAAAATCTAAGAACAGGGTTAGCACAACCACCAAAGCTTATGCAATTGTTGAATGCTTATTAATGGTTATGCTGAACTGTAGTTGAATAACATCCTTTTCCTTCTCTCTTGCCCCTGTGTTCTTTTTTTTTTTTTCCAATTTTTTTCTTTTTTTTTTCCCCACCTATGATGAAAGTATCAAATATACGACATGACTGGTGTCCGAGAATAGACTGCTGAAACAGATCATAGAGTTATAATGGCTAGGCAAGCAGTAGAAGATCTCTTGCGTTTTGAACCCCAGCAAAGGTCTAACTTACCAATTTTTCTCTTGGTTCCAAGGTAGCCTTGACAACTAGAAGCACCACAATAGCACTTCACCTCAGGTCCAAATTGCACAAATCTGCACAAGTTATATTTCAAGAACTCTCCCGCTAAAGCCAAATATCACCCTAATTGCCAATGATCACAGCAGGGTTACTGGACAAATAGAAGTGAGATCTACATGTACCTGTAATCATATGTCAATGTTTCTCCAGCTTTAATGGATCGTGCTGCAAACACACCCACCCGTGTCTCCCCCTCAACTTGCCTTCAAGAAAAGCAAATTAAAATGGTTAGACTCAAGTACTGTGCAAAATTCAACTCTCACATGCTGTTTAATTCCAATATCTTCAGCAGATAGATTATATATAATGCGTCAAAGAAATAGGATGCAATATAAAACAATAAGGACAAGCATGGCAGATATCTGTCTAACCACTTCTCCGATCTTGATTACTGTAAAATATAAAAAAAGTGGCAAACATTAATCATACTAACCACTTCTCCAACATGCAGTTGGGATCACAACTGTGATTTAGAAAACGAGAAAAATTCCCCTTGAAAGTGGCATCAATTGTGAAATCTTTCCGAATTTCACACATATAAAAGTTCTGCACACCTCGGTATTTCATGTCCCAGAGCCTTTGTTCACACAAAGCGTCATCAATAACTGAAAGAAAAAGACAACTTTAATTAATATGTGTGATAATGATAAAAAAATGAACAAAGATTCTTCAGTATGTTCATACATATATATAAAAGCAGAAAGGTCAAGAACTGAAACTACCTTCCCCAATATACTCAATTATAAATTCTCCTTTATTGATGGGTTCAGCAGCCTCCACTCCCCAACCACAAAATTCAGTCTGGAAAGGACAAGAATTAACCTTTATGGATAACAGAAAATATTCCCAAAATAAAAAAAAGCCTGAATTTACAAATTTGCAGACTTAAAAAAAAAAAAGGAAACATCCTATGGCAATGTGACGCAAGTTCAGAGGAACATAATTGATGTACTCCTATGGCAGGTCTTCTCACCTTGACAATTTTGATCTTCTTCTCCTTACGAAATGGCCTGTTATTGCAAGTTTCGGAGCAATGGCAAGCCTTCGAGCAGCTAATATATTGGACCCTAGAAGATTATATGCTGTATGTTAGAACTCTGGAACAAGGCAAGGCAAGGTGCTAAATAATGCAACAAAACTCTTTAATGAATAAATCTGTTAACTGCTGATTCATACAAGAAAATCAAAGATAAATTTTTTTAATATTCATTAGCATCTACTTAGCTATTTTTTGGGATTATTAATTAGAAGATAGGCAGGACAAACCTGCACACACAATTCTCAGAGCATTCAGAACTACAACTTGTGCATCCAATATCATCATCAGAATTGTCACGCTTCTTTTTCACCAAGTAAATATCTAATGTCATTTAAGGTCAGCACAGATAACATAAACACATGATTAAAGGGCATTAACAAATGATTATCTGCAAAAATATTGAAACTGTTATCCATCTCACTAAGTAAGAGATACTTGGAATGCAGAAAACACTAAACATACACAACTGGTTCAAGATAATAAACAGTATACATTGGATACTGCGCTTAATGTGCACATACGGAGGTGGCCCAACTTTATTCTCCATCAGATCTTTCCATGTGAGATCGATCTTGAACTCCTCATCAGCATAAGGTAGAGGCAAGCGGCAGAAAACTTCCTAGAAAATTAGGCAGGAGAAAAGGTTAGCCTGTGAGATATACAAATGAAAAGTTTGCTACACAGGTATAACATCTAATCCATTGTACAGAGCACATTTACAACAGTTTATATTCCAAACTTTGGACCAGCTTGTTGAAGGTAAATGACACAAGCATGCATGCACTTCACAACTATATCTTTTCTTATTGCATTCAATCTCAAAGATTCTCATTGTAGATCGTGCACAATTTTGGAAGAAGATTGGCTAGGAAAGGAGAAGGTAAAACAAATTACTAATTTTCTTGATCAAGTTTTACTTAATAGAAAATGTCATGAATACTTCACCAATTCAAGCAGACAGCAGCAAAGAGAGCTATTTTTTACTGTTATATGCCGTCTGACATTTACAATCCAGAAGAGCTGGCATTGACAAGTCTCATTCCACATTATGACAACTAGAAGCAAACAAAATGCATATAGAGAACTTTTTTATATCAATTCATTCACCTCTTTTTTCCCACATGATCTAGATAGTGATTAGTTAAATGTAGGATTAATTCAAAGAGTTGCCTAAGTATACATATTGTCATGTAGAAAGAAGGGATAGTGGATGGTTTGGGAGCCATGTCACTGGCTACTCCTAGCCTTGTTTTGTCCTACAGCATCATTTTTCTAAATGGACTAGTTAATGTATGATTCATGTATCTTGAATTATTAATATAAATAAGTTTAAATGATATAAGATACAACAATTATTCTGAAAAAGTGTGCAAAAAGTCTGACCTCTATGTCACGTGCTGCCTCTGCATGCTGCTCATTCAACAAATATATAAGTCCTGTCAGCCAGCCTAATCAATGAATAAGAAGGGAGAAATAAAACCTCAACAAAAGCAGTTGAGAGATTGTAGACACTAAAAAGTATTTGATTCTCTTTGCCTGAACACATGAGCAGTCTAGATTATTCTAAATATTAATGGCCAAACAGTACCACAAAAAGTTATCATCAATTTTTTGTTGATATAAATTATATGATTAGCACATGAATTTTGTCCCACTCTGATATATTTGCAAATGTCCCTTGGACAACAACTTGAAAGCAGGTGCAAGGAGACCAGGAATCCGATTAAAAAGACAAATCAAGCACAGTTTTGCAAATGGAAACATCTCATGGGATTGGTATTATTGACTGATAAGCTGATATAAATCTTGCTTCAATCCTTTATTGACACCTCTCCCTCACAAAAAACTACCGTAGTTTCAGCAGAAGCATTAAAACTATCACATGCCAAATTTCTCATCTCGTTATTGCAATATCACAGCAAGAGATTGACAAGTAGTTTTCGAAAAATAATGATATAAAGTTTAACAGTTCAAACAATTAAATTGCCTCTGAAGTTATTTTTAAAGACTTAAAGGCATGGTGAAAATCTGAATTGATTGCTTACGATCAAGTTTACCACCTGCCAAGAAATTGTAAGTGGATTTGTGAAGTCTAATAAATTTAGCCAACAGTCAATGTGTGGCTCGCAAAGTTCATCAAGCGCATGATATGGCATATCCAAATTCTAAATCTGAAAAATCTTAGTTGAGAAAGAAATGTAACAATTCCAATCGAAAAAGAGAATGAGACAGAAAAGAATGAGACTCAAATGTAGTCAAATGATACTTCAGTTTGAAGTTGCACATAGGTGACTATCAATTTGATATTACGAGTGAATCAAGCTATGGCATCTGGAGTAAGAGCTCATCATAAGTTTACAATAGCAGCCACTTCTTAGCCATTCTATGATTTTAATAGGAAAATGGCAGGCAAGGGTTATAACCACAAGAATCACAAGATGATGTCAGAAAGGCCAAAGAACAAGCATGCAATACCAACTAAGGAAAGAAGAAATTGACCTGCTTATCCAGCAGCCATTTAGCAGGATGCCTCCAGCAAACTGCTCGACCTGGTTGGTCTTTCAAATGAATCACTGTGTCTGGCCAAGGTGCACACTTATCATGTGAAGCTATTGTGCATCGCACACATCGCCATTGTAATCTCTGACGGCAAATGAAGCACGCCTGTTGACAACAAGATGCCCCATACATAAGTGACAGAGCAAGTACTTATCAGGAATGACATCAAATTCGTGACATAAAATAAAAATTACATCAGAATCATATTTAAAATATCACAAGAAAATCAACTGGGAAACGCGCAAAAACAATCTGCAAATGCAGTAGCAGTATATTATAGGAATCTTCAAGAGAAAAGAAGAATATCATAATGTAGAAAATCATGATTCTTACATGTTGTGGACACTTGAAATTTCTTGGATTAGAGATCCCAAGCCTTTCCTTCACACATATAAAATGATACACTCCTCCACAACCACGAACTGAACAAAATACCTCTTCCCCATGATAGATAAACCTATGGCAAGCACGGCATTCAAGCTGAAATGAAATTACAGAAAATTAAAATTAGGGTACATCTAGAACTATTGTGCTTCTGCTTAATTTTAAAAACAAAAGCAGCTAAAGTGTTCGATTTATACCAACTAGCGATTTTTCTGTGGATTCAAATCCACAACACCTCAGTGCTTTGTCCCCAACACACCCTTACTCTTACAACAACATAAGCCTCATAAAAAAATCTTATTTTTCACTTAAAAGCTTACTGTCAACTGCAGGAATAAGTATACCCAACAAAAAGATTCACTGTATATCTTGAAGTTCCCAAGAGATATAAAATTCTTTCAAAGAATTAAACTAGAGATCAAGAAAAATCCAATATCTTTTAATTCTTTCTAATTAAATAAATTGTATAAAAAGAAACAGGATAAACCATTTTCTTGGCGCCGACAAGAAACGGAAGAGAGCAGTTCGACTGTGGGACCCCCAATTCCATCTTCTTCTTCACCCAAGCCGCCACGTGGTCCTCTAAACCAGAAATATTCTTGGCGCCGCGGCACCGTTTCATAACTCTAACGGAATTACCATTTCCGTTAGCAAAGACGTTCTCCTCCTCGCCGGTCAAAGCAAGCGTTTTGACCACCGCCGAATCGGAGCCGGGCGACTCTGTGGCTAAGTGAGGAGGAGCCAGTGGCTTCAGAGACGAAGCGCACCCTGTTAGGGTTAGCGAGGAGGAGGAGAGAGCGAGATTCGCGAGGTCTGGCATTTTCTCTTGATTAATAGAAAATTTAAAAAATAAAAATTGAAAATCTATTAATGCATATATAGAAAGAGAGGGAAAGATAGGCGGGAAAGCCAGGAATTTGTAACTTTGGTAAAAGGTTTATGAAATTACGATAATGCCCTTGAGATGTGGGATCCAATCGGAAGGACAGCGGTGGAGTTGAATAATGGTATAATTGACAGTTCGTTGCGCTTCGGAGTGCAGCCTTTTTTGGCGCACCAACGCGTGGAAACTGGGAAGCACTGACCCCAACCAGTCTGGTGCCCGTACGCTAGCGTTAAACAAGTTGATAAATAAGTTAAGGTGGTTGTTAAGTTACATGATTATTTAATTTATATTAATTTAATATTTGTTATTATTAATACATATTTAATTTTTTTATTTATATTTTTTTTGTTAGTGGTAGTAATTATTAGGTTGATGTAACTTGCATGATTATGTAACTTAACAAACACCGTAAGTTTTAAAAAAATAGTTCATTAATGAAGAGAATTGATATTTAATATCATCGTGACCAAACAAAAATTAAATAGTAATATTATTGTACATAAGTGTGTACATTCATATGTGATTGACTTAATCACACTCAATTTAAATTTTATTTTGAGATCAGTTTGATTCGGGTTTCAAGGGTTTAAAACTTGAAGTTTTGAACCCGTTTGCATTCAAAACTTAAAATCAATTAAGTCATATTTTAGTTTGCAGTTAACTTTAATCGACCAATCAACACAACGGGTCAAATAAGCAAATTGAAAAAAAAACCAAAAAAAGGTTAATATAACTTGTACTTATCAACCCTAATATTTTCTTCTTCTTCTTCATCTTCCACTTAGCTGTTGTTGCCATCCTCCTTTTCTTTCTTTTTCTACTCAGCTGCTGCAGTCGTCCTCCTTTTCTTCTTCTTCTACTTTTCTTCAGTAGCTGCCAAACCCTTCTTCTTCCACCACAGCCAAAGGCTTCTTCTTCTTATTCTTCTATGTTAATTGTTTAATATAGTAGTCTTTTTATGATTATTTAGTTAAGTTTTTACGAAATTATGAGAAATTTATTTGTTAGGTAATTGTTATTTGCTTGCAAGTAACCCATAAAAATTTGGACATATATGTTGATGGTTGATGCTTTAATTTATGTGTTCCTTATGTTCTATTCCCCTTTTGCGAAATGTTAGGAAATTAAGCTTCTTTCCAATATTACTCCAAGCAATTTGTCAAATAATAAATTAACAAAAAAATTAAATGGAGAATACACCAATCATACAACACAAGATTTACGTAGAAAAACTCTAATTCCGAAGAAAACCACGGTCGTTGTAAAAAAGATAACTAGAAAAAAATATTCACTATGTGGACAATTTTTACAACCACACTTTCAGAAATAATTTTCTCTCACCCAAGCCCTAAATATATAATTCTGAAAAAATATCCCTTAACAAAACAAACCTGCAATACCCATATTGAGGTGCCAAATGCTCCTTTAATATAAGTACATGCTTAAGAATATTTTTTTCCTATATTGGAAGCTTTTTACGCTTCTCTTGCATCCACCAATTGAATGCTCTCAATTGGATGCTTCTCTCCATGACCAACATTTCATGACCATTTTCTTGAGCAATGCCAAAGCTCATTGCTACACATTTATCATCAAATGACATTCCAATTTACAGCCAAAGTGTCACAGCAAAAATCTAACAAGTCGGCAACAACTTTCTTCTTTTATTTTGGGTTCGGTTCGGTTTCGATTAACCTATGCAACCCGAATGGATTCAAAGTATCACCCCATTTGAACCCAAACCGAATTTTAACCCGAATGGGTTGGATTTTTTTTTTTAAGTTATATATATATATATATATATATATTGTTATTAGGAGAGGCGCTACTTTAAAAAAATAGGAGAGGCGCTTACCATACCCGGAAACTTTACATTAGTCTTTAAACATTTTGTGTAACTTTAAACTCTCTGTATTTGGCTCAAACTTTAAACTAGCACACGTAGTCTGATAATGACGATAATAATAACCAAAGCCTTGAAATTTTATCTATTGTTTTATGCATATCCAAATTTCAAAGTGACCTATTAAATCAGAAATTTTTACTTAGGATAGATTGCAAGGCTGCAAAACATGTTTTATGTATTAAACAAAAAAAAATCTCTTTGACTACATGTTTTATGTTTTATTAACTTTAAAAAGACTTGTTGAAATGTTGTTAAAGATGTTTGGATTTGAGATTTTTGGATTTTAAGTGGTTTTTGGTAGAATTTGTGGATTAAATTTTTCCAACCCGTTCTAACCTAAATTAACCTGAATTATACCAACCCAATCCGATCCGAGTTACGAACCCGAACCGAACCGAATTAAATTCGGTTCGGTTCGCTTCGGGTTGGCGTTTTCAACCCGACTGGGTTCAATTCTCCAACCCGATCGGGTTGAAACCCAAATCGAAACCTGAACAACTCGAACTGAAACCCGATATGCTCACCCCTAGTTTCCAGCCACCAATTTGAATGCAATCCATGTGTTCCCATTTGACTTTTCCTTTTTTAAAAAAAATCAATTTTCAACACGAAAGACAATGATCCCCACATGCAATAGTCAGTTACATTAGTTGCTCATATTTTCACCAAAGATTGAAAATTATATTCATCGAACCCTGAATGACACTTAGGGATCGTTTGGTTGGAGTATAAAACGATGAGATTAGATATTTTTCTCTAAAATTATCTTAATATAATGTTTGGTCCACAAAAGTAATTGTAGGATAAAATTAATGGAGCCCATCATTTAATCCAACACAGTATCAAAATTTCATGACGAGGAAAAGCTTGGGATAATAATATGTAAGCTAACATTTAGCCTATCACTATTTATAGGATAAGAAAGAAAAATCCAAAAATTTCTCTCCATCGCTCTCAACACCAAAGTCTCTCTTCTATCACCAAATCTCCTCTATTCATGTTGTAAATCTCCTCAGATCTTGACTAAAAAAATTTCAATTTATGTCAAATAATTCAATTTATGTCAAATATATTTTTTATTCTTTTATTTATTTGTTGTAATTATCTTTTTCATTCTTTTGTTTATTTGTTCATGCAGCAAATAATTTTTTATATCATTTAAAAATAAATCTAAGATAATTTTGATAAATAAAAATGTAAGACATATTATTAGTTACTAACCAATCACAAGGCATAGCAAACTAATCTAATATTGCACCAAACACAAGATAGTATTATATATAATCTAGTGTTAGCCAATCAAATTCTATTTTATCCAATCAAATCCAATCCGGCATACCAAACAAGCCCTAAAAGTAAAAGTTAATCTTTAAACTTTTTAGATATTTAATACATTATTAATTAAATTGGTATATATTTAAAAAAATATTTTTGTACTAATCTATTTCTCTCTTTTAAACAAGGATTTGGATTCTCTCCTATTCTAAATTTTTCCTAAAATTTATAAAAGATCTTGACACATGTCATTAATTAAATCTATAGACATGATTGAATTTACTTCTAACTTTTTCCTTATTAAATACAAAAACAAATAGTTTTGGATATTAACTAATAAACTTCTAAAATTCACTTATAACAAACCGCCATCAACTCTCAATTATCATTTCGTTTATTTTTCTCGCGTTCTCTACTAGGTCAAGAGTGCCCAACACTTCTCACCTTCAAGGCTTTTTTTAACCTTAATTTGTAATAAACTCGAGATAGTAAAAGATATTGAATCCGACAAAACAAAGTCCTATTTCTCTCGAAACGATGTGTTTTCATGTTAAATAAGGAATGCTAATAGTAAATTCAATGATCTAAGTCCCCACTGTTTATGTCCTAATTTCTTCACAATATTCCAAATAGGTCCCTGTGATAATTGAAGCTGGAGGCAGAATTGATGAGGTAGTATGGAGTTTCTCCATTTAATATCTTATAACTCAAAATTGGTAGGTCAAATAATCTCTAGCTACCTTATAACTCAAACTTGTTCTTCACTTAGTGAAGTCAGATTACATGGACATGATCCAGGTTGAAACTTGAGCTAGCTAGTTCAAAAAGGGAACCACATACATGTATAGTAACTACTATAAATTAGAGTGTGTGAATTATTGTTGATATATATAGGAAAAGAATCGCAGTAAAGAGATGCCTTTTCTCTTTTTCATTATTGAACAAAATAGATATCGAGAATGCTTATTTCTCTCTCATTAAGTTCATATTATAAGATATGAACCGAGAGACTACATTAAAAGCTAATAACAATGAACAGCTTTTTTCTAATTTTTCTTCCTTTATAATAAATGAAATCAAAGTCTAATTATCCCAGCCTTCTTCAATCAGGAATCACCTTCAAAAGAATTATTATCTCCTTCCTGATCTTGACACCTAAGTGAAGCTCACCAACAACCGCGGCCAAGTATTCACAGAGAACCTACTTGTTTGATTATTTATTTATATTAAAAAAATAACTATAATTAAGGATAAGGTTAACGTGTATTCTAAAACCATAATATTAAGAAAGAGTTTTCGCAACAAGAATCTTAGAAATTTCTTTCAAAGACTCTGGATGTCGAAAATCTTTCTTGATATGTATGTATCCTTAAAGCACATGTTAACAGAACCCTGATGATATAATAAATGTGAAAAAAATAAAAATAAAGAACTTGTACTTAAGCGTCAAAGTCGCATTGAAACATCGGTGGTACGAAAGAGTTGAGCTCACGAAAGAAGACATCATCATCATCATCTCCTTCCCCGAAATTGCTGGAATCTTGACACCCACCAAAATACGTCTGTATATCTTCAGGGAAGCTGCACTGTAACGGGTCAGACGACTCCGTCGACGGAGTTAATGATGAGCAATGATGGTTGTCAGCTTCTGACGATGCGGTCATCTCCATCATCTCCTTGAACTTTGACGATTGAAGGAGAAGCCCTAGGGCTGACGTGGCACTCACCGGCCTCACAGCAGGCTGATGATAATGATCAGTCAATAATGTTGTCGTAGTGGGTGGTTGATCCCTCACTGTTGATCTGCTTTGGTTGTTGTTGTTAAAGAAGCTTGAGTTCAATTCTTGATGATTATAATCATTATTATTTCCGTTGTTGATTATTGACGAAGATGATGGTGACGTTGTGTCAATCATGTGAGGATTAATTTGATGATTAGGTTTCAGCCACTTGATGTAACGACTGAGATCAAAGTTGGTGACTGCGTTTAATCCACGGTACTCAATGGCTGCCATATCGTATGCCGTGGCAGCTTCTTCTTGTGTAGCTGAAAAAATAATTAATTAATTAGACAATTAATTAGTAGGTGGAAACTAAAGCTATGAGTTGAATTTTTATGTATATTTCTTGATTGAAAGTAACATACATTAATTAATTGTTTGGGTTTGATGTACCATTCCCAACAATTTGACTGCGATGTGATATTTACTGTATTAAAGCTATAGCTACTTGTATCTGCATGCTAATAAATGGATACATTTCACTTAGGGTTTGCTAACTACCAATTAACTAACTCTAACTATATTTGTTTGGCTTCATCGTAGCTGCAAACAAAAGCAGTTAGCCATTTGCCATGCAGACAAGTTATGCAACAAATGGGCCTTCGAAAATTTATATTCCAAGTCAAGTAATTTGACACTAATTCAATATTTTTTCACATTAAAATATTGCATCACTTAAATAATCATGATTTTAGTTTTAAACCAATTAATTAAATATGATTAATTTGAGAAATTACCATAAGTTCCAAGATAAAGATATTTGTTTCCAAACACTCTTCCAATCCGGGCTTCCCATCTACCATTATGATGATGCCTGCACCAAAATTTTTGGGTTGGGGGGTTGTGTTAAGGAAATTACCAATGTGTAAAAAAATTAATACAAAAACATTGAATAGAAAATAAATTTATTAATACCTTGCAACACCTCTATATTTTGAAACTCCTCTGGAAAATCCACTACTTTTCCTATAAATTTTTATCTTGATGTTACAAATATTACATGTTTAAAATTAAATAATCTTTTAACTTTTAGAATCGAGAATTCTGTACCTTCTTAATGACCCGATATATTCTTCTCTGGACAAACCATCCATATCTTTCAATTCTTTTTGGTACTTTGATAACTAAAACAAATCAATAGTGTTTGTATAAGCTTTATTCTTTGATGAAAATCAGTATTAATCTATCTTAACAGATGTTAATCATATTAACGAGACGGAGATTTACAGGAAAGTTAAGAATAGTGTCTGGGCCCCAATACTTGAGTGCAGCTAAGTCATATGCATGTGCTGCTGCTTCTTCATCGTCATAAGCACCTAAAAATCAATTCATTTCACATTGAAAATCAGAGCCTTTGAAATTTTTCTTCAATTATTTCCAATATCCATGTCAAGAAAATGCATGCAATGAGCTTACTTACCAAGATAGACTGCATTTGAGTGGAATTAATGGCCAGCGAAACCACCAAAAAAAGGAACCCAAAAAAAAAAAAAAAGCAAAACTATCATCAATAAAATTGCTACATATCGATCTCAAAAGAAACATAAGAATATCCTTATGTAAAGAGAAGATTCAAGCAAGAAAATGAAAACCTTGTCTTCCTTTCTTATTTTGTGATTCATTCCAACAATTCTTGTCCCACAAATGAGCTTCGTATCTGCCCGTCCAACGATGCCTGAAACATTCACAAAGCACCTCATTTAACTTCTCCTCTATTCTCGACAGCATGAGGAGAACGAGTCAAACCAAAAGGATGTAATAAGCCCTGCTTATCATAACGAACATAAAGCTACGACAACAAAAAAAGTGACGAAGCATGCACACTGCACAGAACCTAAATCAAATTAAATTTTAAAGTGGTACATATACTTGCCTAGTGACGCCTCGATAAATGGAGCTTCGTTGAGGAGGAGAGTCTCTTGGTACACTTCTCCTTGTTCTTTTCACCTTGGTCACACCATTATTGTTGTTTGCATTGCTCTTCTGGCTTTGCTGTGATAACTTCGCCATGAAGAGGAAAAATACAAGCTTTATTCGTTACGTTTCTTGTTGATGAAGAAGATGATAGTGAGAAATATGAAAAATTAGAAGTATTAAGATTTATGACTTAGTCCGCCAATGAAGCGCTTTTTAAAGGAATGACAAGGAAGTGAGGCAAAAAGAATAGCGTTAAAATTGTATAGGCTGGCAACATTAGAGGCAGCCGGCTACGAAAAACAAAATTATTAAAACAATAAAATAAAATAAAACTAAAAAAAGGCTGTAATTTCATGGCCGTCTTTAACCGGCTTGTGTGGTCTCTTCTTCATTGTCTTCACCTAACATTGTGGTATGTGTGCGCTATCACAATCCTTTAATTTCATGCTTTTATTTAGAAGCTAATTCCCTTAATTTGTTTGGTTATCACATAATTAATGTTATTGTCACCCTTAATTTTTTTGGTTATCACATAATTAATGTTATTGTCAACTTTGATGTATAAAGATGTGTGTATAATATATAATCTTCAAAGGTAATGATTGGAGTTGATTTATAGATACCAATATTTTGGTTGAGATAGAGATTCAACGTTAAAATATCAGATTCCATAAGCTGATAAAATGAGCTCATAAATTCTTGTTCTTTAACTCTTCACAACAACAATTTGATTGAAATGTTTAACAAATCTCCGTGCACTGCACTTTTTGCTATATTAAAACAACCAAATTTTGTTGAAATCGAGTCTTAATCTTCGACGAAGAATTTTGAGAGACCATCTTGTACCTAATAGATCTTATAATTTATTTTTTTTCTTGTTACTACTTAGGCCTCTAATATATTTTTAATTACTCACTTCATCATGGTGTTTAAACATTAAAAAAATATATTTAGGAATTATAATCTATTTGAATTTTAAAAAATCATATTTACCATTTTATAATTTTTCAAAAAAAATTAACAATAAGAATGAAATATAGTATTAACTAAAAACCTAATGGATAAAAATAGATTATAAAATAAACTAAAGTGTCATTCTCTCTTAAAAATAAAGAACCCTTTTTGCCTTTTTTTAATGAATACAGGATACTCAACTTTTGCATGATAGGTATCATAGCTAATGAATATTTGATTTGTAATTTTGTGATCTTGCGGATACAACTAACCGTGTGAATAGTATTAATGTTGATATTACTTGACAATTTATCTCCTTTTAATTTATTCCTAAAAGATTATATAATTTTATGTACCATTCTGTAGGGCCACATCCATGACCTTGGCTGCAATTAGTTAATGACCATGCATATATTTTCTAAATAATATACACTATATTTTAGCAATTAATATATATGTATATATATATATATATATATATATATATATATATATATATATATATATATATGGGAAATTTGGTAACTCAACTTGTAGATCACCTAATTGCAGCAAAAGAAGAAACATGAAAAATGGATTAACAAAAAATTGACCAGTAACCATTTTGAAGATTTCAGCGTCCAAATTTTCCCAATTATATTCTTTGTCCACAAATGATTTTCATAAGATCTTAGCTTGAAAATATATCTTTTTTTAATTTATTATAACATGTGACACAATCTATAATTAAATCACTAAAAGTCGCGAGCTCATTAAGGGTGCGTTTAGGATTGAGGTGCTGTAGCTTTTAAGCTACAGCTACTGTGAAAAAAAGTTGTGACTATGAAACAAATATTAATAATATGTAGTAAATATAAATTTTAAATTATAATTTTGATAAAATTATTAAAGATATAATATATTTTCTATTATACAAGTGAAAATTTATCGTAACATAGCTTCCAAGCTACAGCAGCTAGTGTTTAGCAAACACTTTAGTGTTGTAGTTTAAAAGTTACAGCTGCCCAACCTCAATCCCAAACGCACCCTAATTCTGGTGCGCTAATTATGCATGTCGAGGTAAATATCTCGGTGAAAAGTACATTAATATCTTATGGTTCATAACTTGCGAAATGAAAAGACAAAGTAATGCTGCTCTACATCTCAAAATTTTATCTCAAAATTCCATCACAAATAATGTGAAATTTATTCACTAGTTAGTGAGATAATGTAATTAATTCACTTAAAAGTTGAAAACAATTATTAACCACTTAATGAACGACAAATCGAATGCCTCATCGTTTAAGATGAGATTTAGAATAAAATTTTGAGATATCTATCATTTGCTTAAAAATATACATGCATGAGAAAGTCTATGTTATATTCCTTATTTTTATTTACAACCATCGGTTGATATTACATCATTTTGTATTTATTTATTGTCAGCACCATTTTCTTCGACAATTTTTCAAAATACATGGCGTGACATAATTTTACACTGTTGTTTCCAATAAAATTGTTAAAATTGAATATTCAATTGGATTTTGGATTTTGGAAATCTTGGGCTTCGGAAAATCGGCCACTCCCAAAAGACAATGATTGGGTTAGTTTAGCATAGCGATAATTATGCGGCTCAAGAGAGCCCAAGTCCACTCACCCAAAGAATGCACGATTTTCTACGCATAATGAGAGTAGGGGGACACTTCGATTGGAGTTTTATTTCATTTTTTAAATATATATTGCAAAATTACTAATATTAGATCAACTTTTTTGAGAGACTGACAGTATAGTGTTAAGTTTGGATAATCAAACCTATAATGACCAAATTCCTTATAAATTACGATTATTCAAAAGAACATAGTCTTGCACATGAGGCAATTTGAATCCATGTGTCAAAAAAAAAGGACAAGGATCGTACATCTTAGAAAACAAA
This sequence comes from Atalantia buxifolia, assembly GCA_030444775.1. Classification (NCBI taxonomy): domain Eukaryota; kingdom Viridiplantae; phylum Streptophyta; class Magnoliopsida; order Sapindales; family Rutaceae; genus Atalantia; species Atalantia buxifolia. The sequence goes on along the minus strand of CM059834.1, from coordinate 19,624,706 downwards.
TATTGAGATAACAAGGATGGTATGTACAGAGAGAAGGAGAATACAAAAAACCAACGGTATCCTCATTCAAAATGATACAAATTGTAAATATCAATTTGGTATGAACTTAAATCCCTGTATCTCATATTAACATAAACAAACGGTAGAAATTATTAAAAAAAAGTTAAAATACATTTATAGTTCTTAATTAAATTCTATTGTACCAAGTTGACAAATAATAATACTAATAAATATAACCAATATTGTTTGTTGAGCTAATAAATGGTGATGTTGTTATGATTCCGGCGGTATCCAGTATTCCAAAATTTAAATTTAAATTTAAATTTTAATTCCAACTGACGTGGAATTCATTTATTGGATGGTAGTTCAGTAGTTTTATAAGTTATGAAATCAATAATTTAATAGACGGGTGACGTAAAGTATTAAAATTTAAGCTGGGACTCAAATATTAAGATCACTAATATTATTGGTTTGATTCAAAATTATCATTTTTTTTTTTATAATTAATCTACCATTCAAACCCATGACAATGCAAATGGCTGAACTACTTCACCTAGATGATTGTAATTACTGGCAAAAAGCCAAATTCTCAACCTTTATATCGCCTGAAAGAGTCAATATCTGCATACTTCTCCAAGATTATTTTGTGCATAAAATTTGGCCAACTACCTTAGAGGATTTAGTCATAACTATTTTAGGTCAACTTCCTCAAACTTATTAATGTCCAATTTATCACGAATTCTCTCCCAACAGAGTTCCATGGAATTGTAATTATACATACTTGAGGTCCTGATCTTTATGAATTGTATCATGCCTCGGCTTTTTCCTTAAGCCCTTGAGAAGAGTTGACAGAAAATTATCAAAATAACTAATTTATCCTTGAAGGTAAAAGACATTTTTAACTTTCATTGTAAGATAATAAAATAAAACCCAGCAAACTCACTCTTCAAAATCAGAAGTCAGTAATCCAATCCCAAATCCATGACCAGCGGAGCGAACATACAAAATCTCATTAAAACGACCATCAGCATCCTTAATTTATTTCCATTTTGCTTAACTAAATGGCTGTTACTAGTTACTACTAGTATCATTATATTGAGTCAGCTCTCAACATGGACAAATTGAACACACTCAAAGAATATATACCCATTTTGTGATCTCTTAGTAAATGTGATGTACCAGCGGATTGAGTAGTCCGGATCATTTGCAGAATTGAGCGGTTTCCAAGGAAATAAACAAGAAGAAGAAGATGAAGATTTTGGTGATGGTGACGAGTGCTTCGGTGTTTGGGATTTGAGTCTAAGTTTTGATAATGATTCCTGTGAGCAAGATAAGGATTTACAGATCCGTAAAAAGAAGATCGACTTCCAACCCAAGACAATTGATGCCTTGGCACTTAATAATATAATTTTAAAATATAATTTATTTGTAGATATTGTTACAATCAAGAGAATTAATGCTTAAATTAACCTTATGACATCGTCATAATTGGTTATCAGTTGTTAACGGTAATGCTCATCATCATTATCAATACCTTAAAGTTGAAGCTGGGGATAATATCGGTGCGAATACTTTTTTGAATGGAGCTTGTGCACTTCAAATTTGAATGATTTGGCCTATCGAGCTGGCTTATTGGGTGTTAATTTGTTTGTAAGTGGTTTGCTTCTCAATTAAGGGTTTGATGGTTTTTTCAAAATTATAAAACCGCCAAGTTTTGAGTTTCTTTTTCTATTTTACTCTTCCAAGACCTCAAAATTTTCATTCTATTACTTATATTACATGTTATTTTTAGTTTATTCATATTACTTATCCGTACTCGCAGGGGTGGAAGAATTTATATTACCCCAAGCTAAATTACAAAATTTATATTTTGAAGTGATCATAAATACGTACTTGAAATAAAAATAGTTATAAAAATAGAGTAGAAAACGAAAGACAATTCAAATATAAAAATCCTATTTTTCAATTATGGAATCCGACATTGCAACCTTTAATAAAATATAATTATATAAGAATTAATAAATCAATTAAGAATTTTAAGCTAAAATTAAATCAATATATGTAATTACAATCAATTAAAACTCACAAGTAAAACTTTAATGTTTGAACTCAAGTACTTAACTACTAGGCTTAGATAAATTAAACAACTAAAAAATTTATTCATCTTTTAAAATTATAAAAATATTATGAGTTAAAAGTTTCAATAATAAACTAAACTCATCTAATAAAAATCTATTTGAGTGCTGTTGTTTTTTTGGTAGGCACTCTGACTCTCTTTGAAAAATCATACACCGATGATTCTTTTATGAAAAGCTCTTCAAAATACTCAAATTTTATTTGCTAACTTACTATTAAATGAAATCTCAAAATTCACATAAAAAATTTATAAAAATGTTGATAATTTCTATTACATGTTGTTTTTGTAAGTACTTTTAGTATTATTGAAAATATATTAGATTGACATAATTGTTTTCAATTAGAATTTTTTAAAATAAAGCAGCAGCAACATTTTGGCCCCCTAATATTTTCAATATATTCAAAAAATGTATAATTTAATCATTTTATAAAATAAGTAACTAATTTCAAATGAAAAAAAAATATAATTGGATTAAGGATGTATTTGAAAATAAAATAACAAATTCTACTATAATATAAAATTGATGAAAATATAAGGGTAATTGAATTAGGGACATATATAAAAATAAAATAAAAATAATATTATTATATAAAATTGATGAAAATATAAGGGACATAAATGATTTTTTTCCTAATCAAGACCGGGCTGCAGCTTGGTGTAGCCCACCTATAGATCTGCCACTGCTTACTCGGTTACTCCACTAACATTTTATAATTTAGAAAACGGCTTCCAATCAATTATAAATTGAATTTCTATAATTGCTTTGATAGGGGTTCAAATACTTACCCTTACACATTATCCTAATGGTTCAAAACATTTAGGCAAAAAAATTAGTTAAAGTAGATATATCGTGAAAATATTTTTGCCATGCATCTGTGTCGAAATTGTTTTTCTTTTTCTTCTGCCTAATAAAAGTTAGACAAATTCTCACGCAAAATGACCCAGCTCAAGAAAGTTTTTATGGGAAAATGAAATGAGTGTGAAGGTGGATTTGCTTTATAAAATGCTTGAAGCCAAAGAGATAAAGCTTTCGTGTATGTTTCCACATGTTCAGAATGAAGAAACTTTCCTCTTGATAACTTATGATCACTAGATTCACATTTCTCACCTTCCATAAGAATTTTATTCTGGAGTTGTAACAAAATCGCAATGACTTACAAAAAATAATAGTAAAAAGACTCTAAGGATGCGAGCTCGGCTATTTTTTTTCTTTTAGTGCAAATATCTCATGAAACAATAAAATAATGGCATCTTTATCTTTTAAATAAACTAATATGCAAATGCATAGAAAATAGTCTTGCTCACGTGCCAACACAGTAATGTCAATCTTTATATCAGGACTTGCTCACTTATTTATTTTTCAAATTAAAAAAATTCAGAAAACCCTCTTGTATGTCTAACTAAATCCTTACATTGATTAATTATCACATAAAATAGCATGCTTTAAATTCATTTTCGTAAGTTTTGTTCCAATGGAATCCATACAAGCTAAGCAATCTGCAAACGGAAATAGTACATTAAGACATTAAGAGAAGCAACCATTGTGGTCCCAATAATTTGCCGCCACGTTTATAAATGCTACATATCATATATATTTTCTTTTTTCTTTTTTTAAAAAAATAGATATCATATTTCTTATTTCACATTGGTTTGCTTGTTTCTATTGTATATGCTAACTAAAGACTAATAGATTTACACGCAGCCATTTGATTTCTATATAATTCATTGGCACATCACAACAAGTACTCACGACACATACATAATCGACCACACTAAACATTTCAAATCCGCTGGATTCACTCAATCGCCGGCCGATCTCTCGCCGGAAAAGGAATCCCACTTGGGAAATTCCGGCGAGGCCAAATATTTTCAACCATGAAGCAGCAAGTGAGAAAAAAAGGTGGCAAGATGAAGCAGCTGGACGATGATTCGTTATCAATAGAGAAAAGCAAGAACAAGAAGAATGATTATATGATTATGAAAAAGGAGAAAAGATTGGTGAAGTTTCAAGAGCTGCCTGATTATATGAAAGATAATGAATACATTTTGGATTATTACAGATGCGAATGGCCATTGAAGGACGCCTGTCTCAGTGTTTTCTCTTGGCACAATGAAACCCTAAACATTTGGACGTAAGTAAATTTAATTATTTTGTTCTTTAATTTAATTATTTTTTTAAGAAAAAAAATAATAAATTCTTGGTGCAGGCATTTGGTGGGATTTGTGATATTCGCAGTATTAATGGTGATGAGCTCAATGGAGAAGCTGGAGCTTGAAAGTTCTTTCATCATGAAGAAAATTTTCTCCAGGTAAAAGGAAAATGTGGATGATCAGGACTTGCTTGCAATTTCCATATTTGTTTTGTCCATTTTGGTCCCTTGGAAAAGTTTCTCCAAATTGATTGTTTGGTTTTTGGGACCCAGGCCGGGAGAGATTTCTGGACCGTTCGTGCCGATGATGATGATGAAAAACGACACGATGAATGTTTCGGATAATCACATGATGTTTCCGGTGAGTTCCTCTGTTGTTACAATTTCTTAGTTAACATATAGAATTATAAAATGATAACGTATTTTTTGGTTTTACAAATAAATACATAATGTTTTCATTTCTATCAGATGAGTCATCCTGACAATAAGTTTTATCATAATGATCTAAATTCCCTTTACAAAATTGGATTTTGACTTTGGTGATGTGAGAACATGTAACCTAACATTCTTCATGCCACTTGGACACCGAAACTCATTTAATATAAATGAGAACATAGTTGGTCCATTTGTATTTTTCAATGTAATATTTAGTTTTTACAAATCCTGGTGTGTTTAACTATCCTTGGGTGTTCTGTACAAGGAGTATCCGTTGATACAAATACAACCTATGTCGTTATTTATGAAATAAAAGAATCTTAGGGACCCGAATGTTATTACGCCCTTTTCTTTCCCTTTTTTTTTTCCCCTCTTTTAAAGAAAATTTTGGTTGGGTAATTTCTTTTATTCAATTGTGGCTGAGATAAAATGGGCGGGGTAACATGACAGCAGAAAGATGATACCATCACAGATAGGCCCCAGAAAGCGAGTTATTCCAAAGCCCAAAAGATTGGCTGATAAGTAGGGCCAGGCACCATGTGATCTTTTGACGCTTTTGACGTTTTTCAAAATGTCCTCATTTTTTTGGATTTTTTTTATTTTTTATTTTTTGTTTAGATATGCTTTCCAAGAAAGAGATATATAAAAAAAAAAAGATAAATTATTGCAAATGACTTTCATTTTCCTAAATATTTTATATTTGTTCTAATAAAAGGTCATGCGAGCGTGTAGGTGTAGGGTTGTGAAAGGGTCTCTTTTTCATTTTAATTTCAGTAAACGCAATGAATTGGAGTTTCATATTCTCCACATGGGTGCTTTCAATTTTCATTGGAAATTGAAAGCTTGCTGACTTGCTTAATCAATTTTGGAACCATTTATTAGTCAATACCTTACCATTCGCTCACTTGCATATTGTTATCTTAAAATTTAGTTTCATAAGTATTATAAAACTCATCCTGATTTTCAAAGTTTTGGTAAATTTTGATTGTAAACGTCAGTTAAAGAAAAGAGGAAAAAAACAGAACTGCTACATTTGACCATGTATAAAGCCTGAGGGGGTTTTGGCCCCGCTAACTCTTTTAAGGAATTGTTTTCCTTGTTAGTTATTGTTTACTACAATATGGCCCCTGAATTGTGGATTCTGGTACTTAAGCAGACATAAGATGGGCTTGTATTAACTTTCTGATTCTAACACGATCATAAATTATTGGATGGTGCTCTATTGAAAATGGTATTGATGTCGTTTTCAGGGTTCACTCATGAATAACATTACAGAGCCATCAGGTTTCCAAGTACGTGAACAAGTTACTCAAGAAGCAATTCCAAAGTGGCCTTGGTTTGTTTTCTTATTTGGTGCAATGGGTTGCTTAATTTGCAGCTCTCTTTCTCACCTTCTTGCTTGCCACTCCAGACGCTTTAATACCTTCTTCTGGCGCCTAGATTATGCTGGAATCTCCCTCATGATCATCTCCTCCTTCTTCGCTCCCATCTACTACACCTTCTACTGCCACCCGCAAACCCGATTCCTTTACCTTACTTCCATAACCACGCTGGGAATCCTCGCCATCATCACCCTGCTTGCACCTGGTCTATCTTCTCCCCGTTTCCGCTCTTTCAGGGCCTCCCTATTCCTTGCCATGGGATTCTCAGGTGTGATACCCGCAACTCATGCACTCATCCTCCATTGGGGTCATCCGCATATATACATTTCCCTTGGATACGAGCTTGCCATGGCGGTCTTATACAGTGTAGGAGCTGGCTTTTATGTTAGCAGAATTCCAGAAAGATGGAAGCCTGGTGCATTTGATATTGCAGGGCACAGCCACCAGATTTTTCATGTGTTTGTTGTCTTGGGGGCACTTGCTCACTGTGCTGCCACATTATTCATTATGGATTTTCGCCAGGGATCTCCTCCCTGTGTTTCTTAGACGTTTTAAATTTAGCTAGAGATTAATCATATTCGGGACAACTTTTAGTCCCTGTCAGCAGTTTTATTCAAAAGCAATTCACGTTGCACTTGTAACTTCTGAAAAATAGTATATAACTACTGTTAAGTAATCACTTGACTCAAGAATTAGTAAGGCAGAAGCAGAATCACACACAGTAAGGAGGGAATATTTGAAGACAAGACTTTTCGTTCAAAACTAGCTCTGGTACCATCACAATTAACCAATAGATCGAAAGCTTAAAATTCCAGCACTTAATCTTTTCTCTACTTATTGAGACAAGTTGCATAGGGAAGTATGCTAAAAGATTTCACCAAAAAAGCAGTTATTTGCCGAATCTGCTACGAGCCGATTCTTACATTTCAAACATTGAACTTCGGGATATCAAAGTTCTGTCTACAGACCAACTATTGAGCAATAAGATTACAATAGGTTATCAGAATTGCATTTAGCTAAAGGCAACAAAACTGAAACTTTACTAATTATCATTGCATATCTTCCATGCAGCCAATAGTCCTAGCATGACATAACAGGTACAAAATTCTCGAATTTATTGCTGTTTAAATTGATAAAGAAGAATAAAAGGAAAAGACATGAACTGACCAGAGAACTACTCAAGGGATCCTTCTTGGTGACGGTATATCTTTTACATACCAGCCGCTGAACAAAATTTTTCTCACTGCAGCAGAACCAAAGTACCAAAAAATCTTCATGTTGCCTGGGACACTAGTCAAAAACTTCCAAGTAGAATAAAATATTCCTGTGAGTCCCAGCCTCCAGTGTCTTGTATATAGCTTCTGTCATCTCTCACAGCTTTACAACCCTCAGCTATGAACCACTCGCATAGTATTTAAGAAAAATTAAAGGCCTTCAACTTGTAACATCAACTATTTCAGCTTCACCGTCGCTGTAATCTCCCCAAAACTTGCTTATTTTTTCTTCAACTGGTTTATCATTTAAAATATCCTTTGCCAAAACTGCGCCGCTGGTGACTGGGGCTACATCCGTTGGTTTCTCTTCAACTACAGGATTATTGCTCTCATTACACACGTATGAATCTTCAGTAGGTTTTTGCTCAGTTGGCTGAGTCTCAACCTTATTTTCCACCGAGGACTTCTCATCATCAGGGTCGATTTCAGCTCCAACATCAACAATTATAACACCAGCAGAATCTACTGAATCAATAGTAGCAGGAATCCCATTTTGAGTCAGTGGCATACCATTCATAAATCCATTAGGCATAACTGGAACACCATTTGGGGATACAGCGAAACTGTTTGGAGACACTGGCATGCCATTTGGAGAAACCGGATAGCCATTAGGAATCCAAGGTTGGCTTGGTACAAACTCAGCTGCATGCGGGTTCATAATTCTTGGAGGGCTGAAGTGATTTACTTCTGCAGTATGTTCAGCATTAGGAAAACTAAGTTGTTTACGTGGGACCCTGGTTCCAGATCTGTTATAGCCACCAGACAGTCTTGGACCGTAAGGAACTCGAGCTGTAGCAGACTGATGAGGTGATCTACGGACAGGATTAACGTTAAGCATTGGAGGTATATTCACTGGTGGAGGAAGAATACCTCCATGATCTTTGAAAGCAGGAACAACAACAGAACCAAAAACTGGAACTGTGGATGGGTTAAATGGCGGTGCAGCAGCAGAAAGTTTTTTTGTTGTCTCCTTTACCGTTTCTACTTCATCGCGCTTTTCTACTTGAGCTGGCAATGGATTGACACCAATGTCACCATTTGGTAGTTCTTGCGGACTTTCTGTTACTTTCCCTTTAGGAAAAGAAACATCCTGTTCTGAAAACAAAGTTGATTTCTTAGTTAAAATGGTCTGAGGCTCCAGATCAGGGGAAGCCTCTATGCATCTCTGCAGTGATCCTGACTCCAAGCCATCGATTTGAGAAGGATTAACATTTGAATTCTTCAAAGGATCTGAATTTTCAAATCCTAGAACTTCTACATTTCCAGCTTCTGTATTTGTGGATTCAACTGCAGCGCCTATTACTTCTTTTCCAGCCTCTGCTGTTGTATCCACTAATGCACAATCCCTTTTTGTCTGCAAGGTTTCACCTGAGTCCCTGACTTCTGTCTTTTCTTCTTCCTTGACAGAGTACTTTGTTTCTCCCTCAGAATCCACGAGTTGGTTTCCTTCTACGGGCTTCACAGCTGTCACATCACCTGGGGTGACCACCAACATTGCTGCCTCCTGACTCACCTGAGAACTTGATTCTATGGCAGGATTCCCTTTTGGAAACTGTTCAGCCACGGCCTTCACAATTGTTCCGGGAGGAGCCAAAGCAACTTCTTTGTAGGAGAAAAGTTTCCCAGCTGCTTGAACACCCATTGAACTTGCAGCAGGAGCAGACTTGGCAAGTAGATCGGTGGAAGCTGGGCTAGCTGGGGATGATATACCTGCTCCTGCAGTGGAAATGCTTGCAGCTTGTAACTTAGGACTGAAGCTTGAACTTTTAACAAACTTTTTGGGAACAGGAAGATTAGATCCAGATGTGGCAGCGGATTCACTTGGAATCGGTTTTGGGGATGTGAAATTAACGGGCTTTCCTCGATTTCTTGATGACTGAGATACATTTGTAAAGTTAGTATCTAGTTTTGCTAGGCTTGGTCTCCTTGAACCAGAAGATCTGCGAGCTGTGAGTGAGCGACCCTTGGGAACAGCTTCCTGCCATCCTTCATCCGAATTCTCCTCTTGTTCAAGGTCATCATTTTTAATCAGTATCAATTGATCTGGGAGACCTGAATCAGATTTTTCAATCTTAGGTTCCGACAAATGAACCTCAGATTTATTCTCTTTATCACTGGAGTTCTCTACTACAGGAGAAGTTGGTGACACAATTTCGTCCTTCTGATATTCGTCCGAGACATTTTCGCAAGTTTGGCCAGATTTGCCTTTGAGCTGCATGATGAAGGAAAAACTATTAATAAGATTATTTCTGCACAGAGAAAAACAAGCAGGAACTGCAGGATGAGCAGTGTAAAGAATGAAAGTTGGGATAATTATCATTTTATCACCTTTGCACGAGCTTTCCTTTGGGCATCTCTTGCTTTAGAGTCTGTGTCTGGTGTTATGTAATCCAAAAGGTCTGAAACACTGATTCAAGATGGGAAACTTTAGTTAATACCAGGTGGTTCAGAAGAACGTCAATTTAAATTTGAGCACTGTGATATTTTAGCATTGGAATTAAAACTCTGTTGAAGGAAATGAAATGGTATGCAAGGATATGTTATTCTGCTCCGACATTGTTACCTTAAATGACCTTTGCTGGATATTGAGGCATCTGGCTTTGGGGTGCCATTGCGTGCAGCTTCTTGCTGCTCCAAAGCCTTAGATTCAAAGTACTCAAGCCATGCAGCAGCATCCTACAAAGTTCATCGTATGAGAAGTTGAAAAGCAAGGATCATCATAAAATAATATTCAATCATAATACAGCAAAACTGAACCTACCTGTGTCCGCAGATCCTCAGACCCAAGTTTGGCCTGCAGTATTTGCAGGGTAGTTTGTTCATGCTGAACACTTAAGGAGTATGCCTCCATCAAAGAGAGAGCAATTGCTATGGCATGGTAGCTGGCAGCAGTCTGAAGAAACCAGAAAAGTATTTAAAGCAAATACAATCGAATGATCTAAAGTATGGGACTAACCATATTAGTTCAGAACCAAGCTACTCACCTGCCTGAATCATGTTTTAATTTTGAATGAACCTTAGAGGCCATCATTCAACCTAATTATTTCTAAAATTTGTTTTATTAGTCGTAACATATTAAAATAGACTTCCATCTTGCAAATCTAATCAAAGTAAAAGCATTAAAGCACTAGTTTTATAACACCATGCTTCTAAAATGCTTCCTCTGTGAGAGTAAAAATATTACCTGTATATGATCAGCTCCAAGTAGTCTTTGGTTACACTTCAGAGCTTCATGTAGGTACCTAAGAGCAACGTGGACATTCCCCAAACCTTCTTCCATCATTGCTACATTAATGTAGGTGGCTGCCGTATTTGGATGAGAAGGACCGCATGTTAAATGCAAGAGATACAATGCGCGATTGACATACCTAGAATAAGGAAAACATGAATGTAAGTCCACAATAGGATATCCGCTATATTATAGAGAATCATGAGGAATAGCCATAATAGAAACAAAATAATCTAGAAAAATAAGTCAATAAGAAATCTAAAATAACTCACTTCAAGGCTAACTCTGTATGTTGAAGTCGATAGTAAAAGACAGCTAGGTCTCCATAACTCTTCATTGTATCTGGATGATCAAGTCCAAGTTCTCTCTCATTTATATCCAGTGCTTTTTGCTGGTAAATGGTTGCCTAATGATGTGAAAAAGGTCAGTATTGAACAGAAAAATTAAAAGAACTTGCATGATAAACAATGTCATATTTCTACAAAGTTAAGAATGTAACTTAAACTAGAAAAGTTTCTGAAGTCAGAGCCGTGCAGGAATATGTCATGCATTCAGTACTGATAGTTCTTTCAAATTATGGTCTACTATAAACAGACACCAGAATACCTTGTTCAAGGTACTAAAATAACAACTGCAATGGGCTTGAGTTTCTCCAGACATGAGTGGCCAGCACAACAATATCAGCCATCTGATGCATGCATACTAGTATTTAAATGTTTCAAAGCAATTACCTGATTGAAATCCCCTGTATGGTAGAGCACTACAGCCAGGAGACTATATGCTCCAGCTGTCATTCGATGATAAGGACCACAAACTGACACAAGCTTCGAAAGTGCCTTCAAGATTCAAAATGGAATACTGGTTCAATTTGCCATTGCCGCTGGTAAAACATATTGAAAAGTGATAAAGAGGAAGAAGCTATCCAAACCTTAGAGCCATAATTAACAGCATCCTCCAATTTTCCTTTGTCCAAAGAAGTCTTCGATGATTCAAGTAGTGTACGCCCATCTGCAGATGAACATGCAACATGCTGTAGGGAAGAATAAAATTTGTTAAAAAACTGAAGTGTACTACAAGTAAGATCATAGTCTGCTTCTAATGGCAATACAATGTTACCTTATAGACAGGAACCATGCTTATGATATCCGATTTTCTAAAAGGAGATTCAGAGTCCATATCATAATCTCTAGGAACAAGCTCAAGCCCAACCTGACAAAAGAATACTTCACTAAGAAACCCAGAGATGGAGCAAATTCATTCTAAGGTACACCAAAGAGCAGTAAAAGGGTCTAATCCCAAACCTTATGAGATAACCCACGAAGAATGGCAAATTTTCTCAGGTCCGGGCAGCTTTCATGATTCCACCGCCATCCAAATCTTCTTAAAAGGAAAGTCTCCACCCATTTCCTTTTTAACATATCTTCATTAGTGATATCTTCATCGGCATTTGCAGATGGTGTTCCTAACAATATGTTCAAACATGCTGCTATTGATGCAGCCAAGTCAGCAACGTTGTCAACTGCTGCTACAACAGCTTGCAATATGTGTTTATAAGCTCGAACAACCATCTCATGTACACATAGCGATTGAACATGAGGTAGCTTGTCTGCCAGTTCAACCTAGAATGTTCCCACGAAAATTGGAAAAGAAAAGAAATTAAAAGTGAGCAAGAATGAAAACAACGTAGAAGACAAGGAAGAGTGTAGTTAAAATTTTATCATAGAGGGACACCAAACATTTCTTAGTAGTTACCAGCATCCACACACTTCTCAATAAAAATATGCAATCTCATATAAAGCAATGGTAGAGAACAACAAGATGATAAACAAATTGAAGTTTTTCTTGGCTGATTGATTATTTTAGGACTCTCAATCCCCTATTTCACCTCCCCCTGCTAACCCTTTCTCTTTGAACAACTTTGAACAACTTTAGTGACAAACATAACTTCTCTTCTGTCACCATATAAACAACAATCATTGCTTAGCTCTTTGATATTTGGTAAGATGAAAAACTGTAAATAACTTTTTCAAAATGTAATTTTTCTTTACCCAATGTGAATTGCTTCTTCTAGAGAAGAGATAGTGTATAGGAAAACTGAATATAATCATGTCCTAACCTTCAATCATATGATTTTTCAATTACTGTCTGTAACTGTTTTATAGTATATTTAACTACAATAACTATGTTCTTTTCTTTGCAGTTTCTTCCTTTCTATATTGAGGGCAAAGAAAAATCAACCAGCCTTTACTAGAGGTAGAATGTCATTCGTTAAGCTGTGGCATAAGAAGTTTCAAAAATGAATAACGTAATGAACAAGAAAATTCAAGAAATAAAGAAATTACCACGCGTCCCAAGGAGCACATTTGCAATCCTCTGGTATGCATAAAATCTGTCAATGTTCTTCCGTCAACTGGTGAAAGTTCTAGGGAGCCAAAATCTGCTACCTGATAAATTTGGGTGATACCAACCGGATATATTATCCGCAGAAAATCTCAGGGGAAATGAAAAGATGGTAATAGAGAACTAACCAGTTTTGGAAGTGCAGTATCAGCATAGTATTTATGCGCCATTTCAACCAACTCACCAGGTGACTGCCACACAAACAAACAATTACAATGAAAAAAGGTAATGGAAAGACTACCGAGTTTAATAAGCGTGTAAGGATAAAATCTTGAACTACATTGGAAAACTAGAAAGATAGATGATTTTAAGAAAAATTATTGATCAAATCTTGTTACCCAGAGAAGCAGTAAGCAAACCTTAAGGTGAAGACCAGTTTCTGATTCTTTAAGGCGCAAATAAGCTGATTCAGAAATCAGCTTTTTCCACAATTCTTCCATTTCCTCCTCTCGTTTCTCCAATTCCTTCTGATCAGTAGCATCAGATTTCTTATTCAGGTCAAGGTTGTTATCTGCAGGAACCTGCTTTCCCTGCTCAGTTTTGTTGATTCTGCCATCTATTTTCTTCTTTATATCCTTCAGCAGTGCACCTTGCTTTCCAAGACCCTTGACAGCAGGCTCAAGCTTAGGTTCTTCAGTTTTCTTGGATTCATTTTTCCCAGAAGACTGATTTTGCAAATGTTGCACCCAACATGCTCCTAGCTCCCATCTTATACATCTGGTATGTTTGGGGGGTTCTTCTTGCAACTGCAGCAAACTATCCTCTATTACTTTCCGCACCAAAGACCTAGCCAACAGCAAAATCTCGAAATCTGTACTCTGAGATCGCTGAAATGCACTAGAGCTTTGAGGGGAGGATGACTTGTTCAATAGCATCCGCAAGCTGAAAAATGATGCCATGAAGAGTAGTAAATAAGGTACAATTCAGTGTGTACATTATTCCTTTCATTTTAATGTATCCTAAGGTGTTCAGGCCTGTGTGCATGCCCATGGATGGGAATTGATGGAAAAGTTAGTCAGATACATGTGTACTCTATTGTGTATCAAGTTAAAGTATCCAACAAAACATGCGTTTTATTAGTAGTGCATCTTAAATCCACAATCATACACTAAGCCAAGGTATTAGCTCACCTATTCACATTCAAGGCATTTGCACCTCCTTCAGGCTGGTCCTCAATGTCAATGTCCTGCGGAATAGAATGTCCCTCCCAATTCACCTCTGCTGAAACTTTTACCACAGCTGTATAACCAGAATGTCTGATAATCACAACGCCCAAAGTAGAAGTGTCCTGCAAGACCAAAAGACGAAATCAACTATTAAAACAACCTGCTTCAGGAAATCGATATAAGCATTCGAAGCAATGTAGCCCTCACGTGAATAGTTGTGCTTTCATCAGCTGTTATGCCTTTTAGTAAATTTCTCTGAGTAAGGTCTTTTTGTGACATGCCAAGAACCTGACTTCCTTCATTTTTACAGTCCAACTTTACACTAGCATCTGGCACATCTCTTGCCACCTTAATAATTAAATCTCCAACTCTTTCCTCGTGCACGATTGAAGCAGGATCATTTAAAGAGTGCTGGTTACTCTCAATGAGACTTTTTATTGCTGCAACAGCTTTAAAAAGTGCTATGTCAACAAATAAACTGTGAAGTAAAAAGGCTTTGCGATCTCGAATTTGCCTCTCTTCCGCTGTTTTGCAAGGCATTGCTGCCAAAATTGCAAACTCTCTTGCCCACTGTCTGTTATCATGTTTACCATCTCTTCCTTGGCCACCTCCACTTCCTCCCCAGTTTTCATCTTCCACAGGAAGCGGTGGGAAAATAGATGGGTTATCAGCAACAACTGGGGGTACAACCCATGTGTTCGCCCGAAAACCATAAGGAAGGTTGCCAAACTGAAATGGATACACAAAACATAAAATACATATACTTGTGAAATCGTTTTCTTGATGGGATTACAATAAAAACTGTGAAAAACTATATCTAGTAAAGTATGCGTATGCGTACTTTATTGTGTTCAGTGAAAGCTTTCATAAGAGCTTTGTATGCCTGCAAGCAAAGTTTATAGTTCAATGACCAGCACAGACTTCCATGAAAAAGTAGAAGTTGCACGTACGGAAGAAAAAATATTGAAAATAAGAATTCATCGAAACATGGAGCTACATGAGTGACACATATATTGAACTTACAGCATCAAAGGGCCTGCTTATTTGCTGGAGCAAACTGACTAAGGAGTGAAAAAGAAGAGGACGTTTTCCAGCTGGGTAGAACCCTTCTCGGGAAGCGACAATTGTCATCGGCTTCCCACTGCACACCCGAACCTGCATTATTCACCCATACCCACCAAATACAAATATTAGTTTACATTGAGAGAACAAACAAACAATCATCTACATTATAACTAAAAGTCCCTCACATCAATTTGAAAGAAATCATCGTCTGTTTTATCCTCAAGGAATGGACGAGTCGACCTTCGAATGTCTGCAAGAGATACACAAGCGGAAAACAACCAACAAATAATTAAGCAGCAAACTCTACACAAACAAATATTGATGATTCATTCGTACAGCCGATTTTGTTAAATTGAGTTAAAGAAACAACAGCAATATAACAGAACCACAATGTTAGTAACAAGCTAAACGTTGCACAATACATACATATTCCATTTCAGGGTCTGTAAGCTCTCATCTTTTACAAATTCAAAAGATTAAAAAAAAAAAAAGGCTTTTAAGAAGCCGGCGTCGTTCTAAGGAAACAAATTCGAGGGCTTACACTGAAGCGGCGGAGTGAGGTGCGAGAAAGAGAAGAAATCGTAGAACTGGCCGAGTCTCGGAGGCGGACACATGGACACCGCGTCACCTTTCTCCGCACTCTCCGACGTGTCCTTTCCACTCTTTGCCACGTGTCCGACGCAAACTCCGGCTTTATTCTCTCCCGCCTTGTTAGGCTTTGAATCACCTCCATTCGGAGACGTCGGTTCGCTCTCGTTATTCGAACCTGTACTGGTCCGACCGGCCGGTTTGGGTGATGCACCGAAGCTGTTTGTGCAGGCGACGATGTCAAGAAGTCGACGTATGTGAGCGACTGCCTGCTCCTCTGTGTAGTCCTCTGTTTGGAAAATTTTAAAATTAGTTAGGGATCTGATTTGGTGTAATTAGTGTATCTTAAGTAATGATTGGCGTTAGATCTAGACCGTTGGGCTGGGAGCGATGTGCGTAGATTGATGATTTACCTTCTTCGACGGTGAGGTGGCAGGGTTTGAGCGAGACGACATCCACTGAATCTTTGAGTTTCGATCCTCGTACCTGTAGGAGATTTCAGGATTCAGTTGGAAGCAGTTAACGTGATCGTTATTTGGCGGGCTCAACAGTTTCATGCTTAAATTATATCATGTTTGTTTATGGAATTTCCTTGAATTTTAGTTTTTCGCATGTAAGGTTATTTTAGATGTTGAATCAAAATACTCAAATGTTAAATGTAGTGAAAAAAAAAAAAAAAGAATCATCAATTAATAATTCATTACGCAAGTACCCGCGAAACCATCTTGATAAATTAAAAAATATATATATGATAAAGGTAATATCATGGTAATCAACAGCCACCGTATGATCACTGGACCACTTCCCGCATATCAACAGCAATAAATGAGCAACCAGAAAGTACATCCCAAAAAAGGACCCTGAGATCTACCGTGAAAGCGATTGTATTATTTATAAGAATGCAAGCAAATATAAAACGGGGGGGCCACAAGCGGCGCAGGTTAGCAGAGCGTGGGCCCAAGTATAAATAATGAAAGAGAGAGGGTGAGAATAGTAAATAATATTAAATAGAAGTACCTCGTGAGATAAAGTGAAGTTGGTCAAATGGCATGTCTCGACGTGGACCCCTAAAAGCTTTCGCACATCCAAGATACTGTCCGTAGAGATAGCCTTCACAAAATCGGACAAAAAGTTCGTATCAGAACATGCAAATATTCACACTTTACACTTAAGAGAAGTTAACTGCTGTTTAAAAAACTTTTATGATAATTTTTATTTCACTCATGCTTGTACATGGTAATTTATCAGTTGGAGTTGGAGATACAGAATTAGAAGTGAGATCTTAGTTGCATTGCAAGTGTAATCATGTTTCTCATCTGCACTATGCCATATATCCAAAGACATAATATAATGCAATTTATATATATATATTTATTTATTTTTTTTTTTGAATTAAACCGAATCGTCTAACGTTATGATTAGTGAGAATCATAACATTATATAAGTGATTCCAAAACAACTTGAGCTCAATATAGAGTTACAAAATGTAACCCAATAATTTTGGAATAAATTATCCGTTTTTGTATATTAAATTATTGGGTCCATTTAAATGTTTGAGACGTTATCTTTTGGGATTATTAAAAGAAGACTTTAAATTATCCGTTTTTGTATATATATATATATATATATATTGAATTTTCTTCTTGGGTCCGCATCGGAAATTTATTACTTATTTTAAGTAATAACGAGTTCGGCAAAAAAATTTTTTTTCCAAATATAGCAAATTGGACAATGGACTTTTCACCATAGCTGTATGCATGTACAAATGTTGGGCAAAAGAGGTACCCATGTTCTATTGCCAAATAAGGTCTAAAATTCTCCATTAACATTAAGAGGATATCGGTGAAAAATCATTTGTCAAGAGCATGATTTCATATGCATAATTAATTATTTTTTTTTCCTCTTGAAAATTTGGTGGGATAAGAATTGTGAGCAACTAAAATCATATATATATATATATATATATATATATATACAGTTCAGCCCTTAAAAGAGAGACACGGACAAGAATTTTAAGAGTAGGTTAGCTTCGCACATACCTTGAGCGTGACTTGTGACTCATCCGGCGTTTCGACTGTAATCTCGATTACGGTTGGCAAAACTGCGTTATTGTGAAACAACAAATTAGAGTTATATATACAAAAAACTTTATACAATTAAAATACTTAGTAATTAGCTAGTTAAAGAACGATAAAGTTGAAGATAAGGTTCCGTTTGGTTGCCAAAAAAATTGCAAGAAAATAGATAAGAATCGACAAGAAATTATAATGAAATGACTGTCATTATCTACAAATACGTATATGGATTGACAAGACAAGGCTGTATTGGTTGCCAAGAAAATATGAAACGACTCTAACGAGATGAAAACACGTATGCAAACAAAATTGTTCATATCTGGGTATACGAGTTGCAAGCTTTTTTTCTCGAAATCTAATTTCTCAGCGGCCAAACAGAAAAGTAATAAGAAAAAGATAAATGAACCAAGACCTTTCTCTTCCTTTTTCTTCTTCTCTCCCTTGGCTTTGTGTGGCTTTGCCTTGCCTGTTTTCGGAGCCATTGTGCTTCAAAGTGTTGAATTTAGTATTATAACTTTTCAGCTGCGGCAGGCTGAATCCAGTGACCTAGCTTCGATAAATACTATGACCACTTGAATTGAATTTATCGACGCATCACTGAAACATTCTCTGTCTGCAAAATTCTGACTGAATCTTCTTACGATAACCCAAGTTCTCTCTTCAATTAGAAAAAAAGAAAAATTATAAACAATGTAAATGAATAATATATATATATATATATATATATATATATATATATATATATATATATATATATATTAAGAAATTGCACCAGCTATAGCAAGCAAGAACTAGAGGTCTCTAAGAGTGCTTTTACAAGGTGAAAATAACTAAGTAGGAGGTTAAATGAATTGAAGTGACGGTTGCTTGCATATTAAAAGTGCTCAGATAAAAGGAAAAATAAAGAAGGGAAGGGAGCTGGCTGGGGACACAAAGTTAGATGGTGTTTCAAGTAAAGAGGATGTGGGAGGAAGAGACAGCAGAGACAGAAATAGAGTGGATAGGATAAGGTGAGATTTGAGAGTGGGGAAGAGCCTTTTAATTTCTCTCGTACGCAAGAATTCACAAAAAAAAATAATGTGAGGCTAGCGATTTCAGGCCTCTCATTTTTTCTTCTTTCAATTCCTCAGTAAACACCTCATCGTAATCTTGATTGACCCCAGCGCTCTTTTATTTGCCATCTCTCGCGATTTGGAAGATCGTCATTGGAAAGTATGGAATGCCTTATTTGGACTCTTGTTGATGGGTTATTGTCTTCCGTGACAAGGTCCATAATATTTCAGTGGCTGTTAATAATTGTCTATCATACTCGTAATCAGCGGCGAAATTAGGAGTTTTAATTTATAAATTTTTTTAAAAAAAATCTAGGAAACGTATACTTCTTTTACTTTCGATTATTTTTGGGCTGGGTTGTGTTAATAATACCCCTTACAAATTTAGGATCTAAAATTTTTTTGAATTAATATTTTATAATGTAATGATGTATTATAAAATTAGACTTGTTTAAATTACTTTTATCCTACGTGTGCAATTTTATTATTTTCATATTAGCTACGTTCTTGTGAGATGTATCTAGAACTTGTTTTGTTGAGTGCTTCTCTTTTTGACCATCTTTGAAACGACGAAAATGAAAATGCACCTACTGTGTCTATTGATATAGCCAAGAAATTTTCATTCGGTTTTTTTTCTCCTTAGCTTTAGAGGTAAAAAGAAAAAAAAAAGAGGATTAGTGTATGAATTGAATGCCTTATATATATGGAATGTAACATTAAGTGGAAATGTACCCAAATGTAACTCTGGTAGCCGAAAAGTTTTTTGCAATATTTCAGCTTTTGGTGCTGAGGAGCATATTCTTGAGATTGATTCTTTCTTTTAACCCTTTTTCTGCCTACTTCTCAAGTGTAACATTTTAGGGTGGCTTTGAATCAAAATTGATAGAACCATCTTCTAAGTTGAGAAGCACTTTTGGACCGGTGCTTTTTTTCTTTCTGCTTCTAGCTGAATTTTTGTTAAGCTAGCAAACGGAAGGTCACAATTGATTGTCAGTACATTATCCAACTGAGCGTTGGTCCACTTTTTTAAGCATTCCGTTGCCGAACAGAAGCCAATACTAATATTATTCTTCGTACATTAGACTGCTAAATGATATATCAACTCAACCCAATCAAAAAATAATATTAAATCGAAAAAAAGAAAAAGAAAAATCCCAGTTGAGAAATATGTTCAAGCCTGTGACTCCTCGTAAAAAGAAAATATAAAGAAGATGCAGAGAGGAACAACTCCAAAAGCTGCAACTTTTAGCAAGGCTTCAGTTTCTTCTGAAATCACTCCAATTCTTGACCAATCTCCACTATACCTACACATCATCAAATTCTGCAAACTTTAAAAAATGATCTATCAATGACATAAAATGAAGAAAAAAGAAAGAAAAAGAAAGAATGATTATTTACGTACCCGGCGTCAATGAATCCTAATCCAAGAACTGCAACAGCAGCTCTGGAGAGAATTAAATTTGAAACCTTGATTGGAAATATTGGTTTCCTGTTCTGCTGTCGGGCGCTTAAAGTTTCAGGGAGGTCTTTCTTTTTGGCTAATGTGATGAAGGATTTGCAATTGCTGCCAACAGCATGCTTCTTTACAGGAAGATAAGGAGTTAAGCTGCTGAAGGAAAAGCACTTTTCCGTGACCAGCATTTCTCAAGGGCTGTTATCTTATCTGTTCATTCATCCTAAGATGCACAATCGGCTGATGTGTTAACTGACTTTTTCATATCAGGAGGGTACAATGGTAATTTCATCATATCAGTATACATTAATTAATGGAGAACTTCTTGTAAAGAGGCCAGGTGGGGTGGTACGTGGGATTTTAAGTGACGGCCTTTTGGTTTGCTCTGGAGGCAAATTCGTATCTAACAGCTCAAAAGAATCTGCAGTACAAATTCAAATGTTGCTCAGGGACCAAGAATTTTTCTTTTCTTTTTTTATTAATAATTTTTATTTGAATTTATGTAACTGAATAAATAAACCGCTTGTTTCTTTAAAATCTCGTTACAATTTGCATTCTAATAATAAGCGTAAAACTTGTACTCTGGATGTAAATTTGTGTAAAATTTTTGGCAACATCTTTAAAAGAACGGTTAATTTCGGCTTAACTTTCGTGAAGTGACAATCTTCTAATCATCTTTTTTATTATTGAAAATATTAAGTTGCCTTCTAAAACTTATTATCTTTAATTATAGACTACCGTTGACTCATAAAAATACAAAAATACCGATACCTTAACAAAATATTCTTATAACAGTATTGTTAGGCTAAAATAAAAAATGGTTGATGTATGATTAGTCATTAAAAAATGAAAAAAGTAGTTAATGTATCACTAGTCATTGAAAAATAAATTAAAAAATAAAATGTTGAAATGACTTAATGAACCCGAATAAATTAATAGTTTTCTTAAATTAGACATGTTAATTAAACAAATTACAAGATATGCCATCATATATAAATTACGATAATGTCATCTTCATCTTTTTCTCTCATTTCTCTTCATCTTTTCTTTCATTTTTTTCTCATCCTTACTCATTTATTTTTTCCTCGTGCTTACTCCTTCCTCGTCCTTTTCTTCATTTTTTTTTCTTTATGTACATGACTCCAGTAACTTTTTTTTTCCTTTCATTTTTCTCATCTTTACTTCTTCCTCTTTTCCTTTTAATTTTCTCATCCTTACTTATTCTTCGTCTTTTTCTTCATTTTTTTTTCTTTTCTTTTATGTATATGACTCCAATAGTTTTTTTTTCTTTGCTTTTATTTTTATCATCTTTACTCCTTTCATTTGTTTGGTGAAACTCCAGTAGCATTGTTCTTTTATTCTTTGAATTTCTTTTTTTTTGGTATCTATACTTTCTTTAAGTACCTTTACAAAATGAAAAAGAATAATAATGATAATAAAAAAATATGAAAAAAGATAAAATATTATTCTTTTTCCATTTGTAGCTTTTAATTAATTTTTATATTTATTTTTTAAAATAATTTTTTTAAATACAAAATGGTAAATTTTAATCTGTTCAAAAAAATTAGCATATAGGCACAAAATAAAAAATATTTTAAAGTATTAGGGAGCATATTATAAATATTTAAAATATTTATGTGTGTTTTAAAAAATTAAAAAAATATTTGGACCCCAAGAAAATTAGTCTACCTAAGTTTGATATTTTTCTATTAATTTAATGTTAGGAAAATGTGCAGGTATTATTTTATTCTTTTTATCATTAAAAAAAAATAACAAGGTTTGGAAGGTAACTTGATGTTTTTAATAGTAATGAGACAATTTAAAAATTATCACTTCACGAGGGGTAGGTTGAAATTAACCCTGGCCAAGAATGGGTGGAATCCAACGAACTCTTAAGGAGCGCCATTCCGGGAGATTAATTGAGTTGGTTGTTTAAAGAAACAAACGGTTTATCTGTTCAGTTAAACGCCACAAAAGCCTGAGAAAACTTGCATTCTAATAATACAATGGGAAGCTCGCATCCGGAGAACAAGTTGTAACGAGTGGTCCAATAAAATTTACGTAAAATTTTACAAAACAAACCGCAAGGCCACTGAATAAATGCCACAAAATGACAAAAGTTCCAAACGCGAGCTTCCCATTGCATGTAGTCTTGTAAATTAACAGTGCTTGCTCTGTTTTCTTAGCCTAAGATTGCTTAAATAATTGCTCTTGCTTTGTCAAATTTTTGACTGTCTACACGTTTCAATTTCCTGAATGGCTCAATAATTACCGGAATACAATCTGTTGATAGCAAGTACTTCTATAATAGAAATTTCAATTGCCAGTTGCCACCATTTGAAGCTGAGAAACTTTAGAATCACAGCACACTATCAAGGATAGTCCCAATACTGATGGAATTGGCATTGGAAGGTCAAATGGTGTCAAAATATTACATTTAGTGATAGCCACCGGTGATGACTGGGTTTCTCTTGGTGACGGCAGTAAAAAGATTTTTAGTTTCTGATGTTTTCTGTGGACTGGGACACGGGATCAGTGTTGGTGGCCTTGGAAAATATCCGAAGGAGGAAGGTGTTTCTGGATTGACAGTGAAAAATTGCACTTCCACAGGTACCAAATGGTGTAAGAACTAAAACATGGCCTGATTCTCAAGCTGGCATCGCTTCCAATTTCACATTTTTGAAGACATTGTCATGACCAATGTGCAAAATCCCATTGTCTAATAACTGGAACATAAACGTACATTAACATCACTCATTTGTTGAGGCTAATTATTAAGAGTTCGTTTCTATCCGCTTTTATACTTAACAGGTTCCTTCGAGAGTGAAGATTAGCAACGTGAAGTTCAGGAACATCCGAGGCACTTCTTCCTCCAGTGCTGCTGTTAAGTCTTGTGTGTAGCCAAAAGATTCCCTGCAACAATGTTGAGATTGTAAAACATAAATTTAATGTACAATGGCGTTACCATGAGGGTCCAGCAACATCTTAATGTTCCATTGTTTAAACCAATGCTTATTGGAAAACAAATCCCACCCAGCCTCTTCCGTTTAGGTCTTCGAAGTATTCATCATGTGTACACATTTTCTAAAACAATTATTGTATAACAACAACATCACAAGTACATATGATTGTGCGGGTGACCGGAGTTTGTGTAAATGCTCATCAATGCATACTTTCCATTTAAACTAAATATTTATTGATAAAGTTCAGGGATATTAATGATATTTTACCTGATCACAAACTCCCTCTTAACCCGGGTGCTTTACTCTCTCATTCATCATCGCAAAACCCTTGAATCTCCGCCATTAATGGCGATAACTGGAATCCGGACGCCTCCCCAAGTCCACAGGTTCCCACAATCGAAGTACATCGACGCCGTCCGGTGGCTTCCACCGCTCTCTCCGCTGTCGAAGCTCGCCGTTCTCGCTATCCACGACACCGACGCCGAAAGCCCATCACTCGAAACCTACTCAATCTCACTACCAGCTTCCCTGGCCCCACATTCCCAATGGACCCCACCTACCCGAATCTCCTCTCTTTCCACCTCCCACCAATCCCTCGTCGCTGCGTCAACCCTCTCCGGCTCTCTCCACGTTCTATCCTCGGCAATGCAAGTGTTGCTTTCAGTTGATGAAAATAGTGGGTTCCACGTGGGGCCCATTTCGGGAGTAGATTTGACGGGGAGCGAGTGTGTGAGTGTTGGGGAAGATGGAAGAGTGAATTTGGTGAGTGTTATTGGCGGCGGTGAATTTAAGAGGGTTTATGATGGGAATGGACTGGTGGGTTTTAATTGTGTGAAGTGGGCGTCTCCGACTGAATTTGTTACCGGTGGCTTTGGCTATGGACTTCAGTGGTGGGATCTCAGGCGAGCAGGCGGGGGCCCGGTTTTGCAATTCAAGGGGAATTTTGGGTGAGTAGTGATCTTTATGTGATTGTAAATTCTTATACACTGCTGTGGAATGGAATCATTGTTGTGTAGTAGAATTGGGTTAGTGATTAGCTACTAAAGTAAAACCTGAATAATCTACTTGTGGTTGTATCTTTGCAGGTCTCAAGGAAAAGCCTCTGGAATGATACATTCCGTTGATATTCATCCATCACGAAAGCATACATGTCTGGTAAGATGCTGCATGCTTTTTCAAATTCTAATATCTGAGAAGTTGGGTACACATCTAGTTGGTGTTATTGAAGCTTTTGATTTGGTTTCCTCCCTGTTTTGCTCATGTTATACCTTTATGACTTGGCATTTCAGTAGTTAGAATTTTGCTGCTAGTGTGCCTTTCTATTTCTGTTCTTAGCTTCTATAATGTTTGGTAAGCATCTGAGTGAAGCCAAATATAGCCCTCTACCTTCATTCAAAAGCATTTGATGGCAGTTTATTTCCCTAGTTAGCTCTAATATGGCTGTGTTAGATTTAAACTAGTAATGTTCGTGGACTTGGTGTAACTCAAATGTGTTTGGCTATTGGCTTCATGGTGAAGTAATAAATTATTGATTTTCTTATGTGACAGAACAATGGTTAAAGCTTGTGCCGTATTGTATTAATTTAATTGTTAAATGAGGCTTGAATGGTAACTTGCTCTTCCTGATTGTAATCGTAATTATTCATACAATTTATTTATTTAGTTTTGACACCATTCTGTGCAAAGCTTAATGGCTTGTGCTTTGGTGACACTGAAACTTTTATATAGATTATGAATCACTTTGCAGTCTACAAAACTTGGATTAGCTTTCTTTTCATTTACCAACCATGTGAGGTAACACTGTTTGCATGGATTTTCTTCAACTTGTAGGCTGGAGGCTCTTCTGGTGCAGTATTTGCGTGGGATCTTCGATGGCAGCAGCAGCCAATTGTTCTTTCTGGTGTTGGAACAGGAGAGGCTGTAACCCATTCATTATCTGAGAGTGAGGTTTGGGAGGTTCAATATGACTGTCATACAAAGTCCTCAAACATTTCATCCTCACGAGTTTTACCTGCCATGTTTTGCTCAGAAGATGGGATCCTTGCTGTGGTTGAACAAGGTATGAATTTCTTGCTTCAGTGATTGTAGATTGCCAACTATCACTCACTCCTTAGCTCTCATTCTTATATGGAAGTCATCCTTTTAGCATTTCATTATTAAAAAGTGTTAATGATCTGTAGAGAACAAGGAATACTACAGAGATTTATATTTTATACAGTGACTGATCATGTATAAATGTTTAACTACATAGGTGAAGAACCCTTCGAACTTCTGGCCGAACCTTGTGCAATCAACAGCTTTGACATCGACCCACAGAACCCCTCGGTAAGTAATGAGTAGGAACCATATTAGACTTGGCATTGCATTATGGGAATCTAATAGATGAACATTTTGATGAGTATGCGTATTGTCATGCAGGATGTCATATGTAGTTTGGAGTGGGAATCAATAGCAATCGTGTCAAGACCATGATCTGCAGAAGCTTGGAGTCCAAAAGGGTTTAAAGTTCAGAAATCTTGTTAATCTTTGTTTCTTCTAAACTGTTAGTTAACAAGCAAAGAACTTCACCCACCACTTGGTACAGGTGCCATTGAAGTACTGCATCACGGTCACAGCTGTCGATGATGAATGCAGCAAGTTATTCTTAAAAGAAAACAAAAATATGTTGTCTTAAACTGTTAATTACCCTTTTCAGAATGTATAATGAGAAGCAGTGTGATTAATGGACGATTAGCAGGATGACAAGGAAAGATTTTGTTTTGTAATCTGACAAATGTAAGAGCAAGCAAATTGCCCTGATGGGTAAATTGAATGAATCAGTTGTGTGCTTATAGTTGTTTGGACGATTTCTGACCTTTTGTGAAACTCCCAGCAGTTGTCATTAGTTTTTGAGTTAATCATTCCACATGATACTGATAATACTCATATTTGTCGTCCT
The DNA here is from genome assembly GCA_030444775.1 of Atalantia buxifolia. NCBI lineage: Eukaryota > Viridiplantae > Streptophyta > Magnoliopsida > Sapindales > Rutaceae > Atalantia > Atalantia buxifolia. The sequence goes on along the minus strand of CM059834.1, from coordinate 19,598,399 downwards.
TTTTCATTAAATAATTTGATTTATATATATATATATATAAATAAAGGATGACGCAGTACTACGACTGTAATGGGTAATTTTAGGGGCAAAAAATAAAATGCGAAGAAAAACAAAATAGAAAACATTGCTGGCGCATTGCGTTTGATGAATGTGCAATGTCCTCAATCGTAAAATTCAGAAAAGATAGAGGCCTTCGCTTCTTTCTTCACTTGCCCTTTATCCACAAATCACCATTCATCAGTCGTTACTCCACGTAACACCAATTCTTTTTCTTCTTCTTCTTCTTCTTCTTCTCCTTCAATATCCTTGGCAGAAGATAAAACGAAACGAAAGAAAACATGGCTTCGATGATATCTTTCAATTTAAAATTTTGCCCACTATGCCCTTCTTCTTCTTCTTCTTCAGTGAGAGCCTCTCGTGGCTCATCACTCCAACTGGCTCTATCCAACAAGCTTAACAACTCGCTCAGACTCAATTCAAGCTACGGCATTTCGGCCTCTCCTTTACTCTTCCCTCATAACAACTTCCCCACAACAGTAACTCAAAGCAGGCCTCAAACGGTCACTGTTTTTGCCGCAAAAGGTTACAAAATGAAAACCCACAAGGTCATTTTTCTTTCTCTTTGGTTTTAACTTGTGAGGGTAGTGAATGGGGTATTGAATGAATTTGGTATATTGTAACAAGATATTAACTTTGTTTTGGTTTTTTTGGGTTTGTAGGCATCCGCGAAGAGGTTCAGGGTCACTGGTAAAGGAAAAATATTGAGGAGGAGAGCTGGAAAGCAGCATTTATTAGCTAAGAAAAACACTAAGAGAAAATTACGCCTCTCTAAAATGGTCAGCTTTCTTTAAACTCATTTGAATTGTAGCTGTTTATTTGTTGTTCATTATTTATTATCTTTTTTTTTCCCAAGAACAACGAAATACTGTGCTGTGTGATATTGCAATGTAAATGTGCTGTATTTATCTGTCTATTGTGCTATTGTATGAGTTGATTGAACAATCATCAGTGGAACATTCACCAAAGGGAAGAATTTGTGTTGTGAATTATGAAGCTGTTCTGGTAGAAGGAAAACAAATGCAGATTAATTAGTGTTCAATTTGTAGAGGAAGATTGAGTTATAGGCTCCAAGATAAGAATAAGAGATGGTGTAATGTGGTACGTGAGTTGTGCCAATTGATTTGATTAATATATCACGCGAAAATAGTGCTTCAATGTCTGAAAGTATCAAATCAGTTGGAGAAATTGATTTGTTTTGCCCAAAGGTACACTATCAAAGATGAATTTGAAAAATAGCTTGTTATTAAATGGGAGCTCGGTAATGTAACATCTGTTATACTATTGAATCACTTGATAGGTAGAGAATGTGGACTGTGGGTAGCATGGGCATATGTAATTGTTGTAGGGAGTGATTAAAATGCTTTCAGGAAGTTGATTAATTGAGTGTGGGCGCATGGAGAAGACAATTTTGGAGATCATAGGAGTTCCGGTTCTTATAGTTATTTGTTTTGATGGAGATGGTTTCTCCTTCTCGTGGCTCCTTAAAGTTTGGATTAATAGAAATTGGAGTGTCTGTACAGACTGAAATTTTTTGATATTCTGGATCTTTCTATTCTTAATGTTTTATTTCCTTCATCAGAATGATTGAACAGAATTTAGTGAAGAGTTAGTCAAAGTCTTTTCCCAGAATTATCTTCTCTTAGTTCTGCTGGCAAACTCATTGGTCCTCAAAAGAGGATACATTTTGTTCAAAATGTCGTTGTACCATGCATTCTTGCTATCTCACTCCTAAGAAAAGATAAAGAACCTCAAAAATTGACTTCTGATTTGTATTTATTTGCCTCTGATTAGAAATTCTGGGGGTTTTTTAAACAATGATGAGTAGCTCTTCAACGGTTGTCTGGTCAAAGTTTCAATGCCTGAAGTGTTGATGATATGATGTTTTATCTGGCCTGGAGTGTGGTTTTACTGGATGGTTCTTGAGTAGGGGCAAACATGTAACATTAGCTTCACAAAAGAGGTTTAGTTTTTTCCATTTGGCTTTCTAACATTTTCATGTGGGAAAAATTGATGGGTCAGTACTCATTTACTTATGGTTTGTCTGTTTGCTATTCAGCTTTCTGTTGCCTTTGATAAGAAATCTGGAGTGGTAATTTACATGAACAATTTGTCCTAGAGACTGAATATTACGCTTTTCTTTAGCTCTGTCTACATTTTGTGGGGAGCTTGGGAGAATATTCCTGAGGTTCCTTTTGCTGTATCTCTTACTATTTTTTTCACTTAAATCAAGTAATACGAACATCACAACAGATTGTTTTATTTATTGATATCTCAATAAGAGATGGTGGAACAACTTGGATGAGTTCATATGGATGCGGCTGAGCTCACAGGCTCATGAAGACATCACCATCCAACCACCCATTTCATTTAGATAAGAAGATAATATAAAATGATTTAAGTGAAATTCAGCTGATTGAAAATGTAATCTGAGAAATGCATTTAGACTAATTGCACATGCAAAGTAATTATGGTAGACTCATTTACTTGACATTGAGTACTCTTGATTATAATGTTGTTTGACTTGGGATGGAATGCAGCTTTCTGGGTGGCTTCGATGTTTATATCGCAGCAACCAGTCATATTTCTTTCTAGTAAGAATTATAGCAATCTCATAGATCTAGCTCTCTGACGTCACTTTAATTTTTTGTTGTGAACAGCACGAGGTTAGCCGAAGTGACTACGACAATGTTATAGGTTGCCTGCCATATCTGAAGGTTAACAGGCAAGCAAAGTAGAAGTGATTTTCACAGTTTGCAGAAGACCTATGTAATTTCAGTTTGCCCGAATTTCTCACATTTTGTTGTCAGCAAACAACGAAGTGCTTGCAATTGTTTTATTTATCCTAATTGATCATTTTGGCTCTTATTTTGCTGATGTTTCCACCACAAAGCTCAAAATCAAGCAAAGTTCACTAGTACTGTATGCTTGTTGATGTTGGTTGTCAAGGCTAGCGGGTGGGTGCTTTTAGTAAAATCTCTTAATAATCTTTGATAACTGATGATATAACTTCAACTACTAAGTCATTTTCGGCGGCATGATCACGCCGGTGATAATATATCTAAGTCTTGTGCTTATGAACAAAAGTGTCCATCATGGGGATCCAAGATAAGGCAAAAATTAATTAACATGAGCAAGTAGCCATACGTTTGACTTTGGAGAGTGAGATTAAATAGTATATAATCCCGCGTTATCTAAATGCTAAAAAAAAAAAAAAGGCAGTACTTACGGAGGTTCTAACTATCCATATCAATCACCATCTTCCTTTCATCATCAATTTGATGTAATGGGATGATGATGATGCTTTATTTCGTTTTAAAGCAAAGAACAACATTCCAAAAAAAGGTAAGAAATCTAACAACATTTTCTTCTTCTTCTTCTTCTTCTTCTTCTTCTTCTTCTTCTTCATTTGAGTTATAATTTATTAGATCTATTCATATACCAATGTGTACTCAACAATTTTGACGATAGTTGTATCGATCCCATTGGTCAATCCGACTTTGTACATTTTTACATGCGTGTGGGGTACTAATATTTCTTATAAAACAGCAATCCAGTTCTATTAGAGACGTCACGACTTGCCTATAACTTAGGGATGTCTTCTCAACATATTATGGGTAAACACGTCTCTGAATATGGAAAGTTTTCTTTTAAAAATATAAAGAGGGACGCCTAAATAGGTAAAAATCATACACATATACCGCAGCCGCAGGACTAATAACAGCAAAACTTACGTTACAACGTTTAAACTGTTTTTATTTTTGTTGTAATATGAATATTTAAACTCAAAGTGGACCAAGTTTAGAGTCTTTTTAGTATTATGGTTACATTTTTAAAATATTTGGTAAATACTTATTTTTTGTAGTTTAGAATTAAAGTTACTTTTATTAGGGGTGGGAGCATTCAGGTTCGAATCATCCCATTGAATTTCGAGTTAATTAAATTGGAAAAAAAAGTGATCCAAACTCAATATAAACTTATAATCTGATCTAATCTTGTTGAACAAATTCTTATCCGATCGGATTGAGGGATTCATTCACATCTGATCTGAACGAAAATTTTTCAAGTCGGGTTAAGTCATATTATTATCAAATTATTATTTAAATGTCATATTTTACTCATATGATCAATTTTTATTTTACAGCTATAGTTTTTATTTTTTTCCACAATAACTATCTCTTCAGTGCCAAATTACCTTAATAACAAAACAAACCTTTACAATAATGTCGTAGATTCAATAGTTGAATCTCAATTTAAATCTAAAAAATTATATGTTATTTATTTATTAAAAAATAAATTTCATAATTTGTAAAATAAATATTTTATTATTTAATAATTAAAGAATTATGATTGACATTTTAATTTTTTTATCCCAAATTAAATATTTCAATAAAAACTTATGTTGACAATCAATTATAAAAATTCTTAATATTACTCAGATGACCTTTCATGTGCAATACAGTGTACTCCTACTTAAAGAAAATGAACAAATGTCAAATTGTGAGATTTCGATATCCAATACTCCAATTCCTTGTTACAATATAATAGGACAACGACAAAATCTTTACGCTCAAATCGCATGATTATCTCAGAGCAGATAATTAAGAAAGTTCCTTAAAAAAATAATAATGATTAAGGGAAAAAATGCGGCTCAGCTCATGATTACCAAATACAGCCGCCCTTACCCAAAACTTTCTTTTCACGGAATCCAATTCAACAGTCCACGTGTCAAGTAGAAGAACCATTTTTGTCGATCTACTGCAGGATCCTGCGCCACGTATCAGACCAAGCCAACCACTGGCGGCTGCATAAAGGCTGCCAGTGGCCCCCACATATATCCATTAACTCGTACGATATGTGTGCATAAAACACGTGCTCCATCGACGTCATTCTCAAAATTACCAAAATCTCCCACCGCTCAATGCCATGAAAACCTGTTGTTTTGGGGTTATTTTAGTCATTACGTACGCAAACGCGGGATTTTGCACGTGCTCGCCGTCATATTAACACCGTTAAAGGTCCCTCTCGTTGTCTCAGAAAATTAGGAAAAAAAATTGGAAAAATAGGAAGTTCAAGAATTTAGGGTTTCAGGATCTGCCGATTTTATCTGCGATCAATTTTATTTATAGCACTAAAAAAAAAAAAATCTTATTTTCTCAATTTTCGATATTTGTTGGTAAAGAAAAATCCGACTTTCCGTGAATTTCGGTTTTGTGTTTGGCGCGAGAGAAAATTTCGACAAATCTTTTTGATGGTTCAGTTGATGAAATCAGGGAATCCGAAACCAGATCCTGAAACGACGTCGTGTCGGGAGAAGGTGCCGGTGAAATTAGAGATCGTTGAGGACTCGTTAGAGGAAGAGCATGGTCCTCTCAATAAGCGATCTAAGCCATCTTCAACTCTTCAACAACAGGTATGTTTGATTCCCGAGAAAGATTGGGAAAATAAAAGAAATTAATGAAAATTTAAATTATTGGCCATAAAAATGTGAACGTTGTTTAGTTTCAATGTGGTTCTGTATTAGTTTGACCCGGTGATTATGTTATGGTTATTATTAATATCTAATTCATATTTTTTTTATTGTGTCATTGTTGATGATTATTTTTCAGGCATGGAGCGCTTGGAATGATAATGATTCGTTTCCGATTCCCCCATCTCAATACAACCCTCTTGATGAGCCTAGTCCTTTGGGTCTGCGGCTGAGGAAGAGCCCATCGTTGTTGGATTTGATTCAAATGAGGCTTTCCCAAGGAACTGAGAATGGTACTGCTACTGCAGTAAAGAAGGAGAGTAAAGCCGCTGCCGGTTCTTCTGGTAGTACGGACAAGCTTAAGGCTTCTAATTTTCCTGCTTCAATTCTGAGAATCGGGCGTTGGGAGGTGATTACTACATGTTTTGGTTTAGTTGTGTCTTTTTAATTGATTTTTTTGCACGTTAATAAGTCACGATTTTTTTTTTTGTGTGGTGGCAGTACAAATCGAGATATGAAGGTGATTTAGTGGCTAAGTGTTACTTTGCAAAGCATAAGCTTGTTTGGGAAGTTCTTGAAGGTGGTCTCAAGAGCAAAATAGAGATCCAATGGTCAGATATTATGGCTCTGAAGGCAAGCTGTCCTGATGATGGACCTGGGACCTTGAATGTTGTGGTAATGTTATCAACTGATTGTACAGGTTTTGTTTTTGTGTTCCTGGGTATAAATTGATTTATTGGTAGTCTGTTTTGCACTGCAGCTTGCTAGACAGCCCCTTTTCTTTAGGGAGACTAATCCGCAGCCTAGGAAGCACACTTTGTGGCAGGCTACTGCAGATTTTACTGATGGGCAGGCTAGCATACACAGGTTAGTACATTTTTCCTTAATTGGTGATTTTTCTACTTTAGCATTGATCAGATGATTTTATGGACTTTTGAGGCTGAAGTTTTCTTTGTTGGGTATTATGAGTTAGTTATGGTTCTTTTTTATCAATTAAACTTGGGAAATTTTTTTTTTTCGGTTTATTTTATTCGAGGGATACTGAATACATCCATTTCGTGTATAGATCTTGATCAATGTACCTAGGGTATTGACATTCTATCTTTGAAGCTTGGACTGCCATTTGTTTCCCTGTAATTATATTTATTACCAAGGATTGCAGCGTAGTTCGTGTGCCTGTTTAGTTTGAGAAGATGAGCCCTCTTTGAATACATTGGTTATCCAAAATCATTTTGTCAGACTTAAGGACTTACATATTCCTTTTCTACTACGCATTCTTTTTGAATGAGATGTTCATACATGTTTTATGAGGCTGAAAACTGATGAAAATTTTAATATTGTGATCTGTAGGCAACATTTTCTGCAGTGTCCCCAAGGGCTGTTGAACAAACATTTTGAAAAACTTATACAATGTGACATGCGTTTGAACTTCTTAAGCCGACAGCCAGAAATAAATTTGGAGTCACCATACTTTGAACCAAGGTCTTCTATCTGTGAGGATGCAGAAGAATTTAAAGGTGATCAACTAGAGAGAAAAGGACCATCTTTCTCGGGTTTTCAGAATCTAGCATCACCAGCAGCTTATTCATCTTCCTTAGAAATTGAAAAAGGTGAACCTTCTGGTATTGGATCGGAGCAAATATCTCGGGAAGCCCCTTCTCCCAGCTCAGGTACAAGAACAATGTGTTCTCTCAGTTCTGAAGTTCTAACATTCTATCCTTTCTTTGCTAAGTTTTTATTGTTACAGTTTTTTTTTTTGTATTGAAATATATTGGGAAAAAAATCTCGTACTTATGATGACGTTATAACTTGTGATAACACTGGATTTGTGAAGCACTGCATTCTCGGGCAAGCCATTGTTCTCACTAATTTTTCTAGCTTTTAAGTTATCTGTTGTATTTCTTGTGGAATGTTGTCACTGCTAAGTATTTATTGAATGCTAGAATTCTGGTATCATGTGATCTCAAGGGCTTGGTTATGAAACCATAGTTCTTGTAGGCTCTTATTACATTTATCATTGCACATTCTAGTTATTTTCTCAATGTGGCACTGATTTCCCTTCTAATACTAGTGATGGACAATCGTGCAATTGAAGGGAGTGGAATTGGTGAAGTAAATTCAAAGGCACCAAGGAATTGGGACAAGATTAAAGTTCCAGGGCTTCACCCTTCTATGTCTATGAGTGATCTTATGAACCACATCGGAAATTGTATTTCAGAACAGATGACCTCTGGAAACCAACCCCTGTCTGAGGAAGGATCAGACTACCGTAAGTTCTTGGACATTGCTCAGTGCCTCCTTAGTGACACTCAAGCAGCAGCAGATGATGGTGTTGATGATGAAAAATTCCTTATGTCAAGAGTCAATTCTCTTTATTGCCTTCTGCAGATGGATCAACCGGATGTAGCTCAAAACTCTCAAGTTACTGGGGAAACTTCTGATGGAAGACCTGATGATGTAAATGGAAAGAGTGTGCAGCTGAACACTATGGAATCGCCGCATGATAACAATATGAGAAATAATATTAAACCTTCTGAAGGGGATAATGCTAAGGATGTCTCTGGGAGCAAGCCCACAGCAGGCATGTCAAGGAAAGACTCATTTGGGGAGTTGCTGCTTCATCTCCCCAGAATTGCATCTCTTCCAAAATTCTTGTTTAACATATCAGAAGAAGATGGTGACTCTCAAGCTAGATAGTTAGCTCTCTTTGTTAAAGAGTACCGAGGATTAAGCCTCTTTGCTCTTGTAGATTGGAAAAGATTGCTGGTGTTTAATATTATCTGAATATCAATCAGAACAGATGCTAGCCTTGGGGTCTAGAGGGATTCAGAAATTTGGTTTGATGAAGAATCCTGCTAGAATATCCCATGTAAAAAAAAGAAGTAGGCGTTGGTAGCTTCAGCGTTTGCTTGGTATCTTGTAAAACAACCTTTTATTATAACTTGTAAGTAAATTTAATCTCGATCCCAGCAAGTTTACTTTTGTTAAGTAAATTTGATCTCAATCTTCTGATAGGCCTTCTTCCAGGTGCCATGTTATTCATGCACAAGCATCAGTTGATTTTCATTTTTTTTTTTTTTTGGGTATTTTGTGTCTTGGGTATATTACAATTTTGCGAAAACGATTTGTCGAGGCTTGCTCTGGCCGAAACCCATTAACCACATTAAAAAATTCAGTAGTCGGGTAATAACAGCCCTTTTGTGCACAACGAATGCAATAAACGCTCACTCTACACACATGCGATTGGATAAAATAATATCAAAGTGTATATTCTTGAATGAAAATTGAATAACCCTTGCAATTGGATAAAACAATATCATAATGTATATCATTCAAACGGACTATGTTCTGGTTGCCCTATTAATTGAACGATTGGTGGTGGTGGGGGGTGGGGTTGGCGCGGCGGGAGGAGATCTAGTACAAGCTGGCACATATAAAGCACAAAGGATCTCTGGAAAGCTCTTCAGGTGTGGCTGAGAGCAAGCATTGTTCATGAAAGGCATGACCGCATGCAAGAACAGCAACCTCTGGAAGTCTAGCAAACACTTGATATTCATATTCTTCGTGTTCATAATCATCTTCTGCTTCCTCTTCGATTGGTCCATATGCTAGATCAATATCACATAGACAACATCTCTGTGTCTGTTCTAATGCTTCCTCCTCAGATTCTTCGAAACCTGCATATGGCAGAACATTATTATTCGCATTATTCCTAGCCTTGTTGAAACATTTTAAAGCCTTGTCCAACACTAACATGCTATCAAAGCCAAGTCTTGAGTCTGGAATCTTGATTCCTTGTACAAGACCTATTCGTCAAAATTGGCCATGATACCATGCTCTTCATGTTTCACAGTAACTCATAAGTCGAATTTTTTTGACTCAGTGTTGAGTTACTATGAACCAAGGGCACTTAGAGAACCTAAGCAAGTCCTTATCTTTTAGATAATAATAGTCAAATAAGAACAGAGGAAACAACGCGAAACCTTGGAACTTACCCTCCCAAAAGATATGATATCGGGGAGGAGAGGTGGAAGTGGAAGTGGGATTTCCATTTTTTGAGGGTTTGTTAGTATGATTCTTGGGGCCTGGTTCTGGGGTAACTTTCTCAGCTTGCTGCTTCTTCTTCACAGATTGCCGAGTGATTTTCTCCTTTCCTTTGATGAGAACCTTTTGGCTTGTTGACGCTCCCGTATTTGTATGATCCTCATTCGTCTTAAACAAATGTGCAGAATTTTTCAAATTATTTTCGCGTCGTGAATGTGAATCCCGGGCCTGGCCAGCTCTGCTAGCAAGTGGTGGCTTTGGTTGATCTTTATCAAATTGTTGAATCTTCGCCTTTCCCTTCAGATTATTTTGGCTTGTAGATGATCTTGGACGATCCTCATTCTTCTTAATCGTACGTGCAGAATTTTTAACCATTTTCGAAATACTTCCACGTTGTGAATCCTGACCGGGATTGCCTGAAAGCAGTCTCTTAGATGACTCTTTCGAAGATTGTTGAATCCTCTCCGTTCCCTTGAAAACCCGCAGGCAAGTAGATGCTGCTCTTGTGTGATCCCCATTCTTATTTACTAAAACCGTAGGATTTTCGACGTTTTCTGAACGATTCTGAACATGATTGTCTGATGCAAGCATTAGCAACAGCGTTAACGAAAGAAGCTTTAGTTATTGAAAATAGATAAAACACTGAAACAATCAACAGAAGGGATGATTTTGTATGCAAATAATTTTACCCGCATTATCCGAACCCCGCTGTAACCCAGAAGGGTTTAGTTTTCTCGTCACAGTCTTACCCTGGCTAAATCTTGAACCCATGTGGCATGAAAATTCCACAGACGACAAGCAAGGAAAGGCAGCAAAAGGGGATATGTGTATATTTATATAGAGAGGAAATAAAATTATAATAAATTGAAGCAGAAACCAAATTTAGTACGGAAACAATCGAAAGAAATCAAGTCCGGATTAGGAACTAATTACAGTAACACCGTATCCGTATGTATAGGACTTGTACAAAAAGTTAAAGTTACATATCCATGGAACTTATAAAAGCGCCCCCAATGTCGTTCGGGACGTTTTCGCTTATTTTGTAAACAATGGTGTTATGCCATGCTTGCAATTAGACAAACCTATAGGATTTATAACCCAAGCAAAACTGGAAACAATAGAAGCATAGAACTATTTCGTATTTTCCTTTTGTTAATTAAGTTTTATATTTAAATAAAATATAGGCTTATAGGGTATATAACTACTTCATAATTGTAATTGAGTCGTCAGCCATCACCACTATACAAAAATTGATTGAGTCAATGTTCAATTGTATGACTTACTTATTCAGATAGGTTTAGTTATCACGTCAAAGACCTAGGAAAGTTCAAATTCTCAAATTTATATCAAATTCGGATGGGTTGTCTAGCTAATAATATAGGCATAAAAGGAAAACTGAGACTCCATAAATATAAAGAAGAGTAACGATAAGCATAGGAAAGTTGGAATACAAAGAATATCTCAATCTATCCTTCTCATCAAATTCCACAGTGTAATTCTGGTAAAAGAAAACAAAAAAATCTCTTTAATGAAGAGAAATAGAAACTCTCTTCAATCTTGGGCACACCAAGAATTCTTTATCTGAATTAAACTGGTGAAAATAAATAAACAAATGACGAATTTTGAGTGATATAACTGAAGTGGAGCAAGTTTTCACTTGCAAGATTTCCAGCCACTTAAGCAACATAGCCGGGATGAATTGATACTTCTTCAAGCCTGTTAGTGAGGAAAAGGAACCAGACAAAAAGAATAGTGGTTTGGTAGGAGGTAAGAGCCATGATGAGTCATTGACCATGAACATTTTTCCTTGATGGCACCATCAATGTCTGATGAGATTCCCCTGCATCAAACAAATGGATGCAGAACTTGTATCACGTGCAGAAACCAAAGTTGCTTACATTTATCCTCCAGGGGAGGAAGAGACCAAACCGAGTAAACATAACGCTTACCTTGTTAATTTGTTGATTCTTGTGGCTGAGGTCCTGCCCTGTACAATTGGTTAATTGGAAATACCATCAGCACACAACTTATTTGGATAAGCAGACAGGGGAATCATTTCTCTTCCAAGCAGAGGATCATTCACTCCAGTCGCCATGTAGGATGCGTTTCCCGTCTGGTTTCACTGGATAGTTGGTGACTCAAGGAAATTTGGACTCATTAAACAGCAGCTGTGCAGCAGACAAATTTGGAGGACCGACCAATGGCTACCTGGTATGGATTTGTGTCTTTTTACCAGTAGTCTCCACATGAACATACACCATCCTTGAAATGGTGGAATCTATTCGCATCCCTAACCACAATGACCCTCCCTGTAACCTTGGATATCAATTTGGTTGCTGTATGGCAGTCTACACAAACACGGAGATTCTTAATAATCCTAATTTCAGTTCCAGGTTCAGTGGCGATAAGGCCAAATGCTATTGCCAACTTCTCACTGTGAACCTTCACCATTAGCTCCTTCTCTTCCTCCTCCACGTCATGCAAAGCTCTGACGGTCTCTGTCTGAAATCCAGCCTCTCTCATCTTTCCATTTAACTTCTCTAGCATTGCATAGATTGCAGTTGACTGGGGATGCAGTTGATCACCTGATGTGAAGACATGTGGGGTGCCATCAACCTCAATTAGAGTGCACCCAGGAGTCTTTGCAAGCTTTCTCTTCTTAACTACTTGTCGAACTGTTGCGGCCTGTAGATAGTCTCTCTCAGCTGAATAAATATTTGAGAGTAAGACATGATATCCTACATTTTCCGGGTCTAATTCAAATAGTTTTTCAGAAGCCACACGGGCTAGGTTTGTGTCTTTATGAATCATGCAAGCACCAAGCAATGCACCCCATACAGCAGGGCCTGGCTCTACAGCCAATCCCTTTATAAATTCCAAGGCCTTCTCTAATTGTCCAGCTCGACCAAGGATGTCTACCATGCAGGCATAATGCTCGGCTAAGGGCTTAAATCCGTGATCGTGAATCATGGATTGGAATATTTCATCTCCTTCTCTCACTAAGCCAGCATGACTGCAAGCATACAAAACAGAAAGAAAAGTAACCCCAGAAGGCTGAATGCCAGAATGCAACATTTCTGAAAAAAGCTGTAGAGCTTCCAGTCCATGTCCATGGAGGCCATAACCAGAAATGATGGTGTTCCAAGTTACCTCAGACTTATGTGGCATCAAGTCAAATAACTCTCGAGCCTCTACAATGTTTCCACACTTTGCATACATGTCAATTAGAGCAGTTGACACAAATATATTAGACTCAAATTTCCTGCCCTTAACTAACTCATGTACCCATTTACCAAGACTTAGCGCTCCAAGTTGAGCACAAGCAGAAAGAATGCTACTGACTGTAACAGGATTTGGTGTGACTTTAGAGGCCTGCATTTCCTGGAAAAGAGAAATCGCCTCCTCTGTTAACCCATTTTGGGTATAACCAGCTATCATGGCATTCCAAGAAGCCAAACTTTTCTCTGAAGACTCATCAAATAGCTTCCTTGCGGCTTCCATTTCATTTAATCTACTATAAACAGTACTTAGAGCAGTTGAAACAGAAGAATTTGAAACAATACCAGATTTCAGACAGAAACTATGAATACAATTAGTGAGATGTAAATGTCCAAAAGGATAAAACACAGGAATCAACCCCACAATCGTACTTGAATTAACTCTCTCTCCTGAAGCAAGCAACTGTCTAAACAGTCTCAATGAAGATTCGGTCTTACCATTACAAGTATACCCAGATATCATTGCATTACAAGATATCAAGTCTGGCCTAACAATATTCGTAAACACCAATTCCGCCCTCTCAACCTCTCCACATTTGGAGTAAAATGAAACCAATCCAGTCAGCACATAAACATGATCATGAAACCCCAACTTTAAACCCAAGCACTGTATCTCCATCCCCAATCTCAACTCTTGCACCTCTGCTACAGCTGGCAGCACAGCAGCCACACTTGTTGAATCCAGCCAGGTCCCACCATTCCTAACCATGTCCCCGAAAACCCAAATCGAATCCTGAAAGCAACAATTTTTCATTAACCCAGAAATCATAGAATTCCACAAAACCGTATCTTTCTCAGGCATTTTATCAAATATCTTGCGTGCAGACTCGACGCAGGAAAACTTAAAGTATAGATCCACTAAAGCAGCCCCAACAAACAAATCAGATCCATAACCACTGACAATCGCATGTCCATGCAACAGAACACCTATACTACGATCACAGCAAGCCGAAGCTGCGGATATTACGAATGAGTAAGTAAAGTTATCTGGTGTAAGAGCAGTGTTTTTTCTCAAATGGGTATAAAAACAAATCGATGATTTAGGCATTTTATTATTGGAGAAGCCGCGAATGATGACGTTGAAGAGAAAGAGGTCTGGTTTAGGGATGGAGAAGAAGAGGGCACGCGCGTAGCACGTGGCTTTGAAGTCTGAGAGTCTGTGGGCGAGTTTTGTGACCGTTGACAGATCGTTTTGGAAGCCGTGGATGATGATTTGGGCGTGCGTTTGAGTGAGCTGTGACTGTGTTTTGGCGCCTTTTAGAAGACTCAAGAACAGGTTTCTGCTTTGTGGGGTTTTCACAGACATTTGGAATTGAAGCTCGATTGTTTGTGAAAAAGACTGATTCGCGACAGATTCATATAAATTATGAAAAGGAAAAACGGCGGGAAATTGAGGTCACGTGTTTCCGCGCACGCGCGGCCGTTTTTTAGATGTTGATGACTTGACGTTTCTGGCTTCTTGGTGTTTGTTGACGTTAAAATCTTAGCAAACTTATAATTTGTCTAAAATAATAAAGAATCTGCAAGGTACAGACTTTGGATGTGGTTGGATGATGAGAAATTAAACAATAGAAAATGGAACGGTGGGATGACGGGAGATGTTAAAGAATAAAAAAATAATAAATAATACCTTAATGATGTATGTATTAAATAAAATGGCTAAGAAGGCTTCTGCGTAACATGTGACATATAATTTAATTAAACAAGCAATAATAATGATGAATATACAAGAGAATTGAACTGCTAATAAAAATTTTCTTCCTTTTTCCTGAAACTTTGCTTCTAAATCTGGATTCATTCAATCCTTTGCTCCCTTTTGCATTTTTCTTTTTCTGTTCATATGCGTGATACAAAAACTATGCCTAAGACTGATCAAGCCAATAGCTCCACCGTGGAAAAATGAAATAAAATAAATAAAATAAATAAATATCAAGAGTGGTATACAAAAATGAAAGGAATCAATTTACATTTACTGGGAGAGAGAGAGAGAGAGAGAGAGACCCAAGAAAACAGCAATTTATCCCTGCTGCAGTGAGATGAGACATACGTGGTAAATTGTTAGCATAGCAGCGGGTGGTTAGGGCCATTGGTTTTTGTATGCTTTTGATGGCCAATATTGGCTGCCCAGCCTTTCTACAAAGTCTGTTTCTTTTGTATAAGATGAGTCCTAAGGCTGTACTCTTCTACCTGCTTGATGCCGAAAAGCAATCAAAATACAAATCCACCATTCCACAATTTGCATGATAAATAAACAAACAACTAACAAGAAGCATGGAGAAGCAATGCAAAATGCAGAAACATACAAAAATGAAATTTGATGTAATAATGTGACCAATGATGTGATTGGCCAGGCAATTTGACAGGAGATGGATGGCATAGGGCACATTTATAAGTGTAACCATTGAATTGATACAGGACAAATGACTAATGGGCGCATGAGGAGGGAATAATGAAGCAATTTGACAGCCTGCATATTGGACCCCAAAGCATTTAAATATCTAACAAGGTTAAGATTTGCCAACCCCCAACCCATTTTTTACAATTAATTGAAATGGGGAAGTTTCAACCATGTAAATATAGACTCAATGTAGACTAGCCCCACCAGGATGATATGTGAGCAAATCAATGTTGGACAAGCATACTTTGTAACAATCAATAAACTAGTAAGAACTGAATTTTTCCACTGAAGATTGTCTTTTGGACAATCTCAGAGCAGACATAACTGACCAGATGACAGTGGCAAACATGCTCTAGCATGTCAAGTCACGGTGTAGATATAAGAAGTCCACTTGAGCCCATATGATAATAGACATGCCTTTCAAAAATAAAACAGTTAATTTGCTAGATTAAATTCAAGCTTAAGTAGACATCTAGAAACCATTGAGATTGACCTCGAGCATCAAACAAGAAAGGCTTGGTTGACAAAGAGCACAGTAAGAAATACGAATGCCAAGAGACACCCTCCATCTCTCCTCTTCCTAAGAAAAGAAAATGCCAGCCTCATGTATTGCTGAAATTTCTTACACCATGGAAAAATCTACTTCGCACAAAAGGTAAAATTTCCATAACATGCTCTAAATCTTGAAAGAAGTATAATGTTGAGTGATCATTAACTCCAAAAGAACAAACTAGCAGGCAAGGATTCTACATTTTGTGTACTAATGTGCTTCTTCAATCTTCATGTGCAAGACTGGTATTTCCAATTGGTGAACTGGCCAAGTGGATCTAAATAAACATCTGAAATCAATAGGCATAAACACACATGCTGATCCAAACACAGACTTAATTTGTTACAGTTAGTATTTGATTCAATATGATGAAGGATTTTGAACACAGACACTGATATCATGTTACAACACCATTTTTCCTACTTATATCTGCTTATCAATTCAAGAAGTTGCAGCATCAAAAAGTATTCAACTTCTTGTAGCTCACCTGCATAGCTGCCATTGAAGCCAACAGAGATTCACACTCATCTAATTTTACATGCTCCTGTGCTGCTATAACAGCAAGTTCAGAAACCAAACTGTTCATCTCCTCCGCCTAAAAGAATTGATGTACATAAAAGCTTACATCAGTAATTTAGTATCTAGAGCTGGCATAAGGATAAAATAATGCAGCCCTAGAACTAGAAAAAGGAAAAGTAATTGCATCCAAAATTCAGAACATGGTCTTAAATAAAATTGAGTTCGGAACAACAGTAAAATATAGAAGAATTCTAATTCTATACCTCAGGCAACTAGTACCATGCACATAATATTGCATACACATTTTTTTTCTACTTTATACATCTTTTTTGACAGTTGCACAATATAATAGGATAACGAAAGTAAAGAGAATTTTGACACAATAACGGCAATTTATTATAGAAAAATGTTGCCTAAACAAAAGCTGAAAGAGCTATGAGCACCAAACGGCATTAAAAAAAAAAAATCATATCTGATGTTTTAATTATTTATCTGTAGTATAAACTTTTATTCCACTGAAATTCCTGGGTTATCCTTGTAACAACCATGAACAAAATGAAACAAATTTCTGCAAATAGTGGCAAGAGTGAAAAAATTTTGTCATTAAGACCGAAGGAAAGATAGCCTAATCCATGAGCCCATGAACGACCAAGTACATGAGCTGAAACGCAAAGCATGAAAAAGCTAAACTGATAATAAATACTGCAATTGCATGATCACTACAATATGATAGAATAACATCCTAATATCTCACCCTGGATAGTAAGGAACATATAGAGGTTCCCATTGCCTGCATTACATCAACAGCTGAGCAAATGGCAGCCTTTAAAGATTCAGTGTCTGCCTGTAACAACATAAGCCCATTAATGATGCCAATATTTCTCATTTTAGATATTAATTACAGTGACTAAGACAATTTAAATTACCCTTGCTCCTCCAGTTAAAGGAACACGGACAGTGCTCGCCTCCAAATCTTCTACAACCCCAGATAAAGAACTGATATGATCTCTTTCAAGTGAAGCCCAATCATCAAGATAGACCATCTGAACCATTGTTGTGGATGCAAACACTTAGACAGTGACATTGATTGACAACTAATATGGTACCAGTAAGTAACATAAATACTTTTTACACTATAGTGGACAAGGCATTGTATTGAATTCTTTTTATCGTCAGATTGATTGAGATTACAAAGCTAACTAAATTTAGTCTTTTCTTCATTGCAATAAATCAGCATGGAAACAAAATGATTCTAACTTACAAAATGCTTATCCTTTCACGCAGCAAACTCAGCATCCAGCATATATATGATGCATCAAATGATCACATATCAGTTGTTCAAAAAAGGGAAAAAGAAACATAGAAAAAAAAATGGCTATGCTTAGGTGAATAATAATCAACTGTATACATTTCCATATAAGCGGGATTTTTTCTCTTAAGCTCGGGAATAAATTCTCAGTCCCTGAATAAAAAATTTTCAAATTAAACAACTATGTTCTGTAGTTGACAAACGAGCCATAACTTACAACCTAGAAATGAAAACAGAGTGTAAAAAGCTAATGGTTTGTCATTTATAATGCACATGAAACAATAATTATCTAGTGCTCTGTCTCCAGGGTTTTTAAAGGCATATCGACAGCAGATATCATATAAACTTAAGATTATTATACATTTTTATATCAATTAAAGTTTTTTCCAGGGGATCATCCATGCAATCAAATAAGTATTGCAGATAAAATAATAGTCATTACTTGTTTGTTTAAAACGAAGTTCAACTGAATTTGAAGCCTCAGCTGTTGGAGATTGATTCTTTTATTAATCACTGAATCCCACAGGCTTAAAGTAGTGTCCCAGACATTATATAAAGTTTCCTGCACCATGAAATCAAGGTTTGTTAAAATTAATTGGGCATCCTTTAATTGTAGTATCCCATAATCAGTTCTGAAAAATTTAACCAAAAAAAAAAAATGAATTAAATATACAAGAACTGTAAAAGAACAAGTGGTTATCCTTTATCATTAGTGTAATAAAAGAGACCAATAAATGACAAGACAATCGACATAAGAATAGTTTGTTCTTATATACAAATTTAACTGACCATCTGTCTCATTTCCAACAATTTCTTAATATTCCGTTTGATTGTGCATGATTCCTTTTATCGAATAAGTTTAAATGTCTGATTCTGATATATATAGTGGTTTCACAAAAAGAATTCTACCTCAGCTGTTAGTTTCTGAATATAAAGTACAGCCTCAGCGCGAGCATTTGCAAATCTCCATTGCAAATATCTATTGTAGAGCAGCCGTAGCTGATGAGCATCATCTATATAGCTTGCGCTCTTTTTCCCTTTTTTAACATCCGCAATAAAACTCAGCACAGAAGTTGAGCTGTTGGGTTGATTAGCAGTAGTTGATGACCTTATCCTAGATGGACTGACTCCTCTTGGAGGAGGGGTTGAAGGTCTTGCCCTAGATGGGCTGACACCTCTAAAGGATGATAAAACCGAGGTCCTACTTGGTGATGGAGGCCGTGATCCAGGAGTAGGCAATGACTGAGATCTTACTGTGGGAGATGCCAATGCTGGTCTCTCAGATGAACTTGCGGAAATAAGCTTGCAAGGTCCTGTAACTCTTTGTGAATGAGCATCAATTGACTTTGCTTCAGACCGCACTCTACCAATTTCATCAAGTGATAACAACCTCGTAGTAAGGTCACTAGTGGATTTCTGTATAGGTTTACTCAAACCCATATCAGAAGTATGAATTTTCCTCAGCGAAGACAACCCAATTCCAGGAACTGCAGTAGCTGAGTTCCTAACAATCTTATCTACATGATCCGCACTTTTAGCCAATGAATTTGAAGACACCTTCCCACCAATTCTACTAGGCCATCGATGATGATCTATCGGTCTAATATGTAAACCATCAACTGGTCTAGAATTCTCTGATTGATCAGGCGCATTCTTGCCTTTAAGAGGACTCCTTTTTCTCTCTGGTGTAGGCTTCCTTGACAAAGTACCAGGCGTTTCAGCATGCTTATGAGCCACATTCGAGGACGGTCTCAAAGAGCGATCCAAAGAAGCATTAGGAACTGGTTTTTCCTTCTTACTTATAGGAATGGAAATCGTATCAGACTGGAAAGATACGCTGAGACTTCTCATAGTAGAAGGCCATAAGCTTTCAGGTAATCGGCCACCCGTACTTAACCTTCTAGATGGCAACTGTGTATCTACAGATGATTCATTAACTGGTGTTGATGGACTAGGTGGTGATGGGGGTGTTGAGGGGCGCTTTCTCTCGGCTGAAAGCGCCCTCTTTGCCCCTATTTGGGCATGTGAAGGTACCGTCCTTGTAAGGTGTGGCGATGGGCAACGCCTAGCGGTGGCAGCAGGAGTAGTAGTCGTTGGGGAAGGTGATTTGTACCGAGAACTAACCTCTCTTGTCCGAAGACGGCGAGTGGGTGGTGCTGCATTGTTCTTCTCAGCCGGAACCAAAGGTGGTCTTGTAGTATCCGTTGGCGACTGCTTGTGTAATGATCGTTGTGATCCACATACATCCATCAAACACTATCCAAATTAGACCACATTGAAGAAAAATCTTTCAAAAACCTAAACTAAACCACATTTTAATTGACAGCCTTGGCTGGCAAAATCACATATCCCACATTCCAAAGGAGTAATTTTCTTTTTTACACCAGTCGCTGAAAAAGAAGATCCTTTTCTCTGCAATAAATCTGCCGCGAAATTAACACGAAACCAAAAAAGTAAGATACAACCGGACAAAAAAAGAAGAAGCAAAGAATAAAATTAACAACTGCGCAAAGCCATAAACAAAAAAAGAAAAAAAAGGATTACGTCTTTAAAGCAACCCAGATCTGAATGAAGATGAATACGAGAATGACAAGAAACGATCACAAATGCGTACTGTTTTTTCATCAAGAAAAGCCCAAATCCAAGCAGCAGATCAGGCTCAGGCAATTGGAAGGAGGTTGATTTCAGAGGGTGATAATAATAAAACAACAACATTTGATAGTGGGACAAAACACGACGACAACAACAAGAAATGGGATCTCACAGAGAAATTTGCGGACTGTGGCAGAACGTGCATTAACGGTCATCACTACAAGTTACTGTTTGGTTTGTGCTTAACAAATCACACACACACACACAGACACACAGAGAAACCAACCCCACAACACGAAACACAAAAATGCATTTGCATTCGCTGCTCACTCTTAAGAAAACGAAAAATGTGTTGCTGTTGTTTTTGGTGAAGTTGTAGGATAAGACACAACTCATGTACGTACAGGATAAGTAAATAAGAAATTACAAATATACTATACACCTGTGAGACGCCGTTGGCTTTTCTCATTTATATTTTTATTTAATTTATTAATTAAACTTTCTTTTTCTTTTCCTCCTCTGATCATTTCCCTTTTGTCCCTCTCACGGGAGTGCCATGGTCGGCTTTGCTGGCAAAATTAACCAGCCCCCACTCTTTTTCCATGAAAGGGAATTCATTGAAAGTGAAAAAAAAAATAAATCCCTATCTCTTCACATATTTTTTTTTTTTAAAAAAAAAGAGTAAATATTACTCACATTTTCATTAAAGAAAAATCGGATTGGAACTTTTTAACTAATTAACATGGTTAAGCCTTTATCAACATGATTAAGTCTTAAATGCGATAAATTTACTGCTAAAAATTAACGAAATAATTGGATTCTGTTTGCATGCAAATAATTTAAAAGATAAACTAATTATTAGACGATGGAAATAGCAGCAGGTGATAATGTTCTTCGGGGATATCATATTCATACGGGAAGAAGAGACATGGAGGACCACGTGCTGAGAAGATCATTGTCCATCCCCCATAAATATTGAATAAGCAAAAGTGTCAAAAAATTAAATTAAATTTAAGAAAAAAAAATAAAAATTTCACATAGTAGACAAATTAAAAAATAATTTTTACAAGCATCTCTATGTGAAAGTACTCCATTTTTAAATTGTTTATGATTTGACCATCTGGATATTTTTGTTTCCCAAAACTAGGAACGAAATTCGATGATACCCAGTAACTCAGATGAGATTATGATCCTTTTAATTGTGGTAAAATTAAAAAAGCGTCAATTAATTATTATCATTGTTAATGTAAAATTTTGATTACGGCTAATTGCTCCGGGGATTTGACAGGATTATGTCACCGATGCAGAAGACAGCATGAAGTGATTAAACTCTTCATTAAACCTCTCTCAGAAACAATACAGACTCCGAAAGAAAGACAGTTCATTGAATCAATCAAATCTTACACTGAGTCCTAGTCTGTATCCCCAAAATATCAATTTTTTAATAAGGAATTCTTTTTTTGAACAATTAATTATTAGTTTTTGATTCATTAATTTGAAGAAAAAATTATCGAATTAAGCAGATGGAAAGCAATCCACAATCACTTTGCAAGAAGAATCAATCCACTAGACGAAAAGCTTACTCACAAACAACTTTTTTTTTTTTCATTTTTTGAGGAGAATTTTAAAAAATCAAACTATAAAATCAAGAGAAGTTTCAAAACAACTAGTAAATTAAAAAAAAAAAAAAAAGACTCACCTTTTATTTGAGATATAAAATTGCTTCAAATACAAACGATGACGAGTAATGAATCAGCAGAGCCTCAAATTCACCGAGAGATAATTTTTTTAATTTTCCATTTATCCAAAAATTGTAAAGAAAGAAGAGATCGTTGGCAGGCCGGTGATAGGAGAGAGAATATTCCGGCGAGAGGCGGGGGAAGAGGGAGAGGGAATGAAAATTGAGAGAAACGGTTATTCAGCTGAAGAGGAAAGTCCAAACGAAGGACGTTGTTTTCGCGCCACCAGTTCTTCTTAATCATACGAATCTAAGCAAAACCAAACGCGCTTTTTCTTTTTTTTTTATTTAATGAGTAAATAAAAAGTGTTTCTCTTGATTTGCATTTAGTGAACAAAACCATAATTTATTTTTTAATCGTTGTAATTAATTATTTTATTTTATTTTGATTGCTGTGATTAGCAACAATATTTTATTATTAATATTTTTTTTTGGAATGGATTAATATTGTCAACATTGTCGGATAATTCATTATTTGGGTATTAAGAAAAAGATAAAGCGCATCAAACACTGATCCTTCGGGTATTGTTGCGACTTGCGATGTAAAATAATTAAGTGATAATTAATTAATGTAGTCTCTAATCTCTATAGAATAAAATTATGTATTACGTGAGTAATAATGAAGCAATACCTTCCGAAAATAGATTACGACCAATGATTGAATAAAATCATGCATTAAGAAACATGATAAGATCATTAATTTCACAAGATTAAAAGGTGTGAATGAATTATAAGACTTCGCACAATCACACGCTATGTTGTGTAACTTTGGATGTGATTGTAAGTTGTTGTGGGCCATGTAAACACATACATAGAGTTGATCCTTATCAAATTATTATTATTAATTTTTTTTCCTTAAACATTAATGGTAAAGCTTGGATCATCGTTGAATAATGAAAGGTCTTCCTTTAAATTTTGTTTCATTTTGAATAATCAATCTTGATCGAGACACAACCTCTGTAATCAAATGTTCTAAAATTCTAAAATAATTATGTCCGTTATGGTAACGAAAACATTTTATAAATTGGAAATATCGGTCGTTGATTAGTTCACTTCAATTATTTATGTAAAATTGAAATTGAAAATTTTAACTTATTATCAAAACAATTAGTGAGTAAGTAGTATTACGGACATATATTGATTACGATATGAGAAAAACCGATAATCTCGTGTATTATAGATTATGTCTCCACAAAATTATTTGAATTTATATTATAATCACCGCCTAGAAAATTAAAAACTTTGCTCTTTACGAATTGCAACGACTGTAACTTTGGTTGCACTAAAACTTACAATCTTCACAGTTAAAAGCATTAACCACCGTTGGTTGTTTTTATGGACCACTCTCTTTATGATTATGTATGTTGATCCCAATTTTGGAATTTAATTTATTTGGAACACTTGTTTTAAAAATCATCTTGAAAAAATCAATGGACTGTTTTTTAGTTAATAAATAAATGAATTCAATCCATTAAATTATTCCAAATTTTTTATTCCAAAAAATTATCCTAAATAATGTGTAATTTATCAATTGGTTGGTGAGATAACACAATTAATTCACTTAGATCTTGTAAAGAATTATCAACCAATCAATTAATAACACATCATTTGGAATAATTTTTTGAGATAAAAAATTTAGAATGTGTAGCACTATTGTTAAATTATATACTTTCAGTATTATTAATCCATTGTATTAAATGTTAAAAAAGCAGTATTTTGACTTTAGTTTTATTTGATTAAATATCTTCTTTTCGATTTTTTGATAATTTTTTTAATCAAAAGTCTTTTACAAAAGGCTATTGATTGTGCCAACATGGCCGCTGATTTTTGACTAAAATGATAACAAATTCAATTTGGTTAACTCTTGTACTAAGTTATGTTTGGACATTGATCGGATATATATATATATTTTTGGGAAATTTATAAAAATAGTCTAAAAGTTTTGAGTATTTTCACAAATAGCCACCTTAGGTTTTTGTATCATTAGTAGTCAATTAAATTTTTTTTGGACCAAACGACCCTTACCTTCCAAAGTAGCAACTCTCTCTTCTCTTCTCTCTCAAAACCGTCGGTGGCTTGATCATCCTCCACCGTCGGCGCTTTTCCGACAAGATCAACGACGACTCAACAGGCTTTTGATGGCAACATCAATTTCGGTGAGACGCGGCTATATTTCCGGCAATTGGACTGTGATTTTCCATAAATTAAACGTTATTTTCCGGCAAGACGGGTATGTGATTTTCCATAACATTAAACATTAAGCAATGTATTTTTTTTCTTTTCAATAACATTAAATTATCAATAGGATATAATTGGGTGTATATTTGCATATATTTCATGATATATGAGCATTTGGGGAATATTGTTTTGTGTTAGGTTTTCTATTACCAATGGCACGTTTAGTGTTTGATAAAATGCCTCTTAGACTTTATTTGTCTTGTTTTATTATAAATTACGGTATTATGGGTTGATGGTGGCTTGGGGGAATTGTTGATAGGTGCCCATTGCCCGAACAAGATTGCGTGATCTGTTGTTCGAACTTTGGGCAACAAGTGAGAAGCAACGTTGTTGCTATAATTTTGGGCGACGGGCGCTGGTTGCCTGGGCGACGGGCATCCGTCGCCTGAAACTTCAGAAGCAACGTTGCTGGAATTTCGTGCGACAGGCGCTCGTCTCCCGGGCGACCAACGCCCGTCGCCTGAAACTCCAGCAGCAACGTTGTTGGAATTTCTTGCGACGGGCGCCCGTCTCCCAGGAGACCAACGCCCATCGCCGGAAACTCCAGCAGCAACGTTGCTGGAATTTCGTGCGACGGGCGCCCGTCGCCGGAAACTCCAGCAACAATATTGCTGGAATTTCGTACGACGAGCGCCCGTCTCCCTGGAGACAGGAGCCCGTCGCCAGAAATTCCAGCAACCTCTCTATCATCTACTATTTATTTTCCTTGTGACTACTGAATATTATAACAAATAAAATTGAAATTTTTGTGTAGATAAAATGGTCAAGAAGCCGCGGGCAAAGCGTAATCCGCCATGTCCAAAGAGGGAACCAGGTACAATGAAAATTTCTGCATCCGAGCATTTCCCTGGCCTTATTACGAATCTTTCAAAGTTTGGAAATGTAATGGAAGTGATCAAAATGAAGTTAACAAAGTGACAATTAAAATTATTCAAGGATGATATATTTGGACACTTCGTAAAGATGGATACGTATGTGTTTAGTGGTGTGATCATGCACAACGCACTGCTGAGGCAAGTAGTGCATGATAGAAGTGATAATAATCAGTTGTGGTTTGAATTTGGTGGCCAATTAGCGCGATTATCGATCAGTGAGTGGTGCTTAGTTACATGACTTTGCTATGGAAAGTACGATAGACACAAAAAAGCAAAGCCTGAGACAAACCATCGGTTGCGTGATTTGTACTTTGATGGTGATATAGGGGTAAATCTTAAAGAATTAGATGCAAACTTTGAGGATTTGAACTTTAATAATATGAACGACACTGATGCCATTCTCTTCTTCAACAGGCTTGTTGCGATGATGTCAGTGGGAACACCTCTTCTTCAATAGCCGTCAGTGTAACGCCATTCTCTTCTTCAACAGACTCTTGGTTTGTTATTTTAGGGGATTTGGTAACAAAAATAGAGATGCACCCCTCGTTCGCCGAATTAGAGCTCATATGTAACAGAATTCTTACCATTTCATCATCCTGTACATCCATAGGTAGTGCACATACAAGTTGGGTAAAACATCTGAACTGTAAAGTTGTCTTTAATGTGATGCTATAATCGTTTGAATTTATTTGCAAAACTTCATATACTCTTACAAGAAACACAGCAAACGTACAGTTTTTTTGGAACCAAAAAAACTTTATTTCTTCCGTTTTTATACTCAAAACGACCATCTATCAATTCCTCCCATGATCCATATTGAAGAACAACTGACTCCATCAAGCCTGAATAATTAAGAAAAGATAAATAAAAATATCAGTACTTTAAAAAAAAACTAAAGCACGTGGGACAGGCGTGGGATGGGCACCTGTCGCACGTGGGACAGGCACTATCGCACGTGGGATAGGCACTGTCGCACAACCTCAATGTGCGACAAGTGCCTGTCGCACGTTTTTTGGGTTCGTCCTCAACTTGTTTTTACTCAAAATACATGCATAAATTTCAAATAATCCAAAGATAAAAATACATATTGTGGAAAAATAAATACTAACCTTAATTTCTTGCTTTCCAATTGATGATTTGGTGTGTAGAGAATAGTTAGTTTTGATAAGTAGATGGTGGTGATTTTTGGTGAGATTGGTTTTGATGAGATTTGTTAGGTATTTTGTTAATAGGTCTGAGGGTATTTAGGTCTATAAGTTACATATATGGCTAAATATGATAGAAAAACCTAGGAAGGTTATTTGTGAAAATACCCAAAACTTTTAGGCCATTTTCATAAATTTCCCAAGTTTTTTTGGCTCCCGTTATTAATACTCAATTTGTTACGCTTACGCATATATGTATTTGACAAAACAAAAAGGCCTTATCTTATTTGCGAGCTTTTGAGTTGTCATAGGAGTGGAGTTGCCCAAAAGTTGAGAATGTTCTTTCGGTTGGAGTTGAACTCTAAAGCCGCCACCATGCGTGTCATACTTTTATATCAAGCGCTCACATACTGTTAATATATATCTTATAATCCTTTCTTTAGATAATACTCTTTCTATCCCATAAATTAAGCTCAAGCTACTATCATTCGATTTGACCCACGTATATATATATATATAAATAAATAAATAAATAAATAAACTTTCAGTCCAACCTATCAATCTTACCCCACATTTTCATTAGCATTTTTTGGATGACACTTTTCATAAAATAGTATTGAATGATTTGAACGAGTGCTTTAATAATAAAAGTTACATGCGAGACGACTAATAAAATTAGACGTTTAATATTGACTTGTGTAAAACATATAATTTAAAGTATTACAAATGTGACTTTAACGTGGTTACACGAACCTACAATTATCAAATATAATTGAACCTCACAGTCAATTTAATTTTACTTTTTTTTTTTTAAACCCATTTTGGATTGGGTGTTTTCTCATAACATTGTAACAATTGGCGAAAGAAGCAAAGACAAATAATTAAGCAAGTGTGTTTAGTAAGGGAGGGAACGAACGATGGAATGAATTTTCCCTTTCCCTTTCCCTTTCCCTTTCCCTTTGATGATGGCCATTCGTGGTCCAATGCTTTTATTTTATGCCGAAAGAAGCAAGGCCCAGGTAACAGCTACCGAGCTTCACCTTGTCTCCATACAAACCCAAAAAATAAAAATAAAAATAAAATAAAAATAAAAAAGAGTAAAAAATAATAATAAATGTCGGCAATTTTAGTTTCATGATTATTGGGACCATTAGTTTTGTAATAACACTTATGAAAGCATAATTATAAATTATTATCGGAAGAAAAATTCTCACTGAAAATCTTAGGTTGCGTTTGTTTTTTTTATTTGAAATCTGAATAGATCTGAATTTAACTGAGGTTTAAATAAGTCTGAATAAAAATTTCTGAATGACACGTTTGTTTTTTCTTTTTCAACATCTGAAGAGAAAAATTTAAAAACGAGTAGTTTGACATAAATATCCTTTTAAGTGGTGCATATATTTATTCTTCATAATTTATAATTTTCAAAGGTTGATTAGTTTGGTAGTATTAAAAAAAATATTATCATTGTTGATCTTAATTTAATTTTTTTAATAAAAGATGTAATTATAACATCAAAATTTATTATAAAGTCAACATTATTATCAGACATTCGTTTTAGATAATAACTTTGTAATTTAAATAATTTTCTATAATCCTCCCAAGCAATAAAATTTTAAAATGAATTGCATTTCACTAATTAAAAGAAGTATCTTATATATCATTAACTCAAGATTTTCACTTCATTTTAAAACCAAAAGGATAAGTTGCTCTGCATTTTCTTAATTTAAGAGAAACAAGAACAAGAACCTCAATTTTTAAACACAAATTTTTCATTGAAAGGACCCACGCCACAATCGTGAATCCCTTAGAAAAATTTTACCTGAAAAGAAAAAAAGAAATTGAGCTTTAATCATTGACGAGGCTGAGGCAACAGTTTGCATGAATCTACTGAATACAATTGTTTCTTCTTCCCTCCAAATTGTTCCCACTTCCCACAGGACAAAAATGGGACCATATCATATGATGATTAGCTTTCGTATTAACTCTGCGGTCCTCTTGTCCCAACTTTTTGCTAGGCTCTACTGTATATATATATCACTATATGTCAGTTTAATTTTTTTTTTTTTTTTTGGTTTCTCCTCTTAGGTTTTGTATAGAATTTAAATTTTAGTGTGCTCGATAGTTAAATAATACATATATAGTTTATTCCAAATTGATATAAAAATTTTATCAGCTTTTATTTTTGCTCTCAATACACTTCAACATGTTGATTTGGATTCTTGGTACGTATCTAAATAATGAAGAACAATTATATAAGTGTTGTTAACAGGTTAATTTTTATTGTTGTAATGTAAAAAAAAAAAAAACTTGGAACTCGTATTAATAATGTATTCCATTATATAGCCAAAAGAATGATCCAAAAGCTATCCTCTTAGTAAATGGGGTTCCACATGATCTCAAACAATTGATTGATTCAATATAATAATTTGACAAGGAATTAAATTTTGGATTGTTCTTTTTATCACCTAATCATGATGTTTGTTAAGAGCTATTAAATTATATAAAAAAAAATTAAAGGACACCATTAGGTAAATCCATTGACAAAATATCCGCCATATGGCCGACCATCTAGTAAAAAAAAAAAACTTGTATTTTTATTATAGGAAAAGTATTTTTTAATATTTATTTTATAGTATTTTAATTTTTTGAAATAAAAATAGTTATTAGAGTCCGATAAATCAATGGATTCGAAATATTTTCAAAAGTATTTATCTAAAATGTATTTGCGTACTATTTATAAAAAGCATTTTTACTTCAAAACACAGGTTATGGAAACTCTGATTCAAGCATTTCTTGACCCTATATATTATAATGTTTAATTGAAATGCTTTTTCTTCTTATCTATCTTGAAATGGAGTTAGGATATATCTTCTGGTATTTTTCTCTTATGGTCTCTTAAATATAGTTGAAAAAAACTTTCTTAGTTGTAAATAATGTAACAAAAAAAAATTAATTATCAACATTAGAATTTAATCTTCACCATTTATTTTAATAAGATATGCTAGAAGAAAAAAATATATATTAGAAGAATATCCTTACTCTGTGAAATGATTTAAGCACATGGTGTGTGCTTTAAGGGGAAGATTTTCGAAGTACTTTTATGGAAAGCATTGTTAAACAAAAACACTTCAATTCTAGAAAAAGATTTTAAAAGTAATATTTGCATAAATTTATATCTTCAAAATCATATATCAATCAGCAACCTTCTTTGATTATAAATAAATTAATGATGGGCAATCATGTGCTTGAAAATAAAGCAGAATCATTGTAATATTCAATCAAGCCCATGCATATGCCACGCTTTAACACGTCTCATTGCTGCTGCTTCAAGCAATTTTCTAATGTGGGTATTAGTCATCTTGGAGAAAAATTAATAAACAGTAGTCCAAATTGTTATTATTCAATTATTATTGGAGTTAGGGTTTATTTCAAGTATTTTCAAGTAAAGTGTGTAATATATGCCCGGAAGGGTGTGGTTAAGTGGTTTTTAAGTAGTATGAATTGGCTTGACACACAAATTTGAATATGAGGAGGTAATGAGCAAAAAAATAAATTTGAGTTTTACCCACTCCCTCAACTTTTTTTTTTTAAATGTGTAATGTATATATAAAGAGTATAGTGACTACCAATGCCCACCGTATTTTTGTGACTATCTTGATTTTTTCGTGACTTTTGAATAGTATTGACTTTTAGATTATTTGGGGTGGGAATTTCACCAGACCACATATCATAAGAATTGCCTCTTTCTTGATCGAAATAAGATCGAATTTGATTGAAAATTCGAACATGGTGATCTACGATCTGCGTGATTCTATTGTGTGGTCTTGAGAATAAGCATTTTTATCTTTTTCACAATGCATTCTCTTATTGGTTAACGTTCTCAAGTGTTTCTCCACTAATTCATTTCACAAATATTCTCTTATGGGTTGAGATCCCCAAGTGGGTCTAGCCAAAGATTCAATGCGAATTGAATCTCATTTTAGTATATCTATATTTTCCAAACTTCAGCCCACAGTAGTTGTTTCACCATAGTGACTTGGATCTACTATGAAATATATACCTTATGACTCTTGGTCCTAATTTCAATTTTTGGTTAGTAACATAAATTAATTAAATATCATTACATGATAGTGCCGCTTACTATAACGTGAGTAGTATTGCTCGCATGGACTTAGGCATTAACAGCGCTGTGTGTACACTTAATTTATGAAATAGGGACGCCTGGGGAGAATGATCATATATATAATTAAAATTTTTCCTACAGTTTGCCACCGGCTTTTCTTTTGTTTAGTTTTGAAGGATACATAAAGTAATCATGCACGGTTCACATTGGATTCCTCTGAAAGCATGCAGATCAAGCGCTTGGAGACACGTTAAAATGGGAGTGACAAATTTCCTGGAGCCTGGAATTATTGTCTGCTTGAGAGCACAACAATGACCAGATTTTGTGCGTCAGCATGTGTATCTGAGAAATGGATGCATATAATCTCTCCCTCGCGTTTCTGAAGAATCTGCTTTTGCGAAATGTCGATCAAGCCAGCTAGCTACTGCGAGAGAGAGAGAGAGAGACACTGGCATGATACCCGTCAAAAGCACTTTTTTGGATTTTCAGTCCCTAACTTAAAGGGCTCGTTGATTGTCGTTTGACTGCAACAAAAAGAGCCTTTTTAACGACTAAACGTGGGTTAAAGGTTATAACTAAGGAGTACTTAATGGCAGTGTTGCTTCTATTATGGCAATAAACATTATCGTGTCGTTTTTACATGTTTTTGTTTTCTTTCTTTTCTTTTTTTTTAAAAAACTTATTTACGAAGGAGGTGCCAAAGAAATAATCCCACATCAATGTAAGATTTAAGGACCTCATAATTCGTAACTAGCCTTTGGAAATAATTTATAAAACAGCAAGTCAGCAACAGCTTCAATAGGAATCCCAATGACTCCTCTCAGCTCTCGCCTTTGTTAGTTGGTCCAATCAATCACCTTTTAAAAAGAGCGAAGGATGTGTCGAGATTTTCGATCTTCACATGATGTAAAGTAATGCAATTAAAAATTAAGTTTAAAGTAAACGGTAGGGTCAAGGCGTTTGTTTTCACAAACCTTTTCATAGACTAATGGCCACCAAACAGATCAGGCAAACCAGGACGCTACCATCTAATTATATTTAATTATTTATGTAGATGGACTATTAAACGAGAAAGGGAAATCAAAAATTTAATTTTAATGGGGTCCAATCACATCCAATACCTAATGAAACGGCGACTTATGATGCTCGCTTGTTGCGATGTAAATTTAAATTTAGAATACATCTCCTCGTCGTGAATGTGATTTATCAAATTAATAAGAGGAAATAGGATGAGACGTGATAATATGATAAGACAAGATAAAATATAATTATATTTAAAACTGTCATATGTGCTTGGTGTAGTTCAAGATTAGATTGAATTGTAACAATGATTTTTCGCTGGTCTTATTAAAATTAATCAAAGTAAAATAAATATTTACTCAATCATAGTTTAACTGAACAAATAAAAATCCATTTAATTATAAAATATTTTTGTTTATAGTAATTTATGTTATAATGTTACAATTTATAATTTACTATAATTATAATTAACTAAAAGTTCTTACTTTATTATTCATACCAATCAAGGTCAATGATATTAATTAAATATAAACCCTAATTTAAATAGAATTTTATTTATTAAACATATTTCCAATATTAATATTATAACTATTTATAATCTATGATTTTTATGAAAAATTAACTAAATATTTTGAATATTAATTTCAAACTACAAAAATATTTAATAATTTTAAAAATTGATTGTGTCTCAGTGATATTTATTATGATTGTTGTCGACGCTATTAAAATCAATAATTTTTTTAATTATATTTATCACATATTAATTTAATTTTAATTTTTATAAGTTATTATGTTTGATTGAATTAACAATATAATCCTAGCCTAAGCCTCATATTTTGTCGGTGGGATAAGAATAAGGAATCATAACGCATTTTAGCTCTCCAACCATAAGATGAGATAAAATTTGTTTCGGATAGACCAACTCTAAACTTTTTGTCGCACTACCAAGCACGCGCTTAACGTGCGACCTTGTACTTCACACATACAAAATTTAATATCGTATTTGCAAAATTCGATCTTTTGTCTCTTCTGTAGTATTTTTCTAACAACGCTGATGTTTGCCCCGGGTCAGAACCCGAAACTGACTAAAACGACGCCGTTTCGTCTATTTTTTTTTGTTTTGTTTTGTTTTTATTTGCTATGAAACGACGACGTTTGGCTTGGATAAATAGCAAAAGCATCAACAGAACCCAGCTGCTTCTTCGTCGTCGTTCTCCTCGTTTCACCAGACGCAGACAGCCAAGTTTTACATGAACAACTTTTGATCGTATCAAATGTGGGGAGAAAATTAGGTTTTTTAATTTTTTAATTTAAAACTTTTTTGGACCGATCTCATACAATATATAAGAATTAAGTAATCTAGAAATTCATACCTTTGATGATTTGAGAAGACGAACGATTGAGAGTTGTAGATCTGTCTCCAAACGATCTTTCAGGCTATGACTCAATATCGATCAACACTGGACGTATGAGGGTCTGTTTCACCACTCTCAATTGCAACTGGCGTCTCTTAGATGTCTTCTGTGTTTTTCTCAAAAAAACCTTGGAATTCTTCTTCCCCCGCAAAAGGGAGAAAAATACCCCTTTTATAATATCTTATGAAAAACCCTAATATGTTAGGATTGAGATTCCTATTTTAAAATAGAATTCCTCTTTTAATTTAAATATTTAAATATTTAAATTAAATACTTTCTCTCCACTTACGTAAAAATAGAGAGAATGTGTAACTAACTAGGGGACCACCTTGTAAAATATCACAAGCCCCCCTTTTACACTTCAATATAACATACTGCGGGTTTAACAAATATTATAATTATGATTTTCACCTAATACGCCGTTTTTTTTTGCTTTTAGGGTCAATGATGGTGTTGTCGATTAAATAAAAACCTTAGGGATCATTTGGGCATACTGATAGTGTTTCTGATAATTAAATTTGTAATTAAACAAATATAATTATTTAATTCCAATTCTACTCCACTATAAGATTGGAATCGACCTCCATAATTGTATCTTTCGAATAATAATTAAATCGCCCAAACCACATTGATTTCTTTACGCATAATCCTTTATACCACATCATTAATTAAATCGATATCTCAACTGTCAATCGATTTAATTACATTTTGTTCCGATACTTACTTGGTTTTCTTTAATGATCATTTTCAACATACTAAATATGTTGACACACTGGCCTGGAGAATTCTATGATCAGTCTGCCAAAACCCATCAAGCAGATGTGTCGTCTAAATTCTATATTGTTAATCTATAACTCCAATACTCATAATTGCCTCCACCAAGATATCTTGAGAATCTTGATCACAATTGTATGTCGTGTCCATTAGTAACTCAAATGAAATAATAACAATTACAATCATGAAATCATAACTAACTCAAGATTAAGATTACAGTAAAATCAATACCTATGAGATTTAATAAGTCTGACAATCGTTTGAGTTAATTAAATCTCATATATAATCTTGTTGAATATAAATGTCTTCATCAATAAATTCATACATGATTAAGACAAAATCATTCAATAAATTTATTACGATCTATACCTAAATAAAGTCCAACTTTATTTATCAATCATGAACATAATTTATTTAATCATAAGATAACTTGTATTTATATGTACGTGAATTACACACGTGATCACATAAATACATATAATATGATCAAATGAACTTTACTCAAAATATTAATGCAATTAAGATACTTGAATAAAATACCTCATTTATTTTATTAATCAGAAAAATTGTTTATTACAATTGAATAAGCACATATGCTTTTAAAGAGCACATTTTCATACAAATAAATTAAAGGGAAGTAAGAAAAATTAAACAATTAAATTCAAGCCATAATAGTATGCAAAAAGTTTCAATTAATTAGTAGTAAAACAATTATTATATTTAATCAGAGTAGTTAACAATCAAGCTCCCCAAAGACCATCAACATATTTCTAGATCAAACCTAAACACAATCTCTATCCGTTCCTTTAATTTCTCTCTATCTACATGAATTTATCATCACATCACCCACTACATAATGATATTTAATTAATATTCTCTCTTGCCCTGTAAACCAATTTGAGAGAAACTACAATTAATTATCTCTCAAAAACATTTAAATGGCCATCGATTAATTCATCATCAACTAGAACAAACTGGCTCTTCCTTTATAGTTTCCAACAACGGCTTCCTTGACCTACATGAAACTAATCTATACTCGAACTCCGACACCGAAAAGTACCCTTCATGAACACCCTCCAAGGAAAATGATGTTTGCGTTAAGAGAACGAAGAGGAAGGAAGAAGCAGCTGGTTCTGTTTTTTCACTTGATACAATCCAAAATGACATCGTTTCATAACAAATCAAAATGGAGGAAAAAAAAAAGGAAACGCTGAAACGACACCGTTTCAATTGTTTCGGGGTTTGATCCGGCACAAACATCATTTTCCTTTTTCTAAACCACAACGAATGTAAGTTACTCACTCGAGCGGACTCCGGCAAGTTTTTTTCATTACAGATTACAAAAATACAAATGATTAGCCCTTTTGCAAAAACCAGAATTAAATCATAAATTTACAAGTTTCTGATAATCATATAACTTTTGATTCAAGCATTAGCTTATGGTATATCATCTCTTGAGGCTTCCACATTCTCCTCTTCAAACAACTCTGGATCCTCTTCAGCGGTAGACATGATGTGAACATCAGGTCAATCTGTTCATCTTCAGAATGAAAATCTGGCTAGTGAGTTATGTACTAGGACTTTTCTCATAAATTAAATTAAATTAAAAAGGGGAAATAAAAACTCGAAAGAAAAGTGTACTCACTTGAGGTTTTCTTAAAGCCCCTGCTATTTATTCCAAGTCTATGTGGACCTTGAGCGGATGATCAAACTTGTATTCCGAGACAACAATCAAAGAGACCACTAATCGAAAACTTTTTAGTACTTCACAAATCCAGCTGCCTGAGCTTTCCCCAAAATTGATTCGATGTCAGCAAGGAACAAACCAAAATCTTTTGCCACGGCAAAACCAGCATACATGCCATCCACTGCTGCACTTACAATCCCACCAGCATAGCCTGCTCCTTCGCCAACTGGGTAAAGCCCTTTTAAGGATGTGCTCTCGTAAGTCTCATTATTGCGAGGAATCTGAAGCGGACAGCTGGTCCTTGTCTGCAAGCAAGAATGAAAATTTGATTATAACTGAACAAATTTTCTAAACGTGGAAAAGAAATGCTTTACAAATTGATAACGAAGAGCCAAAAGCTGAGGTGGTTGTGCCAAAAAATTCCCACAAATCCCTATCCAATAAAGTAATTACAAAAAGATATGATTCTAAACTGAGAGCTCCCTACCATTTTTGGCGGATGAAAATGCTTCCATGAATTCCAAAAGACATGGAACCATGGGGACTCACAAAAATTCATTATAAAGGGAATATTATTTCATTGCTAAAACAAATTGAACAAAAAACTAATAAAAATACATACCTCTACTCCATGAAGAAGGCCAGTATCGGAGATAATTCCTGGTAACTGGAAAATTTCAAAGTTCAGTGTAAAGAAAGAAAACTTATGAGATTACCAATAATACATTCATCACAGAAACAAGGCAATAGTAATAAATTTGAGGGGGGGGTTGGCGTTGGGGAGGGAAAAGAAAAAGAAAACCAAATACTAATATAGAGACCTCTTCGTCAAACATTGAGATTGAATGCTTCAAAGCATTGGTTAAATGAGTGGGAAACAGCTCATGGAGATTTGCTGCCTTCACTCCTAATCGATAACTAGATGGGGGCAGGGGTGAGGCTGATAAAACAAGGGCAGAGTCAAAAAAGTAGAAGATTTGGTAAACAAAGGAGGATTGAGATTAAGAACTTTCTACCAGATAATTTGTTCTCAAGAAAATCAGTAACTTTCTGTGCAGGTACCACAAAATTTCCCCCTCCCATTACGGCTGCTCTTTGCTCAAATTCCCTCTGAACAATAAAAGTTGACGAGAGTATCATCTCTTGAAGCAATGTTATGGCAATTTTCCATCAAGGATTTTTTATAACTAAGAAAAGAAAGTAAAATCCAAAAGCTAAGAAAAGAAAGGATACCTGAAATTTAACTCCTGCAAGAGGTCCACAGAGATCCAAAGCATCAAAATCCTCTGTTGAGACAGTGATAACAAGTGCTGCATTTGCCCATCTAGATGAACGACGAGAAAATGACATGCCATTGATACATAATTCTGATGGATTAGTACTTGTGAGAACAATCTGCAATGAACACATATATGGATTAGCAGACAGGAAAAATTATCCAATGGAAGTTTTGTTGGACTCAATGATCCAACAATGTTCAAAATGCATCTACATCACAAAGCAGTTCTGAATCCCAATGCCAATTTCTAACAGATTCAAACTTGTCCAATGGCCCCAAGAATTCATCAATTAGATGACTAAATGTCTATGAAACCCAGCAAATTCTTAAGCGATGAAAAGTAATAACATGGAAAACTATGATAGTACCTTTGAGATTATAACCACAAACGAACTACAAGAACAAGACTACGACATTATAATCACAAACTACAAATCAACGTTAAGCAAATAGGAGAGCAAGACCTGCCCACCAGGACACATGCAGAAAGAATAGCAACTACGATTTGTAGTCACTACATTGGAAAGTGCGTCCCCATCCTTGCCACTGACATACTTGGCAACTTTGTAATCTGCAACTGGTACTTTACCGCGCCCCTTCTGAACCTCCATAGCCAATTCAGAATACTACACGTTTTATACAAATATAAATTTAACTTTCAACAATAAAAACATTAATTTATATACTGAAATTCACAGTTAATTTAACTTTCGACAATACATTTTTATTTTATTATTTTGATTACAATACATTTTTTATTTTTATTATTTTGATTTTCCTTGCAGACAAGAAAATACTGTTAATCTAATTATCAATAAGAAAGGATGTCCTTGCCGCTGGGCTCAATTTATACATAAGCTAGAAGTTTCTTTTAATTGGCCAAAAAAAAATTTAGAAAATTGAATGATTCCACGCAATGCCACAGCTTCATGAGTAATCAATCTGAATATTTTAAAGAGTTAACTTATTCATTTATTACTTCAACAATAAAGAATAGAACACAACCAACCTGTATGCTGTTTATTAGTTCCTGAGGATGCTCAATCCGCAACCCAACCTGTTCAGCCAAATAAGTTGATGTAAATAGCAATAATTCTCCAGCTCAAGGATTACAAACCAACAGAAGAAGTAGGAAGAAAGGAAGGAAAGAAAACAGTTGCCAATGTACACATGCACACAAATGATCAATATAGATTAAAGGAACTCACAGCAAAATCTTTTGGGACCAAGTTGATGTTATGAGAGACAAGCATTTCATATATATCACGTGCAGAATGCCCAACAGCCAAAATAGCTGCATCAAATCCCAATTTCTGAATATCTGACTGTGAATTCTCTTTTGAATCAGAAACTTTGACTCCAACAATACGTGCATTCTCTATGAGGAGGTCATCTACCCTTGTTCCAAACCTGATTGTAACCTAATTGTGTTGAAAAAAATAATTAATGAAGCAAAACACAGAAACTTCTAATATGGACGGAAAATAGATCCCTAATATGTGGGATTAACTTCTGATTTGAAGTAGGAACTCACACCCAGTCTCTGTAAATGTTCTCGAAAGTTGCGTAGCAATGGAATCAACCTATCAGTTCCCAGATGAGGCTTCCCATCAACCAGGATATTTGCTGGAGCACCAAAGTGAACTAAAGTGTTCATCACCTAAGATGAAAATAACCGAGAGTCAGTCCTTACATCTCTTCTGGAGCAGTAAGTACCCAAAGCTGCTTCCACCATAGATCTCCCTCAAGATCAAAAACTGAAAAGTTGGACAAATTTGGAAACAAAAAAGGCATTTTCCTGACAACAAAAGTCATTCCCAGAAATCGAGAAAAGAAGGAATGAACCACTGTAAAATCCATAAACTGCAACTTTTAGTGCAAACCAATATCATTGAGAAGATACAGAATTAAAAAAGTAATAGTTCTGACCGCTAAAACACTATTGCTGTTTCTTCCAATTCTAGTTACCAGCTTTCCATCACTCCAGGTACCTGCACCACCCTGCCATGGATAAGTCCTTAAATAATAGCAACCAAAAATATCTTCTGAGAGATGAAATAAGAAAATAACTAAAAAAATCAGATTAGCTTTTCTGGAAATAACTGAATTTGGGGATGCACATCCACATAACAAAAGAGTAGCAAGGCATAACTCCTATAACAGACTTCTTGTGATTTTATGCTGAAGCATTAATATCGTATGTATTTATGCAAAACAGCAGTGAAGATCAGTCACTCTAAAACATCATGCTAACTACTTCTTGATATTCTAGGATATTTCTGATATTGATATAATTTTCAAGGGAGCCACAACATCACCAGGTTCACAAAAAAAAGAAAATTTGAAAGGCTTGGGATAATAGTTCTAAATGAAAATAGAAGATAAAATTCAACAATCAACTTTCCGTCAATTTCCAAATGTAGATTATCAACTATTAATAACTAACCAATTCTAGAAAAGAAAGCAATAGCTAAGGTTATACGATATGAAATAAATGAAGTGATTCACAAATATTATTTGTCAGATCAAATGGCAAAAGAATTCAATAACAATTCAATCAGTATAATAGTCATAAACTTCCATATATTCAACAGCAGAAATCACCATTTGAGGTATTAAAACAATCTTTGGCAAAAATACTAAAAGACTCAAGATATTACCTCCCCAAAGCAAAAATTGCTCTCCATTTCTAACATCCGACGAACGACTAAAGTGCCAATGTCACGCCCCCTTTGTTCAACTGCTTGACCTCTTTCTATTAAGGTGACATCTGCACCAAGTTCTGCAAGAACTAGAGAAGCAAACAAGCCAGATGGACCACTACCCACAACTGCAACTTTTGGTTTTCTGGTTCTTGGATGCTTATACAGTCCCTCAGACCCAGAAGAAATTTCTTTTCTCAACAATTTATCATCACTGACTTTTTTACAATCATGTATTATGTTGATCAAGTCACCAGAAGCTCTTTTGTGAAGCATATGCTCCACAGATCCAACTTTAGGCTCCAACCGCGAAATGAAATCCCAAGTACGAGGCTCTAGATCCAAAAGTTTACTGACATCCATGTCCACCGTATAAACAAACTTGGGCTCCTTCAATACCCGAAAATGATCAAGTAGCAAATTGATAGGACATAATTATATCAAAAACTAAATCATTTATAATGTTAATCATTTTGCAGCACTTATTGAAGACCTTACCATACATGATACAATAATACAGGTGTTTGATGGGTTGTGAAAAACAGCTAGAGAGTGTAAAAGGTCAAAGTAATCGAAGTAAATATTTCCAGACCAAAACGGCTAGTATTCACAATTTAAACAAAGTCCATATTTAGCCATAGTTTCTTTTTTCTTTTTTTAAAGGTAAGGGGGGTGGGCAAGTCTAAATACATTTTTTTACCCCCTTACCACCCCCAAGAATCGAACCCGGGTTTTGGTAGAGGCTACAGCTGCACTGCAACCAACCCGACCACCCCCTTGGGGGCATATTTAGCCATAGTTTTGCAGAAATCTTCTTTTGAGTAAAAAATGTATCCAATGAAACTCCTCAGATTGAGTACTTTTTCAGAAATTACGTATGAATTCTTTTTCTAGAAAGCACTTATAGAAAACTTTTTAAACCAGCACATTATCAAATA
This sequence comes from Atalantia buxifolia, assembly GCA_030444775.1. Taxonomy (NCBI): domain Eukaryota; kingdom Viridiplantae; phylum Streptophyta; class Magnoliopsida; order Sapindales; family Rutaceae; genus Atalantia; species Atalantia buxifolia. The sequence goes on along the minus strand of CM059834.1, from coordinate 19,558,245 downwards.
CCATACGAGAAAGCACTTCTTTTCTGGAAAAGCAAGTATCAAATACTTTTTGAAAAGCCATTTCAAGTGTTTTATCCCCTTTTTTTAATGGTAGAAACACTGATATCTTCTTCACTCCATGTAAATTATCTCATTAAAAATTTTAAAATATTTTAAAAAAATGCACATTTACAAATTAAAACGGCTCAGAAGTTAAAAAAAAAAGCATATAAATTTGCCACTGTCACATACCTTTCTTGCATCAAACGATTTCCTTACCACCGTAAAAGCCTCCGCTGGCAGCATGGAAGCAACCTAATACACACAACACAACAACAGTATACAAACTCCATCACAAGAACAAAACATAAGAAAATAAAAAGAAAAAGTGATTATGACTTAAAAATTACCGGAAATTCGAGAACTTTGGTGATTTCATCGAGCAAGGCATGGGAGACACCAGTGAAGTCCTTGCCGGGGTCGTTGTGGACCGGAACAGCGAGCTTCGATAACCTCCAGAAGCCTTCGAATTTGTTATTGACATCATTGAGGACTTGCTTGTGCTTCTGTTTCAGCTTTTTCTTCTCCGATGGATATCTCTGTTTCCCAGTTCTTTTGGCGCAGCGGATTGCCGGCACTGTTTGGTTACGAGAACGCAATTGTCTTGTTCTTGGAGTGGAATAACGGCTATAATAAGGAAGAGCCAGGGACAGGAATCCGGAGTGAAGCTTCAGGTTCAGGGACATGGCGAGAAGCCAACTAGTGAAGCGAAGTCGCCAGGTGTTACACTTCAGGTTTGGGATAAGTGAAAGGGAGCTTTTATATTATTATTATTATTATTATTCAATATTTTAGGATTTTTTTTTCTATCTATTTATTTTAATGCAAAATTCCGTAAATTACATAAATTTTAAAAAATTAGTGAGGAATGCCATTGCCAGGCTTCACTTCACATCACATCACTTGGCTCAGCTCAGATTTGAAATTTTTATATTCATGTAAATAATAATGTCACTAAATCTTAATAAGGGGTGTTGCCTACCTCACAACATCAACAGTTAATTAAGGTCGATTAATTGAAGTAGTAAGCTCGGTGACAAGGATTGTGTCGAACTACATTTATAAAAGAGAGGAAAACAAAACAAAACAAAAATGAAATGTATGCTAGCCATAACATAACTTCTCCCAGAAAAAGGTCGCAGAGCCTCTAATTTATCCTCAATACTTGTTATTTGACAACGACTTCAGTATCTCGATGCATTTAGTCCTTCCAAGGGCAATTTGACAGTGAAGCCCTTCTATTTGATCCCCACATCATAAGCAAATTATATTAGAAAACACAAGCAAAGTCACAATTTCAAATATGATGAAGAAAGTAGCATTAACCCATGAAGAAATGAAAAACCTCACACAACCATCCAAATTACTTGGCATCTCCTATCCCACATTTTAAGTTATCATTGATGGCTTCTCATATTCCACAAATTAATTGGATGGCTGCCTCGTACAACATGCATGAATGACGCCGATTAATAAATTACTAAAAGATATGTACACGAACGCTTCACTTAAAAGAAGAGGGAAAGGGGCAAGATGATTTAGCATTCAGCCAAACTCTTGCGTTATAACTTGACTTTAACTCTCAGGATAGCTGTGATGAGTTGAAAGAGTTCATCAAGATCTTCTTACATGATGGGGACATATCTCCAGATTTAGAGCCCATTCCTTAAAAATATTTTGCAAAGATTTCATCTAAAACACTTATCTCTGAAGTAAAACCACTAGAACGAGTGAGATAAGAACAGTGAAAGAAAATTTTTCAACACCACATTGTTTGTCCGCTTTCTCATTGACAGGAGCAACACCTCAAGAATCGATGTACTCCAACCAAGACAAATTGCCAGGGGTAAACCATAATGTTCTTCAGAATCCAGATTGAGAATAAACAGAGAACTCAACAATCATGATGAGAACATTATAAAAAAGCAAAGACGTATATAATACTTGATGTGTATTTCCACAACAAAGCCTCCAAGTAACTTATCTTGGAATGTGATTGCTATAGATCAAATCTGCCAAACAAGAACAAACTTTGATGTCTGATGTTATTAGCAACGCTCCATTCAGTGCTAAAGAATAAATGATATGGCGGAAAAAGTACATAAGTTGACAAAAGTATTCACTTTTGGAAGCTGTCCATGCTGTAATGAATTCAAACATACATTAAAATATGAGCAATCTAGTCTGATGTGTACCCCTGATACCCAACTGAATGATAGTGAGATTTTAAGAACAGTTAATAGTGAGATTTTAAGAACAATTAACTCATAGCACACAAAAAAGAACTGATCCATCAAATACATTGCACTGATTAATGAAAAGCCGTGAAAATATTGCAGTGATCAACCAAAAGCCATTCTGGCAACAAATATCTTTCAGTTGAAAGTCTGATACATCGATTAATTAATACACAATAAATAGAATTATACAAAGAGCTCTTTATTTGAAAAATTAGACAGTCCTCGTCTGAGAAATATCAATAATAATAATAATAATAATAATAATATGAATCTTCCACCAGAAACCAAGCAGCATAATCAAATCAACACATCCTACGAAAGTGCGCATAACCCAACCTCCACATCAGAAAATAATATCCTCATCCTTTTCCCCTGCAGATAACAAGTTCTGAGCAGACTTAATTGAAATTCCTTTCTGCAAAGATACCTTCTCGGCAAACTGCTCCTCAGTAAACTGCTTGGCAGAAGCAAGCTGTTTCTCGATTTCCCTCTTCTTATATCCTTGAATCTTCTTCAAGCGAAAGAAATCCTCTCTTTCAAGCTCATCCAACTCCCCCTTAATGTAAGTGATGGTATTCTCCAATCTAGGCTTGACTACATTCTCCAAAGCATTAACCCTGCGGTTTGTGGTTTTAATCGCCTCATCCAGCGTCAAAAACGAAGTTTGAAGAGAAGCAAGCTCGACAAGAAGCTCAATGGCTTTCACATAAGCAGCACGACACTGTTGCACTTGTTGCCCACCTCTAGCCAATCCTGTAAGATCATTCTTGGTCTCGCCATCAGTGAAGTACTCAAACTTTGGAATCTTAACACCTGCAATATTCTCTTGACGGGATCGAACTTTAATAGAAGCATTTTGCACATTCTCGAGAACAATGTGCTTGATGTTTTCGCCGGCAACATACTTGGCCTCAATCAGGGCAAAGGAAGAATCTTTCATAACTTCTCCCATCGATTCCTTCGTAGTCACGATATTCTTAAGGATCTGACGAAACTGAACAGTTAAAGCATCACTCTTCTTCTTCAAAAGGGCATGCCCTCTTGTAGCACCAACAAGCCTACTTTTCATAACCCCTAGCATTGTCACTGTGGGAACCACATTCAACCGCTGGTTTTGCGCCATCTTTCCAAATTATCTAGTAAAATTAAACTCCCCCAAATAAATAAAGTAAAATGAAACAAACTTCTCCATGAATAACAATATTTCGGTTGCATTTTGTTCATAACTTCTAAGAATTTAAACTTGATGAATTCAAATTAAGAGTCACAGCAAAACAAATCAAAATTTGGATAATTTAGTCGTAAAAAAGTCATGAATAATGATAAAGATAATCACAGAATTAAACTACTAAAGCACAAAATTCGCAAAATTTTCATAAAGTTTAGGTTTTTGATTACCTGATCCAAAGATTAGGGAGTTTAAGATTCCGCGAAAGGCCGATCCGATGAGATCAAATAGAACCCTAACTCCGGTTTAAGTGAAAGATCGAATTTGGCTCCAGAGAAAATTAGTGAGAAAATTTTAAGAGGGTCCAGAACTGACACTGGTGGTTTTTTGAAAGGAAGAGTTTACAGAGAAGATGGGAGGTTCTCAGCAGAAACGACTGCGTTTTGTGCAATTGTACAAATTGCGATAGCCAAATGTGGCCCAATTAAGACAATTATCATGTTTCGAGTTGGGTCGTACTATTCATCCCAATATTTTATAACTGATTTATTAAAAAGAAAATGCAAACATGAAATACTTTTGTAATTTCAGTTACTTTATCTATAATATATATAAATATATAAATGAGGGAGATATATATATATATATATATATATATATATATATAAATTAACCTAACAAAAATAATCCTCTCTTCACCTATATGAGTGAGTGAGGAGGTTTGTACCTAAATCTTTTATTTTTAACACAACGAATTCTACCCACCCTATTAATTTGGCAACCTAAATTCACAAAAATTTAAACTTTGAAAATGGTATATACATGTCACAACAATTTAAATATATAGTTTATAAAATTATATGAAAGCCCAAATTATGAGATAAATTTTATTAGGAAAGTAAAAATTCTTATTTCGTATTTCTATTTATTTTATCAATAATCAATCATTAATTTAGATTTATATTAAAAGCTTAAATCAAGAGAGAAGCCTCTACGAATAACTGAATACAATACATCACAGATGCATGTGAGTTCTAAGAGCTCAAATCAAAATAAGATTTTAACTCATCCCAATTTCCCTTTCTAGAAGTCTTGAACCTTCTCCATCATTTTCTTGGGAATTCCTTCTTATAATCATGGATTTCTATAATAATCTACTCACTTAATTCTTTCTAATTAATTGAGATGTATAAATTCGCACGTGCATACGTATTATTTCACTTGCATGTGTAATTACTTGCATTTTTTTTGTGTTGTGCTAGTTGTTTCTTTTAATTAAAGAGTAAGCCTTACTATTTCATCACTAGATAAAATTTATCATCTGTATTTAAAATCTTTTTTTTAAAATTCATAAATGTTTTAAGAAAGAAATTAACTAGCAGCTTCAATTAGCTAGCCCAGAACTAGAAATGTACATGAGTGATTTTTCTTAATATATCTCGAAAAAGAAAACTAAATTACATTTCTTCTTCAACGCACGCTCATCATATGACATCACAAGCATGGCTCACAATATTTATTGTTCTTCCGACTCGGAAACATATATATGTATATATATCCCCGGCCCCACTCACCCAACTCACTCATATATCATTCACTCTATATATGGCGCATAAGCTTGCTGTTGAATCACCAAAACCGAAGCTTTACTCTTAAAATCATCAGACGCCAACAAATCTCCCACAACACCCAACTCTTCAATCTCGATCCACTCTCCCAATCCCTGCAAAACATGCAAGCAGTCTTCATGCCTTCTCCCAGCCAAAAACAAATCAAAATCATTTGCAATGGCGTTTATAATCCTCAACGTATCAAATCCTTCCACCACACCTTCCTCCACGTACTCAACATTCTTGCTGTCCGAGTTTCCGAACCTAAAATCATTAATCATGGCTTGATCCCGATCCTCATCTATAAAATCACTCATCGTAGGGTTGGTAACAGTGAATCTCATCACAGTTACATGAACGCTAGGGTTTCTTCCCATGCGTGCCCCCAGTGATAACGCTTCCCGGTCATCTGCTCCCCCGATGAATAGCACACAAACCCGGCGACACAAAAAGGAGCGGTAGTCAATTGTCAGGCTGCGGTCGTAGAGGAGTCCAATGGAGCAAGGGGACATGTTGAGAACGTTGTGGATCACTTTCTTGGTCAACGTGGGGTCCGTTTTTTGGAAGGGGAAGATGATCAGAGAAGTGGCTTTTTGGAAAGCCATCGAGCAAATGTCGTCGTGCATGGACGCGTAGGGAGCCACGGCGGTGAAGCACTGCACCGACACGTAGGCTTTGTTGGTCTGCTGGTAACGGAAGAAGGCATGGATGAGGGGGTCGATCTTGGCGGGTTTCGATGAGGAAGGGGTTTTGTCCAAGCGATGTGGAATTACGACGGGCATTGAGCGGCCGATGTATTCCTCCAGGTTCATGACGTAGACGCCGACGTGGCACTGCGGAGGGCTTGAGGCTTTGAGGAGGTTGATCGCGGTGGGGACGTAGTCACTTTCGGGTATGCATATGAGGATACGGAGCTCCACGTGGGATTCACAGTGCTGAATCGTGCGTTTTCTGTAGGCCACGTACTTTCTTGACGAGTCGTACACGAGTTTCACGAGCGGGATGACGATGGCGGATTGAAACATTGCTGTTATCACCATTATTGCGAAGCTCTCATCTGTGATTTGCTGCACCAATTATAATTAATTAATTAATTAATTAATTAATGTTGTTAGAACTAATTAGAAGATGATTTTGAGAAAATGTGACGCATTTTTTGTTTTCGAAAATAGGAAACTGCATGCTACTCGCTCAAAAGCATAAGAAACAATCCATAATTATACTCTCCAAGTTTCATAGTTGAAGTTGAAAAGCAAATATTCTCCAAGTTATGCGTACCAAGCGCTGCTTTGCCCGAGTGAAAACTTGGATATCATAGATGCCACGACAGTTCAAAAGTAAGCCAAGTGCTAGGGCATCCATGAATGGAATTTTGGAATAGAGACATGGGATCACAATCGCAAAAGTTTTCACAGTCCCGGCAATCAAAATGATCATTTCCACAGCCAAGAAATGATTATATTGGATAGAAAACAAATCCACTCTTCTCCCTGTATTTATCATGAAACAAGGTATGAACGCTACCCAAACAAAGTACTGTATCTTATCAGCCAAGAGGGACCCCATCGGTGGCGCCACCGGCGTAGTGATCCCCAAAATGAACGGCCCCAGGTAGCCATTTTGGCCCGTGAGTTCCCCGACAAGCGCAACAACGAGGACAATTACATTTATAGCCACAAGATGATCTTGTTTCAACGGCTTCCCTTCTGGGGTTTTTCTCATCATCCAAAGTATTATTGGACGGACTACGAAAACCATGATGATAACCATTGCTATAACGCTCACATTCATCAGAATGACTGTTTGTCTCGTGATTCCTACGCGGGCGTTCTCACTTGCGTAAATGTAAAATGAAGGAGCAAACCAGCCGATGAGGCTGCTGAGCAAAGATGAAGACAGCGCAAGACGCCCAATCTCCGAATTTAGAAGTTTGAGTTCTGTCAGATTAGCAAGAATCACATGAAAAGAAATCGTTGCTTCCAGTGTTGCGACCATTGGGAGTGTAGAACGAAGTTCATCGTCTAGTTCGAGACCGTCTCTGAGAAACAATGTCATTGATATTGTTACTATCAGTGGTATTATGAAGGCTCCGACGCCTATAATAATGGCGAGCTTGCCCGACTTTTTCACAATGCCTTTGTCTATTCGAGCAGAAAGGGTGAAGAACATAAAGATTAAGCCTACGCATTCGATGACGTTGATCGCCATAACAGCCTTCGGTGGGAATACTAACTCCCTTAGTTCTGTACTTCGACTAAGAAGCGAAGGCCCTAAGGCAATTCCACCCTGCGCGATATATAAACGTGACACGCTCAATTTATAACTTCAATTAAAGATATCAACATTAAAGATATCAAATTAATTACTAGGCTTCGTAGGAGCTTACAAGCAATTGCGAGGCAAAAGCAGCCTCTCCAAAAGGCTTGAGAAGGAGCTGAATAGCATATGTGAGTATAGTAACTAAAAGCATGGGAAGAAACACAACCATAATAGAAAAATGTGATGTTACTCTTCTCAAGAATGGAGTCCCTCCCCTGAAGGATGAAAATGGCTCGCAAAGTGTAGACATATTTCTCCCAGCTATCGGGCTGTAATAGACGGTTGTGTTGGGGTAGGATGCATTGCCTGGATTCATTGTTAATTCTCCTGGAAAAACAAAAACAAAGAAAGAAAGAAAGAAAGAAAAGAAAAGACGATGAAGAAGGATATCGATTAAATCTCAATTTTCTGTACAGGAAACAAAGTTTGAAGGCAGGAAAGAGAAATATGTGGGGTGATCAATTGAGCTTAAAAAATAAAAAATTAAAATTAAAATAAAATTGAGGGATAGTATTTCAATTTTGACTTTTTTCTGCGAGGCCTGCTGGGCAATTGCGAAGCCGAGAACAACGCTTAGTTTATGGACTAGACTTGTTTGACATCTGATATATATAGATCTAAATCTAAATCAAATGTTTTTTTTTTTTTTTTGGTTAATTGAAATGCTTAGTAAGAGAAAAGTTTAGACCGTAAGACCGTATGTCACCATTTTACTAAATACCACATCACTTAGAAATTATTTGATTCAATTTTTGTTTTAATGCTCCTAGAAAGAGTACAAGACAGCAGACAGACAGACATTATCGACTCATTTTGATGGCATTTCCACTTCCGGATCCAGGCCCAGCAGCCAAGTCCTCCATGGCAGGTTCTGCAGCTGCTGGGTGAGCGACAGCCCATCAACCAATGAGGCACCGATTTGCTCTGAACGTTAACTTTTGCCTGACAAACCTTCCAATTCTCTTCTGTCTTCTCCCACTTCGTTACTCCCCATTTTAAGTTCCATAAAGCAGTTCAATTGTTGTAGTCCCTGCTACATGTAGTTGCACCATGCAAATTAAGTTAATTAATTTTTATTTATTTATTTTTGTTAGTTTAATAAAACAAGATTCAATTAAAATGAATCAATTACTTTCTTGGAATTAAGACCGGATGGTTGAAGGCGTCGTACAGTTACAGTCTTAGATAAAGGAAATGCTTGTCCATTTTTACCACCAAATAGCTAACTCTATTTTAAAAATGCTGATCTTACAGAGTATTTAAGGTATTTTAAATTTATAAATCTAAAGAAGAGTGGTAATTTCATACAAAACAAAAAAAGTTATGTTATTGGAGTCTCCTGTCATTGACAGACGGGTTTTCTTTCACTGGGTTAAAGTCGCAGGAAAATCGCCTTTGTTGGAAGAACTTGTACCTTCCGATTCGAGTGGGGACTTCTAGTTTAGGTTGTGGTACGAGCTTAAAGGTGTTTCTCACAGTTGGGGTCTTTTCCAGGATACCTCGTGGTTAAAACAAAAAAAAAAATTATGTTGTAAATTAATACTGTTCCAATAGCTCAGGTGGTAAATTAATAAATTTTAATAAAAATACAATTTACTATTAATCATAATTGATGTGTATTTATCAAACAGATATGAACGCAAATGTTGAAAGAACAAGTAACAATTATGACACAATTAGTTTCCTAAAATAATTATTTGCTTTAATTAAATTTATTGTTGCAGTTTATACGTATTTTATTACATTTGATATGAAATATCAATATTAAAATTACAACTAAGATAACAATAATTAAAAAAAAGATTTCCGAAATCTTTGTTTTGGAAATTTTCTTTTCTTCTATTGTAGAGGACACAATCATTATTCTGTACACTTAATTAGTTAAGGCATAAATTCTATTAAATATTCTATTATTTTTAACGATTTGATGGTCAAATGATAGAAATTGAAACATTAAATTTAAAAAAATGTAATTATTAAAAAATTTTAATAATAAAATGATATGTCATAAAATCTTAGTCGGATATGTGATGATATCCCATATTAATATTCAAATGATATGATGAAACCCGTACAACTAATTTTTTGAGTTGCAAATTCGACGGATGAAACATTATTAGTTCATAATAGTCGTCAATAAAAATCAAATAACAAAAATAATTAATTAATTAGAAAAATAGCGGCATGCATACAAGAAGCAGAGAAAGTAATATCTTAGGAAAACTATATCCCATAAAGTATTATGCACTACATAATTGAAATTAGTCTTTAGTTTCGTTTTTTCAATTATAACTATTAATTTTTGTGTTCTTTTTTTCAAGGAACTAATGAGGAACATTTTTTTTTCCCAAATATTGATATATTACAGTAATATTGGGTGCCTATTAATTAACTGTCGATTGTATACTGATTTAGCCTAATTATCTAGTCGGAGAAATACACGTTTACAGTATATATATATATATATACCCTATCATTTTTATGGAATTTTAAGGAAAAATTAAAAAAATTTGTCGGGTCCACATTTTGTCTGACATAAACATGAAATCCAAAGGCTTTGATTTTGCTCCGCTGCTTCAACACCCGTTATCCGCACAAACGCAGCAAGGTATTTAATACTTCTCAGTCTAAATTTGCACTTAAAGCTGCTCATTATTTGATGTTGTAATGGCTTCTTTGAAGCTTTTGTTCATTTCTTTGGACACAGTTGATTCACGGAAGCTCAATTTCACTGCGAACCCACCTCAATTATCTGATCACTTCCCCATCTTTTCATTTACTAGGTCTTGTATAGTCTCCACTTCGAATAGAGTCAAGCATGTTAAAAACGTTTCCTCTTCTGAAACTGACTTGTGTAGCATGAATGAATCAAAAGAAACTGATATTGGTATAAAAAATGATGTGGGTAGTGAGGTTTTGGTTGGAGAATGCTCGAATGTATCGCGTAAAGTTAAGAAGCGACGGTTTGGGGTGAAAAAAGGGAGTAAAAGAGATGTGGATTTGAGTCTTAGGTTTAGGAGGAGTGCTAGGGAACAAGAAAGGGAGTACTTTTTTGCGAACGACGGTGAATTGGATGTTAATTACTCTGTTATTGGCGCTGATTTGAGTTCGGACGAGTGTAATGGGATATTGAAACGGCTTGAGAAGTATAGTGATAGCAAAAGTCTGAAGTTTTTTGAGTGGATGAGGACTAATGGGAAGTTGGAGAAGAATGTGACTGCTTATAATTTGGTTCTTCGAGTGTTTGGCAGGAGAGAAGATTGGGATGCCGCAGAGAAAATGATCAGGGAGGTAAGAATGAGTTTGGGCACTAAGCTGAATTTTCAGCTTTTTAACACGATTATTTATGCATGTAATAAACGTGGGTGTGTTGAGTTGGGAGCAAAATGGTTCCATATGATGTTGGAATGTGATGTTCAGCCTAATGTTGCCACCTTTGGCATGCTCATGGGTCTTTACAAGAAGAGTTGGAATGTTGAGGAGGCTGAATTTGCATTTAACCAAATGAGAAAGCTGGGACTTGTGTGTGAATCTGCTTACTCATCAATGATTACAATCTATACCCGTTTGAGTTTGTATGAAAAAGCAGAAGAAGTAATTAGGTTGATCAGAGAAGATAAAGTAGAACCAAATTTGGAGAATTGGTTGGTGATGCTTAATGCTTATTGTCAGCAAGGTAAGCTAGAGGAGGCTGAACTAGTACTGGTCTCAATGCGAGAAGCAGGTTTTTTTCCAAATATTGTTGCTTACAACACATTAATCACTGGGTACGGGAAGGTATCTAATATGGAAGCTGCTCAACGCCTGTTTTTGAGCATTAAGGATGTTGGATTAGAGCCAGATGAAACAACTTACCGCTCCATGATTGAAGGTTGGGGTCGAGCTGGAAATTACAGGGAGGCAAAATGGTACTATAAGGAACTCAAGCATTTGGGTTACAAGCCTAATGCATCTAACTTGTACACGCTAATAAACTTGCAAGCCAAATATGAAGATGAGGAGGGTGCTGTTAACACCCTTGATGATATGCTGAACATGGGTTGCCAACATTCCTCCATCCTTGGTACTCTTTTGCAGGCATATGAGAAGGCTGGAAGAACTGATAATGTGCCTTGCATTTTAAAAGGGTCGCTCTATCAACATGTCTTATTCAATCTAACTTCTTGCTGCATTCTGGTCATGGCTTATGTGAAACATGGATTGATCGATGATGCTATGAAAGTTTTGGGGGATAAAAGATGGAAAGATACAGTTTTTGAGGATAACTTGTATCATTTGTTGATTTGCTCATGCAAGGACTTGGGTCATCTTGCTAATGCAGTTAAGATATACTCTCATATGCACATTTGTGATGGGAAGCCAAACTTGCACATTATGTGCACAATGATTGACACTTACAGTGTCATGGGTATGTTCACTGAAGCTGAGAAACTTTATCTGAATTTGAAATCTTCAGGAATTAGATTGGACTTGATTGCCTTTACTGTTGTTGTGAGAATGTATGTAAAAGCTGGATCTTTGAAAGATGCTTGCGCTGTTTTAGAAACAATGGAGGAGCAAAAGGACATTGAACCAGATGTTTATCTGTACTGTGACATGCTCCGTATTTATCAACAATGTGGCATGCTGGATAAGTTGTCATATCTTTACTATAAAATTTTGAAGAGTGGAATCACTTGGAATCAGGAGTTGTACGATTGTGCAATAAATTGCTGCGCTCGTGCTCTACCAATTGATGAGCTCTCCAGGGTTTTCGATGAGATGCTTCAGCGTGGGTTTACTCCTAATATCATTACCTTAAATGTCATGCTTGACATTTATGGAAAAGCTAAGCTATTCAAGAGGGTTAGGAAATTATTCAGTATGGCTAAAAAACTAGGTTTAGTGGATGTAATTTCTTACAATACAATCATTGCTGCCTATGGTCAAAATAAGAACTTAGAGAGTATGTCATCAACTGTTCAGGAAATGCAATTTGATGGCTTTTCAGTTTCCCTTGAAGCCTACAATTCAATGTTGGATGCCTACGGCAAAGAAGGTCAAATGGAGAATTTTAAAAATGTCTTGCGGAGAATGAAGGAAACAAGTTGTACTTTCGATCATTATACTTATAACATTATGATTGATATATATGGAGAGCAAGGATGGATCAATGAAGTTGTAGGTGTGCTGACAGAACTGAAAGAATGTGGGCTCAGACCTGATTTGTGCAGCTATAACACATTGATAAAGGCATATGGAATTGCTGGAATGGTTGAGGATGCTGTAGGATTGATAAAAGAAATGAGAGAGAATGGCATTGAACCCGATAAGATAACATACACTAATATGATCACTGCATTGCAGAGAAATGATAAGTTTTTAGAGGCCATTAAGTGGTCCTTGTGGATGAAGCAGATGGGCTTACAAGATTGACTAAGCTGATCTACGTAATCTTTTTCGTGCTCTGCCTATTGTCTGTCTCCACACCTGAAAGAGCCTGGACTTCAGATCTTTCTCAATGGATCAAATTTCATTGTCCTGGTAAGATATTCAAATTACTGCAAGCAGCACACTAACTTATATTCCTAGTCTACTTCAGATTGCTTCAATTGTGTGGATGTCCATAATGATCATACTATAAGCTTTTAGCCTTTTTTTTCTCTAGCTAAATGACTTGATAATTCTGTTTGCAGGTGTGCTACTTGCTCACAAATTTTAGCCTTGAAGCCTTGAAATCCTGTATATGCCACAAATGAAATCAGTAATGAGGCAATTTGTGAGCACGTTGCAAAAGCTTTCAATCATAGCAGAAGTATGAAGAAGTAAAAGTTTTTACCTTTGCAGCTAGTGGATGAAAGTGAAATTATTCCTTGGAACTCAAATGGCGAGAGAAATAAAATGCTTGGAATACATAATGCTCGGCCATCCAACACCAGTTCAAGTAAAAATTGTAGATTTGTGATATATGAACGTTCTGTTTCCTGGAAGTATGAATAATAAATTGAATAGAATGGCATTGTTATTCAAGCAGTTGCTTCTTCTGTATCTTCAGTGTTCCCCTGGGGAGATGACTGGTGAACCAGTAATTGTAAATGCTGTAAATACAGAAATTATTTTGATGTATTCGCCCTGTTAAGTTAATAAATGATGAATCTGAGATTCAAAACTGATGCGTACTTTTCTCCAGAGGCATGTTGTTATGCTGATTGGAAAAAGCCTTCATTTGCTGGTTTTACATTCGAACTTCAAAATGCAACGTCCTTTCATCTTATTATAGATTCAGCATTCACAAATGTAAATAAGCTGTGGACTTGCATACTGCTTTACTTTCACTGGAAGGGGGAAAATTGATTATAACGTGCAATACTATTTGCTGTCACGTAATCAGCTGGTAATTATATTTGTAGTCTGTTGGTTATAGTTGAATCCACCGCCGTCCAATGTGTGTTGCTATTTTTTATAAGAAGAGTCGATCAGTTACACTGGTAAAATTTTCGTGTGATTCCATTATCTTAGCCAAAATTGTTACACAGTTTCTGTTCCTAAGTGTACATCACGCTTTCTTCATTTGAAAAGAATAATTTGAATCAATGACTTCCAATGATCATAACTTGTACAGCTAAATGCAAAAGAACCTGCTGTAAGATCCAGGACAGTATCTCAGTCACCTCCAAAAAAGCCACCAAACTGATGAGAATTTATGACTAGTAATCTGATCCATGCGTGCACTTGCTTGTGCATTTGGATGGGACAGCAGGGTGGCCATCCTCATTTTTCAGGAACATATGCAGTATGCTTGCCATAAGCCATAGGCATGGACATTTCTTGTGATCTATCCTGGCTACAATACAAAAGTGATCTTGTGCTCTTTATTTTCAGACTTCAACTTTCTGTACAATTCTGTATCAACTTTACCACGGAAGGGCATCCAGGATCCTTTTGGGGTTGAGAAGATAATCTTGCTTCTGCACCTTTCAGGTATCCAGCGGAGAATTAGTTGAAAAAGTATGGTGATTCAAGAACCTCTTGTAAATCAAAGTTGCCTCTCTCAGGAAGAGGAGGAAATGACAATGTTGGGTATGATGTCTGAAAACTCTCAAGCAACTGGAAGAATAAGAAATGAATTACATTAGTCAACAGGAATGAACAGAAATTTTTTTACATTTGCTTCAACTAAACTATGGCCTTTCATAAACATAGGATTATTTCGTTAAATAACTTTAAAATGTGAGTCATTGGTGAGGTTAAAATCCATGCAGTTTCCTGTTTTGCAACTGATTTTCTACATGGAAACATTCTAATGAAGTAGGCTAGTGCCATTTTTGTCCAGTTAAATTGCTTTCTCAAGAAAAAGGAAATGGTAAAAGAATCTTTGCAAAACCACCACTGTGAAAGTCATTCTCTCTCTCAGTTGCTACCATGCATACACAAAATGTTCACCCTACAGGCACTCCTTTCAATATGGAGAAATAAGTCCTTATAAACTTACATTTTCCAGTATTGGCATGTTGTAAAGCTCCACAAACTTTTTCCTAAGTATCTGATTCATCTCATCCACATCACATGCATGAGTCCAGAAGGAGTCATGAACCCCTGAGAACAGATTCGTTAGACAAGAAAGTTCATGTAAAGGAAATATAATAGATACTAATTCCTTCAGTTTATTATTAACAAAAATAAAGGAGGTGCAGAAAAGTGCCACTGAAATCCAAGAAACCAAAGGATAAATGACACAGGACAATTTCAATTCAAATCTTTCTTGGGAAGCAATTTTTCTTGGTGTCTGCTTGTTCATCAAATGCATTAAAGGACTAAACACTCTCCAAAGCAGACTGGAATGACAAACCTGCAAAATGTAAGCCAGCATCCCTACAGGCAACAGCCGTCATCATCATGTGAGAACCATCCAGCGAATGTACAAAATTTGGAGGAAATGCAGTTCTTTGCTTTCTAATCTCTACCTGGAAAATTGACACAGTAATGGAATTTTACTGGAGACAGCAAAAAGGACTGAAAGGAAGAAGGGCTCAGCACTTGACGACAAATATACTAACCGAGTTACCCTCCCTCTGTAAGGCCAAAACCTGGAGAGATGTTCTTATCTGCAACCACAAGCCAAGTTCAGTAACCATACAAGCACAGCATTATTTAGGCAGATTGGGTATAAATTTTCAAATCTTTTATGAGATCATAAAGATACAACCCACTGGAAATTTTCAATATAAAGTGGCAACTTATAGTTGGATCACATGCACATCAATGAACAACAAAGTTAACACTCACAAGATGTCGTTCATTTTTACAGTAGGGTTGGACAACAGGAAGCCCTAGGGGCGTGGTCCACCGCACTGGTTGATTTTCTGAAGCAATAACCTGTAAAAGTTTGTGAAAATGTTACTATATCACAACTCAAACCTAGAAATTTGTCACATGCATGTCAGCTTGATTTTATGTTAAATTAAAAAAAAAAAAGCCATACCTTTGCACAATCTCCAAGCCAACCCATTATGCTCCGAGCAGCTTCAAATATCTCTCCAAGTGCAGTCAATGTGACCTGCGGAAAAGATTGTTTAAGCTTGAGAATAAATTCACATTAAGAATCTCCCAAAGTAAATAGCTGCGAGCTTAGTTGGGAAGATCTCTTGTAGCCAGCAAGAGGTCTAGAGAACAAATCCCACTCAATACCAAATCTTGGAAGGAGATTAAGTTTTTGTGCTTGTGCATGGGGAAGAATGAGCTGTGGAGTAAAGTTAAAAAGAAGAAAGGAAAAATCCCATTTGGATAGAAGACAACAAAGTTGAAAGTTTTTCATTTATTTACTAAATAAAAATGAGAATTCAAAGCAGTAATTATGCCCTCAAATAACAACTTAATGGTCATGATTAGTATGTTCATTGGTTACCTTAGCAGCATAGCAAGCTGCAGCAAACAGCTGTCTATCGTCAGTAATATGACCCTTCTCCTCTAATCTTCTTTTTATTTGCTCACGTGCCCCAACAAAAGTGACACCATATACTGAGGTCATCACGGTTTGTTTCACCAATTTCCTATCCACCTGAAGTGTCCCAAATTTCAGCCAGGTTGAGAAATAAAAACAAAAAACCACCGTCAAGAATTTTGAAAGACCAACCTGGCCAATTAAAATCTTGGCCAATAAAGCCTGTGGATGTTTAGAAGGATCCTTGCTGCTGTCCCTCTTCATGATTTCATGAACTCTGTCCAAATGAAGTGATATTGGTCAATCATGAACTCTCCCAAATAAAGTCAATCTGGTCTCATATCAAAATATTCTGCATAAAAATAGTACTTAAATAGAGAAAAAAAATGTCAAAATAAAAAGGGAATTCACATGTAATGATCATCTAATTAATTAGATAATAGAACAGATATGATCTATGTAATAGCTTTAAACAAGCAAGACAATAACTGCCTAAACAGCGTGCCACTAGTGGCAAATATTAAAATCCTCTATTAAAATTAAGGTAGTCTTGTTCAGTATACACATCATAAAGTTAATCTCACTTTCAATTGCCACTATCCCTTAAGCAGAGTGAAATAATTTTTTACTCTTGTTATCCTTCTCAGAAAAGTGTTCTGCCCCCAACCCCCTTTCAATTTGTAACACGTTGTCAAAATTATGACAATACTCTTCAGACTCAATTAGATAGAAAAATGAATGTCCGTCAAGTTTATCTAATAACAATGATTGGATTAAGAGCTAATTGTGAAATTAATTTTTTACCTCACAGCTATTTCTGAATAAACATCAGCTGGTTTCTCTCCGGCTACTAAGTTAACTGCAACTGCTTCTAACTGTGAAACACATACAACAGAACAACAAATAAAGAGAAAAGGTCAGAACATAAATAAGCTTCAAAGGGGAAGAATAATTGAAATATTAATCATTCAACAAAAGAAGGGATAAAATATAAAAAGCATGCGAAAAAACCTACAGTGTTTCTCCCCAAGGCTGCATAATGCTGTAGGCCATTGCACGAACCATCCTTGCTTACACAAGAAGAAAAGAAATTACCGAGTTAGTTTTAAAGGAAAAGACATAGCAGAAACTAAGCACAAAATAAACGTCAAAATAGAATCTAACAAATTGCAAAACAAAGACAGAATGGGCAGACTTATATATACTTGTTTGTTGCGCAACATTTCAGCTTGTAAAAGTTTTCATTATCCCCTTTACGTTTTCAATGACACTATTAAAACATTTACCTGATGAATTGGCAGGTGAGAGATGACAGAATGTGGTGACGAGCTCTTTAACGCTTCTGACAGATTAATACATGCAGCTAAACACTGAAAAGGATCTTCAGCTGTTAACCACCATCGGCTTCCTTTAATAGGGTTTTCTGCTGAATCAAAAATTTCATACAAATGATTTTCCACAAATGCCAGGCGTCCATCATGTGAAAGCTTCTCAACACCACCTGAAAACAGGTTTGCTAAATGTATTTTCAGCCATCGTAACCCAGGCTTCCCTAATGGTCGTCCTTCAGCGAACTCAAGAACTCCTCGACAAACATCAGAACTTAGGTGATTCAGATGTGGATGCATTGGGTATGCACGGCCTCGGAAATCAAGATTGTGGGGGTAATAAAAGCCTTCCTCATCCTTCATTCTGCGAGCCACCTGTCTTAGAACAATATTGTTCAATATCCATGCTCACAAATAGAAACCTTAACGGTACAACTGGATGTACTTGCAAATCAAAGATTTAAGTCACTGAACCCAACTGCAATAGAATTCCTGATATCCCATTCTTTTAAAGCCACATTTCACTTATGAAAACCCAAAGTTTCATATGACCGGACAGCGAACACAGTGTCAAATAAATGTTAAGTCACAGCTTGATCTATAGCAGACCAAAAACTGGAAAAGTAAAGCAGGCTATGACTACAGTAGCTCAGAAAGCAGACTCATTATCATCTCTTTTCTATAGGGGAGGTCCTTACATAAATTACTATATGTTGTACAATATTGCAGAAAGATATCATCTCAGAAGGATTAACATCTTACAGAGAGCTTAAGTTCAGTATCACATCGTTGAGAATGCCTCTCTTGGTTAATTTTCTTTGCCTTTCTCACACTCCATTTCCACTTTTGAACTTCAGTCATATCCTCAGAGAGGGGCTTCTCTGGTATGGGAACCTAAGCACCAAAAAGGAAAGAATTCAGGCAAGATGAACAAAATCGCAAGCTGACAGATAAAAGAGAAGTTCATACATCAAGCAAATAAAGTAGCATACTAACAGCTTATCTGTAACTGACCGGCCAGAGAACACATAGGAAAGGGAAGTTGATGCAGCGCAAAGAAAGCAGAATACAAATTATTTTTCACATAAAGAATTCAGACGAAAGTTGTTCTTACATCATTACGATCAACCAAGCCTGCAATATTTCCACCACTAACCCAAATGCTCTCCAACACACTAAGAACCTGTTTGTTCACCCTCCATTTGGTGCTTCCAAGGGTATCCAAAGCCTGCTTAACCGCCATTCCAGGAAAATATTGAAGTCAAACAACATCATCATATAGGAATCATTTATGAGGTTCAAGCAACACTAGCAATTAGATCAGAGTATTCAATGTGATTAACAATTCATAATAAGCTTTCAATTTTAAGAACGAAAATCTTAAATAATAACTTGGAACACCACTTTATTATACTGGAAGAACAAAGTTATCAACATTGTAGTAGCCAAACTACATACGCAAATACAGGGACCTAACATCCTTTGATACATATTATAAAATACTTTTCAAAAGCACGTCGACTGGCAAACTATATTTTTCTAGAGTTATCTTTTTCCCTTTGTCATCAGCATGCCACAGATGAACTCAAGTATACTCTGTCAAATATTTGAAATCAGGTGCTGATGTATTCCCTAAAATCTTTTGCCATCTAATCCACATGACGTTTTTGACCCTGGCCTATTAAAAAGAAAAAAAAGAACGAACTTCTGTTGCCCCTTTTTTTGGGTTTACCTCAAATACTTTCTTCATGCAGTTCCCAGTAACACTCTTAAGTGCCTCTTGCTGCTTTCGAGATCCATGAGTACGCATGACATAAGAAGGTAAGAACAGGTACCCACCCTTGTCATATCTGGAAGAAGTTTAGAATTGATTGAGAGTAAAATATCAAAGCTATTTAAAATAACCATGGCAGGGAATTGCAGTCCTTAAGGTTCTATTTCTTTTTTTTTTTTCCCTATCTACAAAACATTAGAATTTTGACTGCTTTAATCAACGATTATATTTCCCTTTTGAAGATAAAATGGGATTTAAGGACAAAATATGAAAGGGCACGTTGAGTTTGTAGCTACTCATGATACTTTATTTTCATACCCTTTCCATTTCTTTGGCGGTACCAACATTGGAACATAAGGAATCAACATATGCTTGGCCTGCAGAAGTACAATTACAAATTAAATTAATCAAACGGTGAATGCCAAGACCCAAGAAATAAGAAAAGAAAAAGGATAGCTTGCAAGAGTAAGGGGCCTTCTTCATTTTTGTTAATCCAATGAAAACCGAAGATAACATATAAGGGTGTTGACGTTTTTTATGATACTATATTAGAGAGGACGCAATGTTTACACACAATACAGATAATGTTGAACTATTAAGATTTGGAGCTCACGTACTACTATGTCAGATAGTCTGACTTTTGTATCCTAAGAAGGCAGATAGAATAAGAGCTTGTAATCGATATTTTTATACAAATGGAACAAATATGAAGATCAGAAAGAAAAGAGATGGCTCAACTCACAGATCTATCAAGCCCTGCTAGCACTAGGGGATCGCATTCTACAACCCCATACCTCTTTGTAGTTTTCTGCCTACAGAAACCAAAGAGATCAAAATACTAGTCAACAGATAATAAAAAGCAAACATAAAATTAGCATCAATAATTATCCTCACAAGTCCTACACTGTATACACCATGTGACCAAAAATAAACTGCAGGAAGTAAGCTATCAAAAACTAATCAAGACTTCAGGCAAATCCTACCAAGAAATGGCCAACAACCGCATTGTGTAAAAGATCCTTTGGTGGATCATAATTTAGGGACATGTATCCAACTCTGAAGAAGAACTGCAGATAAGATAGAAATGAAGTCTCACCCTGGATGCTTCAATATAGTTTTAAATCTGTGCCTAAATGCAGGCCGAACATCAGGTGGACTATAATCTGCCTGGTTAACTGGATGTTGTACATAAGCTGTTTCGATCAATAGCTCCACAAGGCGGCTTCCCAGCTCCACAAGCACATCCCAGGAAGAAAAAATATCAAAAATTAAAATCCATAAGATGATAGAATATTTCTAAGAAAATAATAATAACAATAATAAGAAGAAGAAGAAGACGAAGAAGAAGGTAAAGCCTGGTCAAGTAACCCTTTCAGAAAAAGTGCTACCTTAGCCTGGGTATCTCGACCCCAAGGTTTTGTTTCTTCATTTTTTAGCAGCTTCTGTGCCTCCATAACCCTTTTACTTTTGATCAAACTATTAACCCGTTTCCTTAGCAGCTCTTTTTCCTTGCTCAGAACCTCTTCAGTATCAGCTATAATCTTCTTCCTCTTGTAATTCTTAGTTTTCTCCAAGAAACTATGAATCCTAACCTGGCATGATATAAATTAAATACATGTGAATAGACCTGACAAAACAAAATCTGTCTCCTGATATAACTTTTGCAGCAAATTAAATTTCAGGTGCCTAAATAATAAGAATTGAGAGATCGCACCCATCAGCAAGCTGACTACTGAAGAGGGCATTCACATCAGAAACATAAATCAACCTTTTCCAGTTAAGACCATTCTACAACTCTACAGGTTTCCAATTAGAAACAGCTTGTGTTAATCACATGGAGGCTATATTTTGCTTTGGACAGACAGAAAATTCATGAAATGGTAATTAACTAGCATAGAGAGATGGTTAGTTGAGTTGAGTTGGGCCACATAAGTCGCCAATGAAAAATGGCCTAACAACAAACAATAGAGGGACAAAGCCACATACAAAATTGAAATACATACTGAAATTATAAAAAATAATCCTACTTTAGTATAGTGTTGCAAAACCGCAGATCCACTATTTCCTCATCACCTCAAATTTAGTATTCGCATATTGCTCTTTTGGTTTTCTAACTAAGCACGTGTATTCCAAAACAAATTTGGCAAGCCAGTATGCCGCAAACCTCTATTCACCAACACAAACTAAGAGCAACAAAACCGAAGCTTTTACACTCACCTCCTGTTCAACAGCCATGCCAATGTGCACTGCAGCTTGGACAACCTGAACACACCTATCTTCATGCCCTGCCATCACCAAACCCATCATCTTATGCATCACAATAACAGCCATCTTATCAGCTGGCAACAACTCAATATGAGGTGCATACGCGGCCTTCTGTTTCTTTGTCCGCTGCATCTTCTGCTCCCTCTCTATTGCCTCTCTCAATGGCCCAAACCACCCCAAAAACAGCCCCTTTATATGAGGCAAATTCGGCGCTAACCTCTTCTCAATCATTTTTGCTTCCAGCTCTTTATACTCATCCACCATTCTCTCCCAAGCTTCAGTCTCCTGCTTCACCTGTCTCCTCCTTAACAAATTAAACTTCCTTTTCTCCATTTCTCTATACTCTTGTAGCTTGATTCTCTTGTAAAGACCCTTCAAAAAAATAGAAGAAAACCAAGGTGGGTCCTGCACAAAAATTCTCCTTCGCCGTTCCAAGCACATAAGCTGATGATTGGTTGAATTTTCACTTCTGGGTATCACTAGATCAGCACAAGTTTCAATGTTTTCAACTCTTTGATGGAAAATGTGCTCCTGTTCGCAAGTGGGTATGTGAAAATCCGCTGAATTGTCAATATTTTCCATGAAATTACTTTGAATAGAGTCCTGTAAAGGGCAAAGTCGAGTTGGGTTAGAAGAGGAACTTTTCAAATTGACAGGGAAAGAAGAGGAGGAGGAGGAGCTGCAAGAGTGCAAAAAGTGAAGAATTTTGGACGACCCGTCGTCTCTTTTGGTATTGAAGATATTAAGGGCTTTTCGGGCAGCTGTTGTTGTGGTTGTAGAACATGTTGGAGGGTACTGAATTTGAGAAATTGAAGCAGCGGAAGCCATTTTTAAGATTGGTTGGTGAAGATAAGGCTCGGCGTCAGTGGAGAGTGAAGAACATGAACAAAAAGAAAAAAGAAAAAAAGGGGATGAGAGTATCTCGAGAGAAATTGAAAACCTCCCTTAAACCTCACTGCGTGGACTGTTTTTTCGAAGATATTTTTGGTACATTTTCTGTCTCTCTCTCCCTCTCTCTCTTTTTTTTTTTTTTAATTTTTTTTCCCTACAAATACATTTCAGTTTTTATTATTCTTAAACTCTTGATTTTTCTGGGGCACTTGTTACTCGGAACCCTCATTTTCTGTTGTCCTTTTCGGAATTTTGTAGCAAGCTGGGCCAAATAACAACAAAAAATATGAATATTTTCATCAGACCCGCTCAATCAAAATATCCAGCAAGAGTTATCCTCTATGGTAATTATCTTTTTTGAAATAAAAATCAGATCAATTACCCTTGGGCAATTAAAAAAAAAATATATATATATATATAAACAAACATTGGTTATGTTTGACTATCAATACAAAAAATTATCAACCGGTTAAAAATTAACTGCGTAAGCTATTTATTAGAGGTAAAACACTTACTTCAATAAAACTCAAGAGGATACTCTCGTGACATGACATTCACCCATAATCAAATGTGAAGATGGGGTTAGCGAGGGCCTCTGTCGAAAACCTTTCTTTCATTTAGGAGGGAAACTTTCAACACCCCTATAAAAGTCCTCATAACCCCTCCTTTTAATTATATATTTAAAATACCTCAATTTAAATTATAAAATATAAATTCTTATAAAAATATTAATCAGCTTTCCATAAAATTTTACCCCTAAAAAACACAATCTTTTTGAAGTATTTATTATAAAATACATATAAATCATAAAATCTTTAATTATTTTCTTTTTATTAAATTATTGATATCTCCATAGTTCAAAACTCTTATATTTTTTTAAAAATATTTTTCAATTATCATGTAAAATATAAATCAAAATTATGAAATGAGATGGGTGTAAAATAATAGTTTATTTAAGTGTTTAATGAAATTTTAATCTAAAACAAAAAAATGAACTAATTTCAATAAGAAAGGGCTTTATGAGGAATTTTATGGAGTGTAGAAAGACCGACTCCTCATTTACGCCTGTCAGGCTTTTTATTGTGTGCCTGATCCACCCTCGATGGGCTGCGTTCTTTTGTCACGTTAATGGGCGAGCGAGTTCAGCTTCCAGAACCCCTTTAAAATTCTATTAAAGCCCCACTGTTTACATCCAGAACTCCGTTGTCGATACAAAATTTTAAAAAGAAAAGGACAAAAAATTACACTGGAGTTTTAATTAAATTTTACTATCATCTAGAATAAATTAACTATATTATAAACATTTTTTTCATAAAAAAATTCTCCTTTTATAAATAATTTATTTTTCCATTGATTCAAAATTATTTTAATTTATTAAAAAATAAATTATATTATGTATTAAATATAAAGATGATTAGGATTCATGATTTATAAATACATTTTCATTTAATTAAATCCATAATAATCCTACTACAGTTAGGGATGGCAACATTCTCCACGGGGACGGGGACTCTTAGGGATTTTCCCTATTTGGGGAGGATATGAGAATGATTTTATACCCAATTATTTATTCGGGGAAGGGATGGAGATAATTTTTACCCAGTTTCTTATTCGAGGAAGGGACGGGGACAAGGTGGAATCCTCATCCCCTACCCATTTCTCCATTTTCTCATTTCTTCGTATTAATTTTTAATTTTATTTTTATTTTTTAGAATTATTAATAAATGAATAATGAAATTTAAATTATATTAAATATTAGTATAAATAACAAATATTTGAATATTTATACATATCTACTATCAAAATTTTGAGCCTACTTAAATAATTGTAGTTCTAAATTATTATTTGACCAAATCTTATTTTAAAGGTCTTAGCCCAAAACTGTTTTAGATTATGAGTCATATTGCTTATATTATTTTGATTGTTTTAGATTTGAAACCTAATGTTATATCTCAATTTGTCACATTCCGCGAGGAAGAACATGAGGAGCATGAGATGTAAGAATAAATGCTTTTATTAAAAATATTAATTCCAGTATCTATGCTCATTTTATTTATTTCTTTTTATTATAAGATCATGAAGATTGTCGAAGATAATTATTTTGATGATTTATATTTTGTAGTCTAATTTTTGTAATGGATTAATATTAGTGTAAGATATATTATCAAACCTTACTTTGGTTTAAATTTTTATTTTAATATGATTAAATCAAGTTCAGAATTTAAATTTAAAAACGTATTACTTATTCAGGGGTCGGGAATCTCCTCTTATTATTCCGGGAGGGGACGGGGATCCCCTCAAACAATTCTAATGGAGACAGGGAGGGAACATGAATATATGTAGAATATCGGAGATGAGTGCGGGATGTTAATCTCCTCCCCTCCCCTCCCCTCCCCATTGCCATCCCTAATTAAAGTTAAAAAAAAAGTGGGGTTTTTTATATGTTGGAGTGTACATTCCATGAGGTGGCTGGCTCACTTGCATGCATAGTTTTAATTAATTAAATATCAAATACATGTATCCAATTTTAAGTAGAGATAAACTAATTGTAAATACTCGCATATTTCTAAGATAATGTTTTAATTAATATTCACATATTCCGAAAGGATTAAAATAAGGATAATTTACTCACTTAAATTTTTTTCATGGAGGGATGTGAATGGAAGAACGTAGCTAGCCTAGCCTAGCCTCAAGAAAGAACTCATGCTTGTTTTTTTTATCAGCAAATAACGCTATCAAAAGAGAATATGCTGGGAGATCTAGTATGTATGCGTGCTTTCTATATTTGCATAACAATTAATGAAGGTATGATAAATTTACTTAATGATGGAAGCTAATCATAGCTAATCTAAATCTCATCTTTTTGAGCCTGGCTTGAAAGAAAATGCCGAATGCACGCACCATATATATGCTATATCATCTTTGTTTGCCACCTTTCAACCGTCCAATATATTTTATTAGCAGATTGATTTATCATCATGCACTCAGCTTGTACGAGATCCCGGATCCAGTTAATAAAAATTTTAAGCTTGCAAGCATATTTTACACATTAGAATAATCATCAATTATGTAATCATGGATCTAGCTGGCAGGCAAACGTTCCTAATTCCTATTGTACATGCACTTCCTCATCTTATCAATAGGGTCTATTTCGATAGCTGCAGGGGGGACTCAAATATATTTGAGCCCTTAGGCGAATTCGTAATCACTTGAAAATAATTAATAGTTTATTAATCATACGTTACATCAATATAAAATTAATTAAATTTCAAAAAGAATAGGAATGATACTATTAAAAAATATATTATTTATATGATAACATGATGATGGTTAATTATTATATTATTTATACATGATGATGGTTAATTATTATATTATTTATTTAAGTCAAATATTTGTAATCCTAATGAATTTTTTTTTATAATTTTAACTTAAATATTTTATGAAGTATATGTGTTAGTATTCATTGGGTTTGCATATTATTGTTCACTCTTAGTATGTGTATAAGTTTTAGTTATAAGAATTCCTAGAGCGTTCAGTAATAAAATCTTTAAAATTTTATACTATTTATTTAGGTAGTTGGTTTTTTTTTTTAATAAATTAAGATCTTCTTAAAAAAATAGGGCTGCAATTGCCTAATTTGACTAATAGTTGAGTCGGTTCTGGATAGCTGCATGCGCATTTTTTTTAATTTAATATAAAAAAATCTACATATTTATCAAGGCTGTTGATCATTTATCGCTTGTTAGGCCAAGAATCATCACCAAGGCATGCTTTCTAGATAGTCCCGGGGTCTTACACTTTAACCTTAACTAGTGGTACGAAAACTATTTTATAAATCAAAGACAGTAGAGCTGAATCAGAAAGTATAGGGCATGACGAGCCTTAGCTTTCGAAATAGGCTTAATTAATATAAAAGAAAAATAACGAATCAAAATACATAATAGTATTTTACGAAGAATAGATTATGATCCTTACTTATGTGAAATTAGTATTGTTGGAGTACATGAAAAGTGACTTAGTTGTTAACCTATCTTTTTTCCTCTTGTTGATTTGCACTATTTATGAGATATTTCTTGTCATAATGTTGACTGAAGGATTTACGTCAAACTATATAAATGATTAAGTTTGTAAGACTAAGCTTATCTTTGGAAGAAAAAAAATGTAATAAATTAGAAGTATAAAAGATCTCACCTTCCTAAGCCTAATTACCCTATTGAAGAATTTTTTATAATTTCTCAAGGCTGATCAAGATTTTAATGCCATTCATCAGAAATGATATATAGTTGTATATTTTTTGCCATTTACTGTTTGGCTTTCTACCATAAATCTGGCAAACTGAAGTGAAAAATAATGATTTGAAGTACTATTAGTAGAAAAACAATTCACCTACGTTAAGCTATCAAACTCTAGTTAATTACTGGCGAAGCTGCTACAGTACCCAATTAAGTTAAGTTCTCACCGCTCTCTTTACCAAGAAAATGACATAGTTTTAGTTTGTGCTAAAAAACGCATCACTCTAGCCGACAAGTATACCAAAATCCAAGCACCCAGTTGCCAATTCATCTACCTAAGCATGCCTATCAACCTAGATTATCCTTAACAACGCAGCATCCACTAATTCATCACCTCAAATTCACAAGCAATCACACATCAAAACAGCAACCACCAAAAAGTAAGGGTTAGGCCTTGGGTTTTGGTTGACATGTACGCCACTAATACTATGAAACTTGCTGGCTTCACCGGCTTCTAACGTTTTTGGTTACCCGTCATGCCACTCTATCACACTTGTTCAACTCCCATTGGTTAGATTCTTAGTCAAATATCACAAGCAAACGGCAGTTAGGCACAGCCCTGACACGGGCAATTTGCTAATTAGATTTTAGATATATTAATCCCAAGATCAGGTTATAATCTTCTTGAGAAACAAATGACTCGCACTTAGTGCTTGCAACTGTTGGTAAAAAATTTACAAATGGGGTCTTGTAAATTTTCCTTGTTTTGCTTCCTATGCTCGGTCATCATCTTCTTTGTTGTTTCGGGAGAAGACAATGCTGATGATGATCAAATCATTATAGACAGAGCCTCATTGGTTTCATTTATGTCGAGTATCATTTCGGCCCCGGAACATGCTCTTGAGAGCTGGAATTCAACTGATGTTCATGTGTGCAACTGGTCCGGGGTGAAGTGCAATAATTCTAGAAACAAAGTAGTGGAGATAGACCTCAGTGCAAGGTCTATCCATGGCACTATTTCCCCTGCTCTTGCAAATCTTTCCTCTTTAATAGTTCTTGATTTGTCAAAAAACTTCTTTCAAGGCCACATTCCGGCTGAGCTTGGCAGCCTCCTTCATCTCAAGCAACTTAGCCTATCCTGGAACTCTCTCCAAGGGAAAATTCCATCCCAATTGGGGTCACTTCATCAACTAGAGTATCTTGATTTGGGAAACAACAAGCTTGTAGGAGAAATCCCTTCACCACTTTTTTGCAGCAACTCTTCTACTTCTTTGCAATACATGGACCTCTCAAACAATTCTCTAACAGGCGTAATTCCTCTGAGGAATGAATGCGAGCTGAGAAACTTGAGGTTTCTTCTTCTTTGGTCTAATAGATTAGTAGGCCAAGTTCCTCAAGCCCTTGCAAACTCTTCGAAACTCGAATGGCTTGATTTGGAGTCCAACATCTTTAGTGGGGAGCTGCCTTCAGAGATTATAAGCAAAATGCCTCAGTTGCAATTCCTCTATTTGTCCTACAATTATTTTGTCAGCCATGATGGTAACACTAACCTTGAACCTTTTTTTGCTTCTTTAGCTAATTCCTCTAATTTTCAAGAATTAGAATTAGCAGGTAACAATCTTGGTGGAATAATACCTTCTATTATTGGTGATCTTTCTACCAATCTTGTACAGATTCATCTTGATTGCAATCTTATCTATGGCAAAATCCCTCCTCACATTTCTAATCTTGTCAATCTCACCCTTTTGAATTTGTCTAGTAACCTCTTGAATGGAACAATCCCACATGAGTTGTGTCTAATGAGAAAGCTGGAGAGGGTTTACTTGTCAAATAATTCCCTCTCTGGTGAAATTCCTTCAGCTTTTGGTGATATTCCTCATCTTGGTCTTTTGGATTTGTCCAAAAACAAGCTTTCAGGTTCCATACCGGATAGTTTTGCTAACCTTTCCCAGCTTAGAAGACTCTTGCTTTATGGAAACCACCTTTCGGGAACAATACCATCAAGTTTAGGAAAATGTGTCAATTTGGAAATCCTAGACCTCTCTCACAACAAAATTTCAGGGACCATTCCTAGTGACGTTGCGGGACTGAGAAGCCTGAAATTGTACTTGAACTTGTCTAGCAATCATTTGGATGGTCCTTTGCCATTGGAGCTGAGCAAAATGGACATGGTGCTAGCAATTGATCTGTCTTTCAACAATCTTTCAGGCTCAATTCCTCCGCAGCTTGGAAGCTGCATTGCCCTGGAATCTCTCAATCTTTCTGGAAATTCATTAGAAGGCCTTCTGCCGGTTTCTATAGGACAGTTGCCTTACCTCAAACAGTTTGATGTTTCATCAAACAGATTGTTTGGAGAAATCCCACAATCTTTTCAAGCATCACCGACTCTCAAGCAACTCAACTTCTCTTTCAACAAGTTCTCAGGGAACTTATCAAACAAGGGGGCCTTCTCATCCCTGACCATAGCCTCTTTCCAGGGGAATGATGGCCTCTGTGGGGCAATAAAAGGCTTGCAAACATGCAAGAAGGAGCATACTCATCATCTGTTTATCTTATCAATCCTTCTCTCACTGTTTGCGACGCCATTGCTGTTCATATTCGGAAACTTTTTAGTACTCAGATCAAAATTCAGGAAGGAGTTGTCAGTATTCAATGGAGCTGATTTGGAAGATGAAGAAAAAGAAAAAGAAGAGGCCAAGAACCCCAGAGTTTCATACAAACAACTCATTGAAGCTACAGGAGGGTTCTGCCCTTCAAGCTTAATTGGTTCAGGAAGATTTGGCCATGTGTACAAGGGAGTCCTTCAAGACAACACAAGAATTGCCGTTAAAGTTTTGGACTTAACGACAGCTGGAGAAATTACAGGAAGTTTCAAGAGAGAATGCCAAATTCTGAAAAGAATCAGGCACAGGAATTTGATCAGAATCATCACAATTTGCAACAAACCAGATTTTAAGGCTCTGGTTCTTCCACTCATGTCAAATGGAAGCTTAGAGAATCATTTGTACCCAAGCCATGGGCTGAGTCATGGGTTGGATTTGCTTCAGCTTGTGAAAATTTGCTCTGATGTTGCTGAGGGAGTGGCCTATTTGCACCATCATTCTCCTATTAAAGTTGTGCACTGTGATCTTAAACCAAGCAATATTCTGCTTGATGAAGACTTGACAGCTTTGGTAGCTGATTTTGGAATCGCAAAATTGGTTAAAGGCATTGATGAGAGTGTTAATTGTGCCAATGATTCAATGTCCTTTACCTCCACAGATGGCTTGCTATGTGGGTCTGTTGGCTACATTGCTCCTGGTACGTAGCTCTGGTCCTTTTCCCTTCTTTATCATGTTATTGATCATATTATAAGTTTAGTGTTTCAGATTTTAAGTGATATATCATAAGTTTAATATTTTCAGGTTCTAAACAATTGCCAAATTGCAAGTCTCTTCATAGTTACACATTATAAAATAAATTGATTTGATCTTTACTCGTCAATGTTGAGGAATTTTTTTTTTTAGAGAGTGTGCCCACATTTTATTAAAATGTCAACTGTATGTACCTGAGAATTTTCATATAAAATGCAGAGTATGGAATGGGTAAACGTGCATCGACTCATGGAGACGTTTACAGTTTCGGCGTCCTCTTACTAGAAATCGTGACGGGAAGGCGCCCAACGGACGTGCTATTTCACGACGGTTCAAGCTTGCACGAATGGGTGAAACGCCGCTACCCCTACAGGCTAGAGCCAATAGTTGAAAAAGCAATTGCTAAATATGCACCACAGCACATGCCAATGTATTATAACAAGGTATGGAGCGATGTCGTCTTGGAGTTGATTGAACTTGGCCTTTTGTGTACTCAATACAATCCTTCAACTAGGCCAAGCATGCTCGATGTTGCCCACGAAATGGGCAGGCTCAAGCAGTATCTGTCTAGTCCTTCCTCTTTGATTGAAGAAGCCGCCCTCAAGGGTTAAGGCAAATACCTTTTCTATTGAGATCATATTACAATGAGCAAAAAATAAGTTCCCACGTTGAAATAGAATTTTGATTATTCTTGATAATTAATAATTGCATCGATTCATTGGATTTTTCCATTGTACTGTAGGTTACTAGTGGCGCTGATTTCATAATAGTTTTTAAGCATAACATAACTGAAAATTAAAATCTTCTCCACCCATGGTAAGAGGAGTTCAAATCCCAAATTTTTTAATCAATCAAATCAATTTAATTAATTGAACCAATAATTATTAATTAGCATCAGTTCGAGTTACAAAGTTGATTAATAATTAATTTCATATTATTTTTTATTAACGCCTCGTTTGTTACTTAGCTTAGCTAGATTATGGTAAGCCTCGAGTTAACTTACCTATAAGAATCGTTATCAAACATCAACCCTTTTTATTTACTAGTTAATAATTTTTTAGTAGCTATAGTCTTAAACCATAATATTGTATTTAGTAGTTGCTTGAAATATTAAAGCAACTTTCATAGCTGAGATGAACACAATTTGATATGTTACATATTATAAAAGTGGATTATAATTACGAAGAATGCATATTTTAATTATGATAAATGTCATATTTACCACACATATTTGTATCATATTTTTAATTACAATTTACATATTTCATCCCTCCCATTAAGAGATAACATATAAAATTAACATTTTTTTCATTTACTATTCTATCCCTCTTTAGTTGATCTTAAACAAGTAATATTTATAACTAAAATAAATAGATCCCAGTATTAATTAAATTAAGATAAGCAATATTTATTAGAGGAGAAGATGAAAATGATTAGTTCTATATGCAATTACCGAAACAACACTTATAATTTTTATTTTTTGTTAGCTGAATGATTTGTATTAAATTTAATTTAAAATTTAAAATATCACATCTTCAATGATTGTTTTGCCAGTATTTTCACAATTAATTCTATTATCTTTTGAGAGGAATGAAACAAGTTAAAAAAAATATTCAATAATATGACATCCACCGAGAATAAACAAACAAGTTAAAAAAAATTCAATAATATGACATCCACCGAGAATAAACACAGGCATTCTCTTTTATAATTGTCTTTTAACAAGCAAAAGTTGCATATCTTTAATATTATTTATTACACCCAATTAATCAACAAAGATAGCCTTTGTTTTTGTGCAATATTTAATGGTTTAATGGGGTATGCGTAATCAAGTTTGTGTGCTGTGAATCATTCTTAATTTTGTCCAATCTTTTTCAGTTTTAGGGATTGATCTAATGCTTTTTTGGCTTTAAAAAATTGTGTCAAATATATGTGGTAAGCCTAGAAAAGAGTGATTCCCGAATCAATTTGCTCAAAAGGATGTCTTTTGGCCTACCATACATTGAAAAAGAATTTGCTAGTGGCCATGTGGGGGTATTATACACCTACTCGGGCTCCAAATTTAACAATAAAATGGACTTAGAGCATCACCTCTAGTTAATCTCATAATTGAGGAGAAAGAATCAGCTAGATGCACTTGTTGCATTAGGTAAAATTGTCATAGGCAACTAAAGGATGGTAGGTGGATATAAATAAATTATAAACAATTTCATCCACTTAGATATGCTTGTGAAAAAATCAAATCCATACTTTGAATTTTAAAAGTTATTAAAACAGTTAAATTTTGTTAGTTAAATTTTTTTTTTTTTTTAAAAAAGGGGGAATAATACCCTTAAAGGTAGAAGAAATTTTGTAAAGATGTGCGGACAACACTCAATCTCATAAGTTAATAACTAAAATGGATGGTTGAATCACTTAATTTTGAATTGGGTTTGGCATTAAAACAATGTTAATAAAATCGATTAATCTTAAAATTTGAACTATATGTCAAGTAAACTTTTAAAATTAATATTCAGTAGTAATGCTAATGTGTATCGATTTGTGTATACATACAATTGTCACCAGGCATTGACGATTGATTTTTTCTTTTCTTTTTTTTCTTTTTTAATTTTAAATGACGGATTGAATTAACTACTGGTAATAATTAACTAGCAGCAAAACGATAAAAAATGAAAAACTACATCATATTCATCACAGAATATATGCTCCTCATAATATACATAACTTAGGCAATCTCAGAGAAATTACTTCATTGATTGTGCTTTCAAAATTTATGTTATCATCTCAAGCCATATACTCAACTGCCTGAAACACACTTGCAGAATATAGATATTTTCCTTGAGGTCCTTTTCAATCACCACAACCTACCAATATCACAATCACGCTCAGTCTTCTTACTTTTCATTTGTTAATCATATAATTAACATAATCTAAAAAATTAATCACAAATGGCACTAGCAACTTCTCCAGCATGATCTTTACAAATCTTGGATTTTTTTTTCTTAATCAGGGTTTTTTTATTACAGTCATCTTCTCCTTGGGAAGACTTACTTATGGACAACAAATTAGATAGCAACTTAAAAGTCTTCAGCAAAACTTTGTAATCAATAAATTAAAGTTTCTTTAAGTATGAAGTGTTAGGAAGTTGGTGGGTGAAGCAGACACGCAGCTAAAGTAAAATTGAAAAATAATGAGACAACAAAATCACACAGGAACACCAGGAATTACGTGGTTCGGCTTTTAGCCTACGTCCACGGGCGAAGACAGAAGGAAAATATTTTACTAGTGAAAAGGAGTTACAAGTATTGTAGTATTTTATCTCACTTCCCACTACTCCAATACACCCAAACTCTCAAATTACTAATACAAGAACTTATAATTTTAAGCTCTCTAAATTCTCTCTCTAAAATTGATTATTTGCTCTCTCTCTCGATGTAATTGAGAGCTGAAGAAAATGGATGCTGAGAGGGGAATTGAAGCCTTCTATTTATAGGCTTCATTTCCCCTCTATTTTAATAATAAAATATTAATAATAATTAAGTAAGTCTGGTGATCGTCTCTCACGAGTTGATCAACAAAATATTAATAATAATATTTTATTATTAAAATAGAGGGGAAATGAAGCCTATAAATAGAAGGCTTCAATTCCCCTCTCAGCATCCATTTTCTTCAGCTCTCAATTACATCGAGAGAGAGAGCAAATAATCAATTTTAGAGAGAGAATTTAGAGAGCTTAAAACCCATTTGTTACCAATGGCTTTTCTTCCGCGTAGTAATGGTACAAGTTCCCATGTCTTGTTCTTGTGTAGAGCTTCAATTTCTTCCTGCATTGCTGTCATCCACAAAGCAACATCTGAGCTGTTTAAAGCTTCATGGAAAGTTGATGGTTCTCCATCCTCTGTTAGAAGACAGTACGCAACATTGATCTCTGTGACATACTCCGAGTGCCACGTTGGTGATCGTCTCTCACGAGTTGATCGACGAACTTCTGGAGCCTCAGACTCGACTGGTTCTCGTTCCTCGTGCTCGTGTCGCTCAAGAATCTGAATCTTCTGGATTATTTTCTACAAATACCGGGACAGTCTCTGACTTTTCTTTTACAGTGCCATCATCTCCATCTTTCCTTTGCAGTTGATCTTCTGCAAAGATCACATCTCTGCTGATGACGATCTTGTGGGCAGTGGGGTCCCACAGACGATACCCCTTAACTCCATCAGCATATCCCAAGAAGATACACCTCCTAGATTTTGGATCTAGTTTTGTTCTTTCTTGGGCATTGTACATCACGTACACAGGACATCCGAATGCATGTAGGTGAGAGTAATCTGCTGGCTTTCCAGTCCACATCTCCATCGCTGTCTTTAGCCCAATTGCTGTGGATGGCGACCGATTTACTATATAACAGGCAGTTTTGGCTGCTTCTGCCCAAAATAAATTAGGTAGACCCGCAGTACTCAACATAGCTCTTATTCTTTCTGTAAGAGTTCTGTTCATCCGCTCTGTCACCCCATTTTGTTGAGGAGTGTATGCCACCGTGAACTGCCTCTGAATACCTTCTTGCTTACAGAAAGTAAGAAATTCACCATCTGTATACTCACCACCATTATCCGTCCTCAAGCACTTGATCCTTTTCCCATATTCAAGTTCAACCCACGCTTTGTACTGTTTGAACACCGGAAACACATCTGATTTTTTCTTGATTGGGTACGCCCAACATCTCCTGGAATAATCATCAATAAAAGTAACCAAGTACTTTGCACCTCCCATGGATATGTCTGGTGATTCCCAAACATCAGAGTGAACTAAGTCTAGAATGCATTTACTTCTAGCAACAGATCTACTGAACTTTAATCTATGCTGCTTACTTGTAACACAATGCTCGCAAAATGGTAAACTTACCGATTTGAGCCCTGGAAGTAATTTTCGCTCAGAGAGAATCTTCAAACCTTGTTCCGACATGTGGCCGAGTTTGAGATGCCACATCATCGTTGACTCTTCTCCGTTTGATGCAACACACGCATCTGCTTCCTGTAGTGTTTCCCCTTTAAGCATGAACAGATTAGCACCGATCTTTTCTGCCTTCATCAATACAAGCGCGCCTCTAGTAATCTTCATGATCCCATTTTCAACATGAGTTTTGCACCCATGACTATCTATTTGTCCCAAGGACAATAGATTTTTCTTCAGGCCGTTGACATGTCGTACCTCCCCAATTGTGCGAATTGTACCATCAAACATTTTAATTTTGATAGTACCAATACCAGCGATCTCCAAGGCATGATCATTTCCCATATAAACAGATCCTCCTGAGATAGGTTCGTATGTGTGAAACCATTCTCTCTGAGAGGTCATGTGCCAGGTAGCTCCTAAGTCTATAAGCCAGACGTCAGATAGTCGTTTTCTGCCTTCTGAAATAGTTATTGCCTCACTATAGAGAATTTCGCCATCATCCGAAGTACTTGCTACACACCCCTGAGCATTTGATGACTCAGGTTCTTTGCCCTCTCTTCTCTTCTGGTTGTTCCAACACTCTTTCTTGACGTGCCCTTTCTTGCCACAGTTGTAGCATTTAATATTCTTCTTACTTCTGGATTTTGACCTACCATGATTGTGACTGTGACTCCACTCGGGGCCACGCTTCGCTGATCTCCCTCTCGTCATCGATAGCGCTTCTGCTTGTTGCGAACTTACTTGTCTGTCTTCCTTACTTTTCCGCCTACTTTCCTCATTTAATACAGAGGCTGCAACATCGTCGAAAACTAGACTGTCCGCTGGATTGTTGTTCGTCAGGTTGATGATGAGTTGATCATACGAATCTGTAAACTTTGAAGTAGAAGCTCTGCACGTTCATTTTCCTCTATTTTATGACCCAACGATGTGAGTTGTGAAAATAGAGTCTTCAAGGTGTTGATATGGTCAGTCACCGTTGTAGATTCCGCCATTCAAGAGTATAGAGTTTCCTCTTCAAGAAGATTTTGTTGTGTAGTGACTTGGCCTCGTACAATTTTGTGAGAGTATCCCATATTTCCTTCGCTGTATTTTTCTCCTCTATACTGGATAACACCCCGTCCGCAAGTGCCAAGTGTAGATCAGAAATGGCGTTGCCATCTATCTCGTTCCACTTGTCGTCAGTTATCTCCATAGGCCTTTCTCCAATTGCTGCCAAGCAATTATTTTTCCTCAGAATTGCCCTCATCTTCATTTTCCACAACGAGAAATTGTTCCCGTTGAACTTCTCAATTTCATACTTTGCTGCCATTTTGTTGATAAATACCGCACACAAATTAGTGTACCACTCTGAATAGTTGTGAGTATGTGTGAGAATGCACACCAGGAAAGTTCCCAGGAAAGACTGGAGGGGTCACAAACGGTCCCACTTAAAACCCAGACTCCTTAGGCTCTTATCGCCTTTGTGACAGAACTTTCCTAAACATGTACAAAACCACACAGTTGCTTTACTCACACCACTACTCCCTGCTTTGCACCGTAAAATTCTTGGATCGCTCCCACCGTTTCTCGTGAACAGTACCGTATATGTGAACAAAGGCAGATACGTGAACAAAGGTCTGCAGATACGTAAATAGTACCCTTACGTGAACAGTACCCGCCTCCAAAAAATACAACCAATTGCTCTGATACCACTGTTAGGAAGTTGGTGGGTGAAGCAGACACGCAGCTAAAGTAAAATTGAAAAATAATGAGACAACAAAATCACACAGGAACACCAGGAATTACGTGGTTCGGCTTTTAGCCTACGTCCACGGGCGAAGACAGAAGGAAAATATTTTACTAGTGAAAAGGAGTTACAAGTATTGTAGTATTTTATCTCACTTCCCACTACCCCAATACACCCAAACTCTCAAATCACTAATACAAGAACTTATAATTTTAAGCTCTCTAAATTCTCTCTCTAAAATTGATTATTTGCTCTCTCTCTCGATGTAATTGAGAGCTGAAGAAAATGGATGCTGAGAGAGGAATTGAAGCCTTCTATTTATAGGCTTCATTTCCCCTCTATTTTAATAATAAAATAATATTATTAATATTTTATTATTTTTCCTTTCAAAACTTTCGGCTTCTTCTTTCTTCTTTTGTTCTTCTTTCTCCTTTTCCTTCTTCAAGCTTTTCGGCATTCAATTGTGGTGGGAGCACTGCTTCTAGATGCAGCTTCTAGATGCTGCAGTTTTCACATGAAGAACTCTTGGTAATGAAAGTATCTCACACGAATTGATGAAAATAATGTTATTTACTACGTAAGAATATGCAGTAGCACAGTCGTCAGTGTTCATAAGAACACTGAATAATCTTTAAGTCGTACCATGCGAAATCTCATAATCTGTGAGAATTAATTTCCGTTTACAAACAAATTAAGGAATGAATTTCTCATCCTCTGATCATATAATCCAATCTCAGAATCACTTTCGAATAATCTTTTATGTTTGTCTTATTTAATAATTTTTCTGTCTGGCAAGATCCCAACGATCTACACATCTTCCCGTGAATTAATTTAAATAATCTCGGCAGTTGCCCTGCATTTTATTATATTCCCAGAAATCAAATACTAGTAGATCATTCGTGCACGTTTGTCCTTAGTCACCAGAATTGGCTGTAGCTTTCATTTTTGTCACCTATTCATGCTGATTATAGCATGCACATCATATCATGACCATTAAAATTAAAGTTATGTTTCCTTCCACGGAAGATATTAACATAATTTGCATGCCATGACAATTAAGTTGGCATTTGTTTTTTTTAATCTAAAATTTAAATAAATTTAAATTTTATTGAAGTCTAAATAAGTTTGAATGTAAATGTCCAAATGATATATTTGTTTTTCTTTTCTTAATGACTGAATGTAAGTGTTAAATTATTTATCTTGTAAGTATAAAAAAGATGAATTATTCTATCTTTTGATAAGTTAAAGATGGTGAGCAAATTAAAGTCATTTTATTACTAATTATAAGATTTCAATGTTGCAGGTGAAAACAAAAATTAATGGTAATTATATTGTTTGTGTGTATTATATATATATATATATTTCTGTTTAATCACACAAGTTAACATAGAATCAATTAACAATTTCAAGTAAAATAACATTTTACAAATATTATTAATTGTAAAAAGTTAAAATATTCAAAGGAATAAAAAGAACAACTACATCCTTACATATTAATTTTCATAAAATGTTTGATTCAAAATAGAAGCTGTAAATAAAAGAGCCCAAGATGAGTACAAAGTGAAGTCCAAAAATGTAGATTTTATAAAATCAGTTGATTCCATCATTAAATCTACACAAGATGGCAATTGGAAAGAATAAAATAGAAATTAGTTTCATTGGATTGGAAATAAACCTATTAAATAGAGAGGTGTATTTTTAAGTTTTATAGTTGATTTCTAATTATTAGACTTCTTTCAGTTATGATAAAAGTCAAGTTATCTTTTATTAAGTGGTATATGTCTGAAATTCAGATGTAAAATGTATATATAGATTCTTCCAAAAGTTACGCTTATTTGTTAAATGTTAGGTCTAAAAATTTTTCAGAGATTTTTTAAGTTTTGCTTATTTCTTTTTCTTATATACATATATATATATATATATATATATATATATATATATATATATATATATATATGTTATAATCCGAAATTTTAAAGTGCGAGACGTTTGAAAAAATGTATAAACCGTGAGTTTACTGACAAATTTTTTTTTTATTATTTTGATGCACTTGCCGATCACCAGAATATCAATAACAAGTGTTTCAAATATTTATTTATTTTCTTCCTTTAAAAAAATATTTATTTTCTTGTAATTTCTTTGATTAAAAAAAAAAAGAAAAAAGAAAAGTGCAAGGTTAAGAGTTGCTCGTTTATCTCTTAAGTAATACTGAATAACGAGCGATCTACTTGATCGGGTAAGCTGTAGAGATCGACTGCTACTGTAGTTTGGGCCGCGGGCACCACTACTATTACTATTCTTTCTTTTCTTGTTATGCACCACCCTGACCGGAGGAAGAGAAAAACAGAGAAAGAAAAACGTCACTTCGCTCGCCTCCGGGGACGTCATTAGGAATAAAGTTTTGACAAGAAGCAAGTTGAGAGCAATTATTTATTATTATTCTTTCGGATAAAATTATTTATTATTATAAGCAAGTATTTAGTTGCTTTCTCCAACTACGCGAATTAAGGAAAACTGGAGAGTTAAGATGATTGGTGGGATGTTTTGAGAGATGGGGTTGCAATAGATTTTATTTTCATATTGCTGGGTTTTCAATTGGCAATTTGAAAATGCCCAAGTTACAAATCACTGTAACGAAATCAGAAAAAGAAAAAAAATCATGAAAATGAAACTAACCCTTTTAAACTCTTAAATATCATTTAGGGTTTCTTTATTTTCCCGAGCAGCAGGGTGGTACCGATGGAGTTGGTTGGAACTTATGCAATTCTGAATTTGAGCTTGTGATTTTGCCTTTCTAATCTCGTTTATATGCAATATAAATAGAGAATTATCTCCGGTGTTAGTTTATCAATTCCTTGTTTGCTTGCGGTAAATTAGTTAACAATATTTGGATGACCTATAGATATTTTTCATGGCTGACCTGATTTGTTAAAGATCTAATTAAGCCAACTGCATTCGATCTATATGCATAAAAGATATTTATTTGGTGGTAAAAGATAACAATTGAAATATTAGGTGGTAAAAAGTAATTTTTAGAAAATCAAGATATTTATGATATTTTTGTGTTATTCAAATTTTAGGTCGGTTTTAATTTTTTTCGATACATGCATTGAAAGGTTAGACTCATTCAAAAATTATTAATAGATACATGTTTTATTAATATCGTTTTGGAATGATAGTGATTAGTGAAGATCACTTATCTATTAATAATTCTTGAATTGTCTCGATCTAGATAGTCTCGGAATGCATGATTTTCTACAGTGGCTAGTAGATGACGCTTTATTCCACGTAATAAAATTTTTTTCGGTAGCTGCTCCTCACGTTTTATGAGTACACACTAGATGAAAGGGTGTCGTGTGTTATTTTGACATGACACATAAAACATTCATATATCTATGTTGTGTACGTACTTGGAAGAACTATGGGGAGATGCTACCGAATTTTCCATAAACGTGAAAAAAAAAATCAGCTACTTGAGACTAAGGAATTTATACATTCTTGAATGGCTTTTATAAGAATAAGATCACGTACCTTTTGCCAATGTGAGAGAAATTTGGATGAGTTGAGGACTGAAGGAGCTGAGTTAGATGAATGTAGTTGGTTGTGATTTTGCTAAGTTGGATTTGAGCTTATGATTTTGCTTATCTAGTCTTCTTTATATACAATATAAATGGAGAATCATCTCCGGTGTTGGTTTATCCCTCCGTTTTGCTTGTTTACTAGCAGTAAATTAGCTAACAATATTTATATGACCTAAAAATTTGTTCATGATTTGTTGAAGATTTTAAGCCAACTGCATTTGGTCTATATGCATGAAAGTTATTTATTTAGAGATAAAATGATGACTACTGAACAATAAGTAATAAAAAGTAGTTGTTAGAAAACATAGATCGTAAATTGATATGTCAGTAAACATCTTGTATATATTTAATAATATCACTAATGAGAAACACTTATAATAATAGTTGTTATAAGCCTATATAAGTGGTGAAGAGTAATATTAGCAGCTGTTGTATTTTCTTCTTCCTTTTTGTTCTTTGTTTATATCATAACAATTTCTCTACTTGTTTCTGTTTATTTCTTTTTCTTTGGTTTTCATTTGCTTATATGTTTTAGGGTTCTTGTTTATGTTTTTGCATGTGTTTAGTTATTTACCTTCCCCTTATATGAAAAAAGCATGAATTACTGATTGCCTTAGGGATGGAAACGTATGTAAGTTGCAGATTTGAACATAATTATAAATGACAAGACTGATGGCATGGATTGGATCTCGGACTCGCCCGCTTTTATAAATCACCACGTTATGTTACACCTCGACCCGAAAGAGATGGCAAAAACTAGTGTTCTGTCAAAGAGATGGAAGTATTTAAGAGACTCATTCCCCACCTTGGATTTTGATCAAGCTTATTTTGTAGCAAGAGATCTACAAACCAACTCGTAATGGAATTTATAACCGAACTTTGGATTTTGCATATTTTGTTCATGGAACTATGCTTAAGTACTGTAAGCTCATGTTTCATATGCAGAAATTTAGGATATTCGTAAGCCTTGCTGGTCTAAGGGGATCTTCTCTTCTTGATGGATGGATAGGGTTGGCGTTTACGGTGTGAGGTCCAAGATATAGAAGTCGTTAGCTACACAGGCAGAGATAGACCATACAATTTTACTTGCCGACTATTTTCCGCTAAATCACTGACTACTTTAAGGCTAGCTAGCTGGTTGTAACTCTAGACAGAGTGTTCCAAAAGCTTATCTACACTGCTGTTGGGGTTTAAAACGCTTTTGCATCTCTAAACCTCTCAAACTCAAGGTTTTGTCCATTTATCTATCCAGAGAAGATGAACAAGGTCCTAAAAGTATTAAAATTGCTGCTCCAAGTCTTCAAGAATTTAGCCTTGAGCTTCAGAATCGGCGAATGGGTTCATGTGTGACTGACACCGCTGGGTGTCCACATTTGAATATGTGAAGCCAGTTGTTTATATTCTGTTATGAGGTTGCTGAGATGGTTAGATGACTTGGCATTTGTGGGGCCCGAGTGATTAAGCAGTTAAAAGTTGACAGCTTATTTCTGTTACAGGGGTGCACATATAAAATGAAACAATATGCTGATTTGTGAAGCACATAAGAGTATGACTAGAATGTTCAAGAGCC
The DNA here is from genome assembly GCA_030444775.1 of Atalantia buxifolia. Classification (NCBI taxonomy): domain Eukaryota; kingdom Viridiplantae; phylum Streptophyta; class Magnoliopsida; order Sapindales; family Rutaceae; genus Atalantia; species Atalantia buxifolia. The sequence goes on along the minus strand of CM059834.1, from coordinate 19,516,276 downwards.
ACAGATAGAAAGCTCTCAGTTTAGAGGTTTAATCTGTATCACTTAAGCTTCCATTTTTATTCATCATTAATCAATAAAGCTTTAGCCCTTGCTGGGGATTCAGCAGTGACTCTAGGTTCATTTGGAACCGAACCACGTAATTTTTGAGTGTTGCATTCTTTGGATTCTTCTGATCCTTTCTTTGGTGTTGTTGTTGACTCTGAGTTAGTTTTGGATAGTTTTTTTTTGGTTGTTCGATTAACTGCAGAGTATATTGCTCCGATTTCATAGCAGAATAATTTAGAATCAAAAGGTGACATTTTTAAGGACCAAGAGTTTCATGAATTTACATTGCGTCCTGTCTTGGCCTCGAAAAGGTTATGATTTCAAGAAACCGACTTAAGAGGTTATGGATTGTTCGATGTGCCAATTTGAAGGCAATTGACATTGATAGTCCAAATTCACTTTCTTTTACTTACGAGCATAATCCAGTTCCTTATGCCTTCGATAAATGCTCCACGTCCACGGAGAGCTGTTTTCGTTTATGGAGATGTTGACGCTCTTTGGTACCCTATGACAAGAATGAAGCCAATATGGTAATTGCAGATTTGATGAAAAGGATTTCAACAATGTTATCTCAACAGCACCATCAACGGAAATCAAATACAGATTTCCAACCAATCAAGGATTCCCGGCTTGATTGTACATAATAACCACCTTTAATCACGCTCCAAGACTCTTGTAAAACTAAACTCTTGTGTACAAATATCATTTGTATTCTTTTGCAAATCACTCAATAAAGATATATACCTCTCAACTTATCAAAAAGTGTTTTTACCCTAACATAAAGCAATTCCTCAGACCTTCCAACAACAGTTGTATATTAACCATAAATGATGTCTCCTACAGATTGCATACAAATTTTACTGACGTTTTATTTGTTTCTGTAGAAATTAAACAAGGGGAGACAGCCAGAAAACATTCTTTAAGGTTTACTATTTTCTACTGAGTCCCGCTGGTTTACTGCCGAGTATGCAATGCACATACTTTCTTTTGGCTGAATCGTTGACTTTTTCTCGAATTGCAGTGGATTGATCAAGAACTAGGATATGACGATGTGAGCTGTTGCAATTCTACTGAAATCAAGTGTTGCCGGCATTACTTAAACGGTTGTGTTGTCGAGAGCGCTTCTAATAACAGAAGAAGTTGACAATTCGGACATGGACAATTTGTTGGAGGAGTGGTCTGCCTGTCCAGAAGAAATCTGCTTCTTCCCAGATCGGTCCTTTCCTGCAGATGATTCTGCGGCAGTAGACATGTTTAGGCCTGGCCAGTTAGCCGTTCCATCAGCTTGTTTGGAGAGCAGTGATGTCAAGTTTACATTTTGAACCACTGTTACTCTCATTACTCTTACGTCAATCTACATTTTGAAGTTGCCATCTACTGCCCATTCTTTTCATTATTTATTATTAAAAAAAAGAAATTATTCACCATTCATTTGTTTTTCTTAACTTTTTCAAAAATACATAATTTTTTTTTTCTGAAATCCATCTGAAATTATATTTCTTTTCACTTTTTTACTTTTGTTTGGAGACCGTTAAGAAAACTAACAGAATATTATTTAAATAATTTTTTTACCCTCAAATGTAAAAAATAAATTATCCATCAACCACCTATTTTTTCGTATTTTTTTAAAAATACACAATTTTTATTTTTTTTGCTGAACTCCACTTGAATTTATATTGTTTTGCATCTATCTACTACTGTGTCGTTGTGAAATAACAATTTTACCCTTATGATGTCAGTAAAGTTATAACGGTGTTATAATGAAAGTGGACCAATAAAAAAAACATTAACTTTAGGTGGAGCGCTGCAAAAAAAAATTATGTATTTTTGAAAAAAAGGTGAAAAAACAGGTAGATGGTGAATAATTTCCCTTAAAAAAATCAAGATCGTTTTATCGGGCAATCTTAAAAATACTTGTAAATTTCACCTCAAATGGCTTGTAAGTAGTAATATTAGCAAACAACATAAAATATTCCAATTTGCTTTTGATAAGATCAAAGTGGATTGCAATAACCTAATTAAAGAAAATGTGAACATAGGCACTTCATTGACTTCTTATTAACCTATTTTTGATTTTTGAGTTGCTCTCAATACTGATTATATATTATATTATTATATTGTACAGATATTTACAACTGTTATTATAACAGATATTACATTGATATTTACAATCAAATATACATAACTGTAACTTATATTATTACATTAAATTAAATTCTATAAAATACATACCTACATAAATAATTTTCACAAACGATAAATATTTCTACTTCACTCATATTTAATAAAAAAAAAAAAACGAATATTTTACTTTGTGGGAGCTTGAACCGCTCCCTCATGAGATAGCAGCTCAACTGCCCGCCTCCAACAACGCGAATTAAGAAGTAAGACTGGAGGGCAAGAGGAGGGTCTTTTGGGAACAGGCTTTGATTTTTGTATTGTTGGGTCTTCAATTGGCAATCTAGAAAGGCCCAAGTTGTTATGCGGGCTTGATTGTCAAAGACACCGGATTTCCCTTTCTCACACTGCTGTTTGGTGGTACATTTTCGGATTTTCTTACTACTCGCTCTCCCTCTTTTGCGCTCGAGAAAAGAGAAAAATGCTTATCGACACACCTAAGTTGGTTGAAACAGAGTACTTCAGTTTTATATTTACTTGCAAGCAACAATCACAGTATTGAAATCAGAAGAAGAACAAAATACACCAAACCATTCCTTAAAAATCCTCCTACACATACCCACCCCTAAAAAAACAACAAAAGGCCAAAAAAAAAAAAGAAAAAACACACCTCTTCTCTTGTAATTAGTATACACTATGCAATTTCTACATTTTACAATTTATGACAAAAGATATCACAATCCACGTATCTATTCAAAATTTTGATCGGATACATAAGAAAAATGTTCAAGGCACTCTGGCAGAACAAGTTCGCAGTGGCTCTATGAGGCACAATCAAAAAGTTGGTTGCTTGATTAAAGCCAAAAGTGCAGCATAGCCTGCCCATACAAATCAATCTAGTCATCAACATTTGAAGCGAAAGCAAAATTTCATTATAAAGAGAAGCATGAAAATGAGAGGACGAGGCATACCTCTTGGAGAGCAAGAATGGATGGATTATTGCGAGAGGATTGCTTAGTCCTCCAGCTTCTCATTTCGCTATGTATTGAATTGAGTTGCTCACGTATCTCCTTCAACAAGGTCAATTCCTCTCCCCCTTGGGCAACAATTTCATGCCTTGAGCTGTTTCTTTCCGACTCAAGTCGCTCAATTCTTTGTCTCAGCAGTTCAAACTCAGGTTGAATGTCAGCAACACTGCTATTCAACAAATTCATTTGCTCTTCCCTTTCACCTGCAACGATGCGATGCCTTGTACTATTTTTCTCTGCCTCAAGTGGCTCAGCTCTTCGACTGGGCTGTTGAATCTTGGGTTGATTCTCAGAAATGCTGATTTTTGGATGAACAAGAGTAAGGTTGCATTCAATATTCGTCCCTTCTCTTGTTGGGGGTAATCCCTTTTCTTGGTTACGCAACAATTTCTTTACCAACTCACTCTCATCATTACCATGTGATCCCCAAGTTTCCTCTATGAACAAATCAGGCTTCCCAAGCCTATTCTCTTCTTCCCATATGAACTTATTCTTTTGTCCTTTCTCCTCCTCTAAACAACTCATAGAATTCTCATCAACTAGCGGGACTTCAAATACATCATAAACACTCGAGGAACAAGCAGAATCTGCAAGTGCTTCTTTCTCCTGAGGTGTTTTGGGATCGTTTACTTCTTCCAATTTAGTCGGGAATGTATTAGTGCATTTCGTTGGATCATAGAATGCACCGGTGCTTAATTGTGAAATCAAAGAAGATGTCCTGGACTCAGCCTTTAAGTTGGCAGATCTATCAGTTATTACTTTCACTCTTTCATCTAACTTTCTGATCTGCTCCCAATATGAATCAAAGTCTCCAGTTTCCGCTTTCACCGGATTCTTCTTCGAATCAAAGCTTTGATCACTAACATCCTCGTCCAAACCTTTCTCATCCACAATCTTCACAACCATATCTGAATCAGGGGTCACAGATCTTCTCCTTCTATTTTGAATGAACTCTTTCATTTGAAGAGGAGGCAAAGATTTGAGCCTTCTCACATGCCCATTAGAACCCATTTCACCAACAAATGCATCATCTTTTGGCATCAAAAAGTTCTCTGGATACCTATTTTCATTACCACCCACCTCACTAACCCCCATGCTTAAAAGTTTGAACCTATAAGCCTGAACTTGGAACTCAAGAGCAGCAATTTCCATTTCCTTCTGATACATAAGATCTTCAAAATTAGCTAATGATTCCTCAGCATGACTAATTTTTTCCTCTGTCATTCTCTTATACTGAGTTGCTTCCATCTTCACTGCGGACTTCTCTTCCTGCAGCCGCAGTATCATTGATAGAGCCTCGCTAACTGCTGTAGCCGAGGCTTCTCTTTCAACATCCAATTCGGCATACAGCTTTTGCAGAAGCTGTTGCTGAGAACATAGTGCATCTTTCATAGCTTTTCTGTCAACTTCTGACATCCCCATATTCAGATTACCCTCACCAGCCATTGCTCATGGATTTACTAACAACAAATCAATAACCCATTCAGACCCCAATTGGACCGGGAAAAAAAAATCTGCATTTCAATTTACAAATTCAGAACAATAAAACTACAGCAGATAAATTTTGCTATTGCAAGTAAATGAATCCTAAAGCCACTTCAAATACAAAATGAAACGAAAAACTGAAAAGAAAAAAAAAATTAACAAGAACAAGAATGAAAATATGAGCATACCTGGCAATAATGAAAACTCAGCAAGTTTGATCCTTGGAGCCTCAACGAAAGCTTATCTCCACAAACCCAGGTGCCAAAAAGATGAACAAAATGATCACAGCAATTCCCACAATTGGAACAAAAACGAGACAGCACTTGATTACAAAAATCACTTTTTTCTTTTTTCTTTTTTTTCGGTTCAAATATCCTAAACAACGGGTTCAATAGCGTTTGTTGCTTTTGCTTTATGAAAAAGCAGTGTGAATTTATATAACGTATCTAAAACTGAAACTGACGCGTTGGTATTTTCTATTTGCATTTACCAAATAAAGGTTTTATAAAATCGAAGCGTGTTTTTGGAAAAATAAAGGATTAATTTTGTCATTTACAATGGGATTTTATCAAGTTACAAATGATTTTCTTATGGCAAAGACTAATTTGCCTTAATTGTAATATTTTATTCTATTCTTAAGACTTTGACTTGAACATGAATTTGCTGGATGTAAAGTTATTAGCTAATGAATTAATTAATATTATTGCAATTTTCTTCAACTTCCTTTAAATGTGACGAAATTATTTAAAATCTTTACAAATTTTTTTAAAATAGATCAAAGAGTTATCCTATGGAAAGTATATTTTTCTTCCTTTTTTTTAAAAAAAAGAAAAAGAAAAGAGTAACAGAATTCTGTAAAGAAAGTAAGAGACTTCTTTATAATTAGTTGTGTAGGTTAGTGTGTATCGAGAGAGTATATTCATTTTTTGTAAGTAACAAGCATTATAATTCTTAAAGCAATATTCAAACTAAAATTTAAGTGTCATATGTCACATCCATTTAGGCGATAAACTTATATTAAAAAAAAATTAGGGGAGGCGGATGAAATTGTTATTTTAAATCATGATTGTTGATTACTTAATTAATTAATCATGACCACATGTAAGGTGCTAAATTTCCTTCTTTTCCCGCAAGGTTCTTGCTGTTCAATTCGGAGGAGTTGTTTCTTGCCATTTTTAAAAGGTCGTTGAAATCGAAACGGTCTTTTAACGGCTATTAAAAAGGGCCCATGACTACTGCGGGTCCCGCCACTCTGCCGACCATATTTACTTAAACTGCCACGCGCTTTGCAGCAAGCCAGGTAAAATACTAGGACACGTGTCACTTAAATAGAAAGCCAAAAATGTTTGAGTTGTGTAATCCTGGTTGTCAATTTTACTATTTTTCAGCCATGATGGGTTGTCCGGATCCAACGTCCGCCACTTGACCAATGAATTGGATTTGATATTTGCTTGAAGGCGTGAAGAGTAATAATTGCTTGTTGAACATAATTTTACAACTCTTATCATTTTGTAAGCACTCGATTCTTTCCAAAATAAATTGGATTTTGGAGAATTTTTTTTTAAAATTTATTTAAAAGTAAGTTTGGTTCTTTCTTAACCCAAATAAATTGGATTATATTATCATAGTTGACCTATAATATTTCTAATAAATTTTTTTAAGGAGTCGCAATATACAAACTGTGCCGATGTAAAATTGATATAAGAAATTATATGACAGGTTTTTGTAATGTGTAATTAGAAAGTACTCCTAATAATAGTTAACTTTTTTGAATTAAACCAATTAATTTTGAACTTTTAAGAAGAAAAAATCTAATTTTTAACATTCCAATTTAAATATTCAAAATTTCAAATCCTCTAGATTGAAAATTGCATTTTTTTTTGGTCTTCAGATAAAAGGTGAAGCAATTCTTATCCAATGACCCTCTACCTTTCTGCTTTGATAACATCAATATCATAGAATGGATAGAATGAACGAAAACATATGTAATTGATAAAATGAAAATACATAACAGAAATGGCCGTGTAAAGTTGCTATTGGTTACCGATTAGAATAGAATCATCCACCGACTTTCGTGGGGTTTTTATCCCCCCAGAATTTATATTTTTTTGAACTCTTTTATTCTTAATTTTCTGAGGACTTTGGGCCATTATTGCCGTTCTTCTTCCACTTGTTTGCACAAGTTTTGGCCATGATTCCTGGAAAACCATCTCACATTCTCACTTACCCATTAAAATATCTCTATGAATGATTCTTTAGATGACTAATCCTGATCCATGTGGGCACATAGTTTGGAAGCTATTTATCAGTATTAGAAATTGAGAGGGACGTGAAATTATTATATATCTAGGCTCATTTAGATGAATTAAGTGACATTCATAAGTTCTGATATTAAATAAGAGGACAACACAAAGCAATTACATCAAATCCCAACGATCTAAGTTTGAGAAGTTGGATAACATACAACAATTGTAGCCCTTGATCTGAAAACAGCAGATTTTTCCAAGACGCCTCCAGATGATTCGCAGCTTATGCTCCAAAAGAGATGGCCAATCTTGCTAACTACCTCGGCATTGTTTCTTTAATAATTGTTGCTCGTATCTTCTAGTCCACTGGAACCTCTACTTCCATCTTCAAACCAGAGTTTCCGAGTATCTAATACAGATCAAATTCATGTATGAAGAATATGATTCTTGAACAAAATTCACATGTATAAAACATAAATGACAATTGTTTCATACGTATTTTAGTTGTGATGACAACAAAGTACATTTACTTATGATTGTAATGAGAATTTTCCAAAATCCCAAATTTGTTCAGCTAGGTGTAACGGAGTCCATTTAAATAGTTTGATCTTAGAAACCATTCCAACATAAACTGCTTCCGGTATTATGATATTAGTTCAACATCATAATGAATCAGAGCATAGATTTATAGGAATGGTTCCATCACACAAATGGCAATGGAATGACAACAATAATAAGATCTAATCATAAAGCTTCATAAACTAATCAAATGCGAAATATAAAGGAAACTAAAATCCACTAAAAAGAAAGTGAAGGAAATAGCAAATGAGGCTAATTCTTAAGAGGGACTGATGATCACCAAGGAAGGTAAGACATACGAAAGAGGTCAATTTGTGCTGTTATTTTCATGATTGATCACTTGATCATGATGGAAGCTGATGGGTTAACAGTCAAATCAGTTTTGGTGGAAGTTCAAATCCGTGTTTAAGATCAACTATATTACTGAGACTGCTGTTTAATGAAAGTAGACCAACTATACTATTAATACTGCTGTTCAATGAAGGGCTTCAGCAAGATTTCTCCATCATTTCTAACAACCTTCCACTACTTCGACGACTTTATAAACATAATTGTCCCACCTAATTTGGTAAATTGATTCTAAAGATTACATTAATCAATCACTTCTGCAGATAGCTAAATGCAAATGTCACAATACCTTGACAAAATCTGATAAAATCATCGAAGAGTCCTTTGTATAGCCTGCTTCTTCAAGAACGTCGGTCAGAACTTGCTGCACCAAGACCAAAGCATAAATCCATTTTAAGCCATGAGTTATGCATCTATTCTCAAATATTGTGCAATTTGATCACAGTAAGCTCTACAATCGCATAGGTTAGTAATCTCCTTATTCAAGTTGTGCAATATGTTCATGATACGAATCAAAAAGCTCAAATAGAAAAATGAAACTTCCAATCCATCAGGCATCGAACTCGGATACAAAATAAAGGCCAACCTCTCTTTGTTTCTCAGATATGAAATTTCCGGTCAAATCGCGCAAAACATCTAACATGTCAGTAAATGTAACTTTCCCATTACCATCCGAATCATACACCTTGAATATATCTACAACACAAACAATCCAAAATCAACAACAAATGAAAATTGAAAATAAACCAAATCCGTATAATTAATTTTAAACCAAACAAAAAATAAAAAATCAGATAAAGACAAATGCATGAGGCATTACATTCAATTTTCTGATGCAATGTTGCATGCGGACTAAATGCAGACAAAAACGCTACAAATTCCTTAAAATTCAATCCGTCTACCATCCTCAGCAGCCTCTGATCATTCAAATGAAACACAAAACAAACAAATAAATAAATAAATTCTCATAAAAGATTCACGTACATACAAGCATGCATTGAAATATTAAAGTGAGTACCTGAGAGAGAGGATTTACGGCGAATTCGGGAACGGATAGGAACTCCTCAGCGGAGATGAAGCCGCCGTTATTGCGATCCAGCTGGCAAAATCTTTCATAAAGTGAAACAATCTCCTGCTGCGAAACTGAACATTACAAACAGAGACACGCACATTGATCAAAGCCACAAAAATCAAATCAGCGGCTGAGAAAGAAAGAGTTGGGTAAAAAAAGTTAATTTGGTGTAAATTACAGGCGTGGTTACAATGTTGCTGAACTTCTTCGATGTCGTACTGAGTGAGCATCGACGATGCGTTGCCCATTGTCTTGTTAGTATCCTCAGCCGCCGTCCGCCGGTGCGAGGGATTGAGGGCGGTGAGGTGCAGCGCAGTTATCGAGACGACTTTGCTACTGATCTTAGCTTAGCATACATAAAGTGTTGGTTGACGGTTAGCTAGCTGGTTTTACCCAACGCTTCGTTCGAGGTAGCCACTACCAGGTGGGTGAATCTGTTTGGCTGCGGTTGAGTGTACGGTAATGTCCTTGGAGGTCGTGTTTGGCTGTTGGTTAGGTCTACTCCTAATCTATCACAGGAATAGCAAGCTTCATCGTAAACTTTTCTTTTTTAAGTTTTTTTTTTCCCTTTAAAACTAAAAAATAAAAAATAAAAAATAAAATAATATTTCTCCTTCTTTTTTCCAATAAACAAAAAGAAATATTTCCTATCAAATAAAAAAGCTACATAAAATCGATTTTTTTTTTCTTTACAAAAAATAACAAAATATGAAAACAATCTGGTGTGTTGGGGTGGTATAGCGCTGCAGCCAAACGGCAACTGGAGGAAAAAGAAGCTTCGAACTTGATCGTATTCTCCCCGAGTCAGCGAGACAAAGCACGAAGAGAGAGAGAGAGGGAGAGGGCGAGAGCAGCTGCAAAACGTCGAAGATGGTACGTGCACTATCCCCTTAAATCCCTGCATTTTTTTTTTCATTAATTAGCGTTTAGTAATACAAGAAAATACAACACATAAAAAATTATTGAATTATATATATTAGTAATATGAATGCTGAACAAGCAATTCAAGAAAATTTGTTAAGTGGGTGAGAAATAGTGTGCAAATTCATTGGTTTTCAGTGGGATCATTGAGAAGAAAATTAGGTCTTTTTCTTTTTCTTCCGGTGTTCATTGTCAAAAAAGAGCCATTTTAAGCTGCCTTATAATAAAATTTGGACTGTATATCTGCTTATATATCTCTAACAATTGATGGGTTTTTCTGCTTATTTGACTAATTTTACCATGATAGTTCATTTTGGGCTTGCATTTATAATGAAAGGCCTCTTCATAAATTCAAGGAGAGAAGCAAACGTTATACTTTATTTGAGATTTCAATTGGACCAAGTGCAGCAGTATGATGAGCTTGTTAATGTGATTTATTAAGGGCTTTCCATCTAATTGGGTAGAGTGCAGCCAAAAATCTGTACATCTTTTATGTCCTGTGTCATTGTATGAGCGTTATGTGCTGATAATTTAATGGTTTTCCTATCATGTCATATAGCATCTTTACTTGTGTTGAGTCGTACCATGTCATATAGACTAGGGTTGTATGCCCTGAATTTTTATAGCTCTATTTGGGTCTGTCGTCTCAACTCTGGGAAATGAAAGGCGTTGTAACATTTTGTGCAGGCTATGTATATCCGTGTCAAGCGCAGCAAGACGACTTACTTTATCCATTGTGATCCAACTGAGACTATTTTGGACATTAAGCAGAAATTGCATGCTCTAATTGATCAGCCTGTTAATGATCAGCGTTTGATTTTGGTGGGTACAGGGGATGTATTGGAGGATTCAAAGACGTTGGCAGATCAGAAGGTTGTTGCTAAATTCATGCTTTTCACTTTCCTTTTGTTTCTCATGGTTTGTTGTCCGGATTATATAAGTCTCTGATCTTCTTTGCATAGAATTATTTCACTTTGGTAGCATATTGTTTATCCCATTGTGGTGTATGTTCACGTTTTCAGAAAATTTGCTATTTCTCTCAGGTTGAAAATGATGCTGTTGTGGCACTAACTTTGAGAAAAGGTGTCTTTCTATCCCTTCTTTTAGTTTCCCTTCTCTTTATGATTATTAATCATATACTAGCTAGACATCATGGAATTGGATGTTATGGTTTCTGGTTTTGTAGGTTAGTTGGTTTGACTCTAGAAGTATAGTGCATTTCTCTCAGTTTTCTATCATAACATGAGAAGAAGTTTTTTGTTAGATTTTATATTATACGGTAGAAACTGTTTATACGTTTCATATCCTATATTTCTATCATTAAAGTTGCAGTTGCAAACTGAGGTTACAACTCTCTCTCTCTCTCTCTCTTTTTTCCTTTTCAGTTACATTGCACACCACCCCTCCCCTACACCAAATTAAACATTTGCACTTAGACTTAAACCTGTGACTTCTTGCTTCTATTGCATGGGTTAGGCCCAGCAGGCTATCATTTGGGATGGTTGCAAGTGTCTCTTATATCTTTCAAACTACCCTCAGTCCCTCCCCACTGAAAAAAATGCAGACACAGTTGTGGAAGCTCATTTGCTCCCACAGTTGCAAATTGTCAGTGATATTTGCCTTTGCTGACTGCATATTGGACTTCACTAGTTTTGGTTAAGTATTTTATGCATGAATATGGTCTTCCAGGTCTAATTAATATTTATATTTTCTAGAACTTGTACCACGCGTGGAATTCTGTTTACATAGTGCTATACTTCCCTGTTCCACTCTTTTTCCATTTCCTTCCCTTGAGCTGTTAGTTTTGGTCATGTAATGATAGCAATTGTTGCTTCTCACCCATTGTCTACATGTGAACATGGATTCCTCTTTTCTCTTTTGGACTTGAAATTGTTCTTTTATTTTATGTATCAAAATAATTGAAGTTTCTTCAATGACATCGAACCTTACTGTAATTGACTTATGCACTGCCTGTTAGCTTGCAATGTATTGCTTATATGCATTAAATGAATGTCATAGCTATTTGTTTGGTGCTGATACTCAAGGAAATGACTAAGGTAGTGTTTGTTTTTTTTCATCTGAAATCTAATTAAGTCTAAAGTCTGAATGAGTTTGAATATAAATGTTTAAATGACATGTTTGTTTTTCTTTTTCTAATATCTGAATATAAGTGATATCTTGTTTGTTTTTATAAATAAAAAACATTTTAAACATGGTTATTTGACGCTTCTTATAAATCAAAATGAATAAAGGGTTTAGGTTTTATAGGTTTAAGAAATAAGTATATTTAATGGAGATATCTTTCAAAGATAGCATTTACTTTCCATTCAGAAAAAAATCACAAAAGTTCATTTTTTCTATTTAAACATATATGTCTGAAAATCAGACATAAATTGCCAAAAAAATTTAAAAAATGACTGAAATTAATAAAATTTCAGAGTTAGGATATTTGACAAACAAGTTCTAAATATTTTGTGGCTGAAAATGTTTAAAAGTCACAATTTCTTTGGCCAAGTAGGAGGCTTAGGAGTTAGGATCAACAAGCATACCAGTTTTTAAATTATAGTTTATTGATAGAGTTAAGCTTGACATTGTGGTGTAGTATATATTCCTTTAGTTTCCCCACCAAAAAAAAAAAAAAAAAAAATCAGATAGGTAAATATAAGAATAGAGTTGGTTGGGGTAATGGAAGTCAGTCCTATCAAAAGTCAGTACAAGTAGATTTAAAACAGGTTCAGCATTCCTTTGTTTTTGTTGAGACTGTTTTGACAACCTATCCTTTCTTGCAGATGACAACCAGTTTGAGGATGTCAATATTGTTAGGCCAAATGATTTCTACCAGTCTCGGGATGCAGATGCTGGCAATTGGTGAACTAAAAACCATGGATGGAAAAACATCAGCTACAATATGAAAAATGTGATTTAAAATGTCTAGGGATGACAATGTATTCACCTATCATACGGTTTATTCTTCGCGTGTAACAGATCAAACTGACATGTCTCAGTTGCTTATGTTAGAACAGAGAAGGAATACACCTGTCATCACCTTTTTGACTGAATCTTGATTTGAATCTTCTATGGAGTGACTCTTATACAATCAAAATTTTAGCTTCCAAGTGAACTTAGTATCATCGTTTAAAAGCATAATTGTTGATCTCCTAATCCTTCTGAGAGCTTCTTCTATTGGTTTGTTAATCCTACGTCAATCAGATCAGACAAATCAGAAATCCTCGGCTTGTTCCTTCTTAAGTTGGTTTGAAACCATTACAGTATTGATGAGGAGATAGCTTACAAATTTCTAACAAATAGCCAAGATCTCGACAATATCAGCAGAGATAATTTTTTGTTCATCAAATCGAGCAAGAAAAATTTAGCCACTTTAAAGAACCAAAACATTGCATACTAACAGAAACATGTGTGGAAAGTTGGTGTTTCATTAACTTAAAAACATTACAAATTAACTATTTGATCGCGATCAAATATGTGGAAAGACTCTCAAGTTAATTAGTATACTAGTTACAAAGAATTTTCAGATTTACACATAAATGACTCATTCACCAACAGAAGGAAAAGGATGCTCCAGCGATTGTTTAGCAGTCCATCTAAGCTGGGGATCCCTGATGAAGCACTTGCTCAAGAAATATTACTTGGAAGCTCCGGCACTTCTGATCTGCAAGAATGAGCTCTGAAAGATCATCTCTTGAAGCAAGCCCACATCAAAACTACCCCATGCTGATATCTCTGCAGCCATCATCTCCACACCCACACACCCAAGTGCCCATACATCAGCAGGATATGTCATCGACCTGTCCTTCGCCAACTCCGGTAACATTTAACAAACCGTGCCTCTCATGTAAGCACTTATCTCCTTGTGCTACGATCTTAGCCATGAAACCAGCGTCTTTTCCTGGCACCAGCAAGATGTTATCCAGCTTAATATCACAGTGGGCTACACCATGACTGTGAATGTGGTCAAGCCCTCGAAGAATATTCCTCGTGTAACGCTTTACTTCATGCTCAAGCAATCTCTTAGCAGACTTTTTAGAATGATTGTATAAGTTAAGTCCGCTGCGGAACTCCAAGAACAAGTTGTAAGTCTTCTTCCTGTCATCCTTCTCGGTTCCTTTATCGCCATAATACTTGATCAAGTAATCACTTGGTGTCAAGAAAAAAAGAATGTCTTTCTCAAGTCTGAGAGATGATGCTTCAGCCAGTGGAGCTGTTTTGAAGGCCATTACTGTAGGTAAGCTATCGTCTTCCACTTCCTTTGCAGGTTTTCTTTTGACCAAGAAAACTGATGCAAAGGCACCAATGCCAAGTAAAGCGTCCTGAACATCCCAAGCAAAACCATTGGCATCATCTTTTTCTGATCGCCGTGTAACTTCCCCTTTGCTTTGTCACTTGCTAGTCAAGTATTATTTGTTGTAGGTACCCGAGGTCGGCTAGCCATCCCTTGACAAGGAGTCACCACTCGAGAGCGAGCAAGCGAGGGACCTTGATAACGGGTGGAAGCTAGCAGGAGGAACTGCGAGCAGGTGCCTTCTGCTCGTTTGCGAGGACGACCAGCTACCCCCTAGACGAAGAGATACCCTACTCATATTCGAGCAGTAAGCGGCTTGTAATGAAACCTGTGAGCACGAACCCCCTGCTCGATCGCGAGGACGATCTCCTCGAGGTCGCGGTGTGAAGAGTTCTTTTTCTTCTGAGCGCCAAGAGGCGGCGGACCTAACAAATAACGGTTAGCGAGAACACGCCTTTATCCGAGAATCTAGGCACGAAGCCCATTCAGCCGACAACCACGAATATTCAACCGCCCACTCCATGAACGGGGGGAAAGGGAGAACGTGAGGACGTGGATCGCGGATCACGGGGTGCCGACTCCAGAGGGCAGGTATAAAAAGGTAATCGGCGAAGGTAAAGGGGTTAGACACTTTGAAATCGAAACCTTAAGAAAGAATTTAGTATTTTTGAGAGCCAAGAATTATTTGGCACCATTTTCCCACCAAAAAGGGGTAAAACCCGATTGACTGACTTGAGCGTCGGAGGGTTTACGCCGGGAAAAACACCCGGCGCACTCTGACCAGTTTTTTGTGTACGCAGAGAGATACGGGAACGGGTCGCGTAGGACATCATTCCGCTCACCTCGAAAGTAGCGAGGAGAGTTCGTTGCAGCCTAAATAGACCGTTGAGGAGAGATCCTGGTCGTAGTCGAGCAGAGACCAGAATCCCGCATCAGCATTTTGGCGCCGTCTGTGGGGAGCTGAGCAAAAAGCTTCTGTCGATAGAAAGTAGAAGAAGACAAATAAGAAAAAAACTATGGACATTGGTGGAGGTAGTACTCGAGGGGAGCGATTCCGGCATAATGAGTCCGTGACACTCCGGAGATTGCTAATGAAGCGAGAAAGCGATGGGTGAACGGATGGAACGAATGAAGAAACAGATGGATACACTAATAGCCATCTTACACGAGCTGAGAAATGAACGGAGAGAAACTCCAGAAGAAGGGGTGAGAAGTGGAGGGATGACGCCAGGTAACGTAGTTGGAAGGAGCAGCGACGACGTGGCAAGGGGCCACACTATCAGTGGACTTGGAGGTGTTGGGGGAGGTCAAGTTCGGGGAGAAAGTCTAGGGAGGAAGAGGACGATCTCCAGAGGGCAATACTTTGATGGCCAAGGCGAGTAACGAACGCGAAGAAAGGGAACTCCGAACACTTGTACGATGTCGAGCAGAACGGACCAGTCGCAAACGAGACCCTGGTCGCGCCATACTGTTAGAAGAGGAGGTGCGTAGGTTAGCGCAGGTGATAGATGACATGCAAGGAAGGAACAGGGCACCAGTGGAGGATAATGCTGTAGACAGCAATCCCCTCTCGGCGGGATTATGAGCGCATCATCCCGAGAGACTTCCGCGTCCGGACCTCAAGTACTGGGCGAATCGGACCCACCGGTGCACATAGAGCGCTTCAACGACATAACCAAAGTGCGGTTTATCTCAAGCTCGAGGTGTAGAGTGTTCCGTTGTCTTTGGAGGGGCGAGCACGAGAGTGGTACCAAAAACTTCCTCGCGGAGTATTAAGTCGTCGAGCAGATATGCCAAGAGTTCGCAGAAACGATTCGGGGCAATGGCACCTAAGATGATATGATGGAGCCGACGAGCATGAAGCGGGGAGGATGAAACGCCACGTGAATACATCAAAGGTTTCATCGAGTCTGTTCTCGATCTGGGAGCCTTTAATCATCCCTGCCATTGAGGGGATTGAAGGAAGGAGTGCGGATTGGACGCCTGTGGTATAACCTGAGGAGCCCCACTATTCAGTCGTACTCCGCCGCTTACGAACAGGCGAAGAGGGATATAGCAATTGAGGAGGAAAAAGCGGCGAGAATTAAGACGGACCAGGCGGAAGGGTTGAGGAGAAGAGAGAAGGGAGCCGCACCAGGAAAGGGTCCAATTAAGAGGAAGAACCACCACGGCACGGTGATGCAGTGGTGCAGGTGGACGAGTCACCAATTATCAGCCTCACCAGAGGCCACCTCGGTATCAGCAGAGCAGGATGCAACCTCCCCGTTCGCCAAACAGAGATTCCTGGAGAAAGCATGAGCAGACATACGGGCATCCCTATCAACATCAGCAGGGTGGAAGACCGAGCAGACCGGAAGCACCTTTTCCGGGACCGATCGGTAATCAAAGGGAAAGGGCTGTACACATGATTGATCAGAGCCAAAGCTATGGGCGTTACACCCCGTTGAAAGTACCTTTGGAGGAGGTGTTTGAGGTCAGAAAAGACAGTGGGTTCACTGTCAGATTGGCCCCAATAACGAAGATACCGAGCAGGAGAGACAGGGGGCGGTATTGCAAGTTCCATGGCACCCACGGCCACAACACGGCCGAATGCAGGGATCTCAAGACCCAAGTCGAAGATTTGGTGAGAAATCGATACTTGGACGAGTTCGTAGATGGGGTCATCCCGATGGTCGGTTCGTCATGTGAAGGGGAGCAGAGTGATGAAGTATGAGCCGAGAACACCCAAGAGTAGTAAGTAATTCTTTGGGGACCGACTTTGGGTGGAGACTCCAATAGATCGAGGAAGAATTATGCGAGGTATGCCATGACCAGAGGAGGTGTTCTTCAACACCCCAAAGCCTAAACGAGAAAGAAT
Organism: Atalantia buxifolia; assembly: GCA_030444775.1. Taxonomy (NCBI): domain Eukaryota; kingdom Viridiplantae; phylum Streptophyta; class Magnoliopsida; order Sapindales; family Rutaceae; genus Atalantia; species Atalantia buxifolia. The sequence continues at coordinate 19,499,277 of CM059834.1, read as the reverse complement.
CGACAAGTCCGATCATGTGAGACAGATGAGGACGGGAGGGGATCCTGCACTACCACAGGAGGATGCCCCTCGTTATTAAAGTCACTACTGCTAGCAAAAGTTTGACCTGGACACTTTGGTAGATACGGGAGCTCGGTTGATATCCTGTCAAGTCAACTCTGAGGAGATGGGAATATCGGACCTCAAGTTCGAAAGCACACTAATACCTCCCCGAAAGGATTCGGAGGGAAAGCTCACTCCTCAGGTATGGTCGAGTCACACAATAGCGATCCCAACCGAGAAGACAATGTTCCTGGATTTTGTGGTAGTTGACGAGGAAAGTCCTTACCAGATGATTTTAGGCCGCCCCTTCCTAAGAATGAGTAAGGCAGTCCTCTCCAATCATTACCTGGCCCTGAAGTATCGGGTAAACGGAGTAGTAGGAGTAGTGCGAGGAGACCAAAGGGTTGCCCGGAGCTGCTACTCCACAGCAGCGAAGGAGACAATGCAGATCACATCGCTGGATACCCGAGCGGGGGTCAAGAATAGCAGGCAAGAGCCGGTGGAGGAGCTAGAAACAATAAGCCTGAAGCAGGATGATCCGGAAAAGACAGTTCGAATCGGATCGCGGCTTAGAGAGGAGCAAAAGCTTGAGCTGGTGCATTGCCTTCGAGCTCATGCAGATGTGTTCGCATGGACACATGAGGACATGCCGGGAATCGACCCCGAGGTGGCTTGCCACAGGTTAGCAATAAGGAAGGGAGCTCGGCCAGTGAGGCAAAAAAGAAGATGCTTCAACCAGGAGAGGTATGATGCAGTGAATGTTGAGGTCGAAAAGCTCTTGAAGGCGGGGTTCATTCGGGAAGTCAATTACCCAGAATGGATATCGAATGTGGTGCTGGTTAAGAAGGCCAATGGTAAATGGAGGATGTGTGTCGACTTCACTGATCTCAACAAGGCGTGCCCGAAAGATAGCTTTCCTTTGCCCAAAATCGACCAGCTAGTAGATTCGACAAATGGGTCACTTGCCACTGAAGCCATGGACGCCTTCTCGGATACAACCAGATTCCAATGTGCGAAAGGTGGATGAGAGAGCACCGCATTCATTACTAACTGGGCCTGCTCATTACATGAGGTTATGCCTTTCGGGTTGAAAAATGCGAGCCACATACCAAAGGTCAGTGAACAAAATTTTCAAACCGGCCGATTGGAAGGACGATGGAGGTGTATGTAGATGATATGATCACAAAATCCGGAACCGAACGAGCATGTCGTGCACCTCGAGGAGACATTTGGGCATTGAGAAAGTACAAGATGAAGCTTAACCCGAGAGAAGTGTGCCTTCGAGTTGAATCGGGAAAATTTCGGGATTCATGCGGTGAGCCATCGGGGATTGAGGCGAATCCGAGAAGATCCAGCGATCGTGCATTTAAGTCTCCTCGCACTTTGAAGAGATACAAAGCCTCATGGGAAACCTACGGCGTTGAGCCGATTTATATCCCGAGCGACAGATAAGTGCCAGGTATTTTTCAAAGTAATACGGAGAGGGAAGAGAACAGAATGGACTCCCGAATGTGAGGAGGCATTCCAGCACCTGAAAAAGTACCTTCAACAAGCACCCCTGCTACTCCGCGTGAAGGAGATATGTTGTTCCTGTACATGGCCGTATCAGACCACGCAACGAGCTCGGTTTTGGTGAGGGAGGAGGAAGGAGTTCAGTATCCCATCTATTATACGAGCAAGGCCCTGCTGACGGAGACCGATATCCACCACCGGAGAAATGGGCGCTTGCCACAGTGGTGGTGGTCGAAAGCTAAGGCCGATTTCGGCATTTCCCATAATTGTCATAACGAATCAGCCGCTGTTGGCCGACCTTGCATAAGCGGACGCCTGGTCGGCTCGTAAAATGGGTCGAGCGGAAATGCGAAGTTCGAAATCGCCTATAAGCCCTCGAAAGCAATGATAAAAGCACGTGCAATGGCGGATTTCGTTCAGAGTTCACGAGCGAAACAGTGTTGACCAGACCAGATTGATACGAAGAACGACAAGAATCGATCCGGGCAGATATCTCGGTTGATGGATCCTCGGGAGCCAGGGGTTCGGGGCGTGTATTGTCTTAAAGAGTCCAGAAGGGGAGGAGGTCTCTTACGCTGTGAAATTCGAGTTCAAAACCACAAACAACCAGGCGGAGTATGAAGCTTTTGTAGCGGGCTTGGAACTGGCTAAGGCAGTAAAAGCGGATAGAGTGCAAATCCGAACCGATTCCCAGTTGGTGGCCAACCATGTAGGGGAAAGATTTCAACCAAGGGATGAAAAGATGGAGCGGTACCTGAGGAGAGTTAAGCAGATGATAGGAAAGTTTGAATCGGTGGAAGTATTGCAGATCCCAAGGGAGGAAAACCATCGAAAGCGTACATCCCCGCCGAATGGCAAAGGCGACAGATCCAAAATGCCCAAGACAAAGGCTCGAAGTAAAAACCAGCCCCAGCATTGAGCAGAGTGTGGAAGTGATGGGAGTAGAGCAGAGGTGTTCATGGATGGACCCGATCACCTCGTACATTAGAGATGGGTGCTTGCCGGAGGACAAGTTACGAGCTCGAAAGATTAGAGCTCAAGCGTCGAGATACACAATGATCGACGGGGTGTTGTATCGACGAGGGTACACCCTTCCGTTCCTACGATGTCTGGACGAGGACGACGCCGACTACGTGCTGAGGGAGATACATGAGGGTTTGTGGAAACCATTCGTGCGAGATCCCCCGCCCACAAGGCCCTTAGCAGGATACTTCTTACCCACGATGCACCGGGATGCATAAAGAAAACTAGAAATTGCGTGAGTTGCCAAAGTTTCGCGTGTCTCTCCACCCGGCCACCCGAGAAGCTTACTTCTATGGTTTCACCATGGCCGTTTGCTCAATGGGGAGTTGATTTGATTGGGCCACCCTTTGTCAAAGGGAAGGAATGACCACACACGCAATCGTTGCGATTGACTATTTCACGAAGTGGGTCGAAAGGAAGCACTCGGCGAGGATAATAGAAAGAAGACAACCGATTTTATTTGGAGAAACCAGTCTGCGGTATGGGGATTCCTTACGCCCGTGACCGACAATGGCGGTGATTCGACAACCATAGTTTCGAGAGTTTTGCCGAACTCGGGATAGAGCCGAAGTTCTGTTCGCCTCTTCACCTCAATCTAATGGGCGAGTGTGAAGGCAGCTAATAAAGTCATCAAGAGGCTCTTGAAGACCAGGCTGGGAGCAAGAAAGGGAGCATGGGTTGACGAACTACCAGGTGTGTTATGGGCATACAGAACGACGCATAAGACTGCAACGGGGGAAACACCGCGCTTTGGCATTCGGGCGTACGAGGTCATTGTACCTGTGGAGATAGGGATGACCACACATCGAACCAATTATTTCGACGAGCCCGAAAACAACGACCAGATGTGCTTGAATCTGGACTTGCTAAACGAGAAGAGGGAGCAAGCATCGGAGCATTCATCTTCCCACCAACAGGGTTGCTCGCCATTACAACCAACGGTCCATATACGACGCTTCAAGGTCGGGATTGGGTGCTTAGAAAGGTTAATCGAGCACAAAAGACCCGACACAAGGCGTATTCGGTCCAAACCGGGAGGGCCTTACAGGTTAAGCGGTGGGTGGGCCTGGGCTTACAAACTCGTCCCACGCAGATGGCCACGAGGTGAAGCGACCATGGAATGCAACGATCTCAAAAGTACTTCCAGTAAGACTTCGTTAAGTTTTAAAGTTTTACTTTCCATCGTAGTCCATTTTTAAATTCCCTGTAAGTTAATTACGCAATCAATGAAACGTGGAGGAATTTCATTCAGTTGTCGTCGATACATGTAAAAATTGTTAAGGCATGCAAAGGCTCCACAAGTCTCAAAGCCTGCTCGATGGCGAGACAGGAAGCCAAGCATGCCAGATTTCTGCTCGACCAAGCGAAGGCGAGCAGAACTCTGAAGTTTTGAAGAAAAATGCTAAGGCATGCAAAGGCTCCGCAAGTCTCAAAGCCTGCTCGATGGCGAGACAGGAAGCCAAGCATGCCAGATTTCTGCTCGACCAAGCGAAGGCGAGCAGAACTCTGAAGTTTTGAAGAAAATGCTAAGGCATGCAAAGGCTCCGCAAGTCTCAAAGCCTTTCTCGATGGCGAGACAGGGAAGCCAAGCATGCAGTTTCTGCTCGACTGCGGGGCGAGCAGAACTCTGAAGTTTTGAAGAAAAATGCTAAGGCATGCAAAGGCTCCGCAAGTCTCAAAGCCTGCCAGATGGTGAGACAGAAGCGCCAAGCATGCAGTTACGCTCGACCAAGAGAAGGCGAGCAGAACTCTGAAGTTTTGAAGAAAAAATGCTAAGGCATGCAAAGGCTCCACAAGTCTCAAAGCCTGCTTGATGGCGAGACAGGAAGCCAAGCATGCGGTTTCTCGACCACTGCGAAGGCGAGCGAACTCAAGTTTTGAAGAAAAATGCTAAGGCATGCAAAGGCTCCGCATGAAGTCTGGCCTGCTCGTTGGCGAGACAGGAAGCCAAGCATGCCAGATTCTGCTCGACCAAGCGAAGGCGAGCAGAACTCTGAAGTTTTGAAGAAAAATGCTAAGGCATGCAAAGGCTCCACAAGTCTCAAAGCCTGCTCGATGGCGAGACAGGAAGCCAAGCATGCCAGATGTCGCCGACTGCCAAGGCGAAAGCGTAACTCAAGTTTTGAAAAAATTGCTAAGGCATGCAAAGGCTCCGCAAGTCTCAAAGCCTGCTCGATGGCGAGACAGGAAGCCAAGCATGCCAGATTTCTGCTCGACCAAGCGAAGGCGAGCAGAACTCTGAAGTTTTGAAGAAAAATGCTAAGGCATGCAAAGGCTCCGCAAGTCTCAAAGCCTGCTCGATGGCGAGACAGGAAGCCAAGCATGCATGGATTTCGCCGACCAAGCGAGCGAGCGTAACTCTGAAGTTTTGAAGAAAAATGCTAAGGCATGCAAAGGCTCCGCAAGTCTCAAAGCCTGCTCGATGGCGAGATAGGAAGCCAAGCGTGCGATTCCGCCTCCTGCCAAGCGGCGAGCGTAACTCTTAAGTTTGAAGAGAAATGCTAAGGCATGCAAAGGCTCCGCAAGTCTCAAAGCTCGCTCGATGGCGAGACAGGGAAGCCAAGCATGCGATTCTCGCTCGACCAAGCGAAGCGAGCGAACTCTTAAATTTAAAAAAAAATGCTAAGGCATGCAAAGGCTCCGCAAGTCTCAAAGCCCTTTCGATGGCGAGACAGGAAGCCAAGTTTTACTAACATCTTTAATTTTCTTAATTTAAGTCTCTTGTTATTTAATTATGTGTGTTCTTTTTAATTAAGTATTTTGTGTATTTTAGGGGTATTATGGTCATTTCACAATGAACGAGATTTCGATAGCAAAACGGACGTCACTTTTGAACTCGTAATAAAAACCTTAAGAGGAGCATAAAAGGAAAATGGCACTGCTCACACGCATTTTACGCACTATTCACATGTACGCATTTGCATCGCTTCATGATATCGCTTCACGACACTCGCTCGCACTGCTATCGCTTCAAACCGTGTGCAAACCGTGTTACTGTTCAAACCGCGTGGTCAAACCCGTGGTCAAACCGTGTTACTGTTCACTGATGACGTGGCGCAATCTTGTGCATCCAAACTATTTTTAATCCGATGGCCATGATTCACTCAATGTATCTATAAAAAGGGGCCTCCCCTAATTTGACACCCCGAATCCATTTTTGAGCTTAGTTTTCTGTAATTCCTTCTCCATCTTGTATTTTCTACGTATTTTAATAAAATTCCTATTTTACCCCTAGTTCAATAATGAGTAGCTAATTTTCTTTCAAGCTTGGTTGAAGGTGAAGTCTCAACATGTGTCATGGGCTTTATTTGGTAAATTTATTTTCTCTTCCCTTCTAATTTCTGTGGAGGTTTTGACTTTTTTTTTCGACAAATAATAATAATCTTGTCTAGTTACCGCCCGGTTTTACCTAAGACCCTAGTACAAGGTTATTATTATTTGGCACGATAAGCCCTTGACACCATATTGATTAGAGCGTGGTTCATGAGGTGTGGATTTCCCCCTCATGATTTAATTGGTATTAATAAGGAATATTTAGCCCATGGTGCATGTTGATACGGATCCAGATACCCAAGCACTTTATTTCAATAGTTCCCAATTCAATTTAATTCCGCTATTCCAATTTAAATTCTAGCATCCTTTAAATCAATTTCCCCATTCTAGCATCCTTTAAATCAATTTCCCCATAAATCCAATCACCTATTTACTTAATTAATTTACATATAATTAAAATCCACCTCCTCGTGGGATCGACACTGCCACCGTTAATCTATTCTACAATAGATTCGTGGCCATGAGTTCAACAAAATTTGCACAACAATTTTTTGGCGCCGTTTCCTTTTATTTAATTATTTTTATTTGTATAATTAATTTTTTGTAAATAATTTTATTATTATTACTATTATTATTATTATTATTATTTTTTAGTTGTTTCCTTGTATTTTCTTTTCTTAATTAATTAAAAAAAAGTGAATTTATATTTTGGGTAAGAATTTCTTTTTCTCTTCTTTAAATTTCTGCAATTTTATTTTCAAGTTATTTTTCTTTGTAATTTTTCATTTATCTCATTAATTTATTTTTATTTTATTTCACGTATTTGTTTTAGTGTGTTTTTTTTTTTTAATAGAAAGGTTGTAATAAATAAAATAAGGTTAGTATTGTAATTTCTCCTTTTTCTTTATTTTTATTTGTTTTGTTCTCAATTTATTTTCTTTATTTGCATGCATGGTCGTAGGTCATTATCACCTAATCTTGAACCTATAGACCTTGAATTAGAAAGAACACTTCGCACACACAAACACATTGCACGTAAAGATAAAACTGAAATGGATTTGCAACAACCAGAACCACAGGAGAGGCCATTCAAGGACTACTTCACCCCTTAGCTAATTTGAGCACATCATGCATTAGATACCCAAATGTAGCTGCTAGGAGTTTTGAATTAAAACCTAGTGTGCTAAATTGTCTCCCAACATTCTATGGCCTAGAAAATGAGGACCCATATAATCATCTGAATGATTTTCATACAATTTGTCAAACATTTAAATATGAGAATTTTTCAGAAGATGATGTTAAACTTAGACTATTCCCATTTTCTTTAAAGGATAGAGCTCGTTCATGGTTCAATACATTGCCTCGCTAATAGCATTACAACATGGGAACAAATGGTAACGAAATTTTTAAATAAATATTTCCCAAAGGCATAAAAACCAATGCTATTCGCAGGAAATTTCGAGTTCACCTGAGAGAAGACGAGCGCTTTTTCAAGCGTGGGAGCGATTCAACGGGCTACTTTTGAAGTGTCCACATCATGGGTACGAAAATGGCACCAATGCCAATACTTCTTGGAAGGATTATTGCCAAATGTGCAAGAATGGCTAATGGCGAACAAGTGGAGGAGAGCTAATGTCAAAAAGTGCATCGAGATTTGGGATTTCTTCCAAATGACAAGCGTATAATTCCCAACAACGAGTCGATCTCTCAGAATACTAGAAGAATTAAAGGAGTGAATGAGGTTCACATTGGTGAGTCAAGTTCAGAAATCAAAGAAGTTAAAGAGATAATCAAGGTCTTTCTCGACAAATAAAGATCGTTGACGATCGCTAAATCAACAGAGCCACATGACCATGACTCATATTCGATCAAGCCAATGCCATCGGTGTCATGAGGAAGCCATCAAATTACAACCCATACTCCAACACATATAATCCTGGATGGATGGAGAGATCACCCCAATTTTTCATGGTCTCAAGGATTCCAACAGAATGGACCAAAGCAGCTCCACCCACCAATGCAACCAATTCCTCAAGTTCCTCAAGCCTCTCAACACCATTTAGACCATACAATCATAACCAAAACTACTCTCAACCTGCATAACGGGAGGATGCTCTTCCAAAATCTCAAGAATGTTACTCACTCCACGATCGAGCAACAAAACCGCACCATTGATGGACTACGAAATGAGATGAGAGCAGCTTCAACTCACAAGCCCAATCGGCCAAGCCTCGAGAAGATGGTGGGACAACTTGCTTCTTCGGTTCAAACTTTGGCAATGACCATTGAGAAAGGTAAATTTCCAAGTCAACCAAAGGCCTAATCCTAAAGGAGTGCATGAAGCAAGTACCAGCCACCACAACAGCATCGAGAGGTCAAAGCCGTTATGACCTTGCGAAAAGGAAAAGAAGTCGACAACAAAGTGGAGATGCCAAATGACAAAGAAAATCAAATTGTACCCAGAAATGTCAAGACTCACCACCGAGGAGAAAGAAGAAACCAACCCACGAGAATACGTTCCTAAAGCTCCATTCCCTCGAGGTTAGCTAAAGGAAAGAAGGGAAAATCCACAGTGAGATTCTCAAGTCTTCAAACAAAAAGTGTTAACATCCCTTTACTTGATGCAATAAAACAAGTTCCATCTTATGCCAAGTTTCTAAAGACCTTTGCACTAAAAAGAGAAACATTCATGTTCGTAAAAGGCATTTTTAACAAAAAATGTTAGTTCTATACTCCAACACAAAATTCCTCTAAAATGTAAAGACCTGTGCTCCCCACTATCTCATGTAGTATAGTGAACCACACAATTGAGAATGCTTTGTTGGATTTAGAGCTAGTGTTAATCTTTTGCCTTACTCAAGATTTGTGAAACTTGATCGGGAGAATTACACCCAACTCCAAAGGTGTGTTACAATACTGCAGATCGATCCACGAAAATACCTCGTGGTATTGTGGAGGACGTGCTTATCCAGTAGATAAGTTTTATTTTCCCGTTGATTTCATTGTAATTGACACTCAACCAATACAGATTCAAGGAAGCATATCCCCATTATCCTAGGCCGACCATTTTTGGCAACCGCCGATGCTCACATTCAATGCAGATCGAAATATGCAGCTTGTCCTTTGGCAATATGACCACGGAGCTCAACATCTTCAACATTGCCAAACAACCTCACAATGCAGATGATGGAATTGTTGATGTGGATTTAATCAAGCATTAATTGATGATACTTTTGTTTCAAACCTTAGTGATGACCCTTTACAAACATGTTTAACTCACTTTGGTTTGATTTTGATGTTGACAGATCACCGATGAGGTCAACGCTCTACTTGACTCAAAGACCATCCATGGACACTAATAAACGGAAGTCAAGAGTTGAACAACTAGCACCATCGAGAAGAAAATCATCCCATCATCGAATCACCACCAAACTCGAGCTCAAACCATTACCCAACACTTTGGAATATGCGTTTTGGGAGAAGAAAGCACTCTACCAAGAATCATCTCATCATCCCTAAATGACGAACAAAAAGGTAAGTTGTTGGATGTTTTAAAAGAGCACAAAGGAGCATTGATGGACCATAGCAGATATAAAAGGTATAAACCAAAGAGATCGCATGCATTACATTCACCTTGATGAAAATGCTAAATCTACTAGGAAATGCAACGCTTGCTAAATCCTAATATGAAAGAAGTTGTTAGAACAAAGTCCTTAAACTATTAGATGCAGTATCATTTACCCCATTTCGATAGTTCATGGGTCACCCCAGGCAAGTGGTCCCCAAAAAGTCGAGTCACAAGAGTTACCAATGCCGATAATGAATTGATACCCACTAGAGTGACTACAGGATGGCGTGTATGCATTGATTATAGAAAAGTAAATTCTCACACGAAAGACCATTTTCCTTTACCATTTATCGATCAAATGCTTGATAGATTAGAGGCCACGAATTTTATTGCTTTCTAGATGGCTATTCAGATACAATCGATTCCATATAGACCAAAAGATCAAGAGAAAACCACTTTCACTTGCCCTTTTGCACTTTTGCATATAGGAGAATGCCATTTGATTATGTAATGCACCGCTACATTTCAACGTTGTATGTTAAGCATTTTTTCCGATATGGTTGAACGATTTCTCGAGGTCTTTATGGATGATTTTTCTGTCTTTTGAGATTCATTTGATCAATGTTTACATCATCTAACACAAGTTTTACAGAGATGTATAGAGAAGAATTTGGTCTTAAATTGGGAGAAATGCCATTTTATGGTAAAACAAGGTATAGTTCTTGGTCACATCATTTCATGCAAAGGTATTGAGGTTGACAAAGCCAAGGTGGATCTCATTTCTAATCTTCCTCCACCTAAAACAATGAGAAGTAAGATCTTTCCTCGGGCATGCTGGGTTTTTATAGACGTTTCATTAAAGATTTTAGCAAAATTTCTAGACCCTTTATGCAATCTACTTGCTAAGATGTACATTTTATCTTTGATGATTCATGTCTTGTAGCATTTTGAAAAGTTAAAGCAATTGTTGACGCTATCACCCATCATTCACCACCAAACCGAGCTTACCATTCGAACTCATGCGATGCATCCGACATATGCAAAGAGAGCAGATAGAGACAAAGAGTAGATCGAATTCCTCATGTTATTTACTATGCTAGTATGACATTAAACGATGCACAATAACTATTCAACTACCAAAAGAAATGCTAGCAGAGTGTTTTTGCATTAGAAAAATTTCGATCTTATCTCATTGGTTGTAAAATTATTGTGTTCACAGATCACGCCGCTTCAAATATCTTCTCACAAAGAAAGATGCAAAAGCTAGACTAATTCGTGGGTGTTACTTTTGCAGAGTTTGACTTGGAATTCAAAGATAAGAAAGGTTCTCAAAATGTCAGGGCTGACCATCTCTCTCGCTCCACTTTGACATCAACACGTAACCCTTAACATTGAATGAGTCATTTCCGATGAACAATTAATGAGTGTGGAAGAATTACCTTGGTATGCTGATATAGTTAATTATCTTGTTACGTAAACTTCCGCAGCATTGACCAAGCAAGACAAGGCCAAATTCTTTGAAATAAAGAATTTTTTCCTCGGGATGACCCCTATCTGCTTAAGTATTGTGCAGATCAAATTATTCGACGATGTGTCCCGTAAAATGAATTTCATAACATCCTTTCGCTTCGCCATGAACAAGCTTGAGGCCATTTCAAATATTAAGAAAACAGAACTAAAGTTCTACAATGTGGTTTCTATTGGCCAACTATATTTCGAGATGCTTACACCTTTTGTTCTTCATGATAGGTGTCAAAGAACGGGAGCATTACACGGGAACATGATGCCACTAAATCCAATTTTAGTGGTTGAGATTTTTGATGTATGGGGTATCGACTTCACGGGGACCCTTTCCCCATCTTTTGGCCATCATTACATATTGGTTGTCATGACTATGTTTCAAACGGGTAGAGGCAATTCCATGCAACCAATGATCATAAAGTGGTGATAGGGTTTTTGAAGCAACATTGTTTCACGCTGATTCCCTCGAGCAATAATCGCGATGGTGGTACCCACTTTTGCAACAAATCATTCAAAGCACTTTTGACAAAGTACTCCATCACTCATAAAGTGGCGACCCGTATCATCCGCAAAACCAAAGGCCAAGTTGAGATCTCCAATCGAGAAATAAAGCACATCTTAGAAAAGACCGTGAGGCCGCATTTAAAAGATTGGTCATTAAGACTTGATGATGCATTATGGGCATATAGAACGGCGCTCAAAACCCCAATCGGGATGTCACCCTACAAAGTGCTAGTGTATGGAAAAGCTTGCCACCTACCCGAACTCGAGCATCGTGCGATCGGGCCATCAAGAAATTCAATTTTGACATGCAGCAAGTCGGCTCGAAAAGACGACATACAAATGTAACTTGAAGAAATTCGTAATGATGCATACGAAAATGCCAAGGTTTACAAGCAAATAATGAAAGTCTTTCATGATAAGCAGACATGAAAAATCTTTCACTCCAGTCGAAAGTACTTTTATTCAATTCTCGCTTGCACCTATTCCTGTAAGCTACGCTCGATGGTCCTACTTTATTGTTCAAACTGCTTTTTCCACATGGGCAATTGAAATTAAGACCCAAAAATGGTGTCACGTTTAAAGTTAATGGTCAAAGATTAAAGCCATATCTAGAGTACCAACCACATGGAGAGGACACCGAAATAAATTTAAGTGACCCACCAGATTTGAATTAAGATTTTTCTTTTTTTGATTTTTTTATTTATTTATTTATTTTCTTTTCGCTAATTGAAATCATTTGTGCATAAGTGTGTTTGTTTAACCATTAAGTTTTCTTTTTATCACTTTTAATCATGAGACAGCCTTCTCTTAAACATCCTTAGACGACTTCAACGTGTCCAATCTCATCTCGTAGAGGCCGATACGATTTTGTAAAACACATCGTATTTGGAAGCTACAACCACCGAGTTAATATCCCACGCTGAGGATTTAGAAAGCCAACTCGTAGACATTGAGAGCAAGTGTCTACAACATCCACTGAGCTTGAGGTAAATTCCATAAGAGACGATTGTGATTTTCTTTGTGTGTTTTTGTTTGTTACTTCATTTGTATGTTTTAGTTTGTGTGTTTTAGTTTGTCACCCCTGGCCAAGTGGCTGGATAACTGCATTCGTGACAATCAAGCTCTGCTACTCCAGCTTCCCATAATTACCGATCTTCCGAGGCGAAGGTATGGATAGAAACGAGATCTTAGCAAAGCTTCATAGTCGATTCCCTTCACTTCCTCGTAATGCCCTCCTCACAATCTATAAAGCTCGATCCGAACGCATGCGATTGCTCATGAGGAATAACATACCCGCCGATATCCGCCGGTTAATCGAGGCTAAAGTACGCTTGGCAGGAGTTACCTCCTAAATTTATTGCATACATGCCTGGTTGTGGTAAAGGAAATTACGCAAGAAAGCGAAGAGCTCAAAGATTTCTTGCTTGTTGTCATAAGTGTGCCGTAATGATATGCAATAAAAACGATGTTCTTTAGAATGGTGTCTCGATAACAGAGAAGATAAGATTCAATTCATTAGGATGGCTTGAATAAGAGTCATTGATGATATCATTTTGTCTCTCAAACGCATCCTGGATATGTGCAAGAGCGATTCTCCGCTTACGCCATCATTCCGTAAAGAGCATGCACGATACGCCTCCTGAATCGACTATAAACGACTCTGCTTTGCCGCTTTATAAGAAAACGATGGGAAGCCTATCCTCGACCCATGAGGCGTTGAAGCCGCTTTCGGACGAAAACCGAGGAAGATGTGAGCCACAAATGCAACTACCAGAAATATCCTTTTACTTTACCGTTGTTTTATTTCACCGTTGTTTTACCATTTGCATTATTGTCTTTAATAATTTTATATTTGTCATTACTTGCTTTTCCTTTTTACTGCTTCCTTTTTTGACTTTCAAGCCATGTGCATTACACGATTAATTGACATCGACATGATACCTCATTCACAAATGCACCCATTGCCGCCAAGATCCTTAAATATGATTCTTTTCGCTTACACACAAATTATTTTTGAAAAGTATCATAATGGCAGCTACTCCCAATAAACAATTCAAGAACATTTGTGTGCTTTCCGATTTAACTATGGCAAATATAAAGAGTTCTTTTCGAGGCAGCCATTGATCTTGGTCGATGCATACAGAGAGAAATTACACTTAGTATACGGCGAGGTGACCGAGGGTTATCAAAATTGGTCTCGAAACCGCTTTTGTCGAGGAAGTCAAGTGTTAGGCATCATACCACAAACCCTAAAACCTTTAGGGCGCTTGTCTAACTCACCGACCGGAGAAGAATTAGTTGTCTCGTGTATGCAAGAAAGAATAACCGAAATGCTTAATCATGCCGATGCTTTTATTTTCTTACCAGAGATCTTGCAACTCTGAGGCACTTATCACTTTAGCATCTTGGGCCCATCTCGCACATTCATCAAACCCATCGGTTTGTTAAATGTCAATAATTTTTATGATGGCTTTATCGCATTTCTTAACCATGCAATAAAAAAACTACTTCATTCCTCTACTATGAAAAAAAGCTTTTTATTTGTGCTCACACTGCTAATGAGCTACTTGATCTCACAAGTTTATCGACTGCAGAGCGATCCCAAGACCTTGGTGTCGAGAGAGTACAAATAACGATGGTAACAATAAGCAGCAGTAGAAGTACAAATTAGATTTAAATCTCCGCCTCAAATATTTTATTTTCAGGTTGCACCACCCAGTGATGTCTTCTAAACTCTACTTTTTTCCTTTAAAACATTGAGGACAATGTTTAGTTCTGGTTGGGGAGGGATAGTTGACAATGGTGGAATGTTGGTTAAGTTTTTACTAATTTTTGTTGTAGAAAACTAACTCACAGTTAATCAATCAAGTGTGTTGAAGATGGCTGAATATGGAGTGTAGTTACTCTAAACGCATCTTCTTAGTTAAAGAAAAAAAAAAAAAATTAAAAAAAAAAAAAATTTTTATTTTTCGTGATCTTTCTAACTTTTTGACTTCTCCTTTATAAATATGCATTTTCAAATTTTGAGTCAAGATGGCTGAATATAGAGTGTAGTGCCTCTAAAACGCATCTTCTTAGTTAAAAAAAAAAAAAAAATTCATTTTTCTATCTTTTTTTTTGTAACTTTTTCAATTAGTTTTTCTCGCATCATTTTCACATTTCGCATGCATAATTCCTTTCATGTTTAGAATAGGTCAGGGGTAGAATGTTGTTAAAAAAAAAAAATAGTGTGATTTTGTTTTTATTTTTGGATGACATGATGATTTTCGAATTTTAGTATTTGTATTTTCTTTGGTTTTGAGTGATGTTACACTATGTTTGTTACTCTACATGTTGATGTCGGAGATAAATATGAGTTGCTTGAAAGAATTGACATGTCATAATGAATACCAAGTGAGCTTTTGAGCCTATTATTTTTCTTGAGAGTAACCCTTTTGCCCATTCTTCATACAAATTAAGCAAGATTATTATTTTATACATGATCTTTATATTTCCTGAGTCAACCCTTTAAAAAAAAAAAAAAAAAAAAAAAATGCGTTGCTACATCTAAAGGTCCATTTACCTAGTAGATATGAGGATTATCTAGAGCCCTAAAGATGATGGAAAGGCCGCAATTTTGACCCGTTTGAGCCTTTCTAGCCATCCCTTATGTGAAAAATCCATAGTTAGCCCTTTTTTGCCTTTTATTAAAAAAAAAAAAAAAAAAAAAACTTTTCTTTGTCAACTTATCGTTTCACCCACTCCACTTTGGAGTATTACCCAATATCTTACAAGTTCCGTCACCTATTCATGTTTGAGAAAAATATAAATAATTGTTTTGTTTAGTAAAGTTGTGCAATACCGAAAAAAAAAAGAAAAAAAAAAGAAAAAAAAAAAAAAAAAAAAAAAAGTCCTAAAAAAAAAAAAAAAAAAAAAAAAAAAAGAGAGAGATATATAATACAATAATAAATAAGTAAAATGCACTTACTTTTTAGTTTCCAAAAGATATTATTTTTCTCAAACATATATTTTGTTTCCTCTATTTTCCTTTCTTTGTTAGCCATGTCCCTAGCCTACGTTACATCCTAATAAAAGTCCTTCTTGATTTTAGAACTATAGTCAAGTAGAAACTAGTTATATGGGCCAAAAGATGTAGTAATGCATAATTAAAAAAAAAAAGAAAAAAAAAAAATAATAATAAGTAAATAAATCGGGTTGACTAAAGATTTTGTTTGACTTGAGATCGTGTTATTTCTAAGTTGTGGGCATATTCTTTTCATCTTGGTGAGAGTGTGTGATATTATTTCTTTACTATCTTCACTCTATTTATCATTCATCAAGTGACAATTTTTATCGGGTTTAATTTCTTTGTGAGAGTGTCACTATTACCTATGAGATTTTGGGGTTTGACATGTCATTTTTGAAAGTAGTCAGTATTTACTTGGTTGATTCATGTGGATGGTTGATGTGGGTGTGATGTTTTTTAGACCGAGATAATGCTTATACTTTTATTTGATTGCTATCATTAGTCTGATTGAATAAAAAAAGTTTGTTTAAAAAAAAAAAAAAAAAATTTGGGTTTGAATTTTTTTTTTGCTTTTTTTGCTGTGGACTACAAGCAATAAGTGAAAAAGGGGTGTGTTGAGTGTTAGAAAGTGTATATTTATAAAGGAGAAAATCGTCATTTTGTACTTCAAGTTTTACTAACATCTTTAATTTTCTTAATTTAAGTCTCTTGTTATTTAATTATGTGTGTTCTGTTTTAATTAAGTATTTTGTGTATTTTAGGGGTATTATGGTCATTTCACAATGAACGAGATTTCGGATAGCAAAACGGACGCCACTTTTGAACTCGTGATAAATAAAACCTTAAGAGGAGCATAAAAGGAAAAATGGCACTGCTCACACGCACGCACTATTCACATGTACTGCATCGTTTCATGATATCGCTCACGACACTGCTCGCACCAAGCTGCATCGCTTCAAACCGCGGTGCAAACCGTGTTACTGTTCAAACCGCGTGGTCAAACCCGTGGTCAAAACCGTGTTCGTTTCACTGATGACGTGGCGCAATCTTGTGCATCCAAACTATTTTTAATCCGATGGCCATGATTCACTCAATGTATCTATAAAAAGGGGCCTCCCCATTTGACACCCCTGAATCCATTTTTGAGCTTAGTTTTCTGTAATTCCTTCTCCATCTTGTATTTTCTACGTATTTTAATAAAATTCCCATTTTACCCCTAGTTCAATAATGAGTAGCTAATTTTCTTTCAAGCTTGGTTGAAGGTGAAGTCTCAACATGTGTCATGGGCTTTATTTGGTAAATTTATTTTCTCTTCCCTTCTAATTTCTGTGGAGGTTTTGACTTTTTTGTCGACAAATAATAATAATCTTGTCTAGTTACCGCCCTGGTTTTACCGGAACCCTAGTACAAGGTTATTATTATTTGGCACGATAAGCCCTTGACACCATATTGATTAGAGCGTGGTTCATGAGGTGTGGATTTCCCCCTCATGATTTAATTGGTATTAATAAGGATATTTAGCCCATGGTGCATGCTGATATGTTGATACGGATCCAGATACCCAAGCACTTTATTTCAATAGTTCCCAATTCAATTTAATTCCGCTATTCCAATTTAAATTCTAGCATCCTTTAAATCAATTTCCCCATTCTAGCATCCTTTAAATCAATTTCCCATAAATCCAATCACCTATTTACTTAATTAATTCTACATATAATTAAAATCCACCTCCTCGTGGGATCGACACTCACACCGTTAATCTATTCTACAATAGATTCGTGCCATGAGTTCAACAAAATTTGCACAACAAAGCCACCACAAAGGGAAGGGGAACAAACACACGCAATCGCTGCAATTGACTATTTCACGGGTGGGTCGAGGTGGAAGCACTCAAGATAATAGAGAAGAAGACAACTGATTTTATTTGAGAAACCTCGGTCTCACGCCGTATGGGATTCCTTACGCCCGGTGACCGACAATGGCAGCGATTCGACAACCATAGTTTCGAGAGTTTTGCCGTAACCTCGGGATAGAGCCGAAGTTACCTCGCCTGCTCACCCTCAATCTAATGGGCAGGTGGAAGCAGCTAATAAAGTCATCAAGAGGCTCTTGAAGACCAGGCTGGGAGCAAGAAAGGGAGCATGGGTTGACGAACTACCAGGTGTGTTATGGGCATACAGAACGACGCATAAGACTGCAACAGGGGAAACACCGTACGCTTTGGCATTCGGGCATGAGGCTGTTGTACCCGTGGAGATAGGGATGACCACACATCGAACCAATTATTTCGACGAGCCCGAAAACAACGACCAGATGTGCTTGAATCTGGACTTGCTAAACGAGAAGAGGGAGCAAGCATCGGAGCATTCATCTTCCCACCAACAGAGGGTTGCTCGCCATTACAACCAACGGGTCCATATACGACAGTTCAAGGTCGGGGATTGGGTGCTTAGAAAGGTTAATCAGAGCACAAAAGACCCGACACAAGGCGTATTCGGTCCAAACTGGGAGGGGCCTTACAGGGTTAAGCAGGTAGCTGGGCCCGGGGCTTACAAACTCGTCCACGCAGATGGCCACGAGGTGAAGCGACCATGGAATGCAACGCATCTCAAGAAGTACTTCCAGTAAGACTTCGTTAAGTTTTAAAGTTTTACTTTCCATCGTAGTCCATTTTTAAATTCCCTGTAAGTTAATTACGCAATCAATGAAACGTGGAGGAATTTCATTCAGTTGTCGTCGATACATGTAAAAATTGTTAAGGCATGCAAAGGCTCCACAAGTCTCAAAGCCTGCTCGATGGCGAGACAGGAAGCCAAGCATGCCAGATTTCTGCTCGACCAAGCGAAGGCGAGCAGAACTCTGAAGTTTTGAAGAAAAATGCTAAGGCATGCAAAGGCTCCGCAAGTCTCAAAGCCTGCTCGATGGCGAGACAGGAAGCCAAGCATGCCAGATTCTGCTCGACCACTGCGGGCGAGCGTAACTCGAAGTTTTGAAGAGAAATGCTAAGGCATGCAAAGGCTCCGCAAGTCTCAAAGCCTGCTCGATGGCGAGACAGGAAGCCAAGCATGCCAGATTTCTGCTCGACCAAGCGAAGGCGAGCAGAACTCTGAAGTTTTGAAGAAAAATGCTAAGGCATGCAAAGGCTCCACAAGTCTCAAAGCCTGCTCGATGGCGAGACAGGAAGCCAAGCATGCCAGTTTCTGCTCGACCAAGCGAAGGCGAGCAGAACTCTGAAGTTCGAAGAAAAATGCTAAGGCATGCAAAGGCTCATGAGTCTCAAAGCCTGCTCGATGGCGAGACAGGAAGCCAAGCATGCCAGATTTCTGCTCGACCAAGCGAAGGCGAGCAGAACTCTGAAGTTTTGAAGAAAAATGCTAAGGCATGCAAAGGCTCATAAGTCTCAAAGCTTTGCTCGATGGCGAGACAGGAAGCCAAGCATGCGGTTTCTCGACCACCAGCGGCGAGCGAACTCTGAAGTTTGAAGAAAATGCTAAGGCATGCAAAGGCTCATGCAAGTCTCAAAGCCTGCTCGATGGCGAGACAGGAAGCCAAGCATGCCAGATTTCTGCTCGACCAAGCGAAGGCGAGCAGAACTCTGAAGTTTTGAAGAAAAATGCTAAGGCATGCAAAGGCTCCGCAAGTCTCAAAGCCTGCTCGATGGCGAGACAGGGAAGCCAAGCATGCGATTTCTCGACCAAGCGCCGGGCGCGAGCGTAACTCAAGTTTTGAAGAAAAATGCTAAGGCATGCAAAGGCTCATGCAAGTCTCAAAGCCTTTCGATGGCGAGACAGGAAGCCAAGCATGCCGTTTTCGACCGACCAAGCGAAGGCGAGGCGAACTCTTAAGTTTTGAAGAAAAATGCTAAGGCATACAAAGGCTCCGCAAGTCTCAAAGCCTGCTCGATGGCGAGACAGGAAGCCAGCGTGCGGTCCCTTCCGCCAAGCGAAGGCGAGCAGAACTCTTAAGTTTGAAGAGAAATGCTAAGGCATGCAAAGGCTCCGCAAGTCTCAAAGCCTGCTCGATGGCGAGACAGGAAGCCAAGCATGCCAGATTCTGCTCGACCAAGCGAAGGCGAGCAGAACTCTTAAATTTAAAAAAAAAAAAAATGCTAAGGCATGCAAAGGCTCCGCAAGTCTCAAAGCCTGCTCGATGGCGAGACAGGAAGCCAAGCGTGCCAGATTCCGCTCAGCCAAGAGAAGGCGAGCAGAACTCTTAAGTTTGAAGAGAAATGCTAAGGCATGCAAAGGCTCCACAAGTCTCAAAGCCTGCTCGATGGCGAGACCGGAAGCCAAGCATGCCAGATTCTGCTCGACCAAGCAAAGGCGAACAGAACCCTAAAGTTCGAAAAAATTGTCAAGGCATGTAAAGGCCCCACAGACTTCGAAGTCGTCTCCATGATACGCTCGATTAAGCAAAGACGAAAGGAGCGATATAAAGGCCGAGAGGTCAGCAAAAGTAAATACATATATGTCTGAACGCCTGCTTATCAATACGTGTTCTGTACTTTTAATCCAACAAGAAATAAAGCAATTGTTTATTAATTTGCTACCATAGCTAAGCAGCCTTCAGTCTCGACATACAAAGTCTTAAGAAGAAATCTACAAAACAAAGGAAATGTGTGCATATACAATCGAAGGTGAAAAACAAGAACTAAGGCCACCTCCCCGGCCGCCTCGTTCCATCGGGCTGCTCCGCTTCTCCTGGTTGCTCCACTTCAGGAGCGGGAGGAGTATCACCAGTGGCCCCTGGAGGAGTACTCGCCTCGGCAACGTCTACTGGGACTTCACGAGGAGGGGAGATGTTCTCCTCGGTGTCATGTGCAGCTGGGTCCTCGTCGCATTCCTTATCCGCTTCGGCATTCATGTATACACTAATGCCAGCAGCAAGATCACCCATTTTCAGATCAGGATGCTGCTTTGCAAGAACCGCCATGATACACCGATAAGAGTGCCGAAGCCCCTCGTCATACTGTTCCTCAGCCTCCTTCTTTAAATCGGCTACCTGGGCTTGGAAGGAAGCTCTGAGGGATTCGAGCTGAGCCTCGAGGACAGCCTTTTGCGCCTGAGAGTCCTCCTTAACCCGGTTCAACTCCTCTTCAAGGGTGATGACCTTAGCCTGCGCGAGAGATTCCTGCTCGACTAGCTTCAAATTCTCGAGGTTAAGCTCACCAGCTTTCTTCTCAGCAGCATCGGCCTTGTTTTTGGCTGATTGAATGTCCTCTTTCATCTTCCGGTCGTAACGACCGACCTTCGCCTTGTAATAAGTCGCCATGCAACCAAGGTGGAAAGCATTGGATTGCATAGCCCTAACCAGCTCGCCTAGAGTGCTACCATCGAAGTCCTCCAGGTCCTTCTTGCTAACGAGTTTGGAAAATTCGTTGACATAAGGGACCAAGTGCCCGGGCCTATTTTCATGCGACTGGAGTTTCGGTCCACGGCACAGAGAGAGGCGGGCAGGACCATGGCTGCTCCCACGCCACCGGGTTCTTTGGTCTTAGAGGGAGGTGGTAAGGACCTCAAGGGGACAAACTGCTGCTCCATCGTGCTAGCTCGCCATGGGACGAGCATCCTTGCTTTGATCTTGTTTCACAGTGGTGGGACGAGCACGCTTCCCTTTGAGAGCTCCGACCACAGCATCCTCCATAGCTTGGTTCGCTGGTACTAACTGAGACTCGACTGATAAATAACGGACAAAGTCTTTGCACGGCAGGGAGTTTGCCAACGCAGCGCGTCGACCCGCTGAGTAGAAAGGGGACGAAGGTCGAGGTGCACACCCCAAGAAGCTGCATTTTGAAGAGAAAACACAAGTAAGAAATTATACGCGGAATAAAGGAGCAGAGGCTATTAGATTTCTAAAACGAAAGCAGTGCAACCTGAATCGTGAAATGGGAGGGGACGCGAAACGTCCTCTCGTCTATTTGTGCCATTTGACCCCAGGGACCCCCAGCAAACAGGAATTTCCTCTTCCAATTCCCACCACCACCTGTTGGGGGAGATCACCAAGGTTTTCTGGTCTTGGTACTTGACATGAAGTAATACCAGCCAGCGTCTTTTGGAATACTCTTTAGCTGGTACAGGTGCTTGACCTCGTTAGCTGTGGGTGCACTGTGACCACATCTGCTCCACAGGACGAACAAACCAGAGAGCACCCTCCACCCGTTAGGATTAAGCTGAGCAGGAGCTAGGTGTAGCCCATCTAGTATCTGGATGAAGTAAGGTCAGGGAAGCCTCATTCCGAATTTAAAACTTTCCAAAAGCAGGGTAACGTACCCCCTAGGTGGGCGACTAGGAGTGTCTTTCTTACCAGGGACTCTGAGGGGAATCTCACTAGGGATGCCGTAAATGGTTCGGAGTTCTACCAGGTCATTTACGGTGGTCAGGCAATCTATGTAGTCAATAGCATAATCATCTGCTAACGCCCTACCGCCTGCTCCCGCCTCCCCGGTCGCAATGCTTTGAGAGGAAGATCTTGCGCTAGACCCTCACCGTAACCCGCACTTAAGGTATCCTCCGAACTCTGGGAACCCTCATCACCACCACCACTGGACGAGGTGGAAACCTCAGGAGACATTCTCCTAGCACTAGCACCTATACCAGATTTACTTCGCTTGCTCTAAAGGCATCCCGGGTCGAAGATCGGGTACCTATACCGATTTACTTCGCTTAAAGGCATCCCGGGGTCGATCGGGTACCTATACCTGATCGCTCGGTTCTAAAGGCATCCGGGTCAAAAGCGAGATCTCGCAAGCAAGCTGGAAGGAAACCTAGCTCGTCGTCATCAACCTCTATCATTTTTTCTTTCCCCTTCGACATTTCTTAAAAATCTACCCGGGAAAACACAACCAATCCCACTCGAAATAATAACAATAATCCAAAATCGGAAGGAGAAAGCAATACTGAGCAACGTGCACTTGAACAAAGAAGACAAGAGCGATGGTTCACGGAGAGGTAGATAAGATGGTCGGCCGAGAGAATTTCGAGAGAGGCTAAGAAATAAAAGATTGGTTTTTAGGAACTAGGGATTTAAAGTGCTAAGAATGCCTTCTGCTCACTCTATCCGGGGCGCGCATTCCAAGGGTTCCTCAGAATCACGATTTGAAATTTAAATGAGTGGACAGATCATCACCGCCTCTCTCGCATTTAATGGTGATGCGACCCTTCGAGAAGGAAGCCCGCAAACTTCAGAAAAGGCGAGGCGAATAAAAGGGGAAAGTACCAGCCTCCCAACTGACTCCAGTTTCTAGTACAAGTTTCTTATATTCATCCATTTCCTTATAAATACAAGAAACTGGGGGACCGGTGTTGTAGGGTATCCCGAGGTCGGCTAGCCATCCCTTGGACAAGGAGTCAGCTCACTCGAGAGCGAGCAAGCGAGGGACCTTGATAACGGGTGGAAGCTAGCAGGAGGAACTGCGAGCAGGTGCCTTCTGCTCGTTTGCGAGGACGACCAGCTACCCCCTAGACGAAGAGATACCCTACTCATATTCGAGCAGGCAAGCGAAGCCTGGTAGCGGGAACCTGTGAGCACGAACCCCCTGCTCGATCGCGAGGACGATCTCCTCGAGGTCGCGGTGTGAAGAGTTCTTTTTCTTCTGAGCGCCAAGGGCGGGCGGACCCAGTCAAATAACGGTTAGCGAGGAACACGCCTTTATCCGAGAATCTAGGCACGAAGCCCATTCAGCCGACAACCACGAATATTCAACCGCCCACTCCATGAACGGGGGGAAAGGGAGAACGTGAGGACGTGGATCGCGGATCACGGGGTGCCGACTCAGGCGCAGTATAAAAGGTAATCGGCGAAGGTAAAGGGGTTAGACACTTTGAAATCAGAAACCTTAAGAAAGAATTTAGTATTTTTGAGAGCCAAGAATTATTTGGCACCATTTTCCCACCAAAAAGGATAAAACCCGATTGACCGACTTGAGCGTCGGAGGGTTTACGCCGAAAAACACCCGCGCTTCTCGACCGTTTTTTGTGTACGCAGAGATACGGAACGAAGGGGTCGCGTGGACATCATTCTCGCTCACCTCGAAAGTAGCGAGGAGAGTTCGTTGCGGCAGCAAATAGACCGTTGAGGAGAGATCCCGGTCGTAGTCGAAAGCGAGACCAATCCCGCATCAACATTATTTATATTGAGCAGGCAGCTGTCCTTCGTAATCCTTAAGCAATCAGGAAAACGCTCAGGACAAATACTATAACTACTTCAAGAGAAATACGATTACCTCGTGCAAAGTGTAATTTAGGAAATAAAATTTGAGTGGAATTTTATACAAAATGTCAAAAACGTAAAAATAGCTTAAAATTAGTGTGAATTTATAGAAGTAAATCACTAAACATTTTTTTTAACTTATTTTAGTGGCCAAAAAAATAGAGCATTCTATTTTATACTACAGCGCCAGTGAGATTAAGATGGTTCGCCGATCTCAAATATAGACCAATGAGAGACATGCTATTACCCAACAATAGATGCATTGTCTTTATCAAAGATATTATTACCAACAGCACTCTTTGTTAGCATCTTAAAAAAATTTTTGGAGTTACTTTAGAAATTGACCTAAATTTTGAGTTACTTTCATACATTTCCCAAGGTAAAGAGGAGCATCAGAAAAAATTTAGTGACACTCTTAACATATTAGCTACTCTCACCCATGTCGACTCGTACACATCTTGTTTTCAAGACCCCACAGATCTTATTTTCAAGACGAGATTTTATCATGTGTCAAGTGCACTTGGCGTTATCATTTACATCACCTTGAGGCCATTGCAAGTTGCCACTGCTCTCATTGACTTTTGACAGAAAGTTCAAAATAAGATTGGACTGAGATGCAACTTTTTTCGGTAAAATGTGGCAATAATGTTACGCGTCTCGACATATGTAATCTTCACAGTCAAAATGTCAAATCTAACAAGCTTAACTCTCATAGCAGAATTTGACAGAAAATCTATAGTTAAAATGTCAAATCTAACAAGCTTAACTCTCATAGCAGAATTTGACAGAAAATCTATAGTTCCCTCTTCAAATAGACAAATGAGGAAACTGGTGTCAAATCCTAATGAGGCCCTTCAATGCATTGGGGAGAATGATTGGTGCTTGGAGAAATTAAATCCAAATGCTGGCAAAGGCTTCCTCGAGTGCTCTTTTCTTGCTCAGCTCTATGCTCCATCCTGCTGCCCTTCCACCTTTCTCTGCTCGAAGTTTCATCATTGCCTCATTGTCATAACTGTGAAAGTCCATGCCACCGGCATGTGGCATAGGCTGTGGAATTCCTGTTGGTCTCGGCTGTCCTCCAGCAAGCGTAGGGACATACTGTCCCTGTGTACCACCAACACCAATGCCTCCAAGAGCACTCTGGCTTGGATCCTGTCTCAAAAAACATATTAGCCAATAAAATCCCTTGTTTTTCAATTAAGAGATAAAAATCAATGTCTGAAGACATAAATTACGAATTGCATTACTACTACAATTTAAGTAATGAATATAAACGTGCACTCATTGGAAAAGGCCTTTCCATGAACTTCCACAAAGTGGTGACAGGATTGGCAGAAACAAAGAATTTTAAGGAGACATTTCTCTTGAACTTTTATTTGGTGATTATTATAGATTAGGGAAGTCAAGAAACTGAGATCAGTTAATCATGACAAGAACTAATTACAGAACACAACATTCTCACCCCATTGGTATCGTCTTGTGCAGAAATTCCTTTGCTTGCTGCCAGAGCTGCAGCGAGTTCTTCTGCCTGTTACGTTTATCAATTTTTAATAGCCTCTAATGCAAATTTTGATTATCTGATAACTGTAATAACCAATAACAGATGATGTTAGGATAAAACCAGTACCTTCCGAGCTTGATTTATCATTATTTGTTCTGCATTTTCTTTCTGGTATTCTTGAATTTTCTCCTCAAATTCATGTACATTTACTCCTTCAACTAAGTTAAATACTTTGCAACAGAGAGTTCGTATCAAAATAAAATCCTCAAATTTAGAATCTCACTAGGATTAATGATTTGAAATATTGAAATGCTTACTCATGTCCTCCACTTCCTCCAAGTAATCATTGTATTCTTTCAATGATGGAAAATCCTCTTCTCGCTTATTGTATCTAAACCAAAAAAAAAAAATTGTTAGTTAACTGCCTCAAGGGTGCTTGACTATAATGCTATATATATATATAATGGCAGAGGAAATAAGTAATCAATGTAGTGACACCGATACAGAAAAGGGAAAATAAAAACACAACAAACAGAAGTAGAATAAGTAAGGTTCTCAAATATGCCCATGACATCACCTCTTACAGGAAAAATAAAAAATGAAGAAGAAAGAAAGGCCGCTTGATATAGATGATACAACAATAATTGCCATATCTAGAAATTAAAACCACTTTGCAGATTAGTCACTTTCGAGATTTTAGTACAATTTCAATTTATAAAAGGTTCACTCCACTTCCAATGCTGACAAGAAAGAATGAAATTTGATGATCAAAGATTCTTTTTCAGTAATTGTCCCAAAAATTTAGAGTTCAAATTCACACAATATCTAATATATATCCAAACAAAAATTCTCAACTGCATTTTACTTGTTGCTAATTACAAATCTGTGAGTGTGTGTGAGAGAGAGAAAGAGAGAGAGAGAGAGAGAGATACATGCTAGCGATCCTCTTCCTGATTGCCAGCTCTCTGTTGTGAGGATTAGAACTGGAGATTACCATTTTTGTTATCCAGTCAGCCTATTCTCCTCCTTTTGCCCCTTCATTTGAAGCAGTTCAATTTGTAAAGAGGTAATTGTGTATAAAAGATACGAATAAGAACGAAATTATTGAGGATATTTGCACTGTGCATACCTGTTCAAAACACACTTTCTGCTAGCGGCAGTAAAGGATTTGGCCCACAGAGTTTAAGTCTCCCAAATGACATATCTGCACTGTAAATATCCGGTTTAACAACCAGCTAAAAACTCCACAACGGAGGAACTCTTTCAAGAAACAGAGAACAGATAATGCAAATTTTCTTTTGCAGTATCACCACCATGCATCTGAATATTTTGCTTTCCTTAGTCTTGGCTCACAGCAGGAGCACAATAAACCACCAGGACAGTACTCAATAAGGTAATTCAGAGATCAGTGTCTCTCTTGGCTTTTTAGTACATGCTGAAAATAACTAACTCAGCATACAACAAAACTTATCCCGCAGAGCATCATACTCAGAGTCTATAGTTTAACCATGTATAATGATATTATAACCCTGCAAGTTAACATTTTTTATCACAAAGCAAGCAAATGCTTTCACTTGAAAACATAAAGTTCGCATCCACAAATGTTTCCTAACCGTAATATAGAATTTCGAGAAGGAAATATTCACTCGAACAACAACAGAGTTAAATCCTTATCCCAAAATGGATAGCATGTCGATAGACGTTTTCATAAGGTCATATTTACACGAAACATAACATTGCCAACTTCAAATTTTCACAAACCCTCTATGGTCAGAAATCTCAACCGTATGGTCATACGTAGAGACATTAAAAGGGAAAAAAATACCTTTTTTTTTTTGCCTTATTTACACCAATCACTAAGAAGCAATTTCAAGATTGATTATCAATTTAACAAGCCACCTCCAAGATAAGGCAAAACAAAAATTAAACACAAAAGAGAAAGATGGCTTCAGCTGATTAACAATATTGAACAGATCCATTTGATAACACGAACCAATCAAGCTATTATAAGTATGATCAAATATACAAGCATCCGTACACACATTCATGCAAAACATGTGTTTTATATGTACAAATGAATATGCGAGGGCAAGAAGAAGAGACAGATTAATATCTGACCGCTGATCAACGACGGTGAAGCATAACAGCTGCTGGAGAGAGAGAAGGGGCCTCAACTGTTTGTATAGTACAGAACAAACCGGACCTTGAAGTTGGGGTTCAGAGTGGCTTTGGGGAAGAAGAAGAGGAGCAATACTGGGCCGGGCCTGCTTGGTCCGCTCCATTACAGTTTCTATTAGCACATTAATGATTGAATATGGTTGATAGAAATCCAATGGCTGTAAAATAAAAAGAATAAAAAACTAAAAAGGTGATGATATCGAGTATAGTGGTTGGTGAATTTAGGTTTTCGGATGTTTTAGTTTATTTTCTAATTTTAAGACAGGTTGGCTTTTTTTTCAATATTTTGAGACTTTTTAATTCACACAGTCCCACATTTATAATTTTTTTTTCTTTACTTTTTGTTCTCAAATCTCAATATATAATATTATATTTCTTTTCCTCAATTTCTACGTAACATCTTTTTCCTTTTTTCAAACCTGTCTACGTAGATTTCACGTTTCATATTGAAATTAAAATATATTTTTTTTCACTTTGAACGTCATTTTCTTTTTCTTTTCTAATTCCATACGTTAAATTATTTTTGACGTGCATTGAATATCTTCGTTTAATAATTTTTGTATTGTCATTTTAAAATTTCATTATTTCTTCGTGATGTCCTCTCACACGTTAAATACTTCACTTTTGTAATCATGGAAGAAATTATTTTACAAAAACATTTAAATTTACTAGAAGCTAAAGAAATTGTTCAATGGGTGATAAAATTAATGTCATTTTCTCTCATATCATGGGTCATAGACCTTATGGTGGTGAGTGTGATGGGTAGTGCAAATTTGATACTTTTGAGATGCTAGACGCTTAGATACGAGTTTTTCTTTTGTTTAAATATTTATGTTCGATAAAGTCATAAAATAATTTCATATTTCATTTAAATATCGAAGGACGGTATACAATTTAAATATACACTATCAACCAAATTAAACATCTATTCTGGTTTAAAGCCTTGATTTTATACATTCAGTAAAATGAATCAATCAACACTTGGAAGGAAGACTATATATAATCAACTATGACCCTGTACAGAAAATTTCAAAGTTTTTTAAGAACCATCACTCGTGATAATGAAGCTGCTGATGGATCTCCAACAATTGTTGACAGCAAAAACGATTTGAATAATATTTTCATAATGAAATCATTTTGTCTTGCTAGACAAAGATTATGAAATATAATTTTTTTTTCCATGTGGAATAAACCTCATTTTCTTTCAAATTTTCAACATTAAAGGTGCTATTTTGAGAGACAATTTATCATTCACTCATGCATCATTTTGAGTAATAAATATACATTTTTGAAGTATTCACGGAGTAGAATCTGAACCTCACAAGATTTTCCACTTTCGATAAGTGAAACCCACTCAAAATATGCCCTTAAAATAGCATATTGATATGCTATTTTTTCAACAAGTAAATCATGTCCAAACTTGTTATTTGTTAGGTCACTCAAAACTCATGTCCAAACTTGTTATTTGCTCATTTACCTTAAGTTGTTTGTCCAAACTGTATCTCACAAATAAGTAACTCGCAAAAATCAAACTACTTAATAATTTTTGTAGGCTTTAATTACCTTACATTATTATGTAAGGTATATAATTATTTGATAGCCGTTTGATGAAAATATAACGGTTATGAAAATATAAAATTATAAAAAAGTTATGTAACTTATATAATAATGTAAAATAAGAAGCTCTATTTTTGTACATTATTTTAAGTAAATATCCTAATAAGTTATTATTGTATGTACCTATGACCTATCATATCCGTGTCCCTTGTATGTACAAACAAAGAAAAAAAAAATCAACTCGATGATAAAACATAGTAAGTGACAAGATGCTCATTCAATTTAAGTCATTTCTTATCATGTTTTCTCAATTTATTGTTATCTTGTTAATGTGACACCCGTCGCAGTGCACAGACTACATATTACACATGGTTCCCTATGCTTCATTGATATCTAAGAAAATAAGAACTTGACGAATTCCATTATGATCTCAAAAGTTGCTTCGGATTTTATAAGGATCACAAATGCATTCTTTATTTTACAATTCAAGTGAGAATGCAAACTTCATGAGTCACTGAGGCTGACTCGTTCCAAGGATGGCATTGGCCTTCCTGATAGAAAGCTTTTGATTAGTGTGAGAGCAAGTTTGGGTCTATGCAATGGGACTTCATGGCCTGCTCCCCTCACGGTGACAAAGGTAAGTCCTGCATACTCTTGGGTCCATCCTCCCACCTGTTTAACAGGTTACTTTATTTCTTAGGACTACTGTATTGGGAATTAGAAAATAAAAGTTCCACACATTTCATTATGCGAAATATTATATACAATATTATTATCTAGGTAATGAAATGTCTTGTAGTATAATTTACCTGTCCCTCATCATACCAGGCACGCCAGGGCTTCACTGTTGGAAGATTAAGAGCATCTATGCTGTAACGGGTGGACGTAATTGGGATCACAGCATCTGTATCACCACTGTCATATAGAAAATCAAACAAAACTAAGAATATCAGCAAATCTCTGTCTAAACAATGAAGGGAATAGGGATGACACCATGAGGGGAAAGCATACCATGTGTAGGAATAAATTTGAGATAAGAAAGCAAAGACGTAAATGCAAAGCCGGAAATTGAGAGAACCTGAACATCCATATACGAAGTCCAGAATGTATAAGCTCACGGTAAATGTCCAGCACTGTCCTAGGAGAATCCAGCCAGTTATTACTTACCACACCACTGCAAAGCAGTAAAAAATAAAGAAAATCATGAGGGCATACTGTTGGTGCTACCTAAGTCAAGGATGTAAAATGTGAGCTGTTAATATTGTTCCACTTTCTATAAAGGATTCCAACAAGACAGGTCAATGCTGATGTATTAATACTCTCCTTCATTTGGATTTGTTGATAGCTATGCGACTAATAATTTTTTAGCATTTCTTCAAAGAACTACCTGCAAGTCTCCCATTTTGCAGGTGCAACTGCTGGAATAACATGGAGAGCCTTTTGAACCTCAGGTTGATTGAAGTACACAACTGAGTGCTTCTCAGTGCAAGGATCATACTTCTCGCTGGCGTGACCAACAACCTGTCAAATGACATCACATTTCAACATAAGCGGAACCTACAGGAAAATAGTAGAATATGAAAGTTCCTACAATTTAATAAGTACACAGTTCATAAAATGATACTCTCACATGCATTCTTTTAAGCAGCCGATTTGACTGGCTAACACTGGCAGTGCAGGAAGGGGTGAAAATACTGTATTGGTCAATGTTTCCAAGTTCATTATCAGCAACCTCTAGGACCTTATCACAAGAACTGGAGGGGTGGACAAAGGACTCATAATCACATAGAAGGCTTAGTTGCTTGTACATATCATCAGATATCAAACCAGCTGACCACAAAAACTGGAAAAGGCCCAAGTGATCGTGGTAATCATCGGTTAGAGCATTTCCCACCTGCATCACTCACGCATATTAGCATTCAAGCTGTTTGCATAAACTTCATGAGCATGAATCACTGCTGTTTCAGGAAAAAAAACACTCTATACCATGTAGCCCTTCAGATTAATTGCTTTTTCCCCAGTTGCTTGGTTGTGCCTTATGATTGCTTTGCTTAACTGAGGAACATAATGCCCTGAAAACCATTTTTGTGATGTTCAGAAATCTACTTAAAAGAAGCTCTAATGGCATCATAAAAAATAAAAAAGATGTAATAAGCCATATACAACGGCACTCCACTCGCTAGAGCTGAAAATATAATTGCAAGTGTGCCCGACAGAATTGTGTGGAAACAGAAGTACATATGTTTTACTGTAGATAGACAAGATACCAACTGAAAATACTAAGTACCTCCATAACTCTCCCCGGAGATGTAGAAATCCCTTCCTTTAAATTGTGAAAACCGTTCTAACCACTCTAGTAAAAATTTTAGGGAATCCTCCGCTGCAAATGAAAGATGGTATGTTACCAATGTACAAGCCAGCAGTAGTGACCAATAGTTCAAAGCAGAATTATGACATACAAAGCGCCTGAAATATTACCAGTCCTTTTATCACCATTGGTCGTAATATCAGAGGATGTATTCGAATATGAAAAACCAACACCAACGGGGGAATCAAGAAACAGAATGTTTGCAACTGGGAAGTGGTGAAAGTTATCAGATATAATTGAATTCATATGAAAACAATTAAACAAAAGCAAAAGCAAAAAAAAGGGTTTATGCAATTATTCATTCTGGACACATGAAAGACAACGGTTTGATGCTCATAGGAGGATATCTCTCACCTTGATTCCAAGAGTAAGGATTCAAGTATAAGGTCTTCCCATCTGGCTTGATGTGAAAAGGACCTATTTCCTCTGCCTCTCCATAAGCAATGGATGAACACCCAGGCCCTAAACAAACAGCACTTTATTCAGAACCAATTTGTAAAATTAAAAAAAAAAAATGTTATAACTAACAAAAAAAAAGAACTAAGAATGAGAACACCATTAATATAACTAACTCAAAAGAAATGAAAATCAATATATCAACATGAAAAGTAAGAGCCAAAACAAGCAAATGAAGATGACCAATGTGCACTGTACAGATTAAGAGTAAATTATGGGATATAGGAAAAGTAATAAAAAAATCCAACATAACAAATAGGAAAGGTGTCAAAAACACAGTAACCAATCAAAACAAAATAAAGTTTATCCACAAAAAAGGAAACAACGAAAAGGTTAAAGCTTTTAGACCTCCATTCAGCCAAAGCACAAGAGGCTTGGAATCAGGATCTTCAACAGCTTCAACGAACCAATAAAAGAGAGCCCTCCCATATTCTTCGTTGACTGTGACATAACCAGAGTACTGGGCAAAGTTGACATTGAAATTTTGCCCAGGTAGCTTCCCAACTCTGTCAAGTTTTTGCTGGGCAATTGGGTCTGTTGAAAAGGCACTGCCCAGATAAAAATTTATGAAAATGAACAAGATTTGAACAAGAAAGGAAGCTCCTTTTGGATTATGAGCCATTTTTTATATGGTTTAGCGTACGGGGTAATGCGACTTATAAAGAAGACATAATCAAGCAAAAAGCAAAAACGTTGGAGCCAATGATAATGTTCTAAGAATTTTTGTCCTTTTTTCTGTTTACTGCTAAACAGACGTTAAACCCTTTTGATTTCTCCGTCCGGAATAGTGGGTTCGATGAATGATTTTTTTTTTTTTTTTTACACTATAATTTTGGTTAACAGTATAATTTATATTAAAATTAGTTTATATTAATTTTTATAAAAATTATATTAATATTCGATAAATTTCTACTTCTTTCATATTTTGAAAAGAAAAATACTGTTTCCACACTTAAATTAAAAAAAATTAAACCCTCATAATACATTATAAAAAAATTAAATTTATAATCTCATAATTATAAAATATAAATTTTAGTTAGTGGTTAGAAAATAAACCTATTATAGAGGCTGAGATTTATGACTTCATAATTATAAGATAGGAATTGATGAATGATTGAATGATGTAATTGCTTTATTTTTTGTTCTCGTTCTTAACCTTTTTTTTCAGTTTTCCAAAAACAATTTTTCTGCAGGCTTTTTGTTTGGTAGAGTCGTTTGAGGGACGCGTGATTCATAAGGATTTTTTTTTTTAAAAAAAAAATATCATAATTCACGAGGAAGTATTTAAAAAAGAAAACCTGAATTTAACAAAGTTAATTGCCAATAATGTGTAAATGATTATACATTTACAGCTAAAGAATTTCTTTAAAACGGATGAAATTTCTCATTATGATTTTTTTTTTCAATTCATGAAATTACTCTTTATGATTTTTTTAATTATTTAATCATCTTCTAATAAAAAATTAAAATGGGAGGGAAAAAAAATCCTTAGGCAATACTTAAAAAATAAAAAATTCATGGTGGTTGCTTTTAAACCAAGTTGAACAGAACAACTTATAATAGCTGTCTTTCTTTGAGTTGCATGGTTTTGTTTTGCCCAAAAAAATGGACAAACCTAGCTGGTTCATTAGCTTCTTCATTATATCTTTTCCTTGTGATTGGAAATTAAGTTTCAAGATAGCGTGACTGTACCATAATGCGAGCTCTATACATCGAGTATTGGATCAAAACGGATCATAACAAACAAAACCTAAATATTTTATTAATCTAAAATTTAAAAACTAATAATAATAAAATCGAATACAGGGAGAGAGTCCAATTCGATCCCAAGAACTTGGGCAACGAGAGCATTGACTTGCTGGTCTTGTTACTCTTCTATGACAAGAAATAGGCCCAATAGCAAGCCTTGTGCAAAAACCAGCCCATGGTGACAAGGAGTTTGCCAGCTGGACTGGGAAAGCAAGCATGGTTGGCTCTAGACCAAGATGATGAACCTCGTAAAATGTGTTTCCACTTCGTGTCCTTTTGGGTTGCCTTACTTTGCTCTGAAATTTAACAAACCCAACTTGAAAGTATCAAGTGCGTGTGTGTATATAGAGAGAATTAGACTATTGACACCACTTTATTAATCTTATAAAATTTTTATAATATTATAATTATATTTAAAGATAAATATAAATATAATTAATTTTATTTATATTTTTTCTCTCTTTAATTTCATTTTATTTGCACAATATAAAAATTTTTTAATCATTAGAATAATTTAAATTTAAGAAACAATCTATAAATTTTTTTAATCATTAAATTAATATAAATTTAAGAAGTAAATTTTTAAGCCAAAATAATACTCTTGTAATATATGTAGCAACAAAATTAGGATACAACATTGTGAGAAAATAAATCAAATAAAATTTTATCTTACTACAAATAATTTTTTAAGGATTCCCAAACTAATTATTGCACCCAAAGTTTATATATACGATAAAATTGGACCCATAAAATATTCAATATTTTATAAGTTTTTCCTTCTTTTTCTTTTAGATTTTTTTTAGAAATTAAAGAATAAAGAAAGTTTGAATATAAGATTTATAAATGAAAATAATGTTTATTTAGAAAAGGATATTTTTGACATTAAATAAAATATAATTAAAAAAGGGAGTTTCAAAACGGTTTTGGAGGGTGCTAATAGTCCCACTCATATACATATATAAAACTTCTGTCCAATGTCCTTTTAATGAATAAAGCTTATTAATTATTGACTTCTTAAAAGATAAAATAAAATATTACTTGCCTCTTGGGTTTAACTCGGCTAATCATAAATTGGCATTGTGCCCACTAGTCCTAGTTAGAATATAAGCAAATGTTGGCGTTTAATGAATGAGGTTTCTCAATCCCATCCAAACTATTAAAAAATAATAATAAAATATTAATTGAGAAGTTAAAGAAAGAACATTGTCAAATATTAATTGATAAACTAACATTGTCAAAGGACAAATTTAGAAACAAGTTGGAAAATATATTTTTGAATTGGATACCAAACCGGAGAAGAGAATTATGATTTTTTACTGCATACAAACAAAGATAAATTGTAATAAATTTGTAGGATTTTATAAGTACTAATGATTAGACCATTTACAGTAGAAGCTAAGATACAAAAAAACTAAAAGTACTAGGAATACTAATTAATTTAGAGATTTTTTTAATCTCTATTGTAATTTAACACATAATATTTGCATATTTATTTATTTATTAAAATTTCTTAGAGTGCTACGGCTTCAAGTTCCGCCCTATCTATTTGCTTTCTCAATTTGGCTCTGTAATTTAATATTTCTCCTATATAAACTACACTAATAAGTTAAAATTTTCCTGATTATGATATTAGTGTAGAGTTTCATTACACTCTCACTTTTGTATCAGTATCTACTAAGTATTTTTGCAGACTCATGATTTGTAACGTTTGTTATAAGTTTTAAGTTATATATTACAAGGCATGATTCCTTTTTCTTAATGAAGAATATGTACATTGTTATATTTAGATCGATTAAATAATGTGTTAAACATAAGTTTAGATAAGTACTAGAATTTAATACATCACCAATTATATTATATGTCTCCAAACCTATATGGCATATGCACTTCTCATTCAACATTTTATAAGCCAAAATTTTGGGATGAAATTGAAGAATCTTGGTCCACTTCACTAATTAGTGGCACAATCAAATGAATACATTTATTTTTCTTTTGATACCAACAAAATAACATTCATTTTTGTAGTGTTCGCTTCTTCCAATTGATCAACTTCATTGATTGAGAATGTTTTAGACAAATAGCCATACAAAAGAGGAGTCAGTCATTTATAGCCAAACGTAGCAACTCAAGTTCATTTTAGTAATTAAAAAAAATCATAATATGTTCCGAATAATGGGGTTAATTAATCTAAATTGTATGATAAATTTAGAACATAAACTAATCATTTGATTCACAATACTATATCAAAACAGGTTAGAAATAAAAAAAAAATAAGGGTACATTTCATACAGTCCCATTTCAATAGACATTTGTCAAAAATTCTTTCATTATTCTATTAGTTATTTCACGGCTCCCAATTCGATTGACGCCATTAGTATATTCCGTTAATTTATTTGAAAGTTCAAATTATTTTTTAGCTCTCCACCTCTCACAAAATTAAAACATGGATGATCATTGGCAAGAAATTACCTGAAAATATATTTGTTACAAATGATAGGTTGTAGTGTGTGTGTGTCGTGTATAGACCCATTAACATATGAAATCAATTATATATATATAAAAAAAAAAAAAGGCAAGAGAAATTGCTAGTCACCCTTTGTTTGTGAAACAAGATTTTGTAAGTAAAACAAGCTTACGAGTTTAGATCCATTATTATTTAAAAAAATAGCATATCAATATGTTATTTTGAGAGCACATTTTGAGTGGATCCTACTTAGTAAAAGTGAGAAATCTTGAGAGGTTCGGATTCTACTTCGTAAATATTTTAAAAGTGTATATTTATTTACTCAAAATAGTGTTTGGGTAAATGAGAAATTGTCCCTCAAAGAGCACCCTTGCAGTTGGAAATTTGAAAGGAAATGAGGTTTATTCCACAAGGGAAAAATAAGCCAAGGGATATAGACACTTACCCATACATGAGCAAAAATTTTGAGGATAGACCGATAGACACTCTCTCCACACGCGCGTGCGTAGGGGGATGCGAATCTATGACCGATTTGGATGAACTCGTGTGCGTACGCGAATGTTAGCCTAAAATCACCCAAGCTTGCATGGCACATTTTTAATTTCCTTTTAAATTTTTGTAATAGTTTTTCAATTATTATTTGTGAATCTTTTGAATTCAATGGCTTTGTACAGCTTCACAATTATTTTTGGGCTATTATGCAATTCAATAGGCTGAATTGAATTGTTTAAATTCAATAGGCTGTTATAATATTAAATTGCATATGTTGAATTCGGAAATTTAATTTTATCTGATAATTTTCACCACTTGTGTATAAAAAAGCAGCTTCCTCTTCTATTTTTCCACACACAGAGCAACCAGCACATGGAGCACTTAAAATTTTTCTTTCCTTCTTTTGACGTCTTGATTTGCTCGATTTGGACCGCTGTTGTGGTTCGCCGGAATTATTTGTTTGTGCTTGACGGATAATTTGTATCCGTTATATCATGGGAAACAGTTACCAGCAAACCTGAAGTACTGTAGTATGTGGTAAATATGTTTTAAGAACACTGTATTACAAGCCTTGGGTTTATTTCCTTTGTTTCGTTAATTTCTTTTCCCTATTGTTTGATCTCCAATTGTTGTTTAATTCCAGTTGTTGTTCTTGCTGTTGTTTAATTCTGTTATCAATTAATTTCATGTAAATTAACTAATGTTTTTAATTGTTAACCCACTGTTATTTTTCTAATAATTATTTAGTCCAAAAAAAAGATTAAAGAGCGAGATTATAAACTTCGGATTCTCACATAATTGCATAGATGTACGTTGGGTTAAATGAAAAAAGAAAAAGAAAAAAAAGGATGAATCTAGAGTGACCTTTTCAATCTTTCGTACGTGCTTATATTATAATGGTTCTTTAATTTCGAAGCGTAAATTAAAGAACATCGTGTAAAATGTTCGACTACAACTGGTAAGTTGATGGGATGAGAATCAAACCAATGCAAGAATTTGTCTTGATCATTCAAAAGAGAGAGTGCACGTGATGATGGAGCAGGTGCCATATTAACAATTATTGCATTAATTAATTGGTTATTTAAAGGAACCTGAACAATCAAGTTGCTTGCACTTGCAGTACTTTGAAGATGTCTCCATGTGAGTGGTCCTGTTTTTGCCCTAGAAATAACTTAAATACATCACCTTCGTCTTAATTATCAAACATCCCATGTGATCACTTCCAAGCCTTTGATGTCATAAGGCAATGCCAATGCCAATGCCAATGCCATGCTTGCCGTTTAACTTTAGAAACACGAGGTGAGATTCAATTCATAATGAGTTTGCTGTTTCATATATATTTCACAAGTATCAGTCCGACTAAAACAATCAGAGGAATATGATAAAGAAATAAATGCATACACCACCCAATCAGGCTATTGCGTTAGAAATTAATTAAATCGTAAACCTAGCTATCTGGGGTTAACGTTGTTTTCTGCCAGCATATATATATTTTTTTAATATTTTTTGGGGTCTGAATAAATGTGCTCGAAACCGAATATTATTTACTTTCAAATTAAAATTGATTTATGTACTTAATTGATCAAAAATACTCAAAGATTCGTAAATTGCTTTGAACACTACTACCTATGTAGCAGCAATTAATATATATGAGATGCATGTTACAAAATGTAATGTAATTAATTCTTGAATTTAATTGTGAGCTTATTCAAATACATATACAATATTGGACCATTATTGTTTCTCAAGGACCCAAATAGCCAGCCAGCAGTTATACACACAATCTCTTTGGCAATCCATATCCTTTGCGTTATATTTTATTGATATAGCAAACAAATTAAAGAATTAATGGATATATTCAAGTCTCTGTGTGCATGTAAAATTTTCAAATGAAGGGGGCCATAGAACGGTAACTCAATAATTGATGACGAGCCACTCAACGTACCAAAAAGCTAGCATGTGTCATATATATATATATGCGCCACGGTTGGCATGGCATACCCGTGTTCTTTTCCCGGGTCTCTTTCACAAAGTCCACAAATACATATAAGTTAAAATTGCATGAAAATCACGTTGGGTGGTATTAATTATTCAGTGTAATTCTCTTTCGTTATCAACTCATTATTAAATGTGAATTGTACCAAACGTGGAGCTACAATTGGTTGATTGACCAAGTAAAACACTAAACGTGTCTTCTCTTTTGATGCAGATGTTTTACATAATTGTCAATACTCGGTCGAAGGTAATTAACCAATTAATTACTTACCTCATTATAACTTTTCGAAAACCCTAGGCAGCTTCCTCGTGGATTTTTTTTTATACGATCTAATAATTAATTATATCTCCAGTCATCAATTGTTTTAATACCACCTGTTTTTTTTGCACAATATATTTATATATATATGAATTGCTATTTTTCACATGTTTAATTCCAAAACCTAATCAATACGTAATCAACCAATTAACAAACTAGTCGGTGACGCCACGTTTCAATGAGCTGTTAGAACAAACTTGATAAGTACTGAAAAAATAAAAAAATAAAATTATAATAGATGCATTGTTTTAACGTTGAAATCTGTAACGTTATATATTAGATTAAAGCATATTGATGTTATATTTCAAGTTTTTGTTTACATTAAACTTCAAATCTAACTGGGTAAACTTTTAATCTTTCACGTCAAACTCGGTGTAATTCAGGCATTGACGTTGAATCTAAAACATTAAATGTTAAAATAATAAATTTTTTTGTTAATCATCACCTAATTTTAAGAATATTCATACTTTTTTTTTTTTGTGAAAATCATTACCTAAATTCAGGAGCATTTATGTTTTACCATAAAATATCTATAACAAAATATGTAAAAATGTACCTAAATTCATAATGCACAATTACTTTCTACAGCCTTGTGATTTGCCTTATAAATCAATACATTATCCTATAAAATCATTTAAATTTCTTTCTCTACTCTCTATGATGATGGGAGGTCAAAAAAAAAAAAAGAACGATACATTTGACTTAGAGATCATGATCACTTATATATATAATTTTCTAATTATCTTTAGGTATCCTTGTTTTAACCCATCATTAAAAAAAAAAAATCTTTAAACCTTTGTACATTAAAGGCTCACACCCTATTAAATACATTACAAGTCAAATTATCGAAAAATCTTTAATAGATCACTTTTAGTTCGGCTTAACTTTATATGACAGTTCGCAACATGTAATTATTCATATATAAACTTAGTGTTTGATTAAGGATCCAACAATCTCCAAGTTGGGCTATATGTGTAATCTTATAACCATGTTTTGCAAAAATAATCGTATGAGTTCAACCTTACTATTATTACCAAAACATATCTATAACCAATCCAGTCCATCAATCAAATTAATATAGGATCAAGGCAACTTTTGCTACAACAGACTTAACTCAACCCATCAATAATCGCTATGCCAATACAATTGAATAACACGGATCAGGCTGTGGATGTGTAGCATGAAAATTTCATGCAATGTGATCTTAACATACATATTTTCAACTGATCCACCTTAAACTTTAGTAAGATTAAAGCATACAAAAATCAGAGTGTAAATAAACCAAAACCTGCCTCAAATATCCGTAAATTGAAAAATGTTTATATCATAAGAATATTTTAAATCACAAACTCTCACTAAAACTGAGTATCCTCTAGTGACATGACCTTCATACGAGTAATATGCTCATGAAACATTTTAGATGATAATCCTTTAATGATAGAATCTGCAATCATGGAGTTTGTGCCAATATACTCTATAGAAGACTATCCACTGTGAACTCTTTCTGACTGTCCACTGTGAACTCTTTCTTTAATAACTAAGAACTTAATATTTATGTGCTTCGACTTCGTCCGGTGATAATTTGAGTAATCTATCAATACCATCTACTATACGCAGTCCGGTGATAAAATTTTGCAGTCATATCCTATACTACTTATATAGATAAATTTCATGTTATCTTTAGGTATTCTTATTTTAGCTCATCACTAAAGACCTATACTCTAACAAATACATTAAAACTTATATTACTAAAAATTTTAGTGAATCACTTTTATTAAAACTTAACCTTATGTAATAGTTTATAACACATAATTATCCACATGTAAGTCTAATATTGAATTAAGGATATCATTAAATTGTATCAAATCTTAATTTTAGATTGTTTTACAGTCGGCATGCTTGAATTGTATGCGAGGGGGCTCTATATATATATATCTATATATATATATATATATATATATATATATAATTAACTTTTTGTAGTGACGAATTCATTAATAAAGAAATGATGATAATCTTCATGAAATTGAAGATATTGAGTTACTTTAGATATTCCTTCCATTATGTTAATTTTGTTATGAAAGTTACTTTATATCACCGAAGAATGAATTATAGGACAAAAAAGTTTGAGTTAGCCCATTAGCTTGCATAGAAATTAAAAAGCTAATGTGAAAATCTATTCTAATGAGGAGAAAGGGGACTGATGTAGACTAGGGGTGACAACCACTTGGTCAAAGATTGGATGTCGAATTTGTAGATAAATTTAATAAATGTATTCCTTTAAATAATTGAACAAAGAAAAATTATTTCTCTAAACAAAATTTTCTCTTAAAAAAGAAAATTCATCCCGATCGGCAATTTTTTTTTTCTTTTAATAATGCTAAATGTAGCTTTAAACAAAACAGAAAGTAACCTTTAACAATTTCCATGCACATGCAGAACAACAAAAGCAGTGGATCGATGAAGTTGCCAGGAAAATTACAATTTCATTTTCACCTGAGCTTTGCCGGCATACTTCCGTCTCTATTTTAATCATGCACATGCGCGAAGTTGCCAAGAAAACACATAATTAATTCTGATGATTGATTAAAGATTTAATAATTTGTTTTTACTTATTGGAATTCCAAATGATCTTTTACTACCTAGTTACGTACGGTTATGATCTAACTATTATATAATTTCTTTTATATATTACTAAACACAATTTTTAATTTTTTGATCATTCTAATTAAATTGATATCGAGTGAATTATATGCGAGATCTATAGCTATCAAGTTTAAGAGGGTATTTAGCGAAGTGCAACACAGTTATCGATTTGAATTAAATTTTTGAAATCTATTAATTATGACCACTTCTAATTTGTGAGAACTTTAAACCAAGAGTAGAGATGTTTCAGTTCTTAATTAATTAGGTGTTGATGATCAACTAAGAGATCAATGGTAATGGAATAATGGCAACATGCCTGTTGTGTGATTGTGATGATGAATATGATCGATCATTGATTGTGATATAAAGTGGGACTAAAAATTGGCACCTGACATGTCTAATGATTTTGCCATTAAAATGTGCGACATTTAGTAATTGATATATTGATGCTGATTAGTTATCAAATTACTAATAAGATGGACATGAATAGTTTAATTAATAAAATTTCTAAAAATCTCGATTTGATTTCCACTCACATACATAAAGTTGAGTGGAAATTTCAGTCATATACTTGAGAACAAATCCTTTAGTATTAGGAATTTTTTTTTTTTTTTTTACATATATAGCGAACAGTAGGTCCACCTAAGACAATAGAATGATTATATATTGAAGCTTAGTATGAACAATTTTATTTTTTAATTTGTAAATCATAGTTTTTTTTTATATTATAAGAATATTCTTTATTGCTTTTTACTGATTAACAAGTTATGCATAAAATGACTCTATTAATCAATTGGATTCCGGCAGCAAATAATCAATTTTTATGTTTTTTCTAAAATTCTCTTACTAAATTTTTAATTTATTTTTGGTTGAAAAATTTTACCCAATTTCTTCCATAGAAATCGGAGCAAACGAGTATTTTGAAGGCCTCATGGAAACATCCGTTAGCAACTCCCAACTTAGATTTAAATTGTTTAACTTGTTTTCTTTTACAAGTACAACTATACATAATACACTCCTAATATAAAACTGCAACATGGAACTATAATTACATGCCGATCCTTATTTTTTAATTTTCTTACATAAAGAACAAAACTTCACTTCTAGTGTCAAATAGATATATCTATTCATTTGCAAATTCCAAATTTACCCTTCTAACTTGGGTAGCATTTTGTAAATGATGGTCCGGTCGTTTTGTATATAGCCTAGCTGCTTGCTAGGCTCCTTTTGTATAATTTTTTTTTTGAGAAATTTACTACCGTCCACCTCTTTGTTTCCTCTTTTTTAAAAATACACAAATATTTTTTTTTTCAGCGCGCCACCTGAAGTTTGCCTTTTGTTACTGACATCCACTTCCGTCAAACCACCGTTAGAAAGTTACTGATGTCATAGGGGTAAAATAGGTATTTCATTTGAATATCTAAAATTATACTATGTTATGCTAATTTTTTTTAAAAACAGTAAAATAAAACCATTTAAAGCGAAGTCATTTAACTCTATTGCTTAAAAAAACTTAAATCTAGCCAATTTATCTCTAATTTCTATTTATTTTAGGTTAAATTGTAATTTTGAGGGGGTAAAAAGGTTATTTCATTAACATTCTGTTAAATCCACTAACAGCAGTTAGACGGAAGTGGAAGTCAGTAACAAAAAGTAAACTTCAGGTGGCGCGCTGAAAAAAAAAGTGTGTGTATTTTTGAAAAAGAAGAAACAAATAGGTGGACGGTGGTAAATTTTCTTCTTTTTTTTTTTCAAAATACAAAATCTCTTAAAACAATATTGATTGGTGGTGATGGAGTTAACATATGTTGATGTTTTTATAATCCATTTAATTTCTATTATAATTTTTTATATTTTATAATTTATTTTTTTATTAGAGCAAATGTATTAAATTCTCAGTGGGTAGTGTTTTAAATATTTTATAAAATATATTAAGACAATGTTAAATGAATGATGCAATTATAGTTGTTTAATAATCGTATGATGTTTATATTCGATGTTATTG
The DNA here is from genome assembly GCA_030444775.1 of Atalantia buxifolia. Classification (NCBI taxonomy): domain Eukaryota; kingdom Viridiplantae; phylum Streptophyta; class Magnoliopsida; order Sapindales; family Rutaceae; genus Atalantia; species Atalantia buxifolia. The sequence continues at coordinate 19,455,890 of CM059834.1, read as the reverse complement.
ATATAAATAAAAGATAAGTTTCTATTTTTTAGTTTAAAATAACAAAGAAGAAATTCTAATAATTAAGTCTTAATTAATGTGACGTTTCTATAGTTGATGATTTAATATTTAATTTTTTTAATTATATAATAAATGAATGACATATAATAATTAAAACTTAAGTTGTGAATCAATCATTAAAATTCTATCATTTTCCATATAACTTCATTTGACACAACATGCAAACTCAAAATTATCTATATTACCTTTGATCATCACATTATAAGAGCATATAACTTACTAGTAAAGGGTATTTCTGTTATTTCTGTACGGGTTAGAGACTTATTCGATACAAATGGAGAAGATATGTCCTTACTTGAAAAAAATAAAAAATAATGAACCCACATGTTATTTTCCTAGGATAGTAATTATAACATTGAATAAAATTATTTAATAATGAAATAACTTTCTCTTCATCAGCAGGACTTTGTTGCTTGAAGAAGATAGAGAGAGAAGAAGCAGAGACAGAACTCTTGTTACTTATTGCGGAAGCTTCTTCGTAGATTTTTTGTTATTAAAAAATTAAAAAAATATGTGTTGAGAAACCGTAGGTTACAAAAGTACTTATGATATAAGAACAAAAGAAAAATAAAAGTGTTTCGTGAAGAGAACCTTATAAGGTTTTGAGTTTTAGCCCCTGAGAAATTCTTATTAGATTCGCGTCTTCACGTTATCGCTTTTGATTACCTTCTTCTCTCCTAAGAAAAGGAAGAAAAAGAAAAGCACCTTTTAGGGTTTTTGATTTGGGGTTTCGAACTTTTTAGTGGTTTTTTTTTTGTGGGTTTGGAAAAATTGGGGCTAATTTGGTTTTCGTACTGGTTTTGAAGAACTAATTGATGGGTGGGCAACGATTAGCGTTTTTTTAAGGTAATTTCTGGTGGGTTGGTGTTGGATTGGGATTTTTCGAAGGATTAAGGTTCAAGACAGGAGTATTGTGTGATTCCTTTTGGTGGGTGTGTTTGATAATAGTTTTTTTTTTCCCGGACAGAGCTTGTTGGTTGGCTGATTGTTATTGGCCTCTTCAAGCTTCAATCTTTGGTGGGTGTTGTAAATATTGGGCTGTGTTTGCAGGTTTCTTTTAGTGGGGTGGTGACAACTAAAGGTTTTGATCAAGTATTAAGGTAAAAATTAAAAAAAAAGGAAAAAAGTTATGAAGTTTACATTTTGATGAGAGTTATCTTTTAAACGGTGAATTTGATTATATTTTCTGGGTATAGGCTTGAATTCTCCTCTGATATTGATTGTTTGGTTTTATTGAATTACAAAATTTGTGGTGGAGAGTTCTGGTTTCCAAGGATAAGAATAGAGAAGATGAGCTCTAGTATTACTGAAGTTTTGGTTCATGAGGGCAAGCTTTTGGTTCATATTGCAGAGAATGGCCATTCGTTTGAGCTTGATTGCAATGAGAACACACTTGTTGAGGCAGTTATGCGGTTCATTGAATCTGCTGCTGGTATAAACTTCAATGATCAGCTTGTTCTTTGCTTGGACATGAAACTGGAGCCACAAAAGCTGCTTTCAGCTTATCGGCTTCCGTCTGATGATAAAGAAGTGTTTATATTCAATAAACTAAGGTTGCAAAGTAATTCGCCACCTCCCTCTTCTGAGCAAGTTGATGTTCTTGAAGTTGCAGACCCACCACCACCAGCTTCGTCACAAGACCCTCACCCTTTAGATGATGCGCCAGATCCAGCTTTGAAGGCATTGCCTTCTTATGAGAGGCAATTTAGGTACCATTACCATAGGGGTCATGCTATATATATTCGTACACAAGCAAAGATTGAGATGTGTGACAGGCTTTTGAGGGAGCAAAAGGTGCAAGAAAGAGCTGTGGAGGTTGGCAGGGGTAATTTGGAGCAATACTATAGAGTGATTAACCAAAATTATAATGACTTCACGAAGCGATATTCACAACAGCAAAGGGTTCATTCTGATCTTTTAGCAAACTTTGGAAGGGATATTGAGAAATTGAGGTCTATCAAGCTTCACCCTAGTTTACAGACAGCTACTTGCAAGTGCCTATTGGATTTTGTGAAGGAAGAGCACTTGCGGAAGTCGGCAGAGACTTGCAGCAGTTCTCACAGGCAGTTTGAGAACAAAGTTACACAATTTAAGCAGATTTTTGATGATGTTAAGCGCAGAGTTGAGGAGTTGCTTAATACCAGGGCTTCTTTGCCTATAAAGAACTTAGAGCTGATGATCAAAGAGCATCAGCGATTCATCAGTGAACAGAAGAGTATAATGCAGTCATTGAGGTTGGTTCATTTCTCCAACCACCCCCCTCCCCCTCCCCCGACACCCCCCCAAAATTTTTTTCTGCTGTTCGGAATTATTGTTGTCTGCTTGATTTAGTAAGCTTATTGTTGCTCCCCATGTTTCCTCCTGGCATTGTGAAGTACTGGTTTGTTGTACGCTAGTTTCACTATATGTCATCACTTCCTTCTTTTCCTTTTGTTTGTTGTTTGGGGTTCATTTTATAATGTTGTTTGATGTTCGCAATATCATAAATTCTGAATGCATTTTTAAGTGGTTCTGAGGTAGTGAAGTATGCATCAATGGAGATATTTTCTTGAAGGATTCTGAATCCCTATGTGTTTTATATTTGAACATTTTGTGCAGGTGTACATAGAGCATCAATCTGTTATTAGTTGTGTTGTAGAGGAATTTTATCAATATCACTAACAAATAATTACACTTTTTTGTACAGCAAAGATGTCAGTACAGTGAAGAAGCTCGTGGATGATTGTCTGTCCTGCCAATTGTCCTCCTCTCTTCGTCCTCATGATGCAGTTTCTGCTCTGGGTCCTATGTATGATGTCCATGACAAAAGTCACCTGCCCAGGATGCAGGCTTGTGACCGTTCAATCTCTAAGCTCCTTGACTTCTGCCAGGATAAGAAGAATGAAATGAATATCTTTGTGCATAATTACATGCAAAAGATAACCTATGTCTCTTACATCATTAAAGATGCTAAGTTGCAGTTTCCTGTTTTTAGGGAGGCAATGGTGCGTCAGGATGATATATTTGCTGACCTAAAGTTGGTCCGTGGGATTGGCCCCGCATACAGAGCCTGCCTTGCTGAAGTAGTTAGAAGAAAGGCCTCCATGAAGCTTTACATGGGGATGGCTGGACAGTTGGCTGAAAGGCTTGCAACAAAGAGAGAGGTTGAGGTCAGGAGAAGGGAGGAGTTTTTGAAAGCAAATAGTGTGTATATCCCTAGGGACATATTAGGATCCATGGGGTTGTATGATACTCCAAATCAATGTGACGTTAACATAGCTCCTTCTGATACTAATTTGCTTGACATTGACATTTCAGACCTGGAAGTTTATGCCCCTGAGTATTTGGCTGGACTTCGAAAGGTTGAGAAGCCTGTAAATGTGAGAGGTTCTTTTTCTTTGTCCAATGACAGTTCTCATTCAGTTGACGCTGAAGAGATTGCGTTGGATGCTCTGGATAAAGAAGACCTTGAAGAGCTTCACGAGGGATGTGAATTAGTAGAGATTGCTGGAACTAGCAAGATGGAAGTTGAGAATGCAAAACTGAAAGCTGAACTTGCTTCTGCTATTGCATTAATTTGTTCTTTGTGTCCTGAAATGGAATATGAATCGCTGGATGACAGTAAACTGGATGGTGTATTAAAGAATGCTGCAGAGAAGACAGCTGAAGCGTTGCATCTGAAGGATGAGTATGGAAAACATCTCCAAGCTATGCTTAAGGCAAAGCAAATGCAGTGTGTATCGTATGAAAAGCGGATTCAAGAACTGGAGCAGAGATTGTCTGATCAGTATTTGATGAAGCAGAAGCACTCAAACGGTAAGGATGTCTCTGACTTTGCCCTTTTGGTTGAGAAGGCTGATGACTGCAAACCAGAATCCTCAGGTGGTGGAGAGACGCATATGCCTTGTATTTCTACGTCTGAGCCCATGGATGAGGTTTCTTGTGTGTCAAACTCTTTTGATGCGAAGCTGGCCCTTCTCAACAGGCAGCCAAGCAAAGGTCGAGAAGGGGTGGATGAGAATATGTTGGATTCCTCTGGAATGCTAAATCCTCCATTAGATTCATCAATGATGGAGCCACATCGTGAAGAGCTGCCAATCAATGAAAAAGATGGTAAATATAAGATGCCAGGGCAGTTGGGCATGTCAATGACAAATAGTTCCACTGCAGAGAACATGCCGGAGCCTCATAACATCTTGCCGTGTGACGCCACAGCTGATTCAGGTTTGGATCCTAAAGTCAGCAGTGAACTTGTGTTAAAATTGCAAAGTGCGCTTGCTGACAAGTCTAATCAATTGAGTGAAACACAAACCAAACTTAAAGCTGTAATGGAGGAGGTTGTGATGCTTGGGAGGGAATTGGAAATGAGACAGAAACTCCTTGATGAATCTCAGGTAAAAGAGGTTTCACAACATTATTGGTCTAGTCTTTTAATTTTGAGAGAATGTAGCAGGAATTTATGAGTTATGTTTCTGACAGCATTACATGTCTAATATAGAGTAAATCTATTTAGTTATCTTTTAACAAGCTGCTTGGAGGTCGTTTCCTTTTTTGTCTTTTACTGTGGTTGAAAATAAGGATCTTTATTTAGTTATATTGGCTTGCTACAAATAACATGTTATGCTTAATAGCAATGAGCTTTAGCATAATACACTTGAATGGATTAATAAATAGGATGAGAAATTGATTACAGTTAAGTGAAACAAATCATTTGTGAAGTCTTTAGTGGATGAAAGCTCTTGCGTTGTAAATCAAATTCTAATTTTTGGTGTATTTTTTATTAATTACTTTCCCCTAGTACTTGTCCATAAAGCCGTTATGGGAGTACTGTTTTGGGAGAAGATTGACTTGACCTTAACTAAGGCCTCGTCTGAGATTAAGGTTGGATAGCTGTAGTTTTTAAGCTCACTAAAGTTTTTTATAAACACTAATTGCTGTAGTTTAAAAGTTAAGTTGATTTGATTTTATACTTGTTTGATGAAAAATCTTTTATATCTTTCCTAATTTTGTTAAAATGATTATTTAAAAATTGTATTTACTACTTACTATTAATTTTTATTTTATAGTTATAGCTTTCTTTTTTTCCACAGCAGCTGTAACTAAAAAGTTACAGCATCTCAATACCAAATAAGGCCTAAGAAAGCAGTTTCTTGCTCACTTCCTGAAAAGCACTTAAGGCACATTGATTTTACAACTGTTGTCCCATTTGTTTATAGTAATTATATTACAATATATCATTGAAATATTTTTCATGACAATGCCAGTTATTGTCCTGCATGGAAATACCTCTATAAATTTATCCCGGACAATCATGTAATATTCTTATATATATGTGTATATTTTTTGTGTGTAACAGATGAATTGTGCTCACTTGGAGAATTGTTTGCATGAGGCAAGAAAGGAGGCCCAAACACATCTATGTGCAGCTGACCGGAGGGCATCAGAGTATAGTGCATTGCGTGCTTCTGCAGTCAAACTGCAGGGACTCTTTGAAAGACTCCGTAGCTGTGTTTTTGCTTCGGAAGGAGCAGGTGGTTTTGCTGATTCTTTGCGCGCCTTGGCACAATCTTTGGCCAAGTAAGCTTCTAGCTAGCCATCTTAAATTACTAACTACCATGTGGCTTATTGATTGTTCCTTCTGAAATTTCTTTGCTCAATTGATTGTTGCCATCCTTTTTGAAATTTCTTTCCAACATTGCAAATGTGGTATTAATGGTATGCTTGGTAAATTCAAAAATGGTAGTAACAATGCCTAACTGCCCCACCATATACATACATACATACTTATACACATGCACACGCACACACACACCACACACACATATTATTATTGGCCAGTAAATTAGGAATCTAAAACACTCAATTTCCTTATTTAATTCCAGACATATAAAAAGGCTTGAATTATTGTAGCTTTGTAGATATTCTGTTTATTAACAAGAAAAAAAATGAGAATTTTTTTTTGCAATGAAAATTCTCAGTTCCATCAGCGACAGTGAAGATGATGGAACCACTGAGTTCCGGAAATGCATACGGGTCCTTGCGGATAGAATTGGTTTCTTGTCAAGGCATCGGGAAGAGTTGCTTGACAAGAACCGAAAAGTTGAGCTGGCACATGAACAGCTTAAGAAGGAATTGGAAGAAAAGAAAGAGCTGGTTAAAACTTTGTACACAAAGCATCAGCTTGAAAAGCAGGTAATTTGCTGTGAATGTTCTTAGTTTCTTGTGTTTGTTTTCCCTAAAAAAGCGGCATCCTTTAAAAGCATTGAATATGCCTAAGCAAAGCTGTTGGATGATATTCTTTAGGCAAACAAGGAAAAAATATCTTTTAGCCGTCTAGAAGTTCATGAGATTGCTGCATTTGTTCTCAACTCAGCCGGGCATTACGAGGCAATCAACAGGAACTGCTCAAACTACTACCTATCTGCTGAATCTGTAGCCTTGTTTACTGATAATCTCCCACGCCGACCCAGTTACATTGTTGGGCAGATTGTGCATATTGAACGCCAAACAGCGAAGCCATTGCCTCCTGCTGCAACCAGGCCTGGGCATGGCAAGGCAGATCAAGTGGATCGCCTGACCTCTGATACAGGGACTGACAGGTTGGCTCTGAATTCTGGATCAACAACTTCTAACCCATTCGGACTCCCAATTGGCTGTGAATACTTCATAGTGACAGTAGCCATGTTACCTGATACTTCCATTCATTCACCTCCTCCTTCCTGATCCTGCTTTTTTGGGCAGATAGATGTGATGGAAGAAAGACAAGTGTACATAATAATATTAGTACTCTAAATATAAGCTCTTCACGGATGGGAGTTGAACTTGATTTTTCTTTTGTATAGGCTGATGAGCTAATTAAGTTTAATCTCCCCTTTGTATATAAACTACTTTTAGTATGTAAATTATTGTGAATATTTCTCCAGGCCTTAATCCTTAACTGCCTTTTACATTGGAGAACTTTATACATTTATTCAATTAGTTTAAACTCTGTACATCTTCTACTTTATTTTGTATGAACAATCAGATATTATCAATATTTTACGATTTAGGAATAGCTTAGTGGTTAGCCATGTATATTTAGTTCATTTAGGTCCTGTCCAAGATGGGATCAAAAATTGCAGTCGTCACTTATGTGAATAATAAATAAATAAGTTGAAAAGGTAAACTCGTAATGACCTTAAACAGCGGAATTGGGGCTTGAAGGGCCCAGGGTGCTGCCACCTAAACAGATTAAAGATATGGTAATGATGGCTTTGGAATAGACCATGGATAAGCCCAAATGGAGAACCCCAATCACACCTCGTTTTTGTGTAATCACACCCAACTCCTGCATGCCAGGGTAATTGCGGAAAAATCATTTTTTTTTTCAAAAAATTTAAATAAATTAATTATTTGCATTGACCTCCTTTGACTATTAAGGTTAGCATAAGCAAATATTAATTTGACCTTTAGCAGTGGACTCTGTCTTGGTCTTTAGCTTTAGCTGAGGAGGCTGCAGTCGTCGACTGTAGCTTCAGCAGCAGAGGCTGTTGTACCTTGAGCACTGGAGGCTGCTGCCGGCGACTGTATCTGTATTTATGCAATAATTATTATTATCACCTATAATCGAATAATAAATTTATATGCATATACACAATTCAAAATACAAACTTTATATTCCAATTTTTATATATTAAAGTTCAATGACAAATACTATGGCGGAGGAATAAATCTTATCAAATTTTTGGCCGCTTATATGTTGTTTATTTCTTTAACATGTACTTGGTTTAATTTGATCAATTCTTCTAGTGTCTGCCTGTATTCAAGAATTAATAATATATCAAAAGCTCTCAGCCAATTTTCTTCTTTTTTGATAGTAATATGAATGGATGAGTTTGTCCCCACTCTGTTTTTTTCAAAATTGAAGAGTACATATAACCTGTAACAAATAGCAGAATTTCCTCGTTTCCAGAAACTTCTCTCCTTGCCGTGCACTAGCTCAGGCTTATCTCTTCTCCCCTCTCCCCCACCCCATTGAACAGGTAATAGCTTAACTTATGATGTTCTCCACTTAATAGCCCAAGCTGGTACGGACACAAAATTTGTTTTACCTGCCCCTCAAAGAATGGCTTTATTGCATCTTGTGCACATCCAAATTGTTGGTTCATACATCACATAAATGTATAAATATATATACAGTAATTCGAATCGTCGGAAAATGTACATGAATATTGAATCAGAAAGAGAAGATCTTGTCTTGTCGTCACGATCAGCAATTGATTCCACATTGCTTAGGATCAGGTCCTCTGGCTCTCATTACAAAAGGGTCTATTCTCATCCAAACCAAGGAGAAGATTGAGGCCAGAAGGATTGACCATATCACAACAATTGTCGGTGTCCGATTCTGTCTCCCCATCAGGCCTTTCAGGAAAGGATAGAGATGGGAAATCACCCAGAACACAAAGAAGAGCTTTCCAATTAGAGGTCTCATTGCCTCGTAGCCAGTGTTTATGGCATCCGTGATTCCAGCAACAATTCCAACGAGGTTGATGATCAACACAGTTGTTGGAGGGATTAGGAGAGTTGTCCATTTGAAGTTGTATAGTTCTTTATCTTCTTTGTCATCAAATAACTTGGATGTTACTGTGAAAATGGTGTCATTTTTTGTCAAAATCTTCGCTAGGCCTTGGAAAACGGCGAAAAGATGTGACGAAATGCCACCAATGACCCAAAATTGCTCATTTCTCCACCATTCCTCAATGGTCACTCCACTCCATCTCAGCTCCAAAATGCCACTCGCAAAGAATGAGACGAAAAGTGCAACCAACAACAGACCTGAAAATGCACTCATCTAGGTTGTGCAAGAATCAAGAATAAGTTTATTAGCAGATCCAGAAGCAAAATTATATGAGTAAATCAATTCTATTATCAGTACCTCTGGCATGATGAATTTATCAGTCAGCAAGCAGATGGCTGGCAGGAGACAGTATGCAAGAAGTGGTATGGAGGTGAAGGGATAAATAGTTGTGTTAATATATGCAAAACGCTCAAGAAATTTGATCTTCCCTTCTTTGCAGCCATAACATATTGGATTGTGCCGACTGAAGAAAATTTCAACAGAGCCAAGTGCCCACCGAAGGGCTTGATTGAGCCTATCTGACAAGTTGATAGGAGCTGAGCCCTTGAATGCAGATCTCTTTGGCATACAGTATATAGACCTCCAGCCACGGCTGTGTAGTTTGAATCCTGTCAGGATATCTTCTGTAACTGAGCCATAAATCCAACCCAACTACAAACACAAAAGCAACCAAAATGTTCAGAAACGCAATATGAATAGAATCCCTGATATTCTAGCAGCTGAAAGATTACCTCAGTACCCCATTCAGTTTTGTCTTCATAGTCACAACTCATTACATGAATAGCTTCTTTAAGCAGGGCTTCTCTGCTGGAGGAAGCAGGGACACCACCTTGCTCCACTAAAGTTGAAGTCACGAATATTGCTGACTGTCCAAATTTCCTTTCAGAATTCATTTGGGATAGCAAATGTTCCTTGTTTTCCTCCATTCCTATTCCATTACAAACCAAAGTTCTAGTTAGACGATCAATGAATCAAATAGCAAGTAGTCTAGAGATAATTAGCCCGGTGATATTCTTAAGACCTTCTAGGTTTGCTGCTTCTCGAATTACATTAGCCTTAGAATTCTTCTGATGTTGCTTTTGGCGTCGAAAACATGGGCAGCAGCCACAGGTACCCATTCTTGGACGCTTAGCAGCTTTTGGAGGTTCGTGGCCATATAATGCTTGCCTTCTGAAAACACATCCTGTGCCAACATACATGGGACCCTGAATGCCATCTAGACCCTTCATATTAATCTGACAAATATAGGGGGAAAAAAAAAAGATATGTGAATTCCAATTATTTTACACTGTGAAAAAGGATATGTGGATTCCAATTTTTCTACACTATGTGCAGGACACTACGAGGCCATTCTGAATTTTTAAAATCTGAATTCTTGCAAGCTTACATCAAAGAAGACTCTATTTCTGTTAGAATAACGATCACTTTTATCGATGCCATCAAATCTCTGTGGGAATTGAACATAACAAACTCTTTTCCCTGTCTGCGGATCCATCAGGAAACACATAGCCTCTCTCAGAGCTTTGCTATTGTTTACATAATGGTCACAGTCCAAGTTCAGGATGAAAGAGGAATTTGTAAGAACCCCAGAGACGCGAACCTGGAAATTTCAAGGAACCAAAGTTATCTCAAAACGTTATGCAAAACTAAATTAAAAAGCTGTAGGATTCTATCCTAATCATGTGAGTTTCAACTTGAGCAAATACAAAATTAATATTTTTCTTTTTTATTTATTGTATCAACAGAAATTAAATCTTCTGTACACTCATGTGAGTAGTGTTCTAACCTCAACATTTGCATCACGGTCAGAATTTTAACAGTTAAGAAGTTATCAAACTTCAATATTCCTTTATGATAAATGAATAAATATATACACTCGTCAAATGATCCTTTAAAAATGAGATAAGTTCAGATCGAGAGATGATCTTTGAAACAAAAGCAGGGAATGAGAAATTACCAGAGCATTCATGGCTCCAGCTCTCTTATTATGTTGAAAAGCAGGCCTTTTCTCCCGAGATACATAAACAAGATTTGGCAGCTCATTTCCTTCAGCATCATGACCTCCCTCTCTTCCAAGAAACACTTGAATCATTCCAGGATGATCCTCTGTATTGTTTCCAGGCCATGGTGTCCCATCTTGCATAATCCACCCATCCTGAGGAATCATCCTGGATTTTGCAACCAGCGCATTGATCCTAACCTTGAACTCTTCATATTCTCTCTATCAAATACCAAACAGTATTCAAACTCAAGATAAAAAAAGGTTCCTAGTTTTCAACATTCTATTTGTTTTTGTTACTAAAAAACCTGGCTCTAATGCCGTTTTAGTTAACGGCTAAACACTAGCTTAAATTATTAGGTAATTAAATGCACAATATTTGTGTTTAAAGTCAAGTTCACGAACCTTCATCGCTCGGCGTTCCTTAACAAACGCAGGCTGGACTTTATCCTTGAGATAATCAACTTTTTGAGAGAAATACATCTCGGGAGCTCGAGGCTCGATGGAATATTTCTTACAGAAAGGAACCCATTTTCTCGCAAAATCAGCAGTTTCGGAAAGGGATTCAAAGGACAGTAAGGAAGCACCATCATCAGAAATGTAGCATGAGATTTTATCAACTGGGTAGTTCATTGCCAAGACTGACAAAATTGTGTTAGCTGTAACAAGAGGAGGTTCTTTCATGGGATCCACTGTGGTTACAAAGATATCCACTGGAGCTAGCATATTGGGTTCGCCTTCCCTCTCATGCCTACATTACAAAATTTATCAAAAAGCAATAACAATAAACAAAGGTATATTCGATTTTTTATTTGTTTTTATTTTTTTTAACCCCCAAAATGATCTATTTTACGTAGAGTTTTCTTTCAAGTAGAAGGTATCTCACTGTACTGGCTCAAAAGGTAATTTCGTTTTTTTTTTCAACTCTTTGAATTAAAGTAGTAAATTTTTTCCCAGAGACTTCAATGAGGCTTATTTGTTTGTTTAATTATATGCTTGGGAATGAATATTCATTATCTCACTGATCATACGTGTCCACATTTCTGTAAAAAATACAGGCAGAAAACTCTATCTTAACGTTGCTAAAAGACAAAAAATGATGCTTATTTATAAATAATTTATCAGCTATGCTAGCAATCAAAATCAAGCCACAACTGTTTACCATACTTGCTTTAGCAACTAAGCTGCCACAGAGTTGAAACAATAACTGAGCTTGTTTTTGGTTTTGCTAGAGTCTTAAAAACTTGAACTTTGTATATACCTTATGGAAAGGCGTTCAAGATATGTCTCACGTTGGATTGGAAGCCATTTGGGGAACTGATCAAGAATCCATGAGAACGCAAACCAGATTTCACATATCACCGAAGTAAGCCATAGCCCGACCGCATCATTCACAGGGTTCATGATTCGGTACTGAAGGAACAACACCATTATCACAAGCCGAGCCGCCACTACCATCCGATATGGGTTGATCTTGCTTGTTGCTATTGGCACTTTCCTTGACAGTGGCTGCCTTGATTCATCAATCCTGTTCCGGTTCCCATTTAATTAACGAAAGCGGTCGGCATATAGAAATGAATTATATATATATATATATATATATATATATATATATTTTTTTTTTTTTTTTTTTTTTTAAACCGGTAAAATCTGTTAGATTGGTATAAAATATCTGAGCTTCGAATCCTGTTCACCAGGTTACTAAAGAAGTCTGCTCAAGATGGCTTAATAATAATAATAATAATAATATACCGAAAATAATAATAATAAAAAAATATGTACGTACAGGGACGTATCTGTATCTTTTGTGCCATTTGTTTCCTGCACAAGATTGCCTTGTTGCAATTTCCAGTCATCTGTGGTCGCTTTTGCTCCTCCTGAATCAGGATATGGATGGACTCGTTTATGAAGTGAAGAAGACAACTTCTGTTGTATAGGAAACTCTACATCCACCTGCATGTTCTTGCATGCAATATATATAGCTTTAGCCCACTAGAAATTGGAATTAGAGACTTAATTAGAGTAGTGCTAGGAATATACTAGCATTTGCGTCTTAACTTATGTTAGAACATGCATCTTGATGTGTTAATAATTAATTAATCTAAAGTGATGAAAACTGTCAGATGAGTTGGCAGTTACAACATATATATATATATATATGTATGTATAATACATGTATCCAATTACCCATTTTATATTACATTAATTACTATCTGGACAATTGTATTATATTTATGATTTATTATAGATTTTATTTTAAGCAGATTTTATTGTAAGAAAAAACAACTTTTTGCTCACCGGGGTATATTCATCGTCGTTAGGGCCTCTTCCGTAGCTCAACTTCCCATGAAGCATAGCTTCTGCAGCTGCATTCTCATTATGAACAATTTTGTTTTCATCTTCTATATTAAACTCATGTTCAATGTCATCAATATCCTCTTCATCTTCATCTCCCTCCACCCTCGGGCTCCCTTAATTCACATCATTTAGTTTATACAACAATGAATTAGAAAAGTTTGCAGCTTTATTAAATGTTTTCTATAAGTGCTTCCCAAAAGTGCATTTTGGGTGTTCATTATTAGTTCGTACCTTTGATACGTTTGTATCTAGTCTTGCATTGAGGGCAGAGTTGAGTTCCTTCTCTTCTTTCATATTCATAGCATGGCCTACACACGGGAAAGCCACACTCTTCGCAAGCCACAAACAAGTCTCCGTTAGCCATTTTGCCAATCTCATCTCCACATATCTCACAAACTTGACCATCCAAACTTTTACAAGGCTTTGGCTACAACAATTCAAAGAATTACAACATTTTATTCCAACATTAACTAAAAAGAAACTGTTCGATCCAAAAATTTTAATTATTTGGTGAAGGCTCGAAAATAACACGTAAAACAACTAATTCTCAACCATACCTATTACAAACTTTTGCACTTTTTTCCCTATTTTTCAATTAATAATTAGATATCTATCGAGACTATGTATGAATTAGGTCTGTTTTCTCTCCATATAATAGACATATTTTAAAAAATTAGTTTATAAATATAAAAAATTAGACTTAAATTTATATTAATTTTCATTTTTTTAAGAATTTATAAATTTAAGAACACACAATTTGATTGTTTTTGTTTTAAAAAATTCATTCAATAAGATACACTATCGAGCATGTTATCATGTTATAAATAATATATAAAATTCAGTTGATAACTATATTTTTATTTTACAAAACAAGTTTACAAATTAAACATGACCAAAGTAAGCCCTAACTTTCTACCCAGGATTGATTAATTAATTAATTACCTCCTCATGGTTGTGAATGAGAACAAGCTCATTGCGGTTGTGAGAGCCAGCAAATAGTATAGCATTGGCTGCCATTGCAGATCAAAATTAATTGAAGAATAAATTATACTCAAATGGTCTGATAGTGTGGTTTGTGCTGAAAGCATGCATGGGGTTTATATAATGCATGGACGAAGGTAAAACGTAAGATTCTGAATATCTTTATTCACCTAATTAAATGTCCAAATAAGATGTGATTTTTGTTGCAAAGTCACAGTTAATGCCTTGAAGCTAAGCTTTCGTGATCTATTTTTACAGGTAATGGATGCCCAAATCAAATTTTTTAGTGTCCATATATTGCAACAAAGCCGACGGGTTTATAAATAAATAATGATAATTGGATTAATTATTCGTGATCAAGTATTAATTACTTGTAATCACTAATCAGTAAATGAAAAGAACCCGATACATATATTATCGTATAGCTTGCTAGTGTTCACAGACACATGCATTTACAATTTTTTTTTTTATTTCAACCTTATATGATTTTTTCTGGGGACTAATTGCAAGGAAACTGTACATAAACTTGCAGGAAAAGATCAATTGAAAACTCTCATATGAATCAATTCAATTGAAAGATGATAATTATCAGAAAAGTCCACATCTAACCATGTAATCGGAACGAACCTTCGTGGATCATCTTGAAATAAACTTTTTAACTTCACAACTAGTTATCGCAAAAATAAAAATTAACCGTACAACTAATAATGATTTGCATAAATTAACTTCTCAACTAACATGACCCATGAATCTAATTAGGATATACTTGTCGGCCTAATTAAGCCTTTTAATATATAACGGCCCTTTTTTTGTTATTAGAGTTTGCAACTCAAAATATGCAAATTTGGTTACAGGAGTTCATGATTTATAAATTAGTACAGGAATTCTCTTGCTAGCGATATGGGATGTTACATAAATAATATTGAAATGATAATAATTCCCATTATATATCACAAAAAATTAAAAAGAAAACGAAAACTAAGCGCTCCCATTATTATTGGTGAGCGGGTGCACTTCATCCGTTCAAGCTCTCATGGGAAGCTTTTTGAACTTTTTTTCAAAAATGTATAGAATATTGCGAGATTTTTTATCATTATCATTATTGGAAGCATATGCTTGTAGTAGTCTTGATAAGGTTTTAGTTTGCACTATAAAAGTATCAATCTAGAGTCTCATTAAACTCTAGATTATAATATATTTATAAAATAAAAGTATATAAAAATAAATAACAACAAATTATAAACTTAAATTTTACTCGAGAAAATTTAAATCACGAGAGAATCTTGGTCCTATAAGACACATCAAGCATAAATTAATTTGCTTTCATTTGCCAAAAAAGGTAGTTTGGTTTTGTCAGAAATGATTATATCACAAATCACATCAGCATCGCAGAATGATTCAGGCAATCCTTTCATTATCCCAATATCTATGAAAGTTACATAGAAAACAAAGAGTTACTTTCAGAAATTGCAATCCTACCCACTTGAACACTTGAGCCTGTAACAGGAACTATAAGGTTTCAACTGATCAACTTTCTAGCCACCGGATGGAACTGGAGCCTTCGCGAACTTGTATGTATGGAGAGAAAAATATCAGAATGGTAACTTTGTTAACCCTATGACGAGCAATATGATCAATCCTCAACTTGTTTCTGTGCATATGTATTAGTGGATATTATATGCATTGCTTTAAAACTGCAATGCTTGTGCTTTCAATTTTTTATGAAGTTGATAGTGTTCTGTTTCTTTTATCAATTGATAGTATCACTGAGAAATTTAGCATTTTGCACTTGCTGTGATTACTTATGCGGTCATCTGAATTTTGTTGCTAATTTCGCTAATAGTGTTTTGATTAAATCTTTATTGCTTGTTTCTGTGTTAAGCTGTTAACCAAGAAGCTGTCAGGATTTCTTGAATTTGCATTGGAAGTTTACTGGGGAAGTGGGGATTGCAAACACGTGCAGTTAAGCTCCAGGCCTATAGGATGGTAAATATTTTGTTTTTTCCGGTGTGTTAATGAAAATTTATTATTCTGTTGCTAATGTTATCAGAATATAGTTTGCAAATATTTAAAATCTATGCCTCATTTGCTTACTTCAAATCATGTGGAGCCGCCCAAATTCTGACTTATCGGAAATAAGAAATTTCAAAGATTCTATAACTACTTGGGCTTAGCCCAAGTGGCCAGAACCTCTCCCTCACAAATGTGAGGGAAGGGGTTCGAGCCCCCGCAGACGCATTGCAGGGGTTTAATTTAAAATTCCTTCCTCGGAGTCCCAGAGCTTGAGTGAAGGCAGTCTTTCTCCCAGGAGGAGAGTTGACGTCCCTCGAATATTTGAGAGGGTTAAAAATCTGAAATGCGGTCTTATATCGTAATTGATATAAACGGTCCGATATATGTATGATTGTAAATATCATGAGCAATAGTCTCTTCAAAAAAAAAAAAAGATTCTATAACGACACATGTTGCTTAGAGTCTGAACGCCATTTCGTATTAGTGCCCTAAAAGCATCTGCCATGTCATCTAAAGATCATATTATAAATGACAAGTCATGCAATACTTTCTCAAAGTAGAACATTTACTACATGTCATCTATGTAACGAAACATAAACGAATATGCAATCAATAAGTCATACAATATCCATAAATGTGTACAACACGGCATCCATATGATGAAATTATAAAAGACATGTACATTAGAGATTGAGTGTCGAGCATTTCCTCACTTTATTTATTAAGGGAGTACGAACATATTTGATTTTAATTATTACCTGTTTCTATGTTCATCAAGAAACTTATCTTGATTTATCTAAGTTCACATTAGTGGTGCGTTTATTTACCGAATTGGGGAATCGGAATTACGAATCGGAATGATTGACGCGTTTACTTTGCAAAAATAAAGCGGGAATCGGAATCGGAATGGTAGGACCCACAACTATTTGGAAATGGGGAATAGAAGATTGATTCCCATGGAGGAGGTACGAATCAATCTCCCATTCCCAGGAATTCCCATTTTGCCCTCTCCCAAAATAAAAAATACCTACTTTGTCCTAAGTTCTATTTAATTAATATATTATTATAATTAATTAATTATTATGATTAATTAATATATTATTAAATATAATTATTAATAATTATAGTTCTTGAATAAATAATCACAATAAGTAATATATTATTATTATAGTTTATTAATTAATATGTTATTATAGTAATTATTAATATTATTACTATATTAATTCATATATTATTATTAATTAATTAATATAATTATTACTTTTAATTAATATATTAACATATAATTATTAATAATTATAATTTTGAATAAATAATCACAATAATTAATTTATTGTTATCGTTATTATAATTAATTAATTAACTGTTATAATAATTATTAATATAATTATTATAATTAATTCATATATTATTATTAATTAATTAATATAATTATTACTATTAATTAATATATTAACATATTAAACAATAATTATTATTAATTATAGTTTTTGAATAAACAATCACAATAATTAATTTATTGTTATTGTTATTATAATTAATTAATATACTATTATAATAATTATTAATATAGTTATTATAATTAATTCATATATTATAATTAATTAAATAATATATTTAGTACTACTAATTAATATATTATTAACAATAATTATTAATAATTATAATTTTTGAATAAATAATCACAATAATTAATATATTATTATTGTAATTAATTAATTAATATATTAGTTAATAATTATTATTATTATGACAATAATCCATTAAGTACTTTTTAGTAATTTGTTACAATCTAACTCATTCCGATTCCGATTCAAAACAAAGTAAACACATTAATGACAATCTGGCTCATTCTCATTTCGATTCCTATAGTTCAAGTAAACAACTTAATTTGATTCTCATTCCTTATTTCGATTCCAGCCCATTCCATTCCGATTCCAGCCCATTCCAATTCCAATTTAGTAAACGTAGCATAGAAGTTTTCAACAGGGTTGGAAAAACAGTGAAGCTATATGCAACATGCCTATGAGGATGGTATTTTTCTTTTCTTTTTTTTTATTATTACCATGATTCTTTATTTACTTTTTTTTTTATTGTTACTATAATTTTTTTTTTATATATTTGCCCGTGTTTTAATTAAATTTTTGTTTGTTGCCGGTTGCCTGCTAATAATGTTCATCAGAGTTTCTGCATTTGTTTTACATCTAGGCTTAAAGTCTCTTCAGTTTTCGTATTTGCTTAGTTCAAACTGTATGGAGCTGAACTCAATAATGCCGAATTCGTCATTCATCATATTTGTTACAAGTTATCTGAAAAGTCAATTTATGTTGAAGTAGATAATTTTTTATGCCTTTTGTTGTTCATCAAAAACAAAGGGTGCTTTCAGAATTATTAACATTGTCATTTTCTGCATTCAGCTTACAATAATAATCACGAATTATGATTGTATGAAGAATGTCAAAGGTTTTGGATAGGTGAATTAATCAGAGAAGATGCAGAGTCTGAAGAATTAGAAAATGCTAAGAATGAAAAAGTACCAGAAGCAGCATGCCGTTAAATTCAATTACAAAACTTGGTAAAATACAAAATATATGCTACACAAAACAAAAAAAACAAAAAATCACTCTAGCTTTATTCCTTTCTCGTGCAACTCCAATTTTTTTTTTTTTTTTTTTTTTTGGTTCAAACATGACATACCGCGTACTTGCAAGCAAAGAATGTACATGCAGTGCCTAGAGAAGCATAGACCAGAGAAGAATCAAAACAAAATCAAATCCATTTCAGCAGTTGATTCCACATTTTGTGGTGGCAGGTCCTTTTGTCTTCATCACAAATGGATCGATTCGAACCCAGAGCAAGGAGAAGATTGAGGCCAAGAGAATTGACCAAATGACGACAATGGTCGGCGTCCTGTTCTGCCTCCCCATAAGACCCTTGAGGAAAGGGTAAAGATGAAGAATCACCCAAAAGGCGAAAAAGAGCTTTCCGAAGAGAGGCCCCCAAGATTGGTAGCCATTGTTGATGGCATCTGAGATACCGGCAACAACACCAACAAGGTTGATTATTAGGACTGTGGTTGGAGGAATTAAGAGAGTTGTCCATTTGAATGAGTATAGTTCTCCAAACTCCTCGTCATCATCGGTTGCCTTTGATGTGACAGTGAAGTTAGTGTCAATTCCAGCTAAAATCTTGAGAAGACCTTGGACAACGGCAAAAAGATGTGCAGAAATGCCACCAATGACCCAGAACTGCTCATTTCTCCACCATTCCTCAATACTCACCCCACTCCATCTCAGCTCGAGAATGCCCGTTGTGAAGATTGAGATAAATAGAGCAATGAAGAAGAGACTTGCAAAAGTGCTTATCTGGATCGTGCAAAGAAGAAGTTTATTAGCAAAAAATAAGGAACCACTCTCAAGCAGCTTTTGAACATATGGAAAATTCAGAATGAATATGTTACCTCTGGCATGATGAATTGATCTGTGAGCAGGCAGATGGCTGGTAAGACACAGTAAGCTAGAAGCGGTATGGAGGTAAAGGGATAAATGGTTGTGTTGACATAGGCAAATCGCTCTAGAAACCTGAGCTTTCCACCCTTGTAGCCATACCAGACAGGACTGTGTCTACTGAAGAAGATCTCGACAGAGCCAAGTGCCCATCGAAGCACTTGATTTAGCCTATCTGACAAGTTGATAGGAGCTGAACCCTTAAATGCAGCCCTCTTTGGCATACAGTAAATGGACCTCCAGCCACGGCAATGCATCTTGAATCCCGTTAGAATATCCTCTGTAATTGAACCATAAATCCAACCCAACTGCAAATACGAAAGAGACCAAAATGGTCAGAAGCACACGCATGAATAAAATCACTCAGTTTGTAGCAGTTGATATATTACCTCAGTACCCCATTCAGTTTTGTCTTCATAGCCACAGCTGATGACATGAATGGCTTCTTTGAGCAGGGATGCTGGACTTGAGGAAGGAGGGACACCACCTTGCTCCATTAAAGTTGAAGTCACAAAAATTGCTGACTGTCCAAATTTCTTCTCAAAATTCATCTGGGACATTAATAACTCCTTGTCGTCATCCATTCCTACTAATACAAATTTCAAGTTCAGGTTAGGCAAGTAGAGAATCAAATAGTAAGAAACCTAGATATAATTAAATCAGTAAGATTTCTGAGACCTCCGAGGTTTGCATTCTCTCCATTTGCACTATGCTTGGAATATTTCTTCTTTCGGCGTCCAAAACATGGGCAGCAGTCACAGCTAACCATCTTCGGGCGCTTAGGACCTTTCGGAGGTTCATAACCATATAAAGCTTGCCTTCTGAAAACACATCCAGTGCCCACATAAACTGGACCTTGGATGCCATCTAGACCTCTCATGTTAATCTGCAAAACACAGAATACAGAAGCTAATTGATCTTATTTTTACACAGCCAAGAGGGCTAAATAGATGTAGAATTTCTCAGGCTTACATCAAAGAAGACTGTGTTTCTGTTGGCATAACGATCGTGGGTATCAATACCGTCGAACCTCTGAGGGAACTGGACATAGCAAACCTTCCTTCCAGTTTGTGGATCCATCAAGAAACACATGGCTTCCCGCACAGCCTTGCTGTTGTTCAAATAATGGTCACAATCCAAGTTCAGCATGAAAGGGGCATTTGTAAGAACTCCAGAGACGCGAACCTGGAGATGGAAGCAATTAAGAGAGTTATTAATTAATGCTGGACTAAGTGGCTAAATTTAGTTAACGGGTGAAGAATATGATTTCTTTACCAAGGCATTCATGGCACCGGCTTTTTTGTGGTGTTGGAAACCAGGCCTTTTCTCACGAGACACGTAAACAAGGCGTGGCAGCTCTTTTCCTTCAGCATCATGGCCTCCACTTTGACCCAGAAATACTTGAATCATACCAGGGTGATCCCTAGTATTGTTTCCTGGCCATGGTGTCCCATCTGGCATAATCCACCCCTCCGGAGGAATCTTTGAGGCCCTTGCTACAATAGCGTTTATCCTAACCTTGAATTCTTCATATTCTCTCTGCCAAAGATCAGTTAACAATCAAACTTCCGTACAATAGCTCCTAGGAAAAGTTGAAATCAGATGAAATTGATGGAATTGCAACAAACCTTCATTGCTCGGCGCTCCTTCACAAATGTAGGCTGGACTTTGTCCTTGAGATAATCAACCTTCAGAGTGAAGTACATCTCAGGAGCTCGTGGCTCTATGGCAAACTTCTTACAGAATGGTACCCATTTTCGAGCAAATTCAGCTGTTTCAGCCAGGGCATCAAAGGTGATAATGGAAGCACCATCATCAGAAATGTAGCATGAGATCTTATCAACTGGATAGTCCATAGCCAAAATCGACAAAACTGTGTTAGCTGTGACAAGTGGGGGTTCCTTCAAAGGATCCACTGTACTGACAAAGATATCCACCGGAGCAAGCATATTGGGTTCACCTTCCCTCTCATACCTACATTACAAATTTATCAGCAGCCAAAGAAAGTGTGAATGGTGACTGTTTTAGAACATCTTAAGCTTTGCCGCTCGACTATTGTCTAAAATTAGCATACCTGAAGGACAGGCGATCAAGGTAGGTCTCACGATCAATTGGGAACCATTTGGGAAACTGATCAAGAATCCAGGATATAGCAAACCAAATTTCACATATAACAGAAGTTAGCCAGAGTCCAATAGCATCATGCACGGGGTTCAAGATTCTATATCGGAAGAAGAAGGCCAGAATAACAAGCCGAGCCACAATCACCATCCTATAGGGGTTGATCTTGCTAGAGGCTATTGGAACTTTTCTTGAGAGTGGCTGCCTAGCTTCATCTACCCTGCACCATTTGATACGTGAACATATATTAACCAAGCCTCAAAACTGAATTCAAATTAGCAGCAATTTTGCACAATTTGTAGCACTATGCAATTCGATAGAGATAAGTTTAGGCCAATACATGGCCATATCTGGGTCATTTGCATCATCAGGCTCAGGACCGAGATTCCCTTGCTGCATTTTCCAGTCATCCATCCTGTCTTTCCATCCTCCCTCTTTCTTTTCATCCCATCTTGCGCTTCCTGTTTGATACAAGTACATACAATTCAAAACCTAGTGTTAAAAATCTAATAAGAAAAATAGACAATAACATGACACTATACTAGTTGAAGATTGGCATATCAACTACATAATAAAGAATAAGAATGATCGATGGATTATTTACCAGGTTCAGACACAGGATACGGATGCACTCGTTTATGAAGTGAAGAAGACAGCATTTGATCTCCATGACCATAAGCTCCTACTGGGAACTCTCCACTCACCTGCATGAATGAAAATGTTTAATTAACTATGATCTTAGAGATGTAATGAATCCTTACAATGAAAGAAGACCAATTTGCTTACCGGTCTGGATCGACCACCGGCTATAACTGGTGGGAATTGAGAGTTTTCATCACTATCAGGTCCTCTTCCATAGCTCATCTTCCCATGAAGCATATCTGCTACATGCTTCTCCTTGTTCTTTTCATCTTCGATGTTAAACTCGTGTTCAATATCATCAATATCCTCTTCATCTTCGTCTCCATCCACTCTTGGACTCCCTTCGCATAAACAAATAAAATAAAGAAAAATCAGATTCTGCTTTCTTGTTGCACAAGCTATGTTCATAAAGATTTCAAAAATGTTGCGACTGTTCGTCTCTTTGTTGATTTATTATTACCTTTAAGACGCTTGTATCTAGTCTTACACTGAGGACAGACTTGAGTTCCTTCTCTTCGTTCATACTCATAGCAAGGCCGGCACACTGGAAAACCACACTCATTGCAGGCAACAAACAGGTCTCCATCCACAGTAAGGCCAATCTCATCGCCACATATCTCACAAACTTGAGCATCCAAATTCTTCAATGGCTTAGGCTGCAGCAATAATAATAACCAAGACCAAAAGCCCAATTACATTAGCACTCCAACGTAAACACAAAAGCACTATTTTACTTCCTTCTTTCCCTCATTTTTCTTTTAACAAGTTAAATGAAATGTTTATAAAACGTCATTTAGTATGTTTGTTCATGTGGTGGTTACCTCTTCATGGTTATGAATGACAACAAGCTCATTGCGATTGTGAGACCCGGCGACAAGTCCGGCACTGGCTTCCATGGTGGGGGAGAAAGTAAACTGAGGGTGATGAAGTGAAGGCTATGGTGGTTATATTTTGTGATGAAGAAATGTAATGTTGTGTTGTAGGACACAGCTAGCTAGCTAGCTAGATTGCTTGGAAACTGAGTATGTGTTGTTAGTTGCAGAGTCGCCATTGCCCTCAAGTTAAGCTTCGTCTATTTTCCAACAACCATTTTTCCCTGCAGTTTGGCTCCCGGGTATTTCAACTTCCAACGACCAACTTACGAGGTTTTCACTTAATATCTTTATCATATACAAAGGACCCAAACAATATTTTTTTTACTCTTTGGTAAATAACAATAATAATAATAATAATACTTGTAACTAGTATTAATTTTAATTGATTGGAGTTCAATTATATCTTACGGCATTTAAGTTTATAGTTTTGAGAAAACATGTTCATGCCATACAGATACATCATATCCTACTCGTGATCACTCAATTTCTCAACAAGATTTTTCTTTAATATATTGAATCAACGTCCCTGTCGACGCTAATTAATTCAATTAATAAATATTTTCCCCTAAAATAGTACAATAGAATAGATCTCGGGTATGTGTAGCCGCTGGCTTGAGTGGAAAAATACCAACATAAAATTTATTAATATACACGTGCAGAAAAGAAAGAAATAACGTTTAAATTAGGTGCCCGCAGATGAGGGGGCCTCTGACCACGCCAAACTTAGTACTTCGCATATGGCGCCGTAGATCCATTGCTTTCTGCAGTTCTGTTAACGGTGCGAGAGTATGCTTGAAATTTAAGGACTTAAGACCTAAGTCAAGTTCAAATCATTAGGTAAGTCGGTTGAAGCTTCTCCATCTAGACAGCCTAGTATCTCCTGCTCACTAAATATTACCCAGATTAAATAACAAACACCCAATTTCATCCACGTTCACGTAACTATGGTCATATCATTTTTCCGAAAGATTGAAATTTTTTCCTTACAAATCGGTAGGTCGGGCATACACTGTTCCAATTTGATAAAAACACTTCAACAGAAACTGTGAAAGCCAAAAGGCAGTCCTTGCAGAATGTAACATTCAGGATTTGGGTTCGTCAGGCATAAACACCACCAGCAAATCAGCCAAGTCAGATATCACGGCAACATTCAACATGTGATATTTATCATCGGCCCTCAAGCAACCATGAATCCCAAAAACTTAAAGAAATGCAGTGCAGGAACCATAACCCTACCATTCCCTATTGCTGCAGACAATATGAAAGATTTTTATGTGCCAATGACAAAAACAGAAATTCCAAGCCCGCGCTTCAATGTCCACTTGTTGATACTTCACATTCCAAAACCCTTAAATAGACATAATAAATAACTCAATAATCCACCAAGTCTTCTCTAAATAAGTTTACGGAACAAATACCATGACTGGTCATCTTGCATACAAAATTTTAAAAATTGTTCTTGCTTCCAGAACAACCTCACAGGAAACATATACATGCCCATTTACTGAACCTTGCATGACGTCTTGATTGTCTAAAGAAAAATAAGTAATGTATCTATCAAATGTTACAACTATTCGATCTGAAAAAGCTGCTTATGTTATAGAATATCTAATAAATATGTCACACAGCTGTAACACGCTAATTCTATACACGAATTTCAACGCATCCCAGTCGAAAAGCACATATAAGGATTACCAGCCAATTTGTTATGTTGTCAAAACCCCACTTGGAATGGCTGAATGCACTCAGACACCAGTTGAGACTTCATCTACAACTTGTTTATCTTTCTTCTTCGGTGGTTCTTGAGCCTTCTGTAAGAGGGCCTTATTTGGAACTAAAATTATAAATATATTCCTATCTCTGAAATTTTTGTTCTCCTCAATAGCAAGCTGCAAAAAGAACACCAAATAAAGACCGAAAATGCCGAATTAGTGAAGTGCCAATGAAAAAGCTATTTCCGTTGATAGTAGGAAACACAAGTAATATGAGCACCTCCCCAACATCATTCTGGAAACGTCGTATTAGCTCAATAGCAATATTTCTGAATTCATTTTCCCGCCCTTTGAGGTTCACTATGACCTTAACCTGAAAGAATTGACAATATATACTTCAGTTAAGCAAGACTAAAAGCAAGAGTAATTAATGTGTTAATCTAATTTTTAACAAATGCCGAGAAGAAAACTTAAGCCACCTTGTCACCGTCTTTCAGAAACTTCCTTGCAGCTTTTAAACGCACAGAATAATCATGCTGGTCAATATTATAACTGTTGACAGAATAAAACGAAACAAGTAAAACCATAACTTAGATATAAGAATGTTATAGCTTCAGAAATTTGAATAACAATCTTGACTGGAATGATCACTGAGAAACATACATACAGACCCGCCCACATTCAACACTAATATTTGTCAAATTTTCAAAGTTAGTAACTTCACTAGTGTAAACTGTAACATTGACACAAAAACCATCTCACAAACTCTAAGATAATGGAGGAAATCAAAATTTGATATTTGAACCATGCAGATAAACAGGATTGTGATGATTTTGGAATATATTCACACGCAAAACTAAATGTTGTGCCATCAGAAATAGTTGTTTAATAAGCCACCAACAACTTAAGCATCAAAACTCATAAACAAACAAAAGAGTTCTCTCTGAAAGTGGAGAAAAGTAAATGCATCAACAAACTTACCCCATTTTAAGCTCCTTCAAATCCATACGATTGGCTAACATTTAAGAGAAGAAATATTGTCAGCGTCTTTATTCTTTCCACGTGACTTCACAAAAAAAATAGGGAGACAGAAAATTGTATAATAAGTAAATATTCACCTGCACTTTTCTTCTGCTGCCCTTTCTTCTTCTTTTGCTGTTCATATCTATATTTACTGAGGACAAAGTAAAAGAAAAGCATTAGTACACTCTTAATCAGTATATATAATAAGGCAGAAAAACAGAAGTGATTCTCAAATTATTTAAAGAAAATAAGATTTTAAAAATAAATCATCAGTCAAGAGTGGATTTCCCAATCAGGGACCCCTGACCATCTCAGACAATTTGGGGGGGTGGGGGGAGGGGGGGGTAATATATATAGAGAGAGGGAGGGAGGGAGGCACATCTTGCCGTTTTTAAAAAGAATCAATGAAATAAATCATACTTGTAATCCATTACTCTGACGACTGGAGGATCTGCATCTGGGGAAACTATCACCTGCAAGAATGCCGGTATCATAAAAAGTCAAAAGCATTATTTTTACATCAAAAGGAAGCTCACAACTTTCTCTAAAAGAGTAGGGAACTCTAAATCATAAGAAAGAATCAGTTGAATGAAATTAACAAACTAATCAATATTACAACATACCACACTTCAACAATTATAGACAATTAATATCAGAAGTGATACGTTACCAGGTCTAGCTCAGCATCCTCAGCCATTTGAATAGCTTCACTCTTAGGAACTATGCCAACCTATGCCAACCAACAAGATCAAAACTTTTGACCAAGAATGAGAACTATACGTCTAAAATTCTTCTTCACAATCAGTAAACATACAAACTTCTCAGTTATTTTCACACTTTCTCAGCTACCAAACAGAAAATTCAATCCACTAACCATGTTTTGCTGAGCATCGATAAGCCTCACAGTGTTCGACCTATGCCACAAACCAACAAGCCACTTCAATTCAATTCACAACTACTACGTATTTATAAACATAAACGTATAAAAATTAACAACAAAATAGACATAAATTCTTAAGTGAGTTACTAAAAAAAAATTAAAAATAACTTCATGCATTGATTGATTATACGACTCTTTTTACAAAAATCAAAGCTTTATTTTCAGTAATTCCATACGAGGAGTAACTAGTCTGAGTTTTTAGGTACCTGATGCCATCGATATCAAAGGCTTGTTCTTCTTCCAATTCTTTTTCTTTTTGGCGGCGGCGGGAGTAGTCGGAGCCTACGAAGCGGGGCCCGCCACCGCCGCCGTATCTGGCGGTGATGGAAACGTTGTGGTGATGGGAAGAAGGGGAGACAGAAATGAGGACGAAATGGTTGAGGTCACACAAATGGAGGCCGAAGAATTTGGACTCGATTGAAGAGAGCGACGGTATCGTTTTAGAAAAGTGAAAGGTGCTGGCGAGACCAGCCATAGTGGTGTTTTCAAGGGAAGCGGGAGTTGGGACTCCGCGAACCAGAGAGAAATTTTCTTATCCAGAAATTTTTTTCATTTTAGCTTAGTAAGGGGAAGTGCTGATTGGCAGATGGAGGGCCGGTTCGGGCCGGGTATAGGAGCCCATAATTATGAAATTACCGCTTCTCAAATCTGAAAACAATAGTCACAGACTCACGGGTGTTATTTGTTTTTTTATCTAGAGTCTGTATTTAATTTTTTTTAGATATTTAGTTATTTTATATTATTTATTTTTTAATTTATTATTTATTTTTAGATAATTTTATCTGAATAAAAAAAGTAAAAAAATTTCACTTTTATCTGAAATTCGAAGTCTAAATAGAAAATTTTAATTTCAAATTTCAAAAATATCCTTAACAATTCATGTATTTCTAATATTATGTATAAACCTAATATTTTTGTATTATTCTTGAAGTTATTTTTTTAATTGCTTTAAATTTTTATTCACATGATAACATTAGCTAAACTAAAATACTGAACAAATCAAATATGAATAAAAAATAAAATATCAATGTTGAATTTATAATAAAATTTGATGTTATAATTACATCTTTAATTAAAAAATGAAATTAAAATAAACAATGATAGTATTTTTTTAATGCTACCAAACTAATCTACTTATGAAAATTATAAATTGTGAAAAACAAATATATGCATAATTTAAAAGGATATTTATGTCAAACTACTAGCTTTTAAGTTGTTCTCTTCAGATGATAAAAAAAAAAAATAAATATATCATTCAGATATTTTTATTCAAATCTATTCAGATTTTAGGTAAATTCAGATCTATTTAAATTTCAGATAAAAAAACAAACGCAACCATAGTCTTTGTGTTATAAAACCTTGGGCCGCGTTCTAAAAAATGTAAGCGTTATACTAGAGGATGATGTTATATAATTTATTATTATTATTTGTCATGCGGCATTTAAACGACTCCTTCTGCACTTTTGTGAGTGGAATTACTACAACAACTACGCAAACTATTATCAATTTTAGCGAGAGCGAATTGTATGTATCTTACAAAATTTTGTCTATATTTAACTTCAAAAAGCTTTTTGTTATCTGCCAATTCTTAAGCAATTCGTATTCATTCAATCTCGAGATTAGTAAGAAATTATGTTAATATAGTAGTAGAACGGGATGGATGTTGAATGCATAGTGTTGGCAAAAAAAAAAAAAAAAGGTAAATTATTATAGGAGTGGGTGTAAAGAATTAGTGGAAGGAGAAATAATGATACGTATAAACGAATTTATATATATCTTTCAATGTAATTTTAACACAAAGGTATTTTATAAGAGTAATGAAGGAGTGTTAATAGCTGAACTCTTATGTAAAATATTAGTATGCATGTATATTTATAATATCAATATATAATATTATTTAAATATATAATTAGAACTTTAATAGTATAAATATGTAATATTATGATAAATATGTATATCAAAGGATTATGAATTTGTTAAATTCTGAGAAAGCTATTAAGCTGTATAATTTAATAGTATAATGACCATGAAAGTTATCAAAATCATGTGGTTTAATAACTTTTTGGACTTTAATAAAGTGCGGAATCTTTGACTAAATCAACATCCTATATATGTAGTGCAAACTGTTGATGTAATTCTTGTTAAATATATAAATATCAAGTGGGAGTGGGGCTATTGGCACCTCTCTAATATTCTTTTAAAACCCCTATTATAAGTACACCTCATTGAACAATAATAGAAAATTTATCATTATTATTAGCACCCACTTTAATTCTAAAGCTGCCCTTCTTCTAAATTTGATTCTCTCTACAATACTCAACAATAAATATCGGAAATATTTCTGCCACCTATCTCATGTCATACTCCCTCTATAAGATATGGTACTAAACACTAGATGATGAGGTTTGAAAGCTATGTTGATATAATCTTTCATTTGTATGATGGAAAATCTATTATATATTTAATAAATTTGTCAAAAATATTATTTAAAATTTATATTTATTATATATTATTAACTTTCATTTTATAATTATAATTTTTTTCCACAATAGCTGTAGTTTAAAAATTATAACACTTTAATTCTAAAAAAGACCTAAAACTCAAATTAATATTTCTTTAAACAAAGAAAACACAAAACTTAAATCGAGCTGTAGTACTTCTAAATTCTTCTTTTATGATTGTTTGAAGGTTTAGCTCCAAGTTCAAGAATCAGTGTGGGAAATAATATAGCTGACATATCTTTTTCTTTTCCTTACAAAAATAAAATTTTCATTCATTCAATTTTTTTTTTTTTTTGGGGAATATGGTTGGTATATTCACTTAAAATGAAATGAGCTAAAAGAGTTCAGAAACTTTTTTTTTTTCTCTCTTATAAGAAAAAAAAGGTTCAGATTTTTTTTCTTGCACTGACATTTGATGGAACTAATTTAGTTTGGGGTCAGATCATGAAGTCAGGACAGCGTGTATTACTCAAAAATTTTATCTAAAATAGTGAAACACAAGGTAAAAAAGTGCCCCCATAACATAACTCAAGATACCGAATCCAATCTTCATAAAACTCACCAAACGGGGGCGTAAAATAGCTGATTCCATTGCGGTGTCATCACACACGTGGCATAACCGCAAAAGTGAGCTCCGCCCAGCACAGTAAGCAACTTAAAATATAGGCTTAGTGGCTCAGGCGCTTAGGCTTGGCCTTACCGACACTTGTGAGTTAGCGGGGTGCTGCGGTTGCTGCCAGATTCGGCGAGAGATATTGACACGAGTGCGTTTCATCAAGTGGGGCCCACGTGTGGTAACCGGCAAAAGTTAGGGCAAAACACTACCGAGGAGCGACGCCGCGTTTTCGATTGTTTTGGGAAAGCAGCTTTTCGATGGAAAGCCGAAGTAAATTACTTGGAAAGTACATTTAACCTGAGCTGTTTTGAAGTGCCGATCTTGTCCTTGCACTGCTACTGAGACACAAAAGATAAGTGATGAGTTGACATTGAAATTACCAGGCTGCCACTTTTCATAGTTTTGTCGACGCCCGTGTAAATCCCAATCCCCAGATGCCGTTGCAAAACACGACTCAATTTTTGGTGAAAAGTACGCACACGCTGAAACAAAGTGGATGTATTGCTTGTCCATTTTGTTTTTAGATTTTGATCACTGGTGTCCCTCTGAAATCCTCTTGAAATTCTTTTTTAATGTATTCCATTTAATGCCAAAGACACCTTTTTTTATTTAAATAAATACTCTTTTCATTTATAAATTATTTAATTTTTATTATTTTTGTATTAATATTTATGTTCCTCTCTTAAAATTTTCTTTATTATTTAATTTGTAAAGAAAAAAAAATCTAAAAAAAAAGTGAGAAGAGCCTTTTACTTAAAAAAAAATAATGAATGTTCTACGGGTCTATCATGACAACTGATTTTCTAATAAAAGCCACTAGTAAATTGGACACTATTTATTTTTAAGTTGACCATGGTCAATACCACCACAAATCCACAATTATTGGCAGACACCTGAAGAAATGGACACACCCAAAATTGTTTTTGTTGCTACTAAAGAAAAAAAAATCGAGTTCTGATGTTTTCTGCTGAGATAGCATAGCAGGTACTCTTGCAA
Source organism: Atalantia buxifolia (assembly GCA_030444775.1). Lineage (NCBI taxonomy): Eukaryota > Viridiplantae > Streptophyta > Magnoliopsida > Sapindales > Rutaceae > Atalantia > Atalantia buxifolia. Next base: position 19,424,951 of record CM059834.1, on the reverse strand, counting down.
CCACCTATATGTGTTTAAACACTCTTATTAAGTATATTCTGCTACACTTCTCACTAGGGCTAAAATGATAGGTGAAATCAATTTTATAGTTTTTAACCAACCCCCAAATTATTGTACCTATAAATTTTGGGTTAGCAATTAGTTTGAAAACTCTTAAAAAATATTTGTAGTCGGGTATAAATTTTATTCAATTTATTTTCCCACTATGTTGTATCCTATTTTAGTTGTTATATTTATTACAAGATTTTTATTTTGGCTTAGAGGATTACCTCTTAAATTCGGATTATTTTAATGATAATAAAAAAATTATATTGTACAAGCAATATAAATTTGAAGCGAGAGAAACATAAATGGGGTTAATCATATTTGTATAGGTCCTTAAATGTAACTATAATAAAGGAGTGCTAATAATCCAACTCTTATTTTTGTTCAAATTGTCAATTTATAATCTTATTAAATGTTAAATGTAACATAATAAAGAAAATTTCATTATATTTACATAATATAATAAACGAAAATTAAAGTTTTGTCCATGTTAATATAAACTTATATTGCTAAAAGCTAGATGTATTATATATTTTAAAAATAGCTTTTAAATATATTTTTATCCACCTACAATATTGTCTGGTTCAGTTTAAAGATCTTTTTTCTTGCTATTTTGTTTTTCATTAATAAACAATCATGAATATGTTTATATTTGGGTAAAATCCTGATAAAAAGATCTCGATTTATTTATTTAAACCTTTAAAAATTTTACTCTCCAATTTTGTATAATTACAATATTACATTTTACTAATAGTAAATTTTGTATATATGAACACAAAGTGTTCATCACACCATAAGTCCAATTTTTTGGGATATTTGTTCAAGAAAGAAACTGAAAAATATATTTCACAATACCATATTTTATTTTTTTTCATTTTTATATCTTAATATTGAGCCTACTGTTATTAGTTTCCATTATCATCAATCAATGACCCTAATTTTAATAATGAAAATTATATTAGTTAATTAGTTCTTAGTAATAGTTTTTTCCCAAACAAAAATAGATAAGGACAAATATGTCAAATAATAACAAAAGAAAATCTGGCTTACATTTCATCATCAAAAAAACCAAGGACATTCACGTAATCACGTAAACCCAACCAAAGTGAAATTTAATTTTTTAAAAAATAAAAATAAAAAATAAAAAAGAAATTGCGAGAGAAAGAAGGGTTTTTAATTTTGGTGTCGCACAGCACTCCGGCCTCACATATAACATTAACCCTTTGTTTCTCTCTTTCTTTCTCAAGTTTCTATAATTCTCTCCCTGAGGAGAGAATTTCAATTTCTCCTTTTTGTTTTCCTTATTACGCACAAAACTTATTAACTCTTCTCTCTCTCTCTCGTTCTCTTTCTCTCTCTATATCTATATCTATATATATACATATCCTCTGTCAGCGTTATAACAATCGCTGCCGAGTCTTTTGTTATTATTATTATCTTCTTCGTTAAAAGTTTTATAATACTTTCTTTTAGAGATAAAAAGTTTTGATTTGTTTTTGGACGGCGGAGATTTGATCGAGGTATGCATCAAGGTGATCAGACGGTGTTGAGCTTGAGACCTGGCGGTGGTCGCGGTGGTGCTGGCGGCGGGGGAGGCGGCAATAGCAGATTGTTTGGCGGGTCTCGTTTTGATTCTGGAGCTGGCGCTGCTCCTCCTTTAGCTTTTGGCTCTTTCTCTTCGGATCTCCCTTTCTTGCGTCCCCATGGCGGCGCCCCTCCTTCAGCGGTAGTCGTTTTTCTCCTTCTCCTGATTTGGATCTGGATATTGTTTTCTGTGTTTATGAATGATGTTTTGATGTGGATTTGTTTTTGTTTCTATTGTTTTTTTTTTTTTGGTTTTCGAAGAAAGTTGGATCTTTGATTGATTGTTGTGCTGTTATATATTCGCTAAGCTGATATAATTATTGGGTTGATTTTGTTTTCTTATTCAATTCTGCGTGTCTTGTTATAATGAGATTACGTGGGAAATGTGGCTCACTAGTTCAAATTTTATTCCAGTTTACTTCTATTATTAGCATTATGTATTTATTTGATCCTTAAGTTGTAATTCTATGTTTTTCTCTTTTCTGGTAGTTGATTATCATATAATAGTCCTAATTCTTGGTGGGCACTAAACACGTGTGTATCTGCTGTAAATATGGACGGAAAAGAATATGTAGGCTTTAGGTGGGCATTCTGTGAGTTTGAGGTTGCCCACAAAGGACCTATGCACATTGTTTGTTTGAAGATTGGTACTTTTATTGGAGGTATGTGAATGATGAGAGGAAAATATTTCTCAACCTCAATGGGGTGAATCTTCTGAAGTCATAACTTTTCTTTTTTTTTCCCTTGTTCGTGGGATTATATTCTGGTCTGCTGATGACCACTTTGAGTCCTTTGTCCAAATATATTGAACCCTGTAGCTTTGGCTTATATTAGTTGAGTATAGTTTCTATTTCTTTAAACAGGATGAAAGCAGTCATGCTTATGAATTTTAGGTAGTTTATATTAGATGTAATTTACAACCATAAATTTTAGGTGGTTTGTATAAGCTGTTTGCTACTTGGTATTTGTTGTTAAGCCTTTTCTCTATCCCTTGTGTTTTCTTGCCCGTTGAAGGTTCTTGACTCTTTCATTAATTGCTTGTTGTTGTAGACTGGAGACTCACGGTTTGAGGGTCGCGAGCGGGTGCGGTACACCCGAGAGCAGCTGTTGCAGCTCAGAGAGGTGAAAACTTATTCTTTGGTTTTAATGCATAGATGTGCAATCTTCTCTCTTTTCATTTACACTCAGAAGAGGAGTCACCATTTCAGCCTCTGTTTCTTTTTAGTTTTATTTATGTTTGGATAGTAATGTCTGAACATTTTCTTTCTCTCTTCGTAGGCTGCTGTAATAGCTGATGATATTCTCAAAATCAAACGAGAATTTGAATCTGAAGTCTTTGGTGAAGAACAAATCTGGGGACGTGTGGAAAACAATGTGTGTAGCTGACTAAGTTTGATGTGGTTTCTTACTATTTATTTATTTTTCTCTGTGTTGCGGGAGATGCTTGGTTGGATGGAATGATCATAGGAAATTTGCTTCGGAATTTCTGATGTTTGAATCAAATGTCCTTGTGTGATTATTTAATCTGCGTGTTTATATTTCAATCTCCCATATGACAATTTTTTGCCCTTTCTACAGCCACTGAACCAACCTCAGAGCCGTTACTCTGAGCCAGATAATCGTGACTGGCGTCGTCCTGCACAGTCTTTTACTTCTGGAGAATTTAATCGAGATAACAGAGAGATTGGCGGACGATATGACTTCAGGCCGGATGGAAGTCAACTTAACCGCCAAGACCAACTCAATTACCAATTTTCAAGGGTGCAAATTTCTTCTAACCAAGGGGTACGTATATTTGTACACTGCTTGTGTTGCTTCATATAGTTTATTTGTTTATGTTATCACTTGCATCCCTGAGTGGTTGCATTAGCTTTTATACAAATGATGGTCTGTGTATATTTTGCATCATTCTTGGACTGTGATGATATAATGTTAATAAATATTTGAACTGTCTCGACAAAAATATGATAAAATGGAGCTGAACTCTCCTGAAATGATTTTGCCTGCTGCTCATCTGATTGCCTAATGAGGATCTTTAACACATTGAAGGTTCCATTGAGTATTCTATGGAATTTTATCGTCTGCATGTCATAATTTGCCGGGTTTGATTGTTGAGTTGTTGGTTCAATGACGAGTATTGGAAGATATATATATATATATGATGTGCTGTGGGGATTATGGATTTTGTGTGAAGTAGTGGGAAAATTCCGTTGTAAAATCTCTTATATTTATGGTCAAAATTACTGCTAAATTTAAAGCTGAGCTATGCTAACAGACTCGATAAAGGAATTTGTGCCTGTTCTGTAGTGTTATAGCTTATGTGGATTTCTTCTGTTGTGCATGCATGGATACTGTTTGATTCTAATTTCAGCCAACTGTGTTTACTTTTTGAACAGGGAGGTCCAGCTCCGGCTTTAATCAAGGCTGAGGTGCCGTGGTCGGCTAAAAGGGGAAATCTTTCTGATAAAGAACGTGTCTTGAAGACTGTGAAGGGGTAATATTTTTAATCATATTTAGTTTATCTGCTGTTTGAATTGAGGCTCCATTTTGTTTGACTAACTACTGAACTTAAGATTTAACAACCCTTGGATACATTCTTGCATCTATGATTCCTTATTATAATCTGGAAACATTGAAGGATGATAAGATTCGGATATTTCTTTCAATAATTTCATTGTCGGATAAGTGACCAAAACATACTTGCTGCATAGCATTTATTTCCTGAACATATTCAAGGTATCTATTCTCTTTTGAGGTATCTTTTGTTTTTCCTTATTATCATCATATGTTCTTTTGATGCAATCCTAACAGACAGATTGCTTCTTGAAGGCTTATGCAACATACAAGTATCAGCATGTTCTCTGAACATTATTTTTTGTTTCATCTCCAGGATACTGAATAAGCTAACCCCTGAGAAATTTGATCTACTTAAGGGTCAACTCATAGACTCTGGCATCACATCTGCTGATATCCTAAGGGTTAGATATCTTTGGCTCTACATTTCAATGGATTTCTTTCAAACTTGTTTGGTTTACGGTAATTGAAGTTTTCAATTGAACTCACTGGTTGCCTGCTACAGGGGGTTATATCTCTCATATTTGATAAGGCTGTGCTGGAGCCCACATTTTGCCCCATGTATGCCCAGCTGTGTTCTGATCTTAATGAGAAGCTTCCTCCATTCCCTTCTGATGAACCTGGTGGGAAAGAAATCACGTTCAAGCGACTTCTGTTGAATATTTGCCAGGAGGCATTTGAAGGTGCTGACAAACTGAGGGAAGAAGTGAGGCAGATGACTGCTCCAGATCAAGAGTCAGAGCGTAGGGATACAGAAAGATTGGTCAAGCTTCGTACTCTTGGAAACATTCGTTTGATTGGGGAGCTACTGAAGCAGAAGATGGTGCCTGAAAGGATTGTTCATCACATTGTTCAGGTTAGTGTTGAGGGTGATAGCCGAGGATCACAGAACTAACTTTGAGACATGCTGATTAATTTGAAGATTGATTATCAATTATCATTGTGTAAACAGGAGCTTCTGGGACATGATAGTTCAACTTGTCCTGCTGAGGAAAATGTTGAAGCCATATGTCAGTTCTTCAACACCATTGGCAAGCAGCTTGATGAAGGCCCAAAATCACGGCGTATAAATGATATGTACTTCAGCAGGTTGAAGGAATTGACTACCAATCCTCAACTTGCTCCCCGGCTAAGGTTTATGGTTCGAGACATTCTTGATCTGCGGGCAAACAATTGGGTTCCTAGGCGTGAAGAGGTAGCTTCCCAATGCCCTTTTTTTCAGTAAATATTTTTTGTTATTTATGTAGTGATGCTGATTTGATCAGTGTTTTATATCCTGAGTGTATATATTCTTCTACCGTCAATTTTACAGGTCACAGCAAAAACCATAACTGAAATCCATTCAGAGGCAGAAAAGAATCTTGGGTTGCGTCCAGGTGCTACTGCAAGCATTAGAAATAGCCGTGGCATGATCTCTGGGGCTCCAGGGGTTACTGGCCCGGGTGGCATGCCTATTACACGACCTGGTTCGGGGGGTATGATGCCTGGCATGCCAGGAAGTAGAAAGATGCCTGGGATGCCTGGAATGGATAATGATAATTGGGAATTTCCTAGGCAGCGGTCAATGCCTAGGGGCGATGGATCAGGAATGCAGCCTGGAGGACGTGTGCAGTCACCAATGATTAACAAGTCTTCATCACTGAACACTAGGCTGTTACCTCAGGGTACTGGTGGCCCTATGGGTGCTAGGAGTGCTCTGTTGCAGGGCAGTGGGACCCCTCCTCCACGACCATCCAACTTTATTCCAGGCCCAGAACCTACGTCCCAGCTCCCTATACCTTCTAAACCTGTTACTTCTTCCCCTGTGCCTGCAGTTGTGGAGAAACCACTTCGCCCTGCTGGAAAGTTGAATCTGGATGAACTCCGTAAAAAGACAGTCTCATTACTGGAGGAATATTTCAACATCCGAGTTTTGGAGGAAGCACTGATGTGCGTCGAGGAACTAAAGTCTCCAGGTTATCTCCCTGAGGTTGTGAAAGAGGCGATCTCCCTTGCACTTGAAAAAAACCCGCCCTGTGTTGATCCAGTTACAAAACTCTTGGAATACCTGTTTACACAGAAAGTCATTACTGCTAGAGACATTGGGACGGGATGTTTGCTCTTTGGTGCTTTGATGGATGATGTTGCAATTGATTTACCAAGAGCACCGAATAATTTTGGTGAGATTATTGGGAAACTAATTCTGGCCGGGGGATTGGATTTTAAAGTGGTGCAGGAGATCCTCAAGAAGATGGAAGAGGAGATGTTTCGGAAATCTGTACTTGATGCAGCATTGAGGATAATAAGCTGTAGTCCTGGGCAAAACATATTGGATTCACAGGCATCTGATATTGAGGCCTGCCAGAGTCTGCTGTAGCACACCTAATATATATATCTCTTTGCATGAGTACATAAGCGCGAGTGTCCACGTGGATTTCCCGTGCTTGCTTCCAGGTCTTCATAACCGACTGAGGCAAGCAACATGTATCATGTAATAAGGTGGAGCGGTCAGAAAGAAAACTGAAAAAAGGTAAATTTTATTGAGTTGTATATCTTTTTGGAGGTCAGAGCTTTGTGTTTATTGAGGAAAGAAATCAGAACTATAAAATGCCATGGATTTTGTTCCTGAGTGCAGCTAATCATGTTGCCAAATTGATTGAGAAGGCTGGCCCCTTTTTAAGGGATCCAGTTACTGTTTTTGTATTTGAGTAGTTTTTTTTCCTTTTGTTATTTTGTTTTTAATTATTTTTTAGTTTCTTGACTGAAGTAATTTAGTTTATTGTTAAACTGTTCACTTCATAAATCCCAAAAGTAGTTTGCCCTTCCATGGTTACATTACTGAAAGACAACCGTCTTTGTTCTGCTCTTTGATCCTAGATGGGTTCTTCCATTCTTTTTGTTTCTTTCCTGGCAATTTCACTTGTGTTTGGAGTATGGTTTGCAGTGAATGGCCTAAATTTTTGGTTGAATGAGAAAGAGAATGTGAATAGAATGTTGACAAACATATTTGTTGATTTGTTCGGATTGCTTGCTTATGAGACCCAGCGGAAAAAATTGTATGCATGCTTGTGCAAGTTCTGCTTGAGGCTTCTGCCAATGTCACATAAATGCAGTTTTAAGAATGAGTTGGGTGAAACTTTGCGTCTGATTGACTTTTCTTTTTATTCATATCTTCTGCTTTCACTTAGTTGAAAGAGGAGAGCTACTCCTCCATAGATCCCGAATCCAATATTGGGATTGAAGTGGACCTTAGTGGTAATCTCTGTAACTGGAGAATCTTTGGGCTGCACAGAGAATGATTGCGGCACAATGATGTAGTAGTAATGCGAGGGAGGGGCTTGGCTTCACTCTCTTAGAAAAGCCTCAAAAGTGTTTTTTTTTTAGTTGTTAGTTGATGTCTTATGATCTATTGTTATGTGAGAGACAGCCAGCCGTTTTCAAATCCGAATCAAACACCAGCCGATCGAAAATGTTCTCACAATTTTGCAGACTTGTAGTGGCTTTTCTTATTTGGTTTTTGTTTCTTTGCTTTTGTTTATTCTGAAAGCGAATCATTCTTATCATCAGCCGCGTGCTTTTCTGCTAACCTGATAATATGAGAAAAATTGTAAGCAAGGGGAGAGAAAGGGACAGCACATTGATAACTGCCTCAATGTTTCTTTCAGAAAACCTGATACTTTCGGGCAACTAACCCGATATTATGACCATGGCCGATTCTTTCTTTTGAACACAATTCACAATCAAATGTCACGAATCACGCTCGCATCACATACCGCAGGAAAAGGTGAAAAGAAGAAAAAAAAAAGTAATAGAAAACGACTGTTTCTTTGCTTTGGTTTAAACGACTGGTTTAAAGTAGTTGTTTCACTGTTTGATAATATATATATTTCTTGCACGGGGAATTTTTTGAATAAGCCACAGCCAATTATTAACTAAAGCGCAGAAGAAGCACGTCGAAAAGAAAATAAAATTGGAAAAAAAAGAAGAAAATATAACTAATTAGATAAGGAAGAAACAAAAGAAAAGAAAGGAAGCAAGATGGAAGTAATTATTATGAGCAGCCGGGTTAGGTGATGAAGAGGATCTGTGATGACCATTGCGAGTAACTGCAAAGCCGCCGCCACGTGCGCCGCCAAAGCCGCCCCGAGCACCCCCACCGCGGGCTCCCTTTTTGATCTGACTGGGCAACGACACGGGTTGAGCTGAAACGGTGATGAGGGAGATGATGATGAAGACGGTGAGTGAAAAGGCAAGCTTGGAACACTTAAATCTCATGCTGTTGCTGTTTCTTCTCCCCATATATGGTTCGATGTCTGTTTTGTTCAGACATTCAGAACAAAACCTCTGGTTGCGGCTAGTGCCCGTGCCCTTTGTTGTGATGATGTGATGTGTTAATCGTTAACACAAACCTTTCAAGCTTTGTGTTACTTGTTTGAAAAAACTTTGTGAACGCAAAAGATATTTCTGATATTAACTCATGGTGGTTGGTTTCCGTTATGAATACGTTTAAAGTGATCTACTTTTCTTTCTTCCTTTTTCTTTTTCTTTTTTGACCTTTTAAAAAAAATATATTAAATTTCTATTTTCTTTATAGAGTTTCAGCCCTTCACTCCTTTCAAGATTTTTAACGTTTATTATTTTTAAGGTGTATTTGACACTCATTTCACTTGACACTCATTGACATGTTAATTACTATTAGATTTTATTTAAGTTGTATAATCTATATTTTACATCCACTCAAAATTAGTATGATGCAGTTATTACTGATCAAATAATTAAAGACTCACAAATTATTATTTTTGGGGGTCAGCTGTTTTATTACACATATAAATTCATACATTTGTAACATAGCTTAGAAGTCTATTGAAAATAACTTGAAAATATGAGCCAATTAATTGAATGTGAGACCTCTACTCTCTCACATAAAGACATATCTTAATTTTCACTAATGTTTGAGAATGTGACAGGAGATTAAATATCGATTTCATGAAATGTGCCTTCAATATTGGTTGACCGAATGGAAATGCAATTTTATATCAGCAAATATACATTCATTTTCTATTATAGATGAAAGTCGGACGTAAATCAATTTCTAATTAATCTTTCTTCCACACTCCTTCCTGCAACTTAAATTACATAATAAATTTCTTGCACAGGGCCGGGCTTTTTATGAAAGGAGATTTTAAGTAGGTTGAAAGCGATCATCTTTCTCCGTATTATTTTGCAAAATTCTATTTCTATTTTCATCAACACGTTCATGGATCCGTAAAAATCTTTATTAATTACACTTTTGTGTTTTAAGGAATATTTCCCACTAAATGGCATGTGACTTGTGAGCCATATAATTAGTACATCACCATCCGATCGCATGACATGCATATACATTTACTACTACAAATGAAAATCATCACAAACCTAAAAATACAATTGGGTTTGGGTGGTGGTGCGTTGATCATTACGCGGTTGCTGCCGAATTTAATGAACTAGAAAATATGTTGATCGGAAGTTGGATCAGAGGGGCGTCGATCATTTGATAAGAATGATCCAATTGAAATTTGCGTTGATCAAAACATTTTACTTTCCTGATTACAAGTTCGTTTGGAGCAGCTGCGCTGTGCTTTATTTTGGAAAATATTCCCCTAGAATAAAATATGGGATGCGGTTACATTATTGTGTGCAGCATGTACGCCAAACTGCTGATCTCTACGTTCTCAAAATTCTCTCCGAATAATATATATTTCGTATGTGAAAAATTTCTTATTCACACGGTAAATAAACAAACTGATGAGGAGAACTGACAAAACGGTAAATTTGACTCCCGTTTTTGGCCGTGTCCATTTAATTTTACTCACGTGCAAACCTATTAAACTCACCCCCCGTAAAAAGTAAAAACACACAGCTAGCCAGCTAGCTAACAGACCTTTTACCACTTTACCAACGAAAGCTTATCTCGAACTTTGATGGCAAAACCACGACGCTCCTGCAAAATCAGAGATGACGGATGTAGGTAAAACGAGTAAATTAGCCGAGGCCAAAAACGAGAGCCAAATTGTCGTTTTGTCAGCAACTTTGGTCAGCGGTCTTCTCCTCTATAAATAACAGTAGAATTCATTCAATACTCTCCCGCGTTCGTGTTTAACTGAGATTCAAAATTATGTCCACCGGCCAACACCAAAACGCAAGCTCTTCTTCACAGAACGACGAATCAATTAAGCTCGCCGTCGCCATTTCTCTTCTCCGATCAAAGCTTCTCCACTGTCGAAATCAAAACGCCGATGCTCCATCTTCTGAATCGGACGCTCTCCGCTGGAAGCGAAAGGTCTTCCTCTTTATTCCTTCTCGCGACTTCCCTTTTCGATGTAATTAAACAGTCTATTTAATACACGTCTGTTTCTTATTCGATTCCAGGCTAAAGACCGAAAGCAAGAGCTTCTCAGACTCAGAGAGGATCTTCGAGAAGCTGAAGGTTCTTGACTTATTTATATTTCTCTTTATACATTTTTTTTCCTTTCCATTGTTAATTTTAGTTTTTGTTGTAGATGCTTTGCATTACGATCTGCTTCCACAAAGTGCTTCTTGCAAGTGCTATTTCTTTGATAATTTGGGGAAATTGAGCCCTAGTGAAGCTGGCGACTGCTCTGATTATCGGTTCAACGACGTTCTTCGCCGTAGATTCCTTAGACAAGGTCGACTTTGTCTTTAATCGTTATCATGATCATGATCATCTTATTGTTGCTGCCGTTTTAATGTTTTGTCAATTTTGCAGTGAGGCTTCAGGAAAGGAGAAGGAGAAGAACTAGTGATTCAACTCAACGGCGACGTTTTACTGGTAAAAATAAAAATCTGCACTTGCCTGGCATAGTTATGCCTCTGTTCTGATTAAACGTTGACGTTTTCAGTTATGAAAACAGAAGTTGCATTTTGTTGCTATGTATTAGAGGATTAAATTTCGTTTTCTAATATCAGATTATGATTTGGACTCAATAAAATAGAATCAAAAGCTTATGGCCATGCATTATGAATTTTGGCCATAATTTGGAAGATAATTTAATGTTTTGGATGAGAAAGGGCCTGAATCCATGTGGAGTGTTTAAAAGCAAGGATGTTTTTTATTTGACTTGCAAACTTTTCTTATGAATATAGACTTAAACAGTGAAGATGAGTTGGAGCAGCTAAGGGCCTCGATTGATTTCCTCGTGGACCTCTGTGACAACGTTTCTCCGGTGAGAGGGAATTTAGTGACATTTCTTGTGAGCTTATTTATGTCACTTTCGGATTGTTTGTAAATTTGTTTAGCGCCTTGTATTTCTGCAGGCGGAAGAGGCTAATTTTGCAAACTGGTCACACCAAGCTGTGGACTTCATTTTAGGTGAAATGACACCTTGCATTATCATATGCCATTCCTTTAGAATGGTATCAATAGCATAAATTGGTTTTATAACCTGTTAAAGTAGTGTTTTTCATGAGGCAAGAAATTTTGGCTTTTAGAAGGACCCCTGAATTTATCTGTACAAAGTGGTTACCAAATATGTGTTCAAAATGCAATAAATTTTAGCATCTTTGAAGCGTATAATTTGCTTGTCCTTTCTGACTGCTTTAAAAGTTTGAGTTTAGATTTGGAGAGGAGCTTATTCCTTCTCTCCTTTTATCTTATTACACTTCAATGATGAAATAGGTGTCTGCTAGTTTGATGTGAATTTAATGTCAGGTCAGCTTTCTATTATAATAAAACAGTGTCCACCACTTTGGCTTGGCTGACAGATTATTTTAGCTATTGGAAAAGTGGTAATGGGGGACATCTTAGAAGTATTGTATTTTGCCTTCTTCTTTCATCGTTGAACCAGAATTACCTTTGCATCAAATGTCGTCCAGTCTGTTCTGTCGATTCTGTTTCTGGTGATGTACTGGAAAACACCTAAAGCTGAGTATATCCTCAGTAACATAGATTGACTGCATCTGCTGTTTAAAAACCATTGATTGGAACTTTTCGTATTTGGAGCTTAACACCTTGAGGACAACTGTAGACCATATAAACTCTTAGGAGTACAACTAAGATGTGATAGGATGACAATTATGCTAGGAACTTTATATGGACTGGTGAGGACACTCTGCATGTTCCATCCTATGCCGGCTGCAGACTTTGGTTGCTAAAGTTTAAAGGCAATAGGGGTGGAAATAATGTAGGAAAAAGCACAGGTTGAGGCTGTACATTGACACTATGGCCTACTGTTGGGTAACTATCAGGCTAGTCTTTTATGATCTTGATGGCAAAAAGAAAAAAACTACAAAATAGGTGGCCAGGAAAAAATAAGAGAGAGAATTTCAGAATAATTTGATGTGATTGACTGCAATTTTTTATGGTAATGCTTCAAGTCTATGCTCTAGTTTCTATCTTCATGTCTGTGGTGTGGCACATGGTGTGAAAATTTTGTTCATGTTACCAAATGAAACTCTACTTTTCTTGTCATTAAGTACTAATCTTGTTTATAATCTGTCTTGAAGCATCACTAAGGAATCTATTATCAGCGGGAAAGACCATGGAATCCATTGAAGGAACAATACGGAGCTTAATTATGAGATTGGTTAGAAGGATGTGTTCCTCCTTGAAAGATGATGGTATATGTTTCTAGATAATATTTTCAAATGTTCTTCATTTCCCCACTCAAAAGAATGTTGTAAAAGATTTTGGCAACCTTTTTTCTTATTACCCTTGGCAACATTCCATCAACATGTATTCCATTTCTTTGCACAAACTCTCTTTCTTGATCTGATTGATTAGGCTCTTGTTGTTAGCAACTTAGTACTTTTTTTATTTTTGTTTACAAGGAGATGCCTCAGAGTCAGATAACATTGACAATGATTCCCAATTCTGCATTCAGCACATGATTCGCAAGCTAGCATTTGATCCTTATATTGGACACAGGGTCATACTCTTAGTTTCTCAAAGAATTTCAGTACTAGCTGAAAAATTGCTGTTCTCTGATCCATTTGATGATGCTTTCCCCAATATGCATAGCTGCATGTTTCTACTGTAAGAATTTCAGTAACAAATTTCCATCCATGACCGCTTCCAATTTAGCATCTTTAGAATCTGAAGCACATGCTGTTTTAGCACATGATCAAATTGATTTGGTGTATTGACAGGATGCAGCTTATGGAGTTTGTGATATCAGAATACTTAGTAACTTGGTCAAGAGCTGAAGCGTTTGACAGCAGTATGTACCAAAATTATGATAATTTTTTTCTTGTTACTTGCTATCGTTGCTGTGAATCCCTGAATCTGAAATATATTTAGGTTCTGAAATGACATTTAATAATTGACATTGCAGTACTTTTTGAAGAATGGGTGAAATCAGTCCTCCATGCTCGAAAAGCAGCAGAGCTTTTGGAAAACAGGAACGGGCTTTATGTGCTGTACATGGATCGAATTACTGGATTATTGGCCAAACAAGTCGGCCAGATTTCACCACTCCCGAAATTCAACCGTGATATTCTTGATAAATTGTTCCTTTAATATCATCTTCTCATCTTATCTTTCTCAGCGACTATTATATATATATATATATATATATAAACCCATATACCTGAAAATATTTCCTGGGTAATGAAATTCTTTTGAGTCTCTTGGCACCATTTTTTAGTCATAAAATTGCATATAAGGTTAATAAAATCCTCCTCGTTTCTTCCGAGAAATTAATTCAAAATGGTCCATTATGATAAATCAGGTTCATAGAAGCTAAAACTTATATGAAAAGAAATATTAGTAGATTACGCGCATTGTAGTTAAACTTTTACAGGTGTTGTATGAAATCCTGCAGGCCAGGGTCAAAGATGCCGCGTGCCTTTGACTATTGTGGTTGCTATTATGCAAATTGTAATCTGACTTTCCTCATTCTTTTGACGTGTCTTCTCCTTTTCTTGCCGCCAGAAGTTTTTACTTTTGTTTCATCGTGGGAATAATCTGCTTTACTATCGAAAATCACCTTTTTTTTTTCTTTCCTTTAATATTACATTGCAAATCTATTAATATTTACAATTAAACTCTAATTGATTGAATAACTAGACTTAAAATTCTACATAACTTAACCTGAAAGATTTACTTTATAATTAAAAAAAAATTACTTGAAAATCACTCAATTACCTCCATTATGCTATTGCTAGTAAATACCACTATTTTTTATTTTGAATCTTCCGAATCATTCTCGCACGAGATCTGAACCCTTTTTTTTTCTAATCGTTCAATAAAAAAATTCATTCTCTTCATACACCAGATTTAACTCAGTTATTAATAGAGTGAATAGATCTACCATTTCTTGAAATCTCTCTTCTGATTTAAATTGTGGTGTAATGTGGATCACTCTTGTTCCGATCATGAAATAGATGAAAGAGATTGAAAAAAAAACCAATGACGAAAGTACTCTACTGGATTGACACGAAAAACACTACGAGAGAAAGTGCTCGAAGTAATTATGAGATTTTAATAATTAAGTGGAGACTGTTGTCTCTATTACAAAATATTCTAAGTTTTGGAAGCTTGAAGATGATAAGACAAATATTTACTCTCAAATGTTTGAAAAATAAAATTCCAACAAAAATAAAAACTAAACCCTACACATACACACATATAATAATAATAAATAAATAAGGTAGTTGAACATTTCACAAGGGATTATTATCCTTTGTTTATCTGAGTTACAAATAAATGATTTGTATTTATTACTTCTATTTTCAAAATAATTCTTTCAAATATAGTAATGAAAATTCACCTAAAAAGAGCTAAAGTTTGACGACGAATCCGACTATCCCACTCTCTTTTATTCAACAAAATTTATACAAAAGAAAACATTGTCGCCACCTTGCATCCATTTCGATTAACAAATCCACCGCCCAAGTGGCAGTCATCAAAATCTTAACCATCGAATCCTACCATATAAACTATACATATATTTATGAAATAGGATCTGAGTTTTATTGAGTTTTTAAAGATTTTTTATTATATTTTTTAAGAGGTATAATCATTTTACTACTAAAGTTTTACTGATATATCATGTCAGTATCAAAATTTACCGAAAAATATATTTTATTACTAAACTTTTGCGACGTTATCAATTCACTATCATTATGTTAACAACGTTAAAAATTTATTGAAGTCATAAGGGCATCAAAGACATTTTCAGTTGTAAGAGTAAAATTATCTGTTAATTTGATAAATAAATTATCATTTTACTACTAAGTTTTTAGGGAAATTATTATTTTACTACTGAATTTTTAGAAGAATTATCGTTCTACTACCAAACTCATGGGGGTAAAATTGATTTTTAACTCAATTTCAAACATTAACTTTTTCTTAACAGAGTGGTGGTAAATTGATAACGGTGCAAAATTTTGATAGTTAAATATACTTTTCGGCATACTTTAGTACTGATATGATATGTCAGTAAAACTTTAGTAGTAAAATGATAATTTTTCTTTTTATAATGATAGTGAATGAATAATATTTAATTTTTTTATTTATATTCATATTATCAAAGTAATAAGAAAAGCATATATATGACTTTGACAGATAGATTTAATAAGAAAAGCAAATCAGTTTGACAGGTAGCTTTCGGCTTCGTTGCTCTTTCCACGTGACTACCTAGGTACCCCTTCCCAAATTTTCGTATAAATTTCTTCGTTACGCTTCGTTAATTTACCACGTTCAAGCAATCAAGCTATATATATTGTAATAATTCTCTGAACTTGAAGTTGATTAAAATGGCCAAGATGAGTGGTGCATTCGCCATTTTGCTCGTTTCACTTGTTGTCATCTCTCAATCTCTTCCAATTAGTTCAGATCACGCAAGTGGTTCGACTGTGATTCAAGCTCAACACAGCCAGCAGCAGCTGCTAGAGGCCAGACAGTTACTCGGGTCATCTGATCATCGCGATGAGGAAAAGCCTCTGGCAATGCATTGGATCCAGGAGAGAAAGATTCATAGTTCGCCCTTTGATCCCAGGGATCTGAAAAAGCTGAGAACTTACATGAAGAAAAGCGCTCGGACTTCTGCTGGACGCGGTTACATTGCTACTCGGGGTCGCCGCCGTAGGTCGGCAGCCATACAAACTAGTCATATTTCTTCTTTCCAAGTTGCTGCTGTACTGGCTTACTCTCTTCTAATTGGTTTCTTTGTCCTCTAGATGGCTTAATGTAATGACCGTGTACTTAACTAGTGCTCTTAGTTATCTATTTAGTTAATTAGCTAGAATATATATCAATCAATAATGTTTATACTTGAGTCTTTGATAATCTTAATTTAACAATCGAGTCTGTGGCTTGTTTATTTGTCTCGACTAGGTCCATCACTCACTCGTCTTTCTGTGGGGTTTTTGTTCATCCTCTTAAATCCTATGCCTTTGTACTGAAAAACTATAATACAAATGCCAATTTGAATTGGCGAGTGTTTCTAGTCGTACTTTATTACGATATTGTAGTCGTGTAGGATACAACTGTAATATTATTGTTGTACGGTATTATAATTTTATTTAATTATTAAATTTAAAAAAAATAATTATTGATTGAATTTAACGAATGAATCTAATTATAATATTGTATAACTATAATATCACAATTAGCCTCATGTGTATGTGTACGTGTATGTGTATGTGTATGTGTATGTGTATGGGAGCTCCTACAGCAGTACTTTTGCTTTCGATACTATAATATGCTTGCTTAAATATTAATATACAATAGATATTGAAGAATTGCAGAAAGAGAATAATTTTTTATATTAATTGTATGTGTGTAAGTCAAACCACGCGCGGTGAAAAGTGTCACAATTAATATACAATTAATTCTTTAAGATCTTGATTCTTTTTGGATGCCATACTATGTCCACCCGTCGCTGTCCCAGTGCTCGAAGTGTTGAGTTGACAATGACTGGGAGCAGGCTAAGTTACAGACGTAACTTACAGATTATGCTGTAGGGACAAGCCAGCTCCCTGACAAAAGCATTTGCCCTCTTTTTTCTCCATATGCAGGACAGCTGTGGTGCATGCATTGGCTGTTTTATGTTACGGAATCTGTAACATAGTAACCTCCCAATGACCGAAATACCACAAAACTAGACTAATACTATTAATAATAAAAAAGATTGCACGATATATTCCATTAAATTTGTTTCTTTTTCTTTTTTTTTTAAATATAAAAGACTAATCTTAAAATTATAACTCATAATATATGAAAATATTTACAGATATATTTATAATTAGATAATTATTAAAATAAGAATCTAAATTTTGACTCTCTCAAATATTAGAAGAACCATTCTATTTTCATTTCAAAAGAAAAAATATTATTTTCACGTAATTATTTATATAATTAAAAAAAAAATTTTAGCCCTTACAATGCTTTTGTGAGAATTTAAATTTGTGATGTCAACAGCTCAACCACTCGGCCAAAGGCGGAGTAGCATCAAATTTATCATTTAATACTCATCAATAACTATTTGTTAAGTGGGGAATTTTTTAATAAGAAATTACTTTATTAAAACGTCAAGAGGTTTTTTTGAATAAAAAATAAAAAATCTTTTATTGAATAATGTTTCTTGCTAGAGTTATCAATTTTAGGCTTTTTTACTTTCTTTCTTCCACTTTTCAAAAAAAAAAAAAATTCTTTCTTCCCGTATGGAAGCTGAGTCACTAAATTTAGGCATTCAAGTAGCTAAAAATGCTGGATTCTTGCCTGTAATCATTGAATTAGACTTGAAAGAAGTGGGTGATCTCTCTTGCAATAGGAAGGGGGAAGTCAGAAATCTTTTGGATGATAGGAGCAATTCGAGCTAACTTAAAGAGCTTGGATGGATCTAAAATTCAGCATGTTCCAAGGGCTTGCAATGTTTCTGCTCATTCATTACCAAAAATAGCCTTAGATTATGATGCTCCTGCTGTATGGCTGGAAACGTTTCCAGCTGAAATCATGGTGTTTTTCTGAAGTTGATCAATAGAAAGCTATACTTTCGCATCCAAAAAAAAAAAAAAAATTCTTTCTTCCCCAAATTCATATGATAATACAATCTTCCTCGTTTCTTCCGAGAAATTAATTCAAAATGGTCCATTATGATAAATCAGGTTGATAGAAGCTAGACTTATATGAAAAGAAATATTAGTAGATTACGCGCATTGTAGTTAAACTTTTACAGGTGTTGTATGCAAACCTGGAGGCCAGGGTCAAAGATGCCGCGTGCCTTTGACTCTCGCGGCTGCTGTCTGAATTTCCTCATTCCTTTGACGTATCTTCACCTTTTCTTGCCGCCAGAAGTTTTGACTTTTGTTCCATCGAGGGAATAAACCCCTTTACTATCGAAAATCGCCATTTTTTTTCCTTTCCTTTAATATTACATTACAAATCTACTAATATTTACAATTAAACTCTATTTTTTTTGGTACAAAAAAGACTTAGCCAAGCTAAGATATTAAACTTAAAAAAATCAAATCTATATAACTTAATTGCTTGAAAATCACTCAACCACCTCCATTATTCTGTTGCTAGTAAATACCACTGTTTTTTGTTTTGAATCTTCCAAATCATTCCCGCACAAGATCCGAACCTCTTTTCATTTTTTTTTCTAATCATTCGATTAAAACATTCACTCTCTTCATAAAAAATAGGAGATAAAATCAATGAGATTTCTTTTTCAATTCATTCCTGGAGTTGAATAACTTATTCAAGAATTGCTTTTGTTCCAATCCGTAGGAAAAAAATAAAAAAAGCAAATCCCTTACGATGCACCAAATCCAGCTTAGTTATTGGTAGAGTAAATAAATTTGTCATTTCTTAAAATCTCTCTTCTGATTTAAATCATGGCATAATGTGAATCCCCTTATTCCGATCATGAAATAAATGAAAGAGATCGAAAGGAACACCAACAACAAAATCACTCTGCTGGATTAACATGGAGAACACCATGAGAGCAAGTGCTCAAACCCAATAAAAGTAATTATGAGGGTTTAATAATTAAGTAGAGACAAATTTCTCTATTATAAAATATTCTAAATTTTGGAAGCTTGAAGATGATAAGACAAATATTTAATCTCAAATATTTGAAAAATAAAATTCCAACAAAAATAAAAACTAAACCCTACACATACACACATATAATAATAATAAATAAAAAAGTTAGTTGAACATTTCATAAGGGATTAGTATCCTTTTTTGGTCTGAGCTACAAATAAATGATTTGTATTTATTACTTCTATTTTCAAAATAATTCTTCTAAATCTAGTCATGAAAATTGACCTAAAAGGAGCTAAATTTTGATGACGAATCAGACTATCCCACTCCCTTTTATTCACCAAAATTTATACAAAACAAACCTTTGTCGCCACCTTGTATCCCTTTCGATTAACAAATCCACCGCCCAAGTGGTAGTCATCAAAATCTTAACCACCGAATCATGTCATATCACTATACATAGATTACGTTTTGGATGAAGGTACTATAGTTTGTAAGTTATGTCTGTTGTGAAAAATAAATTATAATTATTAAATAAAAATTAATAATATATAATAAATAATAATTTTAATAAAATTATTAAAATTATAATAAATTTTTTTATTGTACTAATAAAAAGTTATATTAATATAATTTAAAAATTATAATAAATAATATTTACTAAACAATTTAGAGTAACTTAACTTTTAAACCAGAACACTCCATGCTCAATCACGCCTATATATTTATATTCATATAATCAATGTAATAAGAAAAGCATATATATCAGTTTGACAGGTTGATTTAATAAGGATAGCAAATCAGTTTGACAGGTAGCTTTCGGCTTCGTTGCTGTTTCCACGTGACCACCTAGCTACCGCTTCCTAAATTTTCATACAAATTTCTTCGTTTAATTTGTTTCGGTAATTTACCTCCTCCAAGCAATCAAGCTATATATTTTGTAATAATTCTCTGAACTTGATGTTGATTAAAATGGCCAAGATGAGTCGTGCATATGCCATTTTGCTCGTTTCACTTGTTGTCATCTCTCAATCTCTTCCAATTAGTTCAGATCACGCAAGTGGTTTGACTGTGATTCAAGCTCAACACAGCCAGCACCAGCTGCTAGAGGCTAGACAGTTACTCAGATCATCTGATCATCACGATCAGGATCAGCCTCGGAAGCTGAGAACTTACATGAAGAAAAGCGCTCAGACTTCTGCTGGACGCGGTTACGTTGCTACTCGGGGTCGCCGCCATAGGTCGGCAGCCATACAAACTAGTCATATTTCTTCTTTCCAAGTTGCTTCTGTACTGGCTTACTCTCTTCTAATTGGTTTCTTTGTCCTCTAGATGGCTTAATGTAATGACCATGTACTTAACTAGTGCTCTTAGTTATCTATTTAGTTAATTAGCTAGAATATATATAAACCAATAATGTTTATGCTTGAGTCTTCGATAATCTTAATTTAACAATCGAGTCTGTAGTTTGTTCATTTGTCTCGACTAGGTCCATCACTCACTCTTGTCTTTCAGTGGGGCTTTTGTTCATCCTCTTCAATCCTTTGCCTCTGTACCCAAAAACTATAATATAAATGTCAATTTGAATTGGCGAGTGTTTCTAGTCGCACTTTATTACGATATTGTAATGTGTATGGTAGCTTGCGTGCTAGTACATTTCCTTCGATACTATTATATGCTTACTCAAATATTAATAGGAAAATTATTCACCATGGACATATTTGTTTTGCTTTTTTAAAAAATGTCCAAACATTTTTTTTTTTCAGTGTGTTACTTGAAGTTTACATTTTTCAATTGAGTTAGACAACATCAAATTTTTTTTTAATATTTAAATCACATTAAATGATGTTATTTTACTTTTAAAAAAATTAATATAATATAATATTATTTTAAATATTTGAATGAGATCTCTGTTCTATTCTTGTGACGTTAATAATTTTTTAACAGCGATTAGATGAAAGTGGTCGGTAATTTTTTTCATATTAATATACAATAGATATTCAATAAAGAAAATAAGTTTTTATATTAATTATAAGTGGGCATGTGGGTAAGTCAAACCACGCGCGGCGAAAAGTTTCACAATTAATTCTTTAAGCTCTTGATTCTTTTTAGATGCCACACTATCTCCACCCGTCGCTGTCCCAGCGCTTGAAGTGTTGAACTGACAATGACTGCCATATCATGTCCACCCGTCGCTGTCCCAGCCCTTGAAGTGTTGAATTGACAATGACTGGGAGCAGGCTGAGTTACAGAATCTCTGTAACTTGCAGATGATGCTTTAGTCAGCTCTCAGACAAAAGCATTTGCCACCCTTTTTTCTCCATATGCAGGAGAGCTATAAAAAAGACAAATACAATTAATAATAAAAAAGATTCCACGACATATCCCGTCAAAAACTATTTGTTTAGTGGGGAATTCTGGGATAAGAAATTACTTACTTTATTAAAACAAGAAGAGATTTCTTAAAAATAAATAAATAAATAAATAAAATTATTAAATAATGTTTCTTGCTGGAGTTATCAATTTTAGGCCTTTTAACTTTCTTTCTTACTCATTTAAAAAAAAAAAAAAAAATTCTTTCTTCCCGTATGGAAGCTGAGGCAGTAAATTTAGGCATTCAAGCAGCTAAAAATGTTGGATTCTTGCCTGTAATCATTAAATCAGACTGGAAAGAAGTGGGTGATCTCTCTTGCGCAATATGAAGGGGAGGAAGTCAGAAATCTTTTGGACGATAGAAGCAATTCGAGCTAACTTGAAGAGCTTGAATGGATCCAAAATTCAGCATGTTCCAAGGGCTTGCAAGTTGCAATGTTACTGCTCATTCATTACCAAAAATAGCCTTAGATTATGATGCTCCTGCTGTATGGCTGGAAACGTCTCCAGCTGAAATCATGGTGTTTTTGCAAGGTTCAGTCTTTGAAAGGCTGAGGTGAGCCCAATCCACAACCAGATTAAGCAATGGGTCTGATGAGACAGGACGGGGCTTACCCCACGGCCCACACCGCCCCTTTTCTTGTCTTCTTCTTGAAAACTCTTGTTCCCAAATGAGTTAAGACTTAAGACAGACAGAAGCAGGATGTTGAATCACATGTGAAATTCAGCCGGGCTCATAAACTAAAAATAAGAAAACTTATCTATGTCTTATCACAGTTCTGTCCGCAAAACTTTTTCTTTTTTCTTTTTGGGTTAGTTACATAAAGCTACTTTTGTTAAATGTTAAAATCAAATTTTATGTTTCGTTGAAATGAAGAGTATGTGCACAAGATATTACTTTTTTAAAAAATATTATTTAATAGAAAACAATTCATGTTCAATTTTTTTTCCTTCCTTGAAATTAAAGGATGGGATTATGTAAATATTCTGTTTCCACTCTATTAAGGATTGAAAAATTATTCTCCTATAATCTACCTTCGTTTCTGGATAACGGAAAAAATCTTAGATACTCTAAAAATATAAATGTGAAAAAAAAAAAAGAGTCATTGTAACAATACAACAAGAATCCGGAACAAAAACATCTTATCTTCTTAGTGAGAGTTAAATTCGTTAAAAGTGCCCACACGATAGACTTTACCACATCATATTTTTTTAAAAAAAAATTGACATTTCTTCTATTCGTCTATTTGATTACTCGAAAATATTGGAGTGGTGTCCATGAGGGTACTGTGCCTTTTAAAGGGAATGCAATTAAAAGAATCTATAATCTACTTTCAAGTCATAGAGAAAAAGTGTATTAAAAAAAAAAAGTAGACAAGGAATTATTTATTCGTCATTTATTTCTAAAAGGCAGTGGACAAATGAAAGAAAAAGAGATTGGGTTAACTTAGATTCCTTGAAAAAGGATTAATGAATCTCTTTAATTTCGCTCTTTTTTTTTTTTTTTCCTCCTTCTAGCTAGCATATTATTTACTTGTTTTATTTGTTTGTGAAAGGAATTAGCCAAGTAATAACACGCTAGCTAGCATAATATTTTATTATTCGCCGGAAGCACTTGCTTACTACTACCGCCAGGCATATATCCCTCGATTATTCTAATCTAATTAAGTTTGAATCTTCAGGAAAATACAAATTGCTCGACATTAGTGGGTAATTTATCTTTGGATTCTTATTAAAAGAGCATCCTATGACACTTGATCAAGCTAATGCTATAATTACCTTTATCACTTAGACCAAAGAAATTTTTCCTATAAATGATTCTTGTTTAGTAGAGTTTCTTAACGATTAAGCCCTATAAATGAACGTGAAAGCCAACTTGTTATTAGACTACATTGCAAAAGACTGATCATTCACAAAACCCATAAGGTTGAAACCCTAAAACACCACAGCATCCATAGACAGTTAATTTGCCCACCGATAATGAAGGTAAAAGCGGAACCGGTTAGCATCAAAAGAGTAGCACTTGTTTGTTTTTTATTCATCATTTGTTGTAATGCTCTTTCGTCTTCTTCTTCTGAAAGCACTTTGACTTCAAAAGGTGGCGACTATAAGCACTTGGCGAATGATGAGCAAGTCATCAAGAGTACTTATTCTATACAAATCTTTTTCTACTTATTTTTTTATTTTTTGTTTTTAAGAAAAAAAAATCTTTTTCCACTTAAAAGAAGATCGCACTTCACTGTTTTTTTCTTTTTCTAATTATTATACGTTTGCTTTCTCTATGCAGTTGGGCACGGCGACAAAATCTTGAAATCATATGAAGTTGTAAAAAAATCAAGAGCAATTAAGGGATTACACGAAGTGCTTAACTTAGAGACTAAAGTTTCAGAAGGAAAGGAAGGCGTAGGCATCAATAGTAGATCAAAGAAAGCAAATAAAGGAGTTTACGGTGGTGGTGATCTTCTTCGGCCAAGAGGCAAGAAAGGTGGATGTTCCTCCTTAAGATTGAACTCATCTTCTTCATTGGCTTTTAAGACTCTGGCACTTGGACTACTCTTTTTTGTTTTCTTTTGAATGCTTATATTATTATATATGTAAATATGTAATCGATCATCTTGACTTGGGATTGAGATAGATGTTTGAACAAAACATTAACATTGATTGAACATGTTTTGTTGCCATTATATTCCATATATTTGTTTTATAGTTGTAATAGTCTATTACAAACTTACTGATCTTTAAATTGTCAAAGAAGAGAGATTAGAATGATGGAGGGGTTCAATAAAAATTAAACTTATCCTTTCGTGTAATTTTATGTAATGGTCAATTTACAAATATATAAATGGGGCTTTAATAGGACATTAGAGGTGTGCCAATAGCGCCACCCTGATCACAGATGTAAGCAGCGGGCCCACTTTCATTATTTCACTTTAAGCTATTTGTTTATTAGATAAGGGAAAACAAGATACGTATAAAATTAATTAGACTAATACGCTGTTTTAGAAAGTGGGCCTGCTATTATGATGGTTACGAAGTTCATGTTCACCATTACTCGGGAGTTAATGGTGGGAGAGAGTCCACGATAAAAGAGGAATAGAGAGGTAAGCAAATGAAAGAGAGAGAGAAAGAGATATGAACTTATTAAGAGAGAGAAGAGAGGTGCAAACATTTTAGGGATTTATTGAATAAGAAATTAGGATTATTTTTAGAATTAAAATAGAGGCATAAGAACATTTTAATTTTTAAATAATTTTAGTGGGCAGAAAAAAGAAAAGGAATTTCAAGAGGCATTTGGAGGATGTCAATAGTCCAACTCCCGTAATTAAATAAATTGACCCACTTTCATTATTTCTTCACCAGCATCTACAAAAAATTTTTGCAGCAAAATTTATTGTTCTTAATTAGAGATGGCCAATAGGTCAAGTGACATATGGCACAGCACGGTATGTGCTGGTACAGCATGGCATGACATAAGTACATTTTGAGAGAGCACGTAGCACAACATGACACACATACATGCTGGGTTAAGTTAAAAATTCTAGGCACGTAGACTTTAAAAATATGGTATGATTAAAGATAAGTTAAACACGTCATATAAAAATATCCACAATAAGCATGTTTTACTAGTAGATTAGCACGTGGCCCATGGGTCATCAATTGCATGCAAGTCAAAGTATAAACTAACATTTTTTAATGAAAATAAACATAAAATTCTCCGATTTTACAGATAATTTGAAATTGAATCTTTTGTATATTTTATTAGCTTAAATTTTTTAAATTCGTTTAATTCTTATTTTAAAAAAAATATTTTGATTGTTTTATATTTATAAATTATTTAAATGAATAGATGATATCATGATTTTAATAAATAAAATTATAAATACCATGATTTTATAAATGTATGCATTAATACTATTATAAACTATGACATATGACACTATATAAGATCAAGTTAAAATTTAAGTTAAACTTTAAGAAAAATTTATTATTATTATTATTGTTAAATATTTAAAAAAGAATTCTAATACCATAGAGTCTAACTTAGTCATTGGTATCACATTCTATCATTAATTTTAGTTTATTATTATTAAATATGGACTTGAGTTTTAAATTTTTTATTCTATAAAATTGACTAAGGGTATGTGGACCCAAAAAAGTACGTAGTTTTAAAATAAGTACGCTAACAATTTAGCATGTTTTCTAAAAAAATCAATAAAAGAAAAAGCTTATCGTGTTCTTTTTATTTTTTTTTAGGCAAAACCCATGGTAAGTAAAAAAAAAAAAAATTACTGCATGACACGGCACAAGCATAGACCTACGTGGACCTTCCTTTAACAGTTGGTACTAACCGTAGGCCATCTCTATTCTTAATCCCTTCTGGCTTCAAAATTGAAATTCCACGAAAGAATGATAGGAAAAAGGACGTCAAATTGGGAAGAGATGATGCAATTAAATTTCGTTGCTCCACTTAGTTGATGATATGCTAAATGTTTATCAGTTTTAACAATAAATTTGGCCATTTTCAGTGGAATTTTGACGATCCTTTTACAATAGTATGATTAATAATGATTAGATAAGAAATGTACAACATTTAACTTTATCGGGGCCAGAGTAAAACATTCTCAATACCTTAGGCTCAAAGTATAAATATAGCTTGTATAAATATGTCTTCATTTTTGGGCCTACAGTCCATAGGGTAGAAATATGAATTTCAACACATTAGTCTATTACTATTCCCCTCAGTTTAATTTCATACATATTATCCCAACCATTGGGTTTATATCGTCTAATCCAATGAGCCAGAATACTTACAGTGTTGAGTGTAAGAATTCAAATCTAATTTTAGTATCTCTCGAATATAGTACTTCAGTATGTCAATGTATGGTGATGATTCCACTTATGTAGTATGATTGACATAGTCGGACCCATTGTTCATATGACTTATGATACCATAGCTACAGTGTTTTTGGTTGAGAAATAATGGATGATAATACGTACACATGTTGAATCTCTCATTTAACGTCATCGACAAATTATTCAATCTCTCATTTTAGGTTCATCAACAAATTGTTCTGGTAGTTACCATTTCTCATAGCTTTGCAAGCTTCGATATGACTGGTATGTTCTTTACTTCTTTGTTTTCCTGTTTTTATCTGTTAAAACCATGTTCATACCTTTTCTCAGGTTTGCTCAATTGATATGGATAGATAATTAAAGTAATTTATCAGTAAAGTTCTTGGGCTAAATATGAATAACCTGGGTTCCAAGCTCACTACTATTAAAAATTGAATTAAAAGAAGAAAAAAAAATTTAATGTAGCGCCGTAGTTGCCCCTTTCATATCTTCGTTCATAAATAAATAAAGTTAAATAATTTGTCAAAGGGTGGAGTTATTTTGAATTCATGACAGTAGTTTAGTAAATTTTATCTATGAACTCCTACAATGCCTTTTCAGCGGTGACCACCAGCTTTCAAGTCTTTGTAGAAAAATGACAAAAAATACAGGACATATCAAAAGGGGCAATTGAGAAACTGACTCTGTTTAAATCATGCCCAGGTTGGTGAAGCTTATTCAATTATTATGCCAACAATTGATAATATATATGACAATCTCCTGATAAATTTGGGGCGAGTTAAGAAAGAAATTGATCATCTGCAGTTACACGAGGAAAAAAAAAAGACAACACTTCTTTGAGCAAAAATCAAAAACAACTTTATCATTGAGAATGCGGGGCCGTTTATTTTGTTGATTTAATAACTTAATTAACTTAATTTTAATATATTTATTTTTTCAACTTAATAAAAATTCATTAAGTTATTAAGTTTTTTTTTTCACTTTTTATTTAATTTAAAAAGTCTGAATAATATCGTTAAAAGATATTCTTTAAAATATCCTTATCTAATTAGTTAATTTTTAATCCTTACATGAATTAAATTTAATAATTAGCATTATTATCCTTCTCTATATAACTTGTGATAATATGGTAGACTATAATTATTTTTACTTTTTTAGTTTCTTCACATTAGCATTATTTATCTTCATAATTTTTATGAATATTTTCATATAAAAACATGATAAACTATAATAAAAATGATTAACATATATAATATAAAATATTAAAGAGTTGTATTCAATTAAATATGATTTATGTTATGATAATTTATTATCTTGTTTATATTTTTTGATATGTTTATTATTTGCTAACATTTATAATTTGTAAGGGCATAAATGTAAAAATATTAGTTTTCAGATTTTTTAAGCTAAAAAAAACTTAATATTTATTTTTAGCGATTCAAACAAAAAAAAAATAAATATATCATTTAAATTTAGACATTCAGCTCTATTCAAACTTTAGATTAATTTAGATCTATTCAGATTTCAGACAAAAAAACAACGATGTTTGCGTCTATAGCAACAACATAAAAGTCCATAGTTCATCCTATTACAAATATTTAAGCCCAAAATATTTTACATAGCGCCACAAGCCTAAAGTTCCAAAATAAGAACATATTTCTAATGTTCCAAAATAATGTGCTTACTTGACAAAAGACAATTCTAATTTTCAAAATGATAGAAGACAACATCTCATGAATTACGACTAATATTTCAAAAGATATATCCCTTTATCAGCTTGTTGGGTAAGTTGAAGAACCCACGTAGCACATAATGTTTGGTGCCCATAATATCAATCGCATCAAATATTTCTTTCTCACTTAAGCCAAAAATCTTACGCATTTTATCAGACAACTTAACTTGTAAATCAGATAACTGCTTATCAACAGTAGAAAGTACACTAATCAACCCATCTAATTGAGTACCATGGCTGAAATGGACTCCGTTGCTGCTCCTATTTTTAAGCACGTATTGCGAAATGTTTTGTCCTTGGTTCGCCTTTTCTTTTTTGGGTGGTTGGAATTACTTGGAGCACTTTCATTTTCATTAGCAGGCGCTTTGTGAATTTAAGAATATAGATCTGCGAATGTGGATAATATTAACATTCAAAACCATTAGATAAGAAAACAAAGAGTTACGAAGCTAAATCTACCGATCCCATAACAGATCATTCAAGCAAACAAGTGATTTTCATTTCTTTATAATGGAACCTCTACTAAGTGAGGTGGGAAAATTTATTAACCAAAAAAGAAAGTGAAAATAATACAAGAGAGAGGAAAGAGCAAATGCCAGCCATAGCTAACCCGTGAAAAGACATATGGGCAAGAACTAAAGAGTTACAAAGCTAAAGCTATTGAGGCTGGACATAAACCGAGCCCATAACAGCTCATACAAAAGCAAATAAATAAATAAACTAAGAAATTATTACATTTAAAATTTATATATAAATATAAAATTATGATAATTATTAGTTAAATAAACTAAGAACTTATTACATGAAATCCCCATTTACCAAGTATATCCGGGTTTCTGTTCAATCATCTCTAATTAGAAAACGAAAATATTTCACAGTTCTTTATTTTCTTTTAGAAAAATCCTTGTACTCTTGGTATTCCTTCAAATTAAAAGTTAAAATGATAGATGAAAGGCAGAGAATGGACGGCAAAAGACGAAGAAAAGGTTGGTCATAATGTGTTAAAACGACAAATATGCTTTTGAGAACAAATCTACCCAAATTCCTAACTACTCTTACTCCATTTGATATGTGTAAGCAAATAACGATGCGACCTCGATCATTTCAATGACTCTGTAACAACCCTATAAATATATATATTTTTATCTATCTTGCTAGTTTGTACATGGGATCAGAATCCTCAATCAGTGGTGTAGTTGGCTCAAGATTTCAGAAGAAGCGGGGAGTTCGCAATCTATTCACTTCCATATTTACCTGCTTGTTTAAGAAAGAAAATAAGAGTCCCTGTTCACAAATCGCAAGTGTTATTTGATCTTCTTAATTTCTGATTTCTGGTACTCACTTCGTTTTTCTCTATTCATTAGGTCTGGATCCGCGCAATCCGCACCCGGCCCTTTTTCGAATGATATGCGCATTATTAAATTTTAAAAAAGTCGGATGCAGATCAGCATCTGATATTTGCCACGTATTCGGATCCATTTTTTAATTATTAAAAAAAAGGAAAAGACAAAAATAGAGTTTCTTTTTTTTTTTTTTATTTAAACTGAGACAAAAACAGAGTTAGCGGTGTCTACGTTTCATAACCTCCTTTTTTTTTTTTTTTTTAAGAAAATCCTAAACGCAGCCTGCAGACACAACACACGAAAGCCGCCAGAGCAGAGAAGATTAACCGCCGTCTGCCGCTGCCGTTCTAATCAGCTAAGTCGCCACGGCTAGCACAATGGAAATTCGCGTACAGAAGTCAACAATAATACGGCCTGCCCAAGAAACGCCCGAGCATCGCCTCCGAAATTCTGACTTGGACTTGGTTGCGCCGTCCAATTACGTCCCCCAGGTATTCTTTTATCGGCGGCCAAATTATTCTTCCCCTGATTTCTTTGATGCTGGTTTGCTGAAGGATGCTCTGAAAAGAATTCTTGTGCCGTTTCACCCCGTGGCTGGAAGGTTGCCGAGTGATGAAAGTGGTAGAACCGAAATACCATGTAACGGAGAAGGGGTTTTGTTTCTGGAGGCGGAAACAAGTTGTGTTATTGATGATTTTGGTGACTTCGCGGAAGGCTCCAAGCTTTTGCCGTTGCTTCCAACTTTTGATGACACGAAAGATAATTCTTTTTATCCACTCATGATGACACAGGTACGACGAATATTTAATCCCCTGATCAATTGATTCATGAGACTTGGTTTTATTAAGTAATGCTGTGCTCTGTGTGTTGAGTAGGTAACTCGTTTCAAATGCGGAGGCGTTTGTCTTGCGACTAGATTTCATCATATTTTAGCAGATGGAGCTTCAACGTACCATTTCGTCAACTCATGGGCTGAGATGACACGTGGTGTTCCTATTAGCATTCCACCTTTCTTCGATCGAACCGTACTAGATTTTGGGGTTCCAAATTCTCCTAGATTCCATCACATTGAATACGACCCACCTCCTTTAATGAATACTCCTACTCGAAATTCCGAATCCATTTGTACCGCAATCCTGAATCTATCAGTTGAGCAAATCAACATTCTCAAGGAAAAATCTAAAGAAAATCGTGGATCCACATTCGAGTACACTAGACTTGAGGTCCTGGCGGCACATATTTGGCGTTGCGTATGCAAAGCACGTGAGTTGTCTGATGATCAAGCCAGCAAGTTACACTTCCCTACAAATGGACGTTCTAGATTGAATCCTCCACTCCCACCTGGGTATTTCGGAAATGTAGTCTTCATCACTGCATTGATGGCCTTATCAGGTAATATCCTATCAGAACCACTGAATTATACAGTAGAGAGAATCCATAGAGCATTAGAGCGGATGAATGACGAGTATTTGAAATCAGCTCTTGCTTATCTAAAGCAACAACCTGATCCGACAGTTTTAAAAAGAGGGGCTCACACATATAAGTGCCCTAATTTTAGCATAGTATATTTAGCAAACATGCCTATTTATGATGCAAATTTCGGGTGGGGGCCGCCAATGTTTTCGAGGTTGGTTAATACATATTTCGAAGGAGTAGCGCATATTTATCCAAGTCCAAACCATGATGGGAGCTTGACAGTGTTTATAAACTTGGAAACCCATCACATGCTGCCCTTCAAGAGGTTGTTTTATGAGATCTTTCAGCACCCCAAGAATGCAAGATCTAGATATTGATATTTCAGTGATCAATCAATATGATAAACCAAGTTTGAGAGAAAAATGATCAGGGGATCCCTGGTTAGAGTGATTGAACTAGCTGTTGATGGCTGTAGATATTGTGTGACTTCGGCTCATTATGGTTTTGACCTTCCACTTATGTCATCCTTGATAAAAGTTTTGTTTTTCATATTTTGTTAGCTCTTTAATTAGTAATATATTATTAGTGTTGTACACAGAATGGGATTTTTTTCTTCTTTAATATTATAGCGATCTTCCAGCTACCATACCCTCAAGAACTTTAGAGTATGTTGGGAATAGTCAACTAGCCAAACAAAAAAGCTAAAGTCCCTTGTATTGTAATTCAGATGTTATTAAGAGATTTTTTTAAAAAAATTTCATGACATCTTTGATATATTTTAGAATTTTTCCCAAATGAAATTTTAATTTTTTTTAAAGCAATTGTTAGATTCGTTGAATAGGCATTGTATTTAACACTTAACTTTAAAAAATCCAAATATTATTCTCGGTAATGTAAGTGTGACACATTTACAAACCCAACAACTTTGCAATATCAAAATGAAGTCACGAGTAGATAGATAGACAATATCAAAGCCAAGGGACCAAAGAAGGAACCTAGCCACTTTACAAAATGAAAAAATGAAACTACGTGGAGTCGTATCATCAAGCCAAATATATGCGACATCAGGCAATGATATTTTAGCCCCTTACATAGTTACACGATGGGGCTAGGGCACCCCTCTATTTCTCCTATAAAATCGGTCTTGTTTTGTGTTCATAATTTTTTCCTTCATATTAAAAGTAAAAATTTAACTAATTATTTTACTCAGTTATTTTCTCTATTACAAACACCATAAACTTACAAACAGAAAAAAAAAAAACATTGATTGTAAAAGAGTAATAATAATTTAATATAAACTAAAGTTTATCCCAATTTGTGTTTGCAGCAAAGGTGATTTTATTTAAATTTTCATAGATTATTAACTTTACGATCATGTTAGGAGACAACAAAACTTATGTTTATTTTATTTAAATAAATTAAAAATATATACGCTTGAGTTAACTCCATCTTCTTTATTTGTTTTGAAGAGGACGATCATATTTTTATGTTGCAAGAATAACAGTACACATTTGAAGGGTTTAACAGTGAACTTGGAGAAAGAACCGTACTAATTGAGGGGCTTATTGAGGAGGTTATTTTAGAAATTAAAGACTATTAATAGAAAAGAGGTTTGATAAGGATAATGGAGAGGTGCCAATAGCATTACTCTGAAAAAAATCAATATAACTTCTAATTCATATAAACGTTCATTAGTATAATTATATAAAAAAAAAAAAGCAAACTTTTGATAACATATTAATATTTCAATAAAATTTCACATTCCCTATTAAAATATATAGTCAAATAAAGAATAAAATTATAAAAATCTGGACATTAATACTTTCAAAGAAAACAATCCTCTCCTAATATTTTTTTTCCTCCGAGTCTCTCTTACAAAAATAAGTGGTTAAGATTGAATTTTAAATTTTGATGTTAACAATCAAGCTATTTCTTTTTTTTTTTTTACTTCATTTATCATTAAACCATTTTTTTATTAGATTTAAAAGATTAATTGGAAAAGCACTAGAAAAGGATCCTAATCTTTCTGCTAAAGAGCAAAAATTATCTACTCTCATTTAATTCTTGGAGATTTAGAGGACCCATCTCTCAGTTAAGGATTAAATGTTTAACATTTTAGACTCTCACGTAAATAAGTTAGACATTTTAGAACATATACTCTTTTCAACAATGCATCCAAAAGTTTTTTGTGGCTTAGCCACAAACAATAAAATAATTATCTTTATTAATTATAAAGGTCAGTAGGCAGTGGGACACTAACAGTGAACCATTTTGTTCTTTTTTTTTTTTTTTTTAAATCCTGGACGGGCTTCTTCTTCTACTTCTTCTTACTTTACAATATTATTCTTCTTTCTTTTATTTGTACAAATATTTTTATATCACATATTAATTTTTTTTGGGAGGCTGAAACAAGTTGTGCCCAGCTTTTACATTCGCACTTAATAAGCCAACAACAGTAGATTCATGATTGTCGAAATAAATTCTTTTCTCATTTTTGGGACTTCCATTTTAAGCATTGTCGTGCTCCCAAATATATATAAATCATAATTTTTCACATTTTTTATGTACACATTGACTAGGTTACGCATTTTTTATGTACGCCATACGTGGGCAGATGGAACTTCAACATGTCGTTTCTTGATCTCGTGGGGTGAGATGGCTCAATTGTTGCTTGTTAAATAACTAAAAGGTTGTAGAAAATTAATTTTGGACCGACTGTAAGTTACAATTAATACAGTTAATGTAACTTAGCAGTTTCGAAGATTATAATAAACTCAAGGCATATAAATAAAAATAGATTTATATGATTATACTTCTCTCGAATAGCATAAAATTAGGAAGATTCAAAAGTCTTAAATTTAGTAAAGTGGACTCATTTTCATCTAAAAATGAGAGATTGGATAATATATCTAATAGTTAAAAGAATATTTAAAAGAGTGATGGCGATAATTGATATAAATATCATAATTGAGTTTACCTTAAATTGATTATGAAATGCAAGTGTGCAACCCAAGAGGGGGGGTGAATTGGATTTTTGAAACTTAAGCTAAGCAAATCACAATACAATTAAATCTAATGCCTTAATGGAAGTGAAAGCAATAAACTCAATAAAAAGCAATAATAAAAGAATAAGGAAGGAGAGATTCAAACACGAGATTTTTACGTGGTTCGGCCAACCTCGCCTACGTCCACGCCTCCAAGCTTTCCGGGCTAGAGGATTCCACTAAGCAAGCCACCAAGGCTTCAATTGCTTACAATTGACTTCCAAGGTGTCAATAAACCTTTACAATATGAGATTATCCACAATCTCTTAACCCAAGTGTTTCCCAACACTTACAATCACTCACAATTTTAAGATTACAAATTGTTTCACTCTCACACAATTTTTAAGATTACAAATCAATGCCCAATGTGTGAATAATTGAAGAATAAAGGTGTTTCAAGCTCTTTGAAGATTGTATTCTCGAGTGTATGCTCAATGATGAAGGAGTGATCAACCTTTGTTCGGATTTGAATGAGCTTATTTATACTTGGAGCTGAAAACTAGCCGTTCTCGATCATGCGCTTTCAAAACGGTTCGCCGTTAATATTTAATTTAACCGTTTATTCTCAAAAGTTACCGTTAGAGCTAGTTTTTCAAATAAACGGTTTCCCGTTAAGGATTACCCCTTAACCGTTAATTTCCAGAGACCTGCAAGACAGATTTCGGTTATCCGGTTTCATTAAACGGTTAAAGCGTATCATGGAATAACATTCTGGAAATTATCGGTTAACGGTTTATATAAACGGTTCACCGTTTAATTCGATGCAGAACCTGCAAAACACGTTAGCCTTATCCGTTTCTACTAACGGTTGAAGATTAGCAAGGAATGAACTTCTGGAAATTATCGGTTAGCCGTTTTATATAAACGTTCGCCGTTTAATTCGATGGAGCTTTGCAAAAACGTGTTAGCCTTATCCGTTTCCGCTAACGGTTAAAGATTAGCAAGGAATTGAACTTCTGGAAATTATCGGTTAGCCGTTTTATATAAACGGTTCAAGCCTTAAGAGTTGTTTACTCTCTGGATTTAATCGGTTTGCCGTTTTCAACATAAACGGTAAACCGTTTATTTCCAGAACCACTTCTATAGCCAGAAATTGCAGGAAAATATTTTTCAATTGAATTTTAACAGAAAACCATCTTTCATGAACATGTTAAGGAGACATTTTAAGACTTTCTTTTACTAAAGAAAGACTCCAACAATTTAATTATAAAGCATTTAAAGTTTGTTATCATCAAAATCAATATTATGAACATATACAAGTTAACAGATTATATTTGTGAGCAAAGATAATTATTAAAAACATAATAATAAAACTTATCTAGTTCAAATTCACTATTTGTATCATTAAACGTATCATTAATTATCTTGTGCAAGTGTTAGCTAACTTTGTTATTCATTATTAATGTGCTAATTGTATAACCTCTATCAATGAGTAACTTGTCATTTACGATAAAAACTATGTAAAGTGTAATATTACTCTTAATAGTATTCATAACAACCATAATACTTATGTGCGAAAAATAATAAGTACAGTGTTTAAGCCCCACTCACATTGATTGAGAGGAAATTGGGTAGTTGTTCGGTTATAATTAAAAAAATTAACTACAATAATGTTGAGTGTTCTTATAACATTAATCACAATTCCATCTCTGCAACATTTATTGTGTAATAAACAGTCAAGGCTACTTGGAATAATTTTTAACATTACTTTAATTTGTATGAGATAATTTGCATAATAAGTTGCATGCATATTACTCAAAATATCAAATTAATATTCCATATGATGATGCTTTATATTTGTATAAAAAATTAATATTAACATAATTTGATGAGTAACTTTAAAGTTTCTTAATTTTAAAAAAATAACGTTTCCAATTTAACATTATTCATGTTAAATTGAGGGGGTACTTGATAATTTTCTAATATCAATAGCTATATTTTCAATTTATATGAAGTACAAGTAGCTAATTGATAATTACTGATGATATTTGCAATCCACCAACTGTTCATCCGCGGTTTCGGTTGCCCGATTTAATGAAAAAATATCTCAACCGTCGGATGGTCTCATCAGAAATCCAACGGTTTAAAAAATTTAAATAAAAAATTTCTAATACCCCCGCATGTGATGCGGCGTTGTATTACAGGTGGAGCCCTGATAAAATATCTTGTGAACAAGACTCTTATTTTCTTTCATGTGGAAGTGAGAGGATTCCGAACTCCCCGCCTCGACTGTAAACACCACACAAGTGTTATTTCATCTTCTTAATTTCTTATTCCTGGCACTTACATCATTTTTCTCTGTTCATTAAGTCTGGATCCGCGATATCCGCACCCGATCCTTTTTCCAATGATGCCTGTGACTATTACTCATAATATTTACAATCATACATATACTGAGATTCATTTATATTAATTTTGATATGACACCGCTCAGATTTTTAACCCTCTTAAATATTTGAGGGACGTCAACTCCCCTCCTGAAAGAAAAATTACCTTCACTCAAGCTTTGAGATTTTGATAAAGGAAATTGAAATTAAACTCTTGCAATGTGTCTGCAGGGGCTCGAACTCCTTCCCTCACATTTATAAGAGAGGGGTTGTGGCTACTTGGGGTGTGTATTATTAAATTTGAACAAAGGTAAATGCAGATCACCATCTAATATTTGCCACGTATTCGGATCCATTTTTTAATTATTAAAAAAAGGAAAAGACAAAAATAGATTTTGTTTTTTTTTTTAAACTGAGACAAATACAGAGTTAGAGGCGTGTACATTTCATAACCTTCAAAAAAAAGAGAGAGAAAATCCTAAACGCAACCTGCAGACACAACACACGAAAGCCGCCAGAGCAGAGAAGATTAACCGCCGTCTGCCGCTGCCGTTCTAATCAGCCAAGTCGCGACGGCTAGCACAATGGAAATTCATGTACAGAAGTCAACAATCTTACGGCCTGCCCAAGAAACGCCCAAGCATCGCCTCCGAAATTCTGACTTGGACTTGGTTGCGCCGTCCAATTACGTCCCCCTGGTATTCTTTTATCGGCGGCCAAATTATTCTTCCCCTGATTTCTTTGATGCTGGTTTGCTGAAGGATGCTCTGAAAAGAATTCTTGTGCCGTTTCACCCCGTGGCTGGAAGGTTGCCCAGTGATGAAAGTGGTAGAACCGAAATACCATGTAACGGAGAAGGGGTTTTGTTTCTGGAGGCGGAAACAAGTTGTGTTATTGATGATTTTGGTGACTTCGCGGAAGGCTCCAAGCTTTTGCCGTTGCTTCCAACTTTTGATGACACGAAAGATAATTCTTTTTATCCACTCATGATGACACAGGTACGACGAATATTTAATCCCCTGATCAATTGATTCATGAGACTTGGTTTTATTAAGTAATGCTGTGCTCTGTGTGTTGAGTAGGTAACTCGTTTCAAATGCGGAGGCGTTTGTCTTGCGACTAGATTTCATCATATTTTAGCAGATGGAGCTTCAACGTACCATTTCGTCAACTCATGGGCTGAGATGACACGTGGTGTTCCTATTAGCATTCCACCTTTCTTCGATCGAACCGTACTAGATTTTGGGGTTCCAAATTCTCCTAGATTCCATCACATTGAATACGACCCACCTCCTTTAATGAATACTCCTACTCAAAATTCCGAATCCATTTGTACCGCAATCCTGAATCTATCACTTGAGCAAATCACCATTCTCAAGGAAAAATCTAAAGAAAATCGTGGATCCACATTCGAGTACACTAGACTTGAGGTCCTGGCAGCACATATTTGGCGTTGCGTATGCAAAGCACGAGAGTTGTCTGATGATCAAGCCAGCAAGTTACACTTCCCTACAAATGGACGTTCTAGATTGAATCCTCCACTCCCATCTGGGTATTTCGGAAATGTAGTGTTCACCACTGCATTGATGGCCTTATCAGGTAATATCCTATCAGAACCACTGAATTATACAGTAGAGAGAATCCATAGAGCATTAGAGCGGATGAATGACGAGTATTTGAAATCAGCTCTTGCTTATCTAAGGCAACAACCTGATCCGACAGTTTTAAGAAGAGGAGCTCACACATATAAGTGCCCAAATTTTAACATAGTATATTTAGCAAACATGCCTATTTATGATGCAAATTTCGGGTGGGGGCCGCCAATGTTTTCGAGGTTGGTTAATACATATGTCGAAGGGGTAGCGCATATTTATCCAAGTCCAAGCAATGATGGGAGCTTGACAGTGTTCATAAACTTGGAAACCCATCACGTGCAGCCCTTCAAGAAGTTGTTTTATGAGATCTTTCAGCACCCCAAGAATGCAAGATCTAGATATTGATATTTCAGTGATCAATCAATATGATAAACCAAGTTTGAGAGAAAAGTGATCAGTGGATCCCTGGTTAGAGTGATTGAACTAGCTGTTGATGGCTGTAGATATTGTGTGTCTTCGGCTCATTATGATTTTGACCTTCCACTTTTTTTTTTTTTGAATTACATGAGACTAATGCTCAGATTACAACTCATATTATATGAGATTTACAATTGATATTTACAATCAAACAATTACTGGGACTAGTTTACATTAATTCTCATATAGCACTGCCTAAATTTTTACCCTCTTAAATATTCGAGGGACGTCAAACTCCCATTTTAGGAGAAAGACTGCCTTCACTCAAGCTCTGAGGCTCCAAGGAAGGAAATTTAAATTAAACCCCCGCAATGCTTTTGCGAGGGCTCGAACCACTTCCCTCACACTTGTGAGGGAAGAGTTCTAGCCACTTGGGCTAAGCCCAAATGATTACCTTCCACTTATGTCTGATTTTGAGACATCTTGAATAAAACTTTTTTTTCCCAAATTCTGTTACCTCTTTAATGAGCAATATATTATTAATGTTTTACACAGAATTGGGTTGTTTTCTTCTTTAATATTATAGCTCACTACCTGATGTCATTACCAAATGTTCTAATAACAACTCAATTTTTCAGCTACCATACCCTCAAGAACTTTAGAGTATGTTGGGAATGGTTAACTAGCCAAACAAAAAGGCGAACGTCCCTTGCACTGTAATTCAGATGTTATTAAAAGTTTTTTTTTTTTATGACATCTTTGATATATTTTAAGATTTCTCCCATATGAAATTTTATTTTATTTTTTTTAAGCAAATGTTAGATTCATTGAATAGGCATTGTGTTTAACACTTATTTTAAAAAATCCAAATATTTTTCTCGGTAATGAAAATGTGACACATTTACAAACCCATCAACTTTGCAAAATGAAAATGAAGTCACGAGTAGATGGATAAACAATATCAAAGGCGAAGGACCAAAGAAGGAACCTAGCCACTTTACGAAATGACAAAAATGAAACTACGTGGAGTCGTATCATCAAGCCAAATTAATATGCGACATCAGGCAATGATTCTTTACCTCCTTACATGGTTACACAATGGGGCAAGCCCACTTCAGCGACGGAGGCCGAAGTTTTCTTTTTTCAAGGGTACCCTTCTATTTCTCTCATCAATCCGGTATTGTTTTGTATTCATAATTTTTTCCTTCATATTAAAAGTAAAAATTTATCTAATTATATACTCCTCATGTTATTTTACTCTGTTATTTTCTCTATTACAAACACCGTAAACTTACAAACAGAAAAAAAAAAAATGATTGTAGAAGAGTAATAATTTAATATAAACTAAAATTTATCCCAATGTGTCTTGCACAGGCTACTTCTTCAACTTCTTCTTACTTTACAAGATTATTCTTCTTTCTTTTATTTGTACAAATATTTTTATATCACATATTAATTTTTTTTTGGAGGCTGAAACAAGTTGTGCCCTGCTTTTACATTCGCACTTAATAAGCCAACAACAGTAGATTCATGATTGTCGAAATAAATTCTTTTCTCATCTGGTCTTTTATGGAAAAAGCTATTTACCCCGAATGTTAACCCCGAATTTGCGCCCCGAATGTAAAACGCTGCGTTTGGTTTCATTTGCTTTTGAAAAGCACGTGTTTCAGTTTACTTTTTCCTTTTAATTGCCAGCACTTTTGTTTGGTTTGCTTTGTCTTCCTTTTCGTTTTACTTCACCACTCTGCTGGAATTGTCTTCCTCTTCGTTTTACTTTTTCCGGATTGTTTTATTTGTCTCTGATTCTATTCCTGTCTCAACTACAAGCTTCTGTAATCAGTGTTTGGCCTAGGCACAAAATCATTGCAGTTTGCAGTTTGCACAAAATCATTCCACCACCCATTCGCCGCCACCAAGCTAGCCATAACTGCTGTCAATCCAACCTGCCATTTAGTTCATTCGACTCCAACAAGCACATTTGAGCAAACAACATCCCCAATGGCAGCCAATCACAGCCAAAACCTTGTGTTTGATGAGAGGAATTTGGGTGGTTTTTGGTTGGGGTTAACGGAGAAATACTTGCTTGGCTTAGCCGCGTGCGGCCATAGGTTTCCTTGGCATGGCCGCGTGCGGCAATGGGCTCCCTTGGAATTCCCTTGCGCGGTCAGGGGTTTGGTTACGCAATGACCACGGGTTTTGTTGGGTTGATTTGGATTTAAAAGTAGTTGTGGAGTTGTTAAGTGTGTGAAAGAGGAAAGAAAAAAATGAACGGAGAAGAAGATGAATATGGAAAGGATCGAAGAAGATGAAGAAGAAAGAAGAAGAGATAGAGAAAATTAAATGGAATGCTCACAACTTGCTGCCCAGCTGAAATGAGTTGAAGCAGAGTACATGACGTCGTTCGATGAAAACGGAATGCGACCACACACGTGCTGCCCAGCTGAAACGAATTGAAGCAGAGCAGAGCGACGTCGTTTGATGAAATGGGTAATGCTCACACGCGTGCTGTCCAGCTGAAATTAAGAGGAAAAAAGATTAAAACAAACGATGTCGTTTTCACAATTTTCGGGGCTTGACTTCGGGGCTTGACTTCGGGGCATATAGCAGAACTCGTCTTTTATTGACCTTTTAAGAGTAGAGTTCTGCTATATGCCCCGAAGTCAAGCCCCGAAGTCAAGCCCCGAACATTATCAAAACGGTGCGTTTTGCCTTGATTTCTTTTTTGCTTTGACTGCTGTCCTTTTGCGTTGATTGCTTCTTTACTTTTTTGCTTTTTTTCTTGATTGCTTTCCCATTTTGTTCCACCTGTGCAGCATGTGAACATTTTCTTTCTTCTTCTATTTGCTCAAGCGTGAACCACAACACTCCGCTTTACAGACCGCAAGCTGCAAACTGTAAAACCCTAAGTACAGAGCTTCCAAACTGCAAAACGCCAACTGATTGCTTTCCCATATGTTTACCTGGCGAAACATGCCGAGCAAGCCGAGCACTATGAAGAGATGGTTAGGTTCATGGACAGCCTCGTCACTTCCTCCACTCCGTGATCAACTCACCGTCGAGAAGCGCAACCTCCTCTCCGTCGCTTGCAATAACGTCATCGGCTCTCTTCGCTCGATCAGAAAGAGGAAGGCTGCAAGAACGAGGAACACGTCTCGCTGGTCAAGGACTATCGGTCAAAGGTAGAGTCCGAGTTATCTGACGTGTGCGGGAGCATATTGAAGTTCTTTGGACTCGCGCGCTTGATTTTCCCATTATCTTTTACGTATACGGTTTTGATGATGAATACAATACAAATTATCTTTGTAAAAATTTATCCTTTAAATTTGCTGGTTTTTTATTTTCAATTCATTAATTATCAAACTTGTTAAAAGAATTAATGATTTAGTAATATCATCAGTAAATTGTCTTGCTGCTGATTGTGTTTGTGTTACTGGTGGTGGAATTGTCTTGGTGCTGGAATTGTTGCTGGTGGAAGTGTAACTGGTGCTGGAATTGTCTCAGTTGCATGATTTTTTTGTGTTTATGTGTGTGTGTGTGAACTCCCGAGTCCCGATTGTGCTTTTGTCTCAGCTGCATTAGCATAAGATTTCTTGTTCCGAAATCCAAAACTGTTCAAACTATGTAATTGTTTGGCCTGGGCACAAATCATTTTCTTTCGAAATATAAGTTTGAGTTATGTTAGAAATTATATTTATTTTAATTGTTGCTGCAACAACATAAATATAAACCGCATATATAGATGTTGATTAACTTGAATATCCCGTTTGGAATCAAACAAAAACAAATAATACATTAAAATACAAGCTAGCTTTGATTATGTGTTGGGATCATTAGCCGAAAATTCTATCCGATTGACATCTTCAAAATCTTGTTGCATTAATTGTTGGAAGTTTACATGATGAACTCTTTCATAATTTATGCAACTCGTGGTTCAACTTATAAATTAAAATGAAATAGCTCAAGATTTATAAATTTAAAATCAAATCGCTCACGATTTAACTTATAATCATTAAATATAAGAATAATAATATATAAATAAATGCTTACGGGTTTTACAATGTAGAAATTCAGCACTCTAACTTTCACGAAATCAGTTGGCGTTTTACAGTTTGGAAGCTCTGTACTTGGGGTTTTGCAGTTTGCAATTTGGGGTTTTGCAGTTTGCAGTTTGCAGTCTACAAAGCGGAGTGTTGTGGTTCACGCTTGAGCAAATAGAAGAAGAAAGAAAATGTTCACATGCTGCACAGGTGGAACAAAATGGGAAAGCAATCAAAGCAAAAAAGCAAAGAAGCAATCAACGCAAAAGGAAAGCAGTCAAAGCAAGAAAGAAATCAAAGCAAAACGCACCGTTTTGACAACGTTCGGGGCTTGACTTCGGGGCTTGACTTCGGGGCATATAGCTTTTTCCTTAAGAGTATCACAACTAATGTATATTATCAGTTATGTATATTTTAATTAATTAATTTCTTGTTTTATTTTTATTTTTATCAACCATCTATGCATCGGTCAATGTTAAAAAGACAAGTCAATTGCAAGATGAGCAGAGAATATGGTTATGAAGCCAAAAGAGACAG
Organism: Atalantia buxifolia; assembly: GCA_030444775.1. Lineage (NCBI taxonomy): Eukaryota > Viridiplantae > Streptophyta > Magnoliopsida > Sapindales > Rutaceae > Atalantia > Atalantia buxifolia. The sequence goes on along the minus strand of CM059834.1, from coordinate 19,382,105 downwards.
CAGGAACCAACGACATTTAGTTAGCCGTTACATGCAGCTTAATAAGCTAAGTGTACCTAAGCCATGCGTTGGATTCGAAGGACAACAGAACAATCTCTGTAAAACTTTCCTTCTACATGCATTTACATTTTAGATAGGCCTGCATTTCAACACGTAACCTGTCCCAATTTCAACACAGATTAGAGAAAATTAGCTTTTGTATGCTCCCATTCTGTTAAGAAAATAATAAGTTCCTTGTTTTCTACTTTAAATATTTTTAGTGAAATTGTTTTATTTTTAACTAACAAGCCTTATTTCTTTTGTCCATCAAATATAGGTTTGGTGGTCGTAGTGGCACTTGAAACAAAGAAGATTCAAGTACAGACTTCAACAATTATACGTCCTGCCCGAGAAATTCCAAAGCATTGCCTAAGAATTTCGGACTTGGACCAAACAGTGCAGGCAATTCACGCGGCTTCTGTGTACTTTTACCGACGGCCAACCGCCGGTTGTTCCAATTTCTTTGAAGCTGATTTGATGATGGAGTCTTTGAGCAATGTGCTTGTGTCGTTTTACCCGATGGCTGGAAGATTGGGATGGGATGAGAATGGAAGAATTGAGATACAGTGTAACGAAGAGGGAGTTGTGTTTTTGGAGGCTGAAACAAGTTGTGGTATTGATGATCTTGGTGACTTCGAATCAAGCGTAAAGCTTATGAATATTGTGCCACCTGTTGACTTGAATGAAGATATATCTTCCTATCCACTCATACTGGTACAGGTACACAATTAAACATGAATTCATTTTTGGGACTTTCATTTTCCGCATTGTCTTGCTCTCTAATATATATAAATCATAAATTTTCACATTTTTTATGTGCACCATACGTTGGCAGATGCAACTTCAACACATCATTTCTTGATCACGTGGGGTGAGATGAGACGCGGTCTCCCAGTTAGCATTCCACAGGAAATTGATCGGGCCATATTACATGTTGGGCTCCCAATTCCTCCTCCATTTCATCACATGGTATATAGTTCATCTCCTTCCATGGATACTCCTAATCAAAACCTTGGACCTATTTCTACTGCTATCCTGAAATTATCACCTGATCAAATCAACATCCCTAGAGAAAAATCTTAGAAAGAGCATGAACCCACCACTATCAAGTACAGCAGGTTTCTGATCGTAGCAGCACATGTATGGCGTTGCGTATGCAAAGCACGAGGATTGTCTGTTGATCAAGCTAGCAAGTTACAAATTCCCACAAACGGGCGGTCTAAATTATTGAATCCTACGATCCCGCTTGGGTATATTGGCAATGTCAGCTTCAGCAGTGCACCGATGGCCTTATCAGGCGACATTCAATCGGAACCGTTGAATCATCCAACAGAAAGAATTCATAAAGCAGTTAAGCGGATGGATGACAAGTATTTGAAATCTTCTCTTGCTTACCTAAAGCAACAGACAGATTTAAAAGCTCTTAAGGACAGAGGCCCCCACTTACGGTTGTCCAAACCTCCTTATAACCAAATTGATAGACATGCCCGTGTATGGTGCCAGTTTTGGATGGGGTGGGGCAGTGTTTTCGAGGACAATCAATGACATTTGGGATGGGGAGGTATACATTTTACCCGGTCCAGCTGCCGATGGGAGCCTGTTGGTGATCATAGACCTATATACTAATCCCTTGCAGCTCTTCAAGGAGTTATTTTACGACATTTTTCGTCGATGCTCGAATGTAAGATCTATGTATTGATACTTAAGATCGGATTATATGGGAATCTAAATCATCAGTCTGCACTCTGAATTGTAAACCTGTGGTTTTAGTTTGCTTAATGAACTCTAAAGTTGCTAATAAGAATTATGACCATGTACTCAACGTTTGGAGCATCAGACTAGGTAAAGTACCGAAAACAACAGAAAATCCGGCAAGTCCCATGTTTCTCCTTTGCTTCATGATGAGCAGCATCCAGCTTTTTGTTGCCATTCGGGGTGCTTGCCCAGAGACCATAGTTATATGCTTTTGTGAACATTATCTTCACTATAAGATTTGATGATGAAGAAGTTTGCAACTTTATACTTGGTGACAAAATCCAATTGGTTGTAAGACTCTTTAAGAATATCATCAAGGGTCCATTCTTGCTATTACGCAACTCATTTTGTCTTTGTTTGTTTGTTTTTTTTTTTTTTAAGGATTATGCAATTCAGTGTAAATTATTAGTTATGAATGGTTCACATTATATATTTATTTATTTTTATTATTTTTTGCTCAACCACCAATTAGATCCTAAAATGGCAAACCCAAAACAAGATGAATATAAGGGGAAAAAGAAGTGCTTTTACTAAATCTTTCAGAAACACCGGAATGCACGATATATGTATTGATACTCTGGCAATTCATTTGCAATAATATGAATTATTGATGTACCACCAAATATTGATTATGGCGGTAATCGTCAGTATGCCTGTAATACCATCATACTTTCAATGCGTAATAGCTATTTAATTATATATTTGGTAAGACTTGTTACGGCAGTTTCTGATTCATTAATGCCGACAACTTGTGGGATGCAACGCATGACTTTCAAGCTTTATAAGCAGCTACTATTTATTAACCATACTGGAACACTGGACTGCTACAGTTGTCATCACAACATCCGCGGATTATTTCACGCACATATATATACGTTTAATAATACTTCTACACACATATTAAAAAATCATGACTGGCGACTTCCTCTACATCTTTCCTCTTAACGCTAATTGAAATTCGCAGAAGAACTTCTTGAAGAGCTCCATTTGATGTGTCTCCAAGCATACAACCAATGACAAACTCCCGTCACCAGTTGAACTTGGTAAAATGAAAGATATACCTCCGATAATGATATTAGCTAGTCCCATAGATACTGGACGTCCCCATCCAAAATCAGCATCGTACAGAGGCAAATTTACCCAGCTGACTAACTTTAGATTAGGACTCTTGCAATTGTGAGGTCCATGCCTCAGTGTCGTTACATCGTGATGTTGTCTGAGATAAGCAAGAGCTGAAGTCAAGTACTTATTATCCATTTGTTTTACAGCCTTTCGAATTCTTTCGACAGTGAAAATCAGCTGTTCTGATTGAATATCACCTGATAATGCAATTGGAGTAGTGAAAAAGATTACATTACCAAAGTATGTAGATGGGATTGGAGGATTCAATCTGGATCGTCCACTCATGGAAATGTAAAACTTGCTCGCTTGAGTACTCGGCAACTTACGTGCTCTGCACATGCAACGCCATATATGAGCTGCTAGGACCTCGTAAGTGCTGTAATTGACATCGGTTCCAAGATGATCTTTCTTTACACTTGCTTTAAGGGTGTTGATTTGATCAAGGGATAGTTTAAGTGTAGCAACAGAAGTGGGCACGGGACTGGATTGGAATTCATTAATTTGGGTAGGGTTATTCGTGGAAAGAGGTGGATCATATTCGGTGTGATGAAATGAAGGAGAAGGTGGGACCCTAGCATGAAATATTGTTCGATGAATCAATGGTGTGCTGGTCATTGGAAAGCCACGTGCCATGTCAGCCCATGTATTGATGAATTGAAGAGTTGAAGTTCCATCTGCCAATGTGTGGTGGAACCCAACTCCTAAACAGGCTCCTCCACACTTGAAATAAGTTACCTAACAATAACGTGAAAACTGCATTAGGTGTGTAATAAATTGTATTTGATTGTCTTTTGATATTCTTTGACACATCAATGATCTAAGAATTCTCAGTTCAAGCACCTACATGTTTAAATATAAAAATTTGAAGCTACATCATGCTATCCAGCTCAAATTTAAGGTTGTATTATTCCTAAATAATAACCTCAAATTCGTACTTTATCACATACGAACATCTGCACTAATGGACTCATCTTATACCTGTAATAAAAGGAGTGGATGAGAAGTGATATCTTTCATATAATCGACAGCTGGAACGAGCTGCTGAAGTTGCGAGCTTGGCGTGAAGTCACCTAAATCATCAATAACAGAATCCGTTTCAGCCATCAAGAATAAAACTCCCTCTGCATTACAACTTATCTCAAGTCTTCCACTTTCATTCCATCCCAGCCTTCCAGCAATTGGATAAAACGGCACAAGAGCATTGCTCAAAGCCTCCTTAAGAATTCTAGCATCAAAAAAATTAGAACAATCACTTGGCTGCCGGTAAAAATACACAAGAGGGACGTGATATGTTGCCATAAACAAGTCCAGGTCAGAAATCCAGAGACGATGCTTGGGCGTGTCTTTGGCAGGTCGTACAATTGTTGACTCCTTTATGTGAATTACCATTGTTTGCCACCTGCAATAGGCTTACAAATCAAGTGAAAGATAAGAACAAGCAATACACCTGGTAGCCCAAAAGATAAGAACAAGCAATACACCTGGTAGCCCAAAAGACTACAGTAAAATGAGCTTGCCACTGGGTAGATTATGTAACTCTTATACATGAATATGGAAGTTGAGAGTTCATTCTAGCTAGAGAAAGTCTTTTGAGTCCTCCCGGTGTATATTTCTTCGCCTGTTTGATCCTTAAAATGTTTGTATTTCCTGTCATTTATCTCCCCCAACCCTTTGTGTGAGAGAAAGTAAATACACACGTGCTAATAATCCGACGGATGAACAAGTGTACACCAGCAGCACCCAAGATTTTGCCCACTAGAAAAGTACACTTAGGGTCGGAGAATTTCATTACAAGGGAACAAAAGAAGATTTGGCGATAAACTCAACATATCTTGTGATCATATAAACACCCAATTGCGACGATTTTGGATCTTGCAATAAATAAAGTTTAGTTTAGATGAACTACGATGCAAATGTATGTATCAAACCGTGAGTCAAAAGTTAAAAATATATCAGGCCTCATGCTTTTCTATTTTCTGTATATTCAGTAATCAAGGATAAGATGCACCATGATTATTTTTGGCAACATCATGGAATCCGCAGCAAAAATAATCACTCGCTCATACTCGACAGCTAGTGACTCAGCAACAGAAATCAAAAAACATGAAGCGGAGCAGCAGCAAGCAAAATAAAAAGTTTCAGCAGCAAAACTAAGTAAAAGCACAGCAGAACTTACTTTAAAGATTTTTCAGAAGAATTTTGATCAAGAGAAACTAGAGATTAGGACCAGATCTGAGAGCTTAAGAGAGGAGGAGGAGGAGGAGGAGAAAAGAAAAGCAAGTGAATTCCAATTTCCTACAGCCTCGCTCTGAATAAATAACTCTCTTCCGTGCTGGCAAGAAAGAAAAAACTCTCTTCTGTATTTAACTATTTTGATTATTTCAATCATCGAAAGGCGCAATAAATAATTGCACGTTTAAATAAACCATTGTTGTGCTACATATTTTGTAAGATTCGTGAAGATACAGTCTTGTTATTTTATAGTTTATTTCAATGGTGTTAGGTTATCTAGGATTATGTTGTTTTTTTTAAAAAAAAAAACAAAAACTTGCATTACTACTTTTCCAACGACGTGAACCCGTAATGTAGTTCGATTAGACGAGAAACCATCCATCCCAAACAATAGCTGCCTTCCTAATTGATGCCGTGATAGATTGGCGGCCGTTGGATGATCAGAAAAGATTTCAAAATTCACAGAAATTTTTCTTGAGCCAAAACGATATAATCTCCATTATCCTATTCTCCAATACCCAAACGCGCCACACCCACAAAAATAAAGGGTGTTTCTCAAATCTTAGATGAAGATGAAGAGAAATAACACGGCTGGGGCAAAAATTAAAATGAAGGGATTTATTTCAAAAGATAGTCAATAAGTACATTTCTAGTGAACAGAAAACAGAGCTAGAAAACCACATAAAATACTGCTTAAAACAACATTACAGCATCTCATAGCAAGCGGCATTGGACATGACATTGTTTCATGACAAAGAAGTAAAAGCTATTAATTCAATATGGGAAAGCCCTTGTCATGAGCGCAGCAGACTTGGACACTAGTGTAAGATGTATTTCCCCTGAGATACTCGCATAGCCAATTCAAATTCGGAAAACATCAGTTTGGAATCGTTCATCATACAACCTCCAATGGCCATACCTATCTGTGTGGAAGACCGACCTGGGAATGTAGAAATTAGGCTTTACAATCTTCCTCAAATTTTTCAAATTGGATGTAGTATTGGCAATATCCCTACTGGTAACATTTGAACACCCAGATAAATCCAGGCATTCAAGTTCTGTACAACCTTCACAAATTGAAGCAAGGCCTTTAGCTGACAACTTAGAGAACCGAATTTCAAGGTGCTCGAGTTTAGGCATAAATTTGGCAATAGCATCAGCCTCCGAGTTCCCATCCTGTGGGCAAGCGTTTAGATACTCATTAGGGACAATTCCCACGTGCTGGGAAGGATCCAACCAATTCATAAGATTCCGCTTTAGAACCTTAAGATTCGGGCAATTCCTCCCAATAATAGCTAGAGATTCATGAGATATCTCATAGCAATAGCTGATATCAAGCTCCCTAAGCTTGGTACACCAAAAAGCTAATCTACACATCGAATCATCAGTAACATTTGGGCAGCTCTTAATGGAAAGAACCTCAATATTGGGGCACCTGAAAATTTAACATAGAAAATTTCCAACTTCATAACCCAAACCATGACTATCAAATTCCACAGAGAAAAGTTCAAAAGTAATAACACAATCCTAATAAACAACACAAATGCTTATACATATGGTTAGCAGCTGGTGATTTCATTCCCCGGCACAGAATTGAAAAACCCAACAATTACAATCGCAAAATTAACATAAGCTCCAATTCAGTCAGTATATATTCATAAAATCAATCAAAATTAAATGAAAAATAACAATTTTTTTGGGGGCAATCGGAAAAAGTACGGACCTCTCAGCGGCGAAGTTGAGAGAGCGATCGGAGCAGTGTCGGGTTTTGATTTCGGTGAGAGAACCATCACTCCATTCTATTACAGAACGAAGCATGGAATCAATTTTTCTCTCAAACTCGGGGTTCCACCAGCGAGGCGACTCAGTGGGTGAATCGAAGTGGGTCTCGAGATCGAACACCGAGTTGAGAAACGGGTCCTTTCCGGCTAAAAACCAGGACTTGCATACGAGCATGGGGCCCATCCATCGTTGCTCCATAGTGAGTCGCGAGAGGATGTTGATCAGGCACTCGTGAGTCAACTCGGCCCAGGTTGAACTTGGTCCTGACTCGGTCGTCTCTTCTCCTTCTTTATCGTTCATTTTCATTTTTTCGTTTTTTTTCCCCTATTTTCCTGTTTTTCTTTCTTTGTGATAATGAAATTGATAACCCTGGAGAAATGGCTTTTATATGGGAGCCGGTCGGCGAACAAACCACTCTGATTGATTATACAGTCACATTAATTATTTTATTCATTTTTATTAATAGGAGATTACTAAGCATGTGTCTTATAAAATATTATTACAACTTATATTGCACGCATAAACTCAACACTTCGGAATGGTGACATGCTTGTGTGCATAAATTGTGTAACCTTGACATGAATTATTGTGGTAAATTGAATATGTCCAACTTGGGAATCCATATAAACCAATTCTGAACTTATTTATAAGCCAAAAAATTGGATTGAATTTGAACAAATCAGTTTAAGACAATTCGGGAGCTTTTGCCCACAAATAACTTTTTGAGAAGCGCTTTTACGATTGGTAGAAATGAAACTATTGGAGTCGAGAAGCGCTTTTGGCCTTGTTTACTACGCAAATGGCTCCGTATGAAAGCCAAGGCAAGGCGTTACGATGATCTAGGAAACAGATGAGGTCGCGCGGAGCTGTTGATCATATCCATTGCCCATTGGAATTACATTGTACTTTGTTAAGGCTTCATGATTTCATCTGTACACTTTCCATAACACAATATAGCTCTGAAGCACACATATCAAGTAAACACTCATCATTTGTCTTTGTTCCCAGTTTCGTTTTAATGAAAGCTAAGCTTTTCTATCAAAAAAAAAAAAAAAGGACTAAACACTCATCATTTCCACATACAGGGCAACGTGGAAGCATGATTCTAAAAACAGCATTGGCAACACAGCATAATCTAAACATCAATTATGGATAGTATTTGGCATCAGCCACAGCAATGATAACAACGAACAAATTGTTCACACAACACTCAGGGTAGCCTGAGAAATTAAAATAGATGACGCATATTTAACAATTCTATAAGTGGCAATACTAAGAGAAGATTCAATTAGTATACAACGCAAACTCCTCATGCAACATGCACTTAAGCATATCGGCGGAACGATTCGTGATATAGAGCACAACACAAATAATACCTACAGAAACCAAGCATCCACGTATCGAACCAGTTCAGCTACAAACCACATACATGCAGCAGGACAGAAACAAGGAATAACCATATAGTTACAATAGGAGCCCCTGAAAGTGGGGATTCTCTTTGATGCAGGTTGCCAGCCATTTTCAGTTTTTGCTTCCACTTTCACATATAATTGTGCCGTTGGTTATGGACACAGTCAAGTCTCGTCATCATCACATTCACATGTTGATTTGCAAAGAAATATTATTGCCCCAGTTTGTCAATTACCTCAATTTGGCATGCTTGAACTATCCTTTTACCTGATTCTGGAAGCCCAAATCTTCAAGTGCTAAACAAATATGTTCTTTACTTTCTTTTTTTTTTTTTGAAAACAAATGTTTTTCCACCGACAAGTCTATTTCTAGCATAGGCGGCATCCAAGCCATACTAGTTACTAACGACTGCTCAACAGAATGTTTTAGAAACACATTATTAAAGAATCCGTAGCAATTAAAAAAGAAACGGGCCCTCAATATTCATTTTAAAAAGCACAAAGAATGACAGACGCGTCAATAAACCTTTTATTTAAATAAAAGTTCGCCTTTTTTTCCCCTTTAAATCTAAATATTTATAAATTTTTTCATATTGGAGATAGTTAATCTCATCTTCAAACTTTATATGATAAAAAAAAAAAAAAACTGAAAAAACTTCTCCTTCCTTATACCAACTCTCAGAAACAAATATGGACAAAAATAAAAGTTTTCTTTTAGAAAATAACAAAGAGTAAGTTTAAGACCAATGTTATTCTCTTTTACCTTAAAAAAGTTACTAGATATTAATAATTATTAATACCACAGGCTAAAAGTTACGCCATCCCGTACAACGTGGGTTTAGCTCCCAACGCTAAGCTCTCAAAGCGCTTAGGCACTTACAACTTAGATTTCGCAACTCATCATATTATTTCTCACACACTTTTGGATTCAAGGATTCTATTTTAAAAATCCAAAGCATATCTTATTATCAATGATATAAGGTTCTCAGACTATCAGTTGACGAATTGTAGTTAGCAATTAGAGGTATAACGCAATTCAATGAACATTGACAGTAAATAGCAATGCTACAAGAAGCACTAGAGAATACTAAAATGTTATATCTCACGTCAAAAGGCGGACAGGTGGCAACCAAGGACTTCACTTTGCAGCAGTCAATAAGGCTTGAAATGAGGTTATCTACTCAACAAATTCCCAATACATCTTAACAGCAGACCAAAACTAAACACCATGAAATTAGAGGTACCAGCTTCTAAAGATCCACCTTAGGAGTCCTAAGGAAGATAAAAAGTATGAGATTAGAAGTTGTGGAGGCATTGATGGATTGAATGCGAATTCTGGTTTTCCCTTTCATAATACATAGCCACCATCGTGACATCAGATTTAGCTCTAGTGCAGTTGGTCAGAGAAGTGAGAAGATGGAAAAGAAAAGGCAGAGGAAGTGAAGGTGTATGGCACTTTTCTGCATTGGAGGGAAAAAGTGAGAGGGGATGCATTTTCCGAACCTCACCCTCATTTTCCGAAAAGATCATACAAGTCTAATAAGAAATCAAAATACAAACAACTATAATCATGATCCTCGTGCACGAGATTTACAAATATGCAATACCACTAAATAATTAAATTGTCTAGCCAAAATGAAAACCTAGTTAGTAGCAACAACTGATTTATGTATTTACCGCATATCAAATAATCTCCGAGTTTTGAGATTCATAATTTTCATTCATACGATCATCAAACATTTGTCAACACCACAACCATATCCTCCAGACCACACATTTTTTCTTCACAATAACCAGTTTCGGCATAAACTAAGCCAATATTTAGTTTTCATCAAACTCAGAAGTCAAACAACTTAGATAACAATTTTATAAAGGAAAGAGCTCAACATCATGACAGCATAGCGATATTGAGAAAATCAAGAGAACATTAAGAGATATCATGGTCCCGGAGCATACAGGGGACGTCTGTACTCATCAAAGTACTCCTCACGATCCACAAATACAATGGCATATAGTGCATAGATTATTCCAGGCACATATCCTAGAATAGTGAGTAGCAAACAGATGCAAAACTCCACCTGCAAAAACAGAACCAATCAGTCTAATTATAACAATCAAATAACTCATAATTTTTCAAACCATAAATTATCCATTTATGCAAGAAGCCTACAAGAGAAAAGACCAACAGTTTCATGGCAATCAGAACTAACGCTGCTGATCAAATTGTCAGAGTTTGGTTGCCAAGAAAATTAAAGAAAAAAATTAGCTGAATTTGATCAGAAAGGTTTCTTCTTTTTCTCCGCAGCCAAATAGAGAATAACAAAACAAAAAAAAAAATTCTGAAAAAGAAAATGTGACAAGCGATTAGTTCAAATCTGTCAGGTCACTAAAAAAAATGTGAAAAGATCGAGCTTCGTTCCTTGAAGAAAAAAAAAAAAAAAACTTTTTTTTTCTAAGTAACCAAACAGAAAGCAAGAGAAAACGAGAGTGACAGAGAGAGAGAGAGAGTTCATACAGTGCAGCAACCATGTTTAAGGCAAACCCCCAAAGGAGGAAGCAAAATCGCGATCAGAATCTCGCAGCAGATTTCACAGCAACTTGGCATTGTTTTTTTTTTTTTCTATTTTCCTTTTTCCCTCAAAGCTACGGTTGAAATCCCACTCTCTCAGATTATAAAAGATTAGCCTTAATGAAGAGCGAGGACGGAGGTGGAGCCCTAATTTATAAAGAAACATGAAAGATCTCATCTTTAACTAATACGTGTGTGCAGTGATGTCTGTTGAAGAGTCAACACCAATGAAAACACGAGAACAGAGGACAAGGCTACGTTGCGGGCGCTGTACGTAACAGCTGCCCTTCACAAAGGGTGCATTTGGTAAGTAACTTCTCTCCCCTGTGCATGTGCGTCCTTCCACTATTGGGTGCGTACGTAACAGACAACGTACGGTAGCAAACTCCCGAGACAGATATTATTGACTCGTTCGGTAAAGCGAAAAGCAAGAATACTACGTCGTTTCAGCGTGAAAGTCAAAAATTTTTAGAATTACCTTAAAAAATCAAACGGAAAAACAACAATATGTTTCAGAGAGTTAGAAGAGGAGAAACGTACACTGCAGCAACCGTGCCTGAGGCAAACTCCCACAGGAGGAAGCAAAATCGCGATCAGAATTTCGCAGAAGATTTCGCAGCGAGTAGGCATGTTCGTTACTTTCAGTTGAAGCTGAAGAAACACAGGTACAGATTGAGTTGGTCGTTCCTCGAAATTGCCTTGATTGTCTCAGGGTCAAAAATCAAAACTTTAATGAAAAGCAAGCCTTAAGACTGCGTCGTTTTAATTAAATGGATGGGCCAGGCGGAATCGGGCTTAGTCGCTAGGCCCGTTGATAAGTTGTGATTGTCTGATTGTTTGAAGGCGTTTCAACGAGAGCAGGTGTACTAACCCATCAAATAAATGATGCGGTCAACTGAACAATTCACAAGCGTAACAGACTAACACTTGTCCGTGTCAGGCACAGAGACATGGCCAGAAAAAAAAAAAAAAAAAAAAATGATTTATGCTGGGAAAATCCATGCAACTGGCAGGTGCCGCCTGTCGGCCCACTGAAAAGCAACAAGTGCTCTTCATTGCATTTGCATCACAAAATCTCGAACGCCAGAGAACGTGGGTGTTAGCTTTCTAAAATCTTATAGACACGAGAGCACGTAATAGTTAGTATTATTATTATTATTCTAGTCTAATTAATGATAAATAACAAGAACTATTTCCTAATATATATTATAATACCCAATAATATAAAATCGAAACTCTTTTTCATTATCTACAGGCATCGGCGAGGCAGAATTTGGAGAGAGGGTGTCAAATCTTTGTAAACTTACAATGAAAGGAGTAATAGCAAATCAATTCTCTCCGCAGGCATCTGACCAAAGTAACAAGCGCAGATGTCTCCGCCCTTTCGAGTTTTCTCCTAATTCCATTATTTAGAATTTTATTCTTTTGAAGTCCTTTTTTAAATATACTTTTAAAAAATTGTTGTATTTTTAATTTCTAATTTTTTTTTTGTTATGTTACTCTATTATCCACTAAATAAATGACCGCATTTTGAATGATTCTTTTAATAAAATTTTGAAGCGACAGCCTAAATGTGTAGCAGTGTTCTTACTTTGACTGTAACAAGAAAATGTAATTAGAGTTTGCATACTTCCGATAATTTCCAATTAATTAAGCTTGCAAAGTAAAACGGAGATAAACCTTATTTTTACAACCTTTCATTTGATTTCCTATTCGATGACGACGATCGGTATTTGTATTTATTGTTATCGATTTGTCAATAATTGAACAAGTTACAAAATTGAGTTCCTCCGCAAAGGATAGTCTAATAGTTAAGAGTAATTGATTTGTTCCCATCACCTTCTTCCGTATGCGCACCTCTCGTCAAAGTTCTAATGAATTTTTAGTCACGGGTTAGAAATCGTCCGATTGGACTTGAAGGTTTGATTACTTGAGGAAGTTTTTTATATTTGTCAATTTTAGAGTCATATTTGTACTTTTTTATCTACTTTCGCTATTTGAGTTAATTTTAAAAAATGTTTAAAAAATGATTTTTTAAATCAATAAACTGCCCATTTTATTTTTTACAATGAGTTTATTATCTTAAATTTTGTGTTTCTGAGTCATTTCAATTACAATTACATCTTACGAAGTTTCACTAAAAAGATTATCTAACAATTCACGAATTGCGTCAAATTATTAACTTCATCTGGCTTCTTAGTTGGAGATTAAGAAAAAAAATACGAGCATTTATTAAAAAAAAAATGTTGTTCACCTTTTTGTTATGTGGGGTGCATTTCTAGTTGAACAAAAACGTCACTATAAAAGAAATAATAGATCAACAAAAGGAGAGAGTACACATAATATTATTTATTGCATCATTATATCGTATATTATTAATAATAAATCAATAATTATAATATTTTTAAGACGATTATTTTAGGCCAATGGGCTAGAAGCTATCGGTAACTATTGCCGAGAGTCAAGAGTTTTTGAGGGCACAGGTTTGGTCAAGTATATGTTAAAACTCTATTTTATTCCCCCTTAATAATTAACTTGCGTTAAGGGTAAATACCTCACCTCCCTTGTTAATGAGTATTTTCCTCTAATATTTATAAAAATAAACTCTGGATAGTGCCATGTAATATTGATGTCCGCAATCACCAATAGTAATAGAGCAATTCTAAAATGATGTAAAATGTTGACTTGTAATTAATTGTACTAATGGTACCGTAATATCTCTATCCAATGGGATGAATTATTTTACTTCCATTTGTGGTGTACAATATTTTTTAACCAAAAAAAAAAAAAGAGGTGATTTAATTGTAAACGTGGCTCAATTTTATTTGCTTTGTAAATTATGTACCGGTATTACTGGGCACAGACAAACTAGAACCAGCGAACACACGCGCCGTACCAGACTGCCGGGCACCAAACTCTCAGGCCCTCAGCCTGCAAGTGCAAGCCGTGTGCTGTAAAGCCTGTAACGTTAATCTAAAATCGTATCTAAGGGAACCTTTTAAAATTGACACAACTGCAAAAAGCACCACGTGCCATACTTGCGCGTGCAACCCACCGCCATCCACCATGTAACTCAATCCACTCCGCCACCAAATTTTCCCCGAGTCAAGCAGGTCACACAAACACACACACGCTCTCTATTTACAGTCAATGGAGTTCAAGTTCCGAGCAATTGACGAAAGAACGACGCCGTGTCGATCTTCTCCTTCTCCATCTTCTCATAGCTTGGGCTACTTCTCTGAGCAAGCATTGCGAGGTCCGGTTAGATCCACTGCTCAATGGCCATTATCCTCTGTTTGGTTACTGAAAAATTAGTCTAGAAAGGAAATACAAGTAAAATAATTGTTGCTTTTTTTTTTCTCCTATAATGTTTCTCTAAGTTCATCACATAGTTTTTTTTTTTTTTTTAAATGGTTAGCAAGTAGTTTAAACACGATTTTGTTTATAGTGTTTGGCTGAACCGATGAAACATATAAAGGTTGAAAGTAATGTACGTTTGCTAATTTTTTTTTTAATGGATTATACGTTTGCTTTAAAATAGATAAATCAGGTATGAAAAGCTTTCAATTTTGAAGTTATTTTGAGGAAGCTGTTAGGAAACAGAATTTGGAACCCTTGTTACAGAAGCGCTTAAGATGAGAAATAAAAAAGGTAGATAAGTTAGAGGTGGCTTTGGTAAAGCTTTAATCTGACTTCATAATTACAATCAGAGAAACCGCTTTCTGAAAGGCACTCCTGGCGCATCCTATTTGTCAAAGGGATTTTCTCTATGGCTGATAATAAGAGAAAGTATATATGTGTTTGTGTGTAGAATCAGCTTCCCAGATTGCAGTAATGTTAGACTTTCTAAAGTCTGCGACCCTGTTTACAATGTTGTATATAGAGTTTTTCATGAATTTATAACATTGTAAAAAAGTTGTAATTTACTTACAACATTGTAAATGGTTGGAATGTTGTAAGTAAATACGTCTAGAATGTTGTAAACCACGATCCTGGGTTGATAAAACACACACACATGTATAATATTTTTTTTTTTATTACCACATATATAATTATTTATTATACTTATTATTAATTTTTTTTTTTTTTGAAGAAAAGAGAAGCTGGGTAAATATTGTTGCAGGATTGTAAATCTTGTTGGCTTTGTTTATGTTCTTTGGCCAATATTTTGGAAGATACTCTACTCAGATTTAGTACAATGAGTTTTTAATTGGTTTCAGACAGGAAAGAGAAAACAAATTGTAGAGACTTGCAGCCTGTTTGATTTGTAGTTTATGATTCTTTCATGCAAACAAAGGATTCTGCAGGTAGAAAAGAGGAGCTCTCTTCGGGTTGGCAATAACAGTTTCCAAAAATAATTATTGAAACTGGATTGAAATCTAAAAACAATAGGGAGTCCCTTTTTTTTGTTCTTTACTAGATTGTATTTGTTTCATATGCAAAACTCTGAATAGTGTCATAATTTTGAGAATTTCTATAAATTTTGAACCAACGCTGCGTTAACTTTTGTGCTCAAAAAAAAAAAATTTCCTTCTTTTTTAATCTTTTCATTAAATTTTTTTGATTAAAATCAAGTCATTTTTTTTTAAAGTTCTTTTGCACTTGAAATGAAATGACATACCTTACCATCTTGACCTAATATAAATATTCTCTTTCAGTTAACTACTCTATGGATCCCAATTTCATGCACAATCCAAGGGACTTTTACACAATCCAGCGTGAGATTGAGAAGGAGAGAATCAGGCATGAAATAATCACCGCAGAAAATTTGCGTCGGCGATTGCTAGAAGAAGAGGTGAGAAGAGAGCTGATGATGGAAAGAGAGATGGCGAGAGCAAGCGAAATGGGCCTATCAATTGATGAAAGACTCTCAATGCAGCTCCACTCAAGATACCCATTAACGCACCAGTTAAACAATCGCTGGCTTGAGGACCGGTTCCCATTTCCTGGGAGTCGTGGCATGGGCTTTGGACATGATGTACTGCCTCCTACTCTGCCGCAATTTTCAGATGCCATGAAAGATGAGATTAGGAATGCCTTGGAGGTTAACAAGAAAGATAAGCTGATTATGCTGGTCAGTCTTCAATTTTAACATAGTTTTTTTTTGTTTTTTTTTTTGTTTCTGGCACTGATGAGTTTATTTGTCTTCAATATTGGTTAATGACTGTATTATTGGAGTTTGATTTGCTACAAATTGCTAAAAATTTGATAGAATTCATTTCAATCTGGTACTAAAGTCAGAGGTATGTGAATGATGTCAGATTTAGTGTACACTCAGTCTTTACATTATTTGTCTTCTACACTATTTCTGGTGTTACTGCAAATTCAATAGGATTTTCTCGAAGACCTATAAGCTCTAAATAGTTTCTTGGTTGGAAATGTTTTTTGACTGCAAGCTTGCAGAGGTAGGTATAATCATGAGCTAAATAAGAAAGACTGTTTTGCTACCCATGTATGTGGTAACCCTTCTACTTGTGGGCTGTGCATCAAAAACTCTATCCTAAGGGAGCACCATTGTGATTGATCAAGGATATTTTTCTCCTTTGATTACAGTAGCTACAATTGTTCTTTACAACAATTTGTTATAGTAGCATTACTGTAATGCGGGCAGAAAATAACCTGAGATTGATGGCTTTGCTGATTCCTTAGATGTTGATTTTTGGTGTGCAAGTTACTTGGGAAGTCTGCCCTATGTATAAACGCCAGACTCTTATACATGCCTCTGTCAATATACAATGAAAGCATGATCCAAACACACCATGTAGAATGAAAACAAATATATTGTCTCTAGGACTGGGACCTTGATTGGATTATGCTTTCATTGTTTATTGTCCTTCTGCTCTAGTTTTATTGAAATTTAATGGACTACAATTTTTGGATACTTATTGTGTTACTGAGGTTATAGCTTAGGTACTGAAACAGTAGATGGATTATAGTATATGGTAGGTTTAAATAATACCAATATAATGAAAGAGATTGTATTCCTTGTTATCTTTCTGATGCATTCTAGGACACCCTCTGTGGACTTCTGCTCATTTTCATTTTGATACTTATGAAACCTGGTAAGTCTTGTTTTCCTGTGTTAGACATTTTCTGCTGATGGAAAATTTCAGAAGAAAGTAGTGACAATGTTCAATAATGCAGTGTGTTTCAAAATGATAATTGAAGATTTTGGATTTCTCAAAACTGAAAAATAAATAGAGATTGGTGAGCTTGTTTTATGTTAATTTCTTCATCCTATCCAATTGAACTACTCTGTGATGACATTGTTTTTCTTGAACCCTTATCCATCAATGTTTCTTTCCATGTCCATTTGAATGGCTTTATCCCACACTTAACTGTTCTGCAAAATGAACAAATTCAAATTAGCTGTATAACAGTGTACCGGGATTTGTATGCTGCTAGGAGTTCACTGCTTAGAGATTCCCATGTCCATTCATAGTACTATATGACTTGATCTTGATGAACAGGTGACAAGTTTGTTTGGGAGTGCATTTGGACTCACTATCTTGATTTAGTTCCAACATGTTAGCATTTGGTTATGAACGTTGGTCAAAGTTCACATTTTCAGTTTGGTTGGTCAACTCAAGTAGATGAGAGAACTGTGTAACTCTTGACCATGTGTTCAAATGCCAATGTATTTGGTTTTAAAATTTGGGCAGTGAGGACATGTGATCCTCCACAACCTGGAATCATTGTGTGTATCAAAACTTTTGTTTTGGACAAGTATCAAAACTTTTTTCAATGATAACACAAAGCAAAAGTGAGCTTGCCGCAAGCTAGGGTGATTATGTTTGCTATCCATCAACAGTCGCTTGAACATTTAGAGATTGATTTCTGATGATTCTTTTTTCCAGTACTTTGTTATTTTAAATCCTATTGTTTACATCTGTCTATATGTGTTGGCTGGAGGCTCCACTAAAATGGTGTTTTCTCTAATTATGAATTAGTGCTGGTAAGTGTTAATATCATCTCTTCTTGTCCATGTTATTAAGATAGTTTTTCACAAACCTATTCAAACATATTTGTAGTTTTTGATACTATTATTATTATTATTATTTTGAAAAGGAAACATATTCCTAGTTCAGAGTTGGTAATGTTGTTAATTGACAAGGATTCTGTTTGTATTTAATATTTTAAAATACTGCTACATTCCGCCTTATTTGGAGAATTAATTGTTTAAAATAAAACTAGTGCGCGTTATTATTAACCTGTAAACAAATTCTTTAATCTGTACTCTCATTGGCAGAAGATGGGGCTTACAGGGAATATTTTGCGATTTTCACCATTGATGAGGTAACTAATACATGGCATCATAGTTACAGTTTTTGAGTCTCTTTTGCAGGCTAAGCCGGATCCCAATCTTTGTGGATCAAAGCGGAAAGCTTCCACACCTCCAGCAGCTTCTGTAGAGCTCCCTTTGATGAGTTCAAAAAAAACCAAGGAGTGGAGTTGTGCCCTCTGTGAGGTCAGTGCTACTAGTGAGAGAGGTCTAGATGAGCATCTTCAAGGTAAGAAGCACAAGGCTAAGGAAGCTGGACTTCTTAGAGCTCAGAAGATGTGCAATAACTCCATTTCATCCATGTCGAAAAAATCTGGAAAGAAAATTAAGCTTAGAGAAAGTAAAGACAGTTCTGGCCAAGAAAGGAAGACTGACATAGAAGGGGAATCAGTTGAAGTTAATAAAGTTGTTGTTGGTTCAGACCAGAAAGCAGAGGGTGTAGAAGATTCAGATATAAAAAATGAGGGGCTGCCAAAGAAGAAGGAGCTGACTGTTAAAACTAGGAAGAAGACAAATGGGATACCAACTGCAGAGAAGACAAAGAGAAAACCACCCCTTAGGAAGAAGTTCAAATTCTGGTGTGAAGATTGTCAAGTTGGTACTCACTCTGCTGTTGTGATGGAAGGTCATAAAAGGGGGAAGAAACACATAGCTCGGTCTAATGAATCTATGAAAAATGATGAAGCTGTCCCCACCACCAGCAGCTTGACTATTGTGGCGCCGCCAGATCCTACTGAGAAAGCTGAAGATGTAGTGGCTGAAGAACCAAATGAAGAGACGACGGGCTGTGTTACTGAGAAGGATGAAGATGAAGAGGTGGTGGCCAAAGAAGCCAGTGAGCAAAGAGCAGAAAATGTTAATAAGGAGGTTGAAGATGAAGATTTTGTGGCCAAACAAGCCAGTGAAGAAATGCCAGAAAATGTTACTGAGGTTGAAGGTGAAGACTTGGTGGCCAAAGAAGCAAAGAAAGAAATGGCAGAAAATGTTACTGGAGATTCAAATGGCGCACGTCCCTCTACAGTGGCAGATGTAGTGAACCTGATGCAGAAGACTCCTTGAGATGCTGAAGGTACAGCTCTAACTTTTATTTTCTCTTGCACTTGATTTTGAATGTCTCAAATTTCAATCTCCAGCTGCATCTCACTCTTATCATTTAAATTTTGAAAATTTTGATAGTAAATGATTAAGTTGATTCTTCCATCTCATGCTATATGGATTTGAAGATACTGATTGATGAAGCCTTCAGAATCAAGCAGTAATTCTATAATAGTTATCATGTGTTGTTATCTACCAAGACTGGAGCCAAAGTCATTGTTAAAAAGTTAGATAAAAGAATGGCAGCCACTCTACTTGATCTACTTTCTTTGAAAGTGCTTCCTGTAAGCAGGCTTTTTCTCTACAACGTCGTTATAGAGCTGATTCTTCGCATTTCATGAATTCTTTCAAGTTTGGAGCTTTTCTTCATTGCTATCGCATTAGAAAACCAGTCATGAGATAAGACCCTTCAGCTCAAAGCAAATTTTACTTGATCATGACCTAATATCATTTATCTTGTGTTATATTTGGCAGGCAGCCGGCGGCATATCATTAGTCAATGTGCTCCTGTCAACTGGTTATTTATCCAAACAGCTTCCTGACCTTTGGATGTCAAGTTTCCTGACTACCTAGTTTATAACAGCTTTGTAAGATGTGATAATAATCTTCGTGTGTTTAGAAACGTTGTGAACGTCAAATCGTGTGGGATTAAAAATCTTGTCAATAATCATTTACCAGGTGTCACTAAACGGATTAGTCAACTAATATACCTTGATGGTTAATTTATGAGATGGTTTTTCTTTTTCGTAACAACTTTCATAAAAGAACTGCGTTTCCACATGATGATTGGATACATTCAGAACTGTTTAAGTCGGTAGCTTTGTGCTGTTCAAAAATCTATATGGAGACCTCTTACCAAGGATTATAAAAATCTTGGAATGATGCATAGAAGCAGAACCAGTAAAGTTGCACGGGCTCCATTCAGCTTTCCACTACAGTCCCTTCATTATTTTGCCCCACTACTAAAACAACTTTTACCCAATAGCCAACCAGCCATTGCCTAACAAAAAGCCATGCTTACATATACACAATAATTTTGCAGTAAACGTAAAGAGATGGGAGGATGATTACATATGGCCAAGGAATTTGTGGCTTCCAGTCATCGGAGGATAAAACTTGAAACTTATACAAATACCATAGTGGCTTTGACGACCCCATCAATGCAATAGAACTGCTACCAAACAAGATTTAAGGTTTAGGTAAATCCACGCCAAGTGCAAGGAAACAAATGTGGAAACTTCTTGGAGTTCTAACAAAGCCTCTCAGACCTTCTACAAGATTCCAAGTTCTAAATTCTTCCTTCCACAAGGGTGTCCAGGCCGGCGGAGAAAGCAATAATAATTTAAAGCAGTTTTTGACTTTTAGTCATAAAGCACTCAGAAGAAGCTTAACAAAAACTATAGAGCCAAAGAAACAAAATATGGAAATCTCACAACCACCGTCTAAATTTGCTTCCACTTTACTCCAGCCGTCCGAAACCAAATGCATGATGCATTTAGTAGCGCCTACCTTGCAAGCATTTGCTTGCATATATCCTTTCTGCACAATATCACTACTTTTATCTATTTCAATTAAAAGTAAAAAATAAAAGACAAAAAAAATGCTTTTGCAACTCTAAAAGCATTCTAAAATGCACCTTTAATTAAAAAAAGGAGGTATAACTTTTAATATTAATAAACAGGAGAATACGTTCTAACCATCAATTCATCCATTCCATTTATGTGTTTAATATATAAACTACTGTCTTGTACTTTACAATGAGAAGGTAAAGAAAATAGTATGAAGAACTATAAGTAGACATAACAAAGCAGACAAGGTAAGCTTACCAAAATATAATCTCTTAAATTGCAATACAACTATGAACTTAAACTCTCAAGGCAACCTGATCTTGCCATGAAATCTTCCTCTTCCCTGACCGATTTGCCCCGTTTCCGATATTCCTACAAACTGATAATTTCATGTCATTAAGCTGCTCCTCACTTCCCCCTCTGACTAAGCTTTTATTTGATTCCTCTAACCTCCATGGCTCGTTATTGAACTCTTCCTCCTCTCTCTGCAGTCAAGTAGAATTAAGAAA
The DNA here is from genome assembly GCA_030444775.1 of Atalantia buxifolia. NCBI lineage: Eukaryota > Viridiplantae > Streptophyta > Magnoliopsida > Sapindales > Rutaceae > Atalantia > Atalantia buxifolia. Next base: position 19,360,743 of record CM059834.1, on the reverse strand, counting down.
CATTAGCTGAATTGAAAATATATCAAATGGATATAATGTTCATAATCAATATCATGACCTATAGATTACCGATATCTGGTTTAAGTCAAAAACAGGAGTCATGTTTTGTATGGCAGCATCCTTTCGACTGTAAACCCTTTCCTTCTGGTTTAGATCAAGCACTGGAGTTGATTCCTTTCCATTGTAAGTCTTCAGCTTCTGGTTCAAATCAAAAACAGGAACGGGGTTTCGCAAAGTTGCTTCCTTTTCATTATAAACCTTTCCCTTTTTATTTAGATCAAAACCTAAAGGTGGGCGACACAAAGCAGCTGCTTTTCTGCTGTAATTCCTTTCTTTTGTCATTTTCCTAGTCGGGATTGGTGTCTGCTGAGCCTTTACAGAATTTTGGCCCATTGTCGAAGTCGAGGGCTGGTTGGCTGTCAAGTATTGGTGCCGTCTTCTCAAGAACCTATGATTTTAAAGAATATCAGACTACGATTTTCAAATATTTGATGAAAAATTCTATAGGAACTAGGGATTATGAGATTATACCGGACTTCACTCTGTAAGGTCAATTTTTTCTGTTTCATCATCTGCAATTTCTTTTTCTTACAATCCATTTCCTGCAAAAGATTAATAGTTTAAATCATTGATCACTACCTAACAATAACAAAGTTCTGAATACAAATTGCAGATCATGCAAGTATAATTTCTAAAAACATATTATAAAAGCTGATTGAAAAACCAAACTAAAAAAAAGAAAGGAAAAAAAAAACTCCAAGGATTCAATAGAGTTTTTTTTTTTTTTTTTTTTGACAAATATGATATCAAAAAGTTAAGAGATAAAACCAAACAAACTATGTGAATTTCAGGTGAACTGCAAAGAAGAAGAAGACTCAACAAATAGATAGAACATCAAATCAAAGAGGTCTCAAAACCTTTCTTTCTATTGATGCTCACTCAATAAATCACATAGATTTAATAAATCTTTATTTTTTGGATGCTTAATCAACCTAATTTAACTGATTGATTATGCTTGTTTATTCCTTCATTGAAAGGAAATCAGGATTAAACTTTCCATTTCTTTTCCCTCGGTTCTTCCCAACACATAAAACAAATGACATGTAACGTAACAAAACAAAGAACACCACAAACAAAATAATACATGGGAACTTCACAAAAACATAGAACACCACCAACAAAATACACATACAAGCACAAAAGGAAATAAAAAGTCCATTTTTAAGCTTAGCTTTGACCTGATCTGACCACTTTACAAACCAGAACAAAAGAACCAAAGCAACAATTTTTTTTTTCATTGACATCCAACAATCATACCTAAAAACCACCAAATCAAGAGAACCGTGAAAAAAAAAGAAAGTCAAGCAAAGCAAATCAACGTAAAAATTTTGAAAAAAAAAAACAGATCTGATCATATCAAACAAGAAGGCAATACCTTTAGCAACTCTTCATAGTCCTGCTTGAGACTCTGGTGCCTGAGCCTAACCCTTGGATCATCATAAACAGAACAAGCTGGTGCTGGAGCTGGAGCTATCTCAACAGATGCAGCAACACCTTTCATCTTTTTTTTCATCATCACGATCAGATCACAGGGATACAAAACAAGAACAGCCCACAAGCCCAAAAACAAAAACTAGAGCACAAATAGAGAGATAGGGATGAAAGAGAGGAAAAAGCTGAAAGCTTGATGATAAAAATGAAAGCTTGATGATGAAATAAGAAAGAGAGAAAGAGGTAATAGACAAAGAAAGAAAATAAAGGAAGAGAGAGGAAGGTTCTTTGGGTTCCTGTTTTCTCTGTGAAAACTCTGACCAAGACAAAGAAAGAAAAGAATGAAAACACCAAAGAGCCCACATAATTTTCGGTGAAAAATAATGTTTTCCTTGCTTTCTTTCTTTCTTTTTGAGAGAGAGAGACAGTGATGAAGATGGGATTTTTTTTTTTGGGATGTTGCAGAAGGGCATTTCTGTAAACGTGTTTTTTTTGGTTGTGTAAGGTGAGGTGGGTTTGGTTGGAGGACATTTGATTTGAAGACTTTGTTACAATAACAATAACAGCAACAATAACATTTGCATATATGCTCATGGGGGATTTGCTTCTCTTTCCATGTTTTCAATTTTTCGTGGGTTTCTTTTTTGTTTTTCTTCTATTTGTATAAAAACTTTGGCTTGGTCCAGCTGGGCCATTGAAGAAAGAGAGAGAGAAAGAGTTTCCATGTTGTTTCTTCTTTCTTTGTATTTGTTTTTGTTTGCCTGTGTGTGTAGACAGGGAAAGATGGATAGACAAGACTACAACAAAGACTTAGGCTTGGCCTTTTAGAGAGAGAATGATGACAGGGTTGAAGAAAAAGAAATTTAAAAATGGAATAATACTTGCGGTCCCTCACTCTTTAAATTTTATCAAATAAATTCATAGTTCGTCTACTTATATCAGATAGGTCCCGTATTCTTAATACAAACCTCTTTATAGTATATTGATAATCTATGTCAAATAATAGCAAAAGGAAAATGAGCATCCATATGATAACCATCTCCTCCTAATTAGGAAAAGATGCTTTAACCACTAGGCCTCTAGTTAAGTTGTTGAATTATTTAATATATCTTTTTTTTTTTATCTTAACATTATATTTTTATGCATGTCCATGTGTCTATGTATGTATGTATTTATGTACACATAGCCCTCAAAAGTAGTTTTAATTAATACAAATGTGTAACCATAGTAAGTATAATTCAAAAATAGGCTCTAAAGAAATGAAGAAAAAAGTTACCAATATAATAATAAAATGATCATAAAAATAATTAAATTCCTACTCATAAAGTTGAAAAAAATAATAATAATAATAAGTGAAGTCATGTAACTAAGAGATGGTTCCCATTTGACATAACATTTAGTGTTAGGCTTGTAGTTTAATGGCTAAATATGGTATATATTGTGGCAATTTTGTTGTTTCAGTTAGTGCTAGGTATCAATTTGATACAAATACAAAACTGATGATCTTATTTGAGAAAATCAGAAAAATTAGGTAACCATGTGGTATTATCAGCAATCTATGTTAATAAGATAAAAAGAAAGTCGAGAAGATAAATGGGATGATGATGATGATGATGTTGTATCGCTCTGATGTGTTGTACTTGTTGCTGTATTTCTTGTTGGTTGCATTACGCCTTATTTCTTGGCTTTGGTAAGTGCTCGTTTGTGCCTGCCTTGTGCGAGTGATTGTGATGGCAACACATAAGAAGAGAAGAGATGTTTTGCTAATTAATTCTATTCCACATTGCTATTGCCTATTGCACACACCACACCAAAAATCATTCATTTGCCAATTACCATCGTACCCTCTCCCTCTTGCTTCCTTTCTAACGAAGATTGCTGTTTCTCTCTCTATCTTTCATTTCTGTTTTTACCTCCCACATACTTTTCCCACGTCTAGCTGTTAAACCACAAACAATGCCCCCATTTTAGGCTTCAAGCCAGAAACCAACAGGACGAACTATTTTCCAGCCAACAATACTTTTTATGAATCAATAGAATCACCAACCATGATCAGCAGTGCTGCATGTTTTGCATTTTAACCCCTTAAATAGAAGCAACAAAATCAGTAACTATACATTGTCTCCCTCAGCCTCTAAAATTGTTGTCAACACCTAACCACCACCTAACTTCTCAAAAATCGACTTTTTAGTTTGCGTATGTGACACCACTCTAGCTACTTGGCCTTAGCCTACTTTAATTGAATTGAATGCTCCAAAGTTTCACTCATAGCCTTATCTTTCAATCCTTCTCTTAAGCTACCTTCACATGCAATTAAAGTTCTGGGAAAGTGGGGCGCGACTAACATAGAACAACTTGATCAAAAAGCCGTGCATTTTCAACCTTACAAATTCTTATTCTTCGTTACAAGTCTCAGTTTATATATTGTGTGAACTGTAGATTTTGAGGGCTTAAAAACAAAGGATGATGGGTGAGGGCGAAAAGAAATTAAGAAAGAAAGAGAAAAAAGCTGTTGGGTTTCTCTTGGAGTTTGCTGACCAGTGACCAGGATCTCAAGAGTAAACAATTAATATATGTCTAATGGAGTCATAGAGATGGCGATTGTTTGGCTGTATTATATCAGATTAGGACCAGAGAAAGATGGGTTGAGCCTTTTTATTTCTCCTATTTATTTATTTTTTTTATTGATTGCATAGCACGATACGAAAATGGAGTGCTATGTGGATTTGATGTGGACATGTAAATGGGAAAAAAAAAAATGTTGCCTCATCTTCTTCATTCAGCAGTGATTTGTTTGGTTGTTTCGATTTTTTACTGTTTAGGCTATAATGAGTCATGTGATTCACAAACAACTTGTTATAAGCATTAGAAAATGATATATGATGTAGCTGATCGAAATGGAAAGAAAAATAACAATTGTTTTAACCGAATTTTCGCTAGGATGTAATTTGAACCATTTAGTGATTGTTCTTACCAATCCTAAGTCAAAGTTAATTTAAATAAATAAATTTATTTTTAAGGGGAGATTGAGGTACGTTTAGGTTTAGTCGTGTTTTTATGACATTTAAGATATGAGATATACCTGAAGTAACTTATAAGATAAATTGAAGTGTTTTGAGTTTGGAATAACACGAAGAGTTGAGTGGAGCTCATTGGAGTTGATTTAGAAAGTTGGTATAAGAAGCTCAAGAGAGCTGAAGGGGTACCTGAGGTGCAATCAAGAGATAACATTGGAGAACTTATCTAAAAAGCTCACTAGAGCTCGAGGTATAACTCAGGTAAGCTCATATATAAAAAATGAATTAAGAATTAAAACCATCATAATAAACAGAAAATAAACATAGACAATAAAGAAAACACATGATTTTACCTACTTCAGTCCTTTGTCCTATATCCATGGGAGTAACTCACCTCTAATCAATTATATCAACAAAATTTTATTAAAATGTTGGTAATAATGAATAATAACGTGAGATAGAATATGGGTTTTATGGAAATAAGAGAGTTCTCTATATAAAGAATAAGAAAAAGTCTCTTTTGGAAGATAAGGTTGTCAAGATATTCCATGAAGATGTATAAAAAATAAAGAAATCCTATAAATGGAGGGAGAAGAAGATGAAATAGCCTATTAAGAAATTAAATTTGAAAAACAGCCTATTGTCTTATGTCTTGAGTTGAATGTATAAGATTGGCATCCTAGGGGTATTTTCATATTTTCTGCTACATGGAGATTTTCTATTGGTTCTGCCTGCCCTAGGTAGGATTATTTTCGTCTTTTGCTTTTATTCACTTGATGGTGACCAAATATGTTTGGTGAACAAGTAATTTCTCTAATTCTTATGTGGTCCTTACTCTTTGTCACATGGCAGAAGGTGGTGCAGTAGTTTTGTTACTTTTCAATCGACAGTTGAGGAGTGCTGACGTATCCTTTCCTTATTGCTAGACTTAGTTGATTATTTTTCTGTTAATCTCTTGCTTTTAACCTAATGAATAAAGCATTTATTCATTTTCTGATGGCATATAATCCACACATGTGAGGGCTCCAACCATCATTTTTGAATTTCAATTTTATCCTTTAAACTATACAAATTTATTAGGATTGTCCTCTTTCTCAGAAATTACCCTTAACTTGTCTTAAGTCGTCCTCCCTTCAATTAAAAGTGTTGAATTTTATTATCTTTCATTCTCTAATGTCATGTGCCACTTGTCTATTAGTCCAAAATAATGTCTCAAAGTTATTCCCAAACGACAACTAATAGGCATGTCTATGTTTCAACATGATTTATACAATTATAATTAGAGTGATAATACAGCCACAAACTCTTGTACAAACTAATTTGACATTAATTCATTGGTTTAATAGAAATACAAAATAATAAAATTAGATCATGTGGGTTAAGATATATTTAATTCAATTAATTTTATCATATCATATCAATTTACACAAAATAAATTTATGCAAAAATTTATGGCTATATTATTACTCTTACAATTAAGCATGTATATTCGCGCGCAATAAACTCCCATTAAGAGAGATTTGTCGTAGAGTCCACAACTCGCAATAAAAGTTGGCCATGCTCATGCGCGACTTCCCGCATTTGTATAAGGGTTGTTTTTACATATCTCTCCTGAGGTTTTACGTAATAACAATTTAAGAGAAAGTATGGTAGTATTTTTACATCCCTCCCCCGCCGTTAGTATAAATTATGTATAATATCATTATACAAGGCTAAAATCGTAAAAGCTCATTTAAAATTAAAAAAAACTTAAGAAGTTAACTGTACTAGCATTGGCATGCGCGAAATATCTGTTGTAAAAGTCTAAATCTTATGCTCAAATTAGTGGTTTTTTTAAGTTTTTGCACACACAAAATTCATTATCTCCAATTAGTGGTTTTCCAATTCATTATCTGAAAAAAATCCCTTCACAAAAGTGTAAATTTTTTTGCTCACACAAAATTCACCCCGTAGTAGCATAAGTGTGAAAATAAGCAAGTATTATCGAGCTTGAGGATCAAGATTCATCACCATTTTGAACTTACCCATGAACAAGACAAGCTTGGATGGTGATAGAAGACTGCCAACGAGCGAGTGTAGATAGCGACGTGGTTCCGCGACTGGCATTGGAGCTACGAAGAGGTTAGTTAAACCGGCGATTCCGCAGCTTCGATCGGTGGCTTTTCGGATGCTTTCCGGAGGGCATGGCGATGACCAGCGGCTCAAGGGCTTCCGATTGGTACCAAGCTCGACCAAAACGGTGGCCCGAAACGGGAGATCCGACCGGGTCACGATCGCGGTTGAGTTGGATCCGATTCTTTTTCCTCTCTCCCCCTATGAGCTTCTTTGTTTTCCATTTTTTTTTCTCTCTCTATATAAAGGGCTGGGCAAAAGTCAACGAAAATAGAGTGTAGGTGTTTGTACTCGAAATTCACTTATAGTCATGCCCGAAAGATTGGAAAAATTGATACTGTCATGTTGTGGATGTTTGTTGTAAAAGATTATGGGTTTTATTAAATTTGCAGAAAAATTAATTTTTATATTAATGGATTTAATTTTATTTCATTGGAATTGCCGTACGAAAAGAGAAGAAATACATTTCCCATGCACTTGCTTATTTTACTATTTCACTTGCACTGTTATGTCGAATGCACTTGCTTATTTTACTATGTCAAGTTGCGCTAAATTATTTCAATGAATTTGTAGCACTGGTTCGAGAGTCATTATAGTTGTAGCAGAAATAATTTCAGTTCTTATTTGCACCATTTTTTTTTAAAAATCCGTTAACTATCATGCAGTGTCAAAATATTACCATGTCATTTATTTCATATGCTCTAAAATATTTATTCAATCTAAACCATTTTTTTTCCTTTTCTAATTAGGGATATTTTTCAACCCTGAAACTTGAAAGAGTATTTTTGTCATTTTGTTGGTCCACAAACAATCAACCAATGGAAATACAAATAGCGGGGGAAGAATGTAAAAATACTGTTATATTTTTTTATTAAACTGTTATTATGTGAAACCTCAGGAGAGGTACGTAAAAATAACCTATTTGTATAGGTTCTTGTTTTGTTGGCATTAAAATTGCGATGCTCCCATTCAATTTTTTTTTTTAAGTATTGTGATGCTTTTACACGTGTCATCTAATCAGGCAAAAGGCCCAGCCTACAAAAAATACGGCCCATGAGACAAGCCCAAGTTTTTGTTTTGGGCCAGAAGTTACTGTTCAGCCCAATCATTTGAAATACTATTACTGTTTTGCATTAACAATAAGAAAATTCACAACCAAGGAAAAATGCATCGACTGACGTGTCATCTCTCTAATTGTCTGTCGTATACAATATGTGTAATCACAGGTGACTGAAACACAGAAAGAAACACAATTGAATTAAAATTAAAAAAAAGAAAAAGAAAAAGAAAAGGACCCCCCAATATATATTTATAAATCGAACCAATACTTGAAAGTCTGAAACTGAAAATATCTAAAGCTTGCTTCGTGTTCTCAATGGCTTCGACAAGTGCTTTTACAGCTCAGATTTCAAGTATTCACTGGAAAAAGCCCATTTCTTCTTCAATTTTTTCCAGTAATTTTCTAACCCCCTCTTTCTCTCTGTATAATAATTTTTTTTTGTTAAATTGTTGTTTCAATGTGGCAAAATATGAATTTTCATGTTCAATTTTGACATTGACGGAAATGGAAATATATGCTGCTTTAAGGGTAAAAAAGAGGAAAAAATGTAACTTGTTATGGGGTTTAGATTTGCATTTTTAGTGAATTATTTGGTTGTGAAGTGTTCATTTGTAGATATTTTAGGTTTAAGTTTGTATTGTATGCTTCTATGTTTTAGAATATGAAAGTTGTGTTTTTTGTGATGATAGATGTCATTTTTGTATGGATTTGTTCATTTTGTTTGATTTGTTTATACAATTTGTTTTGAAGTTGTATATGGATAAGGGCAATATGGCCTTGTTGAAATTTATTTTATTTATTATCACCATCACCATCACCATCATCATCATTATCATTGTATTACTCATGCTAGGTTGTTCACTTCTCTTTGAACTATCTTTTCTGTTTTCTTCAATTTATGATGTGGTAAGAGTTGTTTATTTATATATTTTTTGTTGCTCTGCTCATTTCCAGATAACCTAAATTTAAATTCAAACCTTGCTGGCAAGGAGATGTTATCATTTCCCTGTCAACAAAAATCAGGGCATCAATCTAGATCTCTCCGCGTGTATGGTCTCTTTGGAGGGAAGAAAGATAATAGTGAGAAAGGTGATGAGGCGCCTTCAAAGGTCAGTCTCTTTAGCCATTTCTCGTAGTCAAGTTGCTTTTGACAAAGTTGATACCACAGCGGGTGTAGAAGTTAATCTTGAACAACTTCTTGCAATCCTGCCTTTAATAATAATAATAATAATTTTTTTCTCCCTCTGTTAGCTACCATGTATGGCGTTATCCATTTATTTGTGGTGAGGATGTGTTTATTGTTATTTATTCCTCGACTCTAACATTTCCTTGCTGCTGTTTGATTTTAGGCAGGAATTCTTGGAAATATGCAGAATCTGTATGAGACTGTGAAAAAGGCACAAATGGTGGTTCAAGTTGAGGCAGTGCGGGTGCAAAAAGAACTGGCTGCGTATGTCTAATGAATTAAATATGTTGTTCTCTGAACTTATAGTTTTGCTCAACTCTATAATGTTATCATTTTGTATTGCAGAGCTGAGTTTGATGGTTATTGTGAAGGTGAGCTGATTAAGGTATGTTAGTTTCTCCCCTTATCAAAAAGTTCCTCCCACGTTGGTTTTAGGAGCGTCATTCGCTCATTTTACCTTGCGTGAAATAATTAAATGTGTGTTGAACTTTTATTTTTTAATCGTTTAGATCATGTTGACATTATCTTGAACCAGTGTAGAGAACATTGAAAACATTGTTCTGTTGAATGGCCCTTTATGCTGTCAATTTCAATGTGAAAGAGAATGTTGCTATAAACGTGCCTTAATTCATGTATAAAAGTCAGGAAAATGACATGTAACTTTCAGTATTGATGACTTTTATCTTTTCTGAATTCCCTAAAGTTGTAAACTGATTTTATCTTTTAGGTAACATTATCTGGAAACCAGCAACCAGTACGCACTGAGATTACAGAGGCGGCAATGGAATTAGGTGCAGAAGTGAGTTCATAAAACTTATCCATCTTCACACTGTTTCATTCTACCAGATATTCTCTTTTCACTTTTTTATTAGTCCTTGCATGTGGGACTATACCCTTATATTTATTTACTAGCAGTTACGCACATGGATGTATATTAGTGAAACTTTACTAAACTTTAGAATAGGCTGCTATTTTATCTGAAGTGTAGGAATTACTTAAGGTTGCTGTAACTGCAGTTTTATGTTTTGAAGAAACCATGACGCATGCCGGTTCTTTATTTGCAGAAACTTTCACTCTTAGTTACTGAGGCATACAAGGATGCACACCAGAAGAGTGTACTGGTGAGAATTTCCAGACCTCTTTCCCATCGAACTAATCTAGATTGCTTACTCGTCTTTGTTGCAATCTAATACTTTAGATCTTCTGCTTTTATCAGGCCATGAAGGAGAGAATGAGTGATCTTGCTCAGAGCTTAGGAATGCCTCAAGGTCTAAGTGAGGGATGAAAGTAAGAATGTTCACTCACCAGTATCTAAAATAGAGCTTCAATTTTGTCTACAGACCAGGCTGAGTGGCAATCCATATTGTGATCTTAAGATTTACTCAGCTGTTCAATATCATTCTGGCTTAAATTGAGTAGAGTAACACTAGTTGGAACTTGTGATCTTTGTTCACCTCCCCCATTGTAACAATTACAGGAAATTTGACATTTTTTTGTTGATGCATTTATAATTATAGTTTTTTTTTTTAATTTCCTTTGCTTGAATGAGATGGGCCTATATGTTGGCATCTAACAGCCTTTGGTGTTGAATGGACAACACAGGGGCTTCATTTTCTATCATCTCAGCAAATTGCAAGTGAGATAAAGAGGCTGTTCTCTGTATATCATTGTAAAGGAAAAAAATCATAGTTCATTTTTGTGTTTGCCTTAGGGAGTGCTCAACACATTTTGAATTAAGTTTCATCTGATATCTCTTTCTGCTTTCGGCTATAACATAGAATCAAACAATTCTAGTAATACAAATTCTAAATTGAATGAATCATTCCTACTCTAATTGCCTCGCTGATCATTTTGATGTGTAAGTTGGCACTAAAATTGTCGTCATCTTTGAGAAATATGTCGTGATTTAGGCAATTGTTTCCCTGCCAAGAATGATCTGAACAGAATTAAAGCCCTTCTGGGCTGAAATAATGGAACTTCATGTCCAGCTCCTCTTACTGTAGCGAAGGTCAGCCCCTTGTAAACCTCTGTCCATCCTCCGACCTATTAAGAGGGGTTTAATTTTACTGATTTAAGCCTTTATTTAGTCACAAAAGAATTTGAAAGCAAGAAACAAAAATAAAGTGCTTTTGCTGTGAAAAATATGTTGGCGAAAAAGGTACCTGGTTGCCAGAGTACCATGGATACCATGGAGTTTTGATGGGAAGATTTAGATGGCTGAGAGAAAATCTAGTGGCTGTAACTGGAACCACTGAATCTGTATCTCCACTGCAATTGAAAATTTAATCAGGCTGTAGTCTGATCTGATCTAAATTATCACGACGAAAAGTGATTATTAATAGAGAATCAGAGAGAGAAATCAGTCGTCTACCTGAAAACCCAGATTTTAAGACCGGCTGCAATAAGCTGTTTGTATGTGGGTAACACAGAATCTTCAGAATCCTTCCAATTATTGATCAGAACATCGCTGCATTACCAGTATAACAAAGAAAAATAAAAAATAAGAAAATCAGGTTAAAAATTCACCAAAACTCTCCTATTTGCTTTCACTGGCTAAGAGCAGTTAAAAGACCTGCAAGCAGTCCACTTGTATGGAATCCCAGTTACATTTGCATGCAATGCCTTCTGCACTTCCTGTCTATTATAATATTTTTCTGCATAATTCTCAGTACAAGGATCATATCCAGAAACCCTTCGGCGCAAAAGTGTATTTTTGAGCCTCATTGGCCTAACTGTACTATTTGGCAATGCAATGCAAGATGGTGTGTAAATGCTGTATTGATCAATATCTCCAAACTCATGGTTCATTGCGTAATTTACAGTATCATCACATTTCTTTGAACTCTTTTCTGCTGAGAAATTGCAGTGATTAATGATTGATCGATAGGTTTTATCTGAAATCATAGAATGGGTCCACCAGAATGTAACAGTTCCAATGCTGTCATAGTAGTTGTCTGTTACAGCGTTACCTACCTGTATATATACAAACCATTTGATTAGTATTTGTAATTTAATCATATTTGTAAAGTTGGAATTGTATTTTACTTACAATAAATCCTTTAAGATTTATGATTGGACGCGAATAGGCACTGTTATAGTCAATGATTTTCTTCGCCAATTGGGGAACATAGTGCCCTGTGATCAACAAGATATGTAAATTTTTTGGATTTTTTTTTTTTAAAAATAGAAGCATGTTTATTGTTGTTTATGTATACCTGCATAACTTTCTCCGGCAATGTAAAATTCCCTATATTTGTATTGTGGAAATCTTGACATCCATCTGATGAGAAATACTAGAGCATCCTGAGCTGTGTTAACAATTCAGCAACTATAATTAGGACTAAATGACAGCAGAATAAACGAAATAGTGGCAGGGTTTATCTACAATACAGCTGCTGTAAGGATATAACTACCAAATCTTTCATTACATCTCTCAATTACCTGTACGATTGTCCCCGGAATCTTTAAGGTTGGAACTTGTATTTGTGTAGGAGAATCCAACACCGGCAGGTGATTCGAGGAAGAGAATATTTGCTTCTGTTAGCATACAAATTTAAAAATTCAACATCTGATAGCAACGAGAGAAAATTCTGTTTCGTTAAGTACTTGAATGTGCAGTTGATACCTCTGTTCCAAGAATAATTATTGAGATAAAGGGATGATCCATTTCTATTAATTCGAAAAGGTCCAATTTCCTCTGATGCTCCATATGCCACGGATGAACATCCAGGCCCTGGAGAATTACACATAACATGATCAATTCAAAAACTAGTTGGTTTGTCGAATTTTTGTAAGTCAGAAGTTTCTTCCGGTTTGGTTGAGCTTGCATGCAAGCTATGCTCAGAGTTTTGATGCATTGAGTGAATGAATATTTTCTGTTTGTTATTTTTAATAATACCTCCGTAACCGCGCAGTCTGAACATTTAGACCCAAAATTTTTACCAAATCTACCCAACTAGCATTCCAAAAGAACATGTAAAATAACATTATGTTTAACACTGAGGTAAAAAGGGAGCTGAGAGAGTGGCCAAATTCAAGAATGCTAGCTTCCGTGTTTGTCTCACAAGGTGGAGTTGACACACCATGTACACACAGTGGAGCAGAGCTGCGCACAACTTGCTGCTGCCACTAAAGAATGAGAGTGACTATTGCCTGTTCCCTACTATTACAATTTACAGCAACAGCTGTACTCACAAATCACAATAATTTCTTGATCAATATAGTCGTTGCCATAATCATAAACCTACTAGCTACATTACTTTTATCCTCAGGGAAATTTTTTAGTTAAATGCTCTAATCCAGACCTGTTTTGTACCGTAATATTGTCCTAAAGGAACAATGTCCAAGTAATATAAATATTAAACCGAAGCATCCATCAAATTAAATCTGGCATTTTCAACAATATTCACCTAGATTGTTGAAAAAACAGACTCTACATGTGTAGCCAGCTCATACTGAAAATGGAAACCAAGGGCATCAATAATTCAACCGAGTGTGGCAACGATTTGAATTATTGCAATAGCCTGTGGGTTGTGTGGTTGCGAACTTGCTGTCACTCACTACAGTTTCAAATAAAAACATCCAAAAATTGCCTTGAATGATGGCACATAAAACCGGTCTCATTTTGGTATGTATTAATGTTATGTGAATGTGAGTGCATCATATCCTTTTCCATTCTTTTGATAAACAACATAATGGTGTCACTGAAAAATAAATAATCTGCAGCACAACACCAACCCATTTAATTACAGAACGGCAAACAAATATTTTATTTCCTTTGTTAATACACAAGTTACAGATACTGACCCTTATTATTATTAGTGATTTAATGTTGCTGTCCAAATCAGTGCTTAGTTTCGACCATCAATGATTTTATTTAAATCTAATTAAATTTCAAAATCTTCATCTCTATCATTATCAGCATCGATCATTTTTCCTCCTCTCTGAATACGCGTGCTTCAAAGCCAGAAGTTACTCAGAGACCAGTAAAAAGTTACTTCGTTTTGGTGACTATTAATTATCTCAAGTCAACTCAAAGAAGCAAAGACTCATCATATTGGCCACCAAAGTAAAGAACCATCTTTTTGAACAAGAAAAAAGTTGGCTCACTTTTGTTTTGTTGTTGGTATTTTATTGATTTTAATTCCCTTATTGCTTCAGGAAATTTACATACATCAAATGTGTCATATTCATGATGTCAACAATAGAGCGGTCCCTCCGCTGAAAACAGTAATTTTTTTTTTTTTTTTGCAAGAAATAGCTTCGAAAAGAAATTAATAAAGTGAAAAACAGAAGGCAACTAATGAAAAAAAAAAAAATTCAGAAACAAAAGCATAAAGTCAGTCACAGAAGGAAAAAGACCCCTAAAAAGATACAAACAAAGAGATATAACAAAACGAAGCCATTAGATAGCTTTGAAGATGACATTATGGCGCATTTTAGCGTGAATGTGGGGTTTCAAACTAACGTAAGATGGGTAAAATATGTGCCTCTCCAGGTGCGCCTGCAAGTCATGCGACACAACTGGGAAGTGGCTGCCAAGGGCATGCACGTTTAATTCATTCATAAAGAGAAGGCAGAGAGAGATTTTCCTGTTTCCTTTTCCCTTTTTTTTTTAAGGCTCATCAATTTTGGCCTTAAGACCAAATTTCTCAATCACACATTATGCTAAAATATAACAAACTAAGTACAAGTCATTTGTTACTGCTAAATGGTTAAAATGTAATTTTCAAGTTTTTTTTTCCCCCATGAGAATTGCTATTCCATAATGAATGTAACATAACATGTTATGAAGCAATAAGAAGGTGCATAGAATAATTATTTCATCATAACCTTCAAAAAAATACAATTTAACTGACCTCCATTGAGCCAAAGAACAAGAGGTTTTTTCAAAGCAGATGAAGCAGCTTCAGTGAGCCAGTAGAACAGAGCTCTGCCATGATTCTCATTCACTGTTACATAGCCTGAGAATTGCGAGAATGTGACTGGTGGCTGCCCCGGAAGAGCTGAGATTCGATCCAGCTCTTGTTCTTTGGTCAAAGCTGCAGCATTAATAATGGCAGTGATTGAATAGAGGAGAAATATGGCAAGAGAAAATGAGAAGCCAAGGCTAAGGGTTTCTCTCATGGCAGCCGAAAATTATGAAGAGGGTATTGTTGAGAGTGAGGGTGAGAGTGAGAGACTTGTCTTCTATGTATATATTGGTGCCAAATAATTATTTGTTCAGTTGTTCTGCGGCTTTGAAAAGTCTAAAATGTTGTTGCTGCAATTTTACGACATGCACAAGTTGAGCTGCACCACCTAGCGGCTAGCTTTGTGGACCTTATTCTCCCTCTTTGTACGCTTGATCCTACAAGGCAAATTGAAATCTTGATCCGAAACTTATTGGTCAAAAACCCAGAAGCTACATCACAAATTTAATGCATCCGCAAAGCCAGCTCCTCTCTCTCTCTCTCTCTCGTGTCTTTGTCAAGCTGTGCAATTACTAAGCTGGCCGGCTAACATAAATATATTTATTTATACTAGCTGCGAAAGTATTATGTAGTTTTATTATCTACGTTCAATTAATTAATTAGGTAGGAGTAAATACATTGAGACGAGAATTTTGTTAACGGAATGATTCATGCTATTACCAAATGACATGTATTTGATAGATTCTTGACCAATTGTATCAACTCTTTTAAAAAATATATATAGTCTAAATAATTTACTTACGTGTGTCTGATCAAGAGGGGTTTGTACAAATCCTTGACCAATCATGATGTACTGAACTCCTAAGTGTCGATCGATCATACATGTTTTTATTCAAAATATTTGTGTTCAATTCGTTAACTGAGTATCGTATGGTAATTGTACCGTAATATGCTGTTGATAAAAAAAAAAAAAAAAATCGATCACATGAAAAAATTTAAATTTGTAGTTTATCCCATATCAATTTTTCACTTGACGATATCGTTAATGTTCGGATTCAGCAAATATGGGTGTATAGTATAAAAGCGCTTTCAATAGAAGTGATCACATAAAAAACATTTAGGAAAAGCACATGAACTTTTAATAAAGAAAGCATTTTACTTTTTGAAAATGATTTTAGTCGTATTCTACATATCTAAAGAATTCAATTAACTGTTATTCAAAGTTGGCTTTTGATTGACTTAAACTCATCCTAAGGAGAGTAGAATAAACAACATTCCAAAGTCAATTCTTATAAGCTTCTAATAATTGATTAGACTCTTTGGGCAATAAGCTTAAGTTGCTATAGCTAGCTAATGCTAGCTATATAGGTAGCTTTTTTTTTTTTAATTAAAACATTAATATGTGCTTCAATTCTCTCGAGATAAGTTCATGGATGTGGTCCTCAGTTTATATGAAGGAAGCAAGAAAGCAACTGGATTTTAAAAGATTTAATGGAGGGGGGGCTGTAAGTCTTGTGACTCCTTTCTCTCCGCAATTGTCCTGTATATTAATTTGATTCTTTAAATAACGCATGGGACGAAATAACAATAAAAATGGAGGTGGCCTGGTAAGCCTCACCATTAAGATGTTCATATACCAACAATATGTCCTCATCACTTCTTTTTCATTTTTCCCTCCTTGGCTCCCCCCCAAAACCAAACAAAAAAAAAAAAAACCCCAAAAAATTACATGCAGAAAACTCGCTTCTAATATTAAAAACAACAATAAAGCAGTAGTAGTAGTAGTAGTAATAATAATAACAATATTTCCCCTAAAAAATGTACAAATTTAAGATGAGTAATATCAATTCTGTTAATGGCTGAAATTTTAACTAATTATTCTTTTAAAAAGTTTTTGGCACAAGTTTATTATTAATCATGTGTCATTTGTGGCAGATATGGATCCTTCCTTTATTAATGTCTACTCTCCTAGTTTGAAGAATTTATAACATTGGTGGACTGGATCTTGACTTATTATATATTTAAGGAAAAAATTATTGAACATTTATATTTTATATCTATAACAAGGAAGATGATCTACTTGTCTATTTATCTACCAAAAGCTTGATTAATTTATCATATATCAAAATTAGGAGGAGTTAGGGAGTTGATCGACCTTCAAAGCATTGTCACATCTTATATATCCCAAAAAAATTGTCCAGTGAAGTGGTTAAAAAAAAATTGTCCAGTGAAGTGGTTAAAACTACTTTATACCAAATCTCCTTCTAGACTTGCCTACTAGCAACTAGCTTTATAATAGTTTATGAGGAATTATAACATCATTATAATCAGCATAATCGCTATGTCGTTATCATAATCTTTTAACTAATAATTAATAAATTAATCTTGATTTAATATGGTCACTCTTAACTAACCAGTCGTTAGGTTATCGTCTTCCAACATTGGGCTCTCAAATATTAACTACCATCTTTTATTTATGGTACGTTTACTTCCTAGATTGGGAAATCGAAATCCGGAATCAGAATTATTAATGGCGTTTACTTCACAAAATGGAGGTAGGAATCGGAATTATAATCGTGAGGTCCACCTAAATTTCGGCATGGAGAATGTGATGGGAATCAACCTCTCATTGCTAAGATTGACCATTTTGCACCTCCCAAAAAAATAAAAATGTCCATTTTGTTCTTAATTAAAAAATTATTATAATTAATTAATATATTATTATAGTTAATTAATATAATTATTTTAAGCATTAATATATTTTGACTTTTTGATGATGATGATGATGATGATTATTATTATTAACAATAAAATTTTCTGAATTAATTAATATATTAATTTATTATTAACAATAATTAATAATAATAATTTTGAACAAATAATCACAATAATTAAAATATTAAATAATAATTATGACAATAGTTAATTAAGTACTTTTTAGTAATTTGATACAATATAATTCATTTTAATTATGTTTCTAAGACAAAGTAAACCATTAATGACAATCGGTCTCATTATGACTTTAATTTTTAGAGTTTAAGTAAAACAACTTATTCTAATTTTTATTTTTCATTCATATTTCAGCTCATTCCGATTCTATCCCATTATCATTCCAGTAAATGCACCATTAATCTTTTGTTAGTGAATTGGAATAATGAGAAAATTAGGTTCTTGATTAAAGACAATTAATGCCCAAAAATCTTGTGCTTAATCAAATCTTTGATTACGATCTGCCTTGAGAAAATGGGGAAAAAAGTTGTTAAAAAAAGTGAATTGCCAATTTTGTGGGGAATGCAGGCGGGCATGATTCCTATCATTTCATTTTTTTTTAATACTAATTACGCACCAAATACTGCATTACACAGATATTTACAACTGTTATTATAGCAGACATGACACTGATATTTACAATCAGATGAACATAATTAGACCTTATGTATTACATTAAATTTTATAGAGTATATGCCCAGATAAATGACCCTCACAGAAAAAAGATGCTCCTACTCTACTCGTATTCACAAGAGAAAATAAATTTTTATAAATATTTAACCCTACAATACTTTTGTGGGGACTTAAATCGCTGCCCTCACATTTGTGAGGGCAGCAGCCGAACCACTGGGCGAAAGACCTAATTGCGATTCCTATCATTTCATTAATCACACAGTTAGGCGTATGTAATCATATCTTTGTTAGAATCATTTCTTAAAATGGTGTGCTGGCCACTATCAGTTCAAAAGTTGTCGTTTTCCACTATCCCTTCAAATGTTGTTTTTTTTCCCCCCTCTAAAACTAATGTAAATAAATGTAAAGGTTAAAAAAATTAATATTTTATATCCTAAATATAATCATAAAAACTTGCTTTCCACTCTTATAAAAAGAGACCCCATTAATGAGCGAATACACGACCTTAAGCTTCATTGAATTACACTCAAAACAGTAATTGATGTCCAATTTTCTGGAACCCCACATGCACTGACAACAAGATGGGAGTTAATAATTTCTTCAAAATTCAACAGCAACTCTATCAGTCAAAACCTAATTATGCTATTGTTGCTTGCAATTGTAAACTATTTCGGTCTTCATTATTTATTGTAATTAGATTAGATCTCATCTCCCCCATGATTTCCGAGATTTTCTTCGCCAAATTTTTCCACTAATTCTTTCCATGCATGAACGAAACCCCATGTGCATCCCCATGCAAGCGTGCATTTTAGATTAGATCAACTCCTATCCGCTAACTACATATATATATATATATATATATATATATATATATATATATATATATATATAAAGAATAAATAAAATATCAAATCGAAATTAAGTTTTTCTTCAGTTCCATAGAAGATATGATCGGCTGCAAGTGCCTTATATCACTTTTAAAGGATTTTACTAAAATAGTAGTACGTGACAATTATATATATAAAAGATAACAAGTACTTTTTGTTAATTTTTCTTTAAAAAAATTACATTAATTAAATCAGACAGTAACAGTAGTAATGTTAATGCTAATGCAGCTCATGGAAGCTTCTCCTTGTTGTGTGAACTGTGAAGACTAATTCCAACCGCCGTAGGTAGCATTAAAATATTTCACATTTTCATGCATGCCGCCATCGTTATTTATAGCTACTACCATATATGGGCTGGTCAAAGATCAGCATCCGTATCCTATATATATACAGTTATCATCCAATTTCAGAAGATCGATTATCGGTATTCATGCTAGCTAGAATATTGTTGAAGATTTCCGCTTAATCAATCAATTTTGCTTCCTTCTCATAAATGTGCTGATGACAGAAGAAATATTCTAGGTATAAGAAGTTTGAGGTTCAAGTTACCCCCATTTACTTGAAGATCGCAAAGGCATCAATTTTCAGAATTTATATAACATTTACTTAAAAAGAAAATTGCACTGCATATTTTGAAACAGAATTAATTAAAGATAATTTCATTAATTTAAAAGCTTGAGCCCGACTGATGTTATATTATTTGTCTCGTGTGATTTGACTGCAAAATCCAGTACGTATCATCGCAGTTGTTAGAATAAAACAAACAAGTATTGTGAGTAGAAAATTAAGTATATTACTATTAATTAATTTAATGTATGAGGTATTAATATGAAAATTACAAAAAAAAGCATGCGCATAAATTATCCCAACGGCCACGGCACCGCCGCAGCTGACTTTGAGCGTTTGCCTAACGTATATTCATAAGCTTCTTCAGGATCAAGGCTGCCTATTAATTTTTATTTTATTTATGTATTTGTCTTTTTCTCTCTTTCTGCTCATTCAAGAAGGCAGAAGCTAGCAGAAACCCAAAAAGTTAGGATCGAAGAATGAAGAAAATGCTCGCAATTCTTTTCAACATAAGCAGTTGGGCGGTTAGCTTGTCATTATTAATTCTCTTTAATTATTATATGTGCTCATGTCTCAAGAAAGATTATATTTTTTCCTCTCTCTCTCTCTCTCTCTCTCTCTCTTTTATCCCTTCTCTTTTCGGCTAGTATGGGTATTTTATTTGAAATATTTTTATTACTATGTCATATTTTCAATGCGAACGTCCATAAAATTTGGATTAAATGTTTATATAGCATTGTATAGCTACAAATTCGTACTGTACATGCGCGCATGTGTGCTTAATGTAAATTATAGCTAAAGAACATTGTATATCATCAAATTCTTATTTAATTTTTAATTTTATAGTTGAAGTAAATATACAAAAATTTGGGATCAGCATCGAAAATTTATGAAAATTACAAATTTTTTCAATATAGATTGAGGTAGGAGCATTGATACCGAAAACACATGTATACATGGTAATGTTCGTTTGTATATTTAATAAATGTAAATTATTTTAATATTTTTATTAAAGCGTTCGATTATGTTAGAATCGATATAAAATATAAGGGAGGAGAACATACTTTAATAACAATTAAAAATATTATATATTTATTATTATTATTTATTATTTGTTGTTGTGCTTTGTGCTGTGTCTGAAAATATCTTCAAGATAGCCTATGCCTTTATTTAATCATGCTCTACGAGAGGGTATAGTCAATGGAGATCTTTGAACCGGCAGCAGTTACACAAAGATAACCTAACAATTAAAAAGGATTTGCCAGCTTTTGAAACAAACAAAAGTGGTACTGTAATACTGTATTTGATTGAATAGCCCTCTCAGGAAAATTCCAATGCTGTGGCTGTGCGGGGTGCTGGATGTGTTTGAACAATGACTTTTGGCCGCTGCAGTTAGGGTTTTGGGACAGACTTGATTGATGTTTCTTTCACTCACTAGAATTTGTTGCCATCATTTTGTAAACGGATCCCACGGAGGTGTTTTTTCGGTATTGTGGCAAGCAATTAATTAAAACATTGAATCCGGCTTACATGGGTCTTTTTAATTTTTCTGTTCGGTGCCAGGCCTTCTGTTTTCTACATTTTGCTTTTGTAAAAAAAAAAAAAAAAAGTAGTGTACTTGGCAGTACTTATGACAATATAAAAAGTGTTTGATGATAAAAATATTTACACTTGGTGGGGGGCGGAGTTTTCTACTCCCGTTGTAATGCTCATTGGCCATTGCAGAGACATATTCTCTCACCAAATTTTGTAGAAAATTGTATGCTTATGTTGAAACAACGATAGCTCTGTTGGGCTAATATGGTCCTGGCCTATAAGCAAATTTCATGGATTGACAATGTGAAAGCGAACTCTGGCCCATCTTTCACATTTTTAGCGATTTTGATTTTGGATCAAGTGTATCAATCACTTCAATAATAATAATAATAATAAGTAAAAAGAATTCAGCATTTATATTCTAGTGTTAATTATCGAAATTTTAATGAAACACGATTTTAATAAAATGAAAGCAAGAAAGTCTAATAACATTACTCTTTAGACAAATTTTCTCATAAGCCAATGCCGATATATTGATTTTGTTTTCACCATCTATTTAGCTTAATTGTTCCCTATGAAATCATATATTTAATAATCTTTTTAATCTAAAACCTAAAACTTATTACTTTCCTTGTATATAAACCTTTCATAATTGAAGTTCTGCTTCACATATTACGTGTACGTTACACTTCACAAAAATTCTATATCCACTCTAATATTCTGTTGTTGGGAAATGGGAAATCGTGATGAGGATCATCAATTCTGCAATGCTGGCAGACAGATTATGACCCAACAAAAAAACTCAAATCGCCTTCAAGAGTGTGATGACATTAACTGGATGGACCGAGGCTACGACTACTTGTTCCCAATAAATTAAACAATTATGTAAATGTTCACTCCAATGAATCTGTGAATGACCAACTGGATATAGCCACGTAGATCATACACAGCACGAATAATTATTTCTTGCTTTTGAAAACCAGTTTTGAGAAATGAAAATTAGGACTCTTGGTCTTTTTATTCTGGTTAAAGAAGGATTCTTGCGCTGACCCTTGTGATTATAATTTACTTTCAGCAATGTATCAGAGTGGAGGAACCCATGCACAATATAAAAATCAATTCGGTGAAGCACTTTACGGAGCTGGATCGGATCTTATCAAAAGTGAATCAAGTGCTTATGGCGACAAGCTCCTGGGATCAGGTTCAGCTTTCGTGCATAGCAACGTATGTCACAATTGTATATAAAGTTTCAGCCTCTAATGAATAAGTGCTTTTCCAAGAATGTTCTAATGGCTTTGAAAATGTTCCACAGATCGGCAGATATTTCTCCAACCCACAATAGTATTGTCAAGTGAACGATCAGTATGTGCAAAATAAGCTGAAAGTGATCTTGTTTCCATTTTTACACAGGGTAGGTGATTACTAATTTCTAATTGATCATTCTACTATTTCTGTGGACTTAGATATGTCATCTGCACTGATTGATTCTTTGAAACTTTTGCAGGGGCATTGGATGAGAGCAACTGAGGCAGTTGAAGGGAAATTTTGTTACAAACCACCAATTGATGATATAAATGCTCCTGATCTATACATTCCATTGATGGCATTTGGTACTTTTGTTGTTCTTGCTGGTTTCTTCCTCGGTATAAATGGAAAGTAAGTTCATATATATAATTATATATATGTATAGAGCAGGATCTAAAATACAATATCGAGGCCAATGAATACCATATAACTATAGTTTAATATTTTATCGCTATTAGACACTGATGTAAAGACTCATATATAATCGGTGTAAAAATTTTGTCAAAGGGTTCAAAGCAGCTAACTAAACATTGCAGAATAGTTTCACCTGAATTTGAATATTCTTGAACATCTATGATACATCTTTCAGATTTAGCCCTGAGGCTTTGGGTGTACAATTTACAAACGGATTACTTTGCTGGTTATTCCAAGTTCTACTCATGGAGGCGACGTTGCACACGTTAGGCGATGGAGAGATACCGCTACTCGACGTCGTTGCCTACAGCGGATACACCTTTGTCGCAGTTTCGATTGCCCTAGTGCCTAAAGTTATTACTTGCGGCTATTGTTATTATGCCGTTAGTGTGTGGGAAAGCTTTTGCATGGGAATGTCGTTTATGAAAATCCTGAAGAGGATTTTAATTGCTGAGGTGAGAAATTTGTGAGAAGCATTCAAGCAAGAGGCATTATCTCTTGCTTTTGGTTGCCATTGCTCAGCTTCCATTGCTGTTTTGGCTTGGAAATGTTGGCGTTTGATTATTGTAATTAATTTGAATTCGTGTGTGCTTGGTGTGGCCTTTGGAAATGCCATTAGTGATTTTTTTTTTTTTTTTATATAATTCTAAAAGCCCTTATCAAAGTTTTTCCGTGGAGTTTCATTAATTTTGGAACAGAGGTTTTGGACTCTTTAGAAGTTATTTTGTTTTTACTCCTAAAAGCCTATGTAATATCATAAATGCAGTAGTATAATTTTATTAATTTGAAAATACCTATATATATATATAGTTGTTGACCAACAATAACTGTTTTTACTCTTCTTGACAAAATGAAAATGTTGAGATTGAAAAGATAGAAAAACATTAGTTTCAGAAAAGTTTGAAATTTTATTAATAAAAGATTGGATAATAAAACTAGTGTTTTAATCTTGTATACTAAAATAGGTAAACTCAAACTATTATTAAATAATAAAATTCTCCTAACTAAAATAAGAAAGAAAAATAAAGACGAATGGCACTGTGGAAAAATGGTAAAACCTCCATGCTATCCAGTTAAAATCCCTTGATGCTTTGAAACACATTCATATCTCCATGGGTGTCAAATTTTTTTACTGATCTTATTAGTTTGTCTTCAATGGTTGTTAGATATTAAGAATATAAATGCACTTAATTATTTAATTAATTGAAGATTTTTAATCATAATTAATTGAAAATTAATTTAGAGTTATCCAAAAAGGCAATGGAATAGTCATAATTTTTTTTATTAATTCTGATTTTTTTTAGAATTTGGTAAAAATTAAATGCCGTGCACATGCACACACATACATTATTTTTATTGTTTCAAATACACTCAATTTATTATTCTCCAAAAAATATAGTGTATGTATATTGATTTTGTATTCAATTTTTCAATTAATTCTAGAAAATTTTCAGAATTAATTAGAAAATTATGACAATTCCCTTATTTTTTCAAATAATTTTGTGTTTAATTTTTCAATTAATTATAACTAAAAAAATTAAATTAATTAAATAATTAAAAGTATTTATATTTCCAACATCAAAACAAAAGATCAGTTAAAAAATATGATACAGGATTTGGCTGTATTTTAAAACATTAAGAGATTTGAAAAATTATGACAACATAGCAGCCTTGCTCTTTTGTCTGAACCATTTCTTAATCCTGTAGCAAAATGGAATCTTCTTGACAAATCTTTACAGGAGAACTAGTTTTGCATACAATCTTTGCAAAAGAACTAGTTTTACATTGAAACACTCTGCTGGTAAACCAAGTGTTTTTGAATATTGAATTCAAAAATAAATGAAAAATATTTAGTTTCCTCCAATATTTTAATTTTATTACCATATGATTTATATTTATTGAACAAAGAATTGAGAATTATTAAGTCAAGATGGTGGATTGAAATTGTAAATTTAGTGGATGAAGAGGAAATTTGCAGGCTAAAACTAATAGTTAGAAAAATTATGAATGATAAAATACAAGCATGAAAAAGAATTTTATTTTTTGGGACAACGACAATTATGTGAAGGATCGGAAGTCTTCAAATTGTTGTGAATATAAAAAATTGCAATATCTCATTCCAGTCTTGTGAATAAACGAAGATTAATTAATTAAATAGGTTTAATTAATTAAATAAGTTGACCTTGACCTTAAGATTGTTTAGTTTAGGATTACAATTGCTAATTTTGTTGTGTGAATGTAATAAGCTGTTGATTGAAAAAGTGGATTGGTGTTTGATAAACTGTATTGTTGTGATTGTTCTGAGTTTGAAAAACAGTTTACATGTGTTTATTAAATTTTATTATAAATGTATTATTCATTATATAATAACAAAATAGACATAAGTTTAAATTATCTTTTATTTTATTTGAAGTATATTTAATGATATTTAGACATGACTTTTTCTTTTTAAGGAACCTAAAATTATATAAAGTGAAAAAAGAACTCAATAAATTTATTATATATAATATGATAAAAATTCATACTAGTACATACTTCAAATAAAATAAAAAAGTTGCATGTATTGCATTCATATTAAACTTGATGCAATAAATACTATAACTATAGACAAAAAATATAAATATATTGGATATTAAAAACGATGGTTATAAAATTAATTTTCATAAGTTATGGTTAATTTTCATGTGAAATTGTTAAAAGTTAAAAAAAAATTACATAGTTATATGCAAACCTATTTTAATCTTATAATAGAAAATAAAGTAAGATATAAAAAAAATATGAACTTAGTAGATCAAAACTTTGATACTAGAGAGAATATATAGTAGTTGTTGTAGTAATTTGATTGTGGTGGTAATTAATATGATATTTAATGCCCTAATATTATGATGTATAAGAAAATAAGACATAAGTATATTATGGTGTATGGGAAAACAAGACATAATTATTTTTAAAAAATATTAAGGTTATAATATAAAATTTAAAAAAGTATGATAATTTATTTAATAAGCTGCTTATGAAAAACAACCATATACTTGCTTTTAAAAGTTGCTGTCAAAATAGAGAAAATTATTAAATAAGTAATTTTTACAAAATTTATTAAATACTATTTTTGTCACAAATTATAAAATAAATAATTTATTAAATTTTAACTTCAATCATAAATGGGACCTTTTTAAGTTTGAGACAAAGACTACCTCTGCTGGTAGCATTTTTTTTTTTTTCAAGTCCTTAGTTTTAAAAATGATAAAGAATGATACCATTCTAAAAATTATATTAAAAATTTAATTAAAATGAGATGGCACTCCGTATATGAATTGAAAAATAATACAATATATTATTTTAAAAATTAAGAAAAATTAGAACATCCCACTTTGATAAATTATAGTCGTGATCTATGACAAGATAAGTGCGTACCCAAAAATATATTAGAACTTCCATGAGTTCCATCAGATAATTTAATATAATGAAACCCATATTGAAAAAAAAAAAAAAAAAGCCTAGGTGCGTTACGAGTCAACAATCACCCAGGGTGCCGAATTGGGATTGATCTTTTTATTACTTTTTAGGAAACAATATAGGTTTGTTTGAAATATGATAAATAACAAACAAAATATAGATTTTTAATCCCATTATATATATAATCAACAGGTACCACTTATTAATTTAGTTATTATTTAGTATTTACTATTCCAAAAAAAATCTTAAAGGAAACAAATAATAAAATGCAAAATAAAATCATAAAATTTTTGATCATAATAGAAAATAGAAATAAAAAATAAATTTAGGTGTTAAAATTTTCCTATATAAAATATAAGAAAAAAGACACTCACATCTCTAAGATTTAGAGAAATTGTTACAAAAATCCTAAGTTTTCAATAAAGGAACTCAAGACTTCCTTTTGATCATAATGTCTTTTGATTATATAAACCTAAAAAATTAACCTTAAAATTTTATAATAAATAGAAATATGACATTAACATAAATGTAATAATATATATTTTAAAAAATAATTTTAATATTTTACAATCTATTATACCTATTTTATTATATTAAAGTAATATTTAATAATAAATAAAAACATAATTTTAAAATAAATTAAAATTATTTTAAATATTATGTAAAAAATAATTTTAATATTTTAATAAAGAGATATTTTATTAATTTTAAAATCTATTTAACCCAAAGATTTATTTAAAATTTGTATAATAAATACGAGTATATTATTTAAATAAATGTAATATCTTAAAAATTTAATATTATTTTAAATGTTAAAAATAATTTAATATTATTAGTCCATTATATAGATTATATTATTCATATTAAATTTTTATTGGTTAAAAAAATTAAAGTTAATTTTTTAATTATTATATTTAAATATTATTATAATTAAAAAATATTCTATTAACTATTTTTAAAATTTTAATAATATATATATAATTAATTTTTCATGCTTTGAGAATATAAGTGTCCTTTTTCTCCAAAATATATAAATATCAATTTGCAAAGGAATGTTGTCGGAAGCATAGCTGCTCGATGGCGGCGTGCGGTTACTATTCACCGTCCAAACAAAAAAAAAAGGAAAATCCTAATATTATAAATAGCACATTATTTTCAACTTTCCCTTTTAATTTCTCTCACTGACTCTCTAATTTCTCCTTTGAATTTTTTTTTTAAATTTTTAAATTTTTTTGGTTGAATAAAGCAGACAGGTAATTAACTGACTCCTCGATTCTGACGAATCCAAACTCCTTATTCCTTTTAATGTTCTTTTGTCTTTTAATTCATCGAAAAGGTATGTAAATCTAATGATCTTTAATTTCAAGATTTTGTTTTGATTGCTTTTGGCTAGAGACAGGTAATTAAATGTTTAATCGGGGAACGATCGTTAGAATCGAATCAAAAAATTGTCAAATCTGATTTGTTGATCGACTGTGCTGGGATTTTATTTATTTTTTGGTTTTTTATAGGTGAACTTTTAAAATTTCAGTTTGTAGATATATATATTTTCTTCAATTCAATATCGAAATCGTAGAAATTTGTAAGTTCCGTCTAACCTAGACCTGTCAAATGGTAGCTTTGGTGTTAGAGGCTGATTTTTGCTGCATTTGATTGGTTATTTGTTGTTTAGGTTTCATATTTTTGCTGTATCTGATTAGGTATTGAAGCTTTGGTTGTTGCGGCATCTGGTTGTGCTTTTGGTGTGAAATTTTATATTTTGCTGCAATTGATTATGGCTTTGGTGTTAAAATTGATGTCCTTTTCTTTTATTTTTGTTTTTCCTCCCTTGTCTTCGCAGGTATTTTGTGAAACTCCATAATGTTAGAGCAGTTACTGATCTTTACTAGAGGAGGGCTAATCCTCTGGACATGTAAGGAGCTAGGCAATGCTCTGAAAGGATCGCCGATTGACACGTTGATTCGGTCATGTCTTTTGGAGGAACGGTCTGGTTTAGCATCGTTCAATTACGATTCTGCAGGTGCAGCATACACTCTCAAATGGACCTTTCATAATGAGCTCGGCCTGGTGTTTGTTGCTGTGTATCAGCGTATACTCCATCTGCTCTATGTGGATGATCTGCTGGCCATGATGAAGCAATCCTTTTCAGAGATTTATGATCCAAAACGAACTGACTATTCAGATTTTGATGAAATGTTTAGACAAATTAGGAAGGAGGCAGAAGCTAGGGCGGAGGAGTTAAAGAAATCAAAGCAAGTTACTAAGCCTATGAATAACCTTAAGAAGCAGGGAGGACAGCTGCAAGTGGGTGGATATGAAAGGGGAAGTAAGAGGAGTGGAGGTGGGTCAGCAAATGATGACGGGGATAGTGATAATATGAGAGGCCGTAAATTGGAGAATGGACACTCCAATGTCGGCAATATTGAGATTGAAGAATCTAGGGTAACAGGTGTTGCTAACGGTAAAGAAAATACGAGTTCTAATATTGGGGCTTTTGATGTAAGTAAGTTACAGAAGTTAAGAAATAAAGGTGGTAAGAAAACTGATACTGTTGTTAGCAAGGGTTCAAAACCAGACCCAAAGAAAAAGATAACAAAGAAGAACAGAGTTTGGGACGATTCACCTCCAGAGTCCAAATTGGACTTCACAGATCCTGCAGGTGGAAATGGCAGTAATATCGAGTTTGAGGCAGCAGATCATGGTGAAAGTATGATGGACAAGGAAGAGGTTTTCAGCAGTGATAGTGAATCCGAAGAAGATGAAGAAGTGGGTAAGCACAACAAGCCTGATGCTAAGAAGACGGGCTGGTTTTCGTCTATGTTCCAGAGGTATTTTCCTTGACGACTCAATTTGATTGATTAATCTCTTAATAAATCTGTTTGTTAAAATATGTTCTATTTATTAAATCGTCTTTATTTTTAACTCAGTATTGCTGGAAAGGCAAACTTGGATAAAGCAGACCTGGAACCCGCTCTGAAAGCTCTTAAGGATAGGCTCATGACCAAGAATGTTGTATGTATCTGAATCTTTTACCTTTTTCCTCTGATGTTTATTAGTTTTTCTTTCATTGGCTATTCTGATCATTCTTAAGAAGTTGCTAATGGACTTGAGCACTGACATTTTAGGCTGAGGAGATAGCTGAGAAACTTTGTGAATCAGTTGCAGCAAGTCTTGAAGGCAAAAAGCTGGCCTCATTTACAAGGATTTCTTCAATTGTGCAGGTATTTGATTTTTAGTTTCCATATTTGAATTCTCCAATTTGTTTTCTCTTGCTGTTTTTTTTTTTTCAATAAGAGCAATATCATGCCAAAATTACCACTGCAGGCTGCAATGGAAGAGGCTCTTGTTCGCATTTTAACTCCTAGGCGTTCCATTGATATATTAAGAGATGTTCATGCTGCCAAGGAACAACGGAAGCCATATGTAGTTGTTTTCGTTGGTGTTAATGGAGTTGGGAAATCTACCAACCTAGCTAAGGTTAAGCTGATCATCTTCTTAGATTTTGGGTAATTTACGGCATACGTTCTGATCAAGCTTTCTAATTTCAAACTTGTCTATGCAGGTGGCTTACTGGCTTCTTCAGCACAAAGTCAGTGTTATGATGGCTGCATGTGATACATTCCGCTCTGGCGCTGTCGAACAGTTGCGAACTCATGCACGCAGGCTCCAGGTATGACTATGACATCAGTTATTCTTTCATGGTTATCAGCCTCTTCATTGGTTTGAAAATAGGGTAAACTTCAACATACCACATACTTAGAATGACAATCTTCAATTTTCGCCCCAAAAGTGTGACAACATCAACTTATACCTATTTACTATTAAGAAGAAATTAAAAAAAAAAAAAGGTCATCAATGCACCCCCCATTTGTCATCATCTTCTGAATGAAAATGGAGGTAAATTGAAGTTTTCGAACTTATAAATTTAAGATTGTCATTGGAATTGAAGTTTACCCTTGAAAACATACATAATCACTTGTTTCTAATGGTACTTGCCAGATCCCTATATTTGAAAAGGGCTATGAAAAAGATCCTGCTATTGTTGCAAAGGAAGCTATCCAGGAGGCCACACGCAATGGCTCTGATGTTGTTCTTGTTGATACAGCTGGTCGGATGCAAGTAATCATTGAATATTATCTGTTTTTATTGCATATATATTTACATACTGTCTGTGAGCATTTTGTAAATACTATTATCACTTTTGAGGTATATGGAGCTTTGATTGTTTGAAACAAAAAGAAGCAAAGTGAGCAAGCAATAAAAGACCCACTTATACTGGTGTTATTGGGATTTGCTTTAATGATATCCAAGTTGGATATTGATTTGAAACCTGTGGTTTGCGTGCACGTTTCTTACTCCTCTTCTGTTAATATATCTATATTAATATTATTAGGATAATGAGCCGCTGATGAGGGCACTGTCAAAGCTTATCTACCTCAACACTCCAGACCTTGTCCTGTTTGTTGGAGAGGCACTAGTGGGGAATGATGCTGTTGATCAACTGTCTAAGTTCAATCAGGTTGGTTTCGTATTCAGGATTTTATACGTTGTTTTTACTATGCCTATCTGTTAATGTTATTGTTATAAAATCTCAAAATATTTTATGAACATGATCATCCATTTTTCTTCTTGCAGAAATTAGCTGACCTGTCGTCTTCTCCTAATCCACGATTGATAGATGGGATATTGCTCACTAAATTCGATACAATTGATGATAAGGTAGGCAATTAACTCTGCCTATTCACATCCATGCATGTGTACACAAGAATACACAAACCAACACTTAGGCCAAACTGTTGTTTTGTTCAATTGGTTTTGAGTATCTGTGAGTTGTTTTCGTTTGCGTATAAGGTATAACTGTAATTCATGCTGCAGGTTGGAGCAGCATTATCAATGGTCTATGTGTCGGGAGCTCCTGTGATGTTTGTTGGATGCGGACAATCATATACAGATTTGAAGAAACTGAATGTCAAGTCAATTGTTAAAACCCTTCTGAAATAAGTGTGATGTCTCAACCCAGTTATGTGCTATGTTGTTCTTGAACCATGTGTTGCCATGACCCTGTTACGTTTGTTGGAGAGGAAATCAGTCCCTTGCGGTTGTAATTTTATGTTAAATGTTTTGTACTGTATTTGTGCCTTCTCTTGATGCCTTGCGTGCCTGCGTCATTAATCAAATTTAGTGTCTTGAAAGCATTTCTATATATCAATCATCAAGAAGCTCGGAGTCAATTATGTGGAAATACAATTGTTTGTTTACGAGGTCGTAGGCTACGTTATATGGTTCTGCTGAGCTATAATGCCTGTAATAGACGAATCATTATGACTTTTACCAGTAAAAATGACATGGACCAACAGCCAAGCAGAACCGAGGAAGAAACCTGTATGCCCAAACTGTCAACATCAAGAGCCAAATCAGCCCCAACAGCTAAAGGAAATGCCATCGCTGGAAAACCCGGAAGGTCTCGATTGATGTCCCCGGAGAAGCAGAGATGCCACACCGGCCCCATTGGGTATCTCGACAACAGCCCTCCCTTCAGGGAGATGTTCTATCTCTGTACGAAGTGTTTGATACGCGCTTGGGATCAGCCAAGTTAGTACCAGAATTGACGAAAACTCCGTCGTCAGACCTAGTATCGTTTTTCTTGAATAAATTTGGATCAATATCAAGCATTTTCTCCCCAAGGCTAATTCCTTCAAGGGTAACATAATAAGATCCATCCATGACATTGATTGGAGTGGAATCGTCTACCAATGCAATATGAAAATTTTGAGCCATCTACAAGTGATGGTGTGCTGTAAGTTGGTAGGCCAAGTCCAAATCACAGCCAATGGTTCCTTGTGAGTCACGACCCCGTGTGTATCGAATTTTGTACAAGCATTCATCAGAAAATGTACTGCAATCATTTGTGCAGTAACTTGAGTCGCAAGGCAAAGTGGCGTATGTGAGTGATTTAGAAGTTACAAAAGTTGTTGCACAACATTGTTCACAAGGCTGACGTTTCACCGTACGAGGCTACTGCTGGTGTCCAACACGGCGAGCTACGAACAGGTGGCTGACCGATGGGGAAGTTTACTTAAAAGATAGGAATAGTAGAGATTCCGGGATGAAGATGGGCTCGAGTGTCATGAGTATTTTGAGATGATTTTTGGGACAAACGAATGGAACAAGCCACTGACGTTTTTATAACGCATTCAATATTTGTGCTTCAATAGCGATATTAGGGTTGTATAAGAGAGATTCTCGGTGAAGAAGCTTGGTGACTAAGCGTTTTGGTTTCGACGCTGCGCTTGATGTGAAATTGGTGTTTGCGAATGGTAAGAGTACGAGAGAAAGAAGTAACACAGCATGTAAACCTGGCACGGCAGCGAAAAAGAGGATTTCTTTCTTTTTAATCTTTTTCTTCCCCCCTTTTGTTCAATTCTGCAAAAGGAAATTTTTATGAACTTCGTGACATGAAATTTTGGCCTGTTGACAGTGCATGTTTGTGTTTAAATACATAGATAGAAGGCAATAAAAAGATATAAGAGAGAGGGTGAAGCATAAAGTTTGTGAAGATAGATGGATATTTTATAAACTGATCATGTGGGAGTGAAGAGAATGATTGTGAATATGGGAGAAGATCAGTTTCCTCTTGTGGTTATTATATCAAAGATAATGGAAGTTAAATATATACTCTTCCCGACAAAGAATATCTTGTGCTTGATGATGATTAGACCAAATATATAAATCAAGTAAAATTTTAATGTTACGATATCATAGATGCGCATGTTACAAGTTAGTTGATTTACGCTAAATTATAAGTAATTTACTGGATGTCTTCAACTTCAAATAATATTTTATTGAAATATATAAAAGAAATCGTTTTTGTTTCTTAATTAGTTAAAATTTCTATTTTAGTAAATCTTAATAAATCAATAAGAGTATATGGCAATCAGATTTTGTATGGTTGGTATTAATAGG
Source organism: Atalantia buxifolia (assembly GCA_030444775.1). NCBI lineage: Eukaryota > Viridiplantae > Streptophyta > Magnoliopsida > Sapindales > Rutaceae > Atalantia > Atalantia buxifolia. The sequence goes on along the minus strand of CM059834.1, from coordinate 19,327,435 downwards.
CACCTCGTCATGAAGACAGTACGGAATTGTATCAACTCCCAAATAAAATTTAAGATAAAAGTAATAATTTTAGGTGGATGACTGGATTCAATAAACAAGAGGCTCAAAAATCACAGCAATTAAGAAATTTGTCAAAGAGTACTATATTTATGAATTCAAATAACCTCACCCAATCGAAAATATCAAATTCTATCTTGTACGGTTGTACCGCTCTTCCTCTACCTTGATTCCCCCAATAACACATATTAAAAACAATTATTAACCAAAAAGAAAAATATAATAAATCAAAGCATATTTTAGTCATTCAGTCAAGAATTTTAAAATGATTTCCTAAACGAAACAAAAAGATTACGCGCACTTGACGATGAGGTATTTAATCAACTATGCATATGCGAAGACACAATATTTTGAATATTGCAAAATTTTCATGCGTCCTGATCATACAAACACACACACACAAATAATGACACAATAACACGTTAATTTTAGGTGAAGGAGCAATACTTGCTTTAGAGGGTCGACCTTAATTAATCAAAATAGTTCCTTGAAAGACATTTTTAAAGGGCTATGGGGTGTGTGTGTGTGTGTGTGTGAATCATCAGCAAGAAGCTCACAGTCAATTCTTTGGAAATACAATTGTTTGCTTACAAGGTCATAAGCTACATTATAATTCTGTTGAGGTATCATCCCTACAATAGACAAATCTTTAAACCTTTCACCATTAAAATCACGTGGACCAACAGCTAAGCAAAACACAGAGGAAGACCCCTGGTAAAATACACTTTCAACATCAAGAACCAAATCAGCCCCGGCAACAAAATGAAATGCCACCGCCGGAAAACCTTGAAGATCTCGATTAATGTCCCCGGAATAGCACAAATGCCACCCCGGCTCCATTGGGTACCTTGGCAACAGCCCTTGAAAGAGATCTTCGACCTCGTTGCGTAGTGTTTGATACGCGCTTGGGACCAGCCAAGTTAGTGTAGTACCAGAATCGATGAAAACTCCAGCATCAGACCAAGTATCATTTTTCTTGAATAAATTTGGATCAATATCAAGCATTTTCTCCCCAAGACTAATTCCTTCGAGTGTAACATAATAAGATCCATCAATGACATACATTGGAGTTGAATCACCTTCAAGTATTGCTCCTTCACCTAATATTAACATGTTATACGCATACTCAAAATAATTTAAGTTACCAATGCAATATGAAAATTTAGAGCCAACTTTTTCTACAAGTGATAGGGTGCTGGAAGTTGCTGGGCCAAGTCCAAATACTCCTGTAAATTCTTGGTCGCTAAAATGTGCATTGTTATGACTGCACCCAAATCCTACATCATTTAAAAATGTCTTGCCTTCATCTGATGTCTCAAAGCTGAACTGCTCACTGCCAATGGTTCCTTGTGAATCAGGACCGCTTGTGTATCGAATATTGTACCAGCATTCATCAGGATATCCGCTGCAATCATTTGTGCAGTAACTTGAGTCGCAAGGCAAAGTGGCGTACGTGAGTGATTTGGAAGGATCAAAAGTTGTTGCACCACATTCTTCACAGGGCTCGCATTTAACCCATATGAGGCTACTGCCGGTGTCCAAGACGGCGAGCTTCGGAGCGGGTGGCTGACCGATGGAGAAGTTCACGTAAAATACAGGAACAGTAGAGATTCCAGGACGAAGATGAGCTCGAGTGTCATGAGCTTTCTGAGATGATTTTTGGGATAAATAAATGAAACGGGCCATTGACATGTTTAGAGTGCGTTGAGCTTGCGCGTCAACGGTGTCATTAGGGTTGTATAAGAGAGAGTCCCGGTGAAGAAGCTTGGTGACTAAGCGTTTAGGTTTCCCGGCTGCGGCTGCGGCGGTTGTTGAAGTGAAAATGCGGGTGCTTGTGAAAGGTAAGGTAATGAGCGAAAGAAGCAATATTGCGTGTGAAGATGGCATGATAAATGGAAATTAATTTGAATGTCTTGGTATGAAAGTTTAGTTGTTGATAGGAGAGAGATAGATATCATGGTTGTGTGCATAAATACAAATATAGAAGGTAAAAGAGAAAAAGGAAAGAACGAAGCATAAAGACGATGAAGATATAAAAAGCGAGATCTATAAATAGACGATGAAAGAAATGTGTAACAAAGAGAAAGAATGTGAATATGGGACAAGGTCGGGTTCCTCTTGCATGCATAATTAATTTAAGAGAAAGGAAGTTTATGAATTCAAATTCTCTCATTATATCTGTTTCTCCTAAATAAAGCAAAATCCTGTAATTTGATGATATTTATTAGACAAAAATAAAAAAGTAATTAAATTTCAAAGATTACATTATCATAAATGCATACGTAGCGTAATTAAGTTCTTTAAAAACATATGACAAATCGAAAGGATTATCGAAGTAAGCTACTTTGTGGCCGGCTGGCTAATGGTTTTTATTTTATTTTTAGGATAAATAATATTCTCGATTAATTATTGATGATTTCTTAGAAATTCTTAAGATGATTGAACTCAAATATCATCTGATCTATCGAACTTCAAATATTATTTTACTGAAATATACCAACGAGAGATCGTGCATCAACATTTAATTACGTGCTTAATTACGGTTAAAACGCCTATTTAATAAATCTCAGTAATAAACGAGAAGATATTTGGCCAATCACATAGCATATCACCACGAAGCTAATGGTGCCAACTTTAAAATAGAACTTCAAATAAATGAAATTAAAAAAAAAAAAAACTTTTGACTGTGAATTTGATAAACATGACATGTGATTTAAATCCGACACTTGTCCAATATAACGCCATATTGATTTAAATCAATGATCAATTGGCCATACCGAACAAGATTAAGAACATTTATTAAGACCCATTCTCAAGAGACACACTAATGGACAAAATATTGAAGTATCGAATCAATCATCAATAACGTCCATCGACATTTAGATTAACTTCATTCACTCTCTTTCGTTTATTTTTGCTACGCCAACTCTAATTTTGCTGTCACGTTCTATTTTTAGGCATAAAATTTTGCTGTCACGTTCTATTTTTAGGCATAAAAAAGAAAAATGCTTGGTGTAGAGAAGTACGAGAGAAACAATAAAAAAAAGAGGAGAGAGAGAATGAGTGGGTAGAGAGAGAGTAAAATTCTCTCGTCCTTCTCTCGTACTTCTCTCTCTCTAACACTACTCCATGAAAAATCATATCCTTATCTTTGCAAAGCTCATAATCTACCTCGATTCCCAAACTAGCCCTAAATTAAAACAATTCTTATCCGGAGAATCTAATAAGACAAAGGACAATTAAGTCATTCAATCAAGAATTGTAAATAGTTCTTCACATGAAACAAGAAGGTTTACGTTATTTAATTATATTTCACTTCAAACCCAATAAAAAAGTAAATGGGTTCGGCCAAGTGTCGTACATGAACTGCTTCGAGCAATCCGAACCTCATCACAAAATCATCTTTACAAATGATTGTTTGCCAAGTGTCCCAAACTTAGTCTAAACCTAAACCCAAACCCAAACCCAGCAACTATAAAGAGCACAAACCCAGGCCACTCTCGTTACTTGCATTGTTCATCTCCTCCTTTCTTCATCATCATTAGTGTCTAAGCAATGGCTTCTTCCATTTTTTTTATTACCATTTTAGCCCTCACGTGTTTCTTATTCACCTCTGAAGCCAAGGAAATTCTTGTGGGAGGCAAAGAAAATTCATGGTCAATTCCTCCATCTCCTGACTTTCTCAATCTTTGGGCAGAGAAAACCCGGTTCAGAGTTGGCGATTCTCTCAGTAATTTCTCTTCAATTTCCTATACTTTGTTAATCTTATATTTATCTCACTTAGTTTGCTATATACAAACTCTAATTTTCCATCACTTTACGCAACTTATTATTATTTTTTTAAAAAAATATTGTTTCAGTTCATTAACATGGCACCAGCGCCATGGTCTCAAAGTATCGTATTAGAACCCTCATGTCTTGGTTAATTTTTTAGATGTACAGATGATAAATCAGTTTTACTCACAATCCCAATTTGAGATTTTCCATTTCATGCATTTGTTTGCATATAGATTCACAAATTTTCCCTCACCGTTTATCGTCGTACACTAATTTTTTTTTTTTAATGTTAGTATTTAAGTTTGATGGCAAGGCTGATTCAGTGCTACAAGTGACAAGAGATGATTATAACAGCTGCAACAAATCAAAACCAATCAAAGAATACAGAGATGGGAACACAAAGATTGAACTGAGCCGATCAGGGGCACAATACTTCATCAGCGGCGCCGACGGTAATTGTGAGAAAGGAGAGAAACTTTTTGTGGTGGTCATGTCTAACAAATTCCAGTCTTCCAATACTCTGGCATCTGCTCCGGCGCCGGCTCCTAATCAGAACAGTGGTGCTGGTGATGAATTCAAGTTAGGGTTTGTGGGTGTAATAACTCTCCTAGCTGGGTTTGCTTTGTTTTAAGATAAAAATAAGATCTTTTGAGATTTGTGAGATCAAAACTGTGTTTCGAAGATAATTTTTGTTTTGAGATACTTTTAGATTATGTTACCACTTTTTGAGCATCTTTACTTAAATTCTTACGTTCATATATATATTAGGTATTGTGATGATAAATCTTCTTCTTATTGCTTGCCTTTTCATGATTTATTTTTGCCTGAAGAGGAAGTTTGGTGATTAATGTACTTAAATGTTAAGCAATTTAAATAGTGGGTTGAAAATTAATTCAAAGAGTTGGATTATTGGTACCTCTTCATTAATCTCATAAAACTCCTATTATATTACAATTATATTTAAGAACAAATATAAATAGAATTAATTTATTCATATTTTTTCTCTCTCTTCAATTTTATTTTGCTTGTAAAATATAAATTTTTTAATCATCAAACTAATCTGAATTTAGGAAGTAATCCAAGTCAAAACAAAATTTTTGCAATAAACATAACAACTTAATTAAGATACAACATAGTGGAAAATAAATAAAATAAAATTTTGTCTCGCTGCAAATAATTTTTTTAAGAATTCTCAAATTAATTGATGAACTAAAAATTTATAGGTAGGATAAAATTATGTTAAACTCATAAAATATAATTATTTTCTAAGTATAATGTTTTTCTTACTTTTTTTTTTAAATTTTTTCTTTGTAAATTAAATAATAAATAAAGTTTAAAGAGAGGAATACAAATATTAAGACTAAAACAATGAGAAAATTATTAGAAACTGAAAAATTTATAAATGAAAATAACATTCATTTAGAAAAAAATGACACTTTTGGTATTAAATGAAATATAATTTAAAAAGAAGTTTCAATAGGATTTTAGAGGGGTGCTAGAACCATTCTTTATAAAGAATTATTGAGGTTTATTTTCTATAAAGAATGATCTAAATGTTTAGTAAAGACTCAAACCACTTGCGAGTAAGATTCTAAAAAGGTTACTTACACATGAAATGCTGCAAAACCAATCCTCTTTAAGAGGAACCAACATATGAGCCGAAGTGCTCTTGCCCAATGAAGGTTAAGGGGCTCAAGATCAGGACAAGTGTCTAAAGAAGACTTGTCACAAACAAGTTATGACACCTAATGACAGATGTCTTTGTATGTATGGGTTTTGTTGACACTTGTCACTAAGATAATTCCATGTCCGACAATGACATCTCCAACTTATTGATCAAATTGCCTATATAAAAGGTCAAAATTTTCCACACTAAAGAGAAAGAGAAAAATAAGTAAAGAAATGATGTCCTTCTCTCTTTAGATTTTCTCTCTGTAATTAAATTCAAAAGACTGATTTGAAAATTGGAGGATATCATTGACAACCCTAGCATCCTTGAAAATTTCATCTCTTTTTTAGAACCTTTGACAATAAAAAATCCACATATCAAGGAGAAATAGTTTGCAGAGCTTAATATAAAAGGATATTTGAAATAAAAACTTAGCTTTTATGTTTTAAACAAAAATTTACAACGACACAAATCCAACGGTGTATTCATTTCTCAAAACAAACACGTAAGATGCCGCGTTCTAAAATATCAACTAGAGATGATTTTTAATTAATTGGTTTACTTTGGTATATTTGTTAGGATTGGATGAGGTCAATTTTATGATAATGGTATGTTTCTAAATATAATTGCGTTAATTACCTCTAGGTGACACTAGTGGCGGATCTAGAAAAATAATTTACCAAGGGCCAGATTACATAATAGTAAAATTTTAAAACTAAAACTTTGAATGTATAAAATATTTATTAATACATTTATAATTGTTCTCAACGTATTTTAAAGAATAGAAAAAAATATTGTGGTGATGACTCATCATTATTTTTAATTATAGTGTAAGCTTTTATAATTCTAAAAGTTAAAGTTTAAATTTTGTGAGTTTATAAATTTATAAGATCAATTTTAATAGATTTAATGGGGGCTAATTAGAAATCTCAAATACTTTTTCTTTTATTCTTGGATTTTTTTTTTGCCAGCGGGGGCTACAGTCCCCACTCGTTAGATAGTGCATCCGCCCTTAGGTGACACATGATTTGACAAATTTAAAAAATGTGACATATGTTTCAAAAATACTCAAGCGGACGACATTCCATTATTTTTACCATTAACTTTAAACGATCGAGGGTAACATTGAGAAAAATAAATTTGTTTTTCATAAAGCTAAAGAGATAAAAACATTGGATTTATATAGTGCTTTCCAATTCATAAGAGATCTGCTTCTTTAAGTTCATAAATTAGTTTGATGCAATAATATTTTTTTTAAAAAAATGATTTAACCAAAAAATAGCTTGTTAATTAGTCTTAGATTTAATTTTTTTATATTTTTCTATTTAAAAAAATTAAAAATAAGTTAGTAGGGCAGAAACATCATTCGTAATTAATTTGTAGGAACAAAGATGCTATTTTATATAAATTGTAGGGGTAGTAAGGTCTTTTTGTAATTAATTGTTGGGGTTGGAAATGTTATTTTATCACTAATTTACTATTTCTATTAAACTTAATGGTAAAAGTTAATCGAATATCACCCACTTAAATATTTCTCAAAACCAAATAATTTTTTTTTAAATTTGTCAAAACATGTGTTATTCAGAAGTAATTAAACCCAATATAATTCTATGAAAAGTAATAATTGTAGCTGTTGAAACGGTAGGTATGCCTAGGTGGGGTTGGTTTTGGAAAGTGTTCACGGCGATTAAGAAGGGATTTTATAGGGGATAGAGAGGCGTTAAGGATTTATAGATGATTTTTAGAGTGTTTTAGTAGGAAAGGAGAAATTATTAGATGAGACTCTTGCATGCACGAGGTAGAAGAAAAGAAATTAAAAGAGAAGTCTTATTTCCTTTGGAATCAATTTGCATTAGTAAGACAGTAACTAGTGTGCTTCCTTTTTTTTTTTTAAAAAAAAGAAAATTATCAAATACAAAAATTAGTAAGTCTTGATCATATTCATGATAGGGTATCGTCGAAATTAAAGAGAATAAATGCCTTTAAAAGAGGACAAAATTTTGTAGAAATCCAATTGAAGTTATTTATCAGTTTCTCTTGCTTAATTATGGAAGTTATCCCGCATTTTAAAATGCGCACTTGTCCAGTATAGTTGCTACCTATTTCTTAATAATTCGACATCAAATTTAATTAATCACATATTCCGCTTTATTCTTTTTTCCCTCTTTTTTGGATACACAATTACATATTGTGTTATTAACTTATTACAGTCTGTTCTAGTTATGGATGGTCGCACTTTAACTACAGCCGGTGTTTCTGATTTGGGCCTCAGTTGGGCCCCTAATTGGCCCCAATCATCAAATTTGATACTCTTTTCAGGCCTTGAGAAGCCCATTAGTTTAAATAAAAAATCATGAGCATAAAAGACGAAATCTAAAATCCTCATCTTTTTCCCCGTTTTCCTCCTGATAATTCAATGGAGATAAAAGCTCAGATATCACCTCAATATTTCTCTTCATTTTGACACTTGTAAGCTCTTTCTTTCTGTTCACTTCTCTATAAGTATGTCTATTGCCCAAAATTTCACATCTTTTATTATTATTAAAAGTGTAGCAACTTTTTTTTTAAAATTTTTTTTCAGGCAAAATTTTTCTTCTGGGTGTGCTAAAAAAGTCCCATTTTGGTAAATGGATTTATTATCTTGTGGCAAAGTAACAGTTTTCCCACAACCGAAAGCGGGAACCTCCATTTTTACACGGAATTCACGACTTAACCTTCACTCAGGTCTTAGCTCTCTTCATTCTTTGAAGGTATGCACATTTTGAAGTTCATAGTGCTTCTTTTCCTTTTTGTCTTTTTATCTGTATATGAAACTTAAATTTCATCTTTCTTTCTTTTTTTTTTATGTTATTTTATTTGTATTTTTGTCTAAGAATTGGTATGTGTTAACTCAGTGGCTATCTTTTTAGTTAGTCATATTTGAAGAATTAGCTAGAATTGATTGTGCATGTTATGAGTAAGTTGAGATGTTGTGGCTTTTAATTCGGAGCTGCTGTGGAATGGAATCAATAGTAGTCACGTTCAAGTTGTTAATTTGTTATGCCTTTAAAATTAAGCTAAAGCATGACAGTTTCAAACTGGCCCTTAGTCTCAGTGAGATTGATTTCTGATTCTGAAATTCGTGGATTAAGTATTCAAATTTTGCGGGATAGTTTAGTTCCATTTGGCCTTGCCCAGTTTCTAATCAATTGGAGAGATGATCCATTCACATTGCAAAAGAAACTTTCATGTGGGTTGCCTTGTGTTGTAGAATAAGAGGTAATGGGTTCCCTTGTGTTGTTGAATAAGAGATAAGGTTATTGAGCTAGCATGTCATTTGTTGTATCATAGGCCAACTTTATTCTGTGGTGCTATAGAACCTGACATTGACGCTGCTACGAATTTTGATAAATATCAATTTTTGATGGTTTACTGAATATTTGTAACCTTATGAAGTTTCTGAGGTAATATTTCTGCAGCTTAGTAGCGGAAAATATAAACTTCAATTAAAGTCTAGAGTTCCATCGAAAAAGTTGCAGCATCCATATGCCTTGGCTGCTAGACAGGATTATCAGCAAAATGCAGATTTACCTCGGCAATACTCAAAGAGAGAAAAGAAGCCATTTCCAATTCCTATAGTGGAGCTGAGGCGAGCTGCTAGAGCAAGGGCCAAAAATCGGAGTGGCCAACCCAGAAGACCAGTCCCACCACCAAAAAGAGGGTTGCTGGTTAAAAACCTTGTACCAGTGGCCTATGATGTGTTAAATGCAAGAATTACATTAATTAACAACCTCAAGAAGCTGTTGAAAGTGGTGCCTGTGCATGCTTGCGTGTAAGTTTCCACATCTTTGTCACTAATTTCATCTTTTGTATTTCAATAAGTGTTAGTTCAGAAATAATAAATATTAGTTAAATTAGTGTCATGTGTGTTATTACATTTTATGCCCTTGTATAAGCGGATGGCATAGAATTTATGGCCGGTTTATGGCCATGCCAAAAAATGGTCATGTACAATTTTCACATTCGTTTTTTCTCATTGGCCGTGCTGTCATAAGAAGTAAATGGTGTATCAGAAGATCTAACTGATTCATATGTGGTGAACGTTTGATACAGATGATTTTGATCATGTGTGACGTTAGATCTCTATCTTGTACTTCGGTGGCTATTCTTGAACATGTCTATGGTTAATAGTTCCTCTTGTAAGCAATCTAGTAAAGAATGTTGGACATTACAAACTGTTGCAGCCCGCACTTTAATGTACTTTTGTGGAAGCATTATGATCATTCAGACTCTATTATAGTGAATATGATGTATGACTCTGCCTCATAATGCATTTGCTGATCCGCAGATTTTGTAATGAAATTCACGTGGGACCTGCTGGACATCCTTTCAAGTCATGCAAAGGCCCTGATTCTGCCTTTCGCAAGGGTCTTCATGAGTGGACAAATGCAGCCCTTGAAGATATACTTTTGCAAGTTGAAGCATACCATCTTTTTGACCGCCTTGGAAAGCGTATTCTTCATGATGAGAGATTCTCCATTCCCCGAATTCCCGCCGTGACTGAGCTTTGCATCCAAGCTGGTGTGGAAATTCCTGAATTTCCCACGAAAAGGAGACGAAAGCCAATCATCCGCATAGGTAGAAAAGAATTTGTTGATGCTGATGAAAGCGATCTGCCAGACCCTGATCCACCTGTTCCATTAAAACCAATATTAACTGAAATACCGATTTCTGAAATACTAGCCCCATCCAATGAAGAAGAGACAGTTTTGCTTGCAGAAGAAACACTCCAAGTATGGGAAAAGATGAGGGGAGGAGCTAGGAGGCTAATGATGATGTACCCAGTGAGGGTTTGTGGATATTGCCCAGAGGTGCATGTGGGTCCCTCTGGACACAAGGCGCAGAACTGTGGCGCCTTTAAGCACCAACAACGTAATGGCCAACATGGTTGGCAAGCAGCAGTTCTCGATGACTTGATACCGCCGAGATATGTCTGGCATGTTCCTGATGTGAACGGGCCTCCGTTAAGACGGGAGTTCAAAAGCTTTTACGGACAAGCCCCTGCCGTGGTAGAAATATGTGTTCAGGCTGGGGCAGCAGCACCAGATCAATACAAGCCAACCATGAGATTAGATGTTGGGATCCCTACAAGTATTCGAGAAGCTGAAATGGTGGTTTGAGTTGCTTTGTACACGGCATTATTGTTCGTTTAAACAAAATATAAAGTTGTACGTGGTTATTGAAATGAAGTGCAATGAGAGTTTCTTGCTTTGGATGGTAGTAGATTTCATGCTAAAGTCTAGAAAGAACCATGACAAGTGGGATGGTATTTTTATATGCAAATTAGACAGGGGACGTGAATTGTCATATATTGAGAGCTTGAAATGTTGAACTTGTTAACTATATTTTGCATCGATTTCTTGTTTTATTCAGAACCGAAGATATTAAAGACTTGTAAGTAGAAAAATTAAACTTGAAACCTGTATCATTATCTATGTATGCTACTTGTCCGCCAGACTGCTAGAGCTGACTCTGATAATTTCTATGCATGGCAGCCATTCCATAGTAGGAGTAGGAGGTGTTGGACCGGCCAAGTCTACACTCTACAGACCTTTCGAAACTAAATATTGTCTAATTATTTCATTTTGCTTCATTTTAAAAATGTTTTTTCTTATCGACGTGGCAACCAGAACTAAAGGCCCACGTTTTCGTAGGCCCACCCCATCACATAAATTTTCACGAAAGCAGAAAGACGAAAAAGATTAGAGTGGGACTATTAGCACCCTCTAACTTTCTTTTGAAACTCCTTTCCTATCAAAATTTACTTTAATTTTAAAAATATTATTTTTTCAATATTTTTAATTTAAAAAAATAATTCAATTCTTTTCAAATAACTCTAATTAAAAATATTATTTTAATAAAATTTTAAATTATTAAATCAGACATATTTTACTAAAAAAATTAAATATATGTATAAATTAAGTAAAATTAAAGTAAATTCAAATAGTTATTATTATTTTTAATTACAAATAAGTTTAGAAAATTTTTTAAATTAAAAATATGCTTACAAAACTTATTATTAAAAAGTTTAAAATTTTTTATAAATTAAAGTAGATTCAATTAGTTATTATTTTTAATTAAAAATAAGTTTAAATTTAAAATAAATTTTATAAATTTCTTAAGAAAAAGTTGTTTGTAAAGAAATAAAAATCTTAAAAGATTTTGACATAGTTATGTGAGTGTAAATAATTAAAAAAAATATAATGATATATTAAATTAATTTTAGGGTTATTATTATTTTACTACTTTAGAAATTGTCAAATATCAAATGATTACAAGAAGTATTGTCTCTTATCATTTTACTACTATATCTTTATAAAAATATCATTTTACTACTTTTCTGTTACAATTGTTAGTAAACAGTTAGTTGACCGTTAGTTGACCAATTAGTTGACCAATTAGTTGACTAACAAAATATCAACTTCACCCTTCATGATTAAAAAAAATATTTGAAGATTATTTATAAAATAAATTTGTAGTATATTTATTAAAATGAATATAAAATACCAACATAATTTTTTTTGTTAGAAGGATAAAATTGGTATTGTGTTAGTCAACTAGTAGTCAACTAACAATTATAACAGAAAAGTAATAAAATGATAGTTTTATAAAGATATAATAATAAAATAATATAAGACAATACTTTTTATAATTATTTAATATTTAATAATTTTTAAAATAATAAAAAATAATAACCCTTAATTTTATTCTTTAATATAATTATAGTAGAAGAAGTGTTTCATAAGGGTTACGGGGGTGCCAATAGTTCAACTAAAGAGACTAAGACGCACGTTCTGTTCCAAGTCAAAAGTCTGGATTTTTATAATCTCTTTAAAGGAGAATATAATTGGAAAAAAAAAAAAAGGCAGAAAGATAAGGGCACTAAACGCACTTTCGTTGCTTCTTCCATGGAAGTCGCTGCTGCCGATCCTTCCTTCAGTTTACTTCATCTCCGTAAGCTCTCCCGCTCTCTTTATACGTGAAAGACGCATCGCTCATTTTATTCATTTTTTTTAGTGATCTAATTTCTTATTTTCTTTGTTTATCAATTTTCTTCAGGTTCTAGAAAGTCTTCTACGCATTCTTCTTTGTTGCGGGTAAATTTAGATTCCTCTTATTTTCTCTGTTCCTGGTAGGTATGAGTGACAGTGTGAGAGAGAAAGAATATATGCTTTTTCTGGGTATCCAATCATAAATTCTTGACAAAAGAAGACTTTCGTGGATTAACAAAACAATAATACTGTGCTTCCAGAAGCTTGTATTCCAATTGACGTGGCATCGTTATTTTATTATCTCACTGTCATATGGCGAACTGTAAGAGCACCGCCTATGTGTCAAATCAGTTGGGATCAACTTTTTAAGCATTACTCATAACTGTATTTGTTTGATGAAACAGCTTGTAAGCTCTGTGGATGTTATTTAGAGAGATATGCTGCAAGTGTTTGGATAATCCAGTTAAATCTTTTGTGCTGTAAAATTCAGTAGTTGATTGGGCGTTTAGCTTGCAAGAGCATAGATTAAATTAAATTGCTATATGCCATTCAATTAAAACTAAATCATATGAATTGTAATATTCATTCATTTCGATAAGAAGGAAAGACGAAAAATGGAAAAAGTACAATAATCAAAAGTGATATATTTATTGTACATGAGTTATTTGTAAATGTTTCAAATGATTCCTATTAGTTGTTTTGGCTTTCTGCCCCTCCTGTGTGGTTGATGCCTGTGTTGACTGGAGATTATAGGATTTGAGAATCTCCTAAGGTTACTTTTTTCACTTCTTGCAGTTGTGCCCTTATAAGGGGCTTGGGTGTTCCGCATATAATCAGGCAATTTTGAGAAATCCATATAGTTGTAAGTAACATTTTTAGCTTGTAGTTTTACTTCATTTACTCACTGACGCTAATATCTGGCATTTCAATTTTCTTATATTAGCCCAATGTTATTGTGCCACACCCAACTTAGGACAAATTTCAGAGTTCATTTAATACGTACTTTCATGACATTTTGGGTTAAGAATATTTTGAAGAATTTACCTTCTATTAATTGAAAGGTTATCTATAATATCTTCCGCTTTTGTTCTCACGTTGGTAACTATGTATGATAATGGTTGGTTGAGATTACCGTATTCTCAAAGTCTTTTAAATGTTAGCAGCTGTATTGTGGTAAGTTCAACATAAAAGGATTGCCAATTTCATAACACACTAGCATTTGTTGTTGCTTTTGATGGTTTGGCTGTTTTCCTTTGTGAAATCTGATATGTAAGAGTGAGGTACAGGTGTGGTTGGGATATTCTTGCTGTTACCAGACGTGCCTGATAAACTGGATCTTTCTAATCTTTCTGCTTTCTTCTTTCTTTTACAGCTGCACAAAATGGCTTTCAGTGCATCACAAGGAAGCGTGTTGGTTTCGTATGGCCTAATTTTGATCTAAAGCTTAATAGACGGTGCTATGATATTAAATTGTCCAGAAATGTAGTTGTGAGATCTCAACTTGCCGGAACTGGGACTCCGGATGCTGCCTACCCATTATCAGGTTTCACTGCAAACCATTTTATGTCATTTCCTCTCTTGCCTCCTCCTTCCTGCTTTTATCAAGTTTCAGCCTTCTGCCTAATTATTTCTCACCAAAGTTTTAAAGTGCAGAACTTAAACTGGGGTCCAAAGTTAGAGGAATGTGCTTTTATGCTGTTACTGCCGTAGTTGCCATTTTTCTGATTGTGCTGATGCTGGTGGGTCATCCCTTTGTGCTTTTGCTGGACCGATACCGAAGAAAATTTCATCATTTTATTGCCAAACTTTGGGCAACAATGACTGCTTCTCCATTTCTTAAACTTGAGATTGAGGGGCTGGAGAATCTGCCTTCTTCAGATACTCCTGCTGTTTATGTTTCCAACCATCAGAGTTTTCTAGACATATACACCCTTCTCACTCTTGGGAAAAGCTTCAAGTTCATCAGCAAGACGGGAATATTTCTCTTTCCTGTCATTGGGTGGGCAATGTCAATGATGGGTGTCATTCCTTTGAAACGCATGGATAGCCGAAGCCAATTGGTATTCCTTTCCTTTTTCGTCCTTCCTATTCTAATTGAAGCATTTGTGGTTATTTATTTTGTTTAGGGTAGCGGGCAAGCTCCCAAACTGTGTTTTATTAGTTAGTTCGTTCATTTGTTTCTTCGACAGGCTCAGGTTTCTGCTCTTCACCCCCCTTGGATTTGAAATTTTTATTGGTTTTCTGGTATAGGAATGTCTTAAGAGATGCATGGAACTTATCAAGAAGGGGGCCTCCGTATGTTTCTTCCCGGAAGGAACACGGAGTAAAGACGGAAAATTAGGTGCTTTCAAGGTGAGCTGGCACACTTTATACTGAAAAAGAGACTATGATATTATTGAAGAATTTGGGGTCAATATTAGAATTATATTATGGTTCTATGAATTCATTTATTTATCTTGCTGGTGGTATGCAGAAAGGTGCATTCAGTGTTGCAGCAAAAACTGGAGTCCCGGTGGTACCCATAACTCTAATGGGAACGGGCAAAATCATGCCTTCAGGAATGGAGGGTATGTTGAATGAAGGAACCATTAAAGTTGTTATTCATAAGCCTATTCGAGGACACGACGCAGGAGAACTGTGCAATGAAGCTAGAAACTCAATTGCAGATACACTCGGTCTTCGAAGCTGAAAATTTTACCGCAAAAAACAATGCTTGTCGCTACATCTCAATGCCTGATTTCATGCTATGAATGAAAGAAATACAATCTTAAAGGTACATGTTTTATAACTCCCTTTTGCATTTTTCATACACAATTGAGGTGAATGGTCATGATTTCTAATAGTCTGAAAACATCTAACTGGAGAGTGGAGACCTTTAGAGCAAAGCAATTTGCATTCATATCATTTACAGTCCCGTGTGATAAGATTTTGACAACTTTTAACTGAAGAGGTATTTGGAGGGCTGGAGTTTCTACCAAAGTCTTGCAAAGACTTCCCTCTAGGCATTCAAATTATTGTGGACTTATTGATGTGTAATATAATCGATATGCTATTATGTAATAATGCATAATGCGCTCATTTTGATCCTACATTATATTGGTCTAGTTTTAACGTCGTCTTGCCACTTCATATACATGATGTGCTATTGTTCTTGTTCGTTCTTGCAGGTCTGTATATGTTGCTAAAGTAAAGTCTCGGTAATTTTGTTTGGCGCAAAACAGCTCATCTTTGGAACAGCCGGCTGACCCTTTTAATGGCATTTTTAGTTTTAATCTTTTCCGACTTTTTTTTTTTAAATTATAATTTCTTTTTGTGGTGTCACGTGACGCGGATGAAGAAGGATTTGCCTTTACAATTTTTTTTTCCAAACACGGCTGACTTATTTTACACTCTCGTTGGACCATGTCAATGACTTGAGAAGACTTGGGTTCAGTTAAGAGGCAATTGGTAGAGAACGATGTGTATAATCGAACTTACAGAAAGAAGAGAATTTTACTTTGTGTAACGAATAAGAATAAAACATCTTTTTGGAGAACGTCATTGTTGTTGGCTTGGCTAATTAACTTGTACCGTCGAGAAAAAATAATTCCCCTTTTGTGCTATCGAGATTATAACCAAATTTAAAAAAAAAAAGTCATTACAAATAATTATTGATAGTGACATTTTGTAATTATAATATTAGAGCAGAGGAAATGAAGTATATTCTCTCTCCATTTATATTAATCACATTTTTATATTTTAAAAAATCAACTTTTTTTTTTGGTTTGTTACCATATGCTTAACAATAATGATACTTTTAATTATTTTAAAGGTAAATATTTATCTGACCACTTGTTATTTTTACATTTTATTAAAAATATATTAATTTTTTAATAGATATTCTTCTGAAATTTACAAAGTGTATTATTTTTGTCACTTTTTTACACATTAGAGGATTTAATTGAATATAAATAAAATGACTATTTCTTTCCATGAACATAATCCTAACTAAATGGCTAAAAGTATATTTCAGTCATAACTATTAGGCTAATAATGACTACAAAATTTTCTATGCAAACTCGTAAAGCTAGCTAATTTGTAAACTTCAGGTGGAAAGTTGGAAAAAAAAAGTTTTGGTGTATTTTTTATAAAATATTAAATATCAAGTGGTCAAGAGATATTTTCTCTTATTTTAATGTATGTATGTATATAATCTTTCTTAGCTGTGGGCTTACACTCTAGATAAGAACTATATATAGATTTCCTTCAAAGATCTACGATTATATTAAAATTAAGGATAATTTAAAAAAATACAGACTTTAATGTAGTTTATTTTGTTTTATAATGTATTGAAACTTGTATTTTTTTATCTTTTAATTTATCACTAATTTTAATATGGTTAGAGAAAAACATTCTCAGAAAAAAAAAATAAATAAAATTTTAATATATTAGAGACTATATCTTTTATCTATTATATTAAAAATTATAATATTTGAATACATTCTCAACTAATTTCTGGTTACTCTATGATGTTGTTATAAAAATTATAACATTAATAACAGTATAAATTTTTACAATTAGATTTGATCAACTGTTCATAAAATTAAAAGTTAGTTAGGATAATATTTTAGTTTGTTAAAAATTTAAATTTACTAATTATCAAATCTGTTGAAACATGCTTTCTAAGGATTGAATAAAAAAAAATTAGTATAGTCTATCAATACTTCTATATTTCCTTTTAAAATATATGTATTTTAATATTAACACAATTAAATCTTAGTTTATCTTCTTATTATTATCTCATTTTCAACAAAAGTTTAATATACTAATGAATAGTGCAACAATAATTTAAATCAATCTTCGACAATGAGTAATTTCAAAAAAGAAAAAAGACAATGAATAAAATTAAGAATTTAAAATATATTGTCCCAATTATAAATAAAAAAGTGTGTCTGAATTAATATGTGATGTTGAATATTAAATAATTCATATTTGTTATTTACACATCTAAATTAATTTATATATTTACATATTTTATTTTAGGAGAAAACTATGGTGCAACGGTGGTACCGTGCCACCGTTGCACCCAGCCGTTGGATCCCAATAAATTCATCAATCCAACTGGATCCAACGACTGGATGCACCATAGCAGGACCCTTAATTTTAATTTTGTTGGTGATTTAAAAAATATTTATGGAATTAAAAAAATAAAATTATATTCCATGAACTTAAATTTTAAATTTTAAAAATTAAATAATTAATTATTTATCTACTAAATTAAATTAATAATAAAAAATAAAACATTTAAATCTAAAGATTTATAATGGCTCTATTATTAATATTGTTAAAATTCATGCAGCATTATAGAGAAATAGGAGTGAATATATAGAAATGTAAAAACCAAATTAATAAAAGCCGCCAATCGAGCAAAACACGGGGCCAAAATCGTCAAGTTATTTTTGTTTTTATTTTTTTAATTTTTGGGTGCCGACTTCCGGTCTTCGTTAAAGATATTTTTGACTTTTTTTTGCTCTTTCGCGTTTTCTTATGAGAGCATGCAAATCTTTCAAATCTTTCCCTTAAAATTTCTGTAAATTGTTAACTGATAAATTAAAGCAGAAGCCATTTTTTCACTGTAAGTTTTTCTTTCTTTCGATTTTCTTATTCTTGTCTCCAATTTTATTAAGATCAATACTTATTAGTTATTAATTGTTTGTTGCAGGTTTTAATTTTACTTTAATTTGTTGCGTGATAGCTGAAGTTGTGTTAGATTTTAGTATAATTTCGGTACTCGAGTTCTAAACGACTGTGATTTTAATCTATGAAGTGAACTGACTTTGTTATTAGTTTAATTTCATTGAAAAAAGCTTTTTTTTTTTTTTTTAAGTTAGTCTTTTCATTGAAGTTATGAGATTTGGTATCCATAGTGGAGAGGAGTTGAGAAAAAAACATTGTTGTCAATCTTTTGGAAAACAAAAGAATAATCGTAAGATTAGAATCAGGTTATAATTATTTTGGAGATCTAAGATATTTTATTTTAAGGGGTTGGAAAATTTTGTTTCAGTCTAATAGAAAATTTGGAAGATGAGGGTGATTTTGGTAGCGAGCATAAGATATTGACTGATAAGATGTTCTGAGTGATGGTAAAAAGGGGTTTGACTTTTTGAATAAATTTGTATTATGCTTGGGTTTTATGGAAAGCTCATTCTGTAATGCTCTGAGTGAGTAATTTCTGAGTGTGACATCGATGAGGCTATGCTTTGTAGGAAAAGTGTATCTTTTTTTGCTGAAATTTCTTTTGTGGCCAAAAGTGTAAGCTATGAACAGCCATATGTAGTGTTATCAATCTCAAATAGTAGTGGCTTGAGCAATCATTTGTGATACAATTCTCGTGTTCTTGCTTTACTGTCTACAACCTGGTCTGTGCAATATAACCCTGATCTTTGATGCTTTGTGAACATTTCTATTTACTGAAACGGGAAGGTTCAAGCCGATATTTGCTTGGCGGGTTAGTGTTTGCATGATTTACATGGCCTGCATGCTGAGCCTTGAAGTTGATGTTGTTTCATGTCAATTTATATTTGCTTTAATAAACACTTTTGTTGGTTTGCAGGGGTATTCGGTGTTCAACTGTAAAAAATGTTTGATTGTGGTTACAAATCGTATTATATGGATGGCCAGCAAGAGAAGTTTGTCAGGTACCATCTAGGTTTGGACTTGGATGTTCAAAAAGGACAAGAGAGTTAAATTTTATTCAGATGTCTGATATTTTGTGAGCACACGTGCGTGCGTGCCATCAAGATTCGGCCTTGGATGTTTGTGTAGGACTAGAAAGTTAAATTTTATTCAGTTTTTTGAATTTCGATGTAATTGAATTGATTTGTCAGTCATTAAAAACCTTTTTGACAGGTTTATGCTGAAGAACCATGGATATTAAATGTTAGCTAGGTTAGTGAATTGTTGATCACCTCGGATGCTAAACTTCTAAACTACATTTAATTGAGTTTCATGCTTTCTTTAGTTTGGGAGTGGACCAAGACATCTAGTTTCTTAACACACTTTGTAATACAGTTTTCAGAATTTCAAGGTTTTTCCCCCTAAAGATAGGAGGGTGGGTCTAAATTGATTTTTTAGTCTCCTTCCTCTCCCAAGATTTGAACTGGAAGTGGTTAGCTAAAGAAAGTTGCTCGAAAACCATTCAGTCAAGTCCATAGAGTAAAAAATTGGATATTGAATGTTGCCCTCTATTCTAATTTCACGGATAACGCAAAGAAGTTGCCTTCTAGATTGGACACTGTATATCATGTTACCATAAACTTGCTTTGACTTTTCCTGATCTTTATTTTTTATATCCTAATATGAATTTCAGAATTTGAACATTTAAAGGAATCTAATTTTTTTTTTTTTTTTTGGGTTCTATCTATCACTTTTCTAGGTTGGATGACTTGGACTCTAGATTATCGTCATCTTCTGATACAGGAGTGAGAAGATGTGGATTCAACGTTGAGGGATTAAGTCGAACTGGTCATGCTAGCAATACAACATCTTTCAAGAGAGGAATTAGGAAGGGATCTGAAGGACTTAAGTCAATTGGTCGATCACTTAGATTTGGGGTTTCTAGGGCTGTATTTCCAGAAGATCTTAAGGTGTCAGAAAAGAAGATATTTGATCCTCAGGATAAACTCCTCTTGTTCTGCAATAAATTATTTGTAATATCATGTATTCTGGCCGTATCTGTGGACCCACTATTCTTTTATCTTCCAGTCATCAATGATTCATCAAAATGTCTTGGTATAGATCGAAAGTTGGCAATTACAGCTACAACACTGCGTACAATTATTGATGTTTTCTATCTTTTGCACATGGCTCTAAAATTTCGAACTGCATTTATTGCCCCATCATCTCGGGTTTTTGGACGGGGTGAACTTGTAATAGATCCTGCTCAAATAGCCAAGCGATACATGAGGCGGTATTTCATCATTGATTTTCTAGCTGTGCTCCCCCTACCACAGGTTTAAAACATCAACCCACTATTTATTAACTTCAAGTTTGTGTGCTTTGTTATTGTCCCGACGCAATTCACTTCAACTTCTTGCTTTGTATTAGTTTCTTGTATTTGCTGTATTTTTGCCTAACTCTTTTTTTATTTTGTAGTCCTTGATCTACAAGCATGCATGAGCAGTATGCTAGTTTTCTTTATATACTGTAGTCAACTCAGTTTTTCTTTTTTGCCTCATTTCTTATATGGCTTATGGGATTTCAATTGCTGAAACCAACATTGGTATTTGGTAATCTAAAAGTACATGTAAGGGGGTTTTTAGTTTCTTTTAGTTTCCTCTGCGGTTATTTACAATATGGACATCTATATTTTGCTGATCTACACAATCAGTCTTTATTTTTTGAGGAGATGCTTGTCTTTATTATCAATTATTCCACCAAAGTTCATAAATTAATAAATTGATATGCACACTGGATAATAACATTTATAGCTTTTTGTTTCTTCAACCACAAGCAATTAAAAGCATATAATCCATGCATTCTCCGTTTTATAGCTTAAAATTGATTATTTCCTTTGTTTAAGTGCCATGTTCTCCTCCACTTCCACACCTTCATTTGTTCGTGAATAACCCATGATTGATGTTATACTTTCTCACTTTAGACTTGCATGTAAATTAGGAAGTCACTATTTTAAGTCTCTAATATGTTTTGTTGGAATGTGATATAGTTTTATTTTAACAGAAAATCTCTCTGGAAATTGTTTGCTTCATGCTGCATACTTGTTTATTCACATCCAATGTTGCCATGTAATACATATTCATTTTTAATTTCAGAAGTGTGGTGACAAACAGCCCTTTAGCTTAATGGCATGACTGTATCATGATTTTGAATTTTGTAGGATGTCAATAAATGTCTGTTATAGCTTTCTCATTGGCATTCTTTTTCTTTTTCATTGAAATTGCAGATTGTTGTTTGGAGGTTTCTTCTGAGATCAAATGGTTCAGATGTCCTGGCTACAAAACAGGCTTTATTTTTCATTGTTTTGTTCCAGTATTTCCCCAGATTTTTTCGTATCTTGCCCCTAACATCAGAGCTGAAAAGGACTGCAGGTGTCTTTGCTGAAACTGCTTGGGCTGGTGCTGCATATTACCTGCTGTTATACATGCTTGCCAGTCATGTAAGTCCCTTTTCTTCCAGTTTGGCATCCTTGTCTCATTAGAAAAATCTTGTTCATTTATTTGTCTTTGCTCGCTTTTGTGTTCATTTATTGGATGGTGTTTGATGTGATTTTTCTTGCCACTTCAGTTTCTGATGTATAAATTTTATTATATATTATAATTTCCTTCTATCCTTATTTTTTGACCTTTGGTTTTAATAACAGACATAGAATTTGGAGCTCTGATTAGTACAGGCGATTCTGCCATCTCTTTAAATCTGTCATCTTTCTGGTTTCCACTGTTTTCTTACATCAAATTGTTTATTTTTAGCGGATGCTAATATGTATTTTTATCTGAGGGGGAAAAAATTAGTGTAATT
This sequence comes from Atalantia buxifolia, assembly GCA_030444775.1. Classification (NCBI taxonomy): domain Eukaryota; kingdom Viridiplantae; phylum Streptophyta; class Magnoliopsida; order Sapindales; family Rutaceae; genus Atalantia; species Atalantia buxifolia. Next base: position 19,305,388 of record CM059834.1, on the reverse strand, counting down.
TTGGATGATATTTTGCAGGTAGTTGGGGCATTGTGGTACTTATTAGCTCTAGAACGCAATGATACTTGCTGGCGGAAGGCTTGTAGTGTGACTGCAAATTGTACTAAAGATTTTCTGTACTGTGGAAATCAAGATATGACAGGTTATGCTGCCTGGCATGACATCAGCAATACAACACTCGAGTCGAAGTGCTCAGCAGATGAAGATGATCCACCCTTTGATTTTGGTATCTACTCACAGGCATTGTCATCTGGCGTAGTTTCATCTAAGAAGTTTTTCTCCAAGTACTGCTACTGTTTGTGGTGGGGCCTGCAGAATTTGAGGTAAGAGACTCATCAAGGTGCTACTTAATTTATATGTACTAATATCAAGTGTCAGGCACGTAATTTATATATGTTAATATTAAGTGTCAAGCATCCTATATTTGGCTTGGAAGATGTAGTTTCAATTTCCTGACATGTTGTGAGGTTCATCTTGGAAGGTCGGGGGCTTGTCCTAGAAATTAAAGCACTAAAATTGCTGTGTAGGAAGCAATATGATTTGGGCACAATGATTGTGGGTAGTGAAATTATTAGTTCTGCAAGTCTGAGAGAATAAAATTTGCCAGGTCCTGTAAGCTGCTATTGTAGTGAGGGATGCAGATTTCACTTTGGTAATGAAAATTTTAACAGTGAATTAAAAAAAGAGGTTTTCATTTCTCTGTGGAAAGGGACAGAGTTGGTTGAACAGAGCATCTTTGCAATCCAACATGACCATGGCTTTATTAAGTTTTCAGCTATCAGACCCAAGTGCAGATTCATTGTTTCAATCTTTACCCAAAACAATTCTTCCGAAAAGCCTCTAGAAGACCTAATTGCTGCTCTCCTATATTGTGCCTATGTTGTCTTTATCTTATGTGACTGAATTATGATGATTTGTTGTTATTTGCAAAATATAACAAATGTGGCTTTTTCATCTTTATACATAATCTATTGCAAAGTAATGCATTCAACAAACCTACTAACTGTTGTACAGGGTTGCACTTCTTGCAGTTTGTCACAATAGTTGTAGTTCTTTGTTTTGGAAAATTTTAGTTAAGTTATTACCTGAGATAACTTGGCAGTGTTATGCAAAGTAGAAACACCTACTATTTTGATCTGAAGTCAGAATATATCATGCAAATTATGCAAAGTATTAATTGTCCCCTCCACCGCCCCCCTGCGCGCTCCGCCCGCGATTTCTCTGCAGTACACTTGGCCAGGGGCTTCAAACTAGCACATTTCCTGGAGAGGTCATATTTTCCATATTACTAGCCATTTTTGGACTCATTCTCTTTGCTCTTCTGATTGGCAATATGCAGGTAAATTCGTCACTGACAGTTGTATTCATTTTGCCTTCTTTCTTAAGTGTTGTAATTGGCAAAAATTTTGGAAATAATTTATTATTGTACATCTGAGACAGCTGGAGCTCTTGTGAATTTTATGCGTGTTTATGAGTTGATTAACGTGGCGTTGAATCTAGTGACTACAATCCCTGGCTACTTGTATAAATGTATAAGCAATTACTTGCTGATGCATGCTTCAATCATATTAACTTATTCAATGTGCATTTAAAGATAAGGTGGGACAAGAGTTAAACTGGCAGGGATCATTTGCTTTCTTATGTTCTGAGCATGTAGTTTGTACTTCAACTGAATAATCATTCACATCTTGTATAATGTGGGGCTATTTTATTTATAATTAAGGGTTTCTTCTAATCCATTATTGAAATTTATAGGATCAAGCAGGGTAATTGTGCCAAAATTCTTACTTTTTCTATTGCGACAGACCTATCTTCAATCTTTGACTATTCGACTCGAGGAAATGAGGATCAAAAGGCGTGACTCAGAACAATGGATGCATCATCGCTTGCTGCCACCAGATCTCAGGGAACGGGTAAGACGTTATGACCAATATAAGTGGTTAGAAACACGTGGGGTGGACGAAGAGAATTTGGTTCAAAGCTTACCAAAGGATCTGAGGAGAGACATCAAGAGGCACCTCTGCTTGGCTTTGGTTAGGAGGGTCAGTTAATTTGATTTTTTTCACCACCTTTTTCTGTCATTATATTTTTTCTTTTTCATGTGGTGATAATGATAGATTGTTTGTTGGTTGGTTTTATTACTGTTTCACATTGCTTCTTTTGCAAACAATTTGCAGCTAAAAGTTTTCATTAATCGGTTTGCATCATAGTGCTCCTGCTTATTGCTTACTGTAAGTTGTAGAAATCTTGAATGAATCAATGGAAACATGTTATCCCTGAGGGGATAACCTAGTTGGGTTGGCCTTTGCAGTGGAAGCAGGAGGTGGAGGGATCGATTCCCCCTCACACCAATCTTGGGGTGGGTAGCTTTAATTTGTGTTTGCGCATGGGGTAGGGTGGGGATGGGGTATGTGACAAAGAAAGATAAAAAATAAAAAATTAATGGAAACTTGCTCCATCTTTTTTTAAAACACATTACTGTGCTTACTATTATTATGTAGTTTGGGTAATTTATGCATATCTGAATGATTGAAAGTAGGGAAATATTGTTTATTGTTTACTGTTGATTGGTTTAATTTTCGTCAGTTTTCAAATGAAAATAACACCATATGCCGAAGAGATGTACTGTGTCAAAATGTTTGGTTACGACATGATTGGACTGTCTTGTGAAAGTATGGACACATTTTGGTCATTGGCTTACTAATTATCCAATTGCTTTGCACCCTGCATGTTCTGCCTTCTCTTCAAAATAGTTTCTTGCCAGTTCCCGTGTAGTTGGAAGTCATGAATTGCTTTGTTGGTGTTCTATAGGTACCTTTATTTGAGAATATGGACGAGAGGTTACTTGATGCCATTTGTGAGCGCCTGAAGCCATGTTTATTTACAGAGAGCACGTACATAGTTCGAGAGGGAGATCCAGTTGATGAGATGCTTTTTATTATACGTGGCCGCCTTGAAAGTGTAACGACAGACGGTGGAAGGAGTGGTTTCTTCAACCGCAGTTTTCTGAAAGAAGGAGATTTCTGTGGCGAGGAGCTTCTAACTTGGGCACTGGATCCCAAATCTGGTGTTAACCTCCCATCCTCTACCAGGACAGTGCGGGCTTTGAAAGAGGTCGAGGCTTTTGCCCTAATGGCCGAAGAGTTAAAATTCGTTGCTAGTCAGTTCAGGCGTCTTCACAGTAGACAGGTTCAACACACCTTCCGATTTTACTCACAGCAGTGGAGGACTTGGGCAGCTTGCTTCATACAAGCTGCATGGCGTCGTTATTCCAAGAGAAAGAAAATGGAGCAAACACGGAAGGAAGAAGAAGAAGCATCAGAAGGAGTCCAAAGCAGCACAGGTGGAGGGTCTTATAGCATTGGTGCCACATTCTTAGCTACCAGGTTTGCAGCAAATGCCCTTCGAGGGGTACATCGAAACAGGAATGCTAAGAGTGCTAGGGAGTTGGTGAAACTACAGAAACCTCCAGAACCTGATTTCACTGCTGAAGATGCTGATTAAACTGCCTATACCTTGATGAGTCATTTAAACCGCCCATAACTTGTTACTTCTCTGATTTTACTTGCTTGTAAGGGAGGAAACTTTGTATAATACACATTTTATCTTGGGATTACAGTTTTTGTACGGCTTGCTGGGGGAAAAAAATGTTAACCGTAAAAGCTTTGGTGCTGCTTTCTTTACCATTGAAGATTACATAACTTCAAATGTCAATTTCTTGGAGACTTAAAAGAAGATGGCACAAAACATTTACATTACAAGAATTCCTCTTTTTCATTTATATAATAAACATTGATGCCACAGAGTAGTGGGTAACAATCCTCTCATATCTTGTACAAAACAGCAAAGAAAGAACCAACAATTAACAAGGAGGTAAGAACCAGAACAGCCAATGGAAAAAAGTGGGAATTACCAAGAAAAGTGGGAATAATTTCTCTGCGATTTAAGCTAACCTATACCAAGAAAAGTGGGAATAATTTCTCTGTGATTTAAGCTAACCTATACTAAGAAAAGTGGGAATAATTTCTGTGATTTAAGCTTAAAAATTGAATCCATGTTACCCGCTGAAGTTCATGGATAAATCAGATTCCACAAATAATTTTTGCATCTGAATTGTAACTGATCAATCAATCTTTACTGATGAGTAGATAAGCCTCGTGAACCAAAAGCAGGCGTAGAAACCAATTGTACCAGTAAGCACAAAGAAAGCATACGAGGCAATCAGCATATACCCGAAGTACAAGATTCCAGACACCGGCTTGCTGATCTCAAGCTTTGTGAAGAAATAAAAAGCAGCATAGAGGAACAGATAGAGTGCTGAGGAACCTGAAGTCAGGTAAGATCTCCACCACCAAAGGTAATCCTCACTGCATAACTGGAAGTAACAGAGCACAATTGTGATCTCAGCACATGTGACAATGAGAATCAGGAAGACGAGCAGGAGGAAACCAAATAGGTAATAGAACTGATGCAACCATATTGAGGTAAGAATGAAAAAGAGCTCAATGAAGATGGCTCCAAATGGAAGTATGCCCCCAATTAGGATGGAGAAGATGGGATTCATGTACCACGGCTGCTCTGGAACCTGTCTTGGGATCTTGTTGGTTTTCACAGGATCCTCAATTGCTGGCTTTCTAAAACCAATATAACTACCCACAAAGACAAGTGGGACAGAAATGCCAAACCATAAAAAGACCAGAGCAAACATGGTTCCAAATGGCACTGCACCAGAGGATTTCTCGCCCCAAATTAAAGCATTTAGGACAAAGAAAATGGCAAAGCAAATTCCAGGGAACATGAAAGCTGTTTTGAGAGTGATTTTCCTCCACTCTGTTCCTTTGAACATCTTATAGAGACGAGCAGAAGAGTACCCAGCAAATAAGCCCATAAATATCCAAACCAGGAGCATGGCCGTCATTAACCCACCTCTATTTGAAGGAGAGAGGAAACCAAGAACAGCAAAGATCATGGTAACAAGAAACATTCCAAAAAACTGAACACCTGTCCCAACATAGACACAAAGTAAATCTGAATTTGCCGGAGGCCTGAATACATCCCCATGGACTAGTTTCCACCCAGTCTCTTCCTGAGCTTCTTCTTGAGTTTCCAATTGGTTGTACTTGGAAATATCCCGGTAAAGAGTACGTAACATTATCATAGCAACCATCCCTGAGAGAAAAACAACAATCATCAAAGAATTAACGATTGAAAACCAGTGAATCTGATCATCAGCCATCAGAAGATAGGTATCCCAACGAGATGCCCACTTTACATCACTTTCCTGCAAGGTAAGACAATGGGCAAGAATTATTAAGAAACAACCGTCATACAACCATACAGGCACCCAATACAGTGCCAAGAGATATAAGACCTTACCTGGAACTCCACATCATATGTAAATATAATTTCCTTCTTATCATCAACTTCTTGAGGAGATTCAGAGTTGGTAACAGCCCTTTTTGCATGAGGATCACAGGTTGTTAGACGCATCTTCTCACTCCAATCACCTTCATACTCGTGTTTAACACTGGATTCACCAAAATGTGTCAGTATCAATACACATGCATAACTGCCACCGACAAGAGAAGTTAGCACACATTTGCACAAGGAGATGATAAAAATGACCTGAATGGTTTGACCTCAAATCCTACGATCCTTGATGTTTCAGCCTGAGGATCTTTGTGATACTTGACGGTGAATGCCAAGTGGTTGTGGATAAAATGCTTTTCTTCTTTGCTCTGAAAACAATTTAAGTACAGAAAATTATCAATTTGTTCAAAAAAGTTTTCGATGTTCCAAATAGATACAGATCACATACCCCAGCATACTGTCCTCTGAGACCAACATGAAATCCTTGTTGATAAACTATACTATTTTCCTGATCAGCTCTCCGAATGGGAACAACCAGAGGAAGGTTATCCAAGATCCTTTTGTAAATACATCATAAATCAAAAGATTATTCCATAAACATCATAACATTTTGCTGTGTACACAAGAAAGAAAAAAAATTATATTTTAAAGTCACTGAATAAATGTCTCACATGTTCACCCGATACTCATCATTTATCTTTTCCTTAAATTCGTCGGCAGTTTTCTTATTAAGCGTTAAACGACATACAACATTGCACATCAGCGGTTCTCTCATTTTAAACTGCAAAAGATTAATTTTGTCAGCCAGTCAACCAAAAACAAAGAAACAATGAGTAAATTACTTGAGAAACATAAACTTACCACATAAGGAGAGTTTTCAATTCGATCGCCACGAAGAACTTCTCCAAGATTTTCTGCACTGTCAACTATACGCTCTGGCTTACAATAAGGGAGGGAATAGTAGGAGTATGGAAGTTGTGTTTTTGTTGAGGTCAGTTTGTTCACTTTAACTTTCAACTCATCCCCCTGCATCAGTGCAAAAGTTTAAAAGCCACAAAATAACTCATGTCATCAGAAAGTACTTGGTCTAAGGTCAGACAAAAAAGATGCACAAAAGAAAAACACATTGGAACAGTTCAACGCTTTTCACATATAGAATATTCACCATTTACAGACACTATTCCAATGTGGATACGAGCCAGTTAACATGAGCAAGCAGCATGGGATGAAATGATATTACGCATTACATGTACAAGAGGAGCACAATAGTGCCTTTAAAGTTCTAAGCAATATGGCACAATTGTATTCAAGTGTGACAACTTATGTTAGTTACCTCTTCAAGTACATATTCAATTAGTATAAGTTTTGACGGTAAGTGTGCTTAATATGCAAGACCTAACCTGGGTTCAAGTCCAATTAGATCTATAATTCTAAATCCACCATTTACTTTCTAAACTACAAAATTGCCATTGGAACAAGTGGAATCACAAGCAGGTCCCATTCCAACAGAATGAGCCTGCTGCTTGACAATTGATCTACTAGCACGCCACTTAATCAATAGATTCAAAGCAATCGTGGGCATAGTCTACGCAAGATTAAAGTATCTCTCAAATAGATCACCAGTAAGACACTTAATGTAACGGATCCAAGAGACTCGTGGTAATTCGTTCAGAAAGCTCAACTGCAAATTCAAAGTCACAACATAGTTTCATCTCATGATTGTTTCTGGCCACCAAAGCCATTCAAAAAATGACCTTCATACTGCAGAAGTCTAATAAAACATTCAACTAAACACAAACGAACATTAAATATAGAAATTTGAATGAGAAAGTCTGATCGTCATTCCACTTTCAAAGCTAAATAACAGTCAAAACAGTAAAAAGGGTATCCATTTTTGGATTAATTTTTCTAATTTCAGCTAAACAAAACGATAAAAAAAAATCACATCTTTTTAACAATAGTTCCTTATACGAGAGATCTAAGCAAAACCCATTACTCATATGAACCCAGGATCCATACGACATGTCGTTTAAGAACTGACCTTCTGAAAATCTTGAGGAGCGACACCTGGAAGATAGAAGCAATGAGAATAATGAACAAGAAGCACAAACACAGAGATGATCAATACGACTCGTTTCGGACCCGCCATGGCTTTAAACGGATCTAGAACGGAACACCCACTTCCCTTTTAACTGGTAATATGCTTTGCTGTTTTGTGATTTGTCGTTGTGTGTTTGGCGTTCTTTTTAATTCTAGAGAGAGAGACAGGCAGACACAGAGGGCCTCGATGAACAAGAAGAAGAAGAAATGGATTCGTACGTCTTTGTTTTGGTTTTTATTTTATTTAATGAATGTTAAAATAACATCGGTATCCAAGCCATTAGTAAAATCATAAAAGTCCAGGGTTTGCATTGATATATTGGAAACACTTACATAAATGGATCAAAATTTGGCCCAATTCCTAAAACAGCCACACTCGCAATTTTTCTTATGTCAATGCCAAAACTAGACATTAGGGTTTTGTATTCTATTAATTTTTTGTAATTAATTTAAATTATATATTTGAAATATTTATATTATGACAACTTTAAAAAAATACTACAATTTTAAGAATTTCAACATACTTTTTTAGTATAAATGTAAAATATATCAATTTTCTTTCAGATTATATAGAACTAATAAATATTAGAACTTTTTGTAGCATTATCTAAATATTTTTTTCCTATATTTCTCAAATATAAGGGATACAACAGTTCCAACATAATCACTAATAATGTGGGACAAGAAAACATAAGTAGCTTTCAGTCCAAGAAAATAATAGAAAGATATCTTGTTACAAACGACATATTATTTATTGGTTTCAAGAGTAAGATAAAATAATAGAAAGATATCTTGTTACAAACGACATATTATTTATTGGTTTCAAGAGTAAGAAAAAAACAAGATACATCTACACAAATTAAATGCCCAAACTCATGCTAATAGTTTTCCCGCATGTGGTTTGGGTCAAGCTGACCTCTGAGCCCCGGTTTTTAATTCGATAAAAAAAAAAAACAATTGATTTTGATAAAACCAATTGGATTTTGATCAAGAAAACAAAACAATTCAAATCTGCAGTTGATCAATGACTATTATGGTTCTCAAAAACTGACATTTTAATACTTTGGTTACAATAAAAATTAGGAATTCTTACTCAATCAAATATAACCATATAAAATTATGTGGTTTTCTAACAATATACGACTTATACAACAAAGGCACTAGTAAGGGTAAAATTTTTAGAAAATATCCAAATTTCCGTCACAAATTAATTATATTCTCAAGCCTGAAGTTACTCAACCTCACACTAGATCATAATTTCAAGCAATAACAAACCTCCCCTAGAAAAGGTAACTTAAACAAACTAACAAGCAATCGTAAAAAGAAAAATATCAAATGACAAAAATAAAACATTACTAAAGCCGGTGCATAATTGCCTTCAAGCGTCGTAGCACCACCAGAGTCTATTACATCTACTGTTGTTGCTGTGACTACAAAGTTGTCGACGTGGGAGATCCGCTCTTGCTGAAAATAATTTTTGAATGCCATCATCGTTGTCTTGATCAAAATAATTTTGAACTGAATTTATTTCTCTTTTTACTGAGATTGATTAACGAGAGATAATTAGTGGTGACATAAGCTCGTGGTGACATGGTGCAACTGGAGGTTCATGGAAGCGTAGTATAGCACTTGGTGGTGGCTGTTGGCTTATTTAACGAGAGTTAGAGGCGTGGTAAGCGGTGGGCATTGGTGAGTAGAAGGTGCAGCTGTGCAACTTCTTAACGAGAGGGACAATATTAAGGATTTAAGGATTTAGCAATGGATTCATTAGTTCATTATCATTATGTGTGTGTGTGTGTATATATATATATAATTTACTCATTAATAAACCGGTACAAATATGGGTTCTAAGTTTTTGGTGCCATACCTAGACCCTTACTTGAAACTATTCAGGTATTGAAAATTAATACTCAGAGCCACTTATTTTGTACACACGGTTTGGGTAAAATCCAGATCACATTGGTTGGGGCTGGTCTAGGTTTGATTTGTGATTATAAGAGTAAATTTATGTAGCTTTATACAATGTGATGTTGAAGCCAAACATTAGATTACATTAGTTCAATGTTATATAAGGTCCTAATACAATGTTATGTTATGTGCAAAACACGCCCTTAGAATTTACGCAGTCGATTTGTCTTTTGATCAATTACAGATTGGCAATCAACACGTCCATCATCTGTGAACTATGTACTCATATGTTGATTGCATGTTTATAGCTACAAACTATTGGGAATTTTTTACATTCGAAATATCTATTTTTACAATTGAATTAAAAAAAGAGAGAGAAAAACTATTAAATTAACTCTAATTTTTATCATATTGTCAAAATTTTAAACTAATAAATTGGAGGTCTAATCTTATGTGCGCTGTCGCGCACTTTATAATGCACATATAGATGCATGTTGACATTGTGTTAATAGGATTGTGGATCCACCACATGATCCTCCCGATAAAAACTTAGCACATGTCCATCGCACACCATAAAATGTGTGATGATCACAGTTCAATGAACTAATAACTAGCATAATAGTCAATATTTGAATTAGTTAATGATTTTTTAAACAGAATTTAAGAGCAATGACCCACATAAAAAATGGAAAATTATGTCTTTATTTGTGATTTGATAAGAACTAGGGATCCAGATGTTATTATTCCTTTTGGTGAGATTTTGATTATTTAGGGTTCTTTCTTTTTTTCAACTCTCCTGTTGGCCGTTCATTGAGGGATGTAATATGTGATGTACGGCGGAGATTGTGGACCAAGTGCATGATGGTAATTATACCCCACTAATTAGAACTACTAGCATTTTGATTCGACGTTGATTACTCAAATGAGGAATGATCATAATTTACCAACAAACACTGTTGAGTCAAATGGTATGTGTTGTCTCTTCTTGCAGTTTCCTTTCTTAATTTTAATGATTAATTTTAAAAGATGGGTTACAGCTTTTTAAGCATTTTTTCCATCTGTATATAAATGAGTTTATAAATAATATTGTTACACCAAAATGTACGAGAAAAGTTCGAGCACATGTATTTTTTTTTATTTATAATAATTTTAACATACAATAACTAATTTAATCGGTGGTGGAACATCAAATATCACTAGAGATTGAAATTGTCATTTGTAAAAATAAATAAATAAAGATTCTAGAACTGTAACAATTTATCCCCTTTAATTTTTTGAGAAAGCACTTGCATGTTACGCCCAACCAACAACCTAAAAGCACTTTTGTCACAGTTTTTTTAATTGAACCATAAAATTAAGCGTCAATCTTATTCTTAGTTATTTATCTCATTACAAGCTTCAATCTATAGTTTTTCCATCAAGAAATTATCAAGAAAGTGTCGTGAATACTAATTACTTACGAGATGCAAAATAAATTCTTAATTTATGTGTCTATTAATTTTCTCATAAGCAAAAAAATTGCTTGCAATGCAAAACAATATACTAAAATTTCCATTCTTAATCATACAGATGTGTATAATAATAACAAAATGACCCCTCCCCTCCTTCAAAAAAAAAAAATTACATATATATTCAGATCATTTATCAAACTAAAATACAAAAAATAATTGCATGTTAGATTTGAAGTTGATTAAAGAATACCCACCAAAAGGGGAGGGCATAGTGACATTCTAGCAGACGTGGACCCATTAATTCAGTTTGCTATTTTAAGCTACAAGATTTGAGTACTTAAACAAATAATTATTATTATTATTTGTATTTGCGGTAGGTGCATTGATGGATATCTTTGCCCAGAAAGATAATGCTAATTTGAAGCCGTACGCAATGATCTTCAAATCTGCACTTGTGCTATCATAACTTTTAATATCTAGACCATCCACATGCAATTCAAAATCAATCCCAAAATCCTGCTTCCTGCTTCTTAGAATTTTAAAAAAAAAATTCCTTTTTTTTAAAAAAAAAAAAATTTATAAGATACATGATTAATCTCAGAGTAAAACCACTCACAAGTTACAACCATTGTATGCTGCAATCTCGCGTTTTTATTTTTTCAAGTAGTCAAGAGTTCAACGCCTAGAATTGGGCATGCAACGTAAAATTTATGTAGTATCGTAACAAAAAATCCTTTAGAGGTGTAAACTGTCCCTTGATCTTGTTCACAGCACAAGTTGAAATGTTAAATGGCAGCAGTAAATAACCAGGATACAACATTTTCAGAAAGTAGTTTGCAGTTCATGGGAAATTGGCCCTTTTTAAAAAAAAAAAAAATTTCTCCTTTAAATGCGTTTTTGTTTCTTCTTTTGCTAATGGGTCAAGTTCCTCTAGTATCAACCATCAAGCATAGCCAAGGCTTATTAACTAGCAGGAGTCAGATGCCAAGTCAAAAGCATTGTCCTTCACAAAAAATTTTCTAGATAAATGTGTTTTTCCAACTTTCTTGCATAAGTAGCAGAATCCTTTGAAATGAAAATGAAGTAGCAGCATTCATAAATCTGAAATTTGGAAGATTACTAATCATTAAAGTAGAAAAAAAACCAGGCATTCCCATTATTAATTCTTGAAATAGACACTAGCATGAAGGCTTCACAACAAATGAATCATTTCCCTATCCCGCATTACTCTTTCTCTTTTGCGGAAGTAGCCTATGCGCTCAACTTTTCGATACACCAAAAACGAACTAACTTAACAACAATCATTTTGAAAACACTCCCTTACAATTCCACCAAATTTTTTAAATGTCTTCACAATCAATCTCCAAACACCTCTTCATATGTCACAACTTACAAGTCTCCCTTCCTTCCTTTTGCCCCATGGGAAAAAAACCCTCCTCGACAAGTGAAGATCCATATCCATTATCACCACAGAAAGCATTTGTATACTAAAAGTTAACAATGACAGTTGGCTTCAAGCTCAACAGTGTAAAAGAGGGGGGAATGAGTGATCCTTGAAATAAATGAGATTTAGTTTTCTTCTTGAGTACTATTTGGTTGTTCGATCACTCTCACAGTACGAGGAAGCATAAATTCAGCAAATATGGGATAGTGAGAGGACGGATAACACCCATCAATGTTATCATTCACAACTTCACACAAACCAGGAATCAGAGATCTACCTCTGAAAAGAATCCAGTCAATGTGTAGATCCTGTGTCTGGCGATCCCAGCAGAGGCAGAGCGCTCTAAAAATCAACTTGAGAAATTCAAGAGCTCCTTGCTTATCACCTAACAAGCAGCAATATCAAACAATAAAGATAGGCTATGGCAGTTATATCATACTAGCAAAGCACCGAAAAAGTTAAGAATGATACCTTTGAATCCATGGTACGTGCGTATGAGGGAAACATTTTTCCGCATCCGAGCATTAGGCCATGCATCTCGCATGTCTCCCACTACACCATGTTCTCTGCAGGCAATGCATAGACAGAAGGCAGTGGCAATCCAGTCAGCGCCATATCAGCCGTCAGACTGAACTACATATATTCCCCTCAAACTAAACTCTGGGGAGTTGCATTTGGATTTATCTAAATTTAAGTGCATATATGGAAAGAAAATGTGTCACACTTAACACTCTATTGTTGGGCAATATAAAATGCTTTAAGCTTGGAGAAAAATGGAATTTATTTTTTCACTGTAGTGAAATCAATTCCTTCAGCTAAAAGGATATGTTTTAGAAACGTAGAACAGAATCAATGATCCTCAAGTTCGCAATTCTTTAAAAATACTGCTAAAGTTTGCAATTCTTGAAAATACTGCTGCAACAGCATCTGGATATCATTTCTGCAAATTTCATTTCCTCCAAACCAACAGAATCAGAAGTTCTGTCCTAAAGTCCAAGTAAACTTTTGACTGAAATAGGCATTTTTGGAGATGATTTTTATTTGAATAAATATAGAATCCGAGTATCCAACTTGATTTGACACGATATCTTGTTCCCAAAATCAGAAATCGAAGGAATATCTTTGGGGAAGTTGCCCCAAAAGAAAATAAATAAATAACTAAAAAGGAGAAAGAGAGAAATGAAGTTTCAGGGAAGATTAAATACCAAATCAGCTCTAAGCATATTCCATGCACAACAGAGTGCAGAAAAACATTATCAATGGTAGATATGCTAAAATAAGGACAAGGGCCATTGAGATAGAAATAAAGAATTAAAATGTTGAGTTCAGGTTGAAACTCCATAGATAATATGGTGGGCATTATCTGGAAGGATAAAAGAAGACAAAGGGAACAACTATTTTTATTAAAAAGAAAAATAGCTACATTAATATATACCAAAGAATACCTTGATCTCCCAAGAAGAAAACGTCCTGTAGTTGATTCCTTCTGTGTGTTGAATCCACCACAGTATATAACTGGCAAACTAGGAGGTAAAGAGGCAATGTGCTGCCAAGTAAGTAAAGCACTTCGTCTGCGGGCACGTGCACTAAACTCATCCATGTTCGTATTCACTATTTGAAATGAAAATCCTGGCGGTTCAACTCCTTTCAGTTGGAATGTGTGGGCATCATGTCAAAGAAACAAAACAAGCAATGCTCTTCTGTAATATATAATGTTCAAAACTGTTTATTACAACTAGCATGATGGTAATAAATGCCTTCTCCACCCATGTGAGAAGGGTACCAACCTCGGACCTTATACCAACCCAAGAGATTTTACTAGTTGAACCACTGGCACTCACATATAATGTTAATAATTTATAAGAGCAAAGGATTTCAGAAAAGACAGACAATTTAAGTTGGTGAAGTAAGACAGGAAGGATATAGCCCAAGTAGCAATACATGGAACTTCAGCACCCCATGCTTTACTTCCAGGCACAGAAGGTGACTCTGACAACCAAAAGGTTCCACCTTCTAGCAGCTCTACCTTCATTTAATATAAAATTGGCGTTAAGACAGACTGGCAGTACCAACTTTTTTGTCAAACAAAATTAGAAAACTCAGCCAAATTGGCCCAACAAATAGATATAGTACCTTTTCCTTGTCATAGAAGATGGTGCAATGTTCGTCCGAAGTGTCTTCAGGTCCTTTTCTTGATACTCCAAATTGATCATAGCCTAGATCATATTAAAGAAGCATTGAATACAATAAAATTAATCAGGTTTGGGATGCGATGGGAAAGGCGTGTTTGGTCATTTCATACATAAGAAGTCAACATTTTAAATTCCAAACAAGCTTAAACGCTAAAAGCCCCATTACTTGTGCAAAAATAGAAATCATGTGTCGTTAAAGGAATAAAATCTAAGATATGAAAAGTACTAATGTTACTTCAAATTGCTTCTCTTGTGTGTGTTTTGCACATTATCTGAAATTTTTAGCTCCAAATATCTGAAATTCTTGACACTAGTATCTGAACTTTAATAGTACATCCGAATACTTCAACTATCAGTACAAATCTGAAATTCAGAAGTAAATCATCAAAGAAAAAAGTTACCTGGCAAACACTGCCGAAGATAATCCAACTGTGATTTAACACCTGAACCATATAGAAAGTGTTTAATCAATAACAAAAGTACCATCACCACCAATAGAAAAAAAAAATGCTCAAAATATCATCTGAAACAAGCTGAGATCAAGCATTTCAGATAAACAAGTTACCAAAACAAAACTAAAGTTTAAACAATACCCTATTAACTGGCCATACATTCCAGCAGCAAAACTCAACTAAATCCCAAAATAACAAAATTTCACCTCCAAAACAAAAACCAAGAACAACCCAGATCGCCCATTTCATCAAAAGAACAACCCACAAGCAAGATCCGCAAACACAACTACGTATATCAAAAGATAAAAAGTGGAAACAAAATAGCACCTTGTTGAGTACAAAGAATCATAGGAGAGTAACTAGTGATCACACTTATACATAAATCTCTCCTCTTCACCCATGAATTTGGACTATCTTCTTGTTGATCTTCATGAAGATTAAAAGTCATCAAAGACAATGCAACACTCATTTTCCTTTTTTCGTTCTTTTCAGGATCTTCAAACTAAGCAAGCAACTACATGATCATTGATCAGTTGATTTTCAACTACTTTGATTACCACAAGAAAGCTAAAAACTTAGAAGAGATTTCTATCTTCCAATCTGGACAGCCGAGATCAGTGTCAGAGCTTCAGTGTTGTTTCAAGGTGGGATTTTTGAACTGTGCAGAAAAATGTAAAGAAATGAGACTGGAAGCTGGGTTAATAACATTTGGACCCATGATTTATAATATAAATGCAATTATTAATGTAGTTTTCAAATATTTTCATAAATCCCCAAAAGACTTTTTGTCATATTTTATCAAATAATTGATTACTAATGAAAACTGAGGTCCACAAAATTATGAGCTATTTAAAGTAAATTATATCACAAACAACCACTAAAAACTGATAAGAAAATTGATTCTTTGATTTTTGCATATTACTTATAAAAACTTCTATGTACTATTTTTATAATTTTTTAGATAAATCATTGTAAAACTTCATCAAGACTCATAATGAACAACTATAAAGAAGAAACTAATGTAAAATACAGTTATATGAAAACTAAATATAATGTAAAAATTAATCTTTCCTCGTCAAGATATAAAAATATAAAGACATAAGAAACCTAAAACGTTAAAAATTATTAAAAATAAATGTAATCTTACATTCTAAAACTCTATTTTTTTTTTAAAGGTAAAGGGCTAGACAAAGCCCAAATCAAGTTTTTAACATCTTATTTTTTCATAATTCAAACTCAAATATCTAACTGATAAAACTGCTTAAAAATTATTCGATCAAGTTCTTAGAAATGAATATTTCTTTGTCAAACAAAGATAATTTATTATTATCCATAATAAGTCCTTTTATATAAGTTTAATTAGATTTATTATTCAGGCCTTTAAGGTATAAGAATCAAATCAGTAGTTTTGATTAAAAATTAAAAATATTAATGGAATCTGATGGTGCGAAATTTCAAGAAAGAATTTTTTTTTTCAAACAAAAAAGTTAACCCTACCGGCAATTTAGCTGGTATAAGGGACTCCGATGTTTTTATCCCCCACTCAATTATGTGTAAGCGGAGTCACCTAGAAACATGGGCAAAGAGGATTTGCCAAGCAGTTGAGTGCAAGTTTCCCCCTTCCTTTGGTTTTCTTAATCATCATACAGCCCAATATGGTGGTATAAAATGGGTCCGGCTATGACGCGACGCAACAGTTATATGGTACAATTATTACTTTTAACCGTTAAATCCAACTTATGGTGATAACTGTGGCTAGATCTAACGGTTAAAAGCAACAGTTATACCATACAACTGTTGCGTAATAGATTTGGCCTATAAAATGTCGTTCGAATCAAAATTGAGACACCTTATTGAATAATCACGGCAAAGTAGCCAAACTGGTAAAATATGCATTATAAAAAGAAAAAAATTGACCGTGTAACGAAAAACTCGATGAGACATAGCATAGGCTACGTGACACTTAAAAATTACTGACATCAAAAGCATAATCTGATCAAGAAAAATAAAGGAGATAAAAACTTTCAGCAGAAAATCCGATCATTTGAGACAAAGCTTAAAACGAAACCATGCATAAGCTCATCAGTTCTCAACAAATTTTATTCGTAAATAACACCTAGTCCTAACCCGAAAACTCCCGAAAGATTCTTCCTTAGCATTTCTCCTTTCATCCTTCCTTTCAAACTTTGTTGATATATATATATGGATCCATTGGAGTGTACGTTTAAGCTGTATCTAACATGAGTTCTTCAGAACCCACTCCACCATCGTTGAAATACCAAATCCTGTAGCAGAGCGCATCTTCTCGCTCCAGACAGGACCAGCAATGTCAATATGCATCCACTGAACCTTCTCATCAACGTACTGCAAAAGCAAAGTTCAAATTTCAGATAAGTGCAGCATGCTTCTGAATTCAAAGGACTCTGTTTTTTGAAAGTGAGACAAAGCATAAGAAGCCTTTAAGAGGATTTCCTTTGTCCTACTGTGTGTAGGGTTCTCAAAATGAAACCAACCAGAATTGTGAAAACAGAAAAGGAAAATGATCTGTTAAAGTTTGTTTACTAAGGTCAGAGGAGAAAGCAAGTATGCACAAGTGTTATGTTGGAAGAATTGCTATAAGAGAGACTGTAGATTTGCTTGATTGCATTACCTGTTTCAAGAACAGAGCTGCAGTGATAGCACCACCTTGCCGACCACCAGTGTTAACCATGTCAGCTACTCCAGATTTCATCATCTCCCAATAACTTTCCTCCAATGGCATCCTCCAAATTTTCTCTCCACTGACTTGTGAAGCTGCCATAACCTCATTTGCCAGGTCATCACTTGGTGTAAAGGCACCTTACAAGGAGAAAGTTCACATAAATTTCAGAGGACAATTTAAAATTCAAATAGCTAGACTCCGGCAATTTAAATGGGATTTGTGAATGAAAATATAACCCACCATCTCTTTCCCCAGGGGAGTCCACCCCAAAAAGAAAATAGAAAAGCAAGGTGCTATATTCTCAAAGCTAATTTATATGCTGTGCCAAAAGGAGGGAAAGAAATTGTAGGGACTTGATTTCAGAAGATACACTCATTCAAGAAATAAATAAATAAAAACGAAAATGAAGGACATTTGTAAACCTGCAACTGAGGGTCCAAGAGCAACTACACAGGCTCCTGTTAGTGTGGCCAGATCGATGACCTGCAGAACAAGTAAGCATGCTATTAGAAATTCAAACTGTTGGAATGAAAAAAAATAAAAATAAAAATAATGCAACGGAATTTCTTATTTAAAAATAACAACAAAAAATCTTAGAAGAGCGTGAACTCAGATATTTATTGTAAATTTTAGAAGCTCAGTAACATATAATGCAACTATAGCTTCAAGATGCTAATTTAAGCACCAAAAATTAAAAAAAAATAAAATAAAAGAAAACTAAGTTGGACGTGCTTTTATACATGATTGAAGTCGAAATTTGATCCTCAATTTCAATATGAATTATATAATTTTCCAGAAACTAGCCACTTTTGCTCTTAAACATTCAATGAGGTAACCAACAATCTCACGAAAAACAAATAAAAGCATGTCCAACGAGTATGCAGTAAGACCACATCCTTTAACAAACAAGTCTTTACCAGAGTCTTAAAGTGAAATATGAAACAAAATCATGTTTATATCACGCAAACATGTTCTAACAATCCCATATGAGAATATGACAGTTTTTCAGATGATTTGGATGCAATTAGCACCAATAATATAAGCACAATCGGCAAATATCTGATCAGTACATTACCACCAAAAGCAAGGAGGCAAAATATATTTCACATTTCTTCTAATTAGAGGGGCATTCGTATGAAATAGTTTAGCAGCTGGAAAAGGTTCGTGGTGTTCGGGACCCGAAGGACAGAATTTATTATCACAATTGTGTGAATTTGCATTACCTTGTCTACGCCCTGATTACAAGCATAAATTAAAGCATCTGCAAGTGTAAGTCTGCCTTCAGCATCAGTATTATTGACCTGCAATAAAGATAACAAAACATATTTGGTTCACCATCGTGATGAAGTTGGTCAATACTTGTATAAAGATTTCAACAAGAACATAAAAATAAGAAATTTACTAGAACTTTGTTTCCCATTAATGTACAGTGTATCAAGCACAGCCACGATGTGACCCAATCTTTTACTAACAAATCATAGCTATTCAGCATGGTCAAAAAACAGAGATTTGACCCAATCTTTTACTGTAAAAATTAAATCCTACGGATTTATATATTATAGTTGTAAGAGCTTGCTCCAACCTTAGAACTGTGCACACGTATAACAGAGATGTACCTCAATTGTCTTTCCATTTGCAGCTGTAATAATATCCCCTGGCCTCATACCTGTCCCACTTATCATGTTCTCACAAGCTGCAACAATGAAATGAACCTGCATATGCAACAACATTCAGAGGGTCAGAAAGGCTTACCATATTGTATTTAGTCACTTGAAGATTGCGTAAAGGACGGGGGGAAGGAACCAAGAACATGATCAACTTACCTCTACTCCAGGAGGTTTTATTTGACCAATGGCTTTTGCTGCACCTAGAACGGCAGCTGCACCTCCCATGTCATATTTCATGTTCTCAATTAAACAGCCAGGCCCAGTCTTGATGTTGTAGCCACCGCTAATAACACAAAAAATAGATATTTAAGGACCTAAATATAGAGAGTGCTGATAAAACTGAAGGTGGATACCAATTGTAACACTCCATATTGACCAAGATAATGGAAAAAGCAACAGCAGTGAACATCAGTGGCGGGAACATAGTGAGAGAAACAATAGTATGATTTGCTTTCAAGAAACACATTATTTCACAAAAATGAACTCACAAGGCAAACTGGAATATTCTTAGCGGTGTCAGATGTTGAAATATTCAAAGGAACGGACATCTAATTATCCTTCCCCACTCCCTACCCAATCTCATTTTCTCTTATCTTTCAGGTAGGCATTGTCTTAAACTACATACATAATAATTACCTGTCAAAAGTCAATCCCTTTCCAACCAACGCCAACTTGATTTTAGCAGATCCACCTGGAGGTTTGTAGCACAAATGGATAAAATGAGGAGGATTCGCAGAAGCTGCAGCAACACCCAAATAGGACCCCATTTTCAACTCTTTACATTTCTCTATGTCCAAAATAGTGGCAGAAAGGACATCACTGTACATGGAAGCAACCTTCGAAGCCTCCTCCGCCAGTACCGCTGTAGCATAGAATTCAATCCATACAAATTAATTCAAAGAATTACCTCCAACTGTTTGAAAAAAAAAAAACTATCGGCCATCAAAATGCCAATTGACAAAAACAAGATAAGACAGTCAAACTACTTGGTCAATTACAAGCACGACACATTTATAACCGGCCACAGCACAGATTAACTGCAAGAAACAAGATTAAATTTATCATGAAAAAGCAAAAATATAGCACATACGAACCAGGGGTAAGCACATTGGCAGGGGAATTCACAAGCTCCCTCCCAAAAATCACAGCTGAAGAAACATGTTCAGCGTACTTCAGCTTCTTTTCTAATTCAGGTCCAGTTCCAAGTCCAATAATGTCCACAGACTTGAGTGATACAGGTTTCTTGGACTCAGACCTATACCGATTATCTTCAAATGTCCCCAAAACAGTTCCTATCAAAATTTAAATCATTCCACCAAAAATCAATTCCACTTCTTTATGCAATTATACTGCATATGTAAGTTATAAAATCAGGAAACTCATAAAATAAGTACCAGATGCCACTGCCGAAGCAGCAGTAAGCCTTGATTCATCTGAGAGACCGTCAGAAGAGGCAAGCACAACAGCAACGTTGCTGGCTTGAGCAGCCTTTGCAGCCGCAGCAACAGACTCTCCAAGACTGCGAAAGTCCCCGGTCCTTGAAGCTGACTGGCCTAGACCAATCAAGCCTACCCTTTTGGAGCCAATGCCAGGGAGTCTAATAACAGTTGACTGGCCAGGTTTTCCAGTGAAATCCTCCTCAGAAGAAGCTTCAGATAAAAGACCGCCCAATTGGGCATCTAGCTTTTTCAAAATTGAGTTCTGGAATTTCGAATTATCATCCTTGGCCATGTCTTTCTCTGTGACACCCACTGCAAGTATATCACCTTTCCAGTCCACCACATCAACCTCTTTTGCGGCAAAAGAGATCTTCCAAAACATTGTCAACAGAACATAATCAGTATTTCAAATCAATATCAAGTGACCAACTGGACGCATGGAACAATTAACCAGACAGTACCATGTAGCACCCGCTAGATCATTATTATCTTTTTACAAATATACAGATATAAACTCAACCAACCAAATCATAGAAATATTTATTAAAAAGGAAAAAACCGATGAACAACAATTTTGAGGCATAAATTAAAAAAAGATCTAATCACAAAGCCACTAACATTAACTATCACGTAAAAGAACAAGAGGAAGAGAGAGAAAAAGAGGGGACCTTGAGAGGGTCGATTTGAGCAGGCTTAGTGAGGCCAAGAGTGGCACGAGCAATAGAGTGAGCCATCCTGAGCTTTCCTCTACAAAACAACAAGGGTGGTGGTGGCGGCGGCGCACAATAACGTCTAAAAGCAGCTGCAGATCCTAATCCTAATTTCGAGAATAACAAAGAAGACGATGATGGTGAAGAAGAACAAGAGAGGCAAGTCGTCAAAGATACGACAATGGCGGACATATCTTTCAGTGTGAGTGTGAGCCTTTGTATTTATAGATGGATATATACTCACTACTGTACAGTGAGTATAGCATATCATTATCTCTTCCTCTGTTCATTGTCTAACATTAACACGCACGCATTTTGATGCTGCGTTCGCGTACCGTCTGCACCCAGCCGAAATATCATACGGACCCGTTAACTTCTACAATTTCTCAGTTAGGTATAGTTATTTTATTGTACGCATCGTCATCAATTATGAGATATGCATCCACTTGACTTATGAAGCATGCGTAATTGAGTTATAATTAAAATAATCGATCCCTTATATACACTATTTAAACGTCTCCAATAATCAAATTCCCTCTTCCATGATGGTTCATATATCTAAATCAATTAGTTAGTTGTCGCATTAGGTAGCAAGTAGCAACATGAGCTACACACACATACACACACACATGTATATACGCGTACATACATATGGAAGGAATTAATGTTGTGTTTACTTGCGTATTTTAAGGAGAGTAGGAATCCCACTTTGTGGCCCCTACTCATTTTTTGAGTGTGGAGTGAGATTACTACTCCTACGAGGTAAGTGCACCTCACTTTTTCCTTTTTTTACCCTTTCTTTACTAAATATAATATAATTATATTTATTAAAATAAATTAATTTTACAATTACTTAAAAATAATAAAATTATCTAAATAATAATATTATTTAATAATATCATATTTATTAAAAATAATAATATTAAACTTATTTAAATATAATATTATTATATTTAGTTAAAAATAATAATTTATTTAATCTAAGTTAAATTTTTTTTTAAAATAATATTATTATATTCATAAAGAATTAATAATATTAATATATATTATTTTATTTTAATAGTATTATATTTATTTAATGTTAATAATTAATAATAGTAAATAATTTATTCTAAGAAAATATTATTAATTTTGTACTATATTGTTAGTAATAATGTTTCATGTGTTGCTCTTATCAATAATTTTTAATTTACATAATTAAAATTAATAAAAAATTGTGATTTACATAATTAAGAATATTAATAATTATTATTAATTTATATAATTAAAAATAACAAATACAATAAATATTTATTTTACAAATATATTTTTTATTTACTTTGTAGTTTAAAACAACAATCATCTAATAAAGGGTAAAATTATAATTTAAAATAAATCACTCTCTATCCAAGACAAAATAAATATATAAATGAGATTTGAATTCTTATTTTACACTCTCATTCTAGTATAAGTAAATAATCTACTCCTACTCCTACTCTACACTCCTAATCTCAGGATTTTTACTACTTAGGATTTTTAATTTTAATCTGAAAAATAAACACTACCTAATTTTAAACGATTTAGTTATATAGCATAACATATACTTTTCATTATACACTCTTGACTTTTATTATTGATAAAAATTCATTGTTGTATTTCATTATTTATTTGATTTGATTTATTTCTTTATATAGTAGTTGTTGTGACTTGTGATTACCTTCTTTTATGGTTGGTCTTACGAGGATTCTTTATACCATTAATTAGAAGTTGGCCTTTTCCAGGCGCTCAATCCAATTAATAAGGTCCTACTTGACTAAATAAGAATCATTTCTCAAGGTTTGAGTGCACTTAGAGTGCGTGAGTTTTTTTTTTTTTTTGATATGAAACAGAGTTTTTCATTCATTAAAAGAAGAGAAAAGACACAAAAGGTTGTCTGGAATTTCCTCCAGCCATGATACAATATTCTCTTGATCCAGAGCTTTTTTAGCTAACAGATGAGCTATACCGTTGCAGTTCCTTGAACTATGATGGACTTTAAACTGCTGCAAACTCTTGAGCTTTGCTTGAATCTCAGAGATTATCCAAAATATCTCTGTCCTTGTACCTCTCTTGCTTAGCACCAGATCCACAACTTCTTGCGAATCCGATTCAATAATAAGAGGAATGCATCCTGCATTTTCTGCAATCTCCACCCCAAAATTTATAGCTTCAGCTTCAGCAAAAGCTACATTTCCATGGAAATTTGCCGGCTTCATGGCAACTGCTACACACTTACTATCTCAATAAAATTGGGTTCAGTAATGGTTAGGACTCAATATTATCTCAATAAAATTGGGAGATGGTAAATTTTTTTTTTATTTTATAATTCAAGATAAAAATAGATATTCCTTTGGTGTTATGTGAATGTAGAAATTGTCTCTTATTAATTATAGATAGAATACATATTTCTAGTACTATGTAAAGATAGAAATTCAGATTGTGACATAATTGAATTATCAAAGATAATCTCAATAGATTTCTGATTGTAAGTATCAATAGAATTCTAATTATATTATATTAATATATAAAAAAACTATATTTTTCTCGCTTAATCACGCAATATTTGAATGTACACATACATACTCAACCGTTTGATTAATCATCTGCGAAGTTAAAATAGCATCAATTCTATGTATCTGGTGATATTGATACTACTCGATCATCCAACTCAAAAGTTAAATCTAATATTTTGGGAACACCGGGTTTCAAAAAATGCAATTAAAGGAGCAAGGTGTATGTATATGCAAAACAGTCCCTCGTACATCTTCAACCCGATTGTTCTACAGAGGACTGAAGATAATAATGCTTAAATTATTCCGGTTACTTCACTTTCAGATGAAATCAAAATACGAGTATTATCGTCGTTATTGTTGTTGTAGTTTTCAATATGCCTCGCCTCCTAATAAAGCAACTACTACGACTATCAGTTAGTTAATATATGGCAAATTATGTTTACAAATAGACAACCAACAAGTTTCAATCTATAAACCCATGATGCATGGTTTCCTATGAATAAAAAACTCAAAGCAAGATATTAAATGAATTGTAAAAAAGAAAGTTATTCACCCAATTTACATAAGCAAATTTTTGCATAAATCACTAAATATGAGGTACCAACCAACTCAACTAAAGAGTTGTAGGCTTGTTAATTTTTTTTTTCATAACAGTTATATTATGTAAAATGTGACTAGAGAAGTCTATTGATAATTTGAATCGGAATCTATTAACAAATATTACATCATTTGTTGGCTTCCCATTGTTATTAATTATCATACCTTGAAATAGAATGATTAGGGACGGCAATTTTTCATAGGATTCCATCCCATTTGGGATGGGATTAGAACATATTTTTATCCCATAAAAAAATTTAAGGACCTGAGTGAGACATTTTTTTATCCCGCTTGCATATATGGGACGGGAGTGTGATTGACAAATTTCATCACATCCCGTCTTATTACCGATTAAGAATGAGAATTTTTTTAATTGGGATAGGATCCCGTAGGATCCCATTTCTTTTATGACGGAATTGAAACATATTTTTGTCCCAAAAAAAAATATAGGGACAAGAGTGATATATTTTTTCATCTCATTTGCATATACGGGACGGGATTAGAATTAGTAAATCACATCTTATCCCGTCCCATTGCCAACCTTAAATGGGATTGAGAGTGAAATTTTTTTTTATCTCACTTGTATATACAAGACAGGAGTGAGATTATCAAATTACATCTTATCCCGTCTCATTACCCACTAAAAATAAAAATTTTTCCAATTGAGATGGGATCTTACGGGTCCCATTTCTTTTGAAACGGAATCGAGACATATTTTTATCTAAAAAAAATATAAGGACAAGAATAAGACTTTTTTTCATCTCACTTGTATATACGGGACGAAATTAAGATTAGTAAATCACATACCGTCCCGTCCCATTGCCAACCCTAATCCCATCCCTACTTGAGTGCATGAGAGAAAAAAAAAGTTTTATTGTAATTTCAGGATCACTTTTGCGGGGGCCAGGGAGCTATTGGAGACAAGTGTAAAATGAAATTCACTAATTGAGAAGTTTTCCATTATGAAATTAACCAGGGACCTAAATGATGTTTCACTTATACCCCTACTCAATTTACCTAACTATCCAAATCCAGATCAAAGTCCGAAGAAGGTCCGTCTATTTTCTTCGCTCTCAACTCAAGACATTTGAAGCTTTATATTCTCAGTCTTACAAGGCGACAAAAATCATTTTTTAAATCATTGAAACCAAAAATGGTGGGAACAAATTTGAAAGCAGAGACTACGAGTTTAATGGAGAAGCGAAGCGCCTTAGAAGCCGATATGAACGCCATCATCGACCGTCTCTGCCAATCCAACGGCCCTGGTCTCTCCGGCAATCTCGTTGACTCTGAGGTACTCACTCACTCAATTATTATATTATTGTAATCACTACTAGTATTCGGTGACGAAAGTTGCTCCTTTTATAGGGTTTTCCTCGCACGGATATTGATATTCATCTTGTGAGATCAGAAAGGCGTCGTCTTGCTGGTACCTATATATATATATTTTATAAGTTTTTATCTTGTGAATATTTTATGATTTTATGTACCGGTCGATTTAAGGAGGCACAAAAATTTTTTGTAAGCACAAACTAATAAAATTTAATCACTGTGTTTTTCATTCAGTCAATACCCACATATTTTTATTTATTTATTTATTTTGAATGTAGAGCTGCGGAATGATCATAAGGAGATTACAGAGAAAATAAATGAAAATATACAGCTTTTGCATTCTGCAAGGCTCGTTCCTGTTCCAACATCTGCCAAGGATTCAGGTTTGAGGCTGTAATTAGATATATTCAACTGTGTATCTTTATTAAAGTCTATCTTTTGTTTAGTTAATTTATTTCAACTCTTGGTCACTTTGTTGAGTTTCTTTTCTTTGTTCATCCCCTATGATGGTCATACCACTTGATACAAAACAATGTAGTTCTTTTTTAGAAATTCCAAAAAAAAAAAAAATCTTGCACTCTACCCTTCTGGCTGGGAATGTGTCCCTTTTTGTTTATGTACATTCAGCGGGCTGATTGATCCATCTATAAAATACATGTTATTTAGTTCTAAGGATGAAAAAAAATGAAGGCTCTTTGCCTTTTTCCCCTCTTTTGATCTCTACTTGGGAAACCTAATCTCATTTTTTCAAGTTCCATTTTTCACACCTCCTTTGCTGGGCTTGTGGGTATAACATTTTTACAACCTTGTTCAGTTTTGTTCATTTCTGAAAGATTGAAACAAATATGTTTTGCATTGCCTTACTTTAGATATGGATAATTTAAATATTTATCTAGCTCAGTCTTCATTGCAATGCAGAATATAAGTGTGTATCTTTTGTGTTTATGTTTCATATGGCTGTTTCCTTTATGTACCTTGTGTTGGGAATGATGACAAAGTATGCCTTTTTTTGGCACACATAGTTGTTATATGGCAGACATATTCAGATTCTCTCAGTCATTTCTGCTAGGCAACTTGTATAGTTGTCTCCCATTACTATTGTACTATATACTATTAGTGATTGATATACTATTTATTGCTAAATTGATTCTTCCTTTTTATTTGTTTTGTGCTGTCATGAACTCTGGCTTGTATTGGGATTCACATAAAGAAAGTCATTTTGAATGCAGCAAAATGATTTCATATTTTTGCCTTATCTTGCAGGTGATGATGGCTGGTCAAATAATCAAAACCCATCAATTCTTGGCACTGTTCAATCTGCATCCTTTAATGATGCTGTCCCGAGAAATTCTTCTGCTGCCATGGATGTTGATGTGATCATAAGAAGACCTTTTGCAGTAATTGATGAGATTACTGATGCATCTCCAGCAGCAGAAGATGGTTTACAGCTTGGAGATCAGGTTTTGAAGTTTGGGACTGTGGAAGCAGGTGATAACTTGCTAGAAAGGCTTGCGGCTGAAGGTCGGAAAAATCAGGGTAATGCAGTACCTGTGGTAATTATGAGGCAAGGTGGACTCATCAATTTAGCAGTGACACCACGACCATGGCAGGGCAGGGGTTTATTGGGGTATGTGTTTCATTTTTTTTTCCTCTTCTGTTTGTGTTTATCTATCCATTTTATTCAAATGTTAAACTCTAGTTAATGAAAATGCTTTGGATGAGAATATCGTCCTTTACCAATTTCATCAAATGTTGGTGGCATCATGACTGCCCTCAATACTTGCTGAGATCTGGCTTGTTTTGCACACTTGTAGGTGTCATTTCCGAATGTTGTAGGTCATCATGCATGCATTAGTAGCTTGGAAGATATGATTGTGGTTGCTTCTATCTTATCGAATCGGACAAAGACAGTGACTCGCACAACAAAACTGGACTTGCTTGCTTACAGTGTTCTTTAGCAGTTACGGTTAGGTGTTTGGATAGACTCGGTTGGCTCTCTGAGTCTCAACTGTCTTTTTACCAACTCTGTAAAACAATATAGCGGTCTGCCTTCTTTTTCAGAAATATACTGGATATTTGGGGAACGTGAAGATTGCGCGCCCAATGCTTGATGAGCTTCTGCTCTGATTGTGTGATTTTAATTTCTACTTAATCCTGATGACTCTACTACTTTTGCTACTTGGTTTTCCCCCTTCTCTTTGCAGACCTCTGCTCTTTTCTGTTAGTATATGCGCAGTAAGAATTTGCTTATCGCATGAATTTATGATGATTGACTTCCCTACACTTTTTTGTCTTAAATAATTTTTTTTGGTGTCGATGCTGCCTTAAATTTCATCCTCCGCGTCTGTGATTTGATTGATCGCCTTTTTGGGGAACAGTTATTTGAAACAGTATAAATTTTAAGTTTTTGCTGGGGAATTTAGTTTAATTATAGACAGTATTGAAAATATTGGCAACTATACTCCACTACTATTTGTGATTTATATTTTATAGTAGTTAAACCTATTTTATTTTTCAATGCTCTATTCTGTGCCTTTGGACCAGTAGGTGGATGCCAGCTATTGGTGCAGACCCTTAACCTTTTTCATTTGAGGAATTGACGGCCTTTGCTTGCGCCATTCCACGAACCTCCTTTCTCAGTTTCTTGTGCTTTTGTTAATTTATGCTGTGCCTTTGCCTTGCCGCCTTGCCCACTTTTCTTTCTTTTCAAACTTTGTTATTCTACTGCTACTGAGCTTTGATTTAGTTGATCGAATCTGACCTCTTCGTCTCATGGTGGAAAGAAGGTCGAGGGTTTAATTGTCATTTTCATATTGAATTTGAGTTGGAGGTTCTGGGTATATTGTGGGAGTCGATTTTCTTCTCATTTCACTGGAGCAGATTCTTAAATTCCAAAGTATCATCCACAAATGATAAATGCAGAAACAAGTTATGAACTTGAATGAACGTCCTAAACTGAGTTAGGAGAATGAAATTATTCGAAGTAAAATTGATGTGGGGATTTACAGGCTACAATATATAGGGTCCTGATTCAGTGCGCGTTGCTGTAATGCAAAAAAGCTGTCTCATGAAATCTTCAAACCAATGAACCTTTCCACCTTGGCAGTTTGAGACGTGCTTCGACCTTTTGTTTGACTTAACACCTCGGTGCCACACCTCTTCAACCTTTTGGTTGTCTGTGTGGGCGGCGACCGGACCCCCTTGACTCTTTCGATTGAGTAAGATGGGCCTTTGTTGCTTGTCCCACGTTACCCGAAGGAAAGGAATGCGGTGAGGTCGAAGTTCCCACGGAACATAATCTGCTAGAAATGCGCACTGGATCATGCTTCCCAATATATAACCTATTTTTGTAAACGAAATGTACTTTTGAAAAAGAAAAAAAAAAATTGCAGACTTTAGTACAAAGATTAACCCAGCACTGAACTGAAGTCTTAAAAATTTGCTATATTTAATTCATCTACATTTGTGGAAGGAAAACTATTTGAATCTTAGATACTCCAACTCATGCCCTCAACCCACCAGGCTAAAATTTAGAGGTCGGGCTAAGTGATTTTCGTATGGTTTAATTTAACTGATCGTCCAAAGTTCAAATTTTAGGAAACATAAGAGGTTATGTTTCTTATCTTTATAAAAAAAGGATTTTATCATTATATTCCACCAATATTAATTTGAGGAAGGGTCGAAATAGATTCTATTTATTTTTAATGACATTTATTGTCTTTTCTAATTTACTTTTGTAATAGATTTTTTTTTAAGGGATAAGGTTGATCATATCCTTTAATTAGATGTGTTTCTATTTAATTTAAAAAGTTTTCTTCCCTTCGTTGAGGTTTGCTTCAAAAATAAAATTTATCCTAAAACTAAATGTAAATGGTATGATGAAGTTAACCTGAGTAAATAAGTTATTTCACAAAATTATTTTTGACCCGAGGAGGTAACCGGCACAGCCGGTGAAGTAGTCGCTGGAAACGGGGTCCGTCAGTCAGACAAAAATAAAGAAAGTGGAATCCCAATCTTTAACTTTTCTCTCTCCGTCGCTCATTTGCTCTTCACTCCTTCCGCTCTCTAAAAGATTTCTTGACAGAGAAAACTCAAATCTTTGATAGATCGAAGGAAGCCCAACATTCTCTTCTCATTCTCCGATCAACCCATTTTTAATTTTCCTTTGATTTTCTCGGGGAACTATCAAACCAGATAAAAAGCTTTTTAGGATATATAAATGATTGTGTCAGATTTTTTGAATTCTCCCCATGTGGAAGTCACTGAAACGACACAATTTCAAAAACCCCCCACTTTTCTTTTGAGGTACAAACTTTCACAATTTCTCTCCCGCTTTTAAGGATGCAAAATGGAATCCTTTGCCGAGGCTCATTTTGAATGTGCTTCTTTGAATATAATATTAAAACTCAAAATTTTTTAAGAAAATTAAATATTTAGCAGTGTTTTTTTTTTTTTGGGGGGGTGAATGTGGACGCTAGCATTGTTCACAAGGTGTACTGATTTTGATTTTTTTTTTTTAGGGTTTTTGAGCTGATTGAAGTTTGATAATGAGAGAAATGAGGGTTTTAGGGGCTTTTCAGAGATGGGTTTAGAGGTTTGGAGAATGATGGTAGTTGCAGAAACTTAAAATTGAGTTAGTTTGAAGGTGAATAGGTGAGATCTGGGTTGTGGAATGTCGTTCACTCGATGTGGATAATTGGCTTTGTTAATGATAAAATGAGGGTTTTATTGAATTCTGTTAGTGGGTTTTGGATGGTATTGGTGATTTGTTGTGCAACTTTGGGAATTTGAGTGGCCCATCAGCTGAATTTACTTGGTGGTTGTGTAATTTGGAGTATCGATTGGAGAAAACTGGAAAGTTTTGTGAGATTTTGAGGCCAACATAACTGAGATCTTTTGAACTTTTCTTCATTTGATTAAAGTTATTGCGAAATGTCGGGTGCTACGAGGGTGAGATCGATGAATGTGGCAGAATCAGAGACCAGACCGGTCCTCGGACCTGCTGGGAACAAAACGGGATCGTTGAGTGCACGGAAACCTGCTTCGAAGCCATCAAGAAAGGTTGAAAAATCACCTGTAGAGGTTAATGCGGCAGAGGAGAAGAAAACCCTCTCACCATCGTCTAAAGCTGCTGCTCCTCCTGCCTCTAAGTTTTCTCCTAAATCTCATTCTCTTAGTGTTCCTTCAATTCTGCGCCGTCATGAGCAGTTATTGCAGTCTAATTTATCACTGAATGCTTCATGTTCGTCTGATGCCTCGACGGATTCATTTCATAGTCGAGCATCTACTGGGAGGTTGACACGCTCAAACAGTGTAGGGAATAGGAGGAAGCCATTTCCTTCGAAGCCTAGGAGTGTTGTTTCTGATGGTGGGTTGGATTCTCCTCCACCTGATGGTTCACAGACCAAGAAAAGGTGTGCATGGGTGACGCCAAATACTGGTTCGTTCTTGCTTCTTTGATTTTTAGAGTAGTTAGTTTTGTTTTTATTATGGTGAAGTTGGTTGTGACAATATGTTCTTCATAAGGCTCACTAGGACATTTGTTACTGGGCTTTTTAAATCCCATCAATGTAAAACACCAAAATAATATTACTATTTGGGACAAACCTTATCACATGTGCTATTTAATATCTTTGCCTTGTTTCTGGGCTACTTAGCACAACATCTTCCTTGTAGGTCATGCATTATATAGTCACACAGACATTACTGATTCATGCTTTTCGTAAGGGCCCCTTATGACATTTGCTCAGATGCCTTTATTAAGTGCTAAATGCTGACTGATTTTTTTGCTAAAATTAGATCCATGTTATGCTGCTTTCCATGATGAAGAATGGGGAGTTCCAGTCCATGATGACAAGTATGCAATCACTATTTTTGTTACCACTCAACAAGTCTCGTGCTTCCTTTTAACAATGACTTTGATCTAAACGCTTCTCTGCATGCAGGAAATTGTTTGAGCTTCTTGTACTTTCAGGTGCTTTGTCTGAACTGACGTGGCCCGCTATCCTGAGCAAAAGACACATTTTTAGGTCTTGGTCGTATGAAAATCCCATTCCTTTTGTTTATTAACATACTCATTGCTTAAGTATATGCTATTATATTCGGCCTCTTAACCTTTGCTTGTAGCAATCTTATGGATTTCTTGTTTTCTATCTTTTCACAATTGCTCTAATGCAGGGAAGCTTTTGTGGGCTTTGACCCCATTGCTGTCTCAAAGTTGAATGAGAAAAAGTTACTAGCGGCTGGAAGTGCTGCAAGCTCTCTATTATCTGAACTTAAGCTGCGTGCTATTATTGAGAATGCACGGCAAATTTCCAAGGTAGATTTTTACTTTCACTACTGAGAAGTTAAATGTACAAATATACTGTGATCAGTAATTTTATTAGATTGTAGGGGATAAGGGAACAAGATATTTGGGGGGGGGGGGGTTGCGCAACATGAATTGATTAATTTAGAGTTACTGTCTTGTAAAAGTTAAAAGGATAAATACATCTTACAGATGGTATCTCTGAGCATAATTTTCCATTTCTTGAAGTAGGAGTATTTAATCCATTGATCTACTGATGCAGAAAACCTTTGCTTGGTCCAATATTCCCTTTTTTCGTTTTCCCTTACTTTCTTTGCGGATCATGTAAAATGTTTTTGCTTTGTTATATACAAGTAATTAAATGAAATAAAATGGTTGGTTTTATGATCGTTTGATCAGGTAGGTTACCCTGTTAGGTGACAAGTAGTTGAACGGTGGTTCTGATCCTCAACAATTAGTACGACTCTTATAGGACAAAGCATAATACTTCCATTCATACAGTTTGATGTTGAGTTGTTTGTCTTATTTCAAGAATTACTCATTCGACCTAATTATTCCGTCGCTTCCAAGATGCCAGCTTGCTTGCTTGGTAAGTCCCAAGTCATTCATCTGACTTGATGGCTTTCCAGTCATTAGCCACTAACCTTTGTCACTGAAGTAAGTGCCATAATTGCGCAATCCATGGTTGCTATGATTATGTTTGCAACTAACTTTTAGCAGGTTTGGTGATGCCAGGTCATAGATGAGTTTGGGTCTTTCAACAATTACATTTGGAGCTTTGTGAGCCACAAGCCTATAGTAAGCAGATTCCGATACCCTCGTCAAGTTCCAGTGAAAACCCCCAAAGCTGATGTAATCAGCAAAGATCTTGTGAGAAGGGGATTCCGGAGTGTGGGCCCAACTATCATATATTCATTCATGCAGGTGGCAGGAGTGACGAACGACCATCTCACTAGTTGCTTCAGATTCCAGGAATGTATAAATGTGGCTGAAGTGAAAGAAGAAAACGGCATCCCTGATAACGATGAGAACAAGAAGACAGATGGTGCTATTTCCCAATTATCCATGGCTATTGATGCATTAAGTTTGTCTTCAGAATGAACCACAAAAGTCCTGTTTTGTGGCAAGATGGAGATCCTGTGTCAGTCATTATTGACTGAAGTTCACTGCAACTCTTTACTTATGGGTAGTAATGAAGGTGGATTTGTGTATAAAAATTTCATGAATTCCTCTGCAACATGAATTTGTAGATTGTAGTTTACTAAATGTGAATTACATTAACTGGTGATTGTGATGAAAATGAGGCCCGTCAGAAATGGCCTGCCAAATTGATGTACAATTTTTTGTACAGTTGAGAAAATTAGCAATTAGACTTATCGTTGCAAAACCAAACTCTTAACAACAAAAACAGATTAACAAAAGTGTTGTTATTCCTTTTGTCGCCATCAGAAACATGACCTCTCTGCTCTCTGGATGGCGCAGAACTACTGATCCCGTCCATTTTGCTTTAGTAGTTGACAATGATGGATTAGGCGCACTATGTTTCTATGTTACCAAAGAACAGGGAAGGAGTCCAATGTCGAGACTTTTTTTGTTATACTGTGGGGCCCAAAATTCCCATCTAATAAACTAACATTCTAATTCTAATGTTGGGACCCCTTGACGCTTTCGCAAGATATTGTTAACCTATGCTCTCTCTCTTGTCCAATCCTACCAAGATAAGAACAGTAGATGGAATATTGTGCGTGGCTAGTGGATTCTCGTCTTATAAAGCTTTGCCTTAGCAGACTCCAAACTCTCCAAGAAAATTTTAATAGTGTTGTTCTGGAGATGCAAGAACAGAATTTTGCCAAGTTTACTGAATCGTTGAAGCATTAGATTCTCAAATTCAATTTCTTGAATTGACAGATCAACCGCACTTCACTAGATGGGCAAAGTTATTCCTATCAGTACCAGATCTTAAAAGCACTAAAGAAAAGGAGCTCAATGAACCAGAAATGTACTTTCGCACCCTGCTGAAAGCTTACGGTAAAGTCAATTTAAAATTTGCATTTCAAGCTACCTAGTAAAAAATCGGAGAGATTTACAATGGAAAAAAGCTTCACAAACTCGAACCAAATCCTGGATCATAAGAACTATCATTGTAAAATTGCTCCTTGCCGAAAGAACAATACCCAATTAAAGGCGCAGTCTACATTGTTTCCAGTAAGTCAAAGTACAATACCAACTATACATGGATCACCAAAAGACTACATTGGTAATAAACACTAAAAAGATACAAACAGAGAAATGAAACTCAAGCCTGAAAGAATTTTCCGATTTTCATGCATAAAAAAGCTCACTAATAATCTTCCTATGATACCTAAAATTGGTAAGGAACATTCAGCAAGGCTTTATTTCAAACCCGATGCTCAGAAGAGTTCGAGCTGATTCCATTGCCTTCTCACCTCCAAGATCCATGGCTGCACCAGCCAATTCACCTTCTGTTCTGACTGACCACTGGGTTGAAGTCGTTTGGTTTTGGACTGCCTCTGTTTTCTTCAATTGCAAATTGTTCATGGAAGCAGGAGCAGCAGCAGCCACTAGAGGAGCGCTTGGAGGGCCGTGTCGCTTCTTAGGCACGGGCATGTCATGGTCATGTACTCCCTTGTATGTTATAATGACAGCACTTGTGTTATCTACAGCTGTCTCAATGTGCTTACGGACAGGGCATCCAGCAGAAGTGCATCTATAATAGTTCCTAAAAATTTTATTGAAGCAATATATCAGAGGAAAAATGAAGGACAGTATCCATTTAAATAGAAAATGACAACTTGAATTACAACAAAGAAAAAATGGTGAGGCTCACAGCCATTCACCCAAGGCAACCATGTTAATTAATATTAGACAGGCTGACAGGTGCATGTGAACCCAAAGCAGTAAAGCAAATGCAACTGGGTGTCTTTTTGGAGAAAATTCATAAAATGGTCCAAGGTTGTCATGACTTTTGAGCAAAAGGCACAATCTTAACATGATTTACATCCATGATCCCTATAGCTTCTAATGATAACTTGTGGTTCCAACTGTTTTCACATCTTTTACCGCTGGATTTTATTACAGGAGGAAACGATTAGGTACTAGGAGGGCAAAAAGGCATAACATATGCACTTATCAAGGTTGCTGGGATTACACCTTGCCAGGAAAATTTTAAGATTTTATCCGCCAGGAAACTTTTTAGATTTTAAGGAAGATCACAACATGATGTCAATAAAAGGCATTACTAGGTGCATAGACTTTCTCCAAAATGTCATACTATATGCACGACAACTTTTTCAAAAATATTTCAATTATTAGATTTCAGAAATTTTCTACATTTGTTGAATTCTATTACAAGGATGCTTCTTCTCATTGTCCTATAAATCCAGTATTGGCCATAATCGACAAGAATTTTGAATAACGAGTGTGGTAGAGTAGGAGGCCTGCCTTTCAAAATAAAATGACACATGGCACTGCCATTAAGAGAATTAAAAGTCCATAGCAAGATCCATGAACTGAGGTGTCACATCTGAAATAGTCAGAACTCCCAAAAGAGCAATGCATGAGATTTTTCCTTCTCTCATGTTTTAACTGTCATTTTTCATTCTAAGATACCAATCACTATAATCAAAGTTATTTTAAGAATCAACTTAAGGTAAAAAATAGACGGTAGCTAAATAAACATTGACTACAGAGTAGCATAACGATTTACTAGGTTAAGAAACACCAAAACTAGAAAAGCAACAAAGGGAAATGAAGGAAGAACCATGCACCTTGGATTCGGATTTCCCTTCACCATTTTCTGTCCATACTTGCGCCATCTGTATCCATCACCCGAAATCCCCACATCACCCGCCGCATGCACGACAAATTTAGGTTTTTTGCCTGGTTTTAAGAGAGGGCTTGAATTTGCTAGGTTCTCTTTCTTCACTCTGTTCATAGAAACAAATGAAGAACCATCAAAACCAGATTATCACAGATATAATCTTCCCAGTCCATATTAAAACAGTAACAAAAACTAATTCCAGAGGAAACTTGCCTTCGCTTTGGCTCTGGTTCACTCGCATGCTCCTCCTTAACTGAGACTTCACCATCCCCAGCAAAGCTACTTAAGTTTAGCCGTTTTCTTTCAGGAACTAAATTTGAGTCTTGTACGGAATCTTTTGAAGATGTTGATGGAACTGAATCATTAAGCATCCTGAGGGACTGTTCTGTAATGTTATTCCCTAAGACGGGTCCAACAGATGCTACGAGCCTACTTTCCCTCACACAGTTATTCTTTCTAGGTGGATCATGACTGTGCATGCCTTTATTAACAATCTCTATAACATGACCTGAGTGATCAGAACATTCAATCTTTTTGGCACAACAATCAGAATATGTGCACCTGTAATAGCTTCGAGAACCTTTAGGACTCTTAACTTGTTTTTGACCATATTTCCGCCAATTGTAACCATCAGAAACAGGCGTCTTCACAATACGAACAACAGATACATTTTTCAGCTCAGAAGAGTTTTGCAAGTTTGCTTCTGGCACAGATGCAGTATCAACCTTTACAAGTGACAGTTTTTGTCCTGTTAAAGTTGGACTTGGAGCAGATGATATAGGTTCTGTAACAGAAGTAGGTGATAGCTCAGATAAGGATGTTGGACATATGGATGGCTGAAGTTGATATTGTGTCTGAGATTCAGCAGCCTGGACCACTATACTTCCCGAACCTTCATGGTGAGACACCTCGACCTGGTCCTGATAAGGATGAAACAGGAATTAGCTGATGAAAAGAATAATAAGATCAGGAAAAAAATCAATGCACAAGCAACCAGATTGGCTGGTAAACATAGTTTGGAGTTTCCACTTATATATACTTTACCTAAATTATTGAAGAGGCATCTAAATCAACACTAAACATGGCATGTGGAGGATGATGAGTGTGCCTCTTGACTGATCCATGGCATGGCTTATGCAGTTATGACTTAGAGCCAACATTTATAATAACATTCAGCTCGCTCAGAATAGGATGAGAGGTGCACGCCTCACACGCATTTAAAAATAGGAGGTTTCTCCAAAAGAAGCACTAGTTAGCATATGTCCATTTTATTTTCTCACTTCCAAAATACATTGTCCCAATAGAGTAATAAAACATGGCAAATTCAAAAGAATATGAAAGCACATACAAGCGTCAATGCACAAAAAAAAAAAATGGACAGAAGAACCCTGTACATAGAGTGACCAGGCACAACTCTAACATGATTAAACAAGAGAAACGTGTGGCCAACAAAAAGAGAAAACTATCAAGGTATGAGAATAGTTAAACCCTAAATATGGTTTCCATAAGCCTAATCTGAGGTTTAGTTAAACCCTAAACCCCAACCTCAAACGAGCACTAAATAAACATTAAATTCCGCAGCCAGTACTTACTCCACTTCAAGTTTAAATCTTTATTCTTCCGTTTCTTGGAAAAACATGAAACTAATAAGTTGAAACCATTTCTCAACGCAGTATAAGGCTATAAGCTACAAAGAATCCCACAAGCACCAACTAAACTATCTATTCAACTGAGCAAATCACTATTTAAGCAGTTTACTCAAAAATAAACAACTCAGCTTCAGCTTCCCACCTTCAATTTAGTTCCTTCATTGGATTCCACTCCAGAATTCACTTGTAAACCTGCGGGATCATCCGTATCACTCTCAAACAAAAATAAAAATGAAAAATAAAAATGAAAAATAAAAAAGCGAAAGTAAGAAAGAAACTACCTTTATGGTGTTTATTATTCTCTGTGAGTTGCGGTTGGTGTGGCTCACAGAGTTGACTCGCTCCCTCATCTTCTTCCTCGTCATCTAATATTTCCTCATCATCCTCTTCCTCTTCTTCTTCAAACTCGTCGTTTTGAGGGTTTTCATGTCGTTTACGAGCTTCGAAGCTCTCGCTTTCAGCCATGCCCCAAAATCAAATCAAAATACTCTCTCTGTTTTCAGAGAGTAAAGTGTTGTTCGACTTTATACTGTCTACAATGCTGAGAACGAAACTTAAACGAAACAAAACAAAACTTTTCGGCTAAAATTAAACCGCCAACCGGTTGGCGGTTTGTTTCATAGACAGAGATTCTGCTTTGGAGCAAGAACATTTGGGTCCCTATAATTTTCATATTCACAAATATATATAACATATAGTCTAAATTCGAAAAAAAAAAACACTAGTTCTGGTTCACCCGAGGGCTGACAGCACCCTCACAAAAACAGTTTCATATAATCATTACATGTGAGTGTGACTTACACTCCTCTCCTCGGGCATCTTTTTTATCATAACCAGATTAAATTTGATTTTATTTTAATATTATTGTTTTTTAAAATCATATTATTTAGAAACTTAAGTCTTTACTACTTTTTTCGGAATTATAAAAGTTAAATAATTGATTATTTGATTTATTAAATATTAAAAAGATTTCTAGTAGAACCTAATTCTATGGCGTGTATGAAAATAAATAAAAATAATATTAATTGGTTATTTTGATGAGGTAGAGGGATCTGTATGTTATTAACATTGACACGTCTTCGTTTAAAGCGAAGAGCGAGAGTGAGTGGTGGAGGCGGCCAGGAGGGCATATGTGTCTGCGACTTGAATGGACCTCAGCCTCAGGTGGTTTATGTGTCACAATCACCGTTTATTTCTCCGTTACTTTGGTCGCTGGGACGGGCCGTTTTGGGTATTCTTGACTTGACGGTTTCTTTAATGGCTACGTGGCCCTTTCTTACTTGGTATTTTGGACTCGGGCATAAATTTTGTGCTGATTTTTATTTAATTTTTATGCTTAGATTAAGGAAAGAATGGTTTTATATATATGGGTCCGCTAGTAACTGTATCACTGTCTTGGCAATTTTCATTCAGCCCCCTTAACTCATTTTTATTTATATTTTCTTTATAAATATTAAATTAATTTATACTGAATTCATATAAAATTTTAATTAGCATCCTTACAGTATTTATTATTTATAAATTTTTATTATATATTACACATGTATCAAAATACCCCCTCTCTTTATTCAATATCCGCGAACCCGACCCGCATTACGTTTTCGTTTCCGGCTACTCCACCGGTTAAGGTTGGTATCGATCGAAAGCTCGTGCGATGCCGGTCATATCCATGTCGTCCTTATGGCAAAAAAACCAAGTCGACCCAAACCCGCGAACCCGATCCTGATTTATTTTTCATTTCCGACCACTCCACCATCTAAGATTGATACCGATTGGAAACTTGTGCGATATTGGTCATTTCCATGCCATCCTTATCGCCGGAAAGTGTTTGGAAAGCCGCCGATCTAAGCCGTGAAAAGCCGCGGAATCGCGGCTTTAATTCACCGCGATTTCGCTGGTTTCCGGTGACGCCACCACCTGGGGTTTATTCCCCACAATTCCCTCTATCTTTTCTAACCAGCCACAACCATCAAGTGAGCTGATTTGCCGTTGATCGGCCATTGAAAGATTCACGAGTTTGGGAGAAATGAACTTAATATTTGTGAAGTAAATTTCAAATAAAAATAAATAAAAGGAGCCTCAATAATATTTTATACAAAAAACTGTTGTAAGATAGGACGTCCTGTATATATATATATAATTTATTGCTTTTGGACTTGTTTAAGTGCACCCTGTTATTTTGAAGTTTCCCATAATGAAAACCACAATTCACAAGTGACAAATCATTTTTTTTTTGATAGAGACAAATCATTTACTTTATGTGGAAAGTAGATCAAATTTATTATAACTTACGTATTTAAATCGTATTTTTACTATTACTATATGAACTCTATACCTTCTATATATAGAGCTTACAAATATATTATATCTTACAAGATATGTAGAAAAACACTTAAGCCTGTATTTCAGCATGTTGTTTAAATGAGAGACTGTTGAGTGAGAGTCATGAGAATTTGTTTGAGCATGACATTCAACATGTTATTAGTCTAAGAAAGACCATCGATTTAAAACACGGGGGGTTGAAACTCAGTGGACCCTTTTTATCAAGACTGTTCTTTCCCTCCGGTTCCGCAATCACTTAATTAAATAATTATATAATTTTTTTACTCACACAATACACAAAATTAAAAAAAAATGGAAAAAGAAATAGATGGCTGAGATCACAGCAAAGAATATCAGATCATCGCTCATTGTTCCAATTATGTTGCATCACCATGATGCCGATGGCACCACATATAATTATTCAACATTCCCTGCTGTTGAGACGTGAGCAGACATTGGGTCCCACCGGATTTGACTGTGGTTTTTAATCACATATAAAACATGTATAAGACCCAAAAAAAAAAAATTACAAAGTAATAATTTGCCATCGAGAGTTCCCATAACAAATTATTTCAATTAATTCAAATGCATTAAAAATTGTCGTATAATGTTAAAAGAAAAATGATTTTATTTAGGCGAATATACACCGGAAACAATAATATTAATTAATTAGTAATGATGTAGTTATAAAAATATAGTACAATAAGTGTATGGATAAAATTGTGGTGCAATTGTGATACCGTGCTACAGTTGCACCCAACTGTTAGATTCACTTAAAGTTAAGTGAACCTCACTTATTTAAATGCATCCAACGGTGATCTGACGATGGCACGTCTGCACTGCAAATGTGATCCTAAGTGTATATATATAAATTAATGTGACATGAAGAGGTTAGTAGTAGTATTAAATTATTATAAATTTATATAATTTAAAAAATTATTATTATTTTTAATCAATCTTTT
Organism: Atalantia buxifolia; assembly: GCA_030444775.1. NCBI lineage: Eukaryota > Viridiplantae > Streptophyta > Magnoliopsida > Sapindales > Rutaceae > Atalantia > Atalantia buxifolia. The sequence goes on along the minus strand of CM059834.1, from coordinate 19,264,413 downwards.
TTATTATATTAATTTATGTATATTTATTTGTATAAAACTATTTAAAAATTAATTTGGATTGCCTACCACCCACCTTTCAAAAAAAAAACAATAAATAAATAAAAGTACACAGAACACAATTTGTATGGGCAGCAAAAACAGTGACGTGGAGCCTCAGTCGATTTTTTTTTTGTCAAATCTGTTAGCTCTCCAAATTATTCTCATTTCTTTTGCTGTGGCTGCTGACTCTCTCACTGAAGATGCAGCCTCTGCTTGAAGCAGGTTAGTTTTCATTGACCAAAAAAAAAAAAAAGAGAGAGTAAGCTTACTGTCACCTTGATTTAATTTTAAATATGTTTTGTTTGAAACTGTGAATACTTCAAAGCAAAAACATTTTTTCTCGGTTTGGTTGCTGAGAAAGTGTTAGGAAAATAAAAGAATCATGTTTGTATTTATATAATGGCAGCCAAGTCAAAGTTGTATTTTGAAGTTAAGTTTGTGAATTATGCAATCGTTGTAGCTAAAGTAATGGAATTTCTTGACTAATTGGCATTAGAATTATTGAATCGAGAGATTAATTGTTTCTGTAATCTCTTTATTTATTTTGTAGATTTTTATTGAGTGTTTTGATTCTTTTTGTCAAATCATTTGGGAAATTTTTGAGTTTGAGGATCTCTGTGAGAAGGGACTTAATAGGATTATGAGATGGATTCTGACTATTTTTGCTAACAGGAAGCTCGTTTGATTATGTTAATTATGTTGTGTATTGCTCGGAGACGACTGATGATTGATTAGTTATCATTACCCTATTTGTCAATTCTCATGGCTGGATATGTGATCTGCAAAGTGTTCTCCGTCCGTATCTAGATTTTGTGATATGGATTTATGGTTAATTAGCTCTAATTTTATAGGAGATAACTTGTCTTTAAGTGATTTATGTGACATCTTTTGCCCTGATTTGAAAAGTTCACTTGACTCGTAGTAAAATGCCCGCCTTTTTTTTTTTTTTTCAGTTGGACTCAAAATTGTTAGATTACTGTTCAGCTGTCAATAGATCATATTAACTGAATGTAAACGTTGCCATAGATCATTTGTAGTTCGATAATCTCTACAAACCGAGCAAAGGTGTATGGTCCATACATTGATCTTCTTAAGATAAGAGTGTTGCAGATGTGTCTGGCTAGAATAGAAGAATCTCAATCCATCCTTTTTTTATGAATGATTTTGATCTTTGGGTTGTTTTTTATTATTGTCTTATGAATACTGATATCTGATGGTAGGGGAAATAATGGACGAGGTGTCACCAATGCCTTCTGTTTCGTTATGGGACCGGATTTCCAATTCAAAGACCTTGGCTTGGGAAGCATACAAAAGAAAACCAATCTCACATTGGATTCTTCTAGTGTTGAGCAGTGCAGCAATGCTTGTAGCATTTCCTGCTTCGAGCCTTCTATCTCGTGTCTATTATGCCAATGGGGGCACAAGCAAGTGGATCATTTCATGGGTTGCAGTTGCTGGGTGGCCTTTGACTGCTTTGATCTTGTTGCCTACATATTTCGTATTTAAAACCTTTCCCACTCCTCTTGACTTAAAACTCACTCTAGCTTATATTGTCCTGGGTTTTCTAAGTGCTGCAGATAATCTCATGTATGCATACGCCTATGCCTATCTTCCGGCATCAACTGCTGCTCTTTTGGCATCATCATCGCTAGTTTTTTCCACCCTATTTGGTTATTTTCTAGTGAAGAATAAACTGAATGCTGCAATGATAAATGCTGTCGTGATAATAACAGCTGCTATGACTATAATTGCGCTGGATTCAGATTCTGATAGATACGGCAACATTACTGACAGACAATACATCATGGGTTTTGTTTGGGATATCCTAGGATCTGCACTCCATGGTCTTATCTTTGCCCTTTCTGAGCTGGTTTTCGTGAAATTAGTAGGCAGAAGGTCCTTCCATGTTGTATTGGAGCAACAAGTCATGGTTTCTTTGTTTGCCTTTGCATTTACAACTATAGGAGTCGTCGTGAGTAAGGATTTTCAAGGTATGAAATCCGAGGCCAAAACTTTCAAAGGCGGTGTAGCTTCATATTACCTGGTTCTCATATGGGGTGCAATTACTTTCCAGCTAGGGGTCTTAGGAGGCACTGCCGTGCTTTTTTTGGCTTCCACCGTGCTGGCAGGTATCCTCAATGCAATAAGAGTACCCATCACAAGCATTGCAGCTGTTATATTGTTAAATGATCCAATGAGCGGATTCAAGATCCTATCACTGATTGTTACATTCTGGGGTTTTGGTTCCTACATCTATGGAAATTCTTCTACTAGCAAAGATTCTTCTTGATGGCTTATTTTCAGGTTTTGAAGATACTTTTCAAGACATCACATATAAAGACTTGATAACTAATTAAAATATGTATGTAACTACATTTTTCAGAGAAATTATAAATATTATGTTGCGTGTTTGGAAAATCATTGAGCTTCATGTTTAGGGTAGTTATTTATTCACCACAATTCGCCTTTGCAAATAGTAAAAATAACTTTTCAAACCAAAGCCTTGTGCATTGTAAGCCAGGAAGCAGCACAAAATGACAAAATTACCTTTGCTGTTTTATCACTCTTTCAGACTCGCTACTGTTTTATGACACAAGCTTTGGGCAACAAAACACGCGCATCCAAAGCAAAACATTCTAAATTGAGATACGGAAATATGGCTAATAATTATAAGAGAACAAAGGAAAAAGCGAAATCCTAAACTTAGTTCTGCAAACTCAAAACATAATAGACAAGGATTTAATAAAATAGTAAAATATATATGTGTCCGAGATGCTGTCAACATAAATTTCATTCAACAGGAGATTGACGACACCTGCTTTCTTTCCACTTCCTTTATCACAGGCACGACAATATTTTAATACACAGCTAAAATACTATCTTAATAGAAGTTTGTTGCGGACATGGATAATAGATAGTCTCCATGTTGGCAACATAAGAAAGAGTTCTCCTGCTATCAGTCAAAGCTAATGCCACAGGATTATAGTTAATTCTTAGGACCAATGTCCTTAAGGGCACAGATCTGCTCCTCTCCCATTGCCGACATAACGGACACCACAAGGTCTTTTCCTTCAGCAAACCCATCTTTAATCTACATGCAGTGAAAGAGTAAGCATAACTTGCCAGGAAAGATATCAGATGAACAACCTATGCATGTAAAGCATGCTCCAAAAAGTTTTAAGCAACACATACAGGCACTTCACAACATACCTGGCCAAGCAGATTTTCATCGGTAGGAAGCCTCAGATCATCCTTGGTGTTTCCGGTTTCAGTTAAAAGGCTCACCTGCAAAGAAATCAACTCCAATTAGTTAATAAGTTTGGCATGACACATATCAAGGTAAGCGGTTAAGCAATATCTTCTTTTTTATATTTATTTATGGGAAATTTTACTTGCAGTGCCACTTGGGAAATGTTTGATTCACATGAGAATTAAAGCGACAGTTCGAATTATATAAGTCATTTTACACTCTTCCCATAAACAAATTTCATGGGCTGCAAAGTCAGGGGTAATAATATCTAGTCATAGCATGCTTACTACTTTTCTACATACCACAATAAATGTTATTCTCCATCTATGGTACATCTATATAGTTCATCTATGCAAACACCGAATCCAAATTGACAAATAAATTGCACATATGATGAAAACAATATTTGCAAGTAAAATTGAAAACAGCGTTAACAGGAAGAAAAGGCATGAATCAACATGTATAATGAGGATTATAAAACTCTGAGGTGGAGACAAATGGATAAATTTCGGGGTCCAAGTCTGTACTAATAGAAGATAAAGCAAAGTAAACATTTCAAATTCATGAATCAACAAATGACAGTCTATCGCTTATGGCATAATTTGATATCAAGTGATAGGATAACTTACAAAACCATCTTCGGATATATCAATCAGCTGATAGTCAGTGCGAGTAACATGGGGAACCTGTGAAGACAATTGCAAATACATAGCAAGCCATCAACTTTTTGGCTTTGGGAAAAAAAAAAAAAAACTCTAAGGTAACCCACAGAAAATATAAACAACAAAGAAAAGGCTTTGCATTACATCACAATTGTGGGAGGAAGGCACAATATCTTCAAGCTTCTTTCCATTAAATATATCAATTCCCACAAAGTGGCACTTAGCATGTCCATGCTTGCCAGTCTTTGAAGTGGAAACTTCAACAACCTGTTTAGAGTGAAGGGAGAAAGATGAAACTTGAATACTTGTGGCTGCCAGGAAATTGTAAAACTGTACTATTAGAGACGATATAATCCAACACAGTCAGGCAAAAGGCCAAGAGGAACAATTTTATATAAAATCTCCTTTTATGCGTTAGACAATTACTATACTAATAAAATGACTGCATAGCAACCGTTCTCTCAAAGATACAAGGTCATTTTACCGCATTTCTTTTGACACGTTTCCCTCGAGCAGCCTCATATACTACAATCAGATCATGAAAATTTGTGATTTAAAAACACTACGTGTCACTATTAAGCTCCAAATTAACCCATATAAGCTGCCAAACTACAATCATAAGCTAATTACAGATGTTTTATAAAATATAATCTCCAAAATCAAACCGACAAAACAAGTATGAGGATTCCATCAACATCCACAATTGACACTCAAAATTTCGAAAGTGCCAATAAATTCACTACTTAAAATTCCACAAGCGCCAATAAATTCACTAAACAGCATATAGAATGAATAAAATAAAACCCCCATTAACATACATATACAGTCAAATGTGAGAAAAACAAAAAACAACCCATCAAAGATCTGACCAAAAACGAAAACCCAGATTCAAAATTCATTACAAACAAAAGAAAAACCAAAATTTGACACCCCAAAAAAAAAATCAGAAGAAAAAAAAAAGAGAATTTTTATTTAAAAAGAGAAAAGACCTTGCAAGGACGATTTTTGATGACAATATAACCATTCTTGCGGATGGCTCCAGCTTGCTGAGGGAAAGTCTTCGATGCACCGGCATCAGCCTTCGACTCGAAGTGGTGCTCCTCGTCCGACATAGTTTTTTCCTTTCTTCTTCTTCTTCTTCTTCTGTGTCTCTGACTCTTGAGTTTTGTTTTTGCTTCTGTCTGCGTTTGTGTCAATAAATTATTAAAAAAAACGAAGCAGCAGACTTGTAGGACGTACACATGCTTTTATTTATTTATTTATTTATTTTTGGTTCCTGGATCGATAAATAACATTGACCTCTACAAGACTTTGAATATACATAATCATGGTCCTAATTTTCGTGTTATCTCATACAGGTCCTTGTGGGCTGCATTATTACATGTTATCTCGTAATTTTCATTCATCTCAGAAGAGAGATTATAATTGGTCAAATTTTTTTAAAGTGAAATAAGATATTTATAACAGAATGTATTCCGAATCAACTTAAAAGATAAATAACGTATATCTTATACGTTTGGGCTGTGATGAGTCAAAATTATGTTATGTGATAATCTAATTTAAAAATAAAAATCCTTGCGAAATGCGAAGATAGTTTAACGATCTTTTCCTCGAGAAAGAAGAATAATAATAGACAGATGTGACTTATATGAGCAGGGCCTGTGGTAAAATTAAAAACAATTGAGACTCCTATGAAAAATAAAAACTATATTCTTATTTGTAATTTTATGGGGAAATTAGGGATCCAAATATTAATTAATGCTTTTACTTAATTTCTTTTTATCATTTTAACGGCAGAAGCCCTGACAGGTTAGTATTTACTTAACCATGGTTAAGGTGTGATTGAATCCTGGCCGTTGGATACTCTGTTTGAGTTTAGTTCCCATTTCTTCTGGACTGCATCCGATTTTTCTTTTTTTTTTTTAAAAAATGAAATAGAATGTTAATTATTTATCATGTGTTTTTATTTTTAATAGTACAGTGCAAGCAGCTTCTTCTGAGTTCTGAAAGCCTCGGCAAAAGAGGGGAACACCACCCCAGTTAAGGAGTCGCGGTCCGCTGGAGTCGATTTAGTTCAATAATCTCTTTAACTAGTTAATAATAATCTTGTGATTGAGATACTGGAAAACGTTTAGAGTTGGTGATTAATAATAATCCCTTTCAAACCATTTTCATTTTTTCTAAGTTTCTAATTCTGTAAGAGCTCAATTTGTGTATAAATATTTGTATTTACACTCCTGTACGTTTCATGTCTCCTTTAACTTCTCTAATTCAATATAATCTGATATTAATAATTTCATATAAATAATTTGTTAATTGCTTCCAATGAGACCTCAAATGAAATTAAAAAAAAAAAAAAGAGAGAGAGAGGCCAAGAGGGAATCTAAAACATTAAAAAAAGGAAATAGTAGAAGGGTCAAAAAAAATAAAATAAAATAAGTTCGCTCATAGAATTTTTATAGTTTCTTGTTTTTTCTCTTAATTACCATGATATTATTTTAAGATTTAATTGTAAATTACATATTTGAACTTAATTGGATGATAACATTAATTTTTTTTTTTTGATAACAGATATTTCATTAGATATTTACATCATACAATCAAATAACTTATAAGAATTGCTACATTAAATTCTATAAAACATTTACTCAAACAAATAATTCCTGTAAATATTTGAGGAATGTACCCTCTCATTCATATTTCACTAAGAAGAAAAGTTATAAATTAACTCCATTTAATTATATTTAATTAAAAAAAATTCAATTTATATGGTGTCGAACCACTGCTAATGGAAGAGCAAACGGTCCACCACTCGGCCTTTGCCCGAGTAAGGCCGAGTGGCAATAGCATTAATTTGTCTTTTTGCAGCAAAGATTGTTATCCGAAAAAGGCTATCAATTTTCACGGCTCAAATTGTTTATCAAGTGAAGGCAGTCAAGGCCACCATTACCATAACCAAAGAAAAAGAAGGATCGGAATCCAATGCTCTAATAAAAGATGCATGGGATGGCCCATAGTCATTATACATTATATATTAGTTCTTATTATTTGCAATGAGGATGATATATATTACCAATAACCCATAGTCAACATCTTTCAAAGAAAATCTTTTGGTTGTCATTCCAAGTGATAAATAAACTAAAATATTTATATAAAGAGCTTTCTACGAATGAGCTTTTCACACTTTAAAATTATCTAATCTAGCTTATCTTTATGTTATGTTTATGGGTGGCTCTTTGACACTGGTTGGTTGGTGTAAAAATCCCATATTAATAGTTGGATTTTTATGTGTCGTTAAACTTCATCCAATAGTTCATAATAATTAAACAAAATAAATAAAAATATGGGAAGAAGCTGCTACTTATATTCTCAGTCTTTATTTTTTTTGTAAATTGTCACATAGAATCTTTTAATTTCAGAAATAGTGTAGTGGATCCCTTTTTATTATAATACAACATTGTTTGATTGTAGTCAATACTTTTATAATAAATAGAATTAAACTAACGTATAAAATAATAAATAAAATAGCTTATAAAGATAAATAAAATATCAAAATAATTATAATTAATAAAATAAAACATATATTTCATGTGAATTATTTTCAATGTTAAGCTATTATTAGTATGTCCTCGCAAATTTTATTAATATTTCAATCCATTAATCCAAGAATTAACCTTAAAATTTATGCTAATAGAGACATGATGTACAAAATATTATAAATAAGAAATATAATACAAATGATAGATTAATAATATTAAAATAAAATTTTAAATATTCAAAATATTATTTTATATATTAGATTGTTTAAGTATTATTTTATTTATAATTAATTTTTAATAATCGTGTCAAATTTAAAGATTCATATTTCTTTATTCATGTTAAATAATTATGTGGTGTCAAATTTTGTCAAACTCTGCTCGTAAATCTTTGGATACTGAGAAAGTTTTAGATGGGTCATTGCATGATTGCAACCCCGTTGCAAATATTTGTAAGAACATGAGCATTATTATTGTAGGGAAATTATCATTTGTATACCTTATATTTGTTTTGTTATAAAAAATACTACAACACTTTGAGGATGTATCAATCGTCCACCCTAAGTTGAAAAAATATATCAGCCAACCACTAAACCGTTAGTTGTCGTTTAACGGAATTACAACGAATTAACGATTTTATCCTTAAAATTATCATTTGTATACCCTTAAATTCTCTTTTTATCACTTGTATACTATTAAATTATCACTTGTATCATATAAAAAGATCAAATTACTTTTCTGACGTTATCATATTTAATTGATAATTAACGGTTTGGTAGTCGGTTGATACATTTTATCAACTTAGGGTGGATGATTGATACACCCTTAAAATATTGTAATATTTTTGATAATAGAACAAACTAAGAATATATAAATGATAATTTCCCATTATGGTATAATATTTCCAAATGTACAGGTATAACTCCAGGGCTGCTGTGTCAGTGTATGGACTATGGACTATGGACTATGGATGCTCCATATTCTTCTCAAATCACATGATGTGGCCCAATAAATCAATGAGCTGCAGCTGCCCATGAAATTCAAGGCTAGCTATTTTATTACTCGTGCACTTGATTTCAATCCTAAAATTGCGCAAAAATCAAGCAATTGGGATATTTTACATTGTGACTCTGGGTGCAGCAGACTCTGCATCATTACCATTTACCAAGCCCTGGAGTCTGGACCACTTTCCCTGTAGAACCGGCACGCATGCTTTTTTTTATTTTTGGCTCCACGATGCCACCCATTTTTTTTTTCTCCTTCCAAAAGGTTGTTTTGTGTCAATTATTACAACTGTCAGCAAAGAATCTTAAGAAATTTTGCTTCAAGAGAATATTGCTATTGCACAGAGTTTCATCTTCTGTCCTCTCTTATTCTGTACACATACAAGTTAATTAGATGATTTCTGATTTGTTAAATATTGAATTTGAGGAAATTAATTAATGAATCTGAGAGAGAAAGAAGGGGGGTAGATGTTTGATTATAGGCTTTTATATTTACATATGCGTGTAGCAGCATACTTAGTCATGCCACAAATATGATTATTCCCACAGTGGAGCTGATGCATATATGTTTTAATTACAAATATAAATCTTAATCAAATTAGTCAAAAGTGATTCGAGTGACTAGTGATCAAATCCCAAAAGTTTAGCATTCAAATGATGCTACTGTCTCCCTCCCAAGTAATCAATAAATTAGTTAAACTTTGCTAATAATGGCCACAATCTTTTTTTCTTCTTCTTTCTTTCTTTTCTTTTCCTTTTTTTTTCCTAAGCCACGGACTCTCGAGTCTTTACTACGGGGCTATCATGATTATGGTTGAAAATAATTATTCCCGCTAATTGCTGTTTTTGTTTAACATTAGTATGACAAAAAAAAGGGAAAAAAACTCAACAGATGCAAATGAGCTCATGATGCTAATGATGCTAGAAACTGAGTGGGTTCGGTGGAGACTTCTGCATTATGCAGGATATTGACCTTCACTAAAAAAAAAACCAGAAAAAGAAGGAAAAACAATTATTAACAAGACCATATTTTTTTAAAAAAATGCATAAAACATGTATATGGTCTTGTATCCAATTTTTTCAATTGATGATCTTCTACAAACATTTAAGAATAATTTTGAAGATACAATACAGTGCAAAATATGTCAAAAATTTTACATATTCTCTGATTCGAATACGGAACATGCTTGACAGCAAATCAATATTTAAGCCACCAACTTCGAAAATTATCATGAATGAGAGCAGATCTTTGCTAAATTGCTAGCTACTTATGTTATTATTTAGGTCACTATCAGCTAATGATAAGGGAAGCATATGCACATCTTCATGAGCATGTTCACAGTGTTAATTTTTGTATTTAAGTACGTATTATATATATAATCTGTATTAAGTCATATTGATTCATATTAGTATATTAAGATTCTCTTTCTCCCTCTCTTCCTTCATAATCATTATTCGTTATCAAATTATTTTGTCTGTATTTGGTGTTATTGCTGTAAAGACTTGCTTATCTCAAAGATTATATATGTGGCTTGCATGTCCGAGTCATATTATCATGCATGCGGCAATCAATCAAATTTTTTATAACATAGAACGTGATAATATTTTTTATAACATTAACTGATAGCACAATAGCACATTTGCATCTATGCACGTTATGGCACCTTTGCCCGCAGAAACACTCTTTTACAAGATCTCATACAAAAGCATACGAGGTTGGAGATCATGCCACAAGCTCCTCGACGTAGAGAGGCCTTGGGTAGGACAGATTTTATCTACTTATCTAATAAACTCATGACAAGTGTTTTAAATTTTTCTGTTATTAATCCTCACTGCTCCCAAATGAATTGTAAATACACCAGTTGAGACTTTTGCTCTCATATCTTATCGGTGCACACGGTGCATAAATAGAATACACTTAAAAAGGTTTCATTTCATTACTCTGGTGTTAGTTGAAGTCGCATCTCTTTCGTTTGGCTGTATTTGCATGAAAGGAAGTACCAAATTACTCCCAAGAGAAGATGAAAATTGGTAGGAGAATATTTCAAGTTTCTAGGATCAAACTTCTGTGTGCATATAAATTAAACTTTTAAGCCACCACCAATGGAGAGATAAAAAGAAATACATCAAAGTCCAAAAAGAAAAACCATAACTTCTGGACAACCACTATACATTCATCCCATGGCAGCATCCAAAGGTCTGATAACAGGAAAAGAAAACATTTGGGGAAAAAAAAAATAAATTAAAACATCAGAATACAACTTTTATGTAGTCGTCTCACTCTGTTCTTCATTGTCAAGCTGTCGACTCAATGTCTTTAAGAAGGCCAACTATCTGCTGCATGCTTGGACGCTTCAAAGGAAGATCGGCCGTGCACAGATATCCAATCTTCAGAGCTTCTTCCATTTGTTTTTCAGGCCCCGTATCACGAATCTTTGGATCAATAGCTCTTGATCCTTCGTTATTTCTTACCAATCCCCTAACCCAGCTCACCAAATTTCCTTCTTTCTCCTCAGGATAATCATCACCAAGTGGTTTCTTTCCTGTAATTAGCTCCAAAAGAACCACACCATAGCAATATACATCAGACTTTGGTGTTGGGAAGTCGCAGTCAGGCTGTGCAAATTCTGGGGGAATGTATCCTGGTGACCCGCGAGCAATTTCTTCGTCTAAACCATTTCCAAATATCTTAGCCAATCCGAAATCAGATAATCTAGGCTCCAAATCCATATCCAGATAAACACTGCTAGCTTTAATATCCCTGTGAATTATTGGTGGTGAGCATCCATGGTGAAGAAATGCCAGTGCTCGTGCAGTGCCGAGTGCTACTCTATGTCGGAATCTCCAAGTTGTTAATAACCCTTCAGAGCCTACATTCTGTATACCATTAGTATCATCTTCTTCCCATGTATCTGTGCTCCAATCCTCTGTAGTTTGAAGCCCAAGCGGCAAGTCATGAAGCAAATTTTGCAGGTTCCCATTTTCCATGTAGTCATAAATAGCAATCCTTTGATCCCCAGCTATACAGTATCCAGTCAATGGAACAAGATTTGGGTGTTTGATTCGACCAAGATACTCAAGCTCTCTTGCAGCTTCTTGATCTGTTAATGTTGATCCATGGACCAAAACTTTCACAGCCACATGAATTCCACCAGGTAGAAATCCTCTGTACACGGGTCCAAATTTCCCTTCAGCCAAAAGTGTGCCTCGATCAAAATTTGACGTTGCAGATAAGAGGTCTGCAAATGTGATATTCAACAATGGTTTCTCAAAAATTACTACCTGGACAGAATTTGCATGCTTAACATCTGCTACCCAAGTAATTGAATCCGTCTGGAAAGAAAAGGGGCCTGAGACATTTTCCTCTTCTTTATACGAGGTTTGCTTTACAACCCACCTTTTGGGTTTCCTTCTACAACTAAAGGCTAGAAACAGCAAGCCGGCAAGCAAGCAGATCATTGAGAGAGTTAAAGCCAAAGCAAGCTTGAGCCCTTTGTGATTGGCTGCTTTTCTTTTGAAGAATGAAGGATTTGCGGCAATCGGGCAGTCGTTTGATGATCCAAAGAAGGCTGTTTGTAGGGTTTCAGGCGATAACTCAGAAGCACAAAGGGTTAAGTTGTTGTAAGAGAAGTTGAATCTTTCCATCTGAGGAAGTTTTTCCAATAGGGAGGCAGGAATTTCCCCACTCAAATTGTTGTGCGACATATCAATGATTCCAAGATTTTTAGCACTCAGCATAGGAAGTTGGCCAGTAAGATGGTTCATGGAAAGATCAAGTGTACGCAAACTGCTCAACTGTAAGATTTCACTAGGAATATCGCCAATGAGACTAGTTCTGGACAAATTGAGATGTTCTAAACCCAAAAGCGTCCCAATTTGAGGAAATTCCTGCCTGGTAAATCTATTGTAAGCTAAACTAAGGTGTTTAAGATGCTGAGCTTGACTGAAGTTATGGAAAATCTCTCCACTAAGCTGATTCTCAGATAAGTCTACATAAACCAAACGAGACCAGTTGTAACTAGAATTGAATTGTACCTGAGAAATGTGCCCTTGAAACTGATTCCTCCTCAAGTCAATCACCTCCAACGACTCCAAAAATACTCCCATTACCGAGCCCTGAAACAAATTCCCTGAGATGTTAAGGTTAGTAATGGATTTCAATCCAGTAAAATCGGTATCCCGGCCCTTAATCTCATTTCCGGCAAGATTCAAGCTTTTGAGCTTAGGAAATGCAGCCCCAAACCCATCAGGCAAAGAGCCATTCAGCTGATTCATGGAAAGATCAACTGTAACCAGAGATTCACAATTCCGTAGTCCTGGTGGAATGCTCCATTGAAACATGTTGCCATCAAGTTTAAGAACTCTAAGACTAACAAGAGAGCTTATAGCTGCAGGGATTTCTCCAGAAAAATTGTTGTTAGAGAGATCAAATACCTCAAGCAAGCCAAAATTGCCAATGTTGCTAGGAAGAGAACCAGAAATCCGATTGTACGAGAGATTAAGACTCTTGAGCGAGCCTAAACTCCACAAATCAGAAGGCAAAGCAGTGATATTGTTCTTGCTAAGATCTAAAGATTGAAGCTTGCTTAGTTTCCCAATGGTGGTATCAGGAACAGAACCAGAAAGGCCTGAATTGGACGCTAAGAAATCGGTTACATGCTGTTTATTGGAATCACAAACAACACCTCGCCATGAGCAAAAAGGAGCAGAAAAGTAAGAAGCTTGAAAAGATTTTGAGCTCATTTTCTTAAAGAAATCAGCCACAAAGAAGCCATCTGTATTGGGTTGTTGGCAAATTAAAGGCTTGAGGAACAGTGAAAGAATCAAAATAAAACCAAAAAAACCAAAACCCATTTGTGCTCAAGAATTAAAATTAAGAAACAAAAAGTGAAAAAAGAAAAAAAAAAAAAAAGAAACTTGAACCCAAAATCCTCTTCAGAAAATACTTTCAATCTTCTGCAACTACATTAAAGCTAAAACCACCAAGGTTTCAAGATTACTTTTTGCCTAAAAATCAAATGGAAGAAACCATTTTTCCTGCCAAATGGGGACCGTAATGCCCAGAAACCCACAAAAGTGCTGAAAAACAAAAGTTAAAAAGAGAAAACCGAATGGGTTTTGTAAGGACTACAAATAACAAAGCTTATGAGGTTTTTTGGACTGCTTCGAAAAGAGAACAGGAGCAGAACTTGTCTGGCTTTGGAGTTGTTGTGTGAAAGCCAACAAAACAAAAACAAATAAACCCAAAGTGAAGAGCACTTTTTGGTTTATGTACAAAACATGAAAACCTCCACGGAATTTTTATTTTTATTTTTAGATTTGGTTTCTTCAAGTATTAAATAAAAAAGAAGTGCTTAAAAATATTTTTTAAGTGCCTTGGAAAGAGAGAGAGAGGGTATCCTGGGAAGCCAAGACGACAGTTTGGGGTGGTCAGAAGCTGGCTCCATAAATGTGAAGAAAGTAAATACTGAATAAATATTGAATTGAATAGAGAATAGTAGAATACCAATATCAATTTGGGGGGGTTGAATAATTAATTGGTCAGTGCTTGGTGGTGTGTATTGAATGATTCTTCATCAAGTGTTGATCGATTTTTCCTTTTCTAATTCTTATTGGAAGTTGTTTTCATTTCTTTTCGGCTCATATAATAATATAGCAAGCAATAGCCTTTTTTTCCAGTGTGCATGCTAAGGAAAGCTGCTTTTTTTTTTCTCCAACAAAAAAAAGAAAAGTGGAAAAAAGGGTGTGCTTTTATTCTATGACGAAAGTTGAAATGAGTCTCTTTCAAAACTCCGGAATAAAATTCCGGAGTTTGATAATATAGTTGGGGAAAAAAAAGTAGTTTCATTTTTCATATTTTCTTATTTTTCCCACCAAAATAATTAAAAAAAATCGTGCTATGAAAATCACATATCATACCAATTATTTCCTAATTTTAATAAATTACCATTTATATCGTGATTCATTCATAAATTTAGCGAGATATGCTTACAAGATACCAATTATCAATTATCACATCAATTAATAAGTAATATCCATTTAAGCTTTAATTCTTCTGAGTGGATTAGATCGATAGCTCAAGTGGGGCAGTTTTTTTTTTTTTTCTTTGACTTTAAAACCCTAGGAAAAAAAAGTTTCTTCCACTCAATTGTTCTTTTTCTCAGGAGAGCGTCAATGAATGAAAATTAGTTGTTTTCTTTTCTCCTCCTTTTATGCCCCAATAACAATATATACTATGGCACCATCCAATATATCGAGAATAGAATCATAATTCTTGTCACTATAATTTTTGAATTAGATTATTTACTTACTGTAAGTAATATATATGTTAATCAAATTCTTCACTAACTAATTGACATTGTAATGGATTTAATAGGAAAAAGAAATTTTTACCTTTAGGGTTTGATGTAATATCTTATTTTATCCTCACTATTTAAATAATATTTCATTTCATCCATTCTTTTTAAATAAGAGTTCTAAACATTCATTCGTTAATTTATCATTATTTTATTATATAAATCATCTAACTTTCTGCAAATTCTTTAGTGCTATTTTTGCTTAATTAAGTTATCCTTAAATTTTAAATTTATATAGAAATTCGGATGTTATTTAATTGTTCTTTAAATTTTATTTTAAAATAATTTACATTTATTTAATTAAAAATCATGTTTCGCCCTTAATGAATTATACAATAAACTAACTATAAATTAACAAAGAGTGTTGCATCAAACCCCACCGAAAAAGACTATTTTTCCATGGATCAATACTAATATAATAATTCTTTAGTTTACATGACTTGCAAAGGAAAAAAAGAAAAAAAATGAAAAGAAAAGAAGAAAAGACCATAAAAGTCTCTCTCATATATTTGTCTCATCATGTCAATTAACCTAGACAATCAAATCTAGTAGTGAAAAGGAGGATCATACAAGTTCATGTGGTATGATTTAGATTTGAGTTAATCTAAATTGGGTTGATAATTGAGTTGGTCTAGACCCACATACCCCCTTTCTTGTTTATGTTCTTCCTCAATACTACTGTTAATACAATGATTAATCTTCTAACATTTTTCTTATTAAAAAATGATTTGCTAGTTTGGAAACGTCTTATATGATTAGCATTTGCAAGTTACGTATGGATTATATGTGAAATATCTCCAATACCCTTCTATAAATTTGAAGGATTATCCAACAAAATGATCATACTCAGTTTTAATTTGTATAAAATGTGAAAAATATTTAACCATAATATCGGGATTGCATCTCAAATGTGATTTAATCATGGACATCAAACACTATGTCATTGGCTGAAAGAGAGTATATAATGACTCAAGAATTATGTTACAGTTTATTGTAAAATGAAATAAAATTTTACCCCCTGGCCCCTTACCTACTGAAAATGAGCTTTGGAAGTTTGCAAAAAGTCATATAAAATGTCAGCCTATTTTAGCGAGGAGAAAATGGTAATTGCACACCGTCCTCCGTGAATATGATCATTGATGGATGTTGCCGCGGGCGCCCGGGTGGGGGAGGTGGAGGTGGGGGTGCAATTGAGCATGCCAAGATCCGACAGCAAAAGAAAGTGAGGAGGAAGAGGCAATCTTAATGATTTGCATTGATTGAGCAAGTTGAGTAACTATGAATCAACCGACATCATTAATAATAAAGTGCGATCCCCCAAGAAGTAAAATAAAACATATATTATATGATATATACATCTGTCGTACCACATACTCATGCCAGCTTATGCTTCAATGCAAACTTGTCCAAGGAAAAATAATAGTTTTTTTTTCTACTTTTTTTAAGTTGGATTTATAACTTATATTACATAAGACTTATTACTGATATTTACAATTAAACTATCACTTATATTTACATGAGACCTTATTATTGAGATTAGTACATAAATTCTCATAAAATACCGTCGAGATTTTACCATCTCTAATATTTAAGAGACGTCTTCAGATTTTATCCTCTCTAATATTTATAAAACGTCTACTCTATTCACATTAGTAAGAGAGAAGACTAACCTTAACTCAAATAAATGAGAAATAACATAAGCCCAACCACTGGGCCCTTGGCCGAGCGGCTTTTTCTCCATTTAATAGAAATAGATTGATTAGATTGAAATGTGAACATGATCAATACCAATTTTTAAACCATGAAGAGGTTATGCAGTTTCTTTTCATTGGGGTGCATCATACTATATAGATGTTTATCCATTTATGGAGTTGATGGTCGACACATGATTCCATCTTAACAAAGCTTTGTTTGCCAAAATGATCAATAAAATTAATTTAAATATATACTTTTTTAATCTTGTACTCGAGAAAGCATATCTAGTTTCTTATAAGTTTTGTTCTTGTGTCCACCCTCACTACACAAGTCAATTATATATCATATGTAAATTTATGAAGTGGAATTGATTGAGGTTAATAAAGCTAATGGAAAAGAGGGGGAAAAAAACTGTCTATTGCTTCAAATCTCTACCTGGTTTGATGTTAATCATAAGATCCGGAAAGAGTTGGATATTGAGAAGTAATTAATGTTCTAAGCAAGTAGAATTAATGCTGTTATGCATTTGAGACAATTATGTTTATAATCGAGCAATGTGGCCCCCAAAAAATCACAAGGAAAAAAAAAAGTTAATCAGTTATCCCAAAATTGTGTTAAAAGCTACTTATTGAGTTGCTATATGCAAAACGAAAGTTCCCAAAAAAGTTATTATTATTGTTATTGTTATTGTTATTATTATTGTTGTTGTTGTTGTTCTTATTATTGTTGTTGTTGTTGTTCTTATTATTGTTGTTGTTGTTGTTCTTATTATTATTATTATTATTATTATTATTATTATTATTATTATTATTATTATTATTGTTATTGTTATTGTTATTATTATTGTTATTGTTATTAATGAGACACCAACGAAAGTTCCCAAAATAATAATAATAATAATAATAAGTGTCTTTTTGACATAACTTATCTAATAATCATAAGTATTTATTTAATTTATAAACTTTTTTTTAGAATTTTTGTTGTTGTTTGATTTTTTTTAATAGAACTTTTGCGACTTAAATAAATTATTTTACCTCTACAAGCAAAAATTTAATTTTGAACTTTTAGTAGTAGAGGTTAGAGAACATTTTAAAAAATTTCAATTTTCTAAAATGCCTATTATTTATTTTACTCTTCTATATCTTTCTTTTTATAACATAACTTTAAAAACTTGCCTATCAAAATCATGTTGTGACTTTTAATAAAAATTCTTATTGATAACCAAACAATTAATTTTTTTTTGGTAGAAATTTTACTTGAATATATTTTATTTAAAAAGTTATATCAAAACAAAACCTTAGTAATTTGAATAAAAGATCTCAAAATCATATAAAATATTGGATCTAGCTATGGTGTAACTGACCACAGTTGCTTTAGCCGTTAGATCTCTTCTAATGGTTATATCTAATGGCTGAAAACAACTGTGGTATGGTACCACAATTACACCATAGCTAAGTTCTAAAATATTATGTTATCTTGAATGTTTTAAACCTAAATAATTTATCGAGGTTAAATTTAGATTCCTTGGTTGAATTGAGTTTAAGGCTTGTGCCTCTGTCTGGATGAATCGTTCCACAATCTTATAAACACCAACACTAAATATATATATCTTTTCCACTTCTTGATTATTAATTTTCAATTCATTGTCTACAGTTGCAGGGTGTTTTAAAAAAAGGTCAGATAACAATTATATCTTGAGAATGGAACCAAATGTAAGATTACAACAATCATCACATCATAGGCATTTGTACCAGCACACCTCAAGATTGGAGTGGTGACACGCTCTGAGTCTGGGTAATACCTGCGCTGAACGATTATAAAATAGCAAGTGGATTCATTCGCATGCACACTTCTCACAAATTTTGACCACATAAAACTTGTATGGCAACGAGTCCTGGTTGCAGCCAGAAACAAGTCCCGGCTTGTGGAATTATAAAAGAGAAAAATGCTGCCACAATCATCAGCTTTGCTGATGTGGTGTTTATAAGATTGTTAGTTGAACCAACTGGCAAAATTTTTTATGGTGGTATAACTCGCTTGTATGGATAATAGAACAGAGTAATAAATACTTAATTACATTCATCATCTAATATATAATAACCGAGCCACGCATAACATCGGAACTCAAATATTAGGCTCTTTAGTATTATGGTTTTATTTGTAGTGACTAGTGAGTCACTCAAGAGAGAGGAAACAAGAAAACCAGTTATCACATTTGCAACTACATCAAACTGCAAGAACAGAATATAAGGGAGAGAAAAAGGGCTCCTGGCTCTCAAGCTTGTATACTTAATTAATCACGTACTTTCCTCATGAACAGGAAGCGGTTACATTTTAGATACACATTAAGCTCTTGGCTCATACAGTTCCCCACATTAGAAAGAGAGACGGGAAAAAAAAAAGAATTAAGTTTCAGAAAAAGCTTATTCCCAAAGTCCTCTCCCCCCAATCAACAAACAAATCTCACTAGGCCGAAGAAGAAAAATTCTAAAATTTTGGATTTTTTTTCCCCCAAGGCTTCCTTAAATACAGAAACAATCACTACATATCATATAAGAGTGGTCTTAAACTCTCACCGGTCAAAATTACTTGTCTTGGAGTGTCAGGGCATCAAATTGATTTCTTCATATCCTGAATGGTTGGTCTGCAGAACTGGCATAGCATAGCTTTGCCTTCTTCAATTGTGTCTTCTTGGCTGCAATTTCTTGGAAGGGATTTGGCCCACCGAAGCTGTGGCTATTCTGCCTTAGCTTCTTTCTCTTGCCACGATCATATTCTTCGTCCCTGAAGAATTTAAAAGATGGAAAAACCAGATTAAAACTACATAATGCAAATGGTAATTAGAGCTAGCCATATACCACTAAGGTTTCTATAGTAAAAATTATATCTAAGAAAAATGTAAGCAGCAATACACGGGACACTAAATACTCACCAGTCATCTAGAACATAGCCAATGCTGACATTCTCTGTACCATTAGATTCTACATTATGAGGATGCAAGTCAATCCCATCCCACCTTGCAACTGTAATAAGCAAAGTAAGGCGAAAGGATGACATTAAGTCAAGTCAAAGAAAAATAAAATAAAATAAAATAATTAAAAGCGACAGTAAACATGCCAACCATAGGGTCTGACTGCAAGGGAGATTGTTTTCCTAAACAAAATTTCGGCTGAACATAAAGAACTTAATACTCTTCCCAGGATAAAACTAGTAACTTGCTGCTAACTCAGATGTAAAGAATGAGCACAATGAAGAAAGCCAGTCAAACTAATGTTGATCATTAAACAGAAGACATAAAATCAAGCTCAACTCTTGCTTATATCATTGTAAAGTTTTGCATTCAAAGTTTATGCTTGTAGGTAACGGATCAACAATAATATTCAAGCTCCAAAATGTTTAATCAGTAGTTCACGTTTTTTGCAGTTTAGATGACATTTTTTTTCCATGTCACCACACATATGCGCTCATTTAACATGCATACGGCAAGTATCAAAGCATTGCAGGTCTAGAGGTAACATATATGATCAACTGGAAATAGGACAAAGTACACTCACTAGTTGTTTCCTCCAGACCTCGGGTAAGCATACTCATCCCTTCCAGCAGTGCATCTTTTCTGCCATCTTTTGAAGCACCAAGTTCTACTGCATCCTGCTGGTTTGCTTCTGAGACAGAATCAGAATGCTTTGGTAATTGCTGGTCTGTTGCCAGCACAGCACCATTCAGATTATTTCTCTCTCTCAACTCTCCGTCTATACCATTCATCGAGGAATCACCATTACAAGTTTTGACATTCTTCAGAGCAATACCATTAGCTGGCTTCTTTCTAGAATGAAACGAACTTCTAGAAATTCTACTGGTATTATCAGAGTTTGATGGCCCAACAGATGATGGAGAACAATCTCTCTCTGACAAGAGTTCTTTGCTGAAACTTCTGGCGCCTAATGTGCGATGCTTGCTCTTTTTGTGCTTTTTCATGTGCAGGCCCAAGGATGTCCTGAAAAATTTTAAGCCAATAGCCATGTTCTTAATCTGACACTTAGGAAGCTTCTTCAATTTCCTTTTGGGTACGCAATCAGAAGGCTTAACAGGAAAAGATTCATCTTTCAACACCGAGGCAGTTGATAATACTACCGATTCAAGCCCCATTGCTTGACAATTATCTTCAGCCTTCTCATTTGGTGAATTACAAGCAACACCGTTATTATAATTGTCTCCAACCTGGGAATGGAAGGAGAAACAATTCAATACCAAACAAGTTTTATAAAAAGATATCAACATAACACAAATATGTAAAAAACTCGCCTGTTTTTCAGATCTTGGCTCATTTGGTAATTTCATGAGGTCACTCTTCTTCAACCATTTATCAGTGGAATTGCCAGAAAGAGGTATATTTGAAATTCCCTCCAGTTTCTTATCGTTGGAATCATTTGAAACAAGACTAATCTGGAAGCATAGCAGACTTACATATTAGAAATAAGGCTTCAAATTCCACCCTCAAATTCCACTCAAGTGAGGAAATAGGACACAAAATCCATGCTGAATATGAAACATTCAATTACCTTTTGTGAGGACTCATTAACAAGCTTACTTGCAAAGGTTTGGGTCTCGTTACAATTGGGCAATGTGGTCAATGAGATTTCCATATCATTCTTAGAATCCCCACTCTCTTTGGAGTAATTTACATAGGCAGTGGCAGCGGTAGCATTATTCTCAGTGTTGCGAGGGAAGTCATTGCTGATATTGGACAGCACTGAACGCTGTGAGCTCTTCCCTTGATCTGCGTTTGGAATAGATAGCCCTTCCGATGGATTCTTTGGTAATGATGCTCTTTTAGAGGGCTCCGACACGGTGTCTTTTTTTGGCACTGAGCATGCTACTAATACCTGAGCAGGCTGAACAGATGCTGACTTCAAATGAGTTTCCTTTGACAGCCCACCATTTACTGCAGCCTTATGCCTTGCAGCTGCAGAAGAGTCAGTACCATGTCCTCCATTCTGAGTTGGACAACTTTGTGGGTGATCCTTTGGTGGTTGGCTCACAGTAGAACATGTTTTATTTCCATTGACATTAGCTTTCAAATTTTCTTTCTGAACAATGTCAGTGGGTTTTCTCGGAACAATATTCTTTCTATCACGAACATAAAACAACATGTAAGCCTTCTGTTCTAGAACTGACCGCTCATTAACTTGGACAACCTGTTAAATGAAATTATGGCAATCAATCCACAATTTCACACCCTAGAAGACTGAAGGAGAGCATGAGACCACAAAGAATCATGCACCCACATCTTCAGTAATATCCCCATTGAAAGAAAATTTTAAAGTGAACTCAATTATTCTAAATAGTAGCCTAGTCTTTTGAGGGAAAGGTTTGAAAGTATGTAAACTAAATAATGTTTAATGTTTAAAGCAAGTTCTTTGTTCAAGTAACAAATCATTTTTACACATTAAACAATCTTCATTTAACCCAACATCTTTCACTGCTCTGTTTCTTTCACAAAAGATGTAGAGAGGATGAAGGGTGGGTGTCCTTTCCATCAAAGTAGAATCATAGTCTTCATCTACCAGAACTAGAAATAAGAAAGAAGAGAATGAACCAGCATTTCAAAACTAAAAATGGCAGAGGGAGACCACCAATACCCGGTTGTCATCGAGGGAGTACCACATGCCACTGGATGTTCGAACAAAGCAGTAATAGTGGCCGGAATGGGTGCTCCAACCATGGTGCACCAGAACACCATAAAGAGTATACTTCAAATCTCCTTCCTGCAAGCAAAAGAAATACCAATCACTAACAAAAAAGAAATCCAGAAAAATGATTAGAAATGTAATTTCACATAATAAATATTTACAATCAAAGCAACAAACCACAATACAACTAGACGACTCAAATTCACCCCAAAGGGTGGCACTCGTGTGAAACATAAATACACATGCAAGGCTATCTTTGTCATTCGTGATTGGTGGAACCAACCTCTTAAGGGTTTAACACTTTTGTTTTCCCTCAGCCACCACCTTGGCATAAAGTTTTCAACTAATTCTTCCCAGTGTACTTAAAATTTTCAAATTCTATACCACATCAATTTCCAATCCACTGTGCAACCAAAATTGTCAACTGACATTGTCAAATCGCAGAAGAAAAAATAACACGAGATATAAACCAAACAATCAAAATAATTTGAAATAGAAAGCAAATTCCAAAGCTTCTTGAATATGGATTGAAGTTAATTCATTTTTGACAGCCAAGAATTTCAAATTTTACACATCAATAACAGCCAACAATAATAAAAAGTGCACTCACATAGGATCCACTGACAAAAGGTTTCATGTCTAATGTAGAACCAAACTGAACTTTCTTGTCATTCTTCTGTCCCGGATCATGTGCACGAAACCTTTTTAAGTGTATGGTGAGCACATAAGGTGCCTTGTATACCGTGAGCTGCTTGAGAGCCCTAACTTTCTGCTTGCATCGTTGGCAATGATACTCCTTCTCCCCTCCATCTAACAGTTCTGCAGCAGTGAAGTTGTTGAGGGCTTTAAGGACAGAATCTGCCTTGGCTATTTCAAGACTTAAATCTAGAAAGGGATCAAATTTGTTGGAACAGTAAGAGCATTGCGTGCATTTGACCTGCATGGTCAACAAGAATCCACTCAAGATCATAACAGAGAAAATTTAACTTTCCTGCCGCTTCCCACAGCAAAACTGTGGCCCAGTAATATGCCACCTTAAAGCAAGAATATTTTACCTGACTACGTAAACGACCACCAAAGATCTTGTGTACCAAACTCTTCTCATAGGCATTTGCAGATTCACTTGGCACTCCTGAAGGTAAGCAGCATTTATGCATTGATTCCAGCAAGTTCACCATATACTCGTGTGCATCCTCTTGTCTAGAATTTCGGAAGTTTCGAGATATGCCTATTTACTTGTCAAGGACTTCAAATTCTAAGACAATGGCTTACTGAAATTAGTAAAAACAATTATCAAGCTGAAATCATGCATCCTTATCAAAAATCAACAAATCAAAAAGATACCATTTCCAAAAATAACAAACATAAATTATTTAAAAAAAGAAAAACAGATAACTGCAACAGCAACCTCATCAGCATCCAAGAAAGGGTGTCAAAGAGAAATCACTGTCAAAACTGAACTTATGTAAACACATCAACATCCTAAACCAAAAAAAGGGAAAAACCAACAAATACACATTTTTTTTAATAAGAAAACAGAAACAGTAACCTCATCCTTGTCCAATGAAAAAGGAGAGAAATAACCTAGAAAAACACAACAGAATCATCTACAAGCTGGCAAAGAGAATTATTCTTTCCTCCCCAAATAAATGCACAACAAGAAAACTAACATCCAAAAAGAAAAAAAGAGAAAAATTCATTCAAAGAATTGACAAAAAAGAAAACATTTAAAAAATTAGTAACAAGATATCCAAATGAAATATATGTAAGGATACAGCGCAAGTTTAAGACAAGATCCTTGGGTGCTAATATTCTCCCAGTTGCTTGTAGAGCACGGCTAACATGTTTCTGGATGGCACATAAGGCGCAGAACCCAGCAATATGACCTTTATAAATCAAGAAAAGAGGATCAGAAAAGAATAATTATATCATTCACAATTAGTGCATAGGATAAGTAAAGGCAAAATAAAATAAAAATAAATGACCAACTCAGAATGACTATATATCCAAGAGGAGCTTTTTAAAATAATAATAATAATTTAGCCTAGTGGCAACCAAATCCTCCTCCCACCCATTTGTGTGGGTTGAAACCCCAAATCTCTTGTTTCAACCCAAGAGATTTTACCAGCTACACTAGTTGGCACCCACAAAAAGGAGAAGTCTGATTGCTATCTTATAGATCACAATCATCTAATCCTTCTTTTATTCTAATTGATTGTATCAATACATCAAAAGCTTACTCATTGTGACAGTACATAAACAACCAAACTGAACTATTCCTATGTGTTCAAATGACGAGTTGAATGGCTACATTATTGAACATGATCATATAAACCTTCTTCATACGCTTAATTGTTTGTATCTACAAATACAATCTTTCTCATTGAAACATTACCAAACCCACTGAACCTTTTAAGTCCTCGAAAGGTATTGAGCTACAAAACATCCATGAGAGCTCAATAACAAATCCAAATGCATTCTCAAGACACAAACATAACAAATTCACAGGCACCTATACATACAATTTTGATGTAAAAAATGCATGTCTGTATAATTTTATTGCGCATATTGAGAGGAGTAATAGATGAACGGAAGTGGAGCAGAAGAAAGCTACTTACAAGAACTTTGATGTTTGCCACTCTGCAAGTATGCTGCTAGAGGCTCTGTATATGTCAGACACTGCAACACTGAATTAAGAAAACAAGTATTTCCAAGATTTTCAAGACCAGCACCCTGTAAATCATGCACGCCACATCACAGTTAACTTTTGGATAACTTCAGTGTAAATTCAAGGTCCTACGATCAAACATCTACAATTTAAAACTCAATACTATTTTCGCAAACAATTTAGACAAGTTTCAACCAAAAGTACAGCAGAATCAAATCCCAAAAGGATGTTCTCAACAAGAACACGGTATTTGAAACAGTATTGCAGCTTGCATAAGTAAAGAGATCAAATAAGTAGCAGAAACCAAACTCCAGTGAAATCAAAACGTACACTAATAATCAAGATCATTAAGAACTTTCATCCATTGAGTGTTGAACAAACAAAATTAGACAAAACACAAGCCAAACAGAGTTTTTAGCACGTCTTAAACATCAAGATATCAAATTAAACAAACGAAAATAGAAAAAGAAATCAATAAATATGACTATATAACAGAGAGAAAACAGCAGTTTCAGCAGAAGGAAAATCCAAGCTTTATGGAGCTAACAACTCACAATTCTACGGAACGTAGTCCCAAAGCTGAGTTCAGGATCCAACCCATTGTCCCAAAGCTCTGAGCCGTCCACTTTCTTCGCCTGATGACCCGACCCGGGCTTTGTGCGATCAGAACTACTGCTGGGGTTTAGCGTCTCGAGCTTGAAATCTCCACCATCACCACCGCCATTGCTGAACCCAGAAAAGGGCTTTCTGGCTGGATGAAAATCGATCCTCCTTTGCAATGACATCGTGAAAGATCCCACCCCAGAATCTGAAATCGCCTCGACTTTCACCCCGGTCATCAAATTCTCCATTTATCTTATTTTTGAATTAAAAAAGATTCAACTTTTATTATCGAAACTAACGAATTTGGAACTAATAGATAAACCCACGAGTTTGGATTTATTTTGTGGTGAATGGTAAAGGCTAAAGCAGAGCGCTGTTTCGGCTTCTGCGAAAGAGAGGGACAAGATGAGTAGAAGAGGGAGTATTAAACCCTACAAGAGGCCTACTTTTGTCATTTCATATTTTGTGCGTGTTTATTTCTCTCCTTCACTCGGCTTATTTAATTGAGTAATTTAATATAAGTAGACAAATTTGTTTTTATTAGAGAGTCCGGTCCAGTGCAGATGACAAAATACCCATTATTGTTTTACAAAAAGACAATAAGTCAATATTGAAATATTGAGTCGTCGTCATGACGCATTATTTTTTTTTTAAAAAAAATAATTTGTTGTATGCGATGATCTTGTGCTTGATTTATTAAGGGCGGTTAGATAAGTTGTTGTTGTTGTATTGCCATCTTTTAAGATTTTAATACCATAAACCTTTTTAAATGGAGTACTGAATGAATGCAGTCAGTGTATAATTTGAATGACTCAAAAATTGTGCACCATCTCAATTAATTTCAAAATAAATTCTTATCTAAAAAATCACGGAATAACATCCAAAGACATAAATTAAATGACTTAAATTCTACAGCATAGTGATGTGTGAATGATGAGAATAGAACATCACGAGAGAATCAAGAAACAAATCGAAGTTAAGTTGATTAATTCGATGGGCATTAGTGCTCTCATTAGACGAACTGTATAACGGGAGCTCACAACTCTACGGAACACATGGGGACTACGCCCACCAAAACAAAACCCTAAGCTTCAAAAGAAAACTAAGCAAGCTTGAGCAAAAGAAATCTACACATGGGACAAGAATCCTCCTTTGACAGCCACTGAGAAACACAAATTCCATGAAAGATATGCTTGCAAGCGGCTCTCACAGCCTCCATGCCATCCGAAATCTCCTGGAGACAAATCTGACAGGATTTATTCTCCAACATTTCATCTCCCCGAAACACAAACATCTCCAGTCCAGGTTCGGGTTTCACTTCAACCAAACCAATAGGTTCATCGATCACCATCGGTTTTGTTGGGATTTTGTTCCGAACACTTGGATAATGTTTCATAAGATCTACCAGCGCTATCAGGTTAAGGGTGCGTTTGGGATTGAGGTGATGTAGCTTTTAAACTACAGCTGCTGTGGAAAAAAAGTTATGACGATGAAACAAAAATTAATAATATGTAGTGAATATAAATTTTAAATAATAATTTTAATAAAATTATTAAAGATATAATATATTTTCTATTATATAAGTGAAAAATTATATTAATATAGCCTCCAAGTTACAGCAGTTAGTGTTTAACAAACACTTTAGTACTGTACCTTAAAATCTATAGCTGCTCAACCTCAATCCCAAATGTTTTTATACATGTTCAACCTCAATCACAAACGTACCCTAAGACTGTAATTCAATTTCGGATGAGTCTTCCCTTTCTAGATATCAGGTTCACAATCACTGTAACATTCATTAGATGATGATAATGGTTCAGGATAAAGGATCAAACAATCATTGACGTTGCTGATATTATAATGATCAGCTGGAGCAAACTCGGCAAGCCTTGTTCTCTGAACGTGGACGGCTAGTGACGAAAGAGGTAACCAGATATTTGACCCGATAAAGAATCAGCTGATTCTGGAGGAAACTGATAAGTTGATAGAAGCAAATTGTTAAGCATTGGCTGAAAGGAGTCTCAGGAATCTAAGTGATGAAGATGGAAAGGGTTGACTCTGCGAACCCATGGGGGTTCTTCAACAACATTGGATTTTCCAGGGAATCTTTTGGTGATGAAATTCTCAGTTGTTAGAGTAAGAAGTCCGAGACGGGGCAAGTGCTTTGACCTCGTAAGCATCTTTTCGTTCCACCTGAAGACTCGTGTGCTCGTGGCTGTTGCTTCCTCGTCCTGGAAACTCACCATTGTTGCAAAATTAATTTTGAGATCACAAGGCAAGCTTTCAACTTGTGCGCATATATAGAATTGAAAGATGCTTGCGTTGAACAGGGAAAAGGAATTTGAGACAAATAAGTAATTCTTATGCCATATTACCTGCGTAATAATCCGAGATAGAGTCCTTCAAAAACTTTACATCCTCGATTTTGACTTTTGAGAAACCATTTTTAGACCGCTTTTCCAGTGATAATATATAATAATAACCGAAAAATTACAATTTACATAAAATTATTTTTAAAGTTTGTATAAAGAACATTGCAAATAATCAAACACTCTGACACGGCGGAATGAGCAAGTTGAAATAAAAAATTTGCAAATTATATTGATATCCTTTGAGATTTTTTTTTTTCAGTCGGTCGTTGCGTGATATCGTTAATGGGTTAGGCAAGTATTAAGATAGCCTTACAATAAAAATATCATATGACTTGTCATCTGTCTTTAATTTATTTCAATAAATTTTTCCCGATTTACTGGGATTCAACCAAAAAAAAAAAAAATGTAGCTATTTTGAACCCATTAAATTCCTCTTCGCACCTATTTTTTAAAAAATTAATTCAACCAAAATGGAGTTTGGGCCTTCACAGTCGCATTGTAAGGATTTAATTTAAATTTCCTTCCTTAGAGCCTCAAGACTTGAGTGAAGGTAGTCTTTCTCTCATAATGGGAGTTTGACGTCCCTCGAATATTTGAGAGGGTTAAAATCTAAGTGGTGCCATATTAGAATTGATGTAAACGGGTCTCAGTATATGTATAATTGTAAATATCATGAGCAATAGTTCTCTTCAAAAAAAGATAATAATTCATTATTAAAAATTTAAAATCTCAAAATTACCCTTCACTATTCACTTTCTCTCTCTACTTTGTAATTGAAAATTGTCTCTTTATTCTTACATTCTACAAACTAAACACTCAATTTTATTTTCTTTTGAATTCATTTTTTGGTCTTTCTTAGTACACCTTGACCTATATTTGATACTTTCTATACATAAATTTTTTTTTTTATCTTGATATTCATTAGCTCTTTTGTATGATAAAAATTAATTTCTTGATATTCAATAACTTTTATGGCCAATAAAAATTTACTGATGTTCATTTCTAAATGATGAATTTTGTTCCTCTTAATTATTTACAACTAAAAAAATATATCTGGATGAATTGATGAGAATTTGTACAACTAAGAAGAGAAAAAGAAGAAAGAGTTATTTAAGTAATTTTTTTCAAAAGATGTTTAGATAATAAAATGCTTAAATTAAAAGAGGGTGTAAAGAGAAAATTGATAGGTTCAAATAACTCTACTAAAAAAAATACACAACTCACTTATTTGACCTTATTCAACCCTAGCTGACCCCAATGGCCAAAATAACATAATTTCCATTTGTTTTCAAATATGTCCCTAACTCAATTTTATTTTATTTTTTCAATTGAAAGTAGTGACTTGTTTATAAAATGATTAGATTATATGTTTACTGAATAAACTATAATCATTAGGGAGCTACATTGTTATTATGGCTTTAACTTATTTTAAAGAAATATTCTAATTGAAAACAAAAGTATGTCAATAGATTATAATAGGGGTGTTCAGAATCTAATCCGACTCACTCAATCCATCCGATTCGCTTAATCCGATCTGTGGATTGGATATGGATTAAAAATTAAAAAATCCGCAGTCGATGGATTGGATATGGATTTGCTTCTGTAAATCTGCAGAAATCCGTGAATCAGCAAAAAATATATATAATTAAAAAATTATTATAAATTTAATTAAAAAAATTATAAATGTGACATTACATAGTTACATAAACACTATAACATATCTTAGCCATTACCCAATAATAATATAAAATAAAAAATAATTAAATAATCAAATATACAAATATACAAATATGACTTGTAAAAATTGTAAAACAAAATAAAAGCAAAGTCACATGCACTAGTAAAAACAAAGTAATATAACGTCAAGTCACCAACAATTTGCAAAGTCACCTAAAAGTAAAGTAACATGACGTCAAGTCACCAATAATTTACAAACAAAAAACCCAAAGCTTCCCCGCCATCACATACACTAGCAACACTCAATACTGGTTGGATACAATCGCGACATGGATTTGAAGAACATCGGCCGCGCAATTCCAGCGAGAGCAAACCATCCTCTTTCCCAAATCCATCGAGCCACTTCGCATTCACTGGTTCCAACTGAATAATTTCACTATCACAACCTTCAAGATCGCCACCCTTACGACTTTTCCTAGTTCCCATCGTGGATGGCTCCGTAATCACCACTTTTCGACAGGCGCAACAACCCTAGTGAAGGATTAGACCGTATTTGGTTTCTGAAACTTCGCCATTTCAATTAATTGTGCCTTTATTTGAACAATTAATTTCAGTGTTATATTAACGTATTATTGTAACTTTATTTGAACAATTAAGCTTGGTGTGTTATATTTTGAAATTTTGAACATATTATTGTAGCTTTATTTGAATAATTAGTCTTGATGTGTTATATTTTAAAATTTTAAATGTATTATTTTAGCTTTATTTAAACAATTTATTTATTTAAATTTTATTCAATTTTAAATTTAATTGGTAGCAAAATTATTTTTATATTAGATTTTTTTATTTCATTAGTTGGAGAGAACTAAAAATTTTTAATTCAAAAACTAATGCGCAAAATGGTGAATTGAAATATGGATTGAGTCAAATTCGCATTCGATCCGCAGACGTATGGATTGGATATGAATTGAGTCAAATCCGCATTTGATCCGCAAATGTATGGATTGGATTTGGATTGAATTTTATCAATCTATGAATTGGATTGGATTGAAAAATTATAATCCATAAAAGTACGGATCGGATATGGATTGATGTCCAATCCGTAAAATACGATCCGCGAACACCCTTAGATTATAACATAATTGCTATTGTTAAAGCAAAAATCACGTATAGTAATAATTAACAGTAATGCGGAGTTAATATATATATTTGCCGCAATCTAGGGTCAGATATATAATTAAACGTGGTTTTTTTTTTTGGATGCTTCATAATTATGTCATTTTAATAACACTTCACAATTGACAATTCTTTGTCCTTTTTCACCAATCCAATTGGTAGCAATTTTGAATAAAGCATCCCACTACGTAAAGCCCACCAGGATTGGTGAATAAACAATATATCGGCCGTTGATTTCGCTCCAACAAATCCAACGATTAAACAAAGAAAAAGACGGATAAAACCCGAAGGAGATTAAACGGACTTAAACGTTATTTTCATTTTTCTGGCGAAAATTTCAAACCCATTAATCCACCAGCTACTAATCTGTAGATTTTGTTAAGAAATTAATGACTGTTTGTTGTCAGACTAAAACAAACTAGTTAATCAGCAACATATATAAGGTATGTCCTCTCGAAATATTTATGGAGGGTGAAGAAATGTCTGGTCTAAAGATGAGAAAGATTTTAAAATACTTCAGAATTCGCCTACATACTTATGTCAGACATGTAATAACTAATTGTGTTGCTTCTGATATCAGCCGTTGATCTCGCTCCAACAAATCCAACTATTACACAAAGGAAAAGAAGATTAAAACCCGGGGTACGTAACAAACGTAGCTGCAGCTGCCTTGAATAAATACCTTGAAATTTAGATTTTAGAACATTGACTTAATAAGCGAAAATATACAAATTAATTGTGAGTGACTGAATCATATATATCATTCGTTATTGTCCAAACGACATATTTTCAACACGAGAAAATACGAATTACTAATTCAAAAAGGTAACGCGTAGTGTCCGGGATTAGATTAGGAGAAATTTTAAAATACATCTAAAGTATTATGTCAGCTATACAACAAGTAAATAATGTCATGGTATGTGTATATTTATTTTGAAAAATCATCATACAAGTGGTGATTGTATTAAATTTAACTACACATGTCATTCATTTATCAATTGGTTGTAATACATTTCAGGTATTCTAAAATTTCTCATTACATTAATCTAACCAATTAAAAATGAGACTATAATAATAGGATAGAAATGTAGTACCACAACAAGATTCGATTATCCAACCATCCATCCATCAGGAGGAAGAACAACTATTGATTGGATCTAACGGTTGGATTTAGCTGTGATGCATAACCGTGCGTATGATGCACAAATTTTGGACCCATAATAATAATAATAATAAAGATAAAAAGCGTGGTGAATCATGTGATGCCGTCGCGATTCAGCTTGCACCCAACCGTTGAATACTGAAGGAAATGCATGGGGCCATTAAATTATTATTTCTGTTAAATTTTCTCTCAATACGGAATGTGATCAAAATCTATAAGATCGAAGACGCGAGATGTTCATCATTTTGAAAATTTTCGATAAAAAATTAAGGCCAATTATCGATTCACACGCACGCCAAGTTAATTTCCACATACGGATGGTGTTGCCAGAGAGATGAGAGTAGTGAGAGCGATAAATATCCGACAACGGAATGAAAAAGATCCAAAAGCTGATGTAAAAATCCAATATTGGAAGAAAATATATCTTCTTGTGTTTAAATTTCGGAAATTAATATTTCAGATAAATTAAACTACAGAAAGAGCAAGACGTAAGCTTGCTTATTTGCCTTATGACCCAGGAGCCATATGTAGAGCTGTCGTGATCTTTATTCTTCTCTATTCTGTAAAGATAGTCCCCATGCTCCCCCATGTACGCGAAGCTGCCACGCCAAAAATCAAACATCCATTAAAATGAAAGACATGTATATAAACTCTAAAATCCAAATGAAAATTTACTGATTAAAACAAAAAAAATCATGCAACTCATTTTTGTTTCATATAATGACAATCGGGGTAGTGTAGTATTCCTAAAGCAGACGTCAATTTATAGGAAAAACGTATAGCTAAACGACAATATTTGATTAGCCTCGTAAATCTACTTTACTTGAGAAGCTTAAATATCTGCAAGAGAAAAAATGTGTTTTCTTATATTAAAAAGATACATAGTGATTTTTTCAATTTGAAAAACAAAACAAATGATGTAAATTTATACAAACCTTCCCGAGAAAGTATCCAATTATCATCTTGGGAAATTTGCCAAGCAAAATAACCAAGAAGTCCCTTGTCTTTGGCATATTTAACCTTAGTGTTAACACTCTGCGTATCATCATATCCGATCCAAGTAGTCCCCGAGTAGCAATAATCCGAAACAACAGTGGCATTGAATACTTTCGTTGCACTCGATGACATTATAAACTGCCTGATCTCCTTGTATGACATCACCCCACCATTCACAAGTCCACTCGTTGGAGCCCAAAAGCCGTGATTATTAGCATTTGCAAGCTGCAACGAATGGCCAAAAAATGGAAACCCTAGCACTATTTTCTTGGGAGACAGGCCAGACTGGTTCCAGCCTCGGATTCCTGAATCTCCACTAACTTGGCTCCTGTCAGGACTGAACAACGCAGCCGGCGGTCCGGTGATTCTTAAACCGGTTCGGTCATCATAATAATAGAAGTCGTAAGCCATCACGTTGGCCCAATCCAAGCTGTTTGATATTGCGCTAGTAGGGTTAATCACGCCAAAATAGTTTGCCGAGTAAGTAACCGCGGCGGTGAGGAGCAACGCTGGCTTCCCGGAGGATCTTGCCTCGGCCGCCACGGCTGAACGCCATTCAGTGAGAAGGGTTCCGAAGTTTGACATCTGCTCGGCGTTCGCCGGGTATTCCCAGTCAATGTCGAGACCGTGGAAATTTAGAGACCTGGCGAGGTTTATAGAAGAGTCGATGAATGATTTGCGGGAAGCTGCCTGGCTGGCCATTGCTGCAAACGATTCTTTGCTTGCGTTTCCTCCGCCGATTGACAAGAGGGCTTTGACTGCAGGGTTTTTCTGCTGGACTGTTCTTGTGAAGGATGAGAATCTGGCTTGGTTTTCGGATGAAACGGTTACTTGGAAGTTTTGAGGATTGAGATCAGCAAAAGCACAGAAAAGGTGAGTGAAAAGGGTGGAATCGATGTCGGCCACGGGAAAATTGGTGCCGGAGAACCAGTAAGCTGCTTTGACAGCATTTTGCCCGGTAGAGGAGTGTAGCTGGAGAAGGAGGAGGGTGAAAGAAAGCAAAACAGGCTGGATTTTGGGTGCCATATCGAAAGAGAGTTAATAAATATTGCTGCTCTTTAATTGTGCTCGGAAGCACTTAATATACAAGCACCTTTGGAGCTTGCGGGTGTGTGAGGGTGTCAACTTTTCAAACTAAGAGATATACATAAAGGGAAACTAAAGTTTGACCGATCTATATTAATTTTTTTTTTCAAAGGACGAAATTTATAATTTCCCGGAATCGCAAATTGTAATGATGACTAATTAGTCTAGAATATGATCTGTTTGATTGATTATCTATAGAAGACAAGTCAAATGAATTTTGTCATAGTTTTTAGGCAATCTTATTGATTGAAGGTCTGTTGGTGTCGTGTCGTAATGCAGTACCATGACATTACTTGACAGGATTAGATTTATCTGTTGGCACAAAATGTAAGTATACGGATGCACTACAAATTTTTTTTTTTTTTTTAGTCACTTAGCTTTTTTATTTTTTTTAATCATTGTCGAAATTAATTTTTAAACCCATTATAATTTTAGGTATTTTAAAAATCACCCTGTCAGATTCTAGAGATCCAACATATGAATATACTGTTATATCTTTAATTGAGAAGTACGCATAATGAAATTAAAGAATTATGGAATATAATTTAAGAGTGCCTAAGACTTCCTCCCCAACTAGACAGGTAAAGTAATTTTATCCTTTTATTTTGATTTTTTCGCAAATTGATCTAACATGTTGAGAAATAATAAAAACGGTTCAAGAACATTGTGCCTTAAAAAAATATATATTACTTTTTGTAAATTATGGTTAATATCCTTCTCAACAAAAAGAACAAAAGGGTTACTATCAATAATTTCAATAAATTCCTTACAAACTCATTATCGTTAATTTTATAAAAACTAAAAAATCTGAATTTGTAACTGAGCTGCCACGAATCAGTGGTAAAATAGAGAGATTAGAGACCAGACCAAACCAACCACTCCAATTTACATGTATAAGAAAATAATTTCCCCTTTTTTTTAATAATTCATTCTAGAACTCAACAACAACAACCCAATTGTAGGACCCACAGTTACTTAAGCTTAATTTATGGAAATCCAACGGCATCAGAAGCATTAGACGTGCAAATCACGGTTAAGATTTAAACGAAGCGAGGCGAGCCACCAGAAGTCAAAGTCAAACGCGGGAAATCCATGGAAATAGAGAATAGGAGAAGGGGATGTTAAGCGCGTTGAGTCACGCGCAAGCTCTCCGCTTCTTCTCCCATTCCTACCTTTGCCTTTCCACTTCGCCCAAAACCGCTCGTTCGGCTCCCGCCATGTCAGCTTCCGTCGTCCGAATCGTCATCGTCGGAGACGTCGTGAGTTTCCTCTTTCTCTAACGGTTATAATTCAACATTTTCATGTTTTTTAATATAATTATTGTTTTTTCTGAAGCATGACGATTGGGATTTACAAGAAGACTCGAAAGCACTTCAGCTACTGAAGGTACTTTCACCATATCTTTTTTTTTTATCTTTTTATTTTTTTCCAATTTTTTTTGTCAATGTTTTATTACTTATAATTATTATTGTCGTTTCTAAGTTGTAAGAAAAAGGAAACGTTTTTGCCATCAAATTTTAGAGCTGTCTATGAGATTATTTGATTTTGATACCAAAAATATCTAATTTGATTGATGGTCAAAAATAAATATAATTTAGCGGTCTTAAAAGGAAACCTAAACGAGCCGGCTGTTTCAATTGGCATGTTGATTTATATGTTATTTTCCATTTTAAGTTTAAGCAATGCTAGTGCTTCTTTTTTAAGCTTAGGTCAACTTTTTCAATAATTTTTATATAAACATGTCTAATTGAGTTTTTGTTGAAATGCAGCCGGACATGGTGCTATTTACAGGCATGTTCTCTTCTCCGTTTTGTTCATTAACCTGATTTTGTTGGGTGCCTGCATTTTCGTTTTCTTTTCTGATGGCTTCATTCTCTTTGCACCAATGCCAATGGGTGATGTAAGCATATGTTTGGGATTGAGTGGTGCAGAATGAATTCACTCGCCATCAAATTTAATTGGCTGACTGCTTGGTAAATATTAGCTACCATGAGATTGAGTGTGCACCGAACACTTTAATTGTTGTGCTTTCAAAGTCAAGCTCACAGTTACAGACATATCCAAGAACTGAGGACAAACATTTATGGAAAACATTTCCATTTCAGATAACTCTCTTTTTGACTGCTGGTGGAGATTTCTTACACACTTGAACTTGTCTGTTTAAAAGGAAAGGCCATGTCTGATTAATTGTCTTTTGCGCCCATATAATGGGCCTAGTTATAAACAATATAGTTTTTTTTTTTTCCTTTTCAATAAAACTATATTTCTCGTTATTTGATTTGTTTTTTCCTTTCCCCCTTCTTTGACTCATTTAGGTGATTTTGGTAATGAGAATGTTGAAATAGTTCAAACTGTAGCAGAACTTGAATTCCCTAAAGCAGTTATTTTGGGAAATCATGATTCCTGGAAGACTCAGGAGTTTTCTGGAAAGTAAGTTAAACGTTCTTTTGGTCTGTCATAAGAAAATGTTTCACTTACCTTCTTGTAAGTTCATTATTCTTCTTAAACTTCTGTGGACTTGAAACATTTTAAATTCAGTAATGTGTTTGGTTGCTTCTCTATTTGTTATGATTTCCAGAAAATAATTTTTTGTAAGAAATTCGTAGGAGAATTATTATCTAAACTATCCTTTATATAAATGTCAGGAAGAAGGATGGCGTCCAACTCCAGCTGGAATGGTGGGCTTAACTTATACCTAAGACTGTCAAGTTTTCTTGATTGGTTACTTATAATTTTATTAGAACATCACTTATAATTTTATTAGAACATCTCTCTTCTTTTTTATATGTTTTAGATATTCCTTCAAATCTATGATTATTTTTTTCTCACATTTGTGACTGAGATTACACTAAAATACATGTAAATGCATCTGCCCTCATGCTGCTCTGTTATCAAATCCTTCTCTTCAGCCCCCCACCACCTCACCTCCCTCCTCTCTTTCTCCCCCTTTTCATTTGCTGGAAAAAAAAAATTTTTACCAGAAACCTTCTGAGTACGCCATAGATTTGGTATGTTGTTAAATGAGAGAAAAAGTTTGTCTGAATGGTTGCTCGTTGCTTTAACTGCTTGAAAATTTGGCCAGAAATAATTATGGGATCTCATCAATTGGGGCGACAGCACAGGAAAATGTTACATCTTGAGGAATACTTGTTTTTTTTGTTCTCTTGTTATGCAGCCTTTTCTGCTATTGGTTTATTACAAGAGATGCAAGTGTGCGGACTACAGCATGTTACATGCCATTTATTAAACTGTTGAAACATTTAAGCAATTTGGTTGGTAATGACAATAATTTTGGTCATAATCAGTCTTGGAGAGGAGCATGTAGCTTATCGGCGTCTGGACTTTCCTACTTTGAAACTCAGCATTGTCGGTGGACGCCCATTTTCATGTGGAGGGCAGCAGATATTTCGTAAAAGGCTTCTATCTGCGAGGTTTGTAATGCACTAGGAATGTTACTGCTAAAGATATCCATTCTTTTGACCTCATTATCCATTCTTTTGACCTCATTTTCATTCATCAACATGGCACTTTCATGTATACTTACAAAAATAAGAAAGACACTTCACTCTGTTTACTCTTCAGATACACTTGAATCTTTTCAGGTTATATGTTGAATTGTAAATTTTTGTAAATTTCATAATGCCTTTTTACGAGTTAAAAAAAAAAGTCTTGTTAGCTTTTGCTTCAATGATGTGATCACTTGGATTTATAATTATAGAGCGATTAACATTTTCTATGATGTGCAAAGCCATCAACAACTTGTGTGATGCTGCTGTGAGATTCATTGATATGGAGTCTTCTTGTTCTAGTTATTTTGAAATATTTTTGCCACTAACCAACTTGAATGTTCTTTTAGGTATGGGGTCCAAGATATGAATGAGAGTGCCAAGAGGATCTATAAGGCTGCATTGGATACACCAGATGATCATTTGGTTATACTACTTGCACATAATGGACCCTCAGGTATATTGTCCAGCTAAACATTTTTTGATTCATTTGTTAGGTAAATTAAACTCGTACTATTGAAAAATATTGGAATCTGCAGGTCTTGGTTCTGAACCGAATGATATATGTGGAAAGGACTGGGGGTTTGGAGGCGGTGACCATGGTGATCCAGGTAATTTTCTTAGGGTCTCTTGTGGGTGCATTATTCTCTGTCTAGTGACATCGCTAAATATATGACATATCAAGGCCATAATAGGTGGCCCTCTGAATGTGGATTTGACTATTTCAGTAATCAAACTGTTCTACCTTGTGGAACAATGCCATTATATTGTTGGGTTTGGTGGCTTGCTGTGATTGGCACCTAATAGTTTACGCCAATTAAGGGAAGGAGACAATCTATACCTTATATAACATGGATTTTCTTCATCTACCCTAGAATGAAATAATGTTGTCATCATTTTGTTGGGTTTGGTGGCTTGTTGTGATTGGCACCTAATAGTTTAGACCAATTATGGGAAGGAGACAATCTATACCTCATATAACATGGATTTTCTTCATCTACTCTAGAATGAAATAATGTTGTCGCTTTTCAACCTACTATGTTTACAAGTGCATCTTCCGGTGCAGATCTTGCACAAGCCATATCCCTTTTAAAAGAGACTACTAAACTCTGTATCCCACTGGTCGTGTTCGGTCACATGCATAAAGAGCTAGCATATGGAAATGGTCTGCGAAAAATGATTGTGGTTGGAGCTGACAGCACCATATACCTCAATGGGGCCATTGTTCCTAGAGTAAAGAGACTAATTGATGAACAAGGAACTGACAGCAGCTCCGTGAGTAACAAAACCTCATTTTCGAGACCTGATTCAAAAGGCACAATTCGGGCCTTCACTGTAGTTGAAATTTTGGATGGAAGAATAGATAAAATTGCAGAAAGATGGATTATTGTTGTTGGGGACACAACCACATTACAAGAGGAGCATATATTATTCAAATACAGCAGCTAGGTTTCACCATGACTTAAGGTTTAGTTGAAAAGAAAAGGGTTTAGGTTGAGTCACTTTGTATTATTGCCACTTCAAAGTGCATCTAGACTGGATACAAACTTTTTTAAGTACAATGTATGAGATGTAATGTTTACCCGGTAGTAATACAAAATTCCTTCCACATTCATTTGACCAATTTCTAACAGATTTAGATCCAATTGAGCCCAAGAATTCCTGCTTGTTGCCTGTGTCTATTGCTTCAGCTTATTTAACAGTGAGAAAGCTGTTGTTTTGCTTGAGGCTCCCTAGCCAAGCTTGAGCCTCGTCGAAAATTTTTGTTGATGATTTAGTGGCTGACTACGCATTTATTAGGTGATTGAAACCCTTTTTCAAACAATAAAGAACGAAAAGGTGTTGTTTCACATGAAAGTGATGATTCATTGATTTCCTAGATTTCTTCAATCAGATAATTACACAAAAGGAGGTCATAGTTCAACAACTCATGTCATCATAATTCCGTGGACTCCTTTCTTTTTTTCTGTTATAATTATTTATTTTAGGCCTTTTGTTTGTCAAGTTGCCTTTAGTCATCTTTTAAGTCATTAACTTTTCTTCTTTTTACGAGGGCACCAACTTCCAAGCATCACCAGGGCTTTTTTGACTTGAGTCTTTGCCTTTGGACTGAAGCTTACTCCCACCCATTGAAACGACGACAATCATGATGATAATGATAATATATATATTTTTTTATTTTTTTATTATAAATAAAAATTTCCTGTAATTTTATAGTATTATTTTTATTTTTAAATTTATTTTAATTCACATTTTTTATTAATTAAATAAATCATATAAACAAAAATTAAAATAAAAAATTTATAGTTTTGGTGTAAAAAAATATAATAGATTTTATATATTTTTCATCATTTTTAAGTTTTTTAGAATAAATATATGCTTTACATTTTTTTTATATAAAATATCAAATGAATGATTTATTTGCGCTTCATTTTTTCTTAAATTTTTTTTATGTTAGGGAGATTATTAATTATTAAAAAAAATAATAAGGGATAAATAATATATATATTAATTTTAATAAAAAAATAATAATAAATCATTTAAAAAAAAAAAGGCTCACATTTTTAACGAGTTGTTTTGAAGCCAGCTTGTGCCGGCTTGGCGTTAGTTACGGAAGTCTGAGCAGCGAGGGTAGCAAGTTTACGTATTTCTTAAGTTCTTAAAATCATTCATTCGTTATTAACAAGCAAGTTTCATATTTTCCTCTTCAAACCTTCACACCATTAATTTCTAGGACAGGAAGGAATCAAGGAACATTATTGCCAGATATGTAACTCCATCATCTATAATTGGGGAAACATCATCTTTATTGAATTGGGGTTAGTGATCATTTATTAGGTCCCCAGCTCTTCATTCATTCATTCATTTTTCGACATGCATTAAGGGAGGTCCCCGACTGTTTGATGCATACGTGGTCCCCCACTTTGTCAAGTAATTTTCTTCATCACCTAACTTAGTTGTCATACCGAATCATCATATCTTGTTTTTACCATATCTCAACCCCGTCCATTGTCTCAATTTCTTGTAGAAGCCTTCAATTATTAATAGTTAAAGGATGTCTCTATTTGTGATCGGGCTATGCTTAATACGATAAATAAGATTAAAAAAAAAAAAAAGGAGGGAGGGAGGGGGGTAATGAAGTTGCATTACAAATTATATAGGTTTGGCTCTCAATAGTTTTGGGATAAATTTATCATAAAAGAAAGTTTATATTTCAAGTCCAAGATCTGCTAAGTATCAAGTGTATACATACTATTTTTACCAGGAATAATAATTTAGTGTTCGATATTATTCACATTAAAAAAAAAATGCAATATTATTATGTGTGGTATTGTTCAATAAATCTACAATCCCAACATTTATAAAATAACTTTGTGTATGTAGTTGGTCGCTAATTGTTCTGCCCGGGGGGATGGTGAAGAAGAAGAAGAAGAAGAAGAAGCGAGAAAAGGAGAAGAATTACAGAGACAATATCAATAAAATAAAATGGTCAAAGTTAATGAAAGAAAGCTACGGGAAGGACCAAAGTGGCCAAACAAAACTCCCCATTGACTCTCTTATTAGTTTCGTAATAAAATTTGCTGAGACAATACAAAGCAAAAGGGAAAGAATGTCTGACTGTGATTCTGAACCCTGAGTTTCTTTGTTTTTGAGTTTTGACTCCCCTCTTCAAAAATCCCCCGCAGCCTTTGACCGAATCTCAGCCCTCCATGTTATCCCTTTTCATTTTTTCTTTCCTGTTGCCTCTGTCATTGAAATTTTCTTTTTTCTTTTTTCTTTATTTTATTTATTTATATTATTATTTTAGTAATAGTTGTTAGCCACTAGTTTTCCAGTTCCAGCTCGAGTTTAATCTCAATTCTCAAGGCCACCTGATTTAAGAAAGCGTGCCTGTTTTGAATAAATAAAGAGAACTTCCCCATGTCCATTTGTGTATCCTCTGCCTCAAATGACAATACTACCCCTCTTTATTTTGTGTGGAGTCGGGAGTGTGATCCTCAGCAAACTATCCTTATAGAGAAATGCCTCAACTCATCATATGCGACGCGTATATACGTGTAAGAAAGTAAACTTTATTTGGCTATAGGCCTAATACTAATTAGCATTTATGCTATTTTTATTCAAGATTAGTTTATTTACTTTGAAAGACACCTATTTATATTTTATAGTCCATTTCAAATGAAATCTTCCATTCACATAAATATTTATGAATTTTATCAAGCCTTTTTCATGTTTTTGCATGGTGAAATAAATCCTTTAATTAATTAATTAATTAATTAATTTTTAATTAAAAAAACAAAAACGAAGAAAGACAACAGTGAAAGGACAAACGAGACTTTTGGACAAGGTGGTATCACATCTAGTGTTAAAAAAAAAAAAAAAAAAAAAGAGAGAGAGAGAGAAGGCTGTACAGATCATCATGCCTTCATTTTTTTCTGTTTCCAAAAAAACAAAAACAAAAACAAAAAAGCAGTTTCTATTTTTATTTCATGGCTCATCGTTTCATCTTCTCCCACTTCCAGCTCACCCGCTTAGATCGGATCCATTCTCTCCCTAACCTTTAATCTCTTCCTCCTCAACTTGCATTTCCTTTTCATCATCCCCAGTTTTTTTTTTTTTATAAAAAAAATCAACCAAAATTCACCATACCCAATAACACTTTAGCAGAGAAAACAAAAACAAGCACATATGGACATATGAAGTGAGAAGATTGAAGCTTTTCGCATATTCACTCACCAAAATCATATCTTTCTCTGTCAAAATTGAAGCTCTTATTTTTTTTTCCTCCCCCTGTGTGTATTTGCATGTTTTGTTGTGGAAGATAAATGAAATTGTTGTCACTGTTTCCATTATTGTTGTTGTGTTGTGTTGGTGAACACATAAACATTGAAGAGTGAGTAATAAATAATATGGGAATTGTAACGTCAAGTGTGGCAGCAAAGTTTGCATTTTTTCCACCAGACCCACCGACGTATGATGTGAGCAGAGAAGAAGATGGGAGGCTTGTGTTCTCAGGAGTCACGGCTGATAAGAACATGGATTGTCATTTGTTGGAAACTAAAAATGGCAACAAAATTGTTGCTACGTTTTGGAAACACCCTTTTGCCCGGTTCACTTTGTTGTATTCTCATGGTAATGCTGCTGATTTAGGACAGATGCTCGAGCTTTTCATTGAGCTTAGAGCTCACCTCAGAGTCAATATTATGAGGTACCCTTTGTCTTTCTTCTTTCTTTCTTTTCTTTTCTTTTTCCAAATTTTTTAATTCTTGTTTTCAGTTTCTTGGTGAGTTTTGCTTCTTCTGTTGTTGCTAATTCCGTCATTTGCTGTTCGTAGTTTTTGTTGTAAATTGGCTAATTAGATGCTTGATTTTTCTTTCTTTTTGCTTGATTATGTGTTTCTCATTTTAATTTCTAAAGTCTCTTAGTCTTTGCACATTTTGGAATCTTGTTATTTCTCAATTTTATTTTTCACCGGGAATACTAATAATTTAGACCCAAATTGTGATAGGCGATCGGTTAATTATATGCTGACGGCAACATAACGTTTTCCAGATTTTTTTTTTCTTTTATATTACAAGTTTTCGGCTCCTATGACTTGAACCCACCAAAAAAGAACAGTCAAAAGTTTGATATAGCAGCCGGCTTAGGAATATTACCCCTTCTTTTTTCTTTTTTGGTATGAATTTGTTGGATTCATTTTGTGGTCAATAATTCAATACAACACGTATATTGGTATCTTAATAATTCACACGCACTTCTTGATTGTTTTTGTTATGTTTAATCATTTCGTCAATCAGCATACAGTAGGATTACTCAGCTTTTTTTTTTCTGCTATTTTGCAGTTATGATTATTCAGGATACGGAGCATCCACTGGGAAGGTAACATTATTAAAAAACGAAAAAAATATAAAAAAAACTATTGTTGATTTGCAAATCT
This sequence comes from Atalantia buxifolia, assembly GCA_030444775.1. NCBI lineage: Eukaryota > Viridiplantae > Streptophyta > Magnoliopsida > Sapindales > Rutaceae > Atalantia > Atalantia buxifolia. The sequence goes on along the minus strand of CM059834.1, from coordinate 19,220,997 downwards.
AATATAGCTTTGCTTTAACTCCTTGCTTCCGAAAATTTTTCTGATTAGTGGTTACTTTTTGTATTGTAATAGCCATCTGAATTCAACACATACTACGACATAGAGGCTGTGTACAATTGTTTGAAAAGAGAATACAATGTAAAGCAAGAGGAGCTGATTTTATACGGCCAATCTGTTGGAAGTGGGCCTACACTGCACTTGGCTTCTCGTTTACAGAAGTTGAGAGGCGTTGTTCTTCATAGCGCTATCCTTTCAGGCATACGGGTCTTGTATCCTGTGAAAATGACATTGTGGTTCGACATTTACAAAGTAAGATTAACTTACATGTTTCATTGTACAACTTGTTCTGCTGCAAGCTTATTTTTTCGGTTTTGTATTTGAGATGCTCAATTCATATTTTACAGAACATAGACAAAATTCGACATGTCAATTGCCCTGTTCTGGTTATACATGTAAGCGTTCTTCTTTCCTTAAACCATCTTTATTAGTTTCTTGCATAGTTTACTGTTGACATAGCAGATGCCATTTACATTTCATTTCTTGTTGGTCTTAAATGCAATTTAGTTTCATTCGTAGGCACATATATGCACTGATGATTTCGATTTTGTCTGATCAATGTCAGTAATTTTTTTGTTTCAATGCTTATGGATCTATATCTGTTAGTTCTAAGCTGTTGGTGAAAAAGCACTTTTGTTGATCAAACATTTGCAGGGAACAAATGATGACATTGTTGATTTGTCGCATGGGAAGCGTTTATGGGAATTATCGAAGGAAAAATACGATCCCCTGTGGGTCAAAGGTGGGGGTCACTGTAACCTCGAAACATATCCAGAGTACATAAAACACTTGCGCAAGTTCATAAATGCGATGGAGAAACTCTCTATCACAAGACCGGCAAATAAACAGCTCACTTCTACCTCAAGTATGACAGAAGTTAAACACAATAAGTGCTTGAGATTTGGGAAAAGATAGCTGTGGATAAGTAGGGAATCAAGACAGTTGAGCTTCTTTGCAAGGTCAGGCCATCTTTAGGAATATGTTTGTTGGGCAAGCTTCATATATTTCCCAGGATTGGCAACAGATAGGAATTGTAGAAACCCTGTTTGATCCAGGTGTTCTTCAGATTACTAATGCTGAGGTAGGGAGCTCATGAGCTCATCTTTACTGTTGGTGTGGTGATGTGTTGTGTCGATAATCCAACTGAATGTCTTCTGCTTGATCTGTACTTTCACATGCAACGTTCCAAAGTTGGTTTATGTAAAATTTCAGCAGTGTCAGAAAAGAAAAAGAATACATGGGTTACTTTCGTTTGCGTGCATCCTGAATAAATTATCCTATCCTGCTTCCTTCACCGCGGTTGATATATGATATAACATATCGCCTTTCTTTGTGCATTTCATCTTGCCCTCAACCGCAGCATGTTTTTATGTTCTCCTTTGGTGGCTTGACACATATTTTAGACTTGGTAGCATTCAGGATTAGCTATAAACTGAATTTTTGAAGGTCGGCAAAGTGCAGAGCGGATCCTAACTAATTTACAGGAGTAGGAAAAAGCACTTCAAGGAGCCTTCAAAAGTGTGGATCGCCCAAATTCATCGAATACATGGAGGCCTTTATAAACTGATCAAGATTAGATGACAAATACAATCCACTGACGCTACCTTATGAAGTATAATTACACACATTCTATCTAGTTCACATCGTTGTCAATTCTATAGAGCGTATTTGTTTATCCAATGGTATGTAATAAGTCAGTATTTTTACTCACAATAATGCGAATTTGTTTTGCATATGAAGAAAAGAGACTCGACGATATAATTTGATAGTCTTTTACCAGAACTATACATCCCGAACTAGTAAAAGGGCGTGTGTTAGATAAAGGTATTAAGTAAAGATAAGGACGAAGTTGCTTATCGCTTTAATCATTGTCAAATGAAAAAGGTAACAACAGAATATACAACCATACAAGAAGCTTAAATTAAGCACGAAAGTAAAAGCCTTTCTGATGGTTTTGATGTGTAGTGTTCTGTAGCCCTCACCAGCTTTGCCTCTTTTCAGCGAGACAAATTATCGGTCAGTGTTGACTACTTGTCTTCATGATCTTCACATGGCTTATAAGCATTAAATGAATCACCAACTTCGGAGCATTTCACATAAAAATAATAAAAAGTGAAAATCCCAATTCTTTTCTTATGCATCACTTTATTAGATTTTATTATGTTACATCTCATGTAACATACATAATTTATAAAAATTACATAAATTATGAATTTCATAATATATATAGTTTTATGAATGGTATATGTTAGATAAAATATAATGTAGGGGCTCCTTATTTTATTAGGCTTGGCTATATTCAATAGACAGTATACTAGTTTTAGCGATGACCCTAATCTTATGAAATCTTAAAGTATAACCTGCAGAAAAAAAAAAGTATAGCCTAAAATCAAGGGAAAAATAAAGAAAAAATAATAATAATAGCTTGTGAGAGAGGAATTATAACACACGATATATGGTTCTATGACTGAATTAATATAAATAATCTAAACGAATTAATCATTGCAAAAGGCTAATTATTTCCCGTTCGAAAAGTATGGCCAATGATATTATAGTTGATTGGTTCAATCCATTGACTTTTTTCAATGATGATTTACCCTTTACGCTCAATTGTTGTATGCCTCGGAGAAATCTTTTCGTACTGATGCTACTTGTTATATGACCTGTTGACACGGTGGTATGATCTCATGCAATTTTATTAGACTCTTTGGTTAGATTATCCAGTGGCTGAAATTAAATAATTTTACTTCAGAGTCTATAAGTCATCTATTTTTCAGGATCATTACTTCCAATACTTTACTTGCGTATTTATCAGTTGATATTTTGAATGGACCAAAATTAAAATATACTAAAACTAGAATTGCAATAATTTGTTTACTTTAGTTGTAAAAATTATAACGAGAATAGATTGTATTCTTATTGGTGTGTTTATTTTTCTTAAGAATTATAATGTGTTGTTACAAGTTATAAAAAATATTCTTAGTTAATCACTGTCCTTTGTATCATTATTATCTATTATAATAGTAACAGTAATATTGATAAAAATAACAATAATAATGTTAATACTACTATTATTATGACTATTACCACCTATAATAATAATAATCATTAAAAATTGGCACAAAGATATAGATTACTTGTCGTTTATCTTTTTTAAAAAAACATGTCATTCTTGAGATAAAAAAACAAATAACATATCTTATTTATAATTTATACAACCGACATGCGCGTAAATAATATACTATATATGACTCATTGTTTATATTTTGAGCACAAACGATAAGTCATTAAATGTATAAATATAAAGATGACTTGATGTATCATTATTTTCTTGACTAATGATGTGTCATTTAATTAATAATAATAATAATCATCATCATCATCATTTTCGTCTACTTCATCATCGTCGTCATCACCCATTATTATTATTATTGCTACTACTACTATTATTAACAACAAATACAATAATATCAATAACAAAAATATATTTTAATTGATAAAAAAAAAGTGAAATTATGAAATTCCAGTGAGGTAAAATAGAGAGTTCATGGAATGGAAACTTAATTTCTAACTCAACATGAGAATAAAATTCTCATTGTTTAATCTTAAAAAAATATGGACTTTACATGTTTCATTCGGATCCCTACTTCTATTTAACCAAGTAAACATCATCAATTATTTTTACTCCAAATTCTAATTTCCCAATCCTATTAGTAAACATAGCATTAAGATATTGACAAACTTTTTCTAATTCAATTGAAAATGCTTTATAACAAATTTCTTAGATAAAATTGGTGAAGTATTGTTTGGAATTCAACTCGTAGTTTGTTTAAAGTTGTAATAAAGCTGAAGTATTGTCTAGAATAAGGACAAATTTGTGCCATTGTGGCAAATAGATGGGGCCTTTACACGTATGAGCTTATTATAAAAAAGAAATACAAAATAAAACAAATAAAGTGAAAGTGGGAATTGTATGTTTTATCTTTTTGTCATATTTTTATTTATAAATATATATGATGGAAATAAAATATTTATTTGTATTTTTTTTCAATTTTAAAGAATCCTAGACTAAAATATTATTTTCACTTTTATGTATAATTACATGAATAATACTAAATATCCTAATATTTAAGTTTCTATTAATGTAACATTTATTCATTGGGAGATAGTTAAGTAATTTTATAAGTTATGAAATTCATCATCTACTATATAAATGACACATGACATTAGAACTCAAGTTAGAATTCACATATTAGGATCCCTAAGATTATTGTAATACCACATTTAAAGATATTATTGAAATGATGCAAAATCATTTACTTGTAGAAACATTTTTAATAGAAAAAAAAAGTGGGTTTCCTATAGAGGGAAAAAAAACATGGGAAATAAGAAAGTTGTGGAAGTGAGCACATATTAAAACAATAAAACAAAAAGAAATTCTATGTCAAGAAAATATTGAAAACATGGAAAATATAATTAGAAGCTTCATATTATGCATTAATTAACTGCATAAAATATGCCAGTCAATTCATATATATTGACTTTGGAGATGGTGAGAACAAGAAGACTTGTTCGCATGTAGCCTACCTAGGGAAATTTTTTTATGCTAATTGATACAAGACCTAAAATTAAACACGTGTCATGAATTTATAGAAATTATATATAAAAGAGAAATTAAGATGGTCAAAATTCGATGTTAAGGTATGCAATTTCAAAAATGTTGAACAAATTTTAGACAAGTTTTGGAATGAATGATATGTACACAAGTTAAGCATTTGAGAACAATCTCATTGGTTGCACGTTGCACCCACATGGGCCACCATGGTCTCTCGCCATTTCCCAAAACATAGATAATCATATTGATTAATTATTGATTTCATTGAAAAAAGTTTATGAAATCAAACTTATGAAGTATAATTAATATATAGTAGTTCCACTTAAAAGAAGAAGATGAAAGAAAGTATAATTACCAAACTACTTCAAAATGGTTTCTTGCCTCCCTATATAAGGGCGTGGGTCGTTTTTATTTTATTTCTTTTTTTTTTAACCTTTTAATCTTATACTATACTATTCTTATAATTTTGAAATGATCATTTTGCTTGCAAATAAATGGCATGTTCGGTTTTTCATTTGAGGAAAAAAAAAATAGAAACAATTTCAGATTTAACTTGAATTTTATTAATATTAATTACACTTTAAAAAAAAAGATAAGGAATAAGTAAAATTTAAATCAATCTTTTAGTTCCTTATCACTCACAAAATTTAAACTCAAGTAACTAATCAAATAAAAACAATTTAAGATCACTTGCCAAACAGTCCAAACCTCAGATCAAATCTAACTTGAATTACTTTCAACATCTTAAAACATAAGTTATATCAATATAAAAATCGTTCAATATTATCGATCGAGATGTTTGTGATCATACCGTAGTGGAAGGCAACCTTTACTGATTAATAGCTAAAAGTTGAGGAAAAGCATGTTATTTTATAGGAAATTTTATATTAATTTAAGATAGTGTTTGACTACTTCTGCAGCCCAGCTTAATAAAATAAAAATATGTTGTTTTGAGTGAGATTTGAATCAATGATATCCCACCAATCCTTAAAGGTTCAACCTTAGTGCACCTTACAAGATTTGGATTGTAGGACAATAGTATTAACACAATCATGATTATATTTTAGTACTTGGGGTTGCCGAGTACAATTAACATGAATATAATTCTCGGAAAAGGAAAAAAAAAACAATGACGTTTTCTTGTTAGATTATAAACGACATACTATTACTATAATGTGAAAACTACTACTAAAACTGAAAGCAAGAAATTTCTATTACAAATTAATAGCGACGTCAATCATTTATTATTTTCACTTAATGATTGATCAATAAAAATTATAAAACCCCTTCAATCACTAATTCCAATACCACTTTCAAATAGAGAACCATGTAGGGATGGCAAAATTTGGGTATGGATCTAGGTTCAGCCTTTCTAGTTCTGGACCCGCATTAAAAACCCGGTTTTTTTTCACCCTGCTCTGGGCCGGGTTCAATCCGAAAAAATCCGGGTTCTTGGATTTTGGGTTTTGAACCCAGATCAATGAATCAATATCTATAATTCTAAAAATAAAATTTTCATACTCATTTCCAAGCAATAACACATCCATATTGTAAATCATTCATAAACAATACAAGTTCCTAAGCAATAACACATCCAGTGATTTAAATCCATAAATTTCAATATTTCAAGTAATAAAAATGCCACAAATATAAATCCATAACACATGTCTACAATTCAAAGTTCAAATTAAAAACCACAAATCTAAAGTTTAAACTTTTCTCCATCATTTTCTATTTTTCTTTACTTGACTCACTGTTGTTCACAGCTCACCTATCAAACTTTCATCAATCAACTGTTCTGTAGAAAGCATTGCTTCCTCTAGAATTCCATCTAAAAAACATGCATAAATCATAAACATAAGAAACAAAGCAGCTAGTTAGTGATAAATTGATACCATAACAAATTAATTTATTTTATGTAATAAATAAAATTTTCATACCTTTTAGGTTTTGGTCAAGCCAAAACTAATTTTGAGTACACACCTACGCCTCTACTGTAGATGAATGAAGTCCACTGCGATAAAGACTCAAATATCTACCTCCAGTGCTAAAAGCGGACTCGAAAACAACTGCTAATACGGGAATGACCAAAAAGTCTCTCACAATCTTTGCAAGTATAGAATATTTGCCTTGATTATTCTTCCACTATGACAAAATATCAAATTGACTAGTTGAAGGCAAAGTACTTTCCTCTAAGATAAAGCTCAAATTCTGTTTTGAAATGATTATTCTGTGAGTTCTAATTTCTAAATGATTCCCACTCATCAACCATCTCATCTAAGTCCACTCTACCATAATAGAATCCTCTGCTGTAGCACCTTGAGAACTAGTTGAATTATTAACCCCCAATTTGCAGTTGATAAATGCTTTACTTCATACTCATGCACTAAATCAACAAATAATTTGCGCACTCTTTCAATTTCGGATTCAGCTCTTTCTCCATAGATTTGGGAAATAAAAAGTTAATTAACAACATTTTACGCCTAGGATCTAACAAAGTCCCCACAGCAAGAACTCTATGAATAACATCCCAATATTTGTCATACTTTGCAATCATCTTAGTGGCCATATTTTTTACTCCCTCAATTGGTGATTGTAACCATGCATTCATTGACAATATAATTTCACAAATCTTCCCAAAAAATAAATTAGATGTCAAATATCATGTCCCCAAAAAAAGTTCTGTCAACTTATAAAAACTCTTCAAATAATCACACATAAGCTTTGAAAAATTTCATTCCAACTCACTAGGCAAAGATGTATAATTTTTATCACACTCCTTTAAACGAATAAATACATCTTTATACAACAAAGCCGTATTAAGCATCAAATAAGTGGAATTCCACCTAGTTTTATAAATAAGTGCTAAGTTCTTCGTTTCTTTAACACCTAATTATTTTTTTGCAGCCTCAAATTTTTTAACTCTAGAAAGTATTGTTGTCCAGTAATTGACACACTCTCTAATTTTTTCAACTTCTTTTTGTATCGCAGATAAACCATCCTTAACTATCAAGTTCAATTTCAATATATGAGCACAACAACGCATGTGAAAGAATTTGCCACCCATAATCATTAAACTAGTTGAAAATTTCCCCAACAACAAATCAATCATGGAATCATTTGCAGGACAATTATCGACAATTACAATAGACAACTTTCTATCTATATTTCACTCCATCAAACTCTCATACAACTAATTGCAAATAACTTCACTACTATGTGGAGCTGTCACATATATGAACCTAAAAATGAAAAAAAATCAAAATATTAAATAATGCAAACATTCATTTATGTTGAAATGAAAAAATAAAGTCTTAAGAATATTATCTCATAATACAACTTTGCAACACCCATGAGCTATCAATGTAATGTGCTGTAACAACCATATATCCTTTCTTTTGGTTACTAGCAGTCCACATATCCATAGTCACTGCACTTCTACTCTCACAAGCTTCCAAAATACTCATTACCTTCGTCTTCTCAATATCGTAAAGCTTCAAAATTTCAGCTTTGATAGTGTTTCTACTAATATTCTCAATTGAAAGTTGGAGAAGCTTTAACAGTTTGTAAAACCCAATATATTCAACAAATGATAGTGGAAGCTCATGCAATATAATCATTTTAGCTATAAAAGCCTTCACTGTTGTCGTATCCCACTTCGGTTTAATACTATAATTACTAAAAACAGTGGTTTCATCTGTTTCAGAAGAAAAAGAAAGGTGCATTTGCTGCACATTTTTTAATGATCTTTTAGGACAACGTTTAACATGATTAATCGAGTGATTAATGCCCTGAGAATAATGTCCTTACATAACTAACCCACAATAATTACAAATCACTTGAACTTCCTTGCCTAACTTAACTTTTTAAAAATGATTCCAAGCATCGGAAACTAATATACCTGAACTATTACCTTCGTTGCTAGGACCTCATTTTTTTTAAGTGAAGCAGTAGTATTACCTCTATGGCCACTCCCACTCCCACTCTTACTCCCATGCTCTACTGTTGTTGAATTCAGTTCTAATTCAGTAGCTATATTATTATTTTCTGCTGTCATATCCATGCCAACCCTCACACCCACACTTTCATCAGTCTTGAAGATATCTACATCAACTCTTTGATCATTTTCCATTACGAATTTAACACCCTACAAGAATTATGTCAAAACAAATTAATCTAACCTACCATTCCTCCAATTTCCTCTATTTTTTGAAGCGAAGCAGTAGTATTACCTCTATGGCCACTCCCACTCCCACTCTTACTCCCATGCTCTACTGTTGTTGAATTCAGTTCTAATTCAGTAGCTATATTATTATTTTCTGCTGTCATATCCATGCCAACCCTCACACCCACACTTTCATCAGTCTCGGAGACACCTAAATCAACTCTTTGTTCATTTTCTAATATGAATTTAACACCCTACAAGAATTATGTCAAAACAAATTAATCTAACCCACCATTCCTCCATTTTATATGTTATTTATCTCATTATTTTTGAGTTTGCCCACAATACCCCTTTTGCCTATTTCTCTTAATTCAATTAAAAATTTAAATTAATTTACACTAATTCTCTTACTTTTACTGATCATAGTTTCATCACCTACAATTTCACTTCTACGTATAAATTACATGAGTAATGCAAAACATCTTAATATTTAGGTCTCAACAAATATGATATTTATCTATTAGATGGTGGTTAAGTAATTTTACAAGTTATAAAATTTATCATCTAATAGATAAGTGACACATGACATTAGAACTTAAGTTGGAATTCACATGTTAGGATTCCTAGTATTATTGTAATTCCATATTTAAAGATGTTGTTGAAATGATGCAAAAGCATTTATTTGTAGAAATATTTTTAATAGAAAAAAAAAGGTTTCCTTTAGAGGGAAAAAAACATGGGAAATAAGAAAGTTGTGGAAGTGAACACTTATTAAAATAATAAAAACAAAAATAAATTCAATGTCAAGAAAATATTAAAAACATAGAAAATATAATTAGAAGCTTCATATTATGCATTAATTAATTGCATGTGATATGCCAGTCAATTTATATGTATTGACTTTAGAGATCGCGAGAACAACATATACGCACATCATCTAATTACTTCTTCACACTGATGATTTCGATTTTGTCTGATCAATGTCAATATATATATATATATATATATATTTGTTTCAATGCTTATGGATCTATATCTGTTAGTTCTAAGCTGTTAGTGAAAAAGCACTTTTGTTGATCAAACATTTGCAGGGAACAAATGATGACATCGTTGATTTGTCGGATGGGAAGCGTTTATGGGAATTATCGAAGGAAAAATACGATCCCTTATGGGTCAAAGGTGGGGGTCACTGTAACCTCGAAACATATCCGGAATACATTAAACACTTGCGCAAGTTTATAAATGCGATGGAGAAACTCTCTATCACAAGACCGGCAAATAAACAGCTCACTTCTACCTCAAGTACGACAGAAGTTAAAACACAATAAGTGCTTGAGATTCGGGAAAAGATAGCTGTGGATAAGTAGGGAATCAAGACAGTTGAGCTTCTTTGCAAGGTCAGGCCATATCCAGGAATATGTTTGTTGGGCAAGCTTCATATATTTCCCAGGATTGGCAACAGATAGGAATTGTAGAAACCCTGTTTGATCCAGGTGTTCTTCAGATTACTAATGCTGAGGTAGGGAGCTCATGCGCTCATCTTTACCGTTGGTGTGGTGATGTGTTGTGTCGATAATCCTACTGAATGTCTTCTGCTTGATCTGTACTTTCACATGCAACGTACCAAATCTGTACTTTCACATGCAACGTACAAAAGTTGGTTTATGTAAAATTTCAGCAGTGTCAGAAAAGAAAAAGAATACATGGGTTACTTTCGTTTGCGTGCATCCTGAATAAATTAGCCTATACTGCTTCCTTCACCGCGATTGATAGATGATATATATAACATATCGCCCTTCTTTGTGCATTTCATCATCTTGCCCTCAACCGCAGCATGTTTTTATTTTTCTCCGTTGGTGGCTCGATCGACACATATTTTAGACTTGGTAGCATTCAGAATTAGCTGCAAACTGAATCTCTGAAGATCGGCAAAATGCAGCAGTCAATCCTAACTAATTTAACAGGAGCAGGAAAAAGCACTTCGGGGAGCCTTCAAAATCTGTGGATCGCCCAAATTCATCGAATGCATGGCGGCCTAATATTTTTAGATATAAATTTATGAACTGATCAAGATGAGACGACAAATACAACCCTTATGAAGTATAATTATAAACGTTGTTCTAGCTTGTTCAGATCGTTGTCAATTCTATAGAGCGTATTAATTTGTTTATCCAGTGGTATGCGATAAGTCAGTATATATTTTCACTCATAATAATGCGAATTTGTTTTGCATACGAAGAAAAGAGACTCGACTACATAATTTGATATTCTTTCACCAGAATTATACATCCCAAATTAGTAAGAGGATGAAGTTGTTTATCACTTTTTAAAACGTTGTCAAATGAAAAAAGGTGACAACAGAATATACAAACCATACAAAAAGCTTAAATTAAACACGAAAGTAGAAGGCTTCTTAATGGTTTCGATGTGTTGTGTAGTGTTCTGTAGCCCTCACCAGCTTTGCCTCTTTTGAGCAAGACATATTATCAGTCAGCATTGACTACTTTTTTGTTTCATGATCTTCACATGGCTTGTAAGCATTAAAAGCATAACTTTAGAGCATTTCATATAAAAATAATAAAAAGTGAATATCCCAATTCTTTTCTATTGGGCTTGGCTACACTACACACAACACACTAGTTTACTTTTGGGGATGGACCTGATCTTATGAAATCTTAAGCATAACTTAAAATTAAGGGGAAAAATAAAGAAAAGATAATAATAAAAGACTCTGAGAGAGGAATTATTACCACAGTGGTTCCCTAGAACAGTTGTATATGGTTCCATGATTGAATTAATATAAAATATGTAAACGAATTAATCATTGTAAAAGGCTAATTATTTCCGGTTTGAAAAGTATGGCCAATGATATTATAGTTGATTGGTTTAATCCATTAACTTTATGCAATTAATGATAATTTACTCTTTCCACTCATTTGTTGAAAACCTTTGAGAAATCTTTTCTTCCTGATGCTACTTGTTAAGTTGTTGTATCCCATGTTGCCACCGTGTCATGGTATCGTGTGCAATTTTGTCATCTTACGTCTACGCCCTTAGATTATCCAATGGCTGAAATTAAAAAAAATTTACTTTAGCTCGGACATTATTGCCTATACTATTACCTGTGTATTTATCAGTTGGTATTCTAAATGGACTACAATTAAAATTCACTGAAATCAGAATCAGAATAATTTATTTACTTTAATTATAGAAATTAAAATTAAAATAATTTGTATTCTCATTTATGTATTTATTTTGTCTAAAAATTGAAATGTATTGTTACAAGTTGCCAAAAATATCCTTAGTTAATCATTGTTTTAGTATTATTATTATCTATTATAATAATAACAGTAATAGCGATAAAAATAACAATAATGATAGTAGTAATAATAATGTTAATACTATTACTACTACTACTACTACTACTACTACTACTACTACTACTAATAATAATAATAATAATAATAATAATAATAATAATAATAATATAATCGGCACACAAGATATAGATGACTCGTCGTTTACCATTTTCGAGAAAAACAACATGTCATTCCTGAGATAAGAAAATGGATAATATATCTTATAATTTATACGACTGACATGCGTAAATAGTATATTATATATAACTTGTCGTTTATATTTCGAACACAAATTACAAGTCATTAGATGTATAAATATAAAGACGACTTGATGTCTCATTATTTTATTGACAAATGATGCATCATCTAATTAATAATAAATAAAAAATCATCATCATCACTATTATTATTATTATTATTATTATTATTATTATTATTATTATTATTATTATTATTATTATTATTCATCACAAGAGTAAGAATGATAACAATAACAATATTTTAATTAAGAAAAAGTGAAATTATGAAATTTGGGTGGAATAAAATAGAGAGCTTATGGAATTGGAACTTGATTTCTAACCCATCGTAGGAATAAAGTTCCTATTTTTTAATCCTAAAAAAAAAAATAGATCCCACATGTTTCATTCTGATTCCTCAATCTCACAAATAAATACACTATTAAGATATTGACAAATCTTTTTCTAATTCAGTATTGTTAGGGATTCAACTCGTTGTGTGTTTAAAATGGTAAGAAAGCTGAAGTATTGTCTAGCATATGACAAAATTTGTGGTGTGTTACCAAGTCGCAAATAGATGGGGCCTTCACATGTAAGAACTTATTAAAAAAAAAGAAATAAAAATAAAATAAATAAAGTGAAGATAGGAATTGTATATTTCATTTTTTTAATCAATTTTTTATTTATAAATATATAGGACGGAAATAAAATATGTATTTATATTTTTTCAAGTTTAAACAATCCTAGACTAAAAGATTATTTTTCACTTCCATGTGTAAATTACATGAGTAATGCTAAACATCTTATTATTTAGGTCTCAACTAATATTATATTTATCTATTAGATAGTGAAGTAATTTTACAAATTATAAAATTTATTTCTAATAGATAAGTAACACGTGACATTAGAATTTAAGTTGGAATTCACATATTAGGATCACTAATATCATTGTAATTCCATATTTAAAGATATTGTTGAAATGATGCAATAGAATTTATTTGTAGAAACACTTTTAATAAAAAAAAACTGGGTTTCCTTTATAGGGAAAAAAAAACATGGGAAATAAGAAAGTTGGAGAAGTGAACACATATTAAAATAATGAAAAAAAAGGAATTCAATGTCATGAAAATATTAAAAACATAGAAAAATATAATAATTAGAAGCTTCATATTATGCATTAATTTGATTGCATACGGTATGCCAGTCAATTTATATGTTTTGGCTTTAGAGATCGCGAGAACAACAAGACTTGCTCGCATGTAGCTTAGCTTAAATGGGGAAACTTTTTTACGCTTATTGATGCAAGACCTAAAATAAAACACGTGTCATGTATTTATAGAAATTGTATATTAAAAAAAGAAACTAAGAGGGTCAAAATTCGATGTTAAGGTATGCAATTTAAAAAATGTTGAACAAGTTTTGTTTGTTTTGGGATGAATGATATATATACAAGTTGAAACATTAATTTGCGAACAATTTCATTGGTTGCACATTGTACCCACATAAGCCACCATAGTCTCTCACTATTTCCTGAAACATAGATAATCAGATTAATTAATTATTCATTTCATTGAAAAAAGTTTATGAAATCAAACTTATAAAGTATGATTAATATATATATATATATATATAGTAGTTCCACTTGGAAGAAGAAGAAGAAGAAGAAGAAGAAGAAGAAGAAGAAGAAGAAGAAGAAGAAGAAGAAGAAGAAGAAGAAGAAGAAGAAACTATTAAGAGTTAGTGGGCATTGAAGTACAGGATGGTTTGTTAGCCAAAACCAACGATTTAAAATGCTTTAAGACTTTATTGTGATTACCAAACTACTTACAAAATGGTATCTTGCCTCCCTAGCTAGCTATATAAGGGCGTTGGTCGTTTTTATTTCTATTTTTTTATTTTTACCTTTCAATCTTAATTATACCATACTATTATTGTAATTTTGAAATGATCTTTTTGCTTGTAAATAAATGGCATGTTTAATTGTCTTCTCATTTAAGGAAAAAAAAAAAACAATCGAAACAATTTCTGATTTTACTTAAATTTTATTAATTATACTTTTTTAAACTCAAGTAAGTAATTAAAATAAAAACTTATGTAAGATCACTTGTCAAACGGCCCAAACCCAGATCAAAATCTAACTTGAATTACTTTTATCATCTAAAAACATAAAACTATAACGATATGAAAATCATTCAATACTAGTATGGATCGAGATGTTTGTGATCATTCCGAAGTGGAAGGCAACCTTTATTGATTAATAGCTAAAAGTTGAGGAAAAAGCATGTTATTTTTATAGGAAAAATTATATTAATTTAAGATAGTGGTTGACTACTTCTGTTGCCCAGCTTAATAAAATAAAAATCTTCTGTGTTTTGGGTGAGCTTAATTTGAATCACGTGTCAATGTCATGATTATCCCACAAATCCTTAAGAGGTTCAACCTCAGTGCACCTTCAAGATTTGGATTGTAGGACAATAGCTAGCATTAATATATATATAATTCAAACCCTTTGCCTATACATAATATAAAAATGATTTAGCAGTATATGATACATACATACGTTTAAATTAGTACTTGGGAGTTGCCGCGCGAGTATGGTTAATATGAACATGATTCTCGAAAAAGTAAAAAAAAAAAAAAAAAAGTAATAATTTCTTCTTGTTAGATTATAAGCGACATTCTATTACTATAATGTGAAAACTAGCTACTACTGAAACCGAAAGCAAGAAATATATATATATATATATTTACATTCTCCTGTTTTCTAAGGAATAAATAATTAGATTTTGATTACAAATGATCAATAACGAGTCGACGTCAATCATTTAGTATTTTTCACTTGTTGATTAATTTATTCCAAAAGCCCCTTTTATCACTAATTCCAAAACTTTTTCAATGACTGCCTTTCAAGTAACTAGGGCTCGGTTGCAGTTGCGTTCACTGCGTGAAGAGATTAGTTTGATTGCTAATTGAGGCTTTGGATGTGATTAATGAATAATGATCATGCGGAATCCAACTAAGCAATGAACTCTTTGCTTTGCTGGCTACTGGCTAGACCACATGCGCTCAAATTTTCAGCCAATTGATTTAAATATTAACAATTGAATCATCAAGGAACGTGATTATAGTTTTTATTTTACACCTTAACTATGAAACTTTCTTTCTTTCCTTTTTTTTTTTTTTTTTTTTGGGTGATAAAGTTAATGTGTGTTTCCAGCATTGAACGTTTACCTAACGTTACATGTAAGAAATGTATTGTAAACGTTAGTAAAATGAAGATCCATAAGAGTCAACTAGATAAAAATCTCGAGCATACACAAAAAAATGAATGGCAACCTATTATTATTATTATTATTTAATCATCATTTTAATAATAGACGGATTCTGGAATTAATCACACCTTAGTTTTTATGGTTTTTTTTTTTTAAATAACATTTGAATTTTCTTGTAATCACGAATGTCAAATTTACAAATGATATCCATCAAAACCCAGCCTTCTGATCGATCCAGTACTACGCTACGCGGCAGCAGCCAGCAGCAGCACGGGCTCACTGTTGTTGGGCTTTGTTTATTACTTACGACGAGTCGCGAACTCACATGCCACCTGTCGTCATACGTCGTAGGGTCTCCCATCCCATTCCCTGATTATCCTGCGACCGACGCGTCGTTTTCGCTGAACAGCTGCATTTCTTTCTGCGTCAGGAATCTCGTACGTGGGTCCCGCGCCGGCAGACTTATAACCAATCAAAATTCGAAACTTGTCGGTCGAATCTGGAAGCGCGCAGGGTCCCCCCTGAAACTGAATGAGCGAAGAGAATTGGTACTTTTGATACTTCCTTCAAGTTACGAAGAAGCTTACCTAATACTGGGTACGCGTTTTCCCACTCTCTGTTTTGGGTATTGACTCACACGCTCTCTTTACCCCCAATTGGAAACATGTTTAGCTTCTTCTTCTTTTTTTTTTTTTTTTTTTTTTAATTTAATTTAAATTTCTATTATCATGCAACAATATGTTGGAGGGTTTCTTAGCTATGAACACTCTAAAACAATACTAAATGATTTGAGTGATTTTACAAAATAAAATCTTACTATACTTGACTTTTTTTTACTTTTTTTATTTTAAAAAAAAAAAGATTATGATAACTAGAGGATAATAAACATCATTTTAATTTTTATTTAAATAAAAACTCAAAACCATATGAAATTTATTTTACTTTTGTATTTAGAAATGATTTCCTATCATATAAGATATACAAATATATAATTATTACAAACAACCGTCAAATTTGAAACACAACATTTAAATACATTCGACACATTAACAAAAGTTAAAATAATTAAAAATAAATCAACATTTTTCATGTGTTGGTTGATTTCTTTAACTAAGAAAATCTTTTTTTTATTATTATTATGTACTGTTAACTTTTTTTTAATAAAATTTTAAATATCTTTGTTCTATTTTGTACCTTTTAAAAACATGTAGTAATTCTTATATTATTTTTTCATAGCGCTAATTACATCCAGCGTTTTTTCAAGTGGCTGCACAAATTAAATCAAACATTCTGTCGTTTTATGACAAATCATCGAATGAATGCTAAATTTTCAAAATAATTAGTAACTTAAACCTCATGCTTGTCGTGTTGAATTGATCAAACGCTTCTTATTTGGCAATCAACGTAGGAAATGGCTGCCATGATGTATATATAAAAGCTATCATTTTTCTTTAATCACTCCACGAGAAGGACATTGCCACGTTCGTGCCAGAATAAGTCTATTTTGATGCGACATATATCAAAGGTTGAAATGTGACTCTACTGATACAGCTTTTTTCTTTTCTCTTTTTAATTTCTATTTCAATATTTTAACTTAATATATATATATATATATATATATAAAGAAACTATAGACTATAGGCTATTACAATTAATAAATGTTTAGTTAATCATTTTGTACATGGATTAACTGTGATTAAAGCAATGTGGTGCCGAGAAAAATTCATTATCTTCAAATCAATAGATTTGGGATTTCAAATTCCGATCACATGGATAGCATAGAAATTGAGTTGTCATGTTAAATTGAAAAAAAAAAATCATGATTAAAAAATTAATTGTTCTTTAGACTTAAATAACAATAATTGATATTTAATAATTAATACTTTCTTTATTCAGAATTTACCAAAACAATTTCAATATAAAATAGAAAACCTCTAAATGTTGCAATTTCGAATCTTTAAAAAGACAATGTTGGACTTGACAAAGCAATGAATGCACTTGAAATTGGAACATGTAATTGTCTTTCCCTGGCCATTCATCAATTAAGACAAATAAGTCTCAAATTAAGGGAACAATCAAATTCAATCTTAGGAATTTTCGCTGGAGGATATCAAAATAACTTCCCAAAATTGAAAAATAATTGGCAATGTAAATACCCATTTAAGACCTAATAAATATTGAAATCTTTCTACATATTTTCACCTTAATTTATGTCATTGTTTCCGCGGTTGACCACAATACCCCTATTGCATATTTCTCTTAAATCAATTTAAAATTTAAATTAATTTAAACTAATTCTCTTACATTTACTAATCATAGTTTTATCACCTAAAATTTTTAGATAGAAGACACATTTTCGCAGCTACTCCAACAAAAATCCCACCACCATCAACATTTAGACCGTGAGTTCTTGGAATAAAAATTATGTTGAGTCAACGGTGACGATCAAGTAGACAAAGAAGAATGAAACTATACGCCAAATGGACGGTTAAGATGGTATGGTGTAGGAATAATGTCTGTCATTAAAATATAGTTTAGGATAGTTCTAAGGTTTCCTATTTTGCTATTTCCATGTATGGAGAGGAGAGTGAGCAAGTTTGAAAATTTTTATTGAAATTAAAATTAATAAAAAAAAAAAGAAACACAAAAAAAAAACAGGTCTTTTTATTACAACACTAATCAACATAAGTAATAAACAAGACGCTTCGATTGGGGCTGTGCTAGAAAAGAAAGAAAAAGCCAAAGACAGAACACACAGTAGAGAGAGAAAACAGAAAACAAAACAATTTGAGTACTTTCTTAAAAACAAATATAGATTTCTGTTTTGTTGTTGGGGCTGAAAGTTGAAAAACACTCTCTTAACTCTGTTTCTGAACATCACCATCATTGCTCATTTGCACAGCTTTCACTCAGTTTCTTCTTTTGATCGTCTCTTGTTCAACGTTTCTTTTTCAATTTTTAATTTTCTAATGTTTTTCCATCTGGGTTTTGTGTAAAAGCCTCAAAGAACAAGGCTTTAGTAATTTTGAACGCTCAAAAATCGAACTTTTCTTCTTTGAGTGATCTTTGTTTTCGGCTCTGTTTTTGCTCTGTTTTTTCGCCTGGGATTTTGAAGTTGTTTAATTCATAATGACTGCTGAGGAAAGAATGGTTTCTGCGGGTGGTGAAGATGGAGCTATAGACAAGTTTCCAATTGGTATGCGAGTGCTTGCCGTTGATGACGACCCAACTTGCCTTAAAGTTTTGGAAAATTTCCTGCGTGCATGCCAATATGAAGGTTTGTTGTTATTCTTGTTGTGTTTGGTTTTTTTTTTTCCTTTGTCTGAGTTCTGTAAAACATGGGGTTTTTCAGATGGCTGTTTATTTAATATTTAATAATTTTTCTGTATGCATTAAATAATGATTTTTCTGTATGCAGTAGTTCAATTGTTTGGATGATACTCTGTTTTTGAATTTTCTGTTTAGACGGTTGTAATTTTTTTTTTTCATAGTGTTCATAGTTTCAATTTCTATTTCAATGATTCTGGTAATTCAGGTTTTTTGTTAAATATTTGAAAATTTGGGTTTATGAGGTTTTGATTGTAGTTCAATTTTTTTTAGTTCTGGATTAATTGGCTGTTGAAAACCGTTAGACTCTGTTCATCAGATGTGATTGTTTTTTTGACTTTTGGTTAATAAGGTACATTTGGATTGATCTGCTTTAATGGTGGTGTGTAATTTTTGTCTCTGAAAACTTATTCAAATTTGGCTTATTTTTTCATCACATTTATTTATTTATTGCAGTTACAGTAACCAATCAGGCTGTTACAGCACTGAAAATGTTGCGGGAAAACAGAAACAATTTTGATTTGGTTATCAGCGATGTTCATATGCCGGACATGGATGGATTTAAGCTTCTTGAACATGTGGGTCTTGAGATGGACCTACCTGTCATAAGTAAGCATAAAAGCTCTTTGTTGCTTGATCACATTTATTGATCTTTGCCTTTCTTTTCAAATTATCTCAAGTTGTTTAAATTAGTTTCTTTAGTTGTTAGTTTTAGGTGGTTAATTTAGGAGACAGATTACATTTTAATGTTGTGTTTGCCCTTGAAATTTTGGTTCAGTGTTGTCCGCGTATGGCGATACCAAGCTTGTGATGAAGGGGATTACTCATGGAGCTTGTGACTACTTGTTGAAACCTGTTCGAATTGAGGAGCTGAAGAACATATGGCAGCATGTAATCAGGAGAAAGAAAGTTGGACCCAAGGACCAAAACAAGTCGCTTAACCAAGAGAATTCTCGTGTTGGAGCTGAAGGTGGACAAGGTGCAATGTCTACTGGTAATTCTGATCAAAATGGAAAATCCAACAGGAAAAGGAAGGATCAAGATGGAGATGAGGATGAAGATGGTGATGAAGATGAACACGAAAATGAGGATTCAACAACCCAGAAGAAGCCTCGGGTTGTTTGGACCCCAGAGTTGCATAGAAAGTTTGTTGGAGCCGTTAATCACTTGGGTGTGGACAGTAAGTATTCTATTACCATGAAATAGTATATTATTTTTCTGATACCCGAATTCTCATCCTTGAGATATTTTCAATTTTCTTTTCCTTTTTGTTTTTTCATCATATGCAGAGGCTGTCCCGAAGAAAATTCTTGACTTGATGAATGTTGAAGGGCTTACAAGGGAAAATGTGGCAAGTCATCTGCAGGTACTGATGTTTCCTTTCACTATTCATTTTCAGATTCTCTTTTACAATCCTTCACCTTGAGGTACACCTGCACTTGTGAGCTTTTGTAAAATTTATAGAATTTACCAATGCCCTCCTCAACTTACTTTGTTCTGTTGTTTTGCAGAAATTTAGGCTTTACCTGAAAAGACTTAGTAATGAAACACCGCAAGCTGGCATGGTTGCTGCATTAGGGAGTAAAGATTCCTCTTATTTACGTATTGGTGCACTGGATGGATTTGGGGATTTGCGCTCATTGAATAGTCCAGGAAGGCTTTCAAGTTCTGCAATATCATCATCATATGTACCGGGCAACATGTTTGGTAGGTTGAACTCTACTGCTGGTTTAAGCATGCATGGAATTGCTTCTTCTGGCATGATACAACCAGGCCATTCCCAATCCTTCAACACCTCCTTCAATACTATTGGGAAGATCCAGCAAGCAATGTTTCCTGCAAACAAAATTTCAAATTTGTTCCAAGGGGTCAGGACGTCATCAGAGCTCAACCAGCTGCCGCAAAGCAAGTCCACAGCCCAAATTGGAGATTTTAATTACATTAATAGTCCAACAACGTCTATGGCTGCCACTGGCTTCACAGATACCACAGTGGCTGTTGGTAGCTCAAGCAGCTCTGTATCTACTTCCTCGAGCAACATTATGATGTTGCAAGGAAACCTGCATCAGGCTCAGAGTAGGGAAGCTTATGGAAATCAATCTTCTCTCAGTGTGGCCTCATTGAATCAGGAATCTTTTGATGTTGGAGTCCGTAATTCTTCAAACTTTCTCGATCATAGTAGATGTAATGAAAGCTGGCAGGATGCAGTTCAATTGTTATCAAATTCATTGCCATTGAGTGAACCTTTTGTTCATGATCAAATGCCTCCTAATTTAAGGAGCGCTTTGTCTTCAACCAGCTGTCTGGATATTTCTTCTTCTGCGGCAACTTCTACACATTTGGAGGATTCCAGGGGAGACTTGTCTTGCCAGCCTGGCATGATTGGTAATGTAATTCAGAATTACGCATCGAAGCAGCAGTGGTTGGAACATAAACAGGATTACAACCAGAACTTAAATAATCCATTCAGCAATGTAAACACTCCGCTTTCTGGCAATTGCACTATGGGTCCCTTTAGCCAGAGCATGGACCAAAGCAATTCTCCTTACATTGCTCAGCTCACTGGTGTAGAAAAAGCTCCATTAAATACAAAGTTGAGGTCAAATAATGACTTCCTCTTGGAGCAAAGCAAGTCCCATGATGGTTTCATTCAAAATAACTATGATCCCATGGATGATATGATGAGTGACATTCTTAAACGAGTAAGTTAGATACCATGTTTGCTTATACATGTTTCTTTTGGCACCTTAATAGAGGGTGAAAAAGCTCATACATGTTTTATCTATATCTTTAATGAAATCTCTAAATAAGGTGGTGTGTGCACTGCAGGATTCAAATGAAACAATTTTAATGGATGGAGAGCTAGGATTTGATGCTTACTCCCTCAGCTCATGCATGTGAAATTTGATTATCCTTGGGTTGACAACAACACAAGAGATAAAGTCTAATCCTTTACCAGAAGCTTGTAATTATGTAGTTCATTATGCTTCATGTATTATCTTCTTCCCATTTCTATTTTCCGCTCACTGTTGCCACATTCAGTTTCTGGTTGCAATTGACAACAGTTTGGTCCTTTCCTTTTCATTCTTCCGCTTGTTCATTCTTACGGTAGAACATTGGCTCAAGAAATTTCCAACACCTTCGTTGTTTTTTTTCCCCTTATTACTTTCATTATCAAGTGAATATAATATTAATGGGAATTTCTTAGCTGGTGACGTCCACGTCTCTGACTTTCTGTTGCCTTCCATATGATGGGGTGGCCAGCATTGTAAAATAATGGAGTAAAAGTCAGTTCTGTGAATTCTTAATAAGAGAAATAAATGAAAACAAATCTTAGAATGTGGAGTACGTGTTCTGCAAGATTGCATCTGACGATCTGATCTGTTAATGCACGAAGACAAAACAAAGTCAAATCATGTATGATTGATCATATATTCATTTTTGCATAGCAGGAATTGCTGGATGCCTTCTAGAACCCTCAGTATCTGTTTCAACAGCCTGGCAACGACATAAAAATGCATTAATTTTGCCACTCTGCACGTATATTAGACTCTCTTTTATCAACGAAGGAGAGAGTCTTAAGCGAGAGGGAGATATCACGTCATTCATACGTTCATTCAGTACAATCGTGCATTATATGTATGCGTGTTAATTGTTAGAGATGAGGACTTGGCTTTAGAACAAGATCTAAAATAATAAGAGGAAATTAGTTTGCTTGAAACTGTCTATCTGGCTGTTGAGCATCCAACAGCTACTGCCAGGGTGCAGCTGTAGCAAACTGTAGGTGGGGCAAAGGCCCTTTAACACCAACTTGGCGATGTTATTTTGCTTGCATCTGGAGCCCATTTTTGCTGTCTCGTCTGCAATTCTTGAAGCATTTCTGATAACAAGTGGTCACTATTTCCACAACTGAAAGTCGAGTGAAAATTGTTTTCAGCACAACCTTTAGTTGATAACTTAAGCTCTTTGGTCGAGCAATTCCGTTAACATGGCATCAGAGCCAAGCTCTTGGGTCAACTCTAGCATCTAATTCTATTTCAATGAAAACAAGAGGATAGAGCAGAGCCACTTGGAACAAATACAACGGAACTGACCTATATAAGACAAAAAACATTCTTTCATTTTTGTTGCCTTTCCTTTTATTGGAAAATGTATGAAAATAAAACTCAATAATAAAATTTTGCTTTACCATCAGGGTTATATTTTCATACATCAACTATAATATCTTCTCGACAATTAAAACGAAGCATTAGTGAAATCAAGGGTATCACGATATGCTATCTGATAAAAAGTTGTTAAATTAAAGTTTCAAGCAATAGGCTCACTCTAGCTCAACAAGCTGAGCTCTCCTTTCAGCAGCTCTCTTCCTTACAAATATCCCCCATCTCAATGCGGCTTTAAGCTTAAGCCATCCCACAACAGCCTTCCCCGACCCTCTGCTGAGATCCTGCTTGTATGTCTGATCCATGGGAGGCTCATATTGAATGCCATAGGAATAACAAGCTTCATGAGAATGATCATAACCTGCTGTCATTCCCATACTCAATGTTTTTAGCAGTCTCTGCATGTCATCATTCTCTAACATCTCGGAACTCCTAACTCGGATTTCCTCAGCCAAAAAGTCTTCCAATGCATGCCCATTCCTTGGCCTAGACCAATCTCCTGGAAAATAAGAAACCCCAGCTGCAGCATTTCCAACTGACAAGTGATCAAAGCTGCCTGATAACGTTGCTTGTGGATTATTTAGTATCATCAGTGAAGTCTGATCAGGCCTCACAAATGGAAATTCAATTAGCTGGGCAACTGGAGCGTGTTGGTGATTTTCAGATTGGTATTGTGATCTTGGCTCAGATGACATATACTGCTGTCTGCTCTGAGTTGTTGAGGTACAGCGACCTGTGTCATAGTTGCTGGAAACTGTCGGTGCAGCTGATGATTTAATTGCCTTCTTAGTATTATTAGTCAACGAGCTCAGGAATTTTCCATCATACTCTAAAACTTGATGCCAATTATCATATGCTCTCTTCACCAAGGAATCAACCGATATCTGAAGGCAAATACATGCTCATGTAAGCCACTATCAGGAAGTGTCTTCATCACCAAGAATGTGCATATACATGCACATGTAGTTAAGCTAATAAGAGATATAAACATATCGCTAAAAATTTTCAAAGTTGTTATAAAAGATGATAATGCCATCATCATTTTTCAGTAACGAAGAATGTCTCACCTTCTGGCTGTGAGTAAGGGATTCCAAGGAGACGAACTGCCCATCATCAATGAGGCCTCGAAGCTCATAAATATTGTTGAAGACAACACCAGTATTCTGAGTTCCATCTGCGTGGTAAACATAAAGCTTCCCACCCAAGACACATGTCTTCGCATGCTCCACTGTGTTCTCCCACATCCTATTGGACATGCCACTCCCAAGGATCTATATGGCAAAATCAAAGTAAAATGAAGAACAATAACTGCTGGAAAGAGTTTGAAATAAAAGAAGAAAAAGTTCCCATGACCGTGCATGAGGGAATGAACCAAAATCCAAATAAAGTTACTTACATTTCTTAATTTCTGTGGATCTCTAACTAGAATGCGGAGAAAATCTTCAACAGTTACAATATCAGCTTTCATCAACTTTTTGTGCAGTGCTCCATCTTTTGCTATCCTATCCAATCTCCAGACTTCATCATGTAGGGCAGGTGGGTAATGTTTCTTGTACACTGCAAATTACGGTTTGACTCCAACAACTCATCATCGAGAAAGAGAAAAGGAAAGCAAAAGCCATACCAAGAAAATCTATAGTGACATAGTCATTGACTAAAAAGCCTCCATTCTGTCTAACAAACATAAAGTATCTACGAGAAAACTCACATTCTCCCCTATGATCTTTGACAGCAAAACCCTCAGTTTTAGCCTCACGAACACGAATCCCATCACAGTATCCAGGGGAAACCTTCAAACCAAGCCTAAACTTTCTACTCCTTATCCAGCTTGAGTTGTCAGTGAAAGTAAGATCGCCAAGTGTTCCAACCCCTTCCTTGAGGGTCACCAGCAAATCCCCCGTCAGAATTGGTCTTTTTCCCTCACGCTCCTTCACTTCATGGCTTTCAAAGTGCTCTTTAGTCCAATCATCATCCTCTTCTTCATTGAAGTCACCTTCAAGCACCACAACATTCAGCTTGGCAGATGATTCTGGTCCTGTTTGGACAACATCTCCTGTGTTCATGTCTATCAAGACAACATGGATGGCTGCTCCTTGATCTCCCTCAACCTTTCCCCCGGTAAAAAGGTGAGGTGGCATCCTTGTTTTGAAATGAAGTTGCAAATTTTTTTCTCCTGGTCCATGGATCCTTGGGGGTGGAGACCTGCTATGCATAGAGAGATAATCAGTGAGCTAATGGTATTGAGAAATGCCCTCCATCAAGAACTAGTTCCATTAGAAAACCAGAATGTCATGTTACTAAGATTTTATATTACAGGTGGTCACCAAATGTAAATCTTTAGTGTCTTAACATTAAGGAAGAACTAGAAACAGACCTAGCAGCAAGTTTAGCATGACCAAACTTTGTCAAAGCTCGCTCCACTTCTTCACTAACCTGGTAGGAAAGGAATTCACAGTAGTCAATAGCAGCAAAACTATATTACCAGGAAAAAAATGTTTCATTAATATATATAAACTGGCATTCAAGTGGCATATGCCGTGTATCAGCAAGCATCCTGGAAGAGAATAATCAATCAAATTTTTCATGCAAACTACCATGCACAGGTATGCAAGTTCATTCATTAGAAATAAGTTTCTGACTCACAATTCTGCGGAGAAGAGGCTCCAAAGATGAGCAAAGTCTTTGCAAACTATCCATCTTCAAAGCTTCCACAATCACACTGCATAAACATGAATTTAAGTGTTAGTAAAAGCTTGAAAGAAAAACCTCAATTTCATTAAACTATGCTGGCTGGCATATTTGCACATCAATTTCAATAACTATTGAACAATGCAACCAAACCAGAGAGGATTATGAATGCTTTTCATTTTTGTCTTAAGTGATGAATTACCAAAAAATGCCATTGTCAAATACTCATATTTCATCTGAAGAGTACTACCAGGTGCTTCATGTAATTGAGATCCATCCATCAAAAACAGATCACCATCTGCTTAATATGTCATCTCAAAGTTGCAAAATTTAATTCTGATGTAGATTAGGTATTAGAATCTATCACCCAAATGCTATGTTTATTAGATATAGCCAAGAAATTAACCCATTTCACATTATTAACATCAAGTTTGATTCCTAATTGCTAAAATCAAATTTCATTTTCGTTGAGCTATCATAAGTTACAAGCCCTTTCAAGCAACCAAAAAAATAAAACAACATTTCTAAAACTTATTAACAAGAATCAAACGCAAGAAGTCCATTACCAGAAAGCAAAAAAATCAATAAAAAAAGTCAGAGAACAAACCTTGCCAACGCGGGCAATTTCGATTTTTTGGATCCAGGCATGCCATCAGCTTCATCTTCAACACTCTGCTCATACCCTCTCTTCTTGTTCCTTGAACTTTCCATTTATAGAAACTTAACCAAACCCTCACCACCTTTCCAAATTTAGACACAAAAAAAATTCCTGTAAAGACAGTACATAAACAACGATACAAAATCTTCAGGATCAACCCGTTTCCCAGTTTTCTAAAAGATGAAGAACAGAACAAAACAAAACTGTTTTTTATGACATTTACGGAACTGGGTTCTGAGTTGTATTATAAAAAATGAAACAAAACTAGTAGTTGAAGCAATGAAGACAATGAGCTGCTCAGTTGCATTGCATATGCGTTGGATCTAAATATATTGTTTTTTTAATGTTTTCTGATGATAATATAATATAGAAAATTAAAGATTCTTGCATAGATTAATACTAAGAAAGAAAAACAGCTGTGTTTTGAGAGTGTGCATGAACGTTGAAAGTTGAAACCGCGTTATGTTGTTTTCTTGTCTCACTTGGTACGCACTGGCTGATTGCATTTGACTCGTTTTTTTTCCACCACCTTTTTTCAATTTTTCATTTTTGGAGAGAGTCAAATGCGGAGATGGTGCTGGGCTGCTGGCTAGTTCCCGGGGCCAACTGAAATGACTCTGCTCATGGTAAGGGAAAAAGTCTAAGGGTGTTGCTTCTTTTTTCAATTATCGTGCTGTGTTTCAACTAATTTTATATATATACATGGCTAGTGAATGGTATGGATATTGGATATCATCTTTTATTACATTGGTTGGTGTATGAGTGCATCCCCATGAATGACTGCTTTGGCTCGTTTGGATGATGGGGAATATCAAGAAAATGGTGATAGGAAAGTATTTTTATGGATTTTAACTATATACGATGCTTCAACTTAATATTTGTTCTTATTGTTGTTTGAAAGTCCCAGCACCTGTTCGCTTCAATTCTGCTCAAAATTATGTGGCAGAGGCATTATTAGCAGACAAAAATGTACTGCATCAAAAAATAAAAAGCATACGAGGAGATAATATGATTTAGCAAACGGTTGTGGGAGCAGTCCACAAAATGTCAATTACCAAAGGAAATTGAGGAATAAAATTTTGGAAATAATACTACAAATGGAGAGAGCAGTAAAAATACAAGAGAATATGAAGCAAGAGACAGTAACCCTCCCCTTACCAAGCAACTCAAGCAAATTTTTTGCTTGCTTGTCTGCCTGCTTGCATAGATATTAAGTGTTTGAACGATTCACTAATCTGAGTATAGAAGTTGATAAATCATACAGTCAACTATTCTCCTTCCCATCCGATTTGCCGGGCTCGCCACTCCCACAAGGAAGTTACTTTCCTCTCCTTGATCAGCAAGGCCTCAGCCCGTTCTCTGGCCTCTTCACAGGTTTCTGTAGCAGCATTGCATTTTTCTGCCTCCTTTTGGTACTGGGAAGCCACCCTTTTTGCTTCACCAAAGGTTACGTTCATATGGCGTAAGTGCTCTTCAGCAACAGCTTCTTGCAGCTTCAATTCCTCTGTCAGAAGATCGACAAACTGCTTCTCCATCTCCTGCTTGACGTCAGGGTCATTGCTTCCACAATCTGTGATATCACCACAATTAGAGTCAATTAACAGGAAAAACTACAAGCTAGGAATCTGAGCAACAAAGAGGGAAAGCTGACAAAAGAATGAGCTAAAAGGCTTTTGGCAGCAAAGTATATTTTCTAAAGCAACCATTTTATCAAACTTCTACATTTCCACTTAAGTAACATCTGCCCGAAAAAGAAAAATATACCCTTGCCCGACATACTGTTCTTAGGATCCAAAGGCTCAAACTTGCAGAGAGATATCTCATAATTTATTTAGTATAATCAGTTAAGAGCAAATGCACGAGTAGCTCAATCTTTTACCAATATGTGAATTATGAAGAAAAGAATTTAGAGATCAAACATTAATATTAAAAAAAAAAAACTATGTTTCCTGTAAACTGAGATAAGAGTACATAATTTATAAGCTGAGTAACCTGCAATCTACTAGCCTGATGCATAATTTATGAGCTAAGTAACATGTTACTCTGCAAAATGCAATCTACTAGCCTGATACATAATTTATGAGCTAAGTAACATGTTACTCTGCCAAATGCAATCTACTAGCCTGATGATAGGTGGAATGCAGTAAACACTAAGGGTCAAGAAAACCCAACAAAACAGTCGAATTTGAGTAAAATAAGAAAGAAGGAGCAAGAAGTTCTTCACCAAGTTAAGCTAGGAGAGTGAGCTCTAACCTGTGACTGAGAGATTAGCTAACCCTGCAGGAAATAAGAAAATCCAAAAGGTAACATCAGCATCTATGTAGAGACTTTGAAATTTCAATTTCCAAAAACAAAGTCCTACATATTAAACAGTGAGGTAAAAAACTTGCAGATGTCAACTGGAATTAAGGAACCTGTATGACATTTCAAAAGCTAACAGCCTCGGCAAAGCAGCCACTATTTCATATTGACTATCAACTTAAGAGATCCACTTCCAATAATAAAAAAGTGTACACTGCAAAATTTTCTCTCTGGAAAATCGTTTCTTTCATTGAAATCATAGTTCACAAAAACTTCACAATTTCTCTTTCAATGGTTTTGGGGGTGATCAACTGTCGAATGAATACAATTTATTGGATTTATAATGCTGAAGCATTGACCAAAACAGCATTCCTAGATTTTCATTCTAATTAAAACATCATGGAACTAAAGTATTAAGATAATCGTCAAGCAAGATTAAGCTTATCCTGATCACTGCGATACCCAAGCAAGGAAAAAGAGTCAACCACATAACAAAATATTGAAGTATCATCCTGATGAAATGAACACCTAATTACTTTTACTCGGATCACATGTAAAGAAGATAGATTAAGACTGTAATACAATCACATCCCTGGTGACCAAGGAGATTGAGAGCCAAACCAAGAATCACCAATAACAGCTGATCAGAACCTCAAAACTTGATGACACAAGCAACCTTAATTATATCATAAAAGAATGGAAAATAAATCTGACTTGAATTAGAATTTATTCCTCATTCTATTACAAGTATTCCACCATACACAAAGCTCAGACTTCAAAATTAGCAACAACTGTAGATCAAAACCTCAGGCTAATTATTTTACTCTAATCAGCATTTAACCAAACAAAATCAGAACTCGACAGCAAACCAGATAGCAAAAAAAGAGCTATACCAACAAATAAAAATCTCAACTTGATAAAATGAGAACTACTCAAATTCACTATAATCCACATACAATCAAACAAAATCAAAACTTGAAAGCAAAACCCACAAACAGAAATCATTGATACCTGCCGCTGAGTATAAGGCATAAACAGTAGATCAAAGATATCAACTCGATGAAATAGGTATTCCTCAAATTCACTCTAATCAGCGTATAATCAATCAAGCTCATGACTTGAAAACAACCCACAAGCAGAAATCATGAAAGCAACACTTACCAGGTGCAATCTTGAGAAGAGAAAGAGGAGGAGGGCAATCGCAATTACAAGGAGGACAAGAAGATTTGTTATCACCTAAACTAATACCCTTCTTAAATCTCCAAAACAGAGCAGGTCCACACACAGCTAGAGCTGAAACTACAGCAAATATTATGAGACAGCACCTCACACAAGTGCCTGATCTCCTGGACATCTCTCTCATTAACACACACACAAACACGCACGCACACAATCTCTTCTCTCCGTCTGTGTTTGTGCTTTGAGACGCAATAGAGATACAGGGGAGATCTAATGTGGATGCTTTGATTGATGGGGCTTTTACTGTCAATGAATGAATGAATCTACTTCAGCTTTTATGTGAAAAGTTTTAACCTCTTTTTATAAGCAAAGAAGTCAGTTCCGTTCGAGTATTTGAATGAGCTGTGTTTTACTTGTAACCATTACCGGACAGTTATTACAAAAATCATTAAGTCTTGTTCACTTCAGTGCCCGTCTCGGTCTTTGTTCAGTCTTCACTATTGCCTCTCACGTCCCTGTTTAGTTTGTCTGCCGGTGGAATTTTTCTTCTTCTCTTTTTTTTTTTTTTTTTTCAAAGGCCTTATGAATTACTGCTGTAATCAGGGTTTTAGATCTTAATCCATTCTTTTTTTTTTTTGGGTTGAAAATATCCATAAATAGAATAATTAGTTTCGTGTATGGAATAACTAAATATACTTATATATAACTGTAATTACTGTTATTGACAGTAGTTTTAAATTTTTATTAAGTGATTTTTTCCCTTTTTAATCAACTGGTAAATTAATATGATATCCAAATGGAAGGATTTTAATAAATTCAACAAAAATGCCAAGTTTTAAGAAATAAATTGAAAGATGAGCTTGATTTCTCTTATCAGTAATGATAATTGACTCCCTCAAATCTCACATTTAATCTATGTTATTATTTTTTAGAATTATTTTTAAATAATAAAAATATTTTTTATTATCTCTCTCCCCCAAACACCCTCACCACCACTTACTTTCTTCACCATTGACCCATCACCTTTGCATGGATTTTATAAAATCTTATGAACAAATGGTAGATTTTGTTATTATTGATGATATTAGTTTTGTTTTATGTGATAATTTAAGACTTTTTTTAATTTCAAGTTGGGATTTGATTAAGAGTTAGTATTTGATTTACATTTTGAATCAATTAAAAAAAATGAGAGAGATGAAAAGTTAATCAATTGAGAGATTGAGAGAGAAAAATATTTATTTTTTATTCTTTTATAAAAATTTTTTAAAATAAATAATATTAATTAAAAAGTAAGAGGGTCGATTAAATAAATTGATGAGGTCAAATATTATTATTATTTTTCTATAAACGAAAAGTCAAAAACGCCAAAGTTTTGGGGTACAATGCTTTTTTGGGATGATTGATACTAACAGCATCCGAGAAAATTCTGATTACACTCAAATTCTTCACAAAGCTCCTCCTGGACCTTAGATTTTGTTTTGGTTTGTTTTTCTTTCTTTTTTTTTATACCGATAAGGCCATGGGTTTTGTTGAATGCTCTCTTTGATGTGTACCATTTGAAAAAAAAAAATCCAATATAATTCAAATCAAGAAAAGGTTAAATTCAATTTTATTCGATTTGATAAATCTAATCAGTCCAATTAAAATAAAAACATCAATTGCTCTCCAAAGTTATAATTACTACCATTTGGAAAAAAAAAAACAACTCTTATTTTATTATCATATAGTTGAAAAAAGTTTAAATTTAAATATTGAAAGCAAACGTTTGTTGCAACTTGCAACTTTGTACTCTGTTTTATTATTGTATACTTATATAAAATAGGTTTTAATTCTTTAATAAGTTAAATATATAAGTGACGTGTAGCTTTTCTTGAAATTAAATAAAGAGAATAAAAATTAATTGGATTAGTTTATATTAGATTTAAACACAAAGACCTGCAAACCAATCCAACAGCATTAGATTTTCTACTTTACAATTCAATCCAATCAAATCAAGCAAAAACGGGAACGGTTTGGATTAGATGGATTGGTTGGATTAGATTGAATTGGTCCTTCGACTGCCCTAATGAAGAGCGTTGGTTAATATAAATCAGCAAGGTATCGGATACAAATCTTGAGGGTAGGTTGTGTTGATACTTGTTATATTCTTGTGTTAAAAGTTTGCGTAATGCTCATCAATCCACTTCTGTAGAATCTCAACTTCTTGCCGCCTAAGCTCCACCAGCCAATCTGGGTCGTCTTTTGTTTTGGATGGAAAATCAACATGATGAGCTCCTATTGGGGTGAGGTAGAAAGCGTAAGAATTCCAAGTGAAAAGAAAAGCAGCAAGTGACATATTGCATCGATGCTGAGACACGCATGCATGTGTGCGCGTACCTTTCTCAGTGACGAGAGCAATGATAGTAGCTGATAAACTCTTCAGCACTCTGCAGAATCCATTTACATATCATTGAATATCGATATAACATGTGCAATATATTTAATGTTTGGCTTTAAAAAGAGAATTAACAGACCCTCCTCTGCTCCATGGATCCTGCATTCCATTGGAGAATATTATGTTGGTTCCAAGCCTTTCCAGCACAAGCTCGATCCTCTGCACAGACAAAAATTTTCATACAAGAGCAAGTATGCAGATACATAGAAATTTATCGATGGAGTACTAGCTTCGTTAGTTGAAATACTTTAACTGAGAAGAAACAACAGATGATTCACTTTGCCACCAAATTCAGTTGTGATCCAGTGTATTCGAGGCTTAACTCCATGCGTCATCATGCACTGTGCTGCAAAATCTTTGTAATCATAGCCTGATGGAGGAAACATGCTGTTGTTGGAGCAAGTCATAGGCATGACCATCTCCGCACATGCCTGCGTACTCCGAGGGTTTACGTAATATATATTGCAATGACAATTACAAATTTGAGCTGAGTTGTATCCTTGCCAATTTTAAATATGACTGACTCCTACTTAATTCCTGAACGGTGTTCTAGTGACAGCAAAAAACACATACCTGTCAGCGCCAACCATCCAGGCCGAGAGCTTAGTAACTCCTGGTGGCAATCCATCAATATTTTTGCACATCTACACATTGGAAACAAAAGAGTTCGAAGGAAAAATAAAATTTCTTAGAGATCTTCAACATGCTATGGTTGGTACTTTATTATTATTATTATTTTTTTAAATGCACACAAGTCCAACCTACTGCACCGGATAGGCAGGTAATGGCATCAAGAAATTGGCTTCTGTCGGACAATTCACCGTTGCAGCATAAACAAAAGCTGTCCGCAACCAATTCTGAGCAGAAACTATTGAAGGAAGGCCCCTGAACTCGAGAAAAATTTTGGATCAATCTTGGGGAAACAAAATCTAGCTTGCGATTGTTTCCTAACACTGAGAAAAATGCAAACTACATTTTTAAGTAATAAATTCAGGAATTGATAATTTAAAACATTAATGCAAACTACAGTCAAGCATCGGATCAATCTTAATCTTTCTTATACATGTTTAACTTCTATGCTGAAAGGTCAAGACTCGCTTGCAAGTTCTAAAAGTTTTGCTTAGTTTAGCCAGGCCTTCTTTTTGAGCTGAAAGTGCCTCCAGTTCTGCCGAGCTCCCCTTTATCACTTCAAAGCAATTCAAGCTTGCTTCCTGGCCACATCAACATCTCAGAAAGGAAAAAAGGTACGAAACACAGAAAATGCTTAAATCCAAAAGCTGCTTAATTAATAACAAACATACCTTAAATTTTCCTTGTTCCACTAACTTGAGTTCAAGTTTGTAAGATAACATTCACCAAAATTTACTGTCATGAGGTATAAATTCAGTAAAAACGAAAAGGTGAAAAGGCCAAGCTGCAGGTTTTTGACTTACTTCCTCCATAAGATCCACCAAAGACCACAACTGGAGAAGAGTCAGAGGAAAGATTCTGCTTCAAAATCCTTATCAAAACTGCAAAATCAGCTAAAGCTTGTTGTGAATTCAAGTACCCCAACGTCTCTGCTGACTTGTATGATTCTTCCCAAATGGCATTGACTCCCCATAGGATCTATGCTGGAAAATCATATATAAACAATAATACCTCAACAAATCTGAAGACCTCATAATCAAACACTTGACCCAAAAATTTTTATTTTTTTGGTGTTACTGAATTATTACTTCAATGAAAACAAGTGAAGCCTTGAACTTGGGAGCAATATCAAGCAAGAACCCAGTGTTGGCAGCAAAGCACTCAATGTCACCTTCATTCCCAGTATAACAAAAATAGGGCTCCCTTTGTGCCAGTAATGGCTATTAATCAAATACTTTTAGTAAAATATTTTTGAACTCTTTGGCTGAAAAGTAAAATGATCCAGAACTTGAGGAAAATAATGAGTCTTGTATGGAAGCTTTGGCTTTGAAATCCTAGCTTGCTTGAAACAAGACTTATAATAGTTTGCTTTTGCTCCTGGTAGAAAAGTTGGCAATGATTCTGTTGCCTTTGTTGCCAATGTTGCAAGAATGAGTGTAAGAAGATTAAGAGTTGTAGAGGAAGCCATTATAGCTAAAGATAAAATTGGGTTGAGTTGCTTCTAGTGATTGAAACTGCATTCTTTTTTATTTCTTGGCTTTTATTATTCATTTTTGTTGCCTGTTGGCGAGCGAAGATGTAAACCCAGATGAAAGATTCAGTTATAATGTACAATTAAGAGATCAAATAAAGAAAATAAAAATAATACAGTATGGTTTGGCATAGCGCTCAACCCGCAGTATTGAAAAATCTCAAATTTTTAAAGTTTTTCGTTTTTGTCTCCGAAGTTATGGTAGATCATGTATAACATGATAAAATATGGAGTAGTAATGAAAACTTGGGGAAACAGAAAAACAAGAGAATTTTCTACGGAGAGTAGGGGTACCAAATAGTGTTAGCATAGCATTAATGATCATATGCCCCCGAAAAAGGTCAAAAAGGATCAACCTAACAATGATAAATTTGAGAAGTGCTAAAAAGACTAGATTCTTTTTTTTTCCTCTCTCTCTCTCTCTCAAAAGTGATTGATGACAGGCTGCAAAAGTGAGGTCTCTGTTACTGTTGTGGAATCAACAGGCTTGAGTGACCTTTACGATATGTCGTTCTCAAATGGGGACACTGGATAATTATAAAAATCTTCTGCATTACGATGCCCCGAGACATTATTGAGAGAATCAGGCCAAAAGAGGCATGGATATCCATTACTCAAGACATAACTAGAGAAACATTTTCAGCCTCATCTTTTATTTTTTACTGGTTCCGTGAGGACTCTTGGGGCAAAGCTTAAATATTTATGTCGGTCCTCCGCTTAACCATATATGGTACGAACTTTTGTAATCCATATTTAGTCATGAATCAACATTGAAGGTTACTGGTTGTGTGGTGCTCCAAGAAATAGTGGGGCATCCAGTCAAGCTTCCAGTAGAGTTATGTTCCCTCGTTCAAAAAAAGAAAAAAAAATTGTAGAATATGAGTCGATTTCTTTATAATATCGTTAGTGAGAGTGAATTTGCAATATTAGTCTCGATTGATTTTTTAATTATAAGTTATTAAATTTATGTATCAAGAGTTTTTCTGTCAGGTTTATTATTACATCTGTGACATTTTACTTCATCTACAAATCACACTATCGCAAAATAACATAACTCAATAGTATTTATTAAGTGTGACATCTCATGTTATGGATATAATATTCGTCCACGGATCGTTCTCAATTCTAATAATGTAACTAGATTTTACGGAGGACCAAAGGCAATTCTAATAATGTAACTAGATTTTACGGAGGACCAAAGGCTGAGTGGTGAACTATGAGAGTAGCGATTCGAGTCATGGTGGACTCCATTTCTATCTCAATTAAACATAATTAAGTGAAGTCAATTTATAGTTTTTATTTCTTGCGAAATGTGAGTGGAACATATACTCTCAAATATTTATGAGAGTTATTTCTTTAGACAAGTGCTTTTTAAAATTTAATATAAAATTATAGTCTCAATTATTTGACTGATTGTAAATATTACTAATTGTTATTAGTTTATCTGATTGTATAATATAAAATATGTGATGTAATATCAGCTCTTAAAAAAAAACAAATAGATTTTGCGACGTAGCA
The DNA here is from genome assembly GCA_030444775.1 of Atalantia buxifolia. Classification (NCBI taxonomy): domain Eukaryota; kingdom Viridiplantae; phylum Streptophyta; class Magnoliopsida; order Sapindales; family Rutaceae; genus Atalantia; species Atalantia buxifolia. The sequence goes on along the minus strand of CM059834.1, from coordinate 19,184,864 downwards.
TGACCATGATTCAAAAGAGAGTGGGCTTGAGAGGAAACAAGAGACTTGGGTTCTCTGCAGCAGATTCCTGAAGGAAGCATAGGCCAAGAATGATCAAAGATTTTTCATACTATCGGTGCATAAATATTTATGTAAAAATATTTAAAACTACTTATTTCATGGATGCAAAAATAATTAGACCTTGAGTCAAATGATATTAATGCATCTTCTTGCTCAAAGGTAAAAAAAAAAAAAAAAAAATCGATGTGTCAATAAATGTTAAACGCATGCAAGTGCGATTTATATAAAGATCGGCTGAAATTGACTCCTTTGTATTCTTCTCTACGTCTTTCTTCACACCTTCTGTTTTGGTTTGCATGACAATTGAATTTGAAGTCGCCACATTTCGGTTGCTGCTTGGATTTGCTTTCCTTTTACTTCTTCACCAAGCTATAAAATGTTTCCCCCAAAAAATGACAACCGCAAGTCCAAGTTTTGTCTAGAAAGTCCCATTATTCAAATGGCATTTTCATCCAGTCACACTTCATACGTGTAAGGCCGTTACCCCTCCACGTCACCCCCAAAATCTCTATATACCTTATCAAGTAACAAGTTTCAACGGCAGCGGCAGCAGCAGCAGCAACGACAGCAACTAAACATTTTGATAAACCTAAGATCCGTTATTCCGAAAAGTAGATTGAAACTTTGTCAGCAAAAAGAAAAAAATGGCCTCCAAGAAACAGATGGAAGTGGTGAGGGGTCTTGACATAAAGCGTTACATGGGGAGATGGTATGAGATAGCTTCATTTCCATCAAGGAATCAGCCCAAGAATGGAGTGGATACGAGGGCTACTTACACGTTGAATGAAGATGGGACTGTGCATGTGCTGAATGAGACATGGAGTGATGGCAAAAGAGGTTCCATCGAAGGCACTGCTTACAAGGCTGATCCTAAGAGCGATGAGGCCAAGTTTAAGGTCAAGTTTTATGTGCCTCCATTTTTCCCCATCATTCCGGTTGTTGGCAACTACTGGGTTTTGTATATTGATGATAATTATCAGTATGTTTTGATTGGTGAGCCTACCAGGAAATATCTCTGGGTATGTCCTTTTTTATCCTTCTCTATCCTGTACTTAAAAAGGATTTCGCATTTTGATCATGGTTTTTTAATTGGGTTTGTGTTTTTTTTTTTCGGTACCTTTTTATTTGCTCTTTTTTTTTTTTTTAAGAACTAAACTTTATTGCATAAAATTCACATTTAATAATGTTCTTTTTCGTCAACTGCTTGATGTTATTGTTTGTTGAAAATTTGACTTTTACTCTTTATGGGTTGGTTCTTGTTCACAACTTGTTGTGTTGGTGTGGGAAGATTTTATGCAGGGAGCCTCGTCTGGATGAAGCGATCTACAATCAGCTAGTGGAGAAGGCTACAAGCGAAGGGTATGACGTGAGCAAACTGCACAGAACACCACAGAGTGATAACCCACCAGAGGCAGAAGAAAGCCCCCAGGACACCAAAGGCATTTGGTGGATCAAATCCATTTTCGGGAAATAACCGTGTAAATTAAATTAGGCATAACCTGGGATTTCACCTTTCAAGTATAATATACAATAAAAGGGTTAAAACCAGAAGCTTCATAATCTTAGTAATGTAATCTATGTTACTTCCTTCTGCGTTTTGTGTTTTCTTTTGTAAAGAACCGTGTGTGTTGTTGGTGTGAGGTTATTGAGCTATGAAGACTGAAATATTTGTTTCTTATTAGATTCTGTGTGAAATATTTGTTGCATAAGTACACTTGAGTCTCAATTATGGATTATTGAGCTTTCGCTTGGAATCCAAGGATCATACGATGGTGGAGGGGTCCACTTCTGAGCTTATCTTGCTTGCTCTGTTCCCTTCTTATGCTTATGTTAATCATTTCTTGCGCGGCTTTGGATTGTGATGTGACCACCGCTGGAAATCTTGAATCTTCTTCCCTTGGCATATTACCATCCATCTTTGGATTTATGGGTTAATTGCGTTTTACTACCTAAAAGAATAACTTTTTTATTCTTTTAGATATTAATTTATCTTAATTTTTATTAAGAAGATAAAAAGATATCCATTAATTCATTTTTATTTCTTCCTCTTTTTTTTTTTTTTTTTATGGGGGGGGGGTGGGTGGGAATGTTCATTGACAAGCGAAACAATATTCAAGAGCACTCCTAATAATTTGATTTAATTGTTAAGACCTTAGGAAACTTCAAAGTTTACTACTGCCCATTGATTTAGTTTTGCCCTAAAATTAAATAACTATGCAAAGTGACTAATCGAGCTTCTAAGGAACAAGTTAAACATAATGTACATAAATTAAGAACAAGTGAATAACATAAACGAGCAACGTTTGTCAATGGGGAAGCTAATAAGTACTGAAAATTTTGGGGGGGAGGGAATGTTCGCCAACAGCTGTTTTCATATCTTTTTTTATCATTCATAACACAGAACCAGAGGATGAAAAAACCACAATTCTTCCAACCAAATAATTGATATATGATATACACATATAATAATCACCATTTCTGTAATCCATCAGCTTCAACACTAAAACAAATGAGTGCCATTACAGGGGAACTGCTTGCCTCGAACGCTCTTACAGTATGGTACAACATTGGTTCGTTTTCTTTGCCTGCTTGTAGAACATCTGTTTCAACAACAACAACAACAATGGGGTTTGTGTCAGTGGGGCTTCCGAAGTTGGATAGACACCAACTGAATTCTCAAGTCTGGTTTAGTAAGCAGACAGAGCATGACACAATCAACATGGTAAATATCCATGAAAATCTGTTAACGATCATAAATGAACTTGCAATGGAACTTCACCATCATTTTCTTCTTTTTTCTAATCAACTACTCCAAAAATCAATGTTAACAATCAACACTACAATATTCATCGAATCAAACTTTACATATCAAGTATATTAACAGTTCCAAATGAAGCATGAACATTCAAAGAAAATGTTGAATCTGTCGATAAAACTCGAACGATCAATTTTCATCAGTTCAATCTAATTAATAGGCTACTGAGCATGTATATAATTGTCGGAAACTAAAACTGAGTCTGGGACAGGCGCATTAAGGGGCAACAATTCCTCTATTCTCTAGCAGTCAACTAGTTGGAAAGATACGCAATAGCACTTAATTGCACAATAATACAAGTCCTGAATGCCGCACATGACTTCTTCAGTCCATAGCCTCGTAGTGCGACATGTTAATAAAATGATCCAATATCCTCTCAAAATTCAAAAGGCTTTCAAACCACATTTATCCACAACAGCCAAGCCACTAGATAACAAAAAATGAACCCAACTAGCATAATTACATGCTCAGAAAGTAGATAACATTTGAGTCTATGCACATACAACATGCTACAAACGCATAATGGCCAATGAATGAAGGCAATATGAAATTCCTGTTTTCGGTACCTGCGAAGCTGCACTGAGATCTGAACTCTTCTCAACTAAACTGTCCAGCTTTTCACCCCGTGCAAGTACACTATCAATAGTTTTATGCTGAAACAAACAACAAATTGTTCATAAACACGGAGAGGAGAGAAAGATAGAGAATCTGATTAGAAGCATATTAGACATCAGAAGCCAACTCAAAACCAACAACGATTTGGTAAGAAAAACCTAAAATTTCAAATTGAAGGTTCCAAAGCAAATAATGGAGAAAACTCAGATTGTGACATAGTGAAAGCATACGCAGCTCAAGCAAATTAATATATAATTCCCATGGATGAAGTCCAACTACAAACAACAGGTAAAACCATATGCAGATCTAATATATAAACTACTGTAGCCATAACCAAATACTCACAAGGATAATCTTTGTTTCGTCCAATTCCCTCTGAATTTTCAACAGCTTATCAGCCTCCGCTGGGTCCTGCGAAGTTAGAGACCATGATCATTGTGAGTGATAACAATTAGTAATTATCTCAAAACCATAGCCAAGATTCTGAGAAAGAAATCAGAAATACCTGATATTTGTTCAAAGCTTCATTTAGATAAGGCCACGGTTGCATGTTGTCTGCCTGTGCAGTCCTCCATGATTCACCAAAATTTTTCTGATACTCATCTAGCACCTGCCCAAAATATATATATACACACAAACACACACACTGTAAAATATGCCAAGCAGGCAGGAGTAACCATAAACATATTCACTACCTGAAACAACAAAGTTTCATAATCCCCTTGAATCTCAACCCATCATAATCACATCCTTTTTCATTCATGTGTCAAACTTTAACTGCAATGCTTTAACTAGCTCAAACATTTCAACAGTGAAAAACAATGATGGATACAGTCCAGATCACCAATGACTTAAAAGAAAAAGAAAAAGAAAAAGAAAAGTAACAAGCATCCTAACCTACATTTAAAAAAAAAAAAAAAGAAGACTCTTTTATAACAATTTTTTTTTTTTAAAAAAAAAAATTGACCTTCAGAGGTGTTTGGCAAAAATAGATAAAATACTTGTTGAGACCAGAAAAACACAAGGAGTGCATCTTGCTGTCAGCCTCTTCTCCAAAACTTACTGCCAAAGGCTTATTTAGTAATTGATTTCTTCGAAAGGTCTGAGCCAAAGACAATTGAAATTGACGTGTGTTTATTAAATCATACCTGGTTGAGAAGAGAAAATGAGCTTCGCACTGGATAGTGATCATCCATGAATCCCATTGCGCAAAGTCCATTCCTGTTGTAAGAATGTACCTTGTACTCTACATAATTTGCAAAATCGTCAATTTATTCACTTATTTATTAAAAAAATAAACCGATTTTCACATAGTTCAGAAAATAATAATAATAATAATAATAATAATAATAATAAGCGGCAGGATTCAAGCTCAAAATGATCCAAAAACAAGACACGATCAACAAAATCATCGATTTATAATCTGAAAACTAACAGCTTCAGAATCATCAAATCGTTCATTGATCCTAAAGTGATCAACTTTCACAATTGTAAGACACAAATACTCTAAAGAACACGGATTCAAGCTTAAAACGACAATTAAAAAAAAAAAAAGGGAAACCGATTGTAATCTGAAATTGAAATCGAACCTTCGTGTTGGACGGACTGGCGCTGGCCGGGCGGAGTCCGTTTACCGACAGTGCGAGCGACGAAGAGGATGAACTCCTTAACGCTGGATCGTTGAAAGTAACCGAAATGGCTGACATCCATGGCCGTCGCTAACACAACCGGATCCGATCCGTCCGGGTTGCACTTCAAAACCAGTAACGCCGTGATCTTCATCCTCCTCCTGCTGTGAAAGTTGTACGGTTCGTCTGATTCGGCGTCGTTTGGTTTTTTGAAAAGAGAAAAAAAAAATTGTTTTTATGTTTTTTTTGATCGAGCTTTGATTATTCGGATAGGAGACACATACTAATGATGAACGAAGTGAAAGCAGATTCGGTTTATGTGGACAGAGGAATTGAGTGTGGGTGAAGTAGTGAGGATATACTGCAACCGGATACGTGGCGTCCAGTGGATGGTCAAGTTCGGATTTGTACTTAGTGGGTTGTTTGGAATTGGAAGTGATCTGTGAGCCGCTTCATCTTTTCATAGTAAGAGCCCTCAATTAACTTCCCAATCGGTATCGGTTAACCATATCATATATAAATTTTATAGTTTATTTTTGTTTAGTTATATTGATTCATTTTCCCACGACCTCTACCACTTGAAGAACTACTGAATTGTTGTAATTCAAAAAAAGCGAAAATTAGCCCTAAACTTTGAGGATTTATCTTATTATATATTTAGTATGATTTATTTAATGGTTAAACGTATTTATTTAATTTTATAAAATTTTAATATTAGTTGGTTATATTTTAAATAAAATATTTAAAAATTAAAATTATTTTATTTTCACTGCTAAAAATTCAAATTTTTTATTTTTAGAAGTACTATAGTATAGAGTAACTACCCTTAATTTATTTCATAATTTTATTTCATCAATTTCATAAAACAACTTTTAAAGAGTTTGTCTATTGAAATAATTTTCTAATATTTAATAAACATTCTCATTAATAACTCAAACAACAAAAAAAAATTTAATAGAAACTTTATTTAAATAAGTTCTTTAAAAAAAAAAAAGTTATACCAAACAAAATATATAAAGAAATTTTCAACATTTTAAAAATAGACACATGTATACCTTCTTGAATTTAAGTTTGTTTGATAAATGACTAAAGTCTAAAAATCATAAAATTTCAAATATTTTTAAAGTGTGCTCGTTTATTTTTAATTTCAAACATATACCTCTTGATAAAAAAAAAAAGTTAAATATCTTGACTTCTATTTGAATTAAAAAAAAATCTAAATAAAAATCAACTATAATCTCTCAAAAAATACCCCTTTCTAATAGATTTATTTGCAATCAAATAAAACTAATTTCTATTTTAGTCTTCCCGATTGCCGTTTTGTTGTGTGGATTTTATATGGTTGAATCTGCTTATTTCATAAAAGCAACATTTTTGGACTTTACTTTGTGCTCATCTCGAGCTCTTTTGTCTATGGCTACCATTTTGAACAAAACTTTTTATGAAAATTAATACGTTAGGATGCGGCTGTTCTTTTTATTCATTAAAATTTTTAATTTTTACAATTAATGATATTTGTATTTTACTTGAAATTGTTAATGGAGTCTATGTTAACTTGTGTGATTAACAAAAATAAAATAAAATCATATAATACACACAAATAATGTAATTAACATTATAATTTTTTTACTGTAACATTGTATATAATTAAAAAAAAAGATATGTTATACTAATAATAAAATGATTTTAATTTGCTTACCACCTTTAACTTATCAAAATATATAATAATACTTATATGGATATAAATGTCAAAATATCATAATTCAGTTTTTTTTTTCTTATGAGACAAATAACTTAACACTTATATTTTGTCATCCTAAAAAGAAAATTAAACATGTTTTCAGATATTTACATTTAGACTTATTCAAATTTCAGCAAAATTCAAATCTATTCATATTTCAAACAAAAGAAAAAATGCTACCTAACCATGGTCTAATATTATTGGCGCCTCTCTTTTACTAAATTTTTCATGAAACTCATCTAGATCTCAAGAAATAATCTTTTGGAACCATATCTAGTACGGAAAAATAAAATAAAAAATTAGTAAAAAAATAGCATATTTATATTCAAATTTACAAAAGTTATTTTAAAAATTGAGGGATCTTTTGCTCACAATTAATTATAACGGTGAAATAGTTTTAGATGATAAAATGGAATCAGTCAGTCATTAATTCAACCTGATCAGCTGCCAGAATAAATGCAAATGCATTCATTCAAGTTGTTGTTATTCATTGGAACAATTTGTGCATCAAATATTGATATTTAAATAAATAAATAAATAAATAGAAAAGCACAAATCTTCACATTCCGATTCTATTTTCAGTGGCAGAGACGGAGGGCCAGCTGAGAGTGAGTATTCATTCGTTCTTCATCCACGACATGTCATCCATACAGACATGAGGGCGAACGATGACTTGCGGTTAGCAAACACCAAAAGTATGAATTATTATTATTGGCAGGCCTGAAAATCCAAAAAGAAGATTTCAGATGGTAAAATTAAATGATTCATTCACAGACGATTCTTTACTAATTAACCACATGTTTGAATTTGATTCATGACACGACTCAACTCATGAGATTATGAGATTCAAATTGCAACAGTCAAACTTTTACTGGGTAGTGTTCAAACTAATCGACTATCAACTTGTAATAATGATGATGATGATGATCAAAGCATACGGAAATCCCATGTCAATGGCGTGCAATCATCCAATCTTTATTCTTTTAATATTTTTGTTTTAGCATTGCTGTGTTAACAGTGTTATCAGAGCTAAGCAATAACTTAAAACACCAAATTAATAATACTAATTAATGTTAGGCTGTTATAAATGCCCCGCTTTAAGTTATTAAAAGTTTTCTTAAGAGGTTAATAAGATAAGACCGGTGATCTGTTCTTTTTTCTTCTCTTTTCTTCCTTCAAATTCTCTTACAAATAAACAGACGTCATATAATTACAATTCTTTGAAGTGAGGGGAGGAAAAAAAGAAAAAAAGAAAACGGAAAAGAAAAGGGGGAAGATCAAATTGAATTCAGGTTCAGATTTAAGGTGCAGTTTCAAAAACCCGTTAAACCGTTATTTGTGTTTGGGCTGTAAAATATGATTTTCCCGCGGGATACACACGAAGGAACAAGGGAGGGGGGGAAAAGAGGAGCCAAATTTAGTAAACATGAGAAACAAAATTTCCCTAAACAAAGAAACTGCCCATGCATTGTCCAAAGCTATTAATGCGTGAAATGTAAGGCAGGAGTTACATTAGGCAGAGAGGTTTCCCCTTGGTTAATCAATTCTCTCTCTTTCTCCTTTTTTTCCTCTTTCATTATTTTCTTCTCCATCACATTCCCTAGAAAGTTTCTTTGCCAACTTTTCTGTGAAACTTGCTGGGGAATGTTGTGTTGATAATTAAATTGTCAAAGTTTCAAGTAAGTTCTTTCGGGGTTTTATCTAATTTTCAATTTTTTTTCTTCCATAATATTTTTATTCTTCCAATATTAGGAACGCATATTCTTTGTATTGAAAGTTGCTAAAAGACAATAAACAAAAAAGAAAGAAAGAAAGAAATTAATCTTTCGAAAAGTAATTTTCTGTACAAAGAGTTGCGGGTCCTAATTAAAAACCCCACAAAAAAAAAAAAAATAAATAAAATTTGAAGGTAACCTCATTAATCTGTTCACATATGTATATATATGCATGTATCAGCAGCGTATTCAAGAATGGAAACACTTTAATGATGTTGTTTTTCACGTGCTTTGATCATAATCAGGATTAATGAGAAGAAGATGATGATGATGATGATGATGATGAAGCAGCTGGTTATAGTTTTCCTGTTGATCCATGCAAGTGTAGCACAGAACCGTAGGGATGCCGGCCCAGCACCGGCTGGGGATCCCGTTCCAGCACAACGGTATTTCCCTCCTCCAAAGAACTGGCTAACTCTAAACGGTAAAAAGAATACATGACCTTGTGTTTATCATTGTTGCGGTCGCAGATGTGTTTTTTTCTTTTTCTTTTTTTTTTTCCTTTCCCAATTTGGAGCTGCACTCATGCAGGATCTGAGCCTGTTGTGATAGCTCGTGGGGGGTCGTCGGGGGTATTCCCGGAATCGAGTTCTTTGGCGTATATAATGGCAAAGTCAAATTGTTTGTCCAATGCGATAATGCTATGCAACCTTCAGTTTTCAAAGGATGGACTTGGAGTTTGCCTCTCTGATGTCAGGCTTAACAATATTACAACCATAAATGGCGCGTTTAAGGATCAACAGACGACCAAAAATATTAATGGAAATAACGTCAGAGGCTGGTTCTCTGTGGATTACACCTTGGAACAGTTAGGCCAGTTATATCGTAAGTCACCAAAAAGACTTTTAAGTAATGCTAATGGCAAATTACTTCATACTTAATTATCATTTGAGACTCAATGAGTGGAGTACCACTCTTTCTTTGCAGTGGTTCAGAATGTGTACACCCGATCAGAAGCATTTGATAATATGCAGCCAATCGCCACCCCAGACACGATCGTAAATTATGACGGAGTCAGCAACCTTTGGCTAAATGTTCCAGTTATTTAACTTTTCACCCTATACTAAACACTCCTGTTTTTCAATTTTCTAGAAAAGGGAATATTAATTTCACTCTTTTGCTTGCTCCCTTTTTGCAGTATGACCTGTTTTATTCCCAACACAATATCAGTGCTGCAAAGTATATCACAGAATATCTTCAGAAATTAATTAGTAACGTGTATTACATTTCATCTCCTGAGATTGATTTCTTGAAGACTATGGGTAGGAAGGTGGACCACAACACCACAAAGCTTGTCTTCATGGTCCTAGAACCTAATGCAGTTGAACCTACAACGAATCAAACATACGGTTCTATTCTCAAGAATCTTACAGCAATCAAATCATTTGCATCAGGCATTGTTGTCCCCAAAAGCTACATAATTCCTGTTAACAATAAAACCAAATATTCGGAGCCGGCAACTACTCTCGTGACCGATGCTCACAATGCAGGACTACAAGTATACGCTTCTGGTTTTGCAAATGATATTTATTCAAGCTATAGTTATAACTTTGAGCCCGAAGCTGAGTACCTCAAGTTCATTGACAATTCCCAGTTTGCTGTTGATGGATTTATCACAGACTTTCCTACTACAGCAACAGAAGCCATCGGTGAGATTGATATACTTTTCATTGTCTATAGCCAAAGAAACCAAATTTGAGCCATTAGAACAAGAAGAATACAACTGCTGCAATCTAAACCTAGGCTCCAACTGATTTTAATTTTTTTCCCCCTAATGGATGCAGTGTGCTTTGCACTTACCAACCTCAACGAAACAAGGAAAGGTAACACACTAGCTAGTCCTATAGTTATCTAATTAAAGCTTATTGTGACATCCATATTATGACATCAATTAAAATTGATAGAAATTAATAGAAAGTGAAGAGGATAAATAATATCATTCTATACTTTTTGCAGATAGACCTTTGATCATAACTCATAATGGAGCGAGTGGGGTTTATGCCGGCTGCACTGATCTTGCTTATCAGCAAGCAGTAGATGATGGAGCTGACATAATTGATTGCACCGTCCAAATGTCCAAGGATGGTGTTGCTTTCTGTTTGGAGTCACCAGACCTCATAGGAAAAACAACTGCAGCAACAGTTTTCATGTCTAAAGCAACCGGTGTGCCTGAAATTCAAAAGGAAAGAGGAATCTTTTCATTTGATCTCACATGGACTGAGATTCAATCCTTAAAGCGTAAACTTCTTCTCTTACAAGTTAGCTAGCTTGAGTAATTGAGAAATAATCACCTAGTCCTCTGACTTAATAATGTCAAATTTTGTTATTTCAGCTCAAATCTCCAGCCCTTTTGACAAATCAAATCCTCCCATCATAAGAAATCCGGAGGCCAAGAACAAGGGTAAGTTTGTGACCCTTGACGGATTTCTGGAGTTCGCAAAGACCAAGGCAGTTTCTGGAGTTTTGATCAACATCAATGTAAGGAGCACACACACACACACACACTTGCTAGCTCATTGACAAGCTCATAATCTTGCGGGCTTCAGCATTATTAAAATGTAACAAATTAAATCTTTCTTTGTCATGATTAGAATGCCGCTTACCTAGCATCAAAGAAGGGTCTTGGTGTTGTAGATGCAGTGACCAAAGCTCTCAGTAATGCCACCTTTGACAAGCAATCCACCCAGCAAGTCATGGTCCAATCAGATGACAGTTCAGTGTTGTCAAAGTTCAAAGATGTCCCAGCTTACAAGAAAGTGTTGCACGTTAGAAAGGAAGTAAGTGCAGCACCAAGAGAAGTAGTAGAGGAAATCAAGAAGTATGCTAGTGCAGTAACGGTCACAAGAACTTCTGTCATTTCAACAACCGAAAGCTTTGCTACAAATGCTACCGACATTCTAAGGGATTTGCACAGTGCAAATATCTCAGTATATATTTCAGCTCTGAGGAATGAATATTTATCAATTGCATTCGATTACTTGGCAGACCCCCTCATAGAAGTTGCCACTTTTGTTCAAGGAGTAGGTGTAGATGGTATAACAACCGAGTTTCCAGCCACTGCGAGCAAATATTTCAGTGAGTGTAGTGTTGTTTCAAACTTATATTAAAAATACAGAATTTGACTATATAATAAAATATATATGGTCTTTAAATTATATATATACACACATGTATGAAACATATATTGCTTTGCACGCTTGCAGAAAGCAAATGTTCAGACGATGTGGAGAAACAGGATTTCAGAATTCTGCCTGCTGTACCTGGTGAACTATTGGATGTGACAGATCCGAAAACTAGGCCAAATATAATCTATCACCCAGCCTTGACTGTTGCAGATATTGTTCGTCCACCACTGCCTCCGGTGACCCCCGTTTCTCAGTCCCCTCCAGGCAGCAGCGGTCTTGCGGCTCCTGCGCCGCAAGGCGGAGTGCCCACAAATGTTGCCAGTATTGGTTTTACATTGGCAGCAATCATGCTCTTCTGCTTGTTATCCATGGGACATTAATTAAACTAAAAACACGCTGAAACAACTTTGTCCACTTTTTTTTAAGTTTAATTCTGTGTTCAAGTTGTTCCCTCCCCTGAGCCCTAAACTAATAGGTTATCATCATTTTGTTACTGTGTCTGTGAGATATATACGCACTAGTATAAGTATTGGGACAATGAAATTCACCTCCTAATAGAAAAGCCTATTGATCGCATTCACAGCCCCCACCAGAAGCTGCTGCCTATGCCAAGAGAGGCTGCTTGTTTGACTTTGAAAACACATCATCATCACATTCACGCCCTCATTACATGCTGAAATCACTGGCTTCGCTTAGCAATCAGAGACAGCAAGACAGCTAAGCCTCATTCTTAGACGAAAACCAGAAATAATCAAGAAAATATCTGAAATGCTCTCATATAAAGATATTTGAGGAAAATTAAAAAAAAGCACAAATCGGAAAAGTATTATATAAATCATTCACTCCTGCCATTTGCAGATTACTTTGTAATACATCAAAATGTGAACTTTATTAAACTTTTTTTTTTCTTCTCTTCTAATGAAAATTTTGGAAAATCCTTTCTTTGTTAAATAATAATACCAAAATATTATCACTTTATTCTTCCTTAATTTATAATAAAACAATAGTCTAAAACCGGCAATTTGCACTTTTTTTTTATGGGGTCGTTTGTTTAATTGGAAAAACTTCTTGAACCAGTACAAAATTTAAAAAGAAGCCAGAAACTCCAAAAGGAGGGGGGGAAACACACACACAAACACAAATTAAAAAGAAAACAACATTGGTAGTAGAAAGAGAGGCTCAGATTCAGACTTGGATCAGACGCCAATGGCTGCAACACAGAGAAGTCTCCGGATCGCCCCGCCATCAAGTGGGCTCTCAAGTATCAAGGGCTGATCCAAAGCCTGAAAAACATCGTCACAGCCGTTTGTCTATTTATTTATTGTGAGAAGAAAGAGAAGCAGCAGAAGAAGATCATTTGCGCATACATACATACACACACACACATAGAGATGATCATAGCCAATTTTGGCAATACTCAGTAAAAAAGTTCCAATTTTTCTTGTGGATGGAGGCTCAAGATTCAATTTTCTATCAGACAAGATGGAAACATTACCACCATGGCTGCAATTTCAGAGATACCCAGAAGCTGCCTCGCCATTATAAGGAGTAAAAGTTTCTCGTCGTCTGATTTATTTGACTTTGTAGAAACATCATCACAGCCTCATCACATGATTTTGAGAGAGAGAGAGAGAGATTGTTAGTGTAAGTGATATGGTAAAATCACTGGCTTCGCTTAGCAATCAGAGTATCAGAGATCTCTCTCTCACTCGGAGAGCAAAGCCTCATTCTAAAGGGAAACCAGAAACAAAGAACAAGACAAACAAAAACACAGGGTGATGCTATCACTAACCCCAACTATGAAGAATGACTACCAAGTTCCTATAAAGTCTTTAGGTTGGGAGTAGGGACTCGGAACTTGGGACTTCCACTTTAAAAAATTAAGCGCTTCTTAACTTAGCTTGATCGTTTATGTTATCATGCTTATTAATGTTTTTATTATTATTTAGATTTTTTTTGGGTGATTTTTAAAATTTCTTGTGAAATTTAACCTCTAGAGTAGATTATATTGTCTGACACTGTCCGGCGAGTCGATTAGCACTCAGGCAGAGGCTAACACGCAAGTGGCCCCCTCAATTGAGTTTGTGCTCCAATTTTTTTTTTTCCAAGTGCATGAGAGAGCACAACGGTTTCTTGTTTACTGCATTTGCGTCTAAATATTGAAGGAAACATTGGCAGCAGTTCTATAAACCCAAAGTGAATTGTGAAAGGCAAATCAAGTCGAAATGAAGAGGGAGTATTAACTGCAACTAGTTTTCAGAATCCTGGGCTCCATTTAGAAATTAGAGTATTAGAAACCACGCTTTATCATGTAAAAATTAAATTCAACTGCAACATGTTTAATGTCATCTATTGACAATTTGTCCATTCTGGGTATTAAATAAAACTCTGCCAGCAATTCCTGATTAAAATTTGCCAATTTACGAACTCATTTCGGTCCAAATCCTCACCAAATTTCAGCACCAACCAAAATCATCATTAGAACCAAACTAATTTACTCCGACGAAAGCAATCGCCGAATCAAAACAAAACACAATCAACGAAAATATACATTGTTTGCAAGTATGTATTGCATTTTTTTTTTCCAAAAAAGAAAAAAATAGAAAAAAATAGAAAAAGAAAAGAGCGGCTCACATTCGGGCTTAAATCAGACAGAGAGAGGAATGAACCGCCAACAGCTGCAACACTGGAAAGTTCCCGGGTTGCCGCGCCATGAAACGGTCCTCTCAGAGCCCGAAAACAACATCACAGCCTGCCCTCATGTAACAATAGATTGTGAAAGGATTCAAACGATATCAAATAATAAAAGTTTTAATTTTGTTTTGGTAATTGAAGATTGTCATTCTAGGTGAGGGGATTAATCCAAATTTACCTTTAATTGCCCCCCGGTCTTTTCTTTTGGATGGAGGCTCAAGATTCGCCTTTTATCAGACAAGACGGAAACTCTACCTTACCACTATGGCTGCAAACCCAGAAGCTGCCTCGCCAGTTCATGGAGTAAAAGTTTCTCATCGTCTGGTCATTTGGAAAATATCATCACAGCCCCCTAATGTTCCATTTACATTACGTCCATCTTGTAAGAGGCAGTCAGAGACTAAGAGAGAAAGAGAGAGAAACAGAAAGGTTAATTATGACATTTCCCCTGAATCCAGGCATAAAAATGGTGAAATCAATCATCGGCTTCACTTACAATCAGAGCGCAAGCTCTCTGAGAGCAAAGCCTCATACTTAAACTAATGAGTACAGCACTAATTCAGTTCAGTTTCTTATAAACCCTAGATAAGGCCAGGGGATAGGGGTCCTTTGATGGGCCGGGTCGGGTCAGACTGACGCTGCAATTAACCGGTTCAACCAGCGATGAGTCACAATACGATAGACTGTCCATTAAAAAAAAAAAAATTATGATAGACTGAACTGAACCAAGCTTTTGAGAATTTATTGTAAGTGTGGTCAATTGGTATTTCCCACTTCTCCTCCTATTATCTATGCAGTGTATCGAAAAATTTATCCCTTTGACTAAAACTAAACTTATCAATCATCGAATTATAATTAATAACCAACTAAAATAAAAAATAAACTAAATAATTAAAGTATTATTTTTCTTTTTTAAATACATGCCGATGTAAAAAAAAAAAAAGAAAGAAAAGAAGATAGTGATAAAAAAAGAGAATGAGTATTTTTAATTTTTATCGGGTAATTCCTAACTTCTATACATTCGAACCTACAACATATAAAGATCGGTAATGAAAATATCCACCAAATAAAGATAGACACCAGTATTAGTATCTCTGCGCAATATCTACACCATTGCAATCCTTGACTGTAATGATAGAATTAAGTATTGACCACTTTCTTTAGTTGATCATAATTATAATAAGGGTCTTACTAAGTTATAATAAATGTAACCTACAGTGGACCCATTTGTTATGTTACTATTTTTTACATATTTTGCAAGGTTATAAATTACAACAGTTGTAATTTAGGAAAACTCTTAGGTTATATTTGGGAGTTTAGATTAAGATAACGATTACATTTTAGATTGAAGTTGAAATTTTGGAATTAGAAATGTGGAGTGGGAATGAGAGTGAGAGTAGGTTGTTTACTTATATTGAAATAGGAGAATGAAATTGAAACTAGAATCTAATTTATGTATTTATTTTATCTTGAATTGAGAGTAAATAGTTTCAAATTATAATTTTATCTTTATTTAAAAACTTATAGTTTTTAATTACAAAATTAATAAAAATTATATTTGAAAAATAAAATATTTATTTTATTATATTTGTAAATTAATTATAATTATTAATATTCTTAATTATGTAAATCACAATTTTTTTATTAATTTTAATTTTAATTATGTAAATAAAAATTATTAATAAGACCAATACAAATAAAATATTATTATTAATAATATAGTACAAAATTAATATTTTTTGAATAAAATATTTATTATTATTAATTACTAATATTAAATAAATAATATTAATATTTTTAAATAAATATAATAATATTATATTTTTGAATAAAGATAATATATAGTAATATTATTAATTCTCTATGAGTATAATAATATTATTTTTAAGTAATTTTTAAATTAGAATCAATGTAAATTATTATTTTTAACTAAATATAACAATATTATATTTAAGAATATGTTTAATAATAATATTTTTAATAAACGTAATTTAAAAAAATAAAATAATAATATTTATTTAAATAAATATGATATTATTTATTTTATTTTATTTTATTAAATATAAGAGTAAAAAGAGAAGACGGGCGAGTGTGATTCCCATTCACTTCTTAAAATTTACAAGTAAATACTGGAGTAAGAGGAATTCACACGCTTTACTCCCATACTAGAAAATAAAGACAGCATAATTGTGAAATTAGATTAACTTTAGGACTACATATTTTATCTCATTTTTTGCAACTTTACTTGAATTAGATTAGAGAAGACTTTAAATCATTGGATTAACAATCCCAATTTAAAAGTAGATTTATATGGGATTAGAATAAGAGAAAAAAAAATTATTCATTTGCAATATTTCTTTCTTATATAACACCATTTTTTATTTATCACTTAAAATTTAATTAATTAATTAATTATTTTATTTTTGATTTTCTAGAAATTTTTTTATAGTCTAATTAAATTGATACTTTTACTCCAATAAAATTAAATATTTAATAATGTATTACAATAATTGATTGTATTAAATTTAATAATCACTAATCTAATATTAAAATAATTATGAAAATTAATAATATAAATAATTAACTGATTTTACTTATATTATTTACTAATTTTTTGATAAAATAAAATATACCTAAAATATTTGATAAAAATAATTAAGTAGCTTTATTAATTTATATTTGTTCTTTATAATTATGACTATCGATAACTTGTTTAATTTATATGTAATGTTCTTATTAATTACTTTTAAATTAATTTTAATTATCACTCTTAAATATTTATAAATATTTTTTATGTTTAAATATGATTTAATTTGCATTTAAATATGATTTAACATTACTAATCTAATATTGAAGCAAACATAAAACAATATTGTATAATTCAATTTAAACTAATCTAATCCCATCATAATATTTAATCCAATCTAGAAGCAGCCTCATAATTTTTTTTTCCTCTCTCTCTTTCTTTTTTAATAGATGATTAATTATCTCAAAACCCAGGGATCAAAAATTAAACAATGGGAAGGCTCAGATTCAGGCCTTGATCGGACAAAGAGAAGAACTTCAGCTTCAATGGCTGCAACACAGAGAAGTCTCCGGGTCGCCCCGCCACGAAACGGATCTTCTAAGAGCCCAATTCAAAAGCCAGAAAAACATCATCACAGCCGAGAAGAAAGAGAAAGAAGAAGAAGCAGATAATTCCATGCTTGCATTCAGAAGCTTGTGCTCAACATTTCGTCAGGAAACCAAATTAACACTTGGCCTTAGAATTACACACATGGTAGCCAAGTGTTTGCGAGGTGTCATTATCAATTACAATGCATTGGAGTAAAGTGTGGACCTTGCTACGATACATACAGAGTCTGTAACGTAGCAAATGGGGAACATCCACGCGTTGCAGGAGAGAGGAAAAGTTCTTGGAACTTAGCTGATGCAAGGCCAGTTTGCACTGAGCTGTTACATACAGAGTCTGTAACGTAGCCTTGTCCGTAAAGTGTTTGCCATATAGTGTTTCAATGATTTGCCACGTTAAAGTAGAAGTTTCGCGGAGCAAGTCCCCTTTTTTTTTTTCTTTTTTTTTTTCCTTCTCTCTCTCTCTTTCTTTTTTAATAGATGATTAATCATCTCAAAATCCAGGGATCAAAAATTAAACAATGGGGAGGCTCAGATTCAGGCCTTGATCGGACAAAGAGAAGAATTTCAGCTTCAATGGCTGCAACACAGAAAAGTCTCCGGGTCGCCCCGCCACGAAACGGATCTTCTAAGAGCCCAATTCAAAAGTCAGAAAAACATCATCACAGCCGAGAAGAAAGAGAAAGAAGAAGAAGAAGAAGCAGAAGCAGATAATTCCATGCTTGCATTCATAATTATATGTATGTATATATATATATATATATAGATTGATACCGAGAGATGATCAATTGGTTTGATCGCCAACTTTGGCTGATAATACCCAGAAAAAAGTTTGAAACTTTTGTTATGGACGGAGGCTCAAGATTCAATTTTTGACAGACAACGTCGAAACTTTGTCAAACCATGGCTGCAATTTCATTTCTTCAGAGAAACCCAAAAGAAGCTGCCTCGCCTTGATGAGTAAAATTAAAAGTTTCTCACCGTCTGATCAATTGACTTTGAAAAACACATCATCACAGCCTCAACCAAATAATAGAGAGAGAGAGAGAGAGAGAGAGAGAGGGTCTCCGTTTGTTGAAATCACCGGCTTCGCTCGGCAATCAGAGATCTGTGCCTCTGAGAGCAAAGCCTCATTCTTAGACGAACCTTCATAAATAAATAAATAAAAGAAACAAAAGAAAGAGTAATGCTATTGACACCCCTCTGCTGAGAGAGAGTACCCTCAAACTCCGAATGTCTTTATATAAAGGAAAGGAAGGTATTTTTACTATTTTTTTAATTAATTAATTTATTTTTAGATATTTACAGCGCATTTTATTTCCAGATTCTAAATCCAAAATAAATGATTAAATGGGCAGGCACAATCTAGTCTCACAGATTGGAAGAGATCTGAACTCACAAGGCCAGCAGATGGCTATGAATCCTTCAATCAAAGGGGTGAATTTGGTGTTTAATTAAAAACATGCAATTGCCAAAATGCAAATTGTAATGTAAGAAGTCCTTGTGATCTTAACCTATAGGGTGCAAAAGCAAAGAAAAATGTGTCACAAAACCCAAGGAGGTAACCAACAGGCAACAGCTGCAATCATAGCCACATGTTATCGCTTCATTTTTTATCTTTAATTTGCAATTTCTTCTTGGGTTCAGGAGAAGATGCTTGCAGCATCCAATTCCAATGAAGGGAGAAAAGTAGCATCCCACACTGCCCAACAACCAACTTTCGGTCACTTTATCAGCGAAGCGTCGAGCTCCCCGACGTGGGCTCCTAACCCAAGTGGGGGTGATGGTACATCGGGCCAGTCCCAGTAGCAATAGAAGGATTTGCAGGCTGATGCCACTTGGGCTTCATGCGCTTGGAGATGCTTTTGATGTGTTGCAAATTGCAATACCAACTCTTCCACATTCAACTGTTGCATCTCCTATTGATAATTTGAGCTTCTTTTTAATTTCAATATTCACCAACACCAAATTTTTCATCTCAATCTGAATCCCTAATTTGTTTAGTACAATAATGGTTTTCAAATATAAATATAAATCTCTCATCAAATTAATCTCTTCTACATTTCGTTCAGATGAGCTAGCTGGTCACATGGACACATGTAATGGTTATTCCATTGATGATCGGGTCACTTTAAACAGATCACTGAGACATTACAATAAAAATGTGAACAGTAAGCACCAAAAAAAAAATTCCAAACTAGGCCATAAACTCCCAAAATATTAATTTAAACAAAAAAAACTTTTTTTTTTTTGAATGTAAGCGAAGGCTCAGATTCAACGGCCAATAGCTGCAAGCTAGAGATGGCCCGAGTCACCCCGCCATGAAACGGGACTCACAGAGCCTGATCCATAGCCTGAAATCATCATCACTGCTACTGTATACACAAAGGCACAGAGAGAGGGAGGAGAGAGAGAGCAAGCAACGAATCAAACAAACAGGACTTTGAGTAAAAAATTACCTTAGACAAAACAAAAGTTTCGATTTTGATTATGGATGGGGGCTCAAGATTTGCCTTTTATCAGAAAAGATTGAAACTTTACAACCATGGCGGCAATTTCAGAGATACCCAGAAGCTGCCTCGCCATTATGAGGAGTAAAAAAGTTTCTCACCAACTGATTATTTGACTTTGCAATAACGTCATCACAGCCCCATCACTTGAGAGAGGGGGAGAGAAAGAGAGTTTGTGTTGTGTGATATTATAAGGAAATCACTGGCTTCGCTAAGCTATCAGAGATCTCTCCGAGAGCAAAGCCTCATTCTCACAATCAGAAGAAACAAAAGAAAAAAAGAACATGGAAAAAAAGGGAAATTATCACTTTCCTGCCCCGTGAGGGGGTCGTTGGTTCAGTTGGATGCCATGGACTGAATTTATTATATCACTTTCCTATTCCTCCTCTCCAGTGCACTGCTTAACTTGAAAATGACAACAATGACCCTCTTCACAGTTTGTACTTTCTAGTTTCTAGCCGCCTAGAATGCAAAAACGAAAAGTTA
This sequence comes from Atalantia buxifolia, assembly GCA_030444775.1. NCBI lineage: Eukaryota > Viridiplantae > Streptophyta > Magnoliopsida > Sapindales > Rutaceae > Atalantia > Atalantia buxifolia. Next base: position 19,164,283 of record CM059834.1, on the reverse strand, counting down.
ATCCTCAGATGAAATGAAACCAATAAAGCAGTTTAAGGGCATGAAGTGCAACGAAGTTTACCACTTGGACCTTAATATACACACAATTCATTCTTTCTATATTTCAGATGATTTTTAAGGGCATGAAGTGTAACAAAGTTTACCACTTGGACCTTAATATACACTGTTCATTCTCTCTATATTTCAGATGATCTCAAGTCCCTCGCCTAGAAAGAGAGGGAAATTGTTGTGAATTGAAATTAACAAATCAAGAGACACGTTTGTGTTCAAGTCAATGATTTGTATGACTTTCGAGGAAAACTATTAAGCCCACCAATTAAAAGAAGGAAGATCCGTTTCAGTTCACTCAAAAACCCAAAAGGGCAACCCATAATTCAAGCCATTGCATTCTTTTTTATAGCTTCACTTCTTTCCTCGTGCACAGCCACATAACTGCATTAGGATTATGCAAATTGGTAGATGAAACAACCCCGCTGATGCGCAATTCTAAAATTTCACATCCAATAGAACAACATAGAGAGGGAGAGAAGAGGGAAGCAGAAAGCCTTTACAATACTTTGTAGTTCTTTCAACTCAATTAAACCCAGGCTACGATCTTCGATAAGCACATATAAACTGCTTAGTTTTGTATGGCATGCTCGGAAAATGTCATTCCATATGACCGTGTAGGCAAACAACTAGGCTCAGATTCTGGCTTTGATAAAAAAAACGAGAGCAATCAATCAGTCCTCTGAGAGCCCATTTCAAAGGAAAGGCCCGAAAAAGAAGAGAATAAGCAAACAACAGTATGATTCAATAATACAATGCGCGAAATTTGCACAAAATGCAAAAGCTAGAGAGAGAAGAAGTATAAGCAAACAACAACAGGGACCTTGGTGAAAATTATCACCTAGTAGCAAAATTATTTGAATTTTTGATTGATGTTGGCTAGATAGGAGGCTCAAGATAACGAGAGAGAGCAAACAATAGAGACCTTAGTGGAAATTACTACCAGTAGCAAAAAAGTTTCAATTTTGATCATGGATGGAGGCTCAAGATTCGCCTTTTGTCAGACAAGATCGAAACTTTACCTTACCGCCATGGCTGCAGTTTCTGAGAGATACCCAGAACAGAAGCTGCCCCGCCATGAGGGGTAAAAGTTTCCAATCGTCTGGTCACTTGACGCTGGAAAATATCATCACAGCCCCATTTTTGCATCCATTTTTTTGATAGATAAGAAAGAGAAAAGAGAAACAAAAGGGGTGTCTGAACAATAATTACCCTTATATAATAAAAATGGCAAAATCATCGGCTTCACTAACGATCTGAGAGAAATCGACCGTCTTCTCTCTAAGAGCAAAGCCTCATTCTCAAACTAATGAGATGAGTACGATATTGTTTGATTAAAAATCCTTGAGCTAATAATTTATGTACTCATATTGGCTCTGTGGTTTTTTTAATACAGTGGAGTGATTGGCACCCGGCTAACTTCCTGAGAAAAACCCCGATACCAAGTGCACTATGCGTCACTTTTCAAAAACCACACACTAATTTTAAAACTACCCTCATCTCTTTTCTTTTTCTTTTTTAATAAATTTTTAAATTCTCTTCTCCTCAACCTCACTGTCGTAATTGGGGTATAACATCAACTTTGTTAATCTTATTACTATACCAAAGAATAAATAAATTCACTTTTTTTCACAAATTATCTTCAAGTTTTTATTAATAATGAGAAGATTATACTCGCCATAAAAAAAAAAAAAAGCAACTCTCGATTATAACTGTTGCTACTAGTGCCTGGTGGTTACTACTTGATTGCAGCATAAGTTTCTTCTTCTCTACTTAAAAAGTTATGTTGCAATTTCTAGTTTTCAATTTAAATCTCTCTCTTCTATTTTTTTTTTAAAATTATAATTGAAAATTGAGGCTTTTTCACTAGCACAAGAAAAAAAAAATTCTTTTTCTTTTGTTAAGGTTTCAAACTTCACAAAAGACAAATTAAAGCAAGAGAGAGTTTATTTAGAGAAGAAGAAGAAGAATAGGGTTAGTTTGTGCGGCAAGAAAGTGGTATTTTAAGGGAAGTAGAGGCACGACAATAGCTCCACTCTTTTTAAAATTAACGGGTTCGGGTCTGGGTAAGAATTGGACCGGCGGTCCACGTTAACTCATTCATTCACGGTTTATAAGAATTTGTGTAAAAATGATTTAAGATGTTTTAAAGTAGGATTCCTCGATTACCTGCATTTACTAAAAATGATTAGGTAAATCCAGCTAATGCAATTCAAGCTTCTTTTTGTATAATCCTAGAATACACGTCTTCATCTGTTATAGATACAAGCAGCTCAATCTCATGAGAAATTACTTCATATTCTGAATCCCTAATACAATAACAAACTACAACTAGCTGACCATTTGCCTAGCTTCAATTGTCCAAGTGAAAAAACCCGTGTTCCCATGAATCCAAGAATTGTAAAAAATTGTTGGAAGCTAATTTGGCATGCCTCTAAAGAGTACAACTTTGTCTCTGTTGGAAATTTACATGACTTCCTTCCCTCTCTGACGGGTTGCTGTTCTGTACACAACCTCCCCTTCCGATGTAACAAAGTAGGTCAACTGCAATGGCAAGATGTATCAGTAGGTGTTCTGAAGAGAACTTATCAACAATTGGGCAACAAATCAAATGACTCCATGGAGAAGGAACAGGTTAATATGCTATTTCAAAGTAGCATTCTAATTGGCATCTCTTGAATCCTGAAATGCAATACTAAATGCAGAAAAGATTTGAGTACCCACAATTTCAAGAGAGCTGACTTTATGGAGAAGGAATCCATCAACCATTTCTCTAAGGAAACAAGAAGCAAATAAAGAGGGAAAGTAAGAGATTAAAAAAGGGGGGGAAAAAAAACTGAAGCATTGTATTGCATATACAATGTAAAACAAGTACCAAGAAGGAACAACTCATATTCTGAAAACTGACCTTCCATTTCCAGATTCAATCAGGCCTGGGTTCTCCATATATGTTATACTATCCTGGCGGGAATATTTAATGCAGCCATGTTTGCTTAGATATGTATTCTGAAGAGCAAGGTTTAAAAGTGAGCTTTTCAGTCTACCAGAAAAGAAAAACTCTCATTCAAATTATTTGATCAAGTTCTCTCATCTCACAAACCTTTTTTTTATAGTGGCTTCATTTACATCGTATTATAAATTGCAAGAGATTCTTCCAATTTATAGGATTTCTTTCTTTGAGCAGATTCAGAAATAATGCAGTTTCTGAAATTCAAGATCTCAAGAATGGTATAAATTTGCTCGGGATACTGAATATAAAGAAGCTTCTTACCACTCCAAATTTCATAAAGATATGATGTAGAGGCTCATAAATTTTCTTTGCTTCCAATTGCTCTTCATGTTCTTCACAAATCACCAATGGGTGGAATCCAACTACTATGCACCTGGATTCACAAAGAGATTAAACAAGTCAATTTTTTATCATTTGAAGATGAGTGGGGAGAGCTAGGATTGGCTACTAAGTTGTGAGCACTATAATTCCAGTTCATGTAAGAAGCAACATTAAAATTTGTAAACAAAATCCAAGATTTCATCAGATATGTAGAATGGCTCAGATGGAAACATAAAACTTCTGAATATTCATTCGGATTGAAACAATTTAGTGCTTAGTCTCACAAAGCTTTTAGTACTATTAACAAATTGAATTGCCAATAATATATCAACTGCTTTACCAGTGAACATTGGTTGCTTCTAGTGCCCTTTGCAGCCAATTCAACAGAAGATCTGCACTGGCACTTGGTAATGCTGTTGGTATCTTCCCCTTAAAGTTTCATAACAAGTAGCAATTAGAAGACATGAGATGAAAAACGCACACAAGCACTAATACAAGGCACGAATCACTTTAAAAAAAACCTTCCTCATGCATCAGAGAATTTTGAGTAAGTGTTTCTTGTTAGCGTACAGACAAGTTTAAATACATAGATGTCCAGCATCTAGCCATAAACCATAAAATGAATAAGTAAAACTATTAATCCACATAAATGAGTGAGATGGATCTATTCAATAAACTGCTGTTTCAAACATATTAAAACACTATTTGGACGATAATAATCAACAAATTTAAATCGTGTGTATTTTCTAAACAAGTACCTACCTGTAAAGAACCAGTGTTGACACCAATAATATCTAATGTTTCACCATGAGGTAATCTGATCTGCTGCTGGAAGCAGCCAACTTCCTTCTCTTTTGAGGCTTTAGTAGTGTACCTGCAAGCACAAGTGGTTGCACATAAAAGAAATATTAGCCACATAAATCGTTACAATCTAAAAAATTGTCAGGAAGACTTAACATTTCCATAAATACAAATGTACCCCAGTCAAAGAACTGATTACAAAGAGCATATAGTATACCATGGAACTTTTAGAGACGGGAACAACCAGGTAGCCTGCAAAAGATACATGTAGGTTTGTTGCTAGCTGTTGAAACCAATGAAAAGCACATTAAGTTGGGAACAAACCAGTAAGTTCATTTCTGCCCTTGATGAATGATACGCAAAGTCTAGTACAAAAACTGTACCTATACACACACACACACACACTTACATCTATTTATAGAAATATGATGTTAAGCTATTGGTGATCATTAAGCAATTGGTGATAATTTTTCTTTTTACGTACAAAGTCTTTAGGGTATGAAAAGCACAATACACAGGCCTTAAAAACTGAAAGCCACAAAGGGATTCGTAGAAATTTCCTGGCCATAAACAGAGATCTTACATTTTGCTTCAGAGGATCATCTTCCCCAAGCTCACTAGTGTTTATCACAAATCTTGCATCATAAGATTTGGCCACATCTTCCATCTACATCAACAACAAGAATATCAATAAGTCGGATAGAAGAATATTGCAAGATCCAATATGCAACCTAGAGATTTGATGAGAAAAATACATGAAGACAAGAGAAATAGGAGTTAAAGCAGAGTAGTCACGAAAACATATTGGCTAAGTATAAAGAAGATGGTAGCCGAAAAGACAAGTTCATGTATTAAAAACATGGAAACCGATTAACACCAAAAACAGAGTTGTCATTCAGCTATATTACTATGGCAATCAAGCGAGATTCAGAAGAAAAATAAAAATCCTGATTCAACAACTTAACTAAGTTTATCATAACTGGCTAGTCTCCCGTTGTAGTTTCATTTCATGTCAGTTTTCACCGCAAACAAATACGGGCTTAAAGAAAAACCATCACTTTAAACACAAAAGCCGAAAAGATCAAACTGTTTACAAATACAGACCAAATAAGCCATGCCCACAACAACAAAACCAAAATATCATCCGAATAATTTATCAAACATAACAATTTGAAACGACAACCCAAAGAGGAAAAATGAGAGACTGACCTTTTTGAGCAAAAGGGTTTGTTGTTCAAGGGGTCTAAAGCCTCCAGTCACACTGATAAAATAAAAATCCAAACCTTTCCTATTACTACTAATGCCATTAGTTCTTTGGTAAATAGACTTTTGAGGCTGGCCTAAGTTGAGGGCAACATAGAGAGCAAGGCAGAGAGACAACTGTGTGATCAAAGTACAAACCCAGGATGGTCTTTTTGCCATTGGTTACAGAGAACTGAACAGTTTTCTGATCTCTGACTCTCTCTGCGTGATGCTTATGAGATCTGAATCACAGCGATGTTAATGCTGTTCATATCTAGATGAGCTTACTGACGATGGACATGTGCCAGCAGTCGTTTGTCTAAAGATGAAATAAAATAAATATGTGTAAAAAAAATTTTTTTTTTAAAAACTGTTTTTGGGTCGGTCTCGTACCATTATTGAGTTGCGTTTCAACCTGGACATAAGACAAAAAAGACTTGTTATAAAAGTCACCGTCGTGGAAGATTATTGTTGCAAGTATTGTAAGCCGCAGTGAAATTTTGGCAGAATAAAATATTTTGACTGGATACCAAAAAGGAAACAACTCTTTTGATTTTTTTTTTTTTTTTGGCTTTATGAACCTTCCCACCCATGAATGTGCATGGCAAGTGAGTCTATGGAGAGAGTTAGCGTGAGACGAGCATGTCGAGTTATTCGTCTGTCCATCAATATGAGAAAATTTAGAAGACAAAATATGTTATTTATTGAAGGAAATAATAGTGTGTTTACTTATTGAAAATGTGAATGGAAATTAAGAAATAATAATAGAAATTAAGAAATAAGAATAAATAATGTGTATGAAAATCGTAATGATAAACCCTATTTAATATTAGAAATAATTACAAGAATTCTCATTTTCATAAAAAGCGATTAGAATTGTCATTTCTTAAAGTGATTATATTACTCACACTTAAATTTTGAAATTTTCATTTTATCATTCCTTCTATTATTATTATTATTATGATCATGATAATAATAAACTAATATAAATTTGGTAACTTGTAATTATCCATTTCAATTACAAGATAAAGTAAACACATCAATAACAATACAGTTTATTTTAATTCCGATTCTTACAATTAAAGTAAACAATTTATTATGATTCACATTTCTCATTCTGATTCCAGTCCATTTCGATTTTAGTCTATTCCGATTATTGATTAATAAACACACCATAAGTACTTGTCTTCCCATCCAACAAATAAATATGAAAACTCAAATAGGTTACATCTTACAAAAGATAATTACCGTCCACATATTGGTTCAGAAGGGAATTTTATGCGCTCAAGTGATCTCATTCAAATCTAAATCCTTCACTAAACTGTACTCTTGAATTGCTCTTGCTCGTGCATATCATAATTCATAGATTATCCAATAAAAAATCGCAGGGTATCTGACAGATCAAACCAAATTTCATCAAAACAGCTCAACAACAGAAAGATGCAAACAGTGAAGATGGGTGCTTCCACTCCTCTCAGCAATGGCATTGCTTCATTCTCCTGGCTTATGATATGTCTGCACGATCTAGCATATCTACCAAAGTCATCCTTCTGGGGAACCTTGGAGGCAGCCTCAAATTCATAGCATCCTCAATCTGAATTGGCAAATGTGTTGCCACAATCACAATCCCACCCTTTTTTCTGTGCTCTGCAATGATATACTCTAGCAACCTCACCCCATCATAATCCAATGCAACAGAAGGCTCATCAAGCAACCAAATTGGCCTATCAATTGCTAGCAACCTTGCAAGTTGCAGTCGTTTTCTCTGGCCCATTGACAGCATTCTTGCTTTCTCTTTTGCCAATCTTCCAAGCCCCATCAGCTCCAATGCAGGCAAAGAGTTCCCTTGTTTGCCTTCAAGAACTTCGAACCACTGCACATTATCAAGAACTGTAAACTTCTCCTTCACAGCATCTTTGAGGGAGAGCCAGTTAAGCTGAAGCTTGTACTGGTGGAATATTCCCGATTGTGTGATGTCATGCCCATTCCAAAGAATCTCACCAGCAGAAGGTTTAGAGAATCCAGCTAACATTCGCAGGAATGTTGATTTGCCTGAGCCATTAGTGCCAGTCAGCACAAGTGCCCCACCATCATGAATGGAGATGTTTACATGTCTCAAAATTTGCTGAGCATTTCTCATGCACGAAACATTTTTGAGGAGAAGTCGAGGAAGTGGTGGTTTCCGAAGAGACATTGAGGTTTCCAAAACTGAATATAATGCAGAGTTTGCAAGTATAGGACCTAACTGAGATATTAGAAGCCTAACACCCAACCAAGTCTCTCTGAGTAGAATTTGCACAGAAGACTAAGAGCAATAGTTGTGATGAAAATTCAGGGGACTGTTCATTAAGAGAACACGAGCACAAACATATTATTAGTACATCACAAAAGCTTTATCATAGTAATTCCAACCAAGAACTCAATCATATAAAAAAAACGTAATCCAAGGCTAATGAAAGAAGTTTCACAGGAAGACAACAGGGTCTTGCGAATTGGACACCTATGAAATTTATGATAATTTCCTTTATAAGCTCATACTATAATCTACTGGGTATGATTACGAACAATAAAATTAGTAATGAAAATAACCCATAACGAAAAAAGATTGGCAACAATTAAAAACAAAAGATTGACAATAACTAAAAACAATAAAATTAATATGAAATAAGCCATGATGAAAACGATTGACAATAACTGAAACTAGTAATGAAATAGCCCAAATCATCTTGCCAATAAGTGCACTTAGACATTCCATCGAACACATTGAGCACAACTCTCGTCGACAATGCTGCAACTTTGACAGCATTGTTAATTTGTTATTTCATTTGGTTTGGAAAACAACTCAAATTAGCAAATGGGGTTTTGTTATACATGAACAAATACAAACAAAACATCCACATTTGAATTTTGCATGGAACAATTAGAGCTCAGAACAAATACTAAAAAAAAAAAAAAAAGGAACCGCCATTTCAATTCCCTATAGTTTCTTATCCAATATTATTATAATTATTACAAGGAGTATCAAACCCGCACACACACGCAGAGACCAAAGAGAAACAGAGTAAGTCTTACGTTTGAGAGATTCGATCGCGGGAATGATAACTCTGCATATGTCACTTGTGTAGTAGTCTTTGTTCTGTTCCGAGTTTTCACTTTCCGGTTATTACTAATATTTTTTTAAATATTTTCATTTAGTTAAATTAAATGTAAATGTATTATTATTATCATACATTAAATGTGACTCACGTGTGCTGCCCTTAAAGTTGACCGACCCGTTTGACGCCTCCTTCAAGATTCAGCGTGCCCCCAACCCGAATATTAAAGCCTTAAATAATAAGTAGCAGTAAGGTCGCCATTCTGGTTAATGAATCACATTTTGCTAACAATTCATTCAACATGGGAAGAAGAGGTCAGTCATCAGTGACTGAATTATTGTTTCTTTACCTTTAAAATATAACTCAATTTTTTCTCTTAGTACAACAAAATGGACTGACCCCAACCAACATTCGATTTCTATGTGTTTCAACCTGTTGGGGCATCCCGCCAAAACAAAGTGAACGGGCAAAAACAAAAAAACAAAAATGGCCGTAATTTCTAAAAAGCTGCAGATACAAGGAAGATGAATCATTCATATCAATCTTGATGATGTTCCTACTTCCTACTCCTCTTGCATTGGGGAGAGTTTCATCTTCACCTAGATCACCCATCAGTTACAGAATTTCTTTGAACCTCACAACTGAAGAAGTTGTCAACATCAAGCTAAAGCCTCGCCTCTGACAGCGCCGGCCTCCATTCCACACAACAACAGGCTGATCCTGTTAGCAGAATTTGCAGGTGCAGTACAGGACTGAGCCTCCAAGCACCCAGACTAAATCTGGGTAATACAATTCAAATTAACACTAAAAGCAATTCTCTGTGCCACCACTAGTGACCAGTTACAGAGTTACAATCTCCATTGTATATACACATAATATAAAGAAGTTATATGGTGGCTGCATGGTTACAAAATGATAAAACTATAGCTGAGGTACATTGCATATCCTAAGAACCCTATTTAAGCCATTTCAAAGCATACGGCATGATAACAACTTCAGGGTTCAATAATTCAAAAATCGTGCGGGGAATCACTTTTCCCAACTTTAGTTACTGATCCACCTTCGTTTCCGGGCTGGCCGCTCCTGTTTGATTTCTGAGCCTGCAGCAGTCTCACTTTTGGTAGAAGGTAGAGGTTCACTCTCCATTTTCTTTATTGCCAACGTATCCTTCTCACTTGGCATTGGGAGCTTGAATCGCTCACTTCGCTTCTTCAGCTTCTCAACTGTGTCAAGGTGCCGATCGTCCACTGGTTTTGTATTCTCAGGATTACTACCATCTTTCTTATCAGCCATGGGGATTTGCTTATCAACAGGCTCAACTGCTGTAGCAGGTTCCTCTGGAATTTTGCTGGTCTCTAAAATTCTGCCATTACTATTCTTATTAATTTCTTTAAACTTCAGGGAAGATGATGACTTACTGTTGATACTGAAATCCCTCTCCTTATGGCTTGTCCAACGTTCCAATTTTGAGCGCCCTCTCCTTGAGTCTTGCTGTTCGTCATCTGAGGAAGCTTCTTCCTTCTCTTTTCTGGAAGAGTTACCGTGGACTGGTTTCTCATTCCCACAATTTCCTTGCTCAAGGGTGTCTTTGACGCCCTAAAAAAAAAAAGAGTAAAACCAATCATGAACATACAAGAACTACCCTACATTAAATTTCTAGCATTAATCCAACGGTTCAACTTGTCAGCAAGCAACTTACCAATATTTTGTCAAAAACATCAGAGAAGATTCTATAATGTAACTTCAAATAGAGAGTGAGAAACTATATTGCATTTAAAAATATGGCAGTGTCTAAATATCTTGTCTGAAATCAACTTTTAACCCATGCATGCATCTATTAATTCAATAAAAATGCAACATGCTAATAAGCTAACAAAATGACCAGGCATGAGTAAAGGTTAGTGACAAATTGCCTTCAGTACTAATCAACGGATCAAAAGGGTTCACAATAAACATCACAGATGGTGTGCCACAAAATTTCAAGCAAACTCCAACCGTGGTAATAAGAAGTCTCGAGACTTCAAATGAGAAAGCATAGAAGTTCAATGTCAATTAGATTTGACAACCTTGTCAAAACCGCATTAAAAATTTACTCAAGTTGAGAATAGGCCTAATCTTATCCAAAGCATCAATTTCCATGTATTCATCACAAGTATCACAAAATAAAACCACGATACAAGAAGAGTTAGCACACTGCCTGCCAAGTACAAGAACCTCAACTTTCTCTACATATCCCTTCTCTATGGTTCCTCCTCAAAACCAGATAAAAACATAAGTAATCACTACTCTTCTCAGGTAATAAAATAAAGTGGCAAATGGTATGATTAATCTAAATTAACCTCACATTATTGGGGGATACAGAGTTTGGTATATAAAATCGAGAATTATTACCATTGTGCATAATTATTTCATTCCATTAATTTAGCATGTTAAATTATGCATCTACTTAGCTTATCCTAATCAACAAATGATTAACAAACTTGTATGCTCAAAATACTAATTTATGCACTTTAAACTACCCTAACTACTTGCCAAGCCACAATAAACAGCCTCAAGGAATAGGCAAGAATTTGATAGCATGTCACACAATTGACAACCAACAGAGTCATTGTTGAATGTTGCCGAAGTGTTAGGCAAACTGAAAAATGAGAAGGCGCATGGACTTGTAAACCAGGCCTGTAAGTTTGCCATGAAGAACAGTGAACGTTGTCGACTTGTAACAAAGTGCTGATTATAAAATAATGAATTCCATAGATACAAGCTACGTATCAGTTTTAATATTCAGCAGTCAGCCTCCTACTTTAATCAGTTTCGGCTGCCTCAAGGGAGGATTGTTCTTCCCTACAGAAGTATTAGTTGGAGAAGGAATTGAATATTTCCAGGCCACAACAAAGGGTTAAATTGTACCAATTTGAATTTGAAGATTTTATTTTCTATTCCATTTATTTAAATTAGCTCATTTCCTGCATTCAACTTCGCTGAGATGATTTCCCATCTCTAATAATCTTTGTGCTCTAGTGTCTATGGAACATACCATCTCACTTACATGACCACTTTGGTCTTCTTGATTTCTCTTTGAAGCAACCAAACTGTTGTGATTTCCAACTTCAGTTTCTCTGTTTTTCCTTGAGCTTTCTTTATGTTTCTTCTCGTTCACTCTATTGTTATCTGAAGTATTTGCAGAACGATCATTACGAGGACCTGACCTTTCCTGCCTTGATTTTCTGTCCTCATTACTAATTTGATTTCCACGGGCATAAACATCCTCACGTCCCCTATGAGGTGGACGACTTTCATCCTCAATTCTCTCTCTCCTCTTCAGTTGTTCACTATGTCGAACTGTGTCTTTAACCTGATACTCTTTATCAGAACCCTTATATTCATCCTTTACCCTAGCATGGCCAATCCATGCTCGGTCTTCCGAACTACGACCACTCCTTACAGCACCCCGTCCTTCTTCTCTCTCCCTTTTCGAAAGAATTTCTTCATGCGGTTTCGGCCTGTGCCACTCTTCTCTCTCCCTCTGCCTCTCACCCCTTTCTCTCTGAGACCAGTTCTCATCCTTGTGTCTAACAGGATGGTGATCATCAAAATTTTCTCTAATTCTCTGTTGGTCTTCTCTCCGCCGCTGATCCAAAATATCATCCCTCTCCCGCTTCCGACGACTGGTTAAATCCCGGTGGCCATGCAAGATTTCATCTTTTTCAGCATGATCCCGTCTGACATATTCATCATCTTTCCTTCTCTTGCTAGTATAATCATCCACCATTTCATACCTACTCTTCAAACTATCATCTCTTTCCCTGTGTCGTGAGCTAGCATCCTTATCATAATGAGGCCTATAGCTGCCATTATCCAACTGCTTTCTTGAATGAAGATATTCATCTCTGTCAATCCTCTCACTTTCCCGGGCCTTACCTCTGTGCCTTGCTCCAACTTCATCAAGATGCTCACGCTCCCTCTTCCTTGTGTCTTCAATTCTATTTTTTCTGCTGTCCTCTCTCCTTTGCCAGACTCCATCAGAATTTTCCCGCTCCTTTCGCCGATCAAAACCCTCAGGTTTCATTTGCATATCATGGGTCAAGCTAGGATCAAAATCTCTACGAGGATAAGAACCCTCCCTCCCTATCGCCACCATGCGATTTCTCTCCATCTCTTGTCTCCCTTCCCTATCTTTTCTTCGGAAACTCTGTTCATTTTCCTCAGGGTGCTTCTTCATGCTTCCCATGCGTGTAGAACGTCTATCTTGCATTACTTCCTCCTCACCCTCACGCCACTTCTTATTATCTCTGCTGCTACCAGATCTTGCTTTACTGTTTTCGCTACTTCTTGCTGCTCTAGAATCTTCCTCCTCATCAAATTCTTGCAGTTCAGGTTGTTCTACTTGAGAATTTATTTTTTTTGTCTTCAATGAATAAAGTGCTTTTACATCTTTACGACTATCACTCGTGGTTACTGCATTTGTTTCCTCCTTTTCCATTGCAGAGCTTCCATCACCCAAAACAAGTTCATCATGCACAGCATCTTTATGCTCAACACTCAATTCCCTTGCATCCCTAACTATGACGGGAGATGACAATGGACTGTGTTTACCCTCCATGCTTTCAACTGATTCTTCATCCTGATTATCATGGAATTTCCTAATTTGTGGGCTTTGACTTGGAGTCATACGAGGGGATCTGTCACCTGTTCTTCCTGGTCTCCGCCTGAGTCCACAGAGAGTCAGTTAAAGGTGTCACTTAAGTTCAGAGCAATCTAATTAATTCAAGAACAGACCCAAGATGAAGTGAAGGCAACAAAACCAATTCTCATTTCATTATGTTCTTCTCAATCAGAAACTAAACATCTAGAGAAGTTATCAAGAAAATTCATAGTTATTAAAAGAAATTCAGGCAATATATCCTTTGGCTTTTCAAACAAAAATGTAAGTAAATTAGCACTCACAAGCACACTGTTATAGAAACTGGGGGTTTGTTTGGAAATGGTTGTAGCTTCTAGGATAATCTGGTTTAAGAATAATCAACTGTGGAAAGAAGCAGATAAGTTTCTGCTTAACCATTCTTTTATGCATCTGGCAAATTCTCTTTCAAGCTGTCGTGAACGTGAATAATAAAAATGATACACAATTTTGTTTGGTGAAATATAATTATAACATGCGACATTTATAAAATTATAAACTTATGACTAATAAATAAAAGCAACTATAACTGATATATTATATATTCATATTTATTAAAAATCAATGATACTCTAATGCAAGGGGTGGTATCGCATCACAACAAATAGAGAATTTAAAATTTAGAAGCATGTCAAGTTTAATGCGTTGTTGAGCTGGCTTAAGGTGAACTGCTGCTGAGTCTCTTCTGACTGTGCAGTAGCAAAGGAAGTAAAATTCCAGTCATGATTTACGATGGTACTATGATTTAATTAGAAAGAGTGTCAAATATTACATCCATCAAGGATTATTCTATACCTCTGCTCATGAGAAGTCCCAATATTTTCGCCGGGATATTTAGGAGTTGGGCCCCTGGAACCAGGTCGATACCTAATTGGAGCTTCAGGAGGAAAAGGTAAAAGCCCATTTCCTTCAGGTATGTTATCATGAGCAACATTCATAAATGGAGCCTCATGTCTAACAAGCTCCCTATTTCGACTATCGTAAGCCTCTCGAAACCCATCAAAATATTCTGTGTCCACTGGTCCCATCTCATCTTCAGCTCCATCGTTTTCTCCTCTGCGATCCTCTCTTGGAAGATCATTGTCACGGTCACCATTACCAGCAGACGAATCATCATCTACGGAGTCCTGGCAGACAATCTGTATCCAAGCACTTTCAGTTAATTTAGGCGCGTGAGAAAAGTATAAACATACAATGGATGCAGTCAAAATCAGTGCAATCAACAACAGGTTTTATCGCTAACCTCAATGATTGCATCTGAATCACGGATGCGAGGTGGACGAGTATCAATTGAAGGGAGACGTTCACCAGAACCACCTTCTACTTGTATTGCTCTGCCAGTTGGCTAAGAGAAAACAAGTTACACAGTTAAGTCTGGCGACTGATATAAAAAATAAAACATAATCCATCAAGAGCATAAACCAATTTTGGAACACTCCTACACTGTAATTGCTATGAGAGAAACTCCAAATAAACAAAAGCAGCGACAAATATATAAATACAATCTCTCCCAGGCAGGAGACACATGATGAAAAAATTGAATTTTCCTCTACTGTGAATGCTGAAAAAATATAACTAGCAGCTGAGGCATACTATTGGCGGTCGCACACGTGCAGGTCCTTTTGTTAAATCACTTTGTCCAATATCTGGCTTCCCTAGATTTGTATTATCAGCAGGAACATCCAGAATACCAGTCGCTGCTGCTAATTCTGGAGGTAAATCGGGATCGTACTCCTAAATTGAAAGCAACAGAAAAGTACAAACTGCATAAGTCACACAATCTACCCATGTGTACATAATTAATTCACAAACTTCCACAGACACATGCATCTTGTTACCTGATCTCGCCCACTTTCATAAACACGAATTTTGCTTTGCATGGTAGTCTCTAGGCGGTGCTGTTCCTGCAGAATTTGGAGAAAGAAACTCCTAAGTCCACTTTTATCTCGTAAAAAGAAAAAACCATTATTATAGGTTAATAGTTACCAGCTGTTTGCAATAATCTTTCCAGCTCTCCTCATTCAAACCAAAATTGAAGAAGTCCGTTATGTCAACGCCAGGGTATTTCCATGGTTTTTCTTCAAAACCATCAATGTCAACATCGAATATAGTCCTAGAAATCATAGTGGTAACAGGATATATAAATGAATCAACACCAACAATGAATTGAATAACTTTAATAAAACACACTGAAAACATAGTCCACTTTATCAGGCAAAACCGTGTTAAATAAACTTGAAAGAAGGGCATAAGATTGCCGGTATTTCAGCTAGGCCCTACATGACAACCAGCAAAACTGAGCTGGTTGCGATAATGCATGCATTGCAAAGATGATTTATGGTCACATTAGAAAACAAGTTACGACTAGCTAACTAAACTAAAATTTCTGACAATCACATGGACCAGCTGAAAAGGAATATCAAAGGACAATAACACTTAGACAGAAGCATTTTGAAAGACCTTTTAAACTCTATATGGTATAGAATTATTATGATCAAATAATAATCATACCAGCATTTGTGTACTATTGAGAGTAAATACAATGATACTGTAACAAATCAACAAGAACACCAACTTCAAACAAGGGTAATAATACGTCAGGAAAAGATTATTTATAAGGATCAAAGAAATATGGTGAAACTCAAAACACAAGTAACCAGAATATGCAGCTAATGGAAAATTACTTGTGAGAAGGAAGTGTGAATTCCAGTCCACGCCCTGCCATATTGACACCAGAAGCAGACATTCCAAAACCAGGATGAAAACCTTTCTGCATGGGAGGAGCAGTTTTAATTCCTATAGGCCGCCAGTCACCTCTGCCACGTCCAGCAGCAGGACCCATGTTAACAAGTGGACGAACTTGACCCGGGCCTCCTCCAGCGACGGCAGTAGCTGATCCGGGTATTGGAGCAGCGCCAGGTCTTACATACTGCATGCGGCAGAAAAAAGATTACCAGGTTAAAGGGAAAGCACAAACTGGCCAAACAAATAAGTAAACAACTTAAACAAGATTAAAGTCACTTTTGCATTAGGCTAGTAATTAAAGGCAGCATAAATTAGGACAAAGGACGTTCAATTTCATTAACAGTCATCACTATAAGCAGGACATCACATAAGTTAAAACTACAGTTTTATGGATTACTGAGCACCTTTTTCACACCTGGTGGTTTGGCGGTGCCTTTCACCTTTCACTACCCTGTTATGGACTCGTAGTTTTAAGATTGATTTTTTAAAACAGCCGAGGATATTGTAGTTATACAACCAAAAGATTGATTTTCTAAAACAATGGACACCATGTGCGATGGAGAACTAATAACACCCTAGGTGAGTGCCTGTACAATGCAACATTAGCTGACGGTGAGTACAAGCTAAAATTAACAAATGAAGCATACAGTCTAATTGGTCTACAATGGCTAGTGCCTGTGCAACACATATGATTCCAAAAATTTGAAGTTTATGGGTCCACAAAATAAAGTTTTTTGACCATAATGGCCTGTGCTAGTTAATATGAAGTTCTTCATCAACATAATATGAAGTTATTGTCAGGACTTACATTCACTCTTACCAATAGTCTCAGAACTCTACAATTATGGAAATAAATATCTGATTTGTTATTGATTGAAAACTAAATAAAGCAATATTTAATAAACAGCAGCTTGGACCACTAACTGTGCCTTCTCAACACATCCTATCAAGTATTTTCCACCAGAAGCCGCATCGACCAAAGATGACATATTTAAAGGCTACGTCTAAGAAATTTTAGTGGGATGAACAAAACATAAGAGTCTAGCCCACAGAATCCTATCTGTCCAAAAATAGTGATTCAGCAACTAGCTCTGCACTTCATCACTCAATAATTGTAATTTTATCCTTATCCACCAGTTGTTTCTCTCAAAATTTTTCAGTAGGGGAAGCATTGGGACAATTATTGTAACCCCAGAAGGCAATTGTATTGATAGTAGCTCAGATCCAAAACCCAATTCTCAATATAGCTTCTCATTGGTCCAAAATACGCAAAACGTTCAATGTACACAACAATAATAGTTATGACAATTGGATGTTAACAAGTCCCAAAGCAGACAATCCCAGAGTTTGTTAACGGTTTATACATGAGATGTAATTACCATCCTTCCACGGCGGTAATCCTCAGACTGCTCACTTGAGAGATATCAATTATCATTATAACTGCTATTCAAGCATGCATTTCAGGTAGACAGCGTGTTTACACTCATAGCCTGTAACTCTGGCCAACTAACTTTTTTCCTCTCTATTTAATAAGTGACTCCGGATCAAGCATTTTAAAAGCTGAAAACAATTGGGAAACGAACAGAATCCCTTGGTATAAACACACAATATTGTACATTTCAACACACTTAAAAAGTATATTAAAATATAAAATAATATCCTCATTTCATTAAAATGTATAAAAGATTTACAATTTTTAACTCTACATTTCAATTCATTCTCATTCTTATAATCAAATAACAAGTTAATCACCAAGCCCACTTACAAAGTCCCCAAAATTCCCGACTACTCTTTTTATTAATTTAACAACAATAACAGAGTCACTAACCATTATTATACACAAAACTACATGACACTAACCTTAAACTGAGAATGATATGGATTATGATACGCAAAATGATTGCTATACCCAATCTTTGCCGCAGCAGCAGCTGTGGCCGCTGAAGCAGCAGCTCCATTAGCTCTCTCTCCTGTTCCCTCCTTCTTCTCCGCACCTCCCTCACCCATTTGGGCCGCTGCATCATCACCTCCCCACTCTTGCTCCTCCACCATCAACCCCTGATGATTACTCGCATCCGCATCTGCAACTATCACCAGTGGGTCCCCATCTTCGTCGTCATCGTCGTCAACGCCTCCTCCATCAATCAACATCGGCCGATGATTATCCTCGTTCAACACTATCTGCAAATCGTCCTCACTGTCACTCTCCCAATCATCCTCCTCTCCTTCCCCAGCCTCCCCCTCGTTTCGATTTTGGCGTTCCGAATTTACAACACCGTTTTGAGAAATCCCAGGAATTTCAATCCCCGGCACATCATCGTCGTTTGAAATTCCGTTGTTACCCTCCTCTATATCGAATTTCACTTTCACATCGTTGTCGTTGTCCGTGAATTCACCGTCGGCATCAGCGCGTGGTGGCGCGTGGGAAGAAGGAAGCGGTGGCATAGGGGCAAGGGTCTGAGGAGGAGTGGAATTGGGGACGGATGCGGGGTGATCGTTGGATTTGAGGTTGAGGTCGAGGTCGATCGGACGGTGGAGAGAAGTGGGTGCAGCAGGGGAGGTTTGGTGGTGGGACTGCGAGGCGGCGGATAAGGGACGGAGGACGTCCGTGTACAGATCTCCGAACTCGTCATCGTCTTCCATTCAACAAGATTTTAGAGAAAGCCAAGTGAGTTTCACAGGGAAATACAATGGAACAAACCAAAAATAACGAGGGTTTTGAGAGGTCCTATTAATGTTCGAGTTCTCTTCTTCAAGGGGGGCTTTATTGTGTTGCTGTTCATTTTATATCTATTCATTTTTTCAGATTGTTTTGTTTATTTATTTGACTGACCTTTTTTTTCCCCTTAAAAATTCTGTGTTTTTTTCTTTAAATTATTTCAGAGCATAATATTAACAGGTCTAATATATTATCTGTTCATTTAAATTTGGAATAATAATAATTTCGATTCAAACTCAAATTGAATTTGATCATAAAATAGCGCTACATTTAATACATAAATTGAAAAAAAAAACTTCTATGAATTATTTGATTGAAGATCAAAATTAGATTATAAGTCATCAATTCTTGCACCATAAGTTGCTCTGTATTTTTTTTTTTTTTTAAGTTTTCCTATCAAAAAGATGCTGAATTTTTGTCACATTTTTTAGTTTAACCAGGCGATCTATTATTTTGTGAATTTAATTATTTCATAACTAGTATTTATTGGTTTTTTAATAACATTATGGATATAAGTTTTGTCCTCAAAATTACTTTTATAATAATATATTTGCTGGACTATATTCAGTGGTTGTTGTTCACACTAGTTTTTTTTTTTTTTATAACATTGTATACAACATAACTAGAATAAGGTCGGCAGAATCTGGGTTTGGATCCGAATATGGCAATGCCTGAACCAAGCTCAGCTGTATTTTTTAAGTACTTGGACTAGATTTAAAAAGCCCAGCACCGGGTCAAAGTTTTTTAATTCAGGTTTTTATAAACGAATTTTTATATTTTTTTTAATATTATATAGGTATACTTTTTAATTTTTTTGTAATTTTATAATGTTTAAATTTATTTCAATAATATGAAATTTAAATGTTTAAAATTTCTAATAAAAAAATTATAAAATTTTACAAAAATATTTTTTCACTATTTTGTAAATCTTAAATTGAGTGTATAAGGCTTTGTATACTTTCAATAACATATTAATCAAGTTGTGTACGTTAATTATTTCGATCACAATAAAACTCGCACCAAATCCTCTTTCAAATATGATCTTATTGATAAGTATCTTACAAAATTACTCATTTCAAACATAAAAACATAATTAAAATTGTAAAAAAAAAAACAAAAGATTCTAGATGTTTTTGCTGGGAAAAGGGTAGATTCTATATATATATATATATATATATAATTTATTTTTTTTATAACATATTATTAAAAAGAAAAAGCCGGTCGAGTGGGGTCCGGTTTGTGAAGTGAGCGACTCCAGTTGTACAAATTTTATTGCCTGGAGTCGAGTCGCCCGTACTCCGAGGAACGGCAAGAAAACAAAGGGTCATCGAAAAGAAAATCGCGAGGCGAAAACATGATCGGAGCAGGGAAGATCAAGCAGTACTCAAACGTCCTCGACAAACCCCTCAGCAAAGGCAAACAAGAGGTCCTCTTCGAATCGCTCTTCTTCTTTTTTTCTTTTAATTTTTTTGTTTCATACTCTGTTTGGTTGCCGCGAAAATGTGCTGGAAAATCAAAAGCAACTGAATTCCATCTGAAGCTGAAAATTTTTGTTCCTCAGTTTCTTTAGCTGGCAGAGACAAGTAAAAATCAGATCTTGACAGCAGTTAATGACATTGTTTTTTTATAATTATTTACTTCGATAAAAATGAGACATTCCAGTTATAGTGTTAATTTTGAAATATATTTTGATTAATGAATAGGAAAAGTTAAAGAGTTGAATTTGAAAAATTGTTTAACTGTATATATAAAGTTTGGATCTTTGAAAATTTATTTGTGGTTCTGATGGTTAGGTAAGTTTGAGTGCATTCGCATTTCTGTTCTCGGAGCTTGTTCAGTACAATCAAACGCAGGTTGACAATATTGCTGAACTAGAGCGAAGGTAAATTTCAATCTTACTCAAAATTAGCATAGATTGATCAAATTACACAAACATGTTGGCTATTGTTGACTGTTGGTGATGTACATGTTTGTATACACAAATGTCTATGAATCGTTGTGGAAATGTCACTCTGAGTAGACACATGCAAATGCTAAATTGAATCATTTTCTATGGTTCTAATTATCATCACTGTCCCGTCATTTGAAAAATCAAACACAAGAAGTTTGTTTTGAAGAAAAATTTATTCTTCATTACCCAATGAAGTTGAAGACATTGGTATAACTGGCACTTTGGGTTTAGGCGCTTCAAGTTGGATATGTACGTTATATTATATTTTGGCACCATTTTTTCTGAGAATTATGCAGGTTGGAGGATGCAGGCTATGCTGTTGGTGCTCGAGTTCTGGAACTCCTTTGTCATAGGGATAAGGTAACATTTAATTATAGATTTCCTAGTCTAATACTTGTTGAAAATTTCATTTATGAGGACTCCTGTTTCCTTGTCTTTCTTATCCCCTCATTCTCCAACTTCTATTCGCCATACATCTTCTGCAATGAAGAAACTGGATGGCATGGAATAATGAAATTTCTTCGTTGCACTGCTTCTTTACCTACCAGTGTTACATGATGAAGTCATCTTCTATCTTTCGTTTGACATGTGGTTGTGACTATTTTATAGACATTTGTCATATTTCATGGAGTTACAGAAGTCATGAATTTATTTTTTATTGTTTATTTATTCATTTTTTTGCCATAGGGAAACAGAAGGGAGACAAGATTGCTGGGTATTTTGTCCTTTGTACACAGCACTGTTTGGAAGGTCTTATTCGGAAAGGTGAGCAGTTTCAGTTAGCGATCTTTATTTCATAAGATAATAGTTGAAAGGTCAATTACTTCACCAAATCCATTGCATTGAGCTAGGCCTTTGATTTGATATTCAACTCTCTGGTCAAATGATGTGCTTTGGAACTTTGAAAGCAATATGGATCATTAGATTGCATTCACAATGGGTTACCCATTTTAATCATCTTGTCTATAGGAGATCCTGTGGATTAATGTGTTGGATAGCCATGCTTTTAATTTGTGCAAGAGGCATGTAAGGGCTGGCAGATTGTTGGATCTTTAGTAGTGTAACACTTCATTTTGTATTGTTTCTGCTTCAGATCAGTTGGTAATTCACAGTTTATCTTACCACCTTTTCATTTTCACTTTAATAGGTAGCTGATTCACTTGAGAAAGGAACTGAACATGAAGATGAATACATGATCAGTGAGAAAGAGCTCCTTGTAAACAGGTTATTATATACTCATTCTTAATGCAACTGTTGCAACTAACTGTATCTTTGGTTTTGGTATTGATGATTTTGGTTTGAATTTTTTCTGAGTTGTAGGTTTATTTCAATTCCAAAAGATATGGGAACATTTAATTGTGGGGCATTTGTTGCTGGAATAGTAAGGGTAAGCGCAGCCATGATCTTTACAGATTGCTTGATCAGCTGGTGGACAAAAATACTCTGATTGGAATTTTCCTTTTCTACTTGTAGGGCGTTCTGGATAGTGCTGGCTTCCCTGCTGTAGTAACAGCACATTTTGTGCCTGTTGAGGGACAACAGCGTCCTCGGACAACCATTTTGATAAAGTTTGCTGAAGAGGTACTTGCTTCTTTTCCCCTTATCATGATGCTGCTTTTGTAGTCTCTGGTCCACTTCCTCGTGCATAAACAAAACAATCTGTTGTGCCTCCAGGCTCGGATGAGCTTAATGATTTAGGTTATTAGGAATTTTGTCAGTCGAAAAAGTTGGATCTAAACAGAACATTTTTTTATGGAATTTGCGCCCTTCCACAGTCTCATCTCTTGTGCAAACAATCAAGTCTCAGCTTGTGCATTCATGCATTAACAAGTTTTCTGTTAACATCTTTATGGTTACCGAACACTCTTTGAATAAGAGACCATTTGTACAGATATTTATTCAAACTAATTTTGTTGGAAACATGAAGTTAGCGCTTCAATTTTTCTGCTGCTCTTGTCAATATGTCAGTTTAGAGTTTCATGAAAGCTCAAGCCTGAGCTTGCAACTTAGCCTACATTTGTTTTTCCCCGTCAATACAGCAGAAGTATCTGAGCATTTTTCTTACGTCTTTACGATGTCTTGCCCCTCCCCAAAAATTAGGTACTACGGAGAGAAGCAAGGCTGGGCTGATACTGCCACCGAAGCTATCCTATTTGATTCTTTTGAATGTTTCGCAACAGCATGATGAGACTGTGTAGCTGGACTCACAAAACAATCAGGATTTTTCGTGATCTGTCAATTATACTCCTGCCAATATGAACTGCTTGTTTCTCTGGTATAAATTCTGTGCTATGCTTATTGGCATGTAGACTATTGAAAGTAGAAGCAGTCTACCACTCTCGTTGATGTAAATTAAATGTGATAATCATTACCACTACCATCATTGTTTCATATGAACTAAAATGTATTGCTTAATCTGAGGATATGTTGATTTATGAAATTGTTATTGGGAAAGCATTAACATATAATCTTAGGGTGCGTTTGGAATTAAAGTGCTGTACCTTTTAAGCTACAGCTGCTGTGGAAAAAAAACTGTAAGTATAAAACAAAAGTTAGTAATACATAGTAAATGTAAATTTTAAATAATAATTTTGAAAAAATTATTAAAGATATAATAGATTTTTCATTATACAAGAGAAAAATCATATTAACATAACTTCTAAGTTACAGCAACTAGTATTTATCAAATACTTTAGTGTTGTAACTTTTAAGCTACAATTACCCAATCTCAATGTCAAACACACCTTTAGTGTATGAACGAAAGAATATATTTTAATGTGGAGCTTCCTAAAATTTAGGTTTCTTAGACAGACCAATCTATTGCCTTAATCGGGAGATTCCCAAAGCATTAATATGATGAACCACACTAGAAACCACGAGAATCCTGATAATTTTGAGGGGGGGAAAAAAAACAACCCGAAGGACCAGAAATAAGTTGGGCATTAATAGTAAACTACAAGAAGAACCTACAGAAAAGTTACAAATAAAATCTCAACTAAATGCTGATAGATCTGCCAAATGATGCTCAGAACTCATGAAGCCAGCAAAAAAACAATAACCTGTTGTTACAAATCTACAACTTTCCCCACAGAAATCCTATCAATGGAAGCTTGTAATGGCACTAAAACAACAATCACAGGAGCAAAAATCGACAACCAACTAGCAGGATTAGATAGATAAAATCCAAACTAACAACAGTTGCGTATAATTGGATAAAACTCCTTGCAGAGCCCATGTTCAGAAGTAGGGCAATAAGCTTTCTGCAGCAACTTAATCCTTTTGCATAATCTAAAGTGGAGAGAATATAAAGAAGTCACCGAATAAAACAATTTCAACACTAACAGCTTGAAAAAAAATCATAAGAGATTATAAAGAAGTCACTGATTCAAGTACTAGCTTTTCAGGTACAGCATTTAAACATCACTTTGAGTTGATAGAAAACTTATCCACAGCACACCAAGCTGCGCGCTGACATTTTGTAGAAGCATAACCGAGTAATTGCAATTTTAACAAAAGATAAAGAATACAGCTCTACATTTTTACCTATATAATCAATTTTCCGGGGGTCCACATACTCTTGAAATTGTTTTCCTGTATATAAAGTAACACTCAAGCATCAACAAAACATGCAATAAACCTAGGCATATGGAAACACTTTGATTTGCCAAACTTGCAATAGAAAAAACGCAATGCAGCTCACCATAACAATAACGGAAGGTATGCAGTGGGAAAAAAAAAACGAGAATAATGCAACAATAGATGAAAAATGCCACAAACAAGTACTCCAGAAAAACACTTCTAATTTTTTTTTCTAAATTTTTATATCATGATTTTCTTTTTTCTTTCATTGACTAATCTGTCCATTCTCCACACCAAGACCGTACAAAACACCAGCATATTTCTCAGGCGAGCCTTTAAAGAAATTGTCTTTCATTTTCATAAATGTACAACAAGTGAGCAAACTATCTGAACCAGCTTGGTGACAGATCCCAATTCTCTCCACTTCCAACAACTCGGCAAGCTTATTCAACCCACCATGAAGACTATTGCAGAATTTCATCAGATGCTTGATGTCATAAAGCGTGGGGAAATACATCTTGATCAAGTCAAAAAAGCATGCTTGCGTCTCAGGCAGATCCTTACAGGTCAACAACTTAAGCAAGTATCCAAAATCATATCCGCTGTGAAATGTTACCCAATGCACACTATCATTCAACACAATCCCAGACGACATCAAAAGCTCGCTAAATCTCATAGCATCAATACCCTTCTCTTTGTTCTTCTTAAAATCAATGCCACTTCGGGATAACAGTTTAATAGAGTCATAAGCATACACATCTTCATCAGGGCTGAACTCACGAAAATTGAATTGCCACAGACAGTACTTATCAGTCCCGCACTTGGGTAAATTCCCATTCTCGTCAGCAAATGTAAGGCCTAACTGAATTAACTTCAAGAGATCGACATTGACTTTCAAGTTTTGGTAATTATACTCAGAACTACTCTTGAAATTCCCTATTGACCGTAAAACGATACCTGGGAACTCAGTGTCCATGGCAATGTAAGGGTAATCATCAACAATATCCCGAATTAAACTAAATTCATGCTCAAGATTATCATTCCATACTTCCCGAATGTGAATCGATTCACTTTTTGGCAAAATCGACATATTACTTTCTTATCCTCACAAGACACAAGTAATACATAAGCTGATAAAAACCCAAAACCTGCAAAACCCAAAAGCAAGAATCCCAATTAAAAACCAAAGCAAAGCAACAATCATATATTTAAAAAACCTCTAGAACTCATTGATGATGGGGGAAAGGGCACTAATTTCGGTACTCAAGCAACATTCAACTTTCAAAAGCTACAGAAAAATTCTTGAATGGACGCCAATAAACAATAAACAAAAAACCAAAATCTTAAAATCCCCAAAAAGAAAACCAAAAAGTTAACAAATGAAGCAGATGAACACTACCCTTAAATCAATAAAAGCAAACACCCGAAACCGCAAGACTCCACCAAAAAAATTGGAATCTAATAAACTCAAGAAACAAAACCCAAATCCTAAAAACCCTAGAGTTCAATAAATGAGACAAATTAGCAAATATAAAATGAAGATTAATATAGAAAAATGGAGCCCAACCTTAAATTTTAGGAGATAAGAAATTGCTGGATTGGAGAACTGTCCGCGTTAATGGTACTTTCTGGGGTTCTTCCTCGGGACAAATCTGAAATTATCTCAAGAAACAAGCGGGGTTTATCGTTATTGAGAGTCAAAAGAAAGTTTATTTTTGGGTTTTTTTTTTTAATTTTCTATAAAAGGAAAGACTGAGGAAGGAGCTTTTCGGACCAAAGCTGTTAGAAACCTCCCTGTGTTTACATTGCAACACAAGGCAGGAGATAGCCTGCGCTTGGAAGAAACTAGATCTTGACGGTTCACGATTGCCTCTATTTTATATGTACGGTTTGATTTTGTTACTCTCCCATTTTCATTTAAAAAAAAAAAACAGATTAGATTTTATTTTCAACAACTAATAATTTTCATTTTTACATTTTGATTCGAAATTTATTTGTGCTAAAATAGTCAGCAGTTCAATTTTTATAAAAATGTTAATTTTAAATCAATACCATAAATAAAAATGATGTTTCTTTAACGAGTATTGGATTTTAAAAATGATTACCAAAAGAAATCTATGAAGCACTTCAACTGGGGCAAAACCAAATTTTGTAAATTAATCTTATATCAAGTATGCCTATTGCCTTCAAAAAAAACCTTTCAGAAAAAAAGTACGCCTTACAAAAAACAATTATATTTTACTTTTGGGATTGTTTGAACGATCTTCAAGAAATTTGAAGAAAAATACAAAACACTAATTAATTAATGGTTAAATTAATTTAAATGTCTTAGCGGAAAGTTAGTTATATTATTTTAAAGAAAGTGAGATGGGGGGTTTCAATAAATGGTAAAATCTCATTAAAAAATTAGGGTTTTCAATTATGGGTAACATATCAAAAGTCCGAGTGTGTCGCCGTCCCTGAGTGACTTCATGCAGCCAAGCCATCTTTCTAAAGCCAAAAGAAGGCCGGATATTATCGAGAGTAAAAATACGACAAAATAATAAAAAGCCAGATCAATGAACCTTACGTTGCAATTATCCCCACGCTTTCATAGCTCGGTTGTTTGAGCACCCGTTTAGTATGCGGGAGGTCTTGAGTTTAACTCTCAATGACAGCACCGTTTAGTATGCGGGAGGTCTTGAGTTTAACTCTCAATGACAGCACGCATAAGCTTTATATTTTTCGCCCCACCACCCTTGGGGGCCTAAAGTAACAACATTTAACAATGTATGAACTATGAAAGTATCCAGGGACACTTCTTTCCACTATTACAAGCACAATTTTTTATCAGGATAATATCATGATCTAAGGAAATTTGGGTTCTTTCAATAATCATATCAACGTCACTGCAGCAGCAGATGTCTCTCAACTCTTTAAAGCAATAATCTGTGGTCATGTGCATTGGATACAAAGCCTTGCACAGAGACTTGTGGCTCTCCATAAGAAAACCGGACTTCTATGAGAGTTTACCATGGGGCATGTATTAACAATGAAATGAATAAATGATCCTCACAGTAAGAAATCTTCATACTACAAATTAAACTGACTATGAAGTTCCAGCAGGAAGTGGGGAGAAGAAACTGATGCAAGTTTCCAACATGCATGATGTCTTTGCTATTCAAGGCAGCACTAGAACAATAAGATAGCACCCACCTTTCTTTGGCAGTAGAAGAGCTCTAGTTTATAAACTAAACTATATGGATTCTAAATTGAATAGGCTATTTCTCTGATAATAAATCTTTTCCAAATCCCGGGGATTAAGAAACATTTCATTCGGAAGAGACTAACAACAAAATAAATTGATGAAAGTGCGCATCTTACCCATTTGAAAGGCTATAATAAAAGAGAACTATCAAGCCAAAACAGATATACAAGTATATAATTAACCACATTAAACTGTCAAAGAAGCAAATTTTTAGTATTCAAATCCAAAACATGGGATCACAAATTGGCTTTCACCTGGAAACAGATTTCTAAGATTTATATTATTCAAGTCAAACTTTGACAACAAGAAAATGGCAACCCGGACACCCTAATAATTTCTGTTCTAAACAATTGAAAGTTACAATAGAAGTGAGCAAACAGCAGATCCCTAATGATCAACTAACAAAAGATGATTGTTACCATCTTAAGCCATCAACAATCAGTTCCTACCAAGTGGAAGAGATCTGCATGTAAAGGTCTCTTTAAAATCTGACTTCTTTGACGAAGTAAAGATTGATGCATACACTTGCTTATTAGCATTAGGTGGAGCCATATCAGCTGCCTTGAACCGCTTCACCGTGGCATTACCACTTGCACCGTTCACATTCCCTACCTTCCCATTCACGTCCACTTTGGCCAAAGCCTTCTCTCCACTCTTGTTTTCAACAGCCCCACGCTTAGCCCCACTAACTCTCAACGAATCCACAGCCGCATCTTCATCCACATAGTCTTCACCATTCTTCACTTTCTTCACCTTCTTTTCCTTAACTTTCAACTTCTCTTCTTCCATTCTCTCTCTCAACACCGAGACCTCCTCTTCATTCCCATTAATCAGAATCTTATCCATTTCCCCAAACTCCTCATGGCAAACCAAACATGAGGTCGATTTCACTTCTTTCAGTGCTTTAGTACTCAACACATGCCCACAAGATCTCAACGCTAGAAACCTGTACTTGCCATTAAACTCAAGTCCTGTTATCGGGCACTGAAACCTAACACCATCACCATTCTTTTCTGCTCCAGCGACCCTCGAAAGCTTCACATTGATCAAATCCTTCAAACCCTTTATATAACTATACTGCTTAGGCAAATTCTTACTCAACAAAGCATGAACAAGCGCTTCTTTATTAAAGATGGTACCTAATTTATCGATAACGCATGGTTCCCTCAACGGCTCATTCGATAACGCGCAGTTACACCATTTCGAGAGCCTTTGCTCATTAGGGTCGATTTTATCTGGTTTTTTCTCCGCATACATGTTGAGATAACAATCTCGTGACTCAGCTCCGGTGGCGCCGCCATCTCCACCGCCACCAAAAACTCGCTGGCGTAAATACATGGTAGAAAGAGGGGCAATTTGGGGATTGTTGAAAAGCGGGGTCGACTCGTTGAGGATTTTTCCATTGAGAGTGAAATAAAGAGAAGAGAGAGGCTGATCGGGTGAAAGGAGAGAGCTTTTAAGGTGGTTTAGCGTTTCGAATTGGTTTGCGTCTACGGTTAGGGTTTTCAGAGAATTTGATGGGGATTTGATGAAAATTTGGGTTTTGGAACGCATTCTGTTTTCGGATTGCTGAATTTAGAATAGATCAGCTTAAAATTTGAGGGAATATTAAACCTTCTGAGGAAATTTAAGACTTTAAGATATGAAGACGAGACCGATACCAATGATATGATAATGCCTCAACCTCAACTTAACCGACCTGTAGAGCTGACCGGTTTAGCGAACCGACCAGATCGGTGAACATGTAATGCCATAGGAGGTAGGCGCAGCGAAAAAAATCCCCGTCGGTCCAGCGTGCGTCCATCAAATGAGGGCCTCAATAAGAAGCCCAGCGTAAGCTCAGCCCTCTAAATTTTTAAATATAAATTTATAAATTAAAACCGAATAATAATTTTAAAAAAACTTAAATCCCTAAGTTAAGAGGGTGTTTGAATTATAAAATATTTAAGAAATTAAATCTGTAAAATTTTATTAACTTTATTTTTTTATTTATTATTTTATTTGAAAATAATTATTTTCTTTAATTTATTATTAAATGTGACAACTTGTTGATTTTTTTTCATTATAATTTTACAACAATTTTAAAAAGTAATTAAAAGTATGTGGAAGCCCAAGCCAGTAATGGACTCGGCTCTTATATTTTCCATAATATGGGCCTAGAAAAGCCAGTTTGACCTATCGATTTGTCATCTCTAAGCATAGGATCATAAAATTTGATTATGCACACGTAGTCGCGTATATTATAGTATATGAAAAGACAAGTAATGAGTTCTTATTGAATACCTATATTGTGGATGCCATCCCTTCGTCAATAAGAACACACCACACATCCTTATGATTTGCGACGCGTGTACTTTATCAGCCCTCCAGGGATCATTTTAATAAAATCTCTATTCTTTATTAAACTGTTTTATATCTTATAATTTAAAAAAAAATGAGGCACACTTAGGGTTAGTTTGGAATAGCTGCGAATTCTCCTAAAATATAGAGGGTGGAGTAGCTGCATTTTGGCAGCACAATTGTCCCAAACAAACCCTTAAAAGTGCTTTAAGTTAATTGAATAGTTAAACATTCTAATTTTTGTCCCACTTGTTTAATCTTTCATTGCTGATTGCCCGTTGTAGGAATATTTTTGCGATTGCCAAGGTGTTCCCTCGAAATAGATTCAGAAAACTGAGCCCACACATTCTCTAAGCGGATTTGGGCTTTAATAAATTTAATAAATAATTAGCTCGGATCGAACTTCCTACCTTCTACACCAAACCAAACCTCTCGAAGTGAGGCCCAGGGGAGTGGCTTTGGTCCACTTTTACTGCGTGAGAAACAAATTTATCGTATGAGGAGTGATGTGACATAAAACATACGACAGAAGATATAAGTTTGCATGACAGGAATAGCGTGAAACATAATGCAATACTTCTTTCGCATGTACGTTCGATCACATGAATTTAAGGGTCCTATAAATATGTTTGCTTGTCCTTTGTATGATAAATTATGCGTGCTTAGTAATGGGTCTTACGTGTGTTCAATACAGGGGTAATTGAATTCAATACAGGGCCCATCAAAACATTGTCTTTGAGTTAAATTATATGGGCTTAGTAATGGGTCTTAAGTGTATTCAATACAGGGCCCGTCAAAATACTATCTTTAAGCGGGCTTTAACTAGAACTTAACCGGATTTAACTTTACTTTTGGACATAACAAACTGAGGCTTTAGCTTGTGCATTTTTGTCATTCACATCCTTGACCTCAGCAATTAGTCATTAATAAACCGTACTTATGTTCAAATGATAAAGGCAAATCATGCCTGTCGTCGAGTCTGAAGACTATTTTGTTGGTGAATATGTTTAAATACCATAAAATAAGAGATTTTAACTTTTCAATTTATACTAGAGTTTTAATATTACGTGTCACTCATTTATTGAATTATAAATTCTATAGTTTATATGCTTATTTATAATTTAATAAATGAATGTCACATCAATTGAGATGCAAATATTAAAATATCTATCATTACTCTTAAATACCAAATACTCATTTTTCAAAACTAAAACTATTGTATTGGATGATAGTGCATACCAATCTTTACATAAGTAAAATTCATTCATGTTTTATCAGACGTATGATTTTGATCGTTTGAATTCTTTTTTACACAATGAAAAGCTTCTTACAAAATTAAAAGCATTTACTATTATGAGAGTAAAATATAATAAGCTAGAGAGATTAAAAAGAAAGAAAAAAAAGAAGGTATTTTCTGAAAACATCAAAACCACTCTCAATTTTCAAACACACGTACCAATACTACTCCTATATTTATCTATTATTGGTATAATTTTAATTGAGGTTGGTGGGAATGTGAGGATTGAATAATATCAGCCCATTAGAGGTTGACGCATAATTAGCCCCACATAAGACAGGATTGATTACCTGCTGAATAACATTAGTCCATTTAACCGGACATGGTGGGTGGGTTATAAAATTTGGGAGAGTAAATGTGATGTGAAGTGGTCCATCAATTTCGGTCAACACATTGTTTTGTTGCCTTGTTGGGCCATTTCCTGCTTTTGCATTTTCGTTCAAACGTGGGTTCTCCACTGAACTCTTGGAGAAGGTGCATCGCGATTTACCATCCTTTCATGTATTTGTGGCGCTCCATTAGATATCGTCCAACTCTCGGTTCAACTTTAAACTAAAATGGAAACTAATTTGTATCAACCATCGTCTTTAAGAGCCTCGTTTTCAATACTTCAACAAATTATTATTCTATAGCTCAAGCTAGGGATGGTAAAATCAATCTTTTTTTTTTTTTTTTGTAAGTCTGATTATGTGCAATTAGAGTTGTGCATTAGTAGGAGATAATTTCTTATGTATATATATAACTAATTAATATACATATAAATACCTTCTTTCAACTGGTTTTTTTTTTAAAATAAAAAATAAATAAATAAATAAAAAATTGTATCTGGAGTAGGTACATATAGGCACAACAATTTATAAGAAATTATAGCAGAAATGGTTTTCGAATAAAGCCGCAACAAAGTTAGAGATAAGAATATGTACGTTTGCTGAAACTACAGATGCCCATAAGTGAGGATAACCCTGAAACGTTGCTTTTGGTCTGCGAATTAAAAAAAGAAACACAGAGGGGGATACAAGAAAAATTGGGTATCGTAAATATTAATGCTTTTTGTAATAAAAAAATATTTGCAACTTCTGTCATTTTGTTTAAATTTTGAATGGTTCTGAAATTTAAATATGTTTGAATATAAATATTTTAATAACAAATAATATTTTTTTTTAATACTCAAACATAAGTATAATCTTAGATGTTTTTATGAATAAAGTAAATCTTAAAGATAGTTATTTAACATTTATGTCCTTTCAAATCAAAATAAAAAAAAGAGATTAGATTTTATAATTCAAAAAATAAGAAAATTTAATAAAAATATTTTTGGGATATGATATTTATTTCTCATTTTAAACTTTTTTTACATAAAGTCATGAAAATTTAATTTTTTTTATTTAAATGTTTAAAAGTCACACATAAGTTATAAAAATAAATAAATTAATTAAAAAAATCTATAATTAATAATAATTTTTTACTTCTACGTTTGACAAACAAGCTCATAATTTATCTTTTTGAGACACTTATGCTATATATTTATTTTAATAGATTCATTTAAAATAAAGTGAGAGTCATCATATGTCCATATAAGAACAATAAGACAGTAAAAAAAATTTTTTACAAACAGCGAAAAATTACTCACTATTTAATGAGCACATACTTCATTTGAAATGAGTTTTTTAATGGATTTTATAATTTTTTTTTTTAAAAAAAGAAAACAGAGAGGAAAATAACTGGCCGTATTGGGTTGGGCAACTGCCTCTATTACTTGTATGCACGTACATGATTTTAAGTTGGCTCCAAGCTGCAAAACCATCGCGAGTCGATCAACTTCAGTTATAGAAAAGAAAGAAATTCAGGAGATTGATCTTTAGCCTCTTTTTTTTTTTTATTATTATTATTATATTATAAGGCAACAAACGCATTCTCATACCAAATCCATAACTTTAAAAGTTTGCCCCCAACTTGAATTACGCACAAGACAATGTCGTCCTACTCAGGCCTTCTACTGTTTCTGCCACTGCATGCAGGTAACAACAATAATAACAAGTGAACATATCAAACTTTTGGCTTTGTTAATTATCATGGAGTTCGAATATGTGTTATCCAAAATAATATTCCTTGATGTGTTTTTTTTTTTTTTTCCTCCCTTTTTTGGTTGGGATAGTAGAAATCTTTGTTCTGTATATGTAGAGCAGAGAAAAGAGAAATAAAGCATGTGCAACTCAATTGACCGACTAACTTTCAATTTATAACCGTAGGGCGAAGCAAATTAATTTAAGGGTGCAACTACAATTGGCTCACTTGGCGTCTTATGAACCACCTGCTGAGCCAAACAAAGCATGTATGGCTCAGCTTTTCCCTATCTATACACACACACACATATATATATATGTCTAACAACCAACTCTCACCAGATACTCCCCCACTCTCATCTTCACTTGACCTTGACCTTCTTCAACTAGTTAACTCTGTTGGGTGGTTCATTGTGAGAAATGGCTGGCAATGGTATTTTTGCTGAGATTTTAGACGGGGACGTGTTCAAGTACTATGCTGATGGCGAATGGAAGAAGTCTAATTCTGGCAAAAGCGTTGCCATTGTCAACCCCACTACTCGCAGAACTCACTACAAAGTTCAGGGTAGCCAAATTATTTTCATTCTTGTTTTGTTTCTCATTTTGCTTCGCTTAAAATGGTCTGTTTTGCTCTGTTTTGTGATTTTTGCTTAATTTGGTTCATAGTTAGGTAATGGAACAGCTTGATCATACCTTCTTTTTATGTATTTGCTTTGAAACAGCTTGTTCACAAGAGGAGGTGAACAAGGTAATGGAAGCAGCAAAAGCTGCACAAAAATTATGGGCAAAGACTCCACTTTGGAAGAGAGCTGAGCTCCTGCATAAGGCTGCTGCAATTCTCAAAGAGCACAAAGCCCCCATTGCTGAGTGTTTGGTTAAAGAAATTGCAAAGCCAGCTAAAGATGCTGTCACTGAGGTACCGATACTAACTAGTAAACTGCTGTACGAGCATACTTTGTGAAACGAATTGAGGATCGAAATTGATTTGATTTTGTTGATACTGTGAAGGTTATAAGGTCTGGAGATTTGGTCTCTTATTGTGCCGAAGAGGGTGTTCGGATTCTCGGAGAAGGGAAGTTTTTGGTGTCTGATAGCTTCCCCGGAAATGAGAGGACTAAGTATTGTCTTACATCAAAGGTACTAAATTGAGATAGTAAAATTATATATTGATAGTCGTTTCCTTGTGCGGTTGTCTGCATTTAGTTTTTATAAACATGACTTAACAAAAACATTTACATTACAAGAAACGGTTAAGATACCGAATCTACATCTATGTCTAATGTGAGATAAAAGGGCTCTATATTGGCATATTCACAACTGTATAATAAATTGTGAACTTGTTATAAGAGTTGACGTTTCAATATTACAGGTTATTTTCATCGCAAACTGATTTCCTATTGACAATACTCGTGTATTGGATTCATGTATGGTTCATCGAAGTCGGTTCAGTAAAATATAAAATTATGAAGTACAACTTGATTTGATGATTCAACCCCATAAACAACTCTAGCTAAAGTTCATTCATTTGTTTGATATTGTGATATGTTAAAGATACGAGATGGGTTACTGAATGCCAAAACTTTTGAAACCGTTTTCGTTTCCAAAATTTTTATTCTTCCTCACTCTCCACTAGTTTGTCTTGATTCTCTCAACTGTTGCTATAAATTTTTTTTTCAGTTTCTTTCTTTTGTCATTTTATGGCCATTTCTACAGGCTTAACATTAATATTATCATCAACTCTTCCTGCGTTTCACTTCTCAATATGTCCGCCAAATTGCTTCAATTTATTGTAGATGTATATATCTACGAAAGTTATTGTGATCATGTGATATCCCAGAAGAAAGATGTAAAAGAAATTAAAATTTTAACATATAAATATAAGAACATTCATCATATGAAAGTGGCCATGTAGATTCAGAGTCATGTGTATCCAGTGCTCTTTCAATGATCTTGAGTGTTCAGAAGTAGAATATGAAAAGCTTAGGTTAATCTTTTATATGAATCCAGACTTGATCTCTAATCTGAGAGAAAGAAAAAAGGGAAGAATCCTGACTTAAATCAACAACAAGAGATTTATGGTGGTTTCTGATAACTGAGACATTCAAAAACTGCAGATTCCACTTGGTGTGGTTTTGGCCATTCCACCATTCAACTATCCAGTCAATCTTGCGGTTTCCAAAATTGCTCCTGCACTGATTGCTGGAAATTCCCTTGTGCTTAAGCCTCCTACTCAGGTATTTTAAATATAAGTCAGCTCAGTCTGTAGGTTATTTTATTTTAACAATATACTGTGTGTGTCTGATATCTATTCATGGCTTTTCACAGAAAATAATAAGGTGATGGTTGAAAATTTCTGAAATTATGCGATCAATGTAGTGATATCTCTCAAAATTCGTTTGTTGTGGGATGTCCTGAATAACTGAGTTATGTCCTGAATAACTGAGTCGTTGGAATTACAAAATTTATTGCATATTGTATACATATAGTAAACTAGATAATTCTAATATCAGCCATAAACTTCTTTTAGGGTGCTGTTGCTGCGCTTCACATGGTGCATTGCTTTCACTTGGCTGGTTTTCCTAAAGGCCTTATAAGCTGTGTCACCGGGAAAGGTTCTGAGATTGGTGATTTCCTTACCATGCATCCTGCAGTGAACTGTATAAGGTAATCCCACATTGTATTTTGTATGTTACTGTTATCCACTTCAATCCTTTTGTTTCGGAAGTAGTTACCCATCCACAACTTGCATGCTTCTTCTGCTCAGCTTCACTGGTGGAGACACTGGAATTTCAATCTCCAAGAAGGCTGGAATGATCCCTCTTCAGATGGAGTTGGGAGGAAAAGATGCTTGTATCGTGCTTGAGGATGCTGACCTTGATTTGGTTGCCGCAAACATAATAAAAGGAGGATTTTCTTACAGGTGCCTAGATACTTAATATTTTGATCAACAATTTTATTACTTGGCATAGGTCTGGAGTTGAGAATTAAGTCTTAATTCTTCTTGCTTACATTTACAACAGTGGTCAAAGATGCACAGCAGTTAAGGTTGTCTTGGTGATGGAATCTGTAGCAGATACTCTGGTCGAGAAGGTTAAGGCTAAAGTGGTGAAACTGACAGTTGGCCCTCCTGAAGAAAACTGTGATATCACTCCAGTTGTGTCCGAATCATCTGCAAATTTCATTGAAGGGCTGGTTATGGATGCCAAACAGAAAGGAGCAACATTCTGTCAAGAGTACAGGAGAGAAGGCAACCTCATCTGGCCCTTGTTGCTTGACAATGTTAGGCCTGATATGAGGATTGCATGGGAGGAGCCAT
This sequence comes from Atalantia buxifolia, assembly GCA_030444775.1. NCBI lineage: Eukaryota > Viridiplantae > Streptophyta > Magnoliopsida > Sapindales > Rutaceae > Atalantia > Atalantia buxifolia. The sequence continues at coordinate 19,127,831 of CM059834.1, read as the reverse complement.
TTGGACCGGTTCTGCCTGTTATCAGGATTGGCTCTGTTGAGGAAGGTATTCACCACTGCAATGCTAGCAACTTTGGACTTCAGGTATACACATCTACCTTACCTTTCTGACATTTCATCTCAATATTCTAGTTAAGTCTCTAACATTGGTATACATGGCTGAAATGCAGGGCTGTGTATTTACAAAGGACGTTAACAAAGCAATGTTGATCGGCGACGCAATGGAGACAGGAACCGTCCAGATCAACTCTGCCCCAGCTCGTGGACCAGATCATTTTCCTTTCCAGGTAAATCATACTCCATTTTTAGCAATTATTCTTTCCAGGCTATTGTTTGATTGCCTTTAATGAATTGTTTGTTTATAGGGTTTTAAGGACAGTGGAATTGGCTCACAAGGTGTTACCAACAGCATCAGCATGATGACTAAGGTCAAAAGCACTGTTATCAATTTGCCTAGTCCTTCTTATACCATGGGTTAATTCAAGTATAATTAAGCTATTAGGAAACAGTTAAGAACGAACGGTATTGTAGTTCAGGTATAATAACTAGCGATGAAGAGGGATGAGTTTTATCTGCAGAATTGTATTATGTACCTGCCTTTCTAGTACTTCACGCTTTGCAAATGATAAATAATGGAGATATGTGCATCAACATATATGTAATACGTGGGAGAGAACGCAATAGTTTCATGTTAAATTGTGGAAGTGGGTACTTATGGTACGTGCACTTGTGATTAAAGATTAATGGCCTTGAAAAAAAATAATGCCGTAGCTGGAGAATGTTATAGCAAGATCCATATGGCTTTCCTTGAGCAGCAGCTTGAATTCTCTCATTATGCGATTGAAAGAACGGTTTCATCTAAAACTACCCCCATAGCACTTTGAAAAGAAAAAAAAAATGCAAAATCCATTTCTAAATTTGATTAGAATAACTTGAATAGTCAAGCATTGCTTTCAGGAAGGCGCAAAATAATTCAAGATCAGACATGCAAGTTCATAATGGCTTTGATATTATTATTTTTCAAGCACAATTAGCCGTGGGTGTGTTACAGGTGCCATAAACAATCTTGAAAAACATGTTAGCACTTTATGATGGTTCAAAATATGCAAAACTGGTCATACAATATAAACATGAAATAAATTTAAAATAATCTGGGTTATGATTAATTAAATTCAAGAGGCTTGTTTACACCTAGACAGAAAGCATCTGGTTTCTGGATAAAAAACATAAACCTTCAGAAATTGTTAGTCCATCCCCTTACCATAGCTCATATAAAAACTTAAGAGCCACTGGGCAATGGGCACTATTAGTCTATAACCATTGCCCTAGAAACCAAAAGAAAACGACAAAAGATTCCAACTCGCTCAAATGAAAATTTAGAGCCGTTGCATTGTACTATAATCCTGAAAACCAAAAGAAAACAAACTCCTAAGCAACCATATCTACCAAAATACCTCAAAAGATTTCCACACCAAAGAGCTTGAAGAGTTTTCTCTCGCTGTCACTTGTGGAAGTTGGTCCCTTCAGCTCCACCTCTTCTGCAGCTTCAATTTCATTGCCATTATCATCTTCTTCAACTTTGCTTTCTTTCTTATTATCAACAATGTTTTGGCCTAGTTGAAGTTGCAAATCTACTTTCATATCAACGTAAGGGCCAGAAACCTCAGCCGAAGCACCACTGTTTTCGCCTTTGTTTGCATCAATCATGCAGAATGTCTTAGTCCCTTTTGCAATATCTCGCAACTCACACAAGTAGAAGCAAATAGTATCATTAGCCTTCAATTGGTTTTCCCTAACAAATCGATTCCACCCTCTTGTGAACACAAAACTCTGACTACTCTTCCAATAGCAATAGCGAAACTTCCACAACTTCATTGACTTGTCATGGAAAACTAGCTGCACATCATCTGCCTTGTCATTCTCTGCATGTTCTTCCACCCTTTCAGAAATTTGGGGGAAGTACTTGACAGCATACTTTTTGGGGATGACCAGTCGATTAAGCTTGCCAACGTCACTTGGTGTTAGCTCCTTTTGAAAGAGTTGGCTGCACATCATCCATCCATCGGTACCTGCTCTCATCTGGGTGAAAATAACATCTTCTTCCAGAGTTCTAGAATGACTCCTTAAGAAATCTGCAAACCTAGATGAATAGGAACCATCCCTAATCATGTTGATCACTGCTTCAGTACTGTAATGACTCTGAAAGTTGGGCTCTTCAATAGTGATCTTCGTCCACAGAAAATTTCTATGCGAGTCCACACTCCTAAGCCTGATTGCAGCCCTATCATAAGCCATAGCAGCATCCTTTTCGGATTTGAAGGTCCCAAGCCATATCCGTTGGTGGTTGGCATATATTTGAGCACCCCAATGCCCATTTTGCTGTGGTACCACACCTTTGAACTTTGAGACTGCACTTGCGTGCCTCAAACGCTTGGTTGCAGGAATCAAGGGAGTGCTGCTAATTGAATCTGACAATTCTGGAATCAGATTCGTCTCACCATTTGAAATAATGCTCAACATCTCTTCTTCCATAATGATTCTAAGGAACCAACATGTTTCGATGAAGGTTAATAATTTACAATAACCAAGTGACTAAAAAACACATTCTCTTACATGCAAGATAATAATTTAGAAGAACGACAGGAAATTTTATGAATATGATTGCAATCTTGAATAAAAAAGTATGTAAACATCATAATATAATGCATGTATAGACACACAGCATGCAGATGCATTCTCCCAATACAAAACAGTAAAGCCACAGATAGAGACATTATATGGACTAGAGCAAACAGACAGTTTTATTAATTCCACTAAATGTTTAAATGCAGCATCAACAAACCATAATCATATCTCTTAAAAATCAAGCTTTTGAATCAGACTAAAAAATCTCACTACCTGAAACGATGAAAAGTTAAAAAGCCAAAAGTCAAGAACAGCCAAACAGATAATATACATCAGCCTCCACTACTTTCTGAATGCCATTGTAGTCACCAGTAAAAACTTGCAAATAGGACAATAAACTCGTTGGTATCAATTTAATATATACAGTTATACCATGAATAAGATGAATTTCAAACATTAACTGTTTGCAATATGCCCAGTTGCATTATCATTGATGATTTACTAACAACGTAACATTCTCCTTTCTGACAAAATTAACTACACTTTCAACACAAAAACAGACTGCCCAGAAGTAAAAAGGGAAATGACAATCATTATTCTTTTGGCAGGAAAATCTCCAAGAGTTATGCTTCTTGAGAAGCATAAGAAACCACGTCTCATCAACTACATTTATCATACAAAAGGCATGGTGATTTATTTGCATGTATCTCGAGAAGCATAAGAAATCATGTCTCATCAACTACGTTGATCATGCAAAACATATGGCAATCAGCTAAAATACAAATAATCATTATCAATTATGTCAAGTCCAAGGGAAAATGTGCAATTTTTTCCCCAACTCCCATTTTTCATTCTTACATGTGCATTTCCAGTTATTCATAAATATTGAAAAGAAACAAAAGGAAAAAAGAATTGTTTCCTCCCAACTAACCATGATCGAGGGAGAATACCAGCTTGAGCCCTTACAAATACCAAAATATAACAAAAAAAAAGGAGTAAATCTAGGATATCTAATCCCAAGCAATTCATCAGAGTTAAAAATGATAATAAAAAAATAAAAATTAATCATTAAGAGATGCAAGAATGGTTTCACATTTCACAACTCAACACTACATCTAATGCAAGTATCGTATTGCACTTTGGTTCAGAAATCACTACATGCACAAACGTAAGTCTTGCTAAAATTGATTTTAAGCTCATTTCAAAGAAACAGGTGAATTTTGAGAAAGAAAAGATCGAAAAACCAATCAAAAGCATGAAAAACCAATCAAAAGCATGAAAAACCAATCAAAAGCATCAATCTAAAACCATTGTTTCATGAAGAAAAGTCAACCCAACAGAAGATATAGAGAAAACATTTTGAAAGAAAGCACAACTGTAGAAGTTCCAAGCATTAATGCATCAGCAGATGTGGATAGAACAAAATATTAGTCTTTCTGGCGAAACTGGAAAATAATTTTGCCAAGCAAATGTTAAGTTACATTCAAATGTAACTTACTCCTCTCACACAAATCATTCGGCCCCACCACTCTGTTACTATTCTTGTGTGAGGAGTAACTTACAGCTAAATGTAACTTAACGGGCTCCATTTTGCCAAATTAATGCAATAGAACATCACATTGTATGAAGTAGCCAAGTTGAGATAAATGATAGGCAATCAAACACCTATTTCACCCTTTTCATACTCTATACCTAATTGGCCTTACCAATGATCAATCACAAATGGCTAGGTGAAACATGTCATACAATCTCCACTGCAAGCTCTTCTTTTTCAAATTTGGACATGCTAGATTCTAAAACCAACATTGCAACAAGAAAGAGAGCATCTAATCTCAATTTCTATTACTAAGAGTTCCCTACCAACCTAGGCTGTTAGGGTTGGATTCAACGCAATGGGACTCAAAAGCCACGAGGGACCTTCAAATTTAAGATTGAAGCAATGCTTCTTCAAGCTCATGAAAGAAAGGTTGTTTGATGAATGAAGAGACATAAACATGGAGGCTGTGTGAGGGCTTAAGTCTATGTTAGGATTTTACTATCACTTGACTTGATGGTAAGAGATCAACTCATCTAGACGACATAAAAAACAAAACTTTTTTATGAATAGTTAATACATCTTTCTGCCATTACACAAGTGAATATTGACATATCAACTGATCCCAAAATGTGTTGAACTGTTGATACAAACTGCCTGAATGTTTACTAAAGATTAGGCCTCACACCAAGCTACACAAACAATAAATAAAAACATGGGCAATAAAAAATCAGCACTCAATCAGAAAACTCTAATTTCAAACCTTGAAATAAATCAAGAACAACATTTCACAAAATATATTGCGTCACTGATCAGTATCAGAGTACTTTGCAATCAAGAATGTATTGCAAACTAATAAATAATTGGGTGCTTTTAAAACTCTTTTTGCAGAATTCTAAATAAGCCACGACCAGATTTAAATAATAAATGCTGTTAAAACCCCACCTAATTCTACCAAAGGAGGCTTCTTGCTGGTCATAAGACATAAGTAATATAAACTTTAAAACATAATTAAACTTAAACAAACATTGATTTAAGTAAAATGGAGCACATCAAATTATATTACGTACAAAGAAAGTCTTAAGAAGACAAAGTTTGGTTGAGGGTTTCATTAAGACCCTGGATCAGTCCTAGAAATTAGTTTAAACTAAAATCATTTATAAAAAAAAAGGTCAACAGGTGGCTACTACTATATTTCTTGCTGTATTTATATGAAAACTGATTTAGGCTCTTGAATCATATACTCCTAACCACCTCAACAGTTTCAATAAATTCATGCCAGTACCTGCACTGATCTAAGAAATATCTTAGAACATGACTGACCCGTCTTATGAAAAATGTTTCTAAGATATCAATAATATAAAAATAAAATAAACAAACTTTGCAATGGTTGAGGGAGCAAGGGCACTTTAGATACAACCACTAATTAATCTATCTATAACCTAAATAGCTTGAGGAAAGAAGTTCGCTGTATGATTTGCAGACATTAGGCAAGAAAGACTCGACAAACTATTTAAATGTAAACAGATATAGATTCACCACGACATTCAATGATTGGTTAACTGAGAGAAAAATTTGGCATAACCTCTCATACTAATTAACTCAATGGTGGTACAGTCTCTGCAGGAAACCAAAGGAGACAATTACCTATATCTAAAAGCTTTCATTTAATATGTTGGTGGAAGGGAGTAGAAGCATAAATTCTTTTCAATTTCTTGATCCATGCTGATAGTGGCAAGATATAAGGTCTTGTTTTGATATTGGTGAAACTTGCTAATGGACGGCATTCTTATGCATAAGCATTTTATGCGTAGAATAAAACAAACTTCTAAGTATTTACAAAAATCTTCAAATTCAAAATTCTTCTACGAGTATCTAGTACACGTGTTCTAGTTGCCCCAGACTATTATGTTTCTATGGAAGCTATGACATATTTCCTGGAGCTTCCAGTAAGGAAAAAGTTGTTTGATAACAGTAAAGATATGATCTTCAATTGCAAATTTTTAGTTCTTTTCATGTACAGCCTCAACAAACTAAAAATAATAAAAGCAGTAAGTAAAAGACAATATGAATACAGGTTCCCATCATTAGGGAAAGTCCAAATCAACTAAGCAGTAATGCATAAAAAGGAGCAAGAGATTGTAATTAGATTATAGAATTTGACACATGATTTCAGTTGAAGGTTGGATAACTGATTGCTAATTTTCCGATGTCACTCACTGCGTCAAGGAGAAAAAGAAAAATTCAACACTGCCACTGTACATGCATATTGTGCCTCTATGGCTGACGTAACATTCCCACCACTATTTGCCACAAGTAGCAGTAATAATCACATAATCAATATCCAAGCTGTAACCGACATGATTATCCCTCCTCTAAACACCCTTTCCACCACGAAATTTACATGGTAACCAGCCCCAACATCATAATCAAAATACTACTCAAGAAACTTGTGTATTACAAATTCTTATATATTTAGCATAATCAATATCACAAGTTGAGAGGTTCTAGGATTGCAGATATTAAATCTCCTTGGTTCAAAAGTTGCCAGCATAATTTTATTTCATCAAGAACAATCATGTTGATGAATGAATGCGCAAAAAAAAGGGCTTCACATGCCTTTTAAGGAATATAATTGAAGAGACGAGACAAGACTAACAATTACTGGAGTGATACTACTATTTTATAGGTCCAATGAAAATAAAATAACATAATTATATAGATGATCATATGCATAAAAATTAAAATTAAGATATATACTATGCACTTTATGCAACAGAAGGAGAGGAAAATGCTTAGGATACATAACTTGGTTTTAACATCAAGAAACACAAATAACAAAAGCCATCTTATTTGTATCTTCTTGCATCGCAATTCCATTCAAATTTACAATATCACATATCATAGCAAAAACAGAAATATGCAGGAAATTTTCAAAATTCACTGTGCCTCATCAAATTCAAGCAAAAAGGACTACACAATACATTCAAGAAGCAAAATTATGAAAGTGCTGCAGTTAGTAGAAAAAAGAAAGTTCATACATATTAATTTTATTGTGATAAAAGGAAGTCAATTTATATAGGTATTTGGCAAATTATTTATTAAATGGAATAATTCATAAAAAGTACCAATTTGTTCTTGCTTCTCCCCCATTGAAAATTATATTGTATTTTCAATACAAAATCAAAAGCTACTTATGGTGGAATCTTAACACCAAAAAAAAGAAAAAAAGAAATCTAACCCACCTTCCAAAGAACACAAAAATTTTCTTGATGTTTCTAGAATTGACATCTAGTGAAAATATAAAACAAGATCTATGGTCCATCACATATATAATTGGTGGCCAAAAACCAAACATTATTCTTCCATCTGGTCAATTTACATGGAAAATTAATTAATGATCAAATAAATAATCAGTAGTCACTATCAGTTCAAAGAAATATGCATTATATATTAATAACAAATCTCAAAAACTTAATATTAATTGTTCAAAAATCCTTTATAAAGCAGTAGAATGAATACATTTCCTTGGGATAAAAATGCAAAACACTTAGTGCAAATGAAACACAAAACATGTAACAACTACATAAAATCTTTTCAGGTCCAAGTAATTTTTATGTTAAATCAATTTCTTGAATGACTAATCTTCCTTAAAAGTAACTGAAAACACACCATAACTACTCATGAATCCACATATTCAAATACCCCAAAAAATGTTAATTTTTTTCCCATCAAATAGAAACATATTATCTTCCAAATTAATGACAAAACAACAAAGAATCACATAAAATCAGAAGCAATATTGCTGCCAAATAGAAAAATAAACCAATAGGAAAAAAGAAAGAAAAGAGAGACAATACTTGAAAAAGCTACCTGAGTATGAGTGATTAACCTGCAGCGAATAAAAGCAGCTGCTTGCTGTTGTTGCTCCCCAGAACCAAACAAATAAGTGCTGCGGGAAAACAAATAAAACATAAATTAATACTATAAATAAATGAAAGTGGAAAAGCACAAGTTATAGGAAAAAAGAAAAAAAGAAAAAAGGAAAATCTGGAATCAAAAAGGGAAAGAAAATAAAAATCGAGAAAAATCAGCAGACTTAATGAGGTCTGATTACCAACCTGTACAAGGAAATAATGGCCAAATTTTCCCAGATGAGGAAACAAGCAAATCTTGCCATATTTAGCGGACCTGTCTTTCAACAAGGGCAAATTAAAGCGACATACATGACTTGATTATAAGGAAACAGAAATCAAATATGAGATTTTAGAGCTAGCAAGAAAGAAAAGAGAAGGAGGCGGAGAGTTTCGGGGAAGGAGAAGGAGAAGCAACGGCAGAAAACGAGAAAGAACATAAAAAATCCAAAAATACAGTTAAGTTATGATTTCGTGAACAGTACCAGCAAGCATAAAGTAGTAGTACTACTACTACATTCATTCATATCAAGCAGCCAGCCACATCTTCAAACAAGAGGAAAAGGACCATCAAAAGTCACGCTTTCAAGGTTTAAGCTCCACAACAAGTTAGTTAATATTTTTATAATAATATTAATTTATTTGACAAAATAAGTAAGTAAAGTTAGTGAGTTCCAAAAAAAAAAAAAAATCTTAAGTACACAAACATAATAATGATATAACTAAAGAGCTCATATGTACCTGTAAAAAGAAATCACGGAAATTGTTTCATTTGTTACCAGCGACGCTTATCGACAGCCACATTTATTTAAAGCTTCAAAACTTTCCCAAAAAACAACACATAAATAATATAATATAATACTGTGATATAAGGAAAAGCAAAAGAGGGCGGGGGGGTTACGACGTGCTGGGATTTGTGAGGAAGCACTTGCGAAAATGAAGCTGACAGAAGAGCAGCGAGCACGCACCTGCAAAGATATTTTCTAATACAATTACCTGCGTGTGCTCACTCTCTTCTGTCAGTAGCTCTCTCGTTATGTTTCCTCTTCCTCTTCGTCATTCATTATAAGTAACTAAAGCCATTATAATAAATTACGCTCACCCTTGTGATTGAAACTAGCTAGTAAGTGCACAGATCATTTTTTGTGACTCAGATCTGAAAACATTAAATCAAAAAACAAGATAAAATAAACCCATTTTTGGATACCTTTCTTTTATATTAATGTTAAAACTAACCATAAGCTAGCTTTCTTTCAAAGGACACTGCAGACTCTAAGATCACGAATTCTAGAATTAGGGTTTCTTCAAACCCCTCATCAGTATGAAACTCGAACCCACAAAAACGCTTATATCAATTCCCAATTTCTCTCTTTTTATGGGATCTCCTGCTCAGAAATCACTTTCTTACTCTCTAGAGAAGCTGTTTTGCTCCCCTTTTTTCACTTACGTTTTGTTAAGGCTCAAGCTCTTCATCATCTCATCGCTGATGGGTACATATATAGATATAGAGATAGAAAGAGAGAGAGAGAGATGTGAAATGGAATCGAAACGACTGGTGTTTTTGGTGCAAAGGGTCAAAAAAGCAAGGGGACAAAGCAGCACATGATCGAAGAGTTGAAGATGAGAGATTCGTTGAGTGGAGTCTTCGAGTTCAGGTCGTGTCCATGATTTATTGGTGGTTAGGTCACGTACGACAATGTCGTTTGCCACCTAAGGATAGGTATGAGTCGTCAGATTGTTATCAATGTGAGGGACCCATTGTCGGTGGCAATGTGGGTTTGATTTTGACTGGAAGTTGTGCTGCTGGATAAGACTGCGTCAAATCAGGGAGACAGAGATGAGAGACCCACAAAAAATAAATGAAAGTTAATCTAATGAAATCTCACTACTATTAGGATTAATTAGCAATTAATTAATTGATTAATTACTTCTAATGACCCCGTATGCGGGTGCATGCATTTCTGTCGGATTTTGGCTGCAGTAAAGACTGGTCAAAGAACACTCGACTAAAGTCGGCTAAATAATTGGTTAAATTAACCACAACATTTATAAAAAAAAAAAATATCAATACAGCATGAGATGAGCACTTATGATAGACATGTTTGTGTTATTTAGTTGGTTTTGAGTTGACCTAATACTTATTTCACTTAGTGGTACTAAGAGAATTTTCAAAAATTTTTATAAATTTTTATAAATATTTATTTATTTATCTATGTGGTAAATAAACAAATAAAAAATATATTATTTTTTAAAAGATACTTCAAATAAAATAATTTAATATTATTTTAATTAAATAATTATTTTTTAAAAGAAAAGTCAATAGCAATTAAAATATTTTTCTTTCTTTCTCTAATAAAAAGTAATAAAATATAAATTGAAGAGGGAGAAAGTAACTCTCTAAATTTTAAGAGAGAGAATTATTTCTTATTTGAATAATTTTAATTGAAGTGTCTTTTGGGGCCTTAAATATTGATATGGCTCTTCAAATAAGTAATAAAATCTTATTTAAAAAACCTTTTGATGGTAGTTTAAAGCATAACTTTGGGGCATATCATCAATATTTTAGGAGTTAGTAAGCAAGCAGTCTATACTTTAGCTAAACTTGTGCCCTTTGTTATTGTTCAGCCTCTTTTGTTTGGTTGTATGATTTTCCAAGCCAATATCTTATTAAGATTTTAGGTTATATATATGAGTCATTATTTAAATTTTAAAAACAACTAATTTTTCATCATTTATAAACTGACAATTAACAAATAGCCAATGTTTCACAAATAAACATTCAAATTCTCTACATTCTTAACTTGTTGTCTATATAAATGTCTCTCTAAATAGTCGAAATTCAAAAAGTCACTTATGAGAATATGAAAAGTTATTTCTAAAAAAACAGTCAACTTTAAGTATAGACGAAAAAAGCGGTCGCGTAAGTCCCCAAATTTTAAAAATGCCTCATTTTTTGAGTATTTTATTAATAACTCTCTAGTTAATAATTTTTTTTTAAAAAAATTATTTGTGATGGAAAAGTCTATTAGACATCTCTCTAATTAATAATTATCTTATAATTAAGAATTACTTTTTATACAAAAACCTATAATTGGTTATCTTATTGTTAAAGAGATATAATTAATAATATTGTTTAACCATTAATTTATTTATTATTAGTTTTTCCAATAAAAATAAGTAAAATTTTTACCTTTTAAGTTTCTTAAAAAAGCTCAATTATTTAACATTAGAATATTTGACTCTAAGTATTCCTTTTAACTTCTATTAAAAATTTTATAATCTAGAAAATCATAGGTGAAAATTTTTTTATTCTCTTCTCTATAATAAAGATTATTACATGCATTAGTTCATTCAAAAAAGAAAAAAAAAATTAGTTACTTGAAATACAAAGTCCATCTCTACTATCTAACTATCAATTCATCATCTCAACATTTTATGTGCCACCATTCTAAATATTCTATTTGAGAATAGCAGTGTTCTCATTTATTCATATGTTTATTTTTGTAAAAATTCTAATGGTAAATTTTATGTTTTGTTTTCGAAAATTTTTAGAATCTTCTTGAATATTTGTTGAAATTCAAGAACTAAAAATGAAATGGATTTTCAGCTCCTTTTTATTTTATTAAGTATTAAAGTTGCTGAATAAAAAAAAATCTCATAAAAAAAATTTACACACCTAATATTCTAAAGCCGGCACTGGGAGGGGATCTAAGTGTCTGTTACTTGAAGTTAAAGTTTGGATGCGTCTTCTCCCATTATACTAATATTCTCTATTATGAAAATCAAATGAATAGTTCTTTTGTACAATCATTGGACTCTAGTGGTGAAGTTGTATATATATATATAGGCCAGCGCTATGTTGCAATTAACGTAACGTACATTCATACACAGCAATAGTGGTGGGTCCCACTAATAGATGCTGTTGTTGTATGTAAGTGTACGTTACGTTAATCGTAATGTAAGGGCTCCCATATATATTTGGTATTTGACTTTTCCATATAATTTTACCATTTTATTCCGTAATTAATTCAATCGCTCTTCCCCTTAGAAATAAATAAATAAATAGTAAATATTCCTACTTAAAAAAGTTGAGCAAAGTAAGAAGCATGAAAATTTAATTTATGTGGACCCAATAATTCATTGTTCCATGTTCATTTTAGTGCCCGATTGGCCACGAGGTTTTGTTTCATGCTTATTGCTATGATTGATTTAGGGTTAAAAAGGTTAAGATAATATTTCAAAATATATTATTGGACAATTGGGATTAAAATTTAAATTATGTAAAGTACAACATCAATATCTGCAGTTTAAATGCGGATGTTCGCATAAATTTTGTAACAATACAATTTGATGCTCAAAATTTAGTGGTTATATATATATATATATATATATATATATATATATATATATAACACTCAAAAATTTTGGTTTAATCTATGCATTTTGGTAAACAATGTTCATTAATAGGTAGGATCATTGGCACATGGTTCTATGATTACCAAAATAATTAAAAATAATAATTCATTGAATATTACCCATGCTATAGGAATAAAATCGTTGCCCATTCCACATGCATCTGTGGCTGTGCATGTGATTATATTTTAATTCTTTTTGGAGTTTATGTCTTTCCTGGAACTTAAGATGATACTATAAAAATGATAAGGTTTGTTTTGACTCTTAACCAAAAAGGAGAGAAAAAGAAAAAGAAATTATTTCACATTTGATATTCTTGCCATCAACCAAAGATTGTTTCGATTGTGTGACATTATCAAAGCGACTTGTAGTTAGTTTTGCTCACTAATTAAGCGCAGTTAAATCAATCTAAACAAAAACTTTATAGTTGAATTAAGAATCTTACGATTCAAGTGCATTATTTCACATTTAAATGACAGTATGTTGGTAGTGGATTACTGCACATGTTTAGTAATATGCGAAGACCAAAATTTTTTAAGAAATTTTTACAATTTCATGGTTCTTATTTATTTTTTAAAAAGATATTGCTGTATATTTTTTACCGGACATATTTTCTGAAAAATCTTAAAAGTTAAAATATGGCCAAAAATATAATATCTCAGTGACAGAAAATGTCACTTTGATGCACATAGATAGATAGTTATGGACCAAAAAAAAAAAAAAAATCAGAGAAAGGACCAAGGAAAATAGTCCATCACAATAAAGAAACTTATTAGTCGTTTATGGTTTGATTTTCTACTTGAATATTCAATGAAGTAAACCCACGTAGCTAAAATGAATGGTCCCAACATTGAGAAATCCCCAAGACTTTTACTTCCATAAAATGACATGATGGGGACGGATCGTAGAGCACCAATTAAGAAGTTGATTACAAATTTATAATGGCCATCTTAACAAGCTTTTGACTTATAATTAAGCAGTTGGAAAAATTTGATGTAGTTGCTCAAGTTTGTAAGACAAATGTGTTTTTGGTCAAAATCAATTCAATCAATTGATTTTGGTGGAGAATGTTTTCTGTGGACTCTGAGATAGGAGGAAAATTTAGTGCGTGCATTTGGTAAGAAAGAGAATGGGGGAATTGTATGTCAAACTTTTATTCTATTGGAGGAAAATAGGAGAAAAAAAGAGAGTGTGAAAAGATTAAAAATAATTTTAAAAAATAAAAAATTTATAGAGTTCTTCTTTAATTTCTATCGTCAAACACCATTTCGATCTGGTATCAGTTACCTTTAGTCAATTGAATTGTTTTATTCAACACAAAAATAATTAGAGACTACAGAAACAAAGTGCACGAGGAGTACAATTTGGAGAGCATTGGAGATTATTAAACAAATAGATTTATTAAAGTCAATAAGACAGGACGCGTTATTGGGTCATTATAATCTTGCACATGAGAGCACCAACAAAGTTCGATGCATGCGATTAATTTTGGGGTGGCAAGCAAAGCAATCAAGCATTAATTAATTAAACTATATGGACATTCATTATTAGAAAATAAATTATCTTTTTTTGATCATCATATAATGCAAGCAAATAAATAAATCTTTTCCTTGGCTTTTACTAATCAAAATTCAAATCCAACTAGCTAGGACAAAAGCCATCCGGTGGAGGGGCATTGTAAAAAGGCCAAGAAATTAAATAAGCAATTGAGACATGCAATTATTAAATCGCGAAAGCAGAGACTCAAGAGAGAAGCCAAACGGGCGTGGGAGAAAAGAAGCTGCAGATCCCATGGCCGGTTCCATTTATCTTGTCGCTCTCCATTTAAATATAGCTAGTTATTATTATTATTTTTTTAATAATGAGATTGAAGATAAAACTCTATTCAATAAAATATGATAAAATAATTATTTAATTAAATAATTATTTTTTTATTTAATTATTTATTACATGTTTTTTTTAATGATTATTATTCTTGTTTTACATAATTGATTGAATAATTATCTTTTCATCTCTAATATCACATATTCTTGATAGTTAAATGATTACTTGGCAAAATAATGATTAATGTAATTTTCTTTGACTCTTTATTTTTCAATAGGATACATATAATGCTTAGAGATTATATCTTGAAGCGAAAAAAGGACCTAAATAAGATTTAATTACACGGGTCTAATTGTTATATATATGGGGTAACATAAATTAATAACAATTAAATAACTACTAGTTGAATAATGGTGGATTCTAAAACTTCGGTAACTTTTTGTCTTATTAATATCTCCTTTACTTTGATTATTTTCTTAGTTTAATTGATTTAATTTATTTTAATACTGAATTTACTCAACTAGGTTAAAAATAATATTAATTTAGATTTAAATTATACATTTTAATTTTTAACAATCTCCGTGGGTTCAATCTCGTTACCATTACTCTATATCTAAAGATTTGTGCATTTGCGAGTATATTAAAATTTTACACAACACCATTGAGTGCATGTTTAATATTTTGATCAATGATGCATGGGTGGATTGAATAAATGATTAAGTTGTGTGTCATATTTTATCATATAAGCTAACAAACAAGAAATATAGGCAATCTAATATACTACATGAAAAATACAGTACTTTTTTTTTTTCTTTTTTAATCTGTCCCTTTACTTTAATAACTTCAGGAATTCCAACTCTCACATGATGCCAAAGTCTTTATACATTTTCTCTATTTTTTTTATTATTATTACAAGTAATTTTTTAAAGATACATGTAACGAAAAATTTAAAAATTTTAACTAATAATAATAATTAGTGCATTAACGTGACATCAGTGGCAACGTTACAACCGGCCGACAGTCGGAATGGCCCTTGCTTTGGATAGATATGCAGTAAATATTTGTGCAAGTTCAGTTAGGTTTTGCCTTTGCCTGCCTGTAATATGTTCCATGTTCCATGTTTCCATCATTCCATGAGAGGAAAGGTTGTTTTTCAAGCAACTTGCAGACCCCAAAAGGAGTAAGCGGCGAGCGCTCACAGAAATGACTGCAGTGAAAGAATCTGATTCAATGCACATTGACCGACCGCTGCCACCGCATAATTAAAACGCCCGCCCTCTCTCTCTCAAGTTGTTGTCAGCGCTCGCCTACAATCAATGCCCTTTCAACCCAATTTTTATAATTCTGCTTTATTTTATTTGTTTATTCTCTGTCGCGCGAGTGCGCCGTCTGCAAGTAACGCTAGTGGGTGCTGCAATTTGCAGCTTTGAGGGCAGCCACCATCACTTGGTCAAAGAGAAATCATATTCGAAGATTTTGCGTTGTCGTTTATTTATTTAATTAAACATAGAGCTTAAAGCACTGCCCTTGCAACTGTAGAGATGAGGTGCAAGTTTGGGATTCCTGTGACTCAATGTAATTGTAGAGATGAGGTGCAACAACATTCCTCAAATTTTTCATTTCTTTTAGTAAAGCAATACTTAGTGGTTTTATGAAAAAATAATACATATTTATCTTTTTGATAAAGATAACAAGATTATCATAGGAATTTTAAAAATATGTGGTAGCTCATTATATAAGTTTATTTTAAAAAACAACTCTCAACCTGATTTAAAAAATAATCAATGAAATGGAGAAATTTATATAATAAACATAATTTTAAAATATGAACAAACATTTTCTTCTTATATTTGACGTATTTCTTCAATTGGAATTCATATGCAATGAAATCATATGTATTATGAAAATACATGCACGCTATATTTTTTTAGATGATTATATACTCACCTAACCTTAAATATACATAGGTGAAGCTTTTTTCTTGATGAAATTAATTACATTAATGGTGCGTTTATTAAACGGGAATCAAAATGCATTGGAATCGGAATAAGTTGGAATTGGAATAAGGAATGAGAATCAGAATAAATCGAAATCGTTTACTTTAGCTATATGAATCAAAATATGAATGAGCTATATTACCATTAATGTGGTTTACTTTGTTTTCGAATTGGAATCAAAATGAGTAAGATTATTACAAATTATTGAAAAGTCCTTAATTAAGTATTATCATAATTAGTATTTTGTATTATGTATTTAAATAAAATAATAATAAAATAATAAACATAATTAAATTGGTCATTGTATCATCATCATCACCATCATCAGCATCATCGACATCATCATCGATGATGGATGTTGTTGTTGGATTGCATTGCTACTGCTGTTCGACGACCAACACCAATCAATGATGTTGATTTTGGCAGCAACTGTATGGTCAAGACGACGAAGATCGCCGAGTCTTCAATTCGCAGCGACGTTTTGTTGTTTTTTTTTTGCTATTTAAATTTTTTAATTGAATGAGGGTCTTTTTAGAATTTTAAAATTTCGATGGGGGAAGTTTTGGTATTCGCGGGATTTAAAGGTTGATTCCCAATCCTCCCTCGAGAATTAATCTGTCATTTGCTATTCTCAAATTGGAGAGAGCCTCATGATTCTATTTCTTAATATTATTCTAATTTTGTGAAATAAATGTTGTCAATAATTTTGATTTTAGATTTTGATTACCAATGTAGGACGTAAACACACCACGAAATGGATAATTGATCACTACTTTTTAAATTACAGGTCTGCTAATCCTTGAATAAACCGCTGCTTCCTTTCTGTTAATGTGTATGTACCATCTCTAGCTAGGAACCTGATCTGATTTTCATCTGAGCAAATTCTATTAATATGATTGATGGTTAATAAATTAAAAAAAAATAGTTAAATCCTAATCATCCACTAGTATTAAAACACAAGCAGCATAAAATTTGTAAAAGATCACGAGTGCTCAGATAAGGAGAGGTTCATGATCCCTCTAGCTAATTCTCTTTTCATTTGATGTTCGCGAACAAGAAATAAATTCGGCTGCTAATACTATGCAGTCATAAAATAAGTCAAACAAAAAGAGTGACATTAATGAGTAAACTAACACCTACTTCGGCCATTATGAATGATGCAAAATCGCAAGAGAATTTAGATGGCACAAAATGGTCTGGGGTCAATTCCTTGTTGTGCAACATGATTTATCGATTGTATTCGAGAAACACACAATGCTTTAAATTGTGCTGGAGTGGGCTAATAAATTGTGGATGTGCTAGTAGATCAATCCGAATCTGGACAGAGATTAAAATTAAATGAAATAAGAACAAAATATAAAAATGCAATATGCATCTGTAAGTTAATATGGCACCAAAGGCTTATAGCAACATTTTTGGAGTCTCTAAACTCCTGTCTTCCAAAAGTAAAAGAAGGAAAGGACTACATACATTAGCGCAACCTTTTTGTTTTGAGTGCTTTTACTTTTGTTTTGTTTTTGTGTGTATTTGGTAGTGAGGATGGATAAGGTCCTTGGAAATTGGAGAGAGAATGGAAGAAAGAGTACAATGAGATTCGAGAATAATAATGGGATTAGTCACTCAAGCAATAATACAATGGACAATGGAGACGTCTGGTAGTACTGCACTGTCTTCGTTATTAATTGCAGGGCATGCAGCTCCATAATAATTAGTGCCCTCCACTGTCACAGTTCCCCAGTAGTTTCACTATAGACCACTGTCACGATGGAGTTTCTGCTACTTGTGGCCCAGAAACAGGCCCAGTAGAAAGCTTGCCCAAAATGTTGCTCTAGCCCAAATTGGTGGCCCAAAATGTTAAACCTTCTTACCTTGCATGAACGAACCAACACACTGAAACTCCAGAGCCGGAAGCTCAAGACTCGAGCCTCAAAACAAAATTCGGTTCTTTTACGAAGAGGCATCAGCAGCAATGGCGGCACTAGAGGCTTATGCTTCAAGAAATGCAGATGAGGTTCACACAGACGTGCTCTTGAAAGCGAGACAAGCCTGCTACAAGTCACGCGACGCTTTTTACGCTTGCTTAGAGAAAGAATCCAACAAGAAACCTACTGAAATCGCTTCGGTGGGTCTCTTATACCCAGCTGAATGCAAAGCTTTGAGAGCCCAGTTTGTCAATCATTGCCGCGCTTCTTGGGTATTTCTGTTTTTTTTTTTTTTGGCTTTTTCCATTCGTTCGTACTTTATTATTATTATTATTCCAATTGATGCTTGATTCTGTAATAAGTCTTATGGGTTAATTGCATTTAGGCTTTGCAATTTTTATAAATTTATACAAATCTATAGGAAGGTTATGTGAATTGTTGAATTCCAAGGGAGTTATTTCATAAAGTTTGGATTTTTGTATTTGATTTTGAATATCAGGTAGGGCATTATCCCTTCATGTCAATGAAGCGGTTGATATTGTCCCTATCTTATGAGATAAGCTTCATTAAATTAGCGGTAGTTTTCTTCTGATTTGCTAATTAGTTGGGACGGAGTAGTGACGTAATTTAGTTTATTGGTTGTTAATTTATGTGGACAGGTGAAGCATTTTGATAGATTGTACTGCAAGAACAAGAGGGTACAGAGGCTGCTGGATGATGGTGGTGAGACAAGGAGAGGTCCGTTGACACTTCCTCAGCCTTACACATTCAAGCCTTCTTCTGGTTCTAGCTAGATTGTACTTCTTTGGTCTCTTGGCTTTTGGTTATCGGGGTGGTCTAAAATTTTCTTAAATGACTTTATACGTCAACTGGTTAGCTTTTGGTAATCTGGGTAGTCTAAAATTTCCTTAAATGACTTTTTACAGTAACTGCTATATGATTCTAATTGACGCGAGATTGTACAGTAACTGCTATATGATTCTAATTGTGTTTCTTGCAATACTTGTTTGGAAGATAATTAGAGGGAAAAAGTGATTTTTGGTTTATGTCGCATAACAACTTTTGCCATGTTGTCATACTGAGATTGCTTCCTTTGTTATTCTGGATCACACATTCACACTAAAGGCATTGGATTAAAAAAAAAAGAACTTTATTTTCAAAGATTATTTATCAATTATATGGTGCAAACTACCTGAGGTGGATGGTACCCTTATTAGATTGAGCTAATCCATTGTGGCAGGTATATAAAAGCTGGAACCTGAGATCAAGTTATAGCACGGAGTTCTAAACTGTCCTAATACTTGCTGCAAAGTTAGGGTTTGATCATTTCTCGTAATGTGATTTTGTTTGCATTCGCAGCTGAACTGAAAAGAAGTGTTCTACCTAATTAGATATATATTTGAGTATGCAATGAAGAATGAAGTTAAACGCCAAAGTGATTTAAGAAAAACACAGGGAATACGTACTTTCTTCACACTAGAAATAAGGGGAGAATGGTGTGTGAGAGCGGTAAGCAAAAGCTCAGGGGCATCCTTTGGTAGTTCGTTAAAGCACTCAAATGTCATGGTCCATTTTTATGCGAATATTCAAATTAGTATTTGTGCGCTTTAATATTGATATATTATGAACATATTTGTTCTGTTGCTTGGGTTTGTTTTCTCCTTGGATGGAACTTGTTTTACCATTCAGCATAACTAATGCCATATCTATTGATATGTGATAAAACAATCCTAATTCCTCAAGGTCAGAATATTTTTATGAGATGTTTCGCTTAAAAGATGAGATTATGATTGGATAATGAAGTGTGTTATGCCACATATTAAGAAACTTGGTTGGCTGACGGCTTGAGATTTGGTACTTGGCTGTACCGAGGTCTAATGTTAAATACTTGGGAGTCCCTATGTTACATTTCATGTAACATACACACTCCACAACAACCACACAAATTGTGGGTTCACATAAATTGTTTGGTTGTTGTGAAGTGTGTATGTTACATGAAATGTAACATAGCATTTGCCTAAATACTTTTGGTGAGCTTAAAAAAATTCTGCCCTTTGTTGTCTCATGGGGTTGGGACACCAGACTGAACCCCAGTTTAGGGCCTGGCTGGGGCAGGCCCATGGTCCAACTCGATGCAGGGGTCTGGGTTATCAAATAAAAATCTGCTTTGAAGATTTTTGATTATTTAGATTTTATTTGTTGTTTCCCCTTTTTTTTGCTTGACAATAGCTTCCTTGAGATTGAAATTGTGCATTTGCTTTTGTGGGAAAAAAAGTATCTAGCTAACGCTATTTGCTCAGCCAGGAGAAGAAGTACAATCTGTGACTTGATTTCTTTTCCATTGATTTGTGGCCACTCTGAAACCTTCTTGTTTCTAAATCTTTAGTTCATTCATGTTAGATTTCTGTACTTGTACACCTGAAGAATGATGAAGGCATTGTTTATAAATGTAACTGCCTGAAGAGATGACCACAGGAGTGTGAAATGAATGGTTTTGAATTGGATCATGTTGTCAATTAGATAATAAACAGAGAATTGAAGTGTCTTTTGGATGAAACGCCATTCATAGGATTGTATTTATATATCATGTTCAATCTCAATAAGGTTTTATGGTTGAGCATCAGTTGGGCTGACTAGTCTTCGCTTGTGCTTAGCCACCATGGGAACTGGGAAGGCTGATCTGATAACAAACTCTTCCCCTGAGTCACAACTCTATGACGCATTCGGGAAAAAGTTAGACCACCCTTCCTGCGTTATTATTATACGATGAAATCTCTTCATTTAAGTTGGTCAAAGAATTTGGATATATCCGGAGTGTTTATTATTTGCTGCCTTCTGCATTGACACCAAGTAGTGGACTACATGTCTTATCAAGATTGTAACACTTCAATATGCCAGTATTTTGAACATATTTTATAATTTCATATCCGCGACATCAGGATCTGGTAAAGATTAAGCTGGCTAGCTTTTTTAAAAGTTCGCTCTAGTCAAATTTCAGTTCCATTGCACCTCTCTTATCTTCCTCTTCGAAGATTTTTTAAAAATGGCTTAGTGCTCATGTTGTGCTGTGTGTTAACATCACAAGAAGGTACTCCAGATTGCACGAGTTTCCTTAAATCTGCTTTATGCCTACTCTTTTTTATACAATCAATTATGGGGTGTTGCCTGATTCCTCCAGCTGTTTAATTTATTCGCTTGTACTTCTGCTTATGCTTTTAAAGATTGTCACCCATTGGCGTGAAAGTAGTAACATTTTACCTGCTTGATTCTATAGTGACATTTGAACAACTTCTCTTTCACACTTTTCTCACACAACGTATCCCTGCTTTTCCACCTCTTTCACACACTGTGTACACAAATTAGGATGCCTTGGGTTAACACATCGAGCACACCTCAACAAAGAATCGGCATTGACTTTGTTAGTAATTTTCGTATTTCTATTTTTCTCGACAATAAATTATAGGACTCGTGCCTTTGTTCGTAGTCAAAGCTCTCCTAATGAAGAATCAAAGATGAGATCATAGCAGTCGATCAATCATTGATTGAGCCTTTTCAAGTAAAATATTTATTATATTATTTTTCTTGTGCGACCGACAATGAAAAAACACCATGTATCACGATTGGAATGCTAATACAAATGCCTCTTCGAAGTCCTAAGTACCTATAATTCATGATGTTAAGTCATATAATATAAGGTATCAATTAATATTTTTCTTTCTTCTCTAAAGCGTGGGACATTATGGCTTGGAGTGCGGTCAAAGTAGTGTTTAAGACGAAGAGGATTTTGATTAGACTACCAACAACCTAAAGTTGCATTTCACATTCCAAGTGGCCAATTGCTTGGCGTAATTTAAGACCCCCCCACGCGTGCTTAAAATACAACCGAAGTGAAAGGACAAATTGACTTGTATAAATCAACCAAATGCAAATACTAAATTTTGATGAAATATATAAGGCTTAAACAGAGATTTCTATCCGCAATTCTTCTTTGGTAAAAAAAATCTCAAAATTTTAATTTTTCTATTATGATCTCTCTAACTTTTTATTAATTTATAAGATACTATTGTAAAATTCAAAGTGTTATTATAATAAAAAAAAATTAGAGACTTTTAACCCAAGAAAAAAAAGTAACAATAATGATAATACCCGACGTTGTATCAATATTGCCTTGTAAAATACCTTTAACTGAAAATTGGAAATAATGGGTTTTATATATATATATATATATATATATATATATATATAGTGAGTTTGGTGACCACTCACAAAGAAGTCAAAAATTCAATGCTCAAGGTTCAATCAATAGAAAATGTGGACAGAAACATATTTCCATTTTTTTTTTAATTTAACTCTTTGGACTACTTTGTTCTTGGCTTTATACTACTTGCCAATTCTTACTAAAACAAAACTTCTAGAGGGCTTTTTTTTTTTCCTTTTATTTTTCCCCATTATCAAAAACTAGCAATTTCCCTTGACAACAGGAAACAATAACCCTTTATTTTATGATAAAGCTAAAGAGAGTTTTAGTTCTTAATTTTAAAAAATGAAAAGGTTAAAACGACATACCGTTGACTTAACCTCTAATCCTCTCCACATGATTCTTTAACAAAAGAAATCAAAGCTGTGCCTCCTTTTCATTGGAAGAAGAAAAAAAAAACACCCATTCGATCCATAATTATAATCTAATTATTAAAGGCTTTTATAAATAATTATTTAATAGAGAATCATGACAGAAAATATTAAATAAAATAAAAAGAGAGAGATATCCCATCTAAGTAATACTAAAATTAACAAAACCTAACCCGCAAATTAAAGTAACAATAGCACAAAATAAAGTTTTTGTTCTTGGGATTGGCTCCCCCTTTCTCTCTTGCTTTTTTTGGTTGCTTGTTAGATTCAGTCACAAAGTCTACACAAATACGACGTCGTGAAGGTTCAACATCTAGTGATGCCTTATTTTCGTAGACTTTGGACGAGCCTCATCATAAAGTCAGTGGACGCCGTTGATCAAGGCTTGGAAACGGAAGCAGCATCTTTGACGGAGCCGTCAGCCCCACCGTTACCCATAGTTGCTGACTGGACAGTCAGCACTGACATGCTAGGTGAGGTCGGGCCCTCGCCATTGGACTGAAGCAAAGGATTGTTGGCGCAGTGATTGTGGTGGGGATTGCCGTTGTTATTGTTGTTGCTGCCGCTGATCATGGGGTTCCTAGAGTGACACGTGGCAGTCGATATAGCAGTCGCAAGTGAGATGGGCATTAGACAAAGGCCTTTGCCTTGTAAGTACTGCATGGCTGACCCCATGTCTTCTTCCATCAGCTTAGCCACTTGGTGTTCCGTCACAGTTAGGCTGTCGTTAGTTGACGTCGTCTGAGCTCCGTTAGGGTTCCGTCCGTTTGCTTGGATACAATCACCTCCTCCTCCCTTTTAATTGAAAAAAAAAAAGAAAAAAGAGTAAAATAAAATAAAATAAAAAGTCATTGTTGCATAAAGGTGATAGAGAAGAAAGAGGGGGGAGGTGGAATCTGCGAAAGTAGTAAAGGTGGGGGCACGCGTGCTGCTTTTAGATTGTCGTTTTGTGGTGATTGGGTTTGCGGATTGATTAGGCTTTTGTTTCTTTTGGCGAGCGAGTCATGAGTGGGTGGGTGGGTGTGGTTGGTTTTTGGGGAGAGCGTGTTGTGTTTTACAAAAACAAAAATAATTGTTTTTCATTCTTTTGTTTTTGTTTCTTGGTTGTGGTAAGAATATATCACAATATAATGGTATGGACCTCCTGCATTGTCATTTAATGTGGTAACATGGGGTAAATAAGTCAATAGTATGTTTATGTTATTATAATAGCTACAATGTTAATACATGGCATTGTAGTCTTTCCCCAAATTTTAATCGTGCGCCCGCGCGCGTGTTGTAAACCACAAAGCAAAAGATTCAAGACTTAAAACGTACTATCCCGGTCAAAATTGGACATATGGAATCGATAGGCATGTTGAGTTTTCATGTAATTAGCACCAACTAAAACTAAACTAAGACGTGGGTGTGTTCATTACTTACCTCTGAGGACATATCAGCAACAAGGGGTGCGACAGCAGCAGCACCGCCCAATCTACTCATGCTCAGAACCTGTATGTATCATCAAAAAGAGTTTTTTTTTTTTAAAAAAAAAAAAAGAGGCGAAAGAATTTTAAATAGATAAAAATTTAATACATAAATATTAACAAACAACTGTGTATTATTAATTAACAAATCAAATCTCGAAAACAATGACAACCATGGAATCGTCTCAGTACTCAATTAATTAAAACTAAGATTTAAAAAATTCTGTCCGCGAAATAAAAAGAAAGAAAGAAAAGAGAACCTTCACTTGCAGCTGGAGGAATTTGACATAGTCAATGATCTCATCTAGCATCGAAGCCTTATCTGTCTGTCATTCCATAGTTTAAGTAAATCAAACTATTATTAACCAATTCATATCGATCAACACTTCAAATTTTAAATTTAAAATATTTATTTAAAGATAAAATAAAGTTCGTACAAGCTTCTGTCTGACACATTGACATTCATAAAAGTTGAAAAATGTTAATTAATAAACTAGCACTTATCTATGGCAATTCCGCTGACTGGCGGTTACAGAATCATAATTTCATAAATATGATCTTTAATGGCTTTATTTGTTTATTTATTTCTTTATTTATTTTTGATTCTTCAACTAGTTCATAAGTCAGTTAATTAGTAATTAACTTTATAAAAAAAAAAATTGGGAAGGTTAGTGCTTTACCTTGTTGGCATTAGGTACAAGTTCTTGAAGAGCTTTCATTCTCTCTGCAATTCTCTCCCTGCGTAACTGCAACAAAGAAACCAAGTTCACATTAATCACAATCAATTAATTACCCCAAAAAAAATTAAATAAAGATGGGAAAAAAAAATGAGAGAATGAAAAGATAGACAAAGCAAAACGAAAAGGAAACTAATACATCTTACTCACTCTTTCAGCTATGCTGTGAGGGTCAGTAGCTTGGCCTCTCCTAGCCCTAACCCTTTGTTTAGGCTGCTGAGCGGGTGTGTTTCCACCACCACCGGTTGACCCACTTGCCTGAGCCTGCGTCTGGTTCATCACCGGCCCTGGTGCCCCAAAGGTCTGCCCGGGCATCGATCCTCCCTATATATATATATATATATAAATTAAATTAATTAGGTAAAACTTTCTTGGTAATATATGTTGATCATATTAAGGAGTTTAAGTTGAAATCACGCTCACTGGGCAGAGTTAATTGAATAAACTCACCTGAAGATGATGAAAATGTTGAGGCTGGGTTGAGCCATGCAAAGATCCAGTGAAGCCATTGTAGAGTGCTTGCACTGAGCCATCTCCTCCCTATATTAGTAATTTTTTTAAACCCACCCGAAAAAAAAAAAATCTTTGTAAGTTAATCATAATTAAAATGAACTGTAAAATTATATCTACAGATAAGGGGGGAAAAAAGAAAAGAAAAGAAAAAAGAACCTGTTGGGACTTGAATGATGAGGCATCAACGATGTCGTTATCGCCACCATTTCCAAGTGATAAAGGCAAACCGATGCCACCTCTAGCAGCAGCCATCATGATTTGTTGCTGCTGCTGCTGCATCATAAACTTTGCTGCAGCAGAATTATTATTCCCACTCCCAGTATTCCCGCTGATCTGTTGCTGTCTCATCTTGGAAGCTAAAATCATGGACTCGTCGAACTGAAACCCTGCAGGGACATTATTCTCTTGAGTAGTGGATGGCGCCGTTTCGTCGGATAAGTCCCTGGGCTGCTTGTTATTAATATTAATATTATTATTGTTATTAGGGTTAAGGTCAACAACCCCCCAGGGAGACTTCAAGTCAGTCCAAGGACACGATGGGAGAGAGGATAGCATTTGCTCTAAGAAGTCGTCTTGTGAAGTTGGATCAAACGTCGCGCTTTGATGGATCTGCGACTGCTGCTCGTGGCTTCCGTTGCTCAAGAGCGAGCTAATTCCTTGCATTTCTCCGCTGCTGCTGCAAGGCTGCATCTTAATTTCTTGAGAATAAGTCTTTACAATATGGAAATTTAAATTTGAAGAGTCAGAGTTTCTTCAAGAGAATGGAAACCATTCTTCTGATGAATGTTAAATACTAAATAGGTGTGAACAAGAAGGGGGGAGAGAGAGAGAGGGAATTTGGTGTGTTGTGTTTGTATGTATGAGAATGTCAAGTTTATAATGTGGGGTTAGGGTATTGGTTTTGGTCATAGCCTCATAGGGGTCTTTTTCAATGGAAGCGCGTAAAGATATTTTCTTAATCATGTAATTACCATAACCAAAAGGACATTTGCACCCTCCGCATTCACCTTTAACCGTTTCAAAAGTAGATATTAAGACTTTTTTTTTTTCTTTTAGTGATTTTTCATTTATTTAAGAATATATAACATACCAATTTAAATTATTGCAGTCTACTTATGCATTATGGAGAAACTTACAATTCAGTAAGTTTGAAAAATGTTAAAAATAATAATAGTTGTATGAAGATTAAATAGTTCAGTCCAACATGTAATCTAAATTGAATGAGTTAGTGGATAATGTTGTTCATGTTCCAGTAAGAGCAACAACACCACACATGAAATTTCAAAGATAATTTAGTGGACTAAACTTTAAAATGTGTTATTACATCATTGCACATGCTCCATCTCTCACAAAAATTATTATGTTTATAAATTCATCATATTAGTAATTTTTTTATCATAACATACAACTTGCATAAATAGGTGTCATCTCTAAATTAAGACTGTCATGCATTTTTAATTAACTTTTACATTGCTAATAAAAACACATTTAACAAAAACCACTAAACTTTTTTTTCTTTTCCGAATGAAATAATCAAAATTCTAACAAAAAGAAAAGAATTAAATTAAATTTTAGCCCTATTTCGATTGGTGACCACGTTCCTGTGATCGCGTACGCCGGTGGAGCAAAGAAAGGCTGGCTCGTAGTTCTCATCTGGTCGGCCAGTCACCCTAGGGTTAGCTTCCGACGCATATGCATTGACGAAATTGCCCTCTTATGACATCCCACGCGGCAAATTACAAGTAATCAAATATTTTCACAAGCGACAAAAAAAAATAATAACCTTTGGAGAGAATAGGTCTAATCGTGCGACACCTGTCAAAACATGTCACTCGAATAAAGCGAATTTTTTTTTGAAAAGGAATAAAGCGAATTTGATTCAAGAGTAGTAGGCTCAAGGCTGGCTTTTTATTTATTTATTTATTTATTTAATCGATAAGTATGGGAGTAGGCTTTATATTTGCACTCTCGCGAGTTTGCGTTTAGCCGTCATAATTTTTAAATTATCAATCTTTTCAGATTTTATTTTCACACAATTTAGCTTCAATTTCGGCGAGTTCGTTAGCTATGCATTTGACTGTTCTTTTGGATATTCGATTCAAACAATTGTGAGTTTCAACCATCGAATAAGAAACAGAGAGTAAAAGTGTACTTAGATTTTTTTTTTTTTTTTTGTTTTCAGTAACCACTTTTAATTCGTGAAAAAAAAATGCGACCACATTAGACTCGAAATTTCAACTCAGGAATTAATTTTGTATTCGTTGTTTCTAACAGAATGTTATTAACGCAGATACTGCCTCTCTCTGGTTGTTACTTGTTATAACGAAATAAGTAACTCCTGCTTCAATGTTGGGGTTCATCATCCCTTAGATCTTTTGTAACTAAGTGAGCTATCTTCTTAAAACAAATTCTAAACTATGCTTTGATTTTGAGATGTGATTTTCTTATTATTATTATTATTATTATTATTATTATTATTATTATGTGATAACTTGTATGGGGAAATATACACGACTTTTCATCGTAAGCGGATGAGACAATGACACCGGCTTTCATTAGTTAATTTTTACTTTAGGTTACCAAATGAACTTGAACCGAACAAATATAAACTAAAAAGGAGATAATTCTTTACTTTGGTTTATCGAACCAAAAAACATAATTACCGAATCGACGGCCACCATAAAATTAAACTAAAAAATTAACAGCAAGACATAATTCTTATTTTGGGTTGTATTGTACCATAAAAATTGCTACAAACTTTTATATACATAGATAAGCAGCTCTCTAAAAATACCATCAATTTTACACTATTAATATCTAATGGATTTGAGTTAAATCAATCGAAGAAATTTATTGAAATTAAATAGTTAGTTTTTAATATTTTCTCTCTCCTTTCTCTCCCTATCTCTTCTCTTGTTTCGTTTGCTTTTCTTTTCTTTTTCCTCAGCCAAAATTTCTTTACTCTCTCCAAATTCATCTCACAACGCATTATTTCATATTATATGGCATGTTACTCTCTACTAATTAGTTGCTTATATTTATGCTTATACATTATTATTATTATTATTATTATTATTATTATTATTATTATTAATATGACATTTTTTGGTCAGGACACAGGAAAGGACCTTGGTCTGATCCTGACCACGGAAAAGCTAATTCGCATGGCATTACTTCCTGGGAGTGATTATATTGAAGGGATTAGGTAATTAATTGTGACAATTTTAGCATTCATATTTGGAACTTATGTTAGTGCATTGCAGTCAAGTACAATTTGGAATTTATAGAAAATTCTTTTTTCTGTTTAAATTTGTTTTGAGCTATTCTTTAAAATTAAAAAAGAAATCATTGAGATAATTAATAGATGCAACTGAGATTTCAGTGCGAGAAAAGGAAATAGATGAAACAAAGAGTCTTGAGATGAATTTGGCGAGAGTAAAGAAATTTTTAGCTGGAGAAAAAAAGGAGATTAATTAGTGTAAATATAAGAGAGAGAGAGAGAGAGAGAGAGAACGTGCACAAGGAGAAAGGAAGTATAAGACAGAAAAAGATTTGGGTGGGGTCCATACTGAGAGGAAAAATATTAAAAATTAAATATTTAATTTCAATAAATCTTTTCTATTGATTTAACTCAAATCTAATAAATATTAATGAGTGTAAAATTGTGGGTATTTTTAGGAGGCGGCTGATCTGCCACCATATACATAGAGTAGGATTGGGAGCCCCTCTATTTACACACAAATTTTAACACAAGATCTCACCCATTAATCACAATAATTTTGATGGCTAAAATTATTTTTTATCCGGATTAGTTTGTGAATAAATAAAGCAATTAATAATGGATCCCATGACTATTATTACCACTCCTATTTTCTCTTCTATTTACTCTTAACGAATCTTTACATATTCACTCACTCTTCTTCCTGCGGTGTTGTTTCCTTCTCTGTTCTTAACGTGCATGATAAGAAAAAAAGAATATGGTGAATTATTTTTTACAGTTCAGAAAATTAAATAACATGATACAAAAGATTATACTTTTTGTCTATTTTTCACCCAAAGGATCAGGACCTTAGTTTCGTATTTCTGCAACTATCCTTTAACTATCTTGTCGAAAGCTTCTTCATCAAATATTGTTATAATGGTTGAAAAAGTAATTTTTGTATTTAATATTGTTTCCTAGTGTTCGTGTTTAATACTGCACTCAACTAGATTTGAAAGTTGTTTGTTAAATATCTGAAGTCTGAAATCTTATTAATTTCAGACTTTTTTTAAAATATACTTGTTTGTTTTTTAAAACTTACGTCTAATTTTCAGATATTCACATTTGAATAGAAAAAGTAAATTTTTGTGGCTTTTATCTGAATGAAAAAAGTCTGAATGATAAGTTAATATTATATTCTAAAAATATCTTTGTAAACTAACTTATTTCCTAAACTATAAAATTTAATTTTCTTTTTTTTTAATTTACAAGAACATAAATGTCAAATGACCAAGTTTAAGATTTTTTTTTTGGTAAAAATAAACAAGATGCCACTTATATTCACATATTTAAAAAAGAAAAATAAACATGTCATTCCAATTTTCGTATTCGGACTTTTTCAGATTTTAGAAAAATTCGAATCCATTTAAATTTCAGATAAAAAAACAAACGCTATCTTCATTTCAGAATTCATAACAATGGCTAATATGTTTCAAGTAGGGGCCTGCCAAAATATAGTTTTATCAAATGCCTCAGACTTCCATGATCATTAGCGTACAAGTCTATCGTATCACCTACAAAGCAATTCTAAGAAAATCCCATCACGACTACTCTATTTCAATGAGAAACAGAACAGTATATTCGGTTTAAAAACCATAGCAATCTACGTTTACAAGATAAACTTTTGTAGTGGTAACACTAGAGTAAATAGGAGAGATAATCGGTGTATTAATAATAGTTGTTGTGTCCATAGTTGACTTTATTTCTTTATAAAATAAGCTTTACTAATCCTAGCCATCAAAATTATTTTGATTTAACGAGTAAGATCTTGTGTCAAAATTTGCGTATGAAAAGAGGTGCTCCCGATTCTCTCTCTCTATATATATATGTAAAATCTCGTGTTTATTACCTTGGGAATATTTAATAAATAATTTAGAAAAATATTTCACTACATTTCTTTAAATTCCAATCAACCATATTAATAACATATTGTCTATTACCTTGGGAACCGTATATCTTTGTAGTATTTTCATATTTTGCATATCCTAGTCCCAATCTAAAAAATTGCCTCCCAATGAGCATATTTTTACATCTTATCATGAATTTCTCGCATACACTATCGTTAATGAACGACTGGTTACAATCTCTCCACCATTTTTCTTCTATAACAAAAATTTAATAAATAGAAAGTAGGTGTTAAGATTCTCTCATAATTATGAACTTCAATACGTTTTAGCTATACCATAAAATTAATGTGTCACTACAATTTATGCTCTTTCTTCTCTTCTTTTTCTTTCTCTTTTCCCCTTCTCCAACGCTTTATATATATGATCACGATCCATATCCAAGCAATCAAATCAGGAGAATATCTATATTCCTATATGAACGAGAAAAAAATCTAGAAAAATCGGCACAGGACATCTGTATGAATCATGATATTTACAACATAATCTTTTAGCCACCACTTTTTATTTTATATAATTAGAATTCACTTAGAAAATTTTCATGTTTGTTTGCTCAATACATGTATGTATGTATGTATGTATTATTGAAGGTATGAGATCATATATAGATCTAAGCTCCAAAATTCAGCGAATTTGTCACCCTCTTCAAATCTTGTCCTTTGATGCCATCTTAGTTGTTTGAAACTACGTTCATTGTACCAAGTATAAGCCAGAGAAAAGTGGAATGAAATAAATAATCTTTTAATGAAAAAAATTGTTTAATAATTCTGCTTTATAAACTGAACAAGAACTCAAAAGCAGTCAGATATGCTGTATATAATCTTTGGTCATTCATTGCAATGAGAACTTTCCAAGAAAGCCAATGTTTTTAAAAATTTATGCAAAAAATATTAACCAATTTAGTGGTAATTCTTTTTTATTAAGACCTAATAAATGTAGTCAAAATATACCATTTGTTTAGAGGTGCATTTTTGGAATGTAGCACATTTCCTATATCGATTTGCCTTCAGTGCAATAATTTTTATTTGTTGTTTTAAGTTTTCGATGGATCAACCAAGCACATGGGACATTCTAATTTTATTCATACAACTCAATGTGACATGGACCAAAATTTTTATATGCCTTGAGCGATTATCACAGATGATATCGTAATCGACGTTATTTCATTGTGATGGGATGAGTTTCACACGACAATGAGTACTGGCTTGGACATTTTTATTTTCTTTAATTTATGTATAGGTTGCATTTAATGCGAAGAAAATCAGGGCTTAACCAAATGGATTATTCACATGCATGCTGCTAAGAAAATGTCATTAGATGTGTATGTTCCTGCAGGGTGACCTACCACTTTTTTTAAACAAAGTCCAATTATTTTCGAGAAAGGAATTGCCATTTGATTTATAAATCAATATAATGGTGATTTGATCATGAAATTATGGGTTTTAATATTGATTAATACCAAGAGATATGATCTACAAGCTGTGACCTTTTAGCAATGATGCTCGCTCCATAAATTAAGTTGACTATTAAATTTCTAGGGTTTTTTTAGATGTCTTGGGAGATTTTTTTTCTTCTGCATATACCATAAAGATTTGATGCCATGTTAGGGAATCTCGAACACTCTTATCATCAGAAAAATATTAAACATAATCAAAACTTAATTTATCTGATAATCATGGTCAACGTGTTCTGTTACATTCACTACTCTTCCTGTGAAGAACCTTTTTTCCTTTTTTTTAATAAACCTAATCAGGTTTGTTCAACTTGAATATAAATACATTTATTGCATTTTTTTTTTCACTTCTATGCTCTATGATTCGAGTACAATTGAAAAAAAAACAAAAGAAAATTGATTGATTATCTTATTTCGGTTACTTTTTACAAGAGTAATGATAAGCTTACAAAGTTAGGAAATAATAAAATTTATCAATATTTTTAATTATAGTTATTTAGTTGGGATACTGATTAAGAGTCCAGTGTATAAATGAAAGCACATTATCCTTTATTTCTGTTAATTTTCAAACGTATATTCACGATCTTCTGTAAGGTTGCCTGATGCCGCAGTTAAAATTACATATGACCCTTTTAGTCGATAAGAACATTGTACATATTGTTCAAAATTTCAAAGTTTCTTCTGTGCAAAATCACCCACTTTTGGCTAAGTGTCAAAATAATTAACACCTTCATGAACGAAATTTATTGTTTTTCAACAACCAAGTCGACTTTTAGCCCCCATTTCTTAGCATTGCTTCTTATTCTTTTAAAATTTTAACTTTTGTGTTAGCATACAACTTTCCTTAAAGTCTATCTTGTGACTTCCTTATCTCGTTTTGTCTTCTTTTGGCGATTTCTCCACTTTTTCAAGTTTTGGGGAAAACATAGTATTAATTAGAAGTGATCTTACGATCTAATTCGCATTAAGTTGGACAATAATTTTTTTTTTTTACTGAACAATCAAAATTCTATTGATATTTAATTAAAAATTTATGGTGATTATCCTTAGTAATTCTACTATTGCACAATTCGAATTTCTACCTTCACATAATACTGAAGGGATATAATTTTATTATGGAACAACTCGAATTTCTATCCTCATATAATACTGGAAGGATATATGAATTTTATTGATATTTAATCAAAAATCCATCAGGACTTTCTTTAATATTATGGTACTACCCAAATTTCTATCTTCACATAATACTGGAAAAATATTCATTCTATCCCAAATTATAAAAAAATAATTTTAAATGCACTTAAACCTTGAGTCGATGGATTATGCCAATGACTATTGGCAGTTAGACAACAACTAACTTCTCTCAAAATACGTGATTTGATTTTCTTTAGGAATTAAGGAATGTTATTCGTTGTCAGATTTAATTGAATATGTTAGCATGAAGTCTTTATGAAAAACTTCATTAGTCTATCAATTAACAAGACATGATTTGAGTCCGTATCTTGGAATGCATTGAAAATGGGCTACATGAATAATATTCTTTTGTTAATATCAAAATACTAAAGCATAATTTTTTTCTTTGAAAATAATATTTGAAAATCTTGAAACAAAATTATACAACTGTCTTTATTTTATTTAATTTTTTTAACTCCTCCGTCGTTTTCTAAGTTTGAGCATGAATTTAAATTCTAAACCTCTTGTGTATTATCTTAAAAAAAATTTATCGAACCAATTAGCATTTTTTTTAATAGAAAAATGTCATTTAAATAGCTTGAATATTTTGCTGTGATAAAAATTTTATATAGCTTTAGTAAAGTTCATTTAACTCTAAAGAAGAAAAAAAATGTTGGTATATGTCCTTGTCTTGTAGCAATCACGATTCCACTTTCTTCAGGTGATAGCGCGCTCTTTACACCTCAACTCCACCCACATTTGCAAACCTAACCCTAATTTCTTCAACATAATTATCTTGTATTTAATATTCCTCTTCATGAATAGGCTCTTTATAGAGTAATTTATTCCATTTTATCATATAATATAGCTTAACCTAATCCTTTTAGAGAGAAAAAAGAGAAGATAAAGAATTGGTTTGTTTATTTTCTTCAACATAGATGTATGTAATTTAGATTTGCAAATAAACAGGCCATGAAGGTACTTGAAGTTTGCTTTATTAATTATAGAAAAATGATAGACTAAAGGCTGACCAAAGGTAGATAAAAGCAACTGTAAAATATCTTCTTCTTTTTTTGTTAACCATTATTTTACTAATTTACACGTAATCGTGGATGAGCTATTTTTGTCAGTGTTTGGTCAGATATTTCTGTCTAAATATCATTGATCTTAATCATATATGTCAACCACATAGGCACATTACCGTAGACCATGAGAATTTATTATGTCATCTTAGCACAAAATAAGAATGATATACATTTACTATTTATAAATAAAGTAGAAATAGTTTATTCCAATTTATTGATTATGCAATTCTATATTCAAAGTTTATCTAATTATTTCTAGAGTTGCTGGTTTACATTTTGAAAAAATTGCAAATGTTTAAAGGAAAATCTTTCATGTTGTGTTATTCAACATGTAAATTATTGAACATAATTGCATAGTTTACTAGACGTGTATATTAAATGAAATCAGAGACTACTCGAACTTTGAACACAATTGAATGTCTTTATCCAAAATTCGAATTCCCATTTTTGTCAATCAATCAAACAAGAAAACAATTCTATGTGCCAAATTCAATTTGGAAAGTGGAATCCGAATTGGCTTTTTGGCATTTCAATTCTGATCACATGGTTTACGT
Source organism: Atalantia buxifolia (assembly GCA_030444775.1). Classification (NCBI taxonomy): domain Eukaryota; kingdom Viridiplantae; phylum Streptophyta; class Magnoliopsida; order Sapindales; family Rutaceae; genus Atalantia; species Atalantia buxifolia. The sequence goes on along the minus strand of CM059834.1, from coordinate 19,092,830 downwards.
ATGGAAGTATAAGCCAATATTATTTTTTTTTAACTCTATTATCAGCCGAAACAGAGACATTATCCAGTAAAGCCAAATTTAACAGGATGTGCACAAAATATTTGCCTTAATAAAGACAAATTTTTGTGCCTCAAAAGAAGATTTAGCCATAAGAAACACTAACACGGTGGTTTGATCTCTAGAATTCAGTGACGTTTGACTACCATGAATGTGATGCACTCCAAGCACAATAATTTGAATAGCAAAAAGAAAAATTGGTAAAAAAACAGGAGACATAAGTAGAGAGTGATAAATAGAACGATTGAGTTATTCTCTTCTTCTTTTATTATCATAGTAGGCATCCTTAATGTTTTGGATGTCTCTTCTATATATGAAAACTTTTTACTGACCTTTCCTTAATTTAATTTGAATTAGTCATCTATTATCTCAACTTGAATAATTCAAATCACTTCTAAACTTTACTTGTTTAACTCTAGTTTGTAATTAAATCAAAGAGATGACTGATTTCAAATTAAATAAAAAAATGCTCTCACTTCCCTTCTATGGGGGACATCAATATCTTGAATTACCAATAAAATTCCAACAGTTCCCTACATATTCAAAACACTTAATTCCCTTCATCATGGAGTTTAAATGCATACGAAGTGGTACATTTCGAGATATGAACTAGCTACTAAACAACTAATCATGTCTCATAGGAACTTGGTCCAATTTATAGTTTTATGAACCAATATTCCTTTCGTGTGCGGTAAAAGACTAAATGCTCACACTATACTCTCTCAAAGTTTTTTCTATTCAGTTGTTGCACTCTAATGGCCATGTGTTTCCCATAATTCATAAGTGCTCCAGAAATATGGTGTAGAGACCAATTTTCCATCATAATACAAAATCCTTCTCAACACAGTATTCATGTGACAACACGAGACTATCACTAATCTTAATTATTATAATGCCTAATATAACATATACTTCTCTCATATCTTTCACATCGAAGTTAGAAGCGAGCACCTTATAAATCTTATTTATCATTCCCAAACTAGAACTCAAGATAAGTATGTCATTAACAGAGAAACAAATGTTCATATTAAGTAGTAGCATCAATGGATTTAAAGTAGACATATTGATTTGAGTCATTAATCATATAACTACTCAATACTAATACTAAATCAAATTTCTTATGCCACTGTTTTAATACTTGTTTTAAGCCATGAATATGACTTAACAAGTTTGCATACCTGGTGCTCAGTACCTGAAACTGCACAAGCATCTAGTTGACTCATGTAAATTCTTCATCCAAGTCTTCATTTAGAAAAGCAATTTTAACTTCCATCTAATGAACTTATAAGTTATGAATTACAACTAGTGCAATCAAAATGCTAATGGATGCAATTTGCATCACAAGAGCATATGTGTAAACAATTTCTTTCTTTTGATAACCCTTCAGCAACTTATCTTGCCTTATATTTATCATTTTATCCATCAACTTTTAATTTTTTTTGAAAATCCATTTAGACCCAGTAGGTTTTGTACTTGGAGGCAAATAAACTAATTCTCATACATTATTGCTCATAATGGAATCTAACTCACTGTTAATTGGTCTTTCTACAAAGGTGCTTCTTGAAAGTCAAAACTTTTTTTAAAGTCAGAAAATTATTCTCAGCAAGAAAAACATAGAAGTCTTTACTAACTAGTGGTTGTTCTCATCCTTTTACTTCTCTTTAGTTCAATACATGAACTTCTAGGAGGATCGCTAATTAACTCTTTTTGAGGTAAATAGTTAATGTTAACTTTCTTAAAGAAACTAGAATTAAAGAACTTAGCATTCTTGAATTTAATGATGGTATTTGCTTTTTAAAAAAATCTTTTATTTGAAGCACTAATAATTTGTAAGCAATATTGTTCTACGCATACTTTACAAATGAATAGTCAATAGTTTTAGATCCCAACCTAGCCCTTTTGGGATTAGGTTTAAGAACCTCTGCTTGGCATGTACACTTTGAGATATGATAAGTTAGACATATAAAATTTCCCTAACTTATAGGGTATTTTTCCTATTTTCCTACAGGGTATTCTATTTTAAATGTGATAAGCTAATAACATATTTCCCATATAAATTTAGTAGTGCTCTAGAATTTATTAACATATCATTTACCATGTTCTTCGATGTTCTATTTTTCTCTTAGCTGCATTATTTAATTCAAGTGAATGAGGAGGTGTCATTTCGTAGATGACACTATGATTCTTATAATAAACATTGAATATTCTTAAATCATTGTCACCTCTTCTATCCGTTCTTAATCTTTTAATTCTTTTATTAAGTTGATTCTTAATTTAAATCTTATAAATTAAGAACTTTTACCTATCTCATCTTTATTTCTCAATGGAGAAATCATTTATAAAGGTAACATAAACTAAGAATTTTTACCCCATTTGGTCACGGTTTGTCTCAAATCTCAATTATCAAGTCCCAAAGACACTATATGCTAAAATGAGAAATTCAATTTCTCTGCTCAGAACTAGTTTACATGTCTTTGATGTGGATTTTGATTCCAAACATCATCACATTTGTCATATGACAAGTTCAGACTAGACAATTAACCAAGTTCTCTTATTTTTTAATAGAAAAAAACACTCACGTGACAAATCTCTCATGCTATAGAGTCAATAACATAAGTAGAGAAGACTCACCTTTTTATACGCAACAATATTAAGAATTATAAGCTTGTAGATTCACTAGAACAATATCTTTTTTTTTCTAATAATTATGTCATTATTTGATAATAAGGTGGTTTGATTTTTAAGATTCAATGACGACTGCTATAAAGGTGCACTTCAAACATGATATTTTGAACAGAAAAAAGAAAAAAATTGATGAAGAAACATGAGACAAAAATAGAGAGTGATAATTAGAACAATTAGGTTTTTATTTTTTTATTGTCTTAGTAGGTATTCTTAAAGATTTTGTATGTCTCTTATCTCTCTTATATAGAGAAACCTTCTATAGACATTTTCTTAATTCAATTTAAATTAATTATTTATTTATCTCATAATCTAATTTAACTCAAAAGAGTGATGATACAGCCACAAACTCTTGTACAAATTTATTTTGTACAAACTGACATGTCATTAATTCATTGGTTGAATGAAAATATAAAATAATAAAAACAAATCATGTGGGCCAAGTGATATTTAATTCAACCAATCTTATCATGCCACATCAATTTGTACAAAATAAGTTTGTACAAGAGTTTGTGGTTATATTATTACTCAACTCAAAATAATCTAAATCACATTTAGATTTGACTTATTCAATGTTCGTTTGTAATTAAATCAACCATATGACTAATTTTAGATTAAACACAAAGAAAAATGCTCTCACTTCCTTTCAATATGGGACATTAATACTTTGAAATACCAATAAAATTCCAACATATGTTATACTTTCACTTAGATATTCCAAGTTTACATGTATCCGTAAAAGACCAAATTTCTCCAATAATTATTGAACGATTAAATCAAAGTACAAAATTGCGAAGCCATTCAATTAAAAAGTTACAAATGAAAAAAGGAGAAACAAGTTAGCTATTCACCAAGATCAATGGAGTAACTGTGCCTAAATGAAGAAATTTTATACTTATAATAATCTTGTCAAGGAGGAGAAACTACAACTGCTATTTAGCATAGTCTTTTTGTTACCTTTCCAAAAAGAAGATAGCACTTAATTATGAAGTATTCGTAGGAAGGTATTTCCGCTCATAGAAAAAATGAGTTACTACGTCATTTAACAAATTAGTCTTTTCTTTTGAGTCCTTTACTTTGGGGTATATAATCTCACATTTTGAATAACGATCAACGGGCAAGTTATCTATAATTGTTATATCAGTCAATTATTAACATTACTTTATGATTAGGGGGTGAAATTATCATTCACGAAAAATTAATAAATGTCAATGTACAACATGACGTGACAACTACAAGTAAACCGACAATTTATAATCATAATTAATATTATAATAATATTATCTGTAGATATGCTGCTAAAAAAAAGTTGGAGGACAATAAAAGGAAAAACACTTTAATTATCCGATAATTTATTTTTTTACCTTAAAATGATGAACTTAAAAGTATAATACAAGAGTTGGGATCCCAGAAGCTTAATTTAGTCCAATAACGGGAGTTAGGTAGTAAAAGAAGAAGAAGAAGTACCAATTCCATTAATACAAATTGATATAGCAATATTTTAGAAGAGAAATTAGAAAAAGGGAGGGTTTTGGTTTAGACTTTGGATTAAGGATAGATCAATTAACCAATTATCATGTGTTTAAGTGCCTTTTTGTTGAAATTACACCAAAAAAAAAAAAAAAACGAGGCAGTTGAATTCCGAGACGACTTCTTTCGTTATATATAATAACATATTTAGTGGTTTAGAAGAAGAAAAGTTGTGGCTAAAGTCTATACACATTTTGAGATGTGTAAATGATACCATCATTTATATTATTTCTTTATGCACTACGAGGCCAAGTAGCGATGATGGAACCGAAAGTTTTGATAATTTAAAATTCAGGACGTAATATATGTAGTTGAGATTAATGAGAAACAAAAAATTACTTTCTAAGCAGTAAAGCAACTCAATTCACGCGTTGTAGAAGATTGAGACTTGAAAATGATTTAATTAGACAAATTAATCCACAAGCCTTCTGTACAAAAAATTTTGGGCCCATCTGTTAAATTTTGTCCACAACAAATCCAAAACACTGTAATTGTGAGTAAAGCTCTTCATACCCTTTATAGGCTCCTCATATGCGAAAACAAAAATATGGGTCAAGCCCAAATCACTTTGGGGAACCCTTGTAAAATTACCTCAATCAGCCATGAAATGAAGCTTTTATAGTGTGACTTCACAAGGAGCAACAGTTGGTATCCTAAGGTAGGCAAATTGGTTTTTTAACTGCGTTATAATACAACTATTTAGGTAATTAAGGGTCTCAACATATTTCTAACTATTAACATTAGTATATTGCAATACAATAATTCCAAAAAAAGAATAAAATAAAATCAAAACCAAGAATGACTGTCAAAAGCGAACATATCTAAATAGAAAGACATACTATCAAGGATTGTCTATGATATTATCAAACCCCTTTATTAGGATTTACAGCTGGTGTTAATATTACTCGTGAATTTTTAATATTACTCAGTGGGGTTCCACTAGTAAAGGTGTTTGATAATAGGATGTTTAAGGAGGGCTGTATAGCAGCGCGAGAGTTTGCTTCATTTAAAGTGGGCCCAAAAATCAGTAACATACAAATTCATTTAATTGATAACATACAAATTCATCTATTAAAATCAAACATATTCTCATAATATTTAACCCATAAAAAATATTTTTTAAAATTATATATGAATCCTAAAATTTTAAATTTATCTTAATTTTTTTCCTTTTTATATAATATCTGTTCTCATAACTCTAAACTCTTATAATTTTCTTAAAAACCAAAAAAAAAAAAAGTATTTTCAATTGAAAATTAAAATACAATATAAATTATGAAATGGAGTGGGCGTGTAAAATTTGTTGAAAGAAGAGTTTATCTAAATGTTTGATTGAATTTGTTTTAGGCTATATAAGTCCCTGCTCCCCAAATATTCATTTCTAATATTGGGCTTAATTTTGTAGGTACGAGGAATGAGGACAGAAAGGGATACCTTGAACGGATGGATCTCCAAACAGACATGTCCCCAACACTCGGTCTAACTCTTCCCTCCTCCGAATATTACCAAGTACGATTAATACCCTAATCCCCTCGATTAAGGACCAAACCGACATTGACCCCACTTCTTTAATCACCATCAATCTTAATTTGAACAAATGGATGGCAGATATTGACTTCAATTTCAATAATTCAATAATGACTAAATTAGGTGGGATTCCTCATTTCAAACAATAATTCCATTTAAAACAAAGGCCTCATACATTGATTATTGGTTTCTAAATCGACTCCTCAATCATTAAAAACATGCTTGAAAATTTTAATTATTCACCATTATTTAGCATATATTATATAGTTGGTAACCCCTCTTCTATAATTGCAGACCGTCCACTTGGCACAGGATTGCCGGCAATTATACCCTAAATTATTATTAATACTGATGTCGCCTGCAAATAACGAAGAAACACTTGAGAACTTTTGTGGAGCGATTTTTTAAAAATGATAATTGTATTGTGTGATTAGCAATATATAATGCAATATATCATACAATCCAATATCCAATCGAACTCGTAACGTAAACCCAAATGACTGAATTAATACATATATCATACATACAAATCTCGTGAAACCCTTGATAATCATCAAAATCGAGCAAATTAATACATTAATAGGGTTTAAATTGAAAGACGACAGAGCAACAGAACAACAGAAAAACATTCATGGGTTATTAATAAAATAGCAAGGAGAAGATCCCAAAACCCCATGTGCGTTGAATCGTTATGTCAAGGGCAGGATAAGCACAGCTCTGGAGGCTAAAGAGATGCCATTTCACATGAACGGTGAATGAAGCACAGCAGTCTTATGTGTCTTATTCTCACCTGACGGTCGTGATGTTCGAACAAGCTCACGTATCTCTCTTATTCATGATGAGTTGTTCCTGGCCACTTGCACTTTAGAGATCATGAATCAACACTCCAATTACATTAAGAGCATGTGCAAGCCCTCCATGCAATTTCAATTTGACATTTACACACAGAGAGTTAAGATTTGGGATAGCCACACCTGACCACACGTCCACAAATGCATGTGTCAATTAGTTTGGCCCATAGCCTCTTAACCCACGGATCTGAATCCAAACTGAGTATCAAAAAGATAAAATGAGCCGTGAGGTATAAACCTGGTGTTGCACATGATACAAGGAAGTTTTAGGAACTATTATCTGATGGGCGGGCACTGTAAAAAAAGTGTAAAGTTCCTCGTTTGTGGTAAGTTGAAAACAACTTGACACAGTGTTAAAGTTCTTCGATTAGTGCAGGAGCAGGACAACAATAATTGAGCAGGAGCTATCGTCATCAGATTTAAGATCATGTCCTGTAATCATATGACGCGACTTGGCTTTTTTGGATTTTGAAACTGACGCAACATTACCTCCTTTTTCTTTCTTTTTTTTTTTTTAATTTACGCTGAAAGAAACTGGCACGTTATTTTGCCCACAGATTTGCAAGATTGTAACCTAATTGTCAGTGGTGATAATAATTTAGTGTGCTGTGTTACCTTTGTTGTGTTAAGAGAAAAAGACGAAAATGGAATTACTTAATTAGATGCAAACTCAAACAACTATACAAACAATAACAAGTTGACAATGGCTGCTCCTGAATGATTCAAAGGAACAGTACTAGACAACATGTTTTTCTGAGACTAAGAAACCCACAACCACCACCAATCTCATACACACACACACACACAAAGATGACAAAAAACAAAGAACACAACAAACACATGATGAGCCAGCTCATTGGTTTTTGCTTGCAATGATCACCATCAAATTAATCAAACTCTAAATCCCATAATCAACAAACCATCAATCATCTAAGATATAACCACAATTCATCATCAATCAATTTTAAATTTGTTGCTCCTCCAAGTTCAAAGCCAGCGTGGGATTGTCAGCAGTTGACATCCAGACAATGTCCTTGAGCGCCGGCCGAAGCTCGTTGCTACAGAATTGATTGTACTCCAATGTATCACCATTGTCTTTCTTCACTTCCACCACCAAAAGCGACGGCGTAACAGCAAAAATGTCAGCATTGATAGCCAATTTTCCTTTCCTTCCGCTTTCTTGGCCTTGTAATCTGACTCTAGACTCGCTCGTTTTGACATTAAACTTGACGGCCTTGGCCACCTCTTCAAATCTTGAGATCACACTGCTTGCAGGCCTCGTGGTTGCAAATCTCAGCTCCTCTTTTTCCTCTCTCTTTTTCTCCTCAAACAAAGGTGACAAATCAAACCCTTCCGACAAAGAGATGATATGAAACGCATTTAGAGTCTCAGGTTGCTTTGATGACTTGTCAGCTTCAAATTCCATCTCTTGCTTAGTTATCACATCCTTGGGAGCCGACTTTTTGAACCAAGAAGACTCCATGATCTTTGAAATAGCGATTCTTGAGTTAGGGTTTGGATCGAGAAGCTTGGTGATCAACCTCCTCGCTTCAGATGAAAACCAAGGCGGGCACTTGAAATCTCCCCTGTAAATCTTCCGATACATTGACACGATATTATCATCCTGAAACGGCAAGAAACCTGCTAACAACACATAAAGAATGACCCCACAAGACCAAATATCGGCCTTGGCACCATCGTATCCTTTCTTGCTTATGACTTCAGGAGCAACGTAAGCTGGAGTCCCACACGTCGTATGCAACAGACCATCTTGCTTCAAATGCTCAGAGAAAGCACTCAGCCCAAAATCTGTGACCTTCAAGTTACCATCTTCGTCTAGCAAGAGATTTTCAGGCTTCAGGTCGCGGTGATAAACGCCGCGGCTGTGGCAGAAATCAACGGCTGAAATCAGCTGCTGGAAATAAACCCTTGCAACATCTTCTCGTAATCTTCCTTTGGCAATCTTGTTGAACAGCTCGCCGCCTTTGACGAGGTCCATGGCGAAGTAAATCTTGGACTTGCTTGCCATGACTTCGTGTAGTTCAACGATGTGCTTGTGCTTCACCATCTTCATGACAGAGATTTCACGCTTGATTTGCTCCATCATGCCCACCTTGATAACCTTGTCTTTACCAACAACTTTCATGGCCATGCTTTTCCCCGTCTGCAAATTTCTTGCCAGGTACACCTTCGCGAAGGTTCCGTGGCCTAACATACGCCCCAGCTCGTATTTCCCATGCAGCAACGTCGGCCTGTCATCGCCTCCGCCGTTACTGTTTGATGTAGCCATATCCACGCGGTCTTTTTTTCCTTTTATATGTATATATGTACCAAGTTTAGCTAATTAATCAACTCCCAGGTTTTCTTTTGTGTTGTGGTGGTGGTTGAGGATCACCCGTCTTCGACGTGTTTCCGGTGGCAATTCCGGCCGCCGACGCACCGCTGGGCACGTAAACACAGCTCAGGCAATCTCAACGAAGGTCCTCTCATCTCTCTGCATTCCCTGAAGGGGCTTGTAGAGTTTGCTTATTTATTTTTTCTTGGGGGAAGACGAGAAGGATTTTGATTCGCTGCTATTGATCAAAGGCTTATTGATGGTGTTTACACTTTACCGGGAGTAGTTTTGCTCGCTCTTCTTTTTGTTTCCTCGCAAAGGTTTGTGCCTTTATAGAACGATTTGAGGTCTAATTTGGCAATTTCTCGGTTTTCCGGATTTGATCAGACGGTTGTTTGGTGGCCGCGTGTTGCAATCATGACGGGTGAGTTGTGATTCTCTCGATTATTGACGTAATGGGAGCGTGACACGTGTACGGGTTCGTTGCCGGTTACTGTTTGGAACTGATTGTTGCGATAAGCAGGTGTTGTGTTTTGTAAGCGTATTGGTCGCGCCATTATTTCTAACCACAGACGTCAGCATTAGCGAAGGGAAATGACAAAAAAAACCCGACTCTTGGACGCTCGTAGAACGTGAAAAGTGCTCATTCGTGTGGGAGAGATTGGAGAAAGGAGAATGTCATTTTTTTTATATGATATTTGCTGTAATCATAGAGTTTTATGCCTGGAAGTGGAGTGATTACTGATTAGCAAAGAAATAATGACGTGGGCCAAAGGCAGAGTGTGAAATTTTCTTATTCCTTCTGATAAGTCATTAAAGTGCGCATTGATAGGCAAAATATAGCATAACTTGGGGCAAGATAAGTGAAGGAGGTAATTGAAGTTGAAAAATTGGACTTTTAAGGGTAAGGCATAAAAGAGAATATACTTCACCAGTGACAAGACAAATAAAATAATTTTTTTTTGAAAAAAAGTGCTAAAATATAGCATAACTTGGGGCAAGATAAGTGAAGGAGGTAATTGAAGTTGAAAAATTGGACTTTTAAGGGTAAGGCATAAAAGAGAATATACTTCACCAGTGACAAGACAAATAAAATAATTTTTTTTTGAAAAAAAGTGCTAATGGTGAATGATTGAGTTCATTCATTGTTCGATGATGAAATACTAATAATACAGAGACAGAGGCCAGAAGGGGAGAGAGAGAGAGAGAGAATCATGAGTCCATGTGCAAAAGCTTTGTGCGAAAGGCCGAAAGTTTCTGACTTGACTTGCCCCACCGACCGTATGCCACAAACATAAAATATGGTAAAATGTTTCAATCAGATTTGATAAATGGAAAATTACTGGAGAATATCAAATTCTTGAAGTTGTAACTCTGTGAAACGGCAGTAATTACTAATTAATCTCACAGTGTTAATAACTTAATATGATTATATGAACAAGAATTACTCTAATATAAATATGTATTATTTTTTTTTTTTTGAAGACATATAAATATGTATTATTAATAATAAAGGTTAATGGCGCTAAGTGAAATTTGACATTAAGAATAGAGAATTGGCCATAGGAATTTGGATGTGCTTTTATCAAATCTGACGGTCTAATTCATGAAAGACAAATTAATCTCTTCTTTTTTTTTGTGTTTTTTAAAATATAGACAAATTAATGTAGTTATTGTAGTCCTAGCGCAATTTCTACACTAATTTTCAGTTAATTGTCTGCCGAATATCTCAGAAAAGTTAAATTACAATTATCGTTAGAATGCAACCATTTAAAGAACAAGCAAAAAGCAAAGGCAAAAGCACAATCAATCATTCCTCCGAAATTCATCAATTTAGACACTAATTTAGACGGCGACTTGTGGGCGCATTAATCGCAGGTCAAAAACTTGACGGCACCACCAAATTTGGATGGCTTATGCCCAACTTAATTATTTTTTTTTCAAACAATATATTTTTTTTCCTCCCGATTAATACTAATGCTACTGAGTAATAATAAATAATAACAAATAACTAATAATCGGCTAGTGGCAAGAAATTTCGTGACATCAGTCAAGTGGCAGAACATCTTCTTTCTTTTATGGCGGCCGCAACCGCAGCAGCAGGCAAACAATTCTGCACCACCCAAAATAATCAATTTTGACTATCATTATCTTCCATGATTAATTTCGTTTCTTCCAACACGAATCAAGTACTAATTGTGCTTCAATCACCCCATATGGAGCTCCAAAAAACAGAACCCCTTTTCCTATTTTCTGACGCTCACGCGAAAATCCCTTTCAATAAACTATTTGTCAGAAGACAAAATTTTGCAAGCACAAAGTTTCACACAAAATTTTATTTAGTGTTTATTATGAACAGTGCTTATTGATGTGTTTGATTAAACTACGTATGATTTAGGATGAGAAAATGAAAATATTGGGTTAATTTTGCCATTGGAACAACCGAGAATTGACTTGAAAACACGAGGCGTATGCAGACAGGTTTTTTCTGGTTGACGCTGGAATCTAAATGGATAGAAAGGGGCCACCAGTCATATGGATATTCAAACTTATTTGTGTCTTTTCTTGTACATCGTTAACCCTACATGTCCCACAAACAAAACAATATTTGGTTGGTCCTTGCAATCAACTATATACCTTTTGGGTACATTAATTGAAAATTCTAAGCCAACCACTCATAAAACACAGAGAAAATTCTTATATATCTATAAACGTAATTTTTTTCTTAGGACATTAAGGGTGCGTTTCAAATTGGAGAGCTGTAGTTTTTAAGATACAATATTAAAATATTTGATAAACACTAACTGCCGTAATTTAGAAGTTATGTTACTATTAATTTTTACTTGTATAATAAAAAATCTATTATATCTTTAATAATTTTATCAAAATTATTATTTAAAATTTATATTTACTATATATTATTAATGTTTATTTTATAATCACAGTTTTTTTTCCACAGCATCTATAATTTAAAAGTTACAACACCTCAATTCCAAATGCAGCCAAACTTGCTTGTTATAAAGTCGTAATTCAAATCAAGTTGAATCATCCTCAATCCTGTTTCATACAGCGTATAATATTTAGATTGTAGAGTGTGCTTAAAATAGAATTGTTATATAGTTTTTAGTATAATATTCATGGTTGTTGAAACTTGTAAGATGGAATCATTGTAGAATGATCACTGATCAGTGAATGAATTACAAAGATATAGTGTACGTTTTACTTATATCAAAATTAAAAAAAAAAAAAAAAGACAAAGGGTTTATCACTAATAAGTATAATTTTACTTCATATAAGGTAATGTCATATTTGCAAATTTTTCAGATACTAAATTAACGCATAAACCGATCTTCATACTTTGTATTGTTTTCAATTCCTAAATTACATATGGTCTGTCAATACATATCAACCACGCAATCAAGATTTAGACTCATTCAGGTGGCCAGCCAGAGAAGAGAAAATGAAAGAAACTTCTTGATCATGCACGGTACCAATTAGTTCTTTTCTTGCTTCAATTAACGGCAATGTTGCGGAGTTAATGTATCACATTTTTTCCCCCCCAAATTGTATCACATGTTATTTAGTATTATTAGCAAATAATTAATATCTGTTGTTTGAATGGGGATGTCTGAAAATAACATCATAACTTTGAATGCATGACTCTGAATAAGAGGGTGGAATAGTGCGACAATAGGAAATAACAAACCCAACTCATTGAAAGGCCATTACAAATAGAAGACAAGTGCTACTTTTTTTTTATAAAAAAAAAAATGAAGAATTCTTTTCAATTATGAATAGCACTAGATTGAGTCAATGTGCATAAGCTTTAATTTACTTGCTTGCATCAGTAACTTTTTTTTTTTTTTTTTGGTTTACACGTAAGTATTGAGATTTGAGATCAAGATTGAAGATATATATATATATATTTCAAGTCCAAGATGTACAGCTTGTAAACTTTCTGTAGCGTTTTGTCAAATAATTAAATAACAGCTGGCTTTACAGAATTTGCACAGGTAGTTAAATGTATCTTCATCCAAATTAGAGTACCGTTGATTATTCAAGTCGTAGAATTTGAGCAATCCCGCATCAGCGCCAGTCAGCAGACAAGACACGGAGAAATATGCTGTAAAGATAAGAGATAAGCACTCTTCCAATAAAGAAATTTAAGAGAAGAAGATAAAATTTATATATGCAAAATAATTCAATGAAGAAATGTCTCAATTTTAAGATAAGAAAGACTTTGTTTGTTGCGCAACCTTTAATTCCACTATAGATTCATACTTTTTTTTTTTTTAAATTATTATATTTTATTGTTTTATAGTTTACTTTTTCGAGTGTGGAGGTAGCCGAGCCAGCAGCGGCCGTCACTCTAGCTCAAGTAAGAATATCTATAACGTCAGTAAAATGATTTCATTCGCTACGATTTTTTTTTTTTTTCCTCTTTTTGGTGGGTTTACGGAGAATCAGTTTAATTAAGAAGGATTAGCCCCAACTTTTACAAATCATGCATGCACGAGGGATGAGATAATTAACATATGTTAAATAAGATACCAATTTGAAAGAAAAATATATATACTAATGAAGAAGATGGTTAAGAATCTCTAGAAAATCGGAGATGCATGAGAGATGGAAAATCACATGGGTCGTGATCAACTAGCTAACCGAAGAAAAAGCCGATCCAAGTATTTTATTTTGGCACGTTACTTGTTGCATGTTCTCAATCAAAATCCGATAAAGATGTATCCACTTCAAGAAAATTAAAGTTCGACCACGCCCTGAGTTTGCGATAAAAATTAATTTACTGACGATTTGTTTTCTTATCTTATGTTGTTGTTTGTTTACTCTTTGATTATATATATACAATAATACAACGATTCATATTTTCTATTATGATAGCGTATAAATGTCTCATTATTTATATTTTGGTGGGACAAATAGACATGGCATGTAAATGTATCATTATTTATAATTTGGTGGGACAAATAGACAATGACAATCTAAATAATAAAGAAAGAGATCCGGTATAAAAAAGAATTGATAACTTATTAATTTTGTGCAGAAAAGAAAAAAAAGAAAAGCAAATGTTCCATTACAATAATTATATTTGTTTAAGCTTATGAATGCTACATCAATTGATTGTGGTTAACAATAGCAAATACATCAGCTGATGATCAATCTATATATATATATAGGGTCATATATATATAAAAGAAGTTTCAAGACTATCAAGATAATCTTAAATTTCTTTGTCTTTCTTCTATTTTAACGAAAATGTACGTACCAGCTACACCCGCGATCAATATGTGTATTAATTAATTCGTCAACAACTATTATTGGAGAAGGCTAATCGCATGGCTGTGTTAATTAGATAAAACTAATGGACCAACCCCGTTGTTCTGAATTTATTACGAAGAAAAAGTTCATCTAAATTTGTATTCATTCACCATGCATGTGTCTGTCAGCATCTTCATATGCAAAATAGACCCAGTGGACCGCAAAGTTGTTATATATGACCAATCTTAGGAAACAAAATGTGGCTGAGCTTCTTTTTAATATCTTTATGCGCATTGAAATCATTTGGTGTACGTTACTTCGCATGATTAAATTCTCTTTTTTCCTTTTCTTCGGTGTATTTAGTATACTGTATATTAATTTGTATGATTTCAGAGCTAATTAGTGGAATAGTATGAATACATGGGGCAATCAGCAAAAGAAATTTGAAAAATTAAGTTGTGCTCAATATCAGTCCCACCTGATTTGGACTAGCCTAATAAAACAAAAAAAAAAAAAGGCATTTAGTACTTGTGCTCAATACGTATCATTAATCCGCTGCTTCCGCCCCCTTAGATTAAAATAAAATAAAGGCAAAAACTCAATTTTTAAATCTCGGAATCTCAATGTCATATTTTTAACTGTTCGTGTTAGACGGCAATATCCATTGCATCACCAATTTTTATTCAAAAACAAACCCCAAATAATAATAATAAAAAGCAATAATTTGAGCAAATATTTCAATTTAAAAAACGGCATCGAGTGCAAGTTGAAAAGAACAACAAGCAGTGAGAGCCACACATTACTGATACAAAGGATCTCAAAAGACAAAATGAACCAAACAGTTGATCTCGTATGTCACATCTTTAGCTTCCGCAATTTGATTACATTTTAAAGTATAATATTAAATCTTGCTACATTGCTCTGATTGTTACTTTTTTTATTTATTGTTATATAGAACTGTTACTGATATTATATCAAATATTACAATTAATATTTACAAACAGATTATACAACTGAAACCTTGTTCGTCATGACATGTATTTTCTTCGTGGCATGTACTCCTCTGAAGTGTTATGCAGATTCTTTAAACATTTTTTAATATTCGAGGGCTGTCTACTCCATTACACGCATATTTTGTGAGAAATAGACTGACTCCACCCAATTATTTAATAATCGATGGAGGACTGAAATTAACCTTCATAATGTTTTTATGGAGACTCTAACTCTTACACTCAACATTGTAAGTGTAAGGATTCTCCCACTGGGCTAAAGGCCCATTGGTTACTCTGATTGTTACATTGACATAACCGTTTGCTTTTTTTTTTTTTTAATTTCCCCTCTATCTTTTTTAATAAATATATTGTGAATAGTTGCAATTGTGTACATTATTGCTAATTATGAATATATGATATTTATTGAAAAAAAAAACTGGTGATGGAAGGTAAGGTTGTAAATAATTTTGCAAATAACTTGTTGGCTAAGTTATGAGAATACACAAATTTGAAAAGAGTGATGATACAATCACAAATTCTTGTATAAATTTATCTTGTACAAATTGATGTGGCATTAATTCATTGGTTGAATGAAAATATAAAATAATATAAATAAATCATGTAGGTCAAAAGATATTTAATTCAACTAATTTTTTTATGTCATATCAGTTTGTACAAAATAAATTTATATAAGAATTTGTAGATATATCATTACTCATTTGAAAAATTGGAATGATATGTGAAAAGCTCTTTCTATACTTAGAATGATATTTAGCTCTGTATGCGTAAAACAAATGGTATGTTATAGTATTTTGAATTTAAAAATTAAATTAAAAAATGCATATATTTTTTCAATTACGTAATCGTCTTACTAAGTGGCAATCTTTAATCATATATTTGACACTATTAATATATAATATTATATATATATAATTAAAACTTCAATATTATAAATGTATAATATTATATATATATATATATATATATATAGAGAGAGAGAGAGAGAGAGAGAGAGAGAGAGAGAGAGAGAGAGAGAGAGAGAGAGAGAGGAGTGTGCAAATATTTGATGTAAATTTTGTTAAATATATAGAAATTAAGGGGTTATTAGATAATATGTTTATTTTCCTTGTCGGGTTATGGTCTTAATATTTTAACCCGATTATTGCTTGCGTCGTGTTTGGATTGATTTAAATTTGACACAATACGAAATTGATACAACATGAACACAACCCAATGACCCACTTTCTCAGTTCTAATATATTTTTTCCCTAGCTAATTCCATTAAAATTTCTAAATAAATAAATAATTTTTTTCTAAAGTTTAAGTTCATTTTGTTCTATCAAGCTCACATTTGATAATTCCTTTTAGAAAACTATCAAGATTATACATATAGAGTACCGCTTTGGTCTAAGGATACTTCTCAATCTTAATAAAAAACAATAAATTTTATCCCAGTCCTCAAAAGAATTCACATTTCAAATCTGCTTATTTGTCATGGGAAAAAAGAAAGAAAGAAAGAAAAATATCGTTCAGGATAGCCTCTAATCTAACTCAATTGGCACATTTGTAACACAAAATCTATAGAAAGATATAAATTTACGTCTATATATAGTAGTTTCAGATAAAATCAAATAAGGATAAGCTTGACCAAACATTCAATCAAGATTTGGAAGAAACCAACTAACACGCATACATGATTTCACTTATTCATCTAATATATGAAATTAACGTTGGGTTCTTTCAATTTAAAGTATTTGGGGTTGAAAGTTCATTGAGTCTGTGAAGTAAGTCATCATAAGTAGTCATAACTACATGTGGCGGACCAAATGGAAGAGAGAAGAAATATTTTATTGATTCTGAAGTGTGACAAAACGACAATTTAATTGAAAATAGACAATTCTTGAAAGCTAATCGAAGCAAATTTTCAAGCTGCCAAGTGGGGATTCTTGAGAAATTCTGGTTACTTTATTTATATATTCCTTATCTTTTAAGTAACAAGATAAGCTATCAATTGGCCACTCAATTTCTAACTCGCGACCAACAATATTTGTTCATTCATGCATGCGCGGTTGCTTGATGATAAAACCTTCTACGTACCAATTTTAAGGTTAAAATTATACGATGGAAGAATAAATGAATAATTGAGTTGAGAGTGATTAGGATCTCCAGATGTCTCTAAACATATATCATTATCACTTCTTAGTTCGTGCCACCTCTACTTCTTGGCAATAATATATTTTGTTAATAATTGTATGGAATTTTTCAAAAGAGATCTAATTATGTAGGATGATTAAAAAATGTTTTTGTGAGATTGAAACAGATTTAAATATAAAAAAAGGGTGAAGTGGCTCGTGGGTATGTTGAAGAGATATAGCACTTGGCACTTGCCCAGGATCAACCTTCAGATCAAAATTTCTTTAATGAATAATTGGATTAAGAACATAAGTCTGTTATTATTTAGTTTATTAATCAAAGGACAAATTTTTGGAATCTGTTTTTAATTTATAGTATTACCGGAATCTTTAGCCTCACCTGATGGCAATCCTCACCGAATATTGCGTAAATTCCCATTTCTAATGACCTAAAATTTGAGTCATCTCAGGTTGACATTTTATCAAATTGCTACATTTAGTCTGCTATTTAATTCAATATCAGCCTCATTGTCAACAGATAATAAGTAGGCTGTAGGCTGTAGGCTTCCGTCCACTCCATCATCTGAACTATAATTTATTCATGTCTTGCGTTAGATTTAGGTTAAGTTTACATATGTTGGTTATACCCATAACGTAACGTTGTCTAGTACAACTCTCCTCATTCTCTGTTAAAAACCTTTTGCCATTTGTTATGTTCTCAAGATCTTTTTCGCTCACACTTCAATTTTTGTAGCGGCGATAGATATTGTATGGATATCATAAACTAAGGAACAGAAGCGAACACTTGAAAGTGAAGCAAATGAAAAACATTAAAAAATTAGTTTTTTTTTTTAAAAATAAAATAAAAGGTGAGAGTATTGTACGAGTCGTTTAATTGTGTCACTAGTCAAGAGGAGGAATATAATTAATGAAACATAGAACTTAACTCAGCTGAAAATATCGGAAACTGTCAAGATTTGGTCGAGTTTTAGGAACTTAAAATACCTGGCATGATACAACACCAGGCATGACAACTAAGAACTCAGACAAAACATCTTCAATCAGTTCTGAGGCGTCTTGATGATCATGGGGACAAAAACTTTGTTTGCGTATGAAGAATGAATTATTCTCACCAGCGTTTTGTCTGGTTTCATCTCTCTTCGAAAACCAGAACTTGGACTGTCAAATCTCATACCAAACGCTCTGGGGTGGCTGATGCTTCACAAACGTCAAATTAAATGTGTGTCATGTTACAACCTCTGGATATAAGACCAGCCAACGCATTAGTTAACTACTCGGCCTTTGGCTCGAATAATGCAATCCTTTGTAACAACTAATCTAAATTAATCTCAATAATAATTTAACTTACAAATTTAAATTAAGTTCAAGATTAGTTTAACTGTAAATACCAGTAACAGCCTCATATAATATGAATTATAATATCAGTGGAAAAAAAAAAAAACCCAATGCATCATTTTGAGGTCACAATCTTATGAACAATCCACGTCATGTACCTTTTAAAAGGCAAGGGAGAAACAATATTTGAGAATTCAATCCAATTTATGAAGATAATCGACTATCAAGTTTCAGGTGTTATCTGTTTGGTCTGATTTGAAATCTGAGAATAAGGCCTCAGAAAGAGGGAATAACCTTCAAAGTTTTAAGATGTGTCATTTGAATTTAACTACTATGAATACTTGCCGGTAAACAACCTCTACAAATCAAGAGAAGAATTCTAATGCAGCTATACAAACTCCTGCTGCTTCAAACACTGAGAGATTACAATCCAATTTTTTACATCTCATAATCAAAGTGAACCAAAATGCGGTTGAGGTTTCTGCCTACAAATCTATATGTCAACAATTAGCAGCTATAAACATGCAGAAGATTTAACCAAAAGAACAGCATCACAGCAAAACTATTGTAGGCTTCCCAGATACTGTTATCTAACTGAACTACCTCGAGTGCCATAACAAACTCAACTGATAATTTTCCTCGTCATCAATTCTTCATCAAAACAGCTATCATACAGTGAATGATCCATTAAACAAATGAAGTGCCAGTCTGATATAATTTTTGCCACAATTGATGCACATCGATCATCCACTGGTAATGATGCTAGAAAAGAACCAAGACATTCATAAAGATTCACAACAGGGTTACCAACTACATAAACGTATCGGTTATTGGTCCTTGGTTTGTTTTGCATGAAAGTTCTCTTCAGGTTTGGTTTGCTTCACAGGAAACTTCTCTTCGGGTTGCCTTTGCCACAAAAAGTTGGCTGCCTCTATCCACCATGGACTCACCAAAAACTTGGTCACCTTTGCTGCCCAGCGAGACTTTTCCGTTCGAGCATTTGTTTGAAACCACGTGTGTCACTGATGGATCAAGTTCTATCGAGCAGGTAGCTCCTAACTGCTCCACCATCTTCCACAGATAGTGAATATGTGCTGGAAATTTGCCTGGAAAAGCATGACTGAAGACAAGTTTACACCACTTTAAGCCTTCCCTCTGACCATTTTCAGTACCTGCCAGCAACATGTGATGATCAAAGGTGCTCACAAACATAGATCTTCCTATTGGAGTTGGCGAGCAAATAAATGGAGTTCTATAACTCAGAAATGACTTCCATAAACCAACATTCATGTGATGATAAATCAATTTGCAATAATAGAAAACAGATTCATTGGAATCAGATTAGGTATGAAGACAAAAAA
This sequence comes from Atalantia buxifolia, assembly GCA_030444775.1. Taxonomy (NCBI): domain Eukaryota; kingdom Viridiplantae; phylum Streptophyta; class Magnoliopsida; order Sapindales; family Rutaceae; genus Atalantia; species Atalantia buxifolia. The sequence continues at coordinate 19,072,733 of CM059834.1, read as the reverse complement.
AAAAGGTCATGGTAAATATCACTTACGGAAGAATATAAGGACCCAACCAATACTGGTCATGATCACAGTCAATTATTCAAGAAACGTCTTGCCTGCCTTATCTCTGCCAGCAAGATCATTTGCAAGTTCCTAAAAATTGATCTGCAGTAAATAGAGTCAAGCACCTAAACAAACAATATCAAATTTTATCAACAACATTTAGGAAGAGAGATGTACATTGAAGAACATATTGTGGATTCGCTTGAGATCTTTAAGAATGGATGCAAGTGCACCCTCCAGTCACTTTCAACACTCCTCAACTGAGATAAAGATTGACAGAGGTAGCCAAATTGCCGACAACTTGAAGCAAGGAAATGATATCCTTCCATCAGTATCAAATTGCCCCTCTGCTTCGTCCATGCCTACATAATGGACGTCATCACGAAAAGGATTCAAATGGGCACCATCATTTTATTTCAGAAAAGTTCAAGTCAAAAAGGAAATCAACAATTCTTCAGCATGTTTTGTATATTTTAAACTCCCTTTAATATTTGCAAGAAAAAAAGAATAGCACACAATTACCCCCAAGAAAATCATAAAAAAGGTGGGAAAGAGTTACTAGCTCAACATTAAGAGGCTCCTCAAGTATTATTCAGGTGTACATTATACCAATTATTATCACTTTATTATGATGATTTATTACTTGTATAGATAACAGGTATGAAAGTTAGGTGGTTGAAACTTACATTTTCTGTCATCAAGAATCAGAACAGCCCTTTCTTGCCCCAGTACAACGTCAACACCCTTCTGATGTCTTTTGAGTGCCATCATCTTGCGAAATCACTCTAGCATTGAAGTACTCTCTGCTGCGATCAAGCAACTTAGCCGTTTCTAAGATTGAACAGTCCACTTGCTTCTATCAAAAATGTGTGGACAAATGGCCTCAATTTTGTCATGATATTCATAAATGCCAAAATAAAGAGGCTCCCTTTTGAAACATCTACTTGTTTCATAACAAAATGAAAAACATAAAGCAGTAAGAAGCCAATAAAATCCACATTGTGGAATAAGATAATCTAATACAGCAAAACTTATAACCAATAACATGTTGGTGAGCTCATCAAAAACAAACCATGATGAAGTCAAAAGCAAAGTTGATAGCTAAGGTTCTCAATAAGAGCTTGCATTAATTTTGCAGGATTGACTAACATAAAGCATAATGAGGTAGGTTATGACTCATTCTACTTCTTGTGAATTAAAATCCGTCATACTTTTCAATTCATCATTGGTCTAAAAGGATCCTACCAAAACCTTCACCATATCTGCTCTTCCCTGCACCTAATAATGGTTCTATTTTCCCCTCTCGGCCTTTTTTCAAGCAATAACAAGCTGGTTATCCTTTTCTTTGGATATAAATAGTTGCTTCCATGGTCATACTACCAACATCATTACAACTGCTACTATAGGTAAGAAAAACTAGAAGTATCGAACTTGAGATTTTGTAACTACTATTCCTCTCCTTCTATTCTTATGCCAAAGAGTTTTATTTGTTAAGCCTTTTACTTTTAGATTAGCTTATTCTTCTGGATAAAAAATCAAAATTTAGAATTAAACCAATGATGCGAAACAATGAATAAAATGATCAAATTAAACCAATAATGTGAAACAAGAAAAAAGTGCCTAACATACCAATTACGGAATCATATATTAAGCCACTACCATCTACCTTGCAGAGAATCTTCTTGGCTCTTCAAGTAATCCTCCTCCGGAGCCAAATGGAGAAGCAAAGTCGAGTTAAGTAGAGTGTGATCAAGCTCAAGTATTAAGTAAAGCTTTCTATGATGTAACAAATGCTTCATATCTGTGTTCCACAAACGATCAATTTCATCATTTCCAAGCATTAGAGTGTTATGCATTAATAAAAGTAAGCCTAAAATGAAAGAGTGCATGATGTACTAAGACATTATATATTGCCATTCCAATAAGAGTGGTTTCTAAGTGAGATAACAAGGCCCACATCTATTGGACAGCTTAAAGATTAAGGCAGTGAGATACAGAAAAAACCAATTACTACTTGGACTAGTCTATTACCAATAGTTCAAAACTCAACCAGCTGGACATGTTGATTGAGGTTTACGACTCCTTTGAAGTCCTGTATATCCCACTTCTTCAAAACAAAATGTTTTCTCATATCCCTAAACATCTATCAAGTTCAATAGTTTACATATACCACCTGAGGATACCGAAATAATGAATACAGATCACATGATTTCATGATTTATCTCCTGCGGGTTGTGCATCCAAAACCGTTCAGGGTATTGTGCCATTAATTAGGCAGCTCTCCAGCATTCATCCACTAGGTAAAAACAGATCACATACATGGAAACAGTTTACCTGTCTTCTCTTCAAAAATTCCATGCAAGGCTGACCCGTGATGCTCCAGTATGATTTCAACTATCTGCCTCTTGCGCCTTTTTGTCCTGTGAGTTAATTCATATAAGCAATGATTGAAGGAAATAACAGGGAAAAAGGAAAAAAGAAAATGAATACATTTCTTCCCTTTGACTTTTATCACCAGTCCAAGTAAAAATGTATCTATATATAACCCAATGAAAGGTAATATTATCACAAGATTATTTGACCCAACAACCAATCTTCGTCTACCTACCATGTCCAAATAGTCAGATAGCTCACCATTATGCTCTCAAAATAAAAAAATTAAAGCAACATTAGAATCTCTCGCTATTGAAAATGAATTCAAGTGCATGTGATAGCAGTTATGAATGAGAGTAGGATTCAACTAAAATATGTTAGATATGTAAACTCAACAGGGAATGATCAAATGGAAGGTCAAAATTTGGACAGGCACATCATATATCAGTACAGTTGGTTAAAATTTCCACAAAAACCAAACAGACAACGTATATCAATGAGAATTGACAACCCTTGATGAATAACACCATTCATATGAATGAGAAAAAGCTACAATAAAAAAGAAAGAAGCAGCAACAAAATTTTCTGTAAAAATGTTCCAACTAAAAGAGTACTCATGTTGCAATAATGGCAATACAACTAGTATGCACAAGCAAAAGGATGTCATATTGATCTCAAAACAGAGACAAAATCATGTTGATGTGCATATAACTTCCATCTCACCTTTTATGATTAATGTACATAACCATTAACTCAAACAGCTGGCACACCAACAAAAAAGGCCCTAATAAAGGTTAATCAGTTAAATTCATTCATATCCCAAAAGGAACTATAAACTAACTATTGCTTTTGAGGTCTTTGTCATCCCTGGCTTCCTCATTCTCAGCTTCCTAATCGATACACTCGTCGTCGTCATCTTCATCTTCAGCTTCTTTATCCGGTGACAACCGTAACGAATTAGAATCAAGCTCAGTATCAAGCAATGCAGCAAAGTCATCACTGCTGGGTGAGTGTACTGGAGAATCGGTCGCGAGACTCATCTGAATTATTCATAAAACACAACACTGTAATCTAAATGTTAAAATATTAAAGTTCAAGAACAAAAGGTTCCAACTACAAACTATAACACACACAGCAGGCAGGAAAAAAAATTGATGCATATATTTTTCAACTATCAAGTTATTTCTTTCAATTATTAATATTAAAGTTTTTTTTTTTTTAAAGATAAAAGAGTGGCATTACTTTTCTTTAACCTTGACACTAAGTTTCACTCAAGAAAAATGAACATTTTCATTTTCATGGCAATTAAACGGTGGTAAACGGAAAGCTCATGCGAAAAACATTTTTTTTTTTTAGAATAACGTTAATGGTGTTAACGTAAAGGGCCTTACTTGCCTGACGGCGTGGCGGCTCAGCTGAGAGACACGAGAGGGTTTGATCGATTTGGCTTCTTTGGCGGTCGATTTTGGGAGGACAAAGGCGAGAGGGAGAAGAGAGACTGTACTGTAAACTTGTAAAGGTTAATTATATTTGGATTTCACAGGCTGCGGTTTAATCATGATCCAAGGACTTGACTGTAGAGCTCTCCAATTGTTTGCCGCCACCTGGCATAAAAATCATAAAAATAAGTGAAATGCCTGTCATTGTAAACATCATCTAACGGACAACGTAGAAAGGCTAAAACCCAATACGAAAATTCATAAATGCTGATTTCAACTTTTGAAATCAGCATTACGTGTCCACATAGAGCAGAGCAGAAATGGAACTCCACATAGAAAGAAAAGGAAATAAGTTGAGTAGGACATATTCCAGCAAAATGCAGTAAAAGTAGCTCACTATCGAAAGCCATGAATAGCCGACTTAAGTTGATAAAATTCCATTGGAATTGGACCTGGAGATGATTGTTAGGCATAAAAATGTCAGCAAAACCTGTTAAATTCCCCAACCATCGAGGATCCTTACCCGACAGACAGATGGTTATCACTAAGATACATTCCTTTAAATCAGGGACAATTAGACAAGCTTTTCGAGATCTCTGCAATGAAATTATAGCCATCCCCCGTAACCATTGGAATCACAGAATTTTAACAAAATTTCATAGGAGATTATCTATGACTACCGACTAGTAGTAGGAAAAGATAAAATTAGAATAATCGCCCAGGAGCACAATTATGTAACATGCTGATGCAGAAGACGCCGGTGTCAGTGAAAATTTATGTTTAGAGTGTCCTGCAAACGACATGACCTGACCTGCTGCTAACGATGCAAATTACCGAACATTATGTTTTCCCCTTAACATCTCCAGATACATTGTACTTCTTTTCAGCATAATTAAACTGTGATATCTTGACCTCGAAAAAGAGTCCCAAAAAAGTCAATGAAAAATTATGGAGTTTTTGAATGGGAGATATTGAGTCCAACAACTTTGTAGTCTAAAATTTGAATGACGGTATGCAACACTTACTGAATCTTTAACACAAAGCAGATCCATATTTAGCTGTATGCACTGGTAGAAAATTACATTAAAATAAACACGTATTGACTTCACAAAAAAATAACTTCAATACGTTGATCCTAACAATGATACCGCTATGCTACGTGCTTAAGAAGGTCCTTGGCCTTCAAATTTGTGTTTGAACGAAGAAAATAGATTTCAATCAGCCGTTTTGACTCTGGCTGTTTTCGTGTTCATTCGGTCAGCATCCATCTCCACATAATAAAAAATTCTCGTTCTTAGTAAAACATTGACCAAGTCTTGGCATTTTTTTTTTTTTTCCCAAATGACCAACACTTTTGGTTTCATGCTAACTTGTTGACACAGCTTTTTATCAGCCAAAGTTGGAAATGTGTCCCCAAGTTTCATGCTAACTTGTTGATACAACTTTTGCAGTCCCGCGTGAACTGGAAAATAATAGCAGCGTCTCTTTCTCTTCCTCTCTCCAATAATTCAAAATTAAAATAACGAAGAAACAAGAAGCAAGAATGACTACTGATCCAAGTTGGTTGATCTGATAAAGTATTTTTGAGTGGTGTGGTACAAGAGATCTAGATTACGAACCCCACTCGTATACATTAGAGAGGGGATACAATTCCTGTTGATGTGCATGTATTATATAGAGTTCATCTCAAGTTCTCTTGGCTGCCGTGCCTTCTCACAGAGAATTGTATTTGCTTGATTTAATTCAATAAAAATCTCCTGGTAAATTATTTAGATGGTGATTCTAAAGAAGTGCCCAATTCAGGTGGAAATTATAAATCATCAAAAGCTATGAAGACGCCACGTAATGTTGTCTCCTGGCAGATGAAGTGACAGTTAGTTCAATCAAAACGGGCTTTTCATTGCGTGCATACAGTGCCTTCTCTCTTAGAAGTCAACATCGAAGTTTACGCAGTTTCAACCCCGTGAAAGCAACTTATTGAGGGACTCAACTCAGTTGCAGCTTCTGTATGTAACAGCAGCAAATGGGGTGCTTCCACGGGTGCTAGAGATGGCCTTGCATCAGCTGAGTTTGGTGTGCTTTGTGGAAGCACCCTATTTGTTGTGTTACGTACAGCATCTGCAAGGGAAACAGGTCCCTTATTTAGAAGACCCATCGGTACAACATAAAGAGGAAAAAGTGTACCATTTTCTCACGAAATCTAAATACAGTCGGTAGAGGTATTTTCCCGTCTTGCTAAAAGTGATGTCACATTTCTTGCTAAAAAAGCTTTGAGCTTCCTTCCTTGAATGGCTTGCAAAACCATGATCCTCTTCCTTCTCCTTCTTTTTTGTCTACCCCTCAATTTGTACTGCACAAGCTCGACAAGTTGGATTAAAGGAGGCTACTGGACTTCTCAAAGTGAACTCCCCGTTTCTCAAATAAATTCTGTTCTTTTCACGCACCTTACGTGTGCTTTTGCATATCTTAACTCCTCCACCTTCACTCTCTATATCAATTCGACATATGAAAAATCCTTCTCTAGCTTCACCAACACTGTGAAACGCGAAAACCCATCAGTTGTAACGCTTTTGTCCATCTGGGGTGGTACGGCAATCTTTTCTTCAATGGTAAATCAATCTTCTAACAGAAAGTCTTATATCAAATCCTCCATAGAAACAGCTAGGCTTTATGGCTTTCAAGGCCTAGACCTTTCTGGTGTGCTGCCGAGTAAAAGCACCAACATGACCAATTTAGGTATCCTATTTGATGAGTGGAGGGCTGAAGTAACTTCGGAGGCTAGAAACTCAGGCAATTCTCAGCTGTTATTAGTAATGACAAGTCATCACTTGCCGGCTACCGACTCAGTGACTTATCCTATAGATTCCATGCTCAGAAACTTGGATTGGGTACACGTTTTAGCCTATGACTACTATTTGCCTTCAAGGGATAACTTCACAGGAGCTCATTCTGCTCTATATAGCCCTTCAAGTCGGTTTAATACAAATGATAGTATAAGGGAATGGTTAAAAACAGGATTTCAAGCTAACAAGCTTGTTCTGGGGCTGCCTTATCATGGCTATGCGTGGCAACTTGTTAATCCTAATGAGAATGCGGTTGGTGCCCCGGCTGCAGGTCCGGCTATCACCATAGATGGCTCCATGGGGTACAAGTCCATCAAAGCATTCATTCGAGATTACGGCTATGGGGTTGCCTCAGTGTATAATGAGTCTTATGGCGTGAATTTCTTCAGCAGTGGAACAAATTGGATCAATTTTGATGGTGTAGAGGCTATTACAGCAAAGGTTACTTTTGCAAAAGAGAAAGGACTAGTTGGTTACAATGCATTTCAGCTGTCCAATGATGATAAATGGGAGCTTTCTTTAGCTGGTATGCAGTTGTTAATTACTTATAACTCTTACGATCAATCTTTCTCAACCAAGAGGAGTTTTGAATTATAAATTTTGCGACATATTCTGATTAGATTAACAAACAATTTTCCCAGCTCAAGGACAAGGTCAAGATCAGAAAAACAAAGCAAGGTTATTGGTTATTATTTCGGTCATAGTAGCCACAATTATTTTTCTTCTGAGCATCATGATTTGTTACTTGCAAAGACGAAGGAGATTACTCAAGCCAAGAGGTAACTGCTAATTATAAGTACAATAGTATGGTTCTTCTCTATTGTAAACTTTAATAAAACAAAGGACAACAATTCTCTGTACAAAAGTTATTAAAAAACAAACCAACTTTCTGTGCAAAGAGTTCATAGTCTGCATTTTAGAAGATCTGATGAAATAAAAGGGAGCACCATTTTGGACTAACATTTGCTTTTCTCATTTGTTTTTGGTTTAGGACTTGTGGGTACTGCAAGAAGATCAATATCCAAGCTGAAACAAAAAATATCAACTATCGAAAACCTTAATTGTGATGCCAATAATCTGCGAGTATTCAGTTTTACAGCTATTCAAGAGGCTACAGATAACTTCTCAAGTGAGAATAAGCTTGGTGAGGGTGGATATGGACCTGTGTATAAGGTAATATTTTTCTGATTGGTTATTTCTTTTAAGGGACTCCTGGGTTAATTCTGTATACCAAATGTTTGACAAATAGTCTCAATGGTTGTTACTGCAACAACCGAAATATAATGTTCAACTAGTTGAGAGTGAAAAATATATCTAAAGGAAATGATAAGTTTTAAATACTATGGTGTGCCATCTGTTATTGTCAGCAGTCATTTTCAAATTATCATTATTACATGAGTGTGGCCATTTGCCAGGGGAGATTACCAAATGGACAGGAAATGGCAGTAAAGAGACTTTCCAGAACTTCTCATCAAGGACTTGAGGAGTTTGAAAATGAAGTTAAGCTTACTGCAAGGCTTCAACATGTGAATCTATTACCAGTTTTGGGAATTTGCACACAGAGGGAAGAAAAGATGCTGATTTATGAGTACATGCCGAATAAAAGCTTGGATTTCTACATCTTTGGTAAGCGGACTTTATGGTTGCGAGTGAATAGCATAGTATATTATGCATGCTTAATTGGCCTAACATTTAAGCTTTAAATAAGCACGGGTGGCCCCAGTTAAGAATTCAAACTTTTAAAAACTTGAGATGTCTGCAATCTTCCTTTTTGCCTTTTAGTTAAAGTGAGATGAGTCTGATTTTATGCAGATTTGCAAAGGCGTTATCTCTTAGATTGGAGAAAACGTGTTCATATCATCGAAGGGATTACTCAAGGGCTTCTATATCTCCAAGAATACTCAAACTTAACAATAGTTCATAGAGATTTAAAGGCAAGCAATATTTTACTTGACTACGAGATGAACCCCAAGATATCAGATTTCGGTATGGCTAGAGCTTTTACAAAAGATGAATGTGAAGCAAATACAGGTCGGATAGTTGGAACATAGTGAGTATATTGCCCGCGTGTTATTTGATAGGACATGTTTACATCCCTTCCCTGTTGAATAATTGACAATGTTTTCTTTGATATACACATTGCAGTGGCTATGTTCCCCCTGAATATGTAAGAAAGGGTATCTACTCCATGAAATATGATGTTTATAGTTATGGAGTTCTTCTTCTACAAATCTTAGGTGGTAAAAGAACTTCATGCTATTATGGCCCGAACGAAAGTCTGAACCTTTTAGAATATGTAAGTTGCCATTTCTTCCATAACTGATACATAATTATGATTTATATTTTATTGTGCATTATGAATTACTTTAAAATACAAAGCCGAGTAAAAATTAATTTTTTCCAGGCATATGGATTGTGGAAAAATGGTGAAGGAATGGAGTTTATTGATTCACCACTTGATGATTCCTCTTCTGCATGGAAACTCATGAGATGCATGCAAGTAGCTTTGCTCTGCGTCCAAGAAAATGCTGCAGATAGACCAACCATGCTTGAAATTCTTATGATGCTCAAAAGCAAAACTGCAGACATAAAAACTCCGAAGAAGCCTGCGTTTTCAGTTAAAAAAGACAACGATGAGGTAAGTGAATGCATGTTGGAGGCTAACATTTATTCTGTTGATGATGCAACAATTACACAGCCGGTACCTCGATAACCGCATACACTTTCATGTTACAAGATTGGAGAAGATATTGAAAGTATTTTCATTTCCCCGATTAAGAATGGCATTCAATCATTAAGGTAAATGTTTTTGGTCTCAATCTGGTAACTTCAAGCAATATCGGGGGATTTCAGATTGCTCTGCGTCCTTTGAGATCATGGAACCCGCTTGAAGAGTCGGGAACAATCAGACAACTTGCATAAATATATCTCCTCAGGGTTCTTCATTTCACTGGTAATAGAAAATAAATATACTACTGATTCTTTAGCATCTTATGCAGCAGTATGGGTTATTGATTAGCTAACTCCTGCCCCAAGTCCCTTCTGAATAGGTGAGTTTGATTATTTCTAGGAGAGCATAATTTTTTGCTGTGCCAGTATAAATTCTTGGGATTTTTTTGGCTAGTTGGCTATGCCATATAAAAGATGTGGAGAACTATGATTCTGTGCATATGAATGGATATTTTGGAATCTTTTTTTTTCCCCCCCCAAAATTTACAGATTTTGAATTTAATAGGTAATAGGTTTCCTAAGTAATGTTAAGAGCCACACTAAGCATGGGAGGTCAGATAGTGAAGCACCTGGTATCAATCAGATAATTCATCATCTTGTACTGCACCCAGGTTGCCTAATACATGTCCACCCATGAATTAGAATGCAACAATGCATGGTCATTCAATAAGCCTGGGACTCCATGAAGCATGTGATGCATGTGGAGTCATTTTATTTGTTTTTGGTGTATTAAACCATCTGATATCCGAAGATTACATTAGACTCTAACTAATCCAGATTTAAACCGGATAGGATTGGACGGTAAAATTCTCCCAACAAATATTTAACGCAGTTGTATTTTTATACTAAGAATCAAGAACCTTGATTAAAATAAAACAGACTCCATGTGGAATCATTTTAATTTACTACTAATCCAACTTCCCAGAAAGAGAGGAGGCCAAAAAGTCCATGACAAATTTAAATATAAGCCAGGTTTTGGATACGGGGGCTTGTCGGTACTAACTACTAAGACGATTTCTTTGGTTGAATTTGACCTCTGACTATGTAATGGAAAAACCTTCATTCAGTTGAATCCAAGGCGTCATTTCGAATTGGGCTCGTTTCTGGTTTTTGTTTCCATTCAACGGGGACCCATGTCTACGTGAAAGACGGTTTCAACTTTTCCTATCCTTCTCTCAAGTCTCAACTTATAAAGGAAAATCCCAAATATTACCTGAGAAAATATGAACACGTATGATCGATAATTAACGGGAGATAAAACAACCATCAGGTTCTCTTTCGTTCTTTCTATTGTAGGTCAACAAAGAAAAAAGTCGAGGACTTGTAAACAAAATATCTATGGTATTATTGGATTTAGAATTAATTACATGAATTAAGTTAGTATATTTTTGTCTCCAATGTAATTGATGTAGGACAAGCATAGTCATAGGAGGGTCTATAAATGTAATTTTTTTTTAGTTTAATTAGAATTTATCTTATATTTTCTTATTTAAGTCATTTATTTTCTCAGGAACTATAATTTTATTAGGAATAGAATAATTCTAACTAATTTAAATAAGCTTGTTATTCTTATTTCTTTATAAGTTTCTCATTAATAATATTCAGTATTTTTTAATTGAGATATTTTCTCTTTTGTAAGAGCCTATTTCTTAAATTTTCAAAAAAATACGTTAAAACGAAATCTAGTATTGCTTGTGCACCGCATTAAGTGGTATCAGAGTCTTTCTCTGTGCCAAGAAGAACTTTCCTACCCCTCAACCACCCTTCATACACAATTTCTTCCTCCACCATCCACTAATTCTATCAGGTAAAAAAAAAAAACTCGAGCCACCTTAACAACCACAGCATGCTGCTGCTGCTGCCACCATTCTTCTTTCTTTCGATCGATCCTCTCTACCATCATAACCAGAAGAAGCCGGCCATCAAAACCCGACCCATCTTACTGCCATCCCGTTACTATAGCCACCAGAAAATGCATATATTAAACAGTTGCACCAAGCGCCAGTCAATCTGCAATGACTTGCGAGCCAACACGACTACCAATCCACCCACCATCATCAGCCCTTTCTTTCCCACCTACTCCCACTGCCATCCGTCGACAGGTTTACTGAAAATTGAAACCCACCTCTAGCCACAACTTCGATTCAATTTTTCGGTCAATCCACAACGATTTTAGTCAAACCACCACAATCATCACACTCACCACTATCATATCTTCTAGATCCACGTATCTTAATCCAATTTTGCGATCATCGTCATAGGCAACACAAATTTTTGGTTATTTCTAATTTTTCCCAATTAATTTTTCGTAAATTATATTATTGCCCTATAATTTTTTGTTTTCTTTAAAAAAACCAAAAAGCCAAAAAAAGAAGAAGAAGATTGGTATAATGAGATATAGAGAAGATGATGATGGCCTTTTCTATTATGATGAATTTACTAGTCTTGATGATATTTTCGATTGGATTTTCAAAGTTGAAGATACTCTTAAAGATATTCTAGAGGATAAATATGTCGAGTACGTGTCTTCTAAATTAATGATACATTTATCACAATGGTGGACAACTTACAAGCAACACGAATTGGACATGGAAGAAACAAGATTCAAACTTGGTATAGCATGAAAAGGAAAAAAACTTATTTTATTCTTCCTGAATATTTTCAGACGATCTGTCATAAATTTGATTAATGTCAACAAGGTACGAATTATGTTCGATTCTATGAACCTCAACTTCAGAACTATTGTTGTTGTGTGAATCTTTTTAAAGATGATGAAAATACAATTTCAAGATTTGTGAAAGGATTACGTGTTGATATTCAAGAGCGAGTTTTATCACAAATTGTTGCTAGTCATGAGTATTGGGATGTCGTTAAAATTGTTTTAGAAGTTGAATTGCAAATCGAGAGAGAGAAGACAGGCAATAAAAAGATGAACGAGTGCAAGAGCATTGGGAGAGCGGAAGAAGAAAATGTCTAGAGTTCAATAGATTTATTCTGCCAAAACTACAACATGAAAGTTCGTCATCGAAACAAGATCCTATCATGGACTTCTCCTTACCGAAGGCTTCTAATGTCGAAAAGCAACCTTCTTATGCTAATAAAGATCATAACTCACCAATGGAAAAAGATATTATGCTTGAAGATGCTAAAGTTATTGAAGATGTGTTAATTAATCATGATTCAACTAGTACACTCATCAATGACAAAGAGTTTACCTAATATTTTGAAGTTGAAGATGTATATGTGGAAGCACAAGTTTTACTAGTGTCATCATTGGTAGAGAAGAATGTTACAGAAGCTTCTTTTGAAGAGATTTCAAATGACTATAATGTTTTCATTAAAGAGGTATAATTTATTCTTGATTTGAGCGATATGGTTAAAATTGTGCAAAAAACTCAAGTTGAAGAGACACCAATTGTCTTTAACGATGATAAAGTTGATATCGTTTAGCTAATTATTCGTAAAGCTAAGTAAATTGTTCTTGAATACCCATAGATAATTGATTTTGAAGTTAAAGCCAAACCAATTATTCAAGAAGACCCAAAGATAATTGATATGATTTTAATTATTTATAGTGGAGAAAAGAAAGTTATTCTCGAAGAAAATGTGACTACCAAGATAAAGTTAATTGGCGAGAACATTTGAGCTAGGTTTGACAAAAGACTTGAGAGGCTTAAAAATTATTCATTTGTACAAAACTTCACCTCTTTATAAAGTGACTAATAAGATCAAGAAGAAGATGATGTATGAAGCATTGCGAGTTTCAAGGAAGATTAACGTGAAAGACTATGAGTTCAGGTTCCATGATTCATTGCTACTCTACTATAAGTTTCATCCTCTAAATTGTCTTTTGTTTTCAACAAAACTACAAGTTTTTTTTTTCCCGAAGAGGAGGAGACTATGTAAGACAAAAGTAGTCATAGTAGGAGTATAAATTTAATTTCTTTTTTTTTTTTAGTTTGATTAGGATTTATCTTATATTTTCTTGTTAAATTCATATTCCTTTTCTTATAAGTAACTATAATTTTATTAGGAATAAGATAATCCTAACTAGTATAAATAAGCTTATTCAGTGTAAATAATCCTAACTAGTATAGTTTCTTTACATAAGATCCTCATCAATAATATTCAATATTTCTCAATTGAGATATTTTATCCTTTGTGAGAGTTTTCTTTTTGAGTTTCAAGAACGTATACTAGAACGAATTCTAGTATCGCCTTCGTGCTGCACGAGTAATTCATTACATCTATTACAAAGAGCAAAGTGTGTAAATCTTCTCTCGATCTTATTATGTATCCTCAAATCATTTAAATATTAATTAGATATTTAAAAGCCTTAAGTATAATAATGAATACTGAATCATAGAATAATAAAATAAAAGTAACACAAAATTATGGAATTAAATTTTATTGGTTAGGCTACATCGTAACCCTATTAAAATAAATTTAGTTCACGAGAATATAAAGAGAATCCATAAAATTATTTAGGAACACGCAACCAAAGTAATTAAGAGAATAATTGAAAAGGTTGGCCGTTGAACAGTGGCGAAATCGTCTTCTCGATCGCTTATCTTTAATTCTCATACATCTCGACTTCTTCTGATTTTCGGCTACTGCTTCTATTCAATATTCTTTCAATCTCATTCTTTTAAGCAAATGTGCTCCCTAATCTCCAATGTATTAATGATTCATTCTCAAAATATACCTACAGTAACAAAATATAAAAAATTTAAGATAAAATCTTGAATTAAGAATAATAAAAAAGCATAATTTAAGTTAGATACACATTAAAATCATTTATAAATTATGAGCATATCATATACTACCTTCAACTGGGGATGGCACAATAACTCAGACTTGAATAATAAGAATGATTTAGGTTGGGTCTAACTCATTTGATCACAATAATATACAAAATCGGGCATTAGTGTTCTCAACTCGGGCATATTCGGGACTAGAACCAAAAAGGCTGAAACTAGATATCTAAAACCTATAGGATGGCTTTTACTTTTCAAATACAAATATAAAAGGAAAAAATCAATGAAGACTATCATCCGCATTATCAACTGGACTATGGTATGGTTTCACATTAATAATATCTACTGGTGACTTATCCATTTCACTAGTGAGATCATCACTGTAGTGGAATAAAGAGTGAAGATGTTGCAGCAATGTCGTCAATGATTAAGACCTTTTCTTTGACATCTACTGGTGTAATATTGTTCTCATCAATGTGATCATCTTTATACTATATTAGAGAGTAATGTTATTGCACTGATGTCATTATTGGTAATACCTCTTTTCAAATATCAAGAACGAAGATGCTCCCCATATAAGAAGTTTGAGTTTTCCGCATCATGGGCTCCTAATTTGGAATTTTAGGGGTTGTGGTAACAAAAATAAGAAGAAAATGGTTTTTTAATGCTTTTATTTTTTTTATTTTTTAAAATTTTGTAGTATAAAATAATTTTTTAATTTATTTAGTAGTAAAATAATTATTTTATTTAAATTTTTTAATAAATTTTAATTTTATTTATGTTAAAATAATTGGTTGATATAAATTTAAAAATAAATATTATGTAGATTTATTAAAATTTTATAATAATTAAATATGTATATGATCAAATAAAAATAATGTAAAGATAATTTTTCTAATTAACTGATGTGATAGCCGTCCTTCGTGCACGCCAGATGTGACATGCAAAATTGAATTTTCTTGGCTTTCTATTCAAGTTAGCCTGATTAACATAAATATCGACATTTATTATTTTCCAACCGTAGAAGATTTTTTTGGCTTAGCTCTTGTAAGCTTCTCACCATTTTCTAGTAGAATCTGCGGTGAATAGCTTTCACATGTGAAAGTCTGGAAGCAAATCGCGAAGCAAGCATGTGCGGTAGCGCACTATAGCTTGACATCTGGTACTAGGTATCTACAGCTACCTTTCTCTCATGGCAACAAAAAGTATTCGTGTCCTCTTCTTTATCTTTCTTTCTTCTTTTCAGTTAGAGTTTTCAGACGCACAGACCTGGATCAAAGCTGGCTACTGGCTAGCCGGCCGTGAGTTTCCGTTGTCTGACATAAATTCTGCCTTGTTTACTCACCTTATATGTGCTTTCGCTGAAGTTGATTCTTCCACCTACCAGCTTTCCATTTCCTCTGCCAATCAGCAATACTTCTCAAGCTTCACTAACAGCGTTAGGCGAAAAAACCCATCAATCAAGACTCTTCTGTCAATCTGGAATGGACAGAATTCAACGTATCAATCCATTTTGGGCAACAAAAATATTAACCCTTCAGTTTTATCTTCAATGGCTGGCGACTCTTCTCACAGGAAGTCTTTTATTGAATCCTCAATAAGAACTGCAAGGCTTTATGGATTTCAAGGCATAGACTTGTTCTGGCTCTGGCCTAATAGTACGGACTTGAATAATCTGGGAATTCTTTTAGATGAATGGAAAGCTGCTGCAAGTGATCAGCCGCAGTTAACATTGTCAATGGCTGTTCGTTATTCGCCTACTCATGAAACCGTGAGTTATCCTATTGATTCAATGAAGAAGAACTTGAATTGGGCACATTTAGTGGCATATGACTATCATATGCCTTCGAAAGAAAATGTTACAGGCATCCATGCTGCTTTGTACAGTCCTTCAAGCAATATTAGTACTGATTTCGGCATAAGAGAATGGTTAAGAAGAGGGTTCCCTGCAAACAAATTGGTTCTTGGTTTGCCATTTCATGGGTATGCATGGACATTAGTGAATCCCAATGACAACGACGTAAGCGCCAGGGCTTCGGGCCCTGGAGTAACCATCGATGGTTCAATGGGCTACAAATTCATCAAAGCATATATTCAGAACTATGGTTATGGAGCTGCTCCAGTTTACAATGCTTCTTATGTAGTAAACTTATTCACCAGTGGAGCAACTTGGATCAATTTTGATGGAGTGGAGACTATAAAAGCAAAGATTTCTTATGCCAAGCAGAAGAATTTACTTGGTTACAAGGCTTTTCAACTTTCTAATGATGACAATTGGGCACTTTCTCGAGCAGGTATGTAATTACACAAATAATATAGGAATCAGCAGAACGTTTTGCCTGAATGTCTCCAAATTTTGGCCATGGAATTTTATTTATAAGGAAACCTACATTCTATATTGGCAGCTCAAATAGAAGAAAATAATGATAAAGACAAGCAGAGGTTACTGCTACTAATTTTGCTTCCAATTGCTTTGGTTCTTATCCTAGTAGCCTCCCTGACATGTTACTTCCAAAGAACTGCAATCAAGTCGAAAGGTAATATATATGAACTCTGAGTGATATAATGACCCTTTTTTTTTCAAATTTTGTTACTCCTTATTGTGAAATGCTCCATTGGCATTTCAGGGATGATAATTCTAGGCAGAAGAAACTTGCGTACCCCAGGAACTAGTACACCAGCTGCCGAATATTCGGACAGTGATGCTCCTAATCTACAAGTATTCAGTTTTTCCGACATCAAGGCGGCTACAAATAATTTTTCCAGTGCAAACAAGCTTGGAGAGGGTGGATTTGGCCCCGTTTATAAGGTAAAATATAGAATTATAGCCACACATACGGCTTTCCATGGAATTTTATATCTATGTATGAGTGGTAAAACATTGAGTTTATTTGCAGCTTGGAAGAGAAAATGGTAACCGAATGGAATCCCCTTTTTGCAGGGTAAATTGCCAAGAGGCCAGGAAATTGCAGTGAAGAGATTATCAGCAACATCTACTCAAGGACTTGAGGAGTTCAAGAATGAGGTTTCTCTTACTGCAAGACTTCAACATGTAAATCTACTTAGGGTTTTGGGATACTGCACTGAGAGAGATGAAAATATGCTGATATACGAATACTTGCCCAACAAAAGCTTGGATCTCTATCTCTTTGGTTATTACCTATATCTTTGGATTCTGCCATTTGCTTAACTCCTATGTGTATCTGCAATTTTTATGAACTGTGATTGATGATCATTGATCGATGTTATGTTTACAGACCCAATTAGACGATATGTTTTGGATTGGCAAAAGAGAGTGAACATCATTGAAGGGGTTACTCAGGGGCTTCTATATCTTCAAGAGTACTCTAATTTCAGAGTCATTCACAGAGATTTAAAATGCAGCAACATTTTATTGGACAATGAATTGAACCCCAAGATTTCAGATTTCGGAATGGCTAGACTTTTTGGAAAAGATGTAGACGAAGCTAACACAGGGAGGATTGTTGGAACATAGTAAGCAATCAAATTTAGCATCTGTCTTTCTTTCTTATTCCTTTTTCAAGTACTTATAAAATCTTATTGATATATGCATATGCAGTGGCTATGTTCCTCCTGAATATGTTAAAAAAGGAATATACTCCATGAAATATGATGTCTACAGCTTTGGAGTTCTGCTTCTGCAGATCATAAGTGGCAAGAGGAACACCCGTTATTATGGCACGAGTGAAAACATGAATCTTCTTGAATATGCAAGTCTTTCTCTTTTCTCGTTTTAGTTTTCAATTTGATTTTGACAAGAATATAAAATTAATGAATATGATTTTTAAGAAAGACCAATTAGTTACATTCACGCATTTGCTTAAATGCAGGCATTTGAGCAATGGAAAGACAGCAAAGTTGAGGAATTTATCGATCCATCACTCGATGACTCATCTTCACCATGTAAGCTCTTGAACTGTATGCAAGTGGCTCTGTTATGTGTACAAGAAAATCCTGAAGACAGGCCATCAATGTTAGAAGTTTCATCCATGCTAAAAGATGATTCAATGGCCATTGCTGCTCCAAAAAGGCCTGCATTTTCAGTAAAGGGTGATGAAAATGCAGAAACCAGCTCCACATCGCGGCAAGAAATTTATTCATTCAATGATCCTGACCTTTCCCAGTTAGAACCCAGATGAGATTTTAGTAAATTGTTTGATGTTACAAATTTTAATGCAACTTCGTGTGAAATTAGCTAGCATGGCTTCTGAATTCCACGTGTCACCTCACTTTCACAAGAATTCATCAACGAAAAACAAATGAATAGCCCACAAAGTAAAATTAGATGTAAGATGCATATAATAATTAATTATTTGTTCTATGACTCACTCTGTTGTTTGTTCCCTTGTGATTCACGCGATTGATGTTAATTACTTTGACAATTTTATGTCTTATCCTGAATTTTGTAATTGTTCATTACGGAGAAAACAACTTTGTTAAAACATAAACAAAAAACTAATGCTACAATCTTTCCCAATCAGTTACCAAATTTTATATGCTCAATAAATTAATTCCCTGACGATGTGTAAGCTTTTTTTTTTTTTTTTTCCGAAATCGCTTTTTAAATGGGTCACCATAAGCGAATTTCTCAAAAAGCACTTGTATACTAATCAACTTAATTAAAGTAGCCATTGAGACAACATGTAGCTGTCTTCTATTAAAAGACAAATGAACCAAAATTGCCGAATTGTATTAACACTTGGAACATTGATCTTTAGCATAAGAAACTAAACCCCATGTGCTTTGGGTAAACACAAACATCCAAAACCATGCGTAATGCATTATAATAATTGCCACTTAGAAAGGCAGTTTGATATATAAACGCATGCAAGCCCAGCCAGCTCATTAATTACATTTGTGAAAGAGATCGATGGCATCTCTCAACTATGTCTGCTCGTTACTTTCTATACTTGTTTGCTTGATAACCATCGCTGCCACCGGACCTGTTACGGCGTCACCACCGGCCGTGAAAGCAGCTTATTGGCCTTCATGGGCTGAGAGTTTTCCTCCATCAGCCATAAACACGAATTTGTTCACGCACATTTACTATGCTTTTCTCATGCCAAATAATGTCACGTACAAATTCAACATCGACAATTCGACGGCCATCCAACTCTCCAACTTCACCACCACCCTCCATCACAAAAACCCGCCGGTGAAGACACTTTTCTCCATGGGTGGTGCCGGTGCAGATGCTTCAATCTTTGTTGGCATGGCTTCTCATCCCAGGTCCCGTCGGGCTTTCATACAATCATGTATTGAGGTTGCACGTAAATTTGGGTTTGATGGGCTGGACCTTGATTGGGAGTTCCCTCAAAACCCAAAAGAGATGCATGACTTGGGCCTCCTGTTGGATGAATGGCGGCTCGCCCTCGAGAGGGAAGCCAAGGCCACGTGTCAACCTCCTCTATTGTTTACTGCCGCCGTGTACTTCTCCGTCGGCTTTTTCGTAGCCGACGTCTACAGAAAGTATCCAGTAGGCTCAATTAATCGGAATTTGGATTGGATTAATGCAATGTGTTTCGATTATCACGGAGGCTGGGATAATACGACAACGGGGGCCCATGCTGCATTATACGACCCTAAGAGCAACTTGAGCACCAGCTACGGGCTCAAGTCTTGGCTCAAGGCTGGGGTGCCCAGAAGCAAATTGGTTATGGGCTTGCCGCTATATGGGAGGTCGTGGAAGCTCAAGGACCCAAATTCACATGAGGTTGGATCACCGGCGGTTGACGTGGGCCCAGGAGATAAAGGGCTTATGCAATTTGCGCAAGTGGGGGAATTTAATAGGATGAATGGTGCCACTGTGGTGTATGACGTGGAAAGTGTTTCCACATATTCTTTTGCGGGCTCAATATGGATTGGGTATGATGATGAGGTTTCAGCCACAATCAAGATTGGGTTTGCTCAAGCACTTGGGCTCCGAGGGTATTTCTTTTGGGCCTTGAGTTACGACGACGAATGGAAAATTTCAACCCAAGGTAGTCAAATTTTCCATAAAAAGCTGTTTTACTTATTAGTTTGGATTTGGTTAATTCTGCACAACAAAACCTCATATTTTTTATTACTTTTTTTGCAGTTGCCCGGGCATGGATTCGCAATGATTGAGATAGAACTTGAATTAAATTAATTTCTTGTGGATCATGATAATACATGCATGGCACTGCAGTAATTAGCTACTAGCTAGTGTGTTGGAAATTGCTTTGGTTGGCAGAAAGTTTTTGGTAGCTTCGTTTTCTTTAACACACATGACTAGTTTGTTTTATTGTTTCTTGTCCTCGCCAACGTTGGAGGAATGCAAGTTTTATTGATAAGCAATGCTTATGATGTCTTCATTAATGAGAGTTTCTTTTGTCTTCATTTTTATTCAATACAAATCCTCTTATGTCTTGCAATTTATATATGTACTGCGGAGGGAGGGCTCCCTTGACTTAATTGAATATATATCAAATCTTTGTGCCACCTAAAACACAAGACAATATCACACCAATCATAATCATTCATTGAGGTCGAGGTACTGCATTTAATTGCTAGGAATTTTAAGCTGTTACAAATAAAATTCAATACAAATGATACAAATAAAATGTAGAAACTAGCTTCAAATGAAATTTGTTATTACATCCATTTTTCACAAGATAGCAGCACACCACACACACGCGCGCGCACGCGCACACACACACACACACGTATATATATATGTCCTCCATATGATGGAGAACATCATATGTAATACTCCAATTCTCTTAATGGTATTTAAGTTTTTTTAGTTTTTAGTGATCTTTTTTTATGCTAGTATAAATAGAATAATATGTCTTTCTCATTATAAGAGAGAGAGGGAAAGAGAGATCGGTTGAGGGAAAAAAAAAACAACAGAAAAAAAAAAAGAAAAAGGAGAGAGAGAGATGGAGAGAAAAGAGAACAAGAAAGTCTTCTTTTTCTTCTTAGTTCTGTCATAGGCAACACATGTGATCAATTTGTGTTGTTTGAATTGGATATAGTTGGGAGAAGTTTTGGAAGTAAGTTTTAATTCTTGGTTTTCTTTATTAATTATGACAGTGCATTATTACAAAAATCATAGTGATTTGTACAAATTGATTTTTTATTCTAATTTTTGGATATTTAAACTAGACATCATCTAGAATGTTTTAAAACTTGTTTCAAGTTAATCAGATAAGATTTCAATTAATTATGATTTTTCAAACTTAAGTCTGGAAACCTGGAAATTTCTGATTTCAGTGAATAACATGAACTACGAAATTATTTTTACCATAGCTATACTTCTCCAAAAATTATGAAATTTGAATCAGTGATTTTTATATATGTCTAGTGTGATTCTGTAAATTTTCATGATTTTTGATAGAACAGTAAATTGAATTGTATTTTTAAAGCAAGTATGTTCAAAAGAGAAAATTGTTTGACAATATTAATAATGTCTGAAACGTCAATTATTTTCAATAGTTTTTGAAGGAATTAAGTCATGAAATTTTTATCAAAGAATTTTCAATATTTCAGCATATGGTCTGTAAAATTTGAGATTTTTCCAATAAAAGAATAATTTATTAAAAATCGGAGAATATAGACAATTCTATTTTGAGGGCCGAATATTGAGGACATTTAAGGTTGAGTTTAGGAGCTGTTTAAAATGAGATATTTGAGGACATTAAAGTTTATGATTGAGACTTGATTTTATCTTATGAGGATTTTATTGATGATTTTAGGACGGTGATATCAGTACGCATTTATTACATGATGATGCGAAGAGGTAAGTAAACTAGACTTTTAAATGAATTACAATAAATAATATATGTGTTTGACTTGTGTGAAAAATATATTTTTGATATGTAAGAATATGGATTTTTATGTCTTTTCCCATGTGTTTATGTGATGTATTGTTATGTGTTGAGTGTGATTATGTACATGGGTATATGTATGTGTGAAATATCATTGGCATAAGCACGAAAATGCATTGAGTTTCCTATAAATGAGAAAGTGGATTTTAGTAAATGAAATTTTTGCTTTATGATATTTTACATTGGGGGCCACCTCTTGAGGGCCAGAGCACTGCAAAGTGTCACGCACAGCACAAAGTGCCACAATTGCAAAATATGTATTTTATTAAAAGAAAATGTGAAAGTTTGAAAGCGACAGAAAGAGATTTTTATGAATTTGTTTCAAGTGTTTTGAAAAGATCATGACACATCATCCATTTGCATTATATATAAGTATGCATGTATTTTGGTATAATAAAAACAAAACTAGTTTGCTTACTGAGTTTTATACTCATTATAGTTTATGTGATTCAGTTTTCAGAAGTCAGGATTGATTCGTGATGAGTGAGAAGATGGACTTGAATTAAGGATGGTAGATGGTTTGACTAAATTCTTAAATTATTCTGCTGGCTTTTGTATTTGAGGCTTGAATTGTTATCGGTTGTAAAGGGTTATTTAAATTTTTATATGAGTTGTGATCAGATTTGCCCTTGGAGTTCAGGCTGGGGTGAGATAATGTCTCAAAATGAAAGTATGAAACAGAAATAGATATGCCAATACTCAGAGTCAACAAGATTGTTAATTATGAGGATAAATCTCCCAGTAAAATCAGCTTTGATTATCCCATCTATTTGAAGCTGTCAAAGAAACATGTACATTAAGTTAGTCCACGTAACATAGAAAAGAACTAACTATTGCTTTACAACAAGAGTTTCCATGTTTAAAATCCTGTTAGAATTTATTACTTTTTGTTTAACCCTTATCTGGTACCAACTAGTTTAGGTTCAGTTCGAGCTTGGATTTTGATATCATTATTTGGTTTAGTCTTGCTCGTGAGATGACATATTAGATCTTAATATTATTGTCTGAACTCTAAGGCTTTTTTAGTACAAGTTGACCTTAATACTATTTTACGTGTGTGTATATATATATATAAGTTCTTCATGTAATAAGGTGACTTGTGACAACTTAGTGTTTAATGAAACCCTTATATATACTAGCTAGCTTACGCTTTTCCTATTATTCAATAATTAAATGATACCGTATGGTACGTACCTATTTTTTTGAGGGTCCAGTTCTTGTCATAGGCAAGTGTCCACAAAAGGTACCCACCGAGGCCATTGGTTTTAGCATACTCAATCTTGTTAGCAAGTGAAATTGGTCCATCATAACCAATCTAATCTCTTCCTTATAGGAATATGTAGACACAGTAACATCATCGTACACAATATAAACACCATTAGCCGAATTGAAATCAACAATTTCACTGTATGTCATGGTTCCATTAGTTCCAGGGCCAACTCCAACAGCAGTGGCACCACTGCCATTTTTATTAGGGTCCTGCCATAAAGTGGCAGCCCCATCACAAGTTTCTCTGGTGGCACTATTCAATGCAATGGCTTGTGCTGACATTGGTAGCAACATCAAACAGCAAAGCATGCTCAGCAGTAGCTGAAGTGTCCCAGTTTCCATGATAATCAAATCACGTTTGATTCAAAAAATCAACATAGTTTTTAATAGCATCACCAGGGTAACTTCTCGGCTTATCTGATAAGAAAAAGCTTGAAGAGAAGTAAACTGCAGCAGATAAAAGAAGACGCGGCTTGCCATAGTGTCTAGACTCATATTCAAGAGCTGCCTGCCACTCTTTGAAGAGCAATGCCAAGTTTGACATATCTTGTTGACTGTTAGGAAATTCCCAAACCAGATCAAGGCCATCGAAATTATATTTGCGCGCTATCCCAATGGTGGATATGATGAAGTTTGCACGATTGTCAGGGTTACTGGGCTAAAATTGCCTCCTCCAATGGATAGAAAGGCTTTTTCTGGTGGGGTTTTGGAGTGGAGAGTGGCTGTAAAGTTTGTCATCCATTCACCATCAGCTTGTTTGATAGAGAGTTGGTAAGTGGAGGAGTCTAGACGAACAAAAGAATAGAACACGTGTGTGAAATACTGTGTAGGAATTGCTGAGGGAGGGCCTTTTTCGGCTAGCCATGAAGGCCAGTATCCTCCTTTGATGGCTGCACTGGAAGGAGGAAATGGAGTTGGGGATGGAGCATAGGATATGGCATTGTTGGTGCAGATGGCGGCGGATAGGCTGGCATTGGTGGTGGAGCAGCAGCAGCTGGTGGCGGCTGGTAAGCTGGTATTGGTGGTGCAGCAGATGGTGGTGGGATTGGCCATGAGGGAGGTGAGGCTTCTGGAGGGCTAATGGGAGGCGCTGAGGGTGGTAGCTCTGGGGTTAAAAGTTTAGGAAACGCAGCAGGGATTTGAAATATTGCACAACCAACAAGCAAAATGGTCAGGGGCAGTGTCATTTTCTTTTTCAAATTGTTTTTGGGGTACCCGCCGCTTGAATGTGCAGAAGAGGCTGAGGCCAAAAGGCCTATAAGAAGATATCAGCATTTATTGATTTTTACAGAAAAAGAAGAATATGCCTATATGGCTACATCTATATGTGAGGACGTTGATGGCACAATAAGCTCTGATTTTATCATACTCATGGCTGGATTTGATCATAAACTTGGAGGTTTTTCCTTTAGGCTTGCTACAGAAAATTTGTGCCCTTATTTGAATGCCAAACTTTTTAATCAGTACTGTACTAAAAGCCAGATTGTGTAGCTTCTCAGGCTTCTCATAGGCCAGCCTGTCTCTCAATTTAGATCAAGATAGTTTCGGATTTGTCAAAGATTCCTTCATGTCGGCAATCTGAAGTTAACAATAAAGTCCAAAATGAAAGTGACAACCACAGGTCAAGAACATTTGTATTGAATGTCGTACAAAGGTGACAGACGAAAGCAGAGAGCTATTTGGGCATTTGTGGCGGTTAGTTTCCAATACCTCTGAAAAGAAATTGTAAGTTGAGGCCAATTTACGTTAGCACCACTTTAGTAACTAATATCATAGCATGACTCATGCTTATGGTCGAGGAAGCACCATAACGAGGGTTCGAACCCTCAGGTAGTCAGGTTTTTATGTGACTTTCATACAAGAAACTTGGATTCCTAATTCCTAAAATAAGAAATGGGCAATATCTAGCAATATACCTATTATACTGAAATTTGAATAGTTCAAAAAAGCCTACATAAGAATAGAACCAATAAAGAATGATTTTGGTTCATTCTCTTTAAAACAATATTTAAGTCTATTCTGTAATATTTTTAAATGAAATACAAAAATAACGAATTTTTGAGAAAACAATAAAAGTATAATTTTATAAAAAAAGTAATCTAGGTCTATTCTCTATAAATAAAGACCTAGGTTTATTTTCTAATATTTTGAAATGAAACATCTAAAAGGTGAATTTTCGACAAAATGTTAAAAGCATGATCTTACAAAGAATAAAGTAAGTTCATTTTCTACAAAGAAAGACCTAAGTTCGTTCTCTAATATTTCTAAATGAAATTTGTAAATATCGAGTTTTCAATAAAACAACAAAGGAGAAATAATACAAAGAATGACTTAGATTCGTTCTCTAATATTTTTAAGTAAAATGCTTAAAGGTTGAGTCTTCGAAAAAGAGTGAAAAATATGCTTCTACACATAATGACTTAGGTTTATTTTTTTATGAAGAAATACTTGAGTCAATTTTTAAATAAAACACCCAAAGGGTAATTCGTCAATAAAACGCCAAAGGAATGACTCTACAAGAATAAATTATGTGCTTAGAAAAAAAATTTAATTTTTTACTAGTAAGATTCTACAAAAAGACACATATAGGCAAAATCCCGTAAAATCAATCCTCTCTATGAGGAACCAACATAAGAGCTGAAGTCAAGTTCAAATCTATTAAAGGTTGAAAGCCAAAAAGTCATGACAAGTATCTATAAAACACTTATCATTAACAAGTCTTGACACATGTTGATAGGTGTCCTTATACACAGGGATTGCAGACACTTATTATAATAATAATACTACATATCATGATAGCTCCTCCACCTCATACTCCAAGTTACTTATGTAAAGGCCAATATACATTTGAAGATAGGACGTAAGATGAATGCAAAATGCTATCCCTCTCCCTCTAGACTCCTTTTCTCTTTAGAAATTGAATAAAAAGGTTAACTCGAGCGTTAGAGAGGGTTATCACCAACAACCCTGACACCCTTTGACAATTTATTTTTTCTTTTATAGAGCCTTTAACCACACAAATGCAAATTATCTAAAACCCACATCTCAAGGAGGAGAAATTCTATAATACACATGATGTTCCATGTCATCCGATGATGTGGAACCACTAATCAATAATTTTTTTACATGTCATCAATTTTTAAACTTTAGCTTATAGAAAGTCAATCAATTCTCTCTTTTTCTTTATCTTTGCTCTAGTTTCAAAAATTCTACTTCCCTCTTCCAAATTCCAAGAAACATTAATTTATTTAGAATTTATAAAAATAATAAATTGAACAAATTGCCTACAGAGGTCTAATTTCATCATCCTCCTCCTTTCCATTCACAACTTCATTGTCCTACAAAAACATGCCTTTGGTAATGTTGCTTTGATTCTCCTCCTGATTCCCATTCGCATCTCCTTTCTCCTGCAAAACGTTGCCACTAGCTTAATTAGAAATGTCATAACATCTGATTTGAAATGCTTCTCAACTTCCCTGTAAATAATCCTTGCTATTAGTACAAGAATCTTAGTTCACTTAAGAATAGTATACTGTTTATTGTTAAATACATTTTTTTTTCCAGCTTCTCAAATTTATTTGAAAAACATCATTGTTTAAATTCTATATAACTCATAAGCTTGTGAGTTTTCAATTTATAGTTTATTTTTAGCACTAGTGCCAGCATTTTGTTAGTTAATGAAAAAAAAGATATTTTTAATACGTGCGGAATAATATCGAGCAACAGTGAAAGATTATTTTTTGGCCTTTTAAATTATTAAACATTTGGTTATTTTTTCATTGAAATTGATTATAAATGATTCTATTTCAAATGGCTTCCCTACAATATTATTGAAAATTTAAAACAGAATTCCATTCATGAGGGCATGTTTACCAAAGAAAACATTCATATTTTACTTGCAATAATTTCAGAATTTGTCCATCAAGAAACAATGAATCATACAATTACAAAAAAAATCCAGCATCAATATCTTAACTTGTTTCGCAGTATATTAAACAAACATGAGGTGGGCAAAAGAAAAATTTAGTGAATGGTTCTTAGCTCCTTCTGCGAATGTTTGAATTATGATAACCCCCAACCATGATTCTCTTTCCAAATAAAAAAAAAATATTGTTTTGATGCTCCTTTTGCTTCCCATTCACAAATCTATTCCCCTAAAAAAACATGCCACTAACTTAATTAGAAAATTTATTGTATTTTTTTGCAGGGAAACGGAGTTGTAAATGGGAAGGATGATGAAATCAGGTCCTTTGTAGACACTTTATTCAATTTATTATTTTTATAATTTCTAATAAATTAATGTTTCTTGGAATTTGGAAGAGAGAAGAATAATTTTTGAAACTAGAGCAGAGAGAGAAAGGTAATGAATTGTTTGGCTTTTAATTATTAAAAATTAATTGACTCATGTAAAAAAATTATTGGTTAGTAGTTTCACATCATGAGATGACATAAAACATTAAATGCATTGTAGAATTTCTCCTCAAGGAGGAATGGACCATAAAGCTTGACATAGAAGAATATTTGAAATAAAAAATTAATTACTGCATGTTGAGATAAAATTTGCATCAACAAAACTGTCTCTTTATTTATTAAAAAAAAAAAAAACACTATCTCTCTTAAACTAAAGCCGTTTTACAAAAACGAAACAAACAAACAGTGCTGTCTTATTTCTTCAGAATCATAAACCAAAACAAGAAACAACAAAACAAATACAAAACGTTCAGAATCATAACAATGGCGGCTAGTAAACCAAACAAAAACAATAATAATAATAATGCAGAAGTCAGTTAATGCATGATCCTCTGCGGCGTTAAGAATGTAAATAATCTAATTGCGGGGGCGGGTGTTATCAGGATGAGCAACACCAGCAGTGACCTTGGCAACGTCGAGAGCAGAAGCTTCAGGTTTTTTCTTGGAGTACAAAACAAAGTAGCCAATAATGCCAGCAAAAGCAACACCAGTTAAGGCCATTTTCAGTGGACATTGTCCCAGACTTTTGCGCTGGTGAAGAACCTCTGTTGAATGCTGTGCCGCTTGATCTGGCCCTACCATTTCTCTGTTAATTTTTGTTTCTTTATCCTCTTTATGAATCTTCTGTAATAACTTGAATTATATATGGTGTTGTTCTGCTGGATTAATAATAATTTGAAAGCTGAAAACTGAGTGAGAAATATTGTTAATAAGGATGATTAAAAAATAATAATAATAATTGGACGTGTTCAACCAGCTTGTGGAGTTGAAGAATTCATGGCCTAGAAATTTACTTGGTGATTAATCGTTTGGTAACCATTTTTTCAGGGTCTAGCTTTAATTATTTCCTGTCGAAATTTATGGAGTAACGAGTCCAAAATTGAATCTTTAAAACAGTAAAATATTTGCGAGAATGATCGCTAATTATGAAAATATTTTTTACATCACCGTATATATTTATACTAAATTTATCAATTCTAAAAGAAATGATGAATTTTTTATTTATAACAAATTTTATCAGATATATATATAATATTTATTAATATTCTTTAACCTACTAAAAATAATATTTGTCATTCTAATTAAAAAGATTAATAAATGGTACATCTAAGACAATACACCTAAATATTGCATGTGTGATATGTATAATTAATTTAATATAACTAATCCCTTACACATTAATTTTTTAAAATAAATAAACATAATAGAATCTAATCTTTTATATTCCTATTCATTTCGTGATTGTGCTGCTCCTATTTATTACATGCTACAAAATAAAATATAATAGAATCCACCATTATTTATGTTGTATCATAACATATAATTCAACATTTCTTTACTTGAAGGAACCTTCAATCGTTGTCAAGATTGATGAAAAATCAATTAGTTTTGTTGTTCCGTTCATATTATATCCCGCGAGGGCCACAACTGCAGGAATTTTCATTTGCCCCTTATTAACAATTGAATCAAACTTTAATAGCCAACTTTGACATTATTTTTGAGATTTTGGATGGAACTTATGATTACCGGGAAATATTTAAAAAAAGAAAAAGAAAAGAAAAGCACGAAATGAGTAAAAAAAAAAAAAACAGCTTAAAAATCAGAATAAATATTTAGCTCTTTTAAATATTGATTCTCTACTTATGCGAAGCAATTGACTGTCAAATTTGAGTTAAACCAGTCAGTAAAATGAATCAACAATACATAAAAATAATAAAAAAAATAATAATAATAGTTGTTGCGGGAAGGGGGGTAAAAAAAGGCCAGTCAAAAAATGTCACAGGGTCTTCTTGCAGTTTCGCATTGAATGAGAGAAAATTCCAGCTTTATTGCCCGGGACATATTTTGTTAAATAGCAGCATCACTAGGGTTAGGGATTCTGCAGAGGCACAACAATTAAAATGACCCTTTAGAATACTTTTTCTCTCTTTCACTCTGAAACACTGAAATATCACATGAAACCATTACCTTGCAGAAATAAGCATGCTGCCATAAAGTGGCGCCAAAACTATCTATGGTTCTCTCTCAACCAATCAACAAAATTGTCGAGGATCAAGGGCCAAGCTTGTGTTTCGTCATAGTTTTCAAGATCTGGAAAGCTTATCTGCAGCAGCAAACCCAAAATCAAATGACTCAACAATCTCCAAATTGAAGGCCAAATAATGTTCCAAATCATCCTGTGAACTAAATTGAAATGTCCTCCCCCCCCACACCAAAAAAAAAAGAGCAAAAGTAACTGCTTACCTCATTACAAAATCGAAAAATACCCAGCCACTGGTCCAGGTTTATCACCTTGTAGTTGCTTTGAACCTGACAAAATCAAATCCAATCATATTCAAACACAAAGTTGAGAAGTATACAAAAGACATAGTGTACCCTTATCGACAAACCCATCGGTAATCACTAGAGTTTCAATAGAGAAATGTGAGATAGAATGGCATATTGGCCACTTACCTTTAGATAATCAATCAGTAAATCAACTTGACAACGGAATTGGGGTCCCAAAACAAGATTTAGCAATTCACAGATGGTCTCAATATCTATGTTCTTTTGCTTCTCTTCTGCAGCAGTTAAAACAATGTACGGGCATATTCAAAAGATAGTTTAATGTCAGAAAGAACTCTTCATCAAACAAAAAAGGTCCCATATATTTAAAACCACAATATTGACTATTGTAAACTCACCTGTTAAGTGGTAGCGAAATGCAAAAGAATAGAAGTCTGCAAAGTTTGGTGGTGTCCTTACCTATTCAGGATACAAAAGACAAAGTAATATCACTCAATTGTCAGTTTGTAGGAAGCATAAAATATCAGAAGCATGGTACAACATAAATAATAATATTCAAGATTCAACATGATTCCACTAACTACACCAGAACTCCATAAGAATGGAAATACCTCTTTCTCCAGTTCTGAAATAGCTTTTTTCAGTTTGCTTAGGTTATTGACCTGCAGTGTTTTCAGACCGGTTTCCCACTCATCCTGTAAAACATTGGGTCAGTTACCATTACTTATAAAAACTAGTCATGCTAACAGAACAACCCCCAACCCCCCAACAACAAACAAAACAAAAATCTTCAGTCAATGTTATGTTTACCTGAGTGAAGTAGCCCAACTTTACGGCTTTCAATTTCCTGAGATATGCAGACATGAATGTTATAAGATTAGCTTAAAAACAAAATCAGAACAAAATGCAATGCCAATAATATTTCACAGCACAAGACATACCAAGCAAGCATCAGAATCCTGACATCAGTGTACTCCAGTTCTAGGTCCTTGCAAAGAGTCACTATACCATCTGGACTGCTCAAGCAGACATAAAAATAAAAAATAAAACATCAACAAACTATACAAGAAAAATACATGCTTCATTATATGTAACTCAATCCAAATCCATTTGTGCATCAATAAGATTTCAGTAAACTACCATCCGCATCAAAATTGACAACCACTTATATCAACCAATGAAAAAGATAGCTGTTTTTCTTTTCAATCAACATAGAATTATTATAGTAATGTTGAGGGGGAGGCCATGTTGGTTGATAAGATAGAGAATATAGAGAGTAAACAAGAAATAAAACTAAGTGGAATGAAATCACTCATCATACAAGCAAGATATAATAATAACTGAATGAAACTGTAGGTAACATGAAAAATTTAGACAGTATGTGCTTACTCAATTATTCCTCCATTTGCATATTTATCAAACAAGTGCTCTATCTCCTTCACTTTACCTTTGCCTGCTTTACCAGAGGTGGGAGAAACAAATACCACAAGGTTAGAACGTGACAAAACAAAGGAAAATTCAGTGCACATCCAAAAAATTCCTATTGTCTTTAAATAATTCAAAAGTCTCCCACCCCACACTCCCTGTTGCGGAATCACCACATTGCCTATATATATAGATATAACGGAACCTTACAAGTAACAAGTACTAATAGCAGCAATTTTAAATTGGGGAATTAGCTAAATCATGAGAAAAGCATAAATCAAAACCAGAAACGTGAAACCAAAAGCCCAAATCAAAACGTCCTCTTGAAAAGAAAAAAGCCCAGCTATCCACTCCCTAATCACAGTTCATAACTGATTACATTAATACCTAATATAATGGAATTTCAAGTTCTAATAACACCAGGAAAAGAAAAACTTTATGACTAAAAAACAAAAATAACAAATTGACCTTTTGAACTTAATTTTCTCAGTTAAAAAAAAAATGATAATGTATTGCTTAAAGTTTCAAACTTTCGTTGCAAGCATTGTCTAAAATTATTTTCTTCCCGCGCTTTCACGGGAATCAAACAGAGTCAAAATTTTTTTAAAAAAATCGCAAAATAACAATAAAAAAGGTGGATTGACGTACCGGAACGAGCATTAGAGGATTTGACGGCCGGCGGATTTTGTGGGGCCGATGATTTCCGCTTTGATGATGCACGAGGCATTTTTACCGGTGAATTTCCTATGTTGAAAAGCTTCTAATTGAAAATAGTTGAATCAATCTTTAAAAATAATAATAATAATAACAACTTATAATATTCAAATCAAACCCTAAATTAATCTAAAATTATTAATTTGATTTCCTTTGATTAAGATTTAGATAATAACGGAAGAGAAAATTAATGGGAGATTTTAGAGATTGAAAGTGTAGAGAGTCTGTGTGGGCGACTTGGAATTGGAGGGGAGTGAGTAAAGGTTTTGCTTATTATTTATAGATAGAAGCGGCGATTTGTTTGTCAATCACGCTTCCTGAGGCGCGTGGTGAATCGTTACCGGGTCGGAACACAAATCCGAAATCCACAAGGGAGTCACCTCCAATATAAATCTGCACTTTACTGTTTTAAACTTAATTTTCAAAAAGGGCATTATTTCTCCGTCATCTTTATTTTGTGATATGGTAATTTTTAAGAACTTCCCCTCAAGTTTAACATATTAACACTTAAATAAAATATATTGATATAATTATAATAATATTCTCTGCCGCCAGTTATCAGTTAGATTGATCGTTAGTAGATTGTTGAAATGATCAAAATACTCTTAATGTCAAAATAATAAATTATTAAAAAGCTTTGAGAACCGGTCGGTAATAAAATTCATGCTAGAATCACAATAAGAATTTAAAAGTAACATTATCTAATGCTTAAATTGAATGATTGTAACAAATCGGTTGCAGCCATTGTCTCCTATTGTTGATTCTTCAGCTCAATGGCATTCGAATCATCAAGCATGCCACTGAATGTAGCCACAAAAAGATAAGGCACGGCTATCACTTTTAGACCTTGTCATGCAAGTTCAGCTTCTCATTTTCGTGTTTCATACTCATTTTTGCACAGTACCAGTTATCGTCAACAAGGACTTTCAGGTAAGTGATATGATTTCTGATTGATTTAAATTCAGTTACCTATAGCGTTTCATGAACTGCATATGGACTGGTTAATTTAATTCTTCGAATTTGCATAAAACTGAAGGCATACACTTTCCACAGCACAAGTAAACTATTAAGACATTCAAAACATAGCCACTTTATCATTATTGGCTGTCACTGTGAACAATATATTGATCATAAATTCTTACACATTTATTTCCAGCATATAAATTCCATTCTAGTAGGGCACCCAGCCTCTTATACAAAATAACTGATAGGCCAAAAGAAATTCAGAGGAATAAAAGATAAAAGAAAAACCCCTTATACCCTACAGCCCCGTTGGATGCAAAAGGATGAAAGCAAGGATAAAGAACGCTCGCTTCTTCAAGCTGTCGGTAGCATTATTTAGGATCCTTGAAATAAAATGGCAATAACTAACTCTTGATATCAATTGCTGGAAGAAACCCCTTGCCTGATGCAAAAACAAATAAGAGTATAAGGAAACCATATGAATTGAAGTTTAGTTATTAACAAACTCTTACAAAATATACAATCACGAACACTCTTTTCAAATGCCACATAGAAAGAATTTGAGATGAAAATTGCTCTGTGGAACAGCCAACAAACTAAATATTCTCTAAAGCCAAATGAATCATTCTCCATATGCTCTACCGCATCCTCACTAAATCTGCCAGCATTGCATATTCTCTCAAACAGTTCTCTTCCAGCAGCATATACCATGACTGTGGCTAGATGAGTAGGAGTTTGCAGGACTTGCAAGGTGTAGCCTAAAAAATCATATGTAGAATCCTCTTTCCCAAAATGCAATGTAAATATTCATTACTATTTTGCTTTCAAACTGAAAAAAAAAATTTCTAGTAACCATAATAAATTTGCAACGATTCATACTAATGCAATGTAAAATGAATTGGTTCTCATATTTTCTTTTCGATGCTAAAGTTGAAAAACCATGTAGGTATATCAAGTTAAGCATGAACGTAAATTATCCAACAATAAAACCCTGAAACTTCAACCCCCGTATAATCTAAAAATGAAAGGGAAACATCAACTAACTTCAAACTGCCATATGCTATTTAGTGTATAAATTTAGTAGCATTTTTGACAGGCTGTCTAGCTTCATTTCCTTAAATATAACTTAAAACAGGCTGTAATTATTAAGGAATAAACGAGCAACGGAATTTGGAAGAGAAAATTTCTAATTTGCGATAAAACAAATATAGCGGGAAATAAGGTGGCTAGCTGAACCTACAAAGAGGTTACCTTTGCACTTGCAAACAGAACACTGGCTGCTATTCCATGCAACATCTAAGCACTCAACAGAAGAAAATTAGCATTTACAGAAATATATACAGTTAAAACCTTACCTCTTTGAATCTGACAATATAAGGATGCTTCAATGATCTTTGGTTCATGATTTCCCTTCACACATGTTCATCAATATGCAAGAGCAGCCTCAATCAACCAAAAACGGAGAGCCAAGAAGAAAAATTGGTAACCCAGAAAGGAAAAATTAGTCCAAGTGAATATTCCTAAACCTTTTGGCCTTTCTCAATGAACTTAACAGCAAGAAGCTCCCTTGTCCCCCCACAAATTCCCAGACCCTATATCTCTCTATAATTTCCTCTTCTTTGCAAGTCTTGGACTTGAAGGCAATATTTAAATAGAAAAAAAGTCATCACTTCGGCGTGCATATACATTAAATTCATGTATTAGTGCCATAACCAAGTGCTTCTGCTTCGGCAGAATCAACAATAACTAAATCTGAAAGAGAAAGAGCCGGTTCTTCACAGTTTTAGAAAGATGAAATTGCTGTTGGGTTTTGCCTTATGTGAAAGAGAAAGCTAAGTGGACGTTTCAACTCTCGAGGATTTTTAGGGTGTGCCAGCCAATATTTCTCAAACATCAATACAATTTCAGCTTTAATTTTGAATTATTTTAAACTTTAAATATGTTTTTACATATTTACCCTTCATATTAACTCATGCATATTTTTATACTAATGGCAGGAAATGTACTTATATCTAAGTGTTAATACACTAAATTTCGTTTTAGTGTATTAAATTTTAACACTTTTGTCATATAAATATCTAACTATTATCAAATTTTAACATATTTTTTACATTATTTTTATTTTTAAATTTGTATTAATTATCCACTTTGATACGAAAAATAATTATTTTACCTCTAAATAAATTAAAATATTATTTTAGTCTATAAAATTTTAAAAAATATAAAAAATAATTAAATGAAATTTACAAAAATTTACATGAGGACAAAAGCCCCATTTAATTATTATAAACTTCTCTATAATTAATATTAAGAAACTTCTCTATACACATTAAATGAAATTATAATTAAAAAAATCAACATGATAATTTTTTAATGCAATTATAATTATAAAAAATTAACATATTGGATTTGAGATTTATTTATGTTATTAAATTTAGAAGTATTTTTATAATTATAATTCTTTTATTTTTCAAAATTTTGTAGAATAAAATGGTCTCTTAATTTATTCACGGGTAGAGATGGTCAACGGGTTAGGCCAACATTAAAGAAAAGCTCATGCGTGTTAGTGCTCATGTCATGTCATGTCATGCCAACTATGCACTTCGTGCCGTATCTAATTTCTTTTGCTTAGGCCCGACCCAGCAACTATGCACTTTCATGACATTATGCTATTTGATACGTCATTCATTGCATGATTAATTATTTTACTATATTTAATTAAATTAATTACATTATCTCATCAATCAGTAAATGAATTAAATTACATTATCATTTAAGTAAAATTAATTACATTATCATTCGGGATAGAATTTTGAAATGTGTAGCCCACTACTCTTTTCAATTAGCTATGAATTAGATCTGAAATTTGCATGTATATTTTTAGGTGCAAATAGATAAAACCCCAATACAAATCACCCAAGTTCTTTTGCCTTTCTTGTCAAAATGAGCTGTTTAAATTAATGCTCATGAAAAAGGTCTAACAATCCTAACAAGTTCGAATTTTAAGCTTTATGAATTTATTTATGGTACTTGATCGAAGCTGACTCAGATACTAATCCTGTAAAATCGACGTATTTGAGTTTAAAATTATAGACATATGAATTTATTTATTACATAATTAATAATTGCATCTAGTATATTAACTGAGTTTATTATTTAGATGTTAATTTTAGAATCTTACCAGTAAACACGTTAATGTAAAGTCAAAATTCAAATCGCATGCACATTTAAATGATCCTGCACGCTTGCGGCCAAACCTCACGCATTCAGTTGGAAGAAACCAGAGCCAATTTATTATTTTTTTCCTGAATTTGGGAAATCCAACACATTTTACACTTAACATGTACGATAATGGCCCAAAACTATTATAAAAGGCCCAGATGGGCCCAAATAAATTCAGCACACAGCTTCCTTGACTGTTTTACTTTACATAATGAATCTTTCATAGCCGAAACTAGGTTATTTTTCCTTCTTTTGTTTTTTCGACAGCTCATCAGCAGCAGCAGCAGCAGCTCCACTCTCTGGTCGCCGAAATGGTAAAAATCCTTCTCATATTCAATCTCCAAGGTACTGGGTCTATCTTGTTTTCGTTCTCTGAGGCCTAAGTGTGTTTTTGCACTTGTATGTGTAGCCATCACACAAGACTTTCATGATTAAGAAGAAGCTGGCGAAGAAGATGAGACAGAACAGGCCTATCCCTCACTGGATCCGTATGCGAACTGACAACACTATCAGGTGTCATTTCTATATGTTTATATATTTGTTTTGACTTTTAGAGCTTGAAAGCTTTTAAACTTTTTTATTTATGGATTTTTTGTTTTGTTTTGTGTTTGTTTAGGTATAATGCGAAGCGTAGGCACTGGCGCCGCACCAAGTTAGGATTCTAAGATGGATGAATTGAGTTTGAGCTTTTGTTTAAGAGCTTTTACTTTGCAAGACTTGAAATTTGGGATTTTTTTTTCATTTTTCGGAGCTAGTGAGAGACGCTTGGTTTGAAATTTGTAGTATGTTCTCATATTTCAACTTTTGGTTTAGATTTTAAATTAATTAGCTTAGTTTGAGATGTTTAACTTCCCATTTTTAATCGTTTATTGATATCGTTACTGGTTAACCTGCTCATTTTTTCTGCTTCTTTTTTTTGTTTTTTTTACCCTTTTGTTTATTTATTTGTACATTCCTCTTTTTTTTTTTTTGGTGGGGTGGATGGATTTTAAGTTTCTGTTTTCTGAACAGTACAAACTCTGTTGCCTGCGGAATGTTTATGTGAACAGTGAACTTGGGTTAGAAGCTGTGATATAAACAATGTGATAAGAAGTGATTAGCAAAAAGTACAGAAAGAGTTAATCGAATTTGGTAAACTACACGTTTTCCTCTTGAAAGAACCAATTCATTTAGATAAACTTGGAATCATTATCGCAAGTCAACTCTGCTGTTATTAGAAAGCTGAGAATGTTCAAGCAGTTGGTAAAATGGATTAATGGAATCTATGTGACTGTGTTAGATGGTAATCATTGATAGTCTATGGTGGAAAGAACTTTTATGCTATAGGATTATGCTGAACTAGATTTTACTGAGCTATGGAATATAGGATTTTATTTTGGGTGTACCTGCTTAACTAGATTTTACTGAACTATAGAATATGCTCACATGCTGGGAAACTGAGTGGTTTCCATTATGATAAGGGAGGTGTTAGGAAAATCTGTTTGATTTTGTGCTTAACAATTAGATTCTTTAATGTGATTCCCAATACTAATTATTTTAAAAGATAGCTTATGTTCTTAGTTGATTTGCGAATCAATTGTTTTGTTTATTTCAGAGGGTGTAACCATTGAATCATTGATAGAGCAAGCCTTTGCTGAAGTTATGGGTCATTTTCAACCCATGACAAGATGGAGATCATATCTTGTGTGGCATATTTGAATTTTAATCATTACTACCAAAGATGCCCAAGTACCTTCTTTTTCTTTCTTTCTTTCTTCTTTTTTTTTAATCCTTCTCAAGCGGTTTAGTTGAAAAGGATTTTCAGTTCATTTTGACTTGCATGGCATGTATCATGTTTGAATTTCTTCATCCCCAGATTTCTTCACAAATTCTACATTACCTTTGCTCAAGGTATTGGTGTTGTATGGAAAGCAGTTGTGCATCTGATGGCTGATGCATTATCAGAGAAAGATGAATTTGATTGGTTTTTTTGTTTCTAGTGTCTTTTTATTCATGAGAAGCATGAGCATACACGATACATTGTTGGAAACATGTAATATATTTTCCTTATGTAGTTATATTGTAAAGCTATTTAAATGTGAGTTCACTTCTAATCAAGATTCCTAACTTTAATATGATAAAATAAAAGATGGAAAAATGTAGATTCTAATATACTATAAAATAAAATACATTGTATTAAAATGTGTATGTTTCTTGATTTTTAATTTTTGTCTTTACTTTTATTGAAGTTGGAATCTTTGATTGGAAGAATATTGATGTAACGGTTAGTCTCTTTTCACTGCTTTAACTATGACAAAATAACAAACTACTATATGAAGGATAACAGTTTATTATGTTATCTGTGAAAAAAGTCACATTTTTACTATATTTCAGTTACAACCGTTGATTTATTGTGACTTATAAAATACTGAAGTTATCCTTGTTAATAACTCAAGGATTACGATTTAGTGTTGAGTTTTTTTTTTTTTTTGGGTCGAGCGCTGAATCAATAATTAAAATTTATTTTGAGTTTTTATTTTTTTATTTCTTTTATCTATTAATTATTGATTCAGTGTTTAGTAAAAATTTAGTTCAACACTGAATTCTTATTCATAACTCAAAATATAACAAGGATAAGTAGGGATTTTTGATAATTTTTAAAAAAGTCTTAAAAAGTTCAAAAAATGTGACAAGATAGCAATACACATAATGGATTATGTTCCATGAGTGTTAATTTTTAACTCCACTCATCTTCAAACTAGGCAAATAATTTTCACTTTAATTTTTATTTCTAGAACTCATGTTGAAAACAAAAGGTTAAAAATAAAATTTTAAAATTAAATTCAATTATTAATAAGTTAAAGAAAGGATTTTTTTTTTTTGTTTTTGAAACTTCAAAACATGCTTTGCAGGAGCTCTTCAATTGCAGTGTGAAATGTGAAGCAATACGAAAAAGAAATTGACGGGCGGAGAATGCGTCAGCATTTTGAGCGGACAACGAAGGGGGGCAACACCCTGCATCAAGCGGCAATGAAAAAGAAAAACATAAAGAGTAATAAAATTAACCTTAATTTTATTTTTAATTATTTTGTTTTTAAAAAAAAATTTATTGTTACTAATTATTAGAAATTAGGGTATTAATATCAATTACTGTACAAGTGGTTATTTGTTATACTTTCAAATTTTTGGATTCACTAATATTTTGGGTTAAATTTCATGTAAAGATAAATTTATCCCGACGACGTTATTATAACATCAACTGTACTATGAAAAAAAATAATAAAGTGTTATTTTCTTTCATAATTGATGTAGTATGCTGTTATCTTTTAATATTTTGGATAGTGGTTTTTTATTTTGTATTACTTAGAGTGATGAAAAGAAAATGATTCTTCATTTAAATATATCCCACAAATATTTATTATTTTAAAAAAATGTGCCCCATAATATCTAAACCTTCTGAAAAAATGTATGTGTATGCGTGTGTGTGTGTGTGTGTGTGTGTGTGTTTTTTTTTTTTTTTGAGTAATGGTGTGTGCTTTCAATATGAATTTGATTTTGTTTGGGAGTTAAAAGAAAACGGGTAATTCCACCAATCAATTATCTTCATTTCCAGCTGCCGCGGTTGTATGGCATAGTCGTTATAATTATGA
The DNA here is from genome assembly GCA_030444775.1 of Atalantia buxifolia. NCBI lineage: Eukaryota > Viridiplantae > Streptophyta > Magnoliopsida > Sapindales > Rutaceae > Atalantia > Atalantia buxifolia. The sequence goes on along the minus strand of CM059834.1, from coordinate 19,032,703 downwards.
ACTCAATGGCTTATTAAAATAAATTATTTATTTTACTTGTAGGAATTTGAAATCGAAATCAATTATATTATTATTAATGTATTTTTTTTTAGGTATTGAAATGAATTATTACAAGTTATTAAAATAACATTAGTTGATTATTGTCATTATTTATTATAATAATTGTAATTATGATTATATTATTATTCAAAATAATTATTGTTAACAATAATAATAATAATAAAGTTAATAAATTTTAGTAATAAGAATAATATCAATAATACATTCTAAAAAATGATGATGATGATGATAATAATAATAATAAAATGGTGGCGGAAAAACCTCCTAAATAAGTCGTGACAACATAATTTCACTGTTAAAATAACACTTTCTTTGATGCACTGCCACCATGAACAAAATCTTTAGAAGCTGCTCTTAATGATGCGGATGACGGTGTGCTCCGCCTCACCTACAGTGGATGATGGCGTTATATTGCCGCGCACCTTTGGGTAGCACAAGATTATTTTTACTATCATGGCCAGTATGTTACATATCGATCGTGAAATTTGGAGTTTAGAGATACCAGTTAATTGACTTAATTCAAAAAATTAACATATTAATTAATTTTCATGTGAGGGTAGTTTTGGAAGGGGAAAAGATTTATGAAGGACAATTTGGACATTGTACCTTAAAGAATCAATTTTTTTTAAAAATTATATAGTCAAATCCCAAAGGAAAGTCAACGTAAACCAGGTTAGCATAGCACGTAGCCTGTTACAAAGGCTTTCATGTATTTCCAGCTACTTCCGTTGGACTGGAATAATTTGAATCTGATGGTTGATCCGAACAATTTTGGGATTTGTTGGAAAATATATAATTTACCTAACATAGTAAGTACTAATGGAGAACGTCAATTAAGTTATAATTAGAGGATACTGCCCAAGGACCCAAATGGGACGCATGTGGCTAAATCTGTGGTGTACCCCTCAATCCAGACCGTTTTGCTTTACAGACATTGTTGAATGGTTAAAAATTTGACGCTAAGGAGATGTAAAATATTACATTGATTGCGCAATTTGCCAATTGTGAGGTAACCGCAGATAACTTGTGTTGTCAAAAATTTGCCAAGAAATAAAAGGGAAAAATAACCATTCAAAACAGCAACAAGCCCGCAGGTTTTGGTAAACCACAAAGGCTAAACAGAAGTCACCCGCATTGCTCTCTTTCCCTCTATTCAGTATTACAAAAGTTGGTTATAAAACGAGGGAGAATTTGTAGGCAAAGCTCGCTCGTCTTCAAAGACACTTGTGCGTTAACTAATTCAAGACAGCAAATCTCATTCTCTCCCTCCCTTCGTCACATTTGTTTTATTAGGAGGAGTATGGACGAAGAAGAGGCTTCTTGAATTGGAGTTGCCTCGCACAGAAGTTGAAGAAAGTTGAGGGCTTATCTGAAACCTGACCGAAGCTCTCTTCTTTCTTCTTTGAAAATACCTCGATCGGTCTTCTTTTAATTTTTTCTTCTTTGATACTGCACCAATCGTTAACCATGGGGGACATTTCTTTGGAGGAGATTAAAAATGAAAATGTTGATCTTGTAAGTATAAGATGTCCATGTTTTTCTCACCACCCGAATGGAGGCAATGTCAGTGTGATCAATGTGTGTATGTGATGTGCTTATGTTAATGGCTACTTGTCTCTGTGTGTGTGTGTGTGCAGGAGAGGATCCCCGTGGCTGAAGTCTTTGAACAACTAAAATGTACACCGAAGGGACTGACTGCAGCGGAAGGAGAGAAGAGGCTGCAGATATTTGGCCACAACAAACTTGAAGAGAAAAAAGAGAGTAAATTACTCAAATTCTTGGGATTTATGTGGAATCCTTTATCATGGGTTATGGAAGCTGCGGCAATCATGGCCATTGTTTTGGCCAACGGTGGTGGCAAGCCCCCGGATTGGCCAGACTTCGTTGGTATTGTCGTGTTGCTCGTTATCAACTCTACTATTAGCTTCATTGAAGAAAATAATGCCGGCAATGCCGCTGCTGCTTTGATGGCTGGTCTTGCTCCTAAAACCAAGGTAATGATAACTAATTATCTATTCACAGGTCCATTGCTTCTTTTTTTTTTTTTTTTTTACCTCCATCTCTTTTTCTTCCAGAATTCGGATCATTGTGTATATGCTTTTTTGCTTTTAGGTGTTGAGGGATGAGAAATGGAGTGAACAAGAGGCCGAGATTTTGGTACCAGGGGATATAATTAGCATCAAGTTGGGAGATATTGTCCCGGCTGATGCACGACTTTTGGAAGGAGATCCTCTGAAGATTGATCAAGCTGCTCTTACTGGCGAATCTCTCCCTGTCACGAAGAATCCGGGTGATGAAGTATTTTCTGGTTCAACTTGCAAACAAGGGGAGATTGAAGCTGTTGTTATCGCGACTGGTGTGCATACCTTCTTTGGCAAGGCTGCCCACCTTGTCGACAGCACCAACCAAGTTGGCCATTTCCAAAAGGTAATGCCTGGCATTTTTATCACTCATGATCCGAATTTATCACATTAAGATTATGTGCTGATCAACTGTTTCGTGTGTTCTTGATTGATTAGGTGTTGACAGCAATAGGTAACTTCTGTATCTGCTCAATTGCGGTGGGAATGTTCATTGAGATCATTGTCATGTGGGCGATTCAGAGAAGGAGCTACAGAGATGGTATTGACAATCTATTGGTGCTCCTCATTGGAGGAATCCCGATTGCCATGCCTACAGTCTTGTCAGTGACAATGGCTATTGGCTCTCACCGCCTTTCACAGCAAGGTGCAATCACCAAGAGGATGACAGCCATTGAAGAAATGGCTGGCATGGATGTTCTCTGCAGTGACAAGACTGGTACTCTCACCCTCAACAAGCTTTCAGTGGACAAAAGCCTTATTGAGGTGTGTGACTTAAAAGCAAATAACAAATACTGGGCCATGAGAAAAACGTAGTACTATATAACCTTTGGTTGTATTTGCAAATGTAGGTATTTGTAAAAGGTATGGACAGCGATGGTCTTACATTGGCAGCAGCCAGGGCTTCCAGGGTTGAAAACCAGGATGCTATCGATGCTTCAATTGTAGGGATGTTGGCAGACCCCAAAGAGGTATAAAATTCGATCAATATATCATAAAAATTGGTTGCTCATTTTAGTCCAAATTCTGCAACGCTGAAGTGAGGCAATGAATATTCAGGCAAGAGCCGGAATCACTGAGGTCCACTTCCTTCCATTTAACCCAGTTGACAAGCGCACTGCAATCACCTACATCGACAGCAACGGAGACTGGCACAGAACCAGCAAGGGTGCCCCTGAACAGGTAGAGGGATTCCCCAGCTTTTGTACAATCAGTGGTATTTCATTTGCAATTTTGCAGAATCTTACCGTCATTTGTCTACCAGATCATTGATCTATGTGAACTCAAAGGTGAGATGAGGAGAAAAGCCCATCAAATTATTGACAACTTTGCTGAACGCGGTCTTCGTGCTCTGGGAGTTGCCAGACAGGTAAATTATCCTGAATACGCGCTACTTGTTCATGACAACTTCTGAATGGTTATTATCAGCTATGGTGAGCTTCTAAGCAAATTTAATTTGACCATCTGCTCTCTCTATTTGCAGACGGTACCGGAAAAAACTAAGGAGAGTGAGGGCTCACCGTGGGAGTTTGTGGGTCTTTTGCCTCTATTTGACCCTCCAAGGCACGACAGTGCAGAAACTATTCGCCGTGCTCTTGACCTTGGAGTCAACGTTAAAATGATCACTGGTGATCAGCTAGCCATTGGCAAGGAAACTGGTCGCAGACTCGGCATGGGCACAAACATGTATCCCTCATCCTCTCTTCTTGGTCAATCCAAGGATGAGTCCATTGCTTCAATGCCAGTTGAAGAACTTATTGAAAAGGCTGATGGCTTTGCTGGAGTCTTCCCTGGTAAATTCATTCTTTCTGTAGCTCAACTAAAGACAAACTAGAAAATATATTTTGCATGTGGTTTAACTAAGCTAGTTTTGGGCAAACATGCAGAGCACAAGTATGAGATCGTTAAGAAGCTTCAAGAGAGGAAGCATATTTGCGGTATGACAGGAGATGGTGTTAATGATGCTCCAGCTCTTAAGAGGGCTGACATTGGCATTGCTGTTGCTGATGCAACTGATGCAGCTAGAAGCGCTTCAGACATTGTTTTGACAGAGCCGGGATTGAGTGTCATTGTGAGCGCCGTGTTGACAAGCAGAGCCATCTTCCAGAGGATGAAGAATTACACAATCTATGCAGTTTCCATCACCATTCGTATTGTGCTTGGATTCTTGCTTGTTGCCCTCCTCTGGAAGTTTGACTTCCCACCGTTCATGATCTTGATCATTGCCATTCTGAATGACGGAACCATTATGACTATCTCCAAAGATAGAGTCAAGCCCTCTCCTATGCCTGATTCATGGAAGCTCAAGGAAATTTTCAGCACTGGCATTGTCCTTGGAACTTACATGGCTCTTGTTACTGCATTTTTCTTCTGGCTTATTCATGATACTCGTTTCTTCTCTGTGAGTGAATGAATCAAGATCCTCGATAAAACTAATAATAGTACTAAAGCAGAAGCTGATGCTAATACTCTTAAAATTGCAGAATACTTTTAATTTGAAGGAAATCCACGAAAAACCAGATATGCTTTCGGCAGCCCTGTATCTCCAAGTGAGCATCATCAGTCAAGCACTCATCTTTGTGACAAGGTCAAGGAGCTGGTCCTTCGTTGAACGTCCTGGTTTCATGCTCGTTGGTGCATTTCTTATTGCACAGTTGGTCAGTATCAAACCTCATTTAGTTGGTTTCGTATGCTATAGAGATGATTGCTTTGCTTGTTCTAACTTGTGACACTTGGTCAATCAAGCTTGCCACTATTATCGCGGTGTATGCAAAATGGGAATTTGCTAGGATTGAAGGCATTGGCTGGGGATGGGCGGGAGCCATCTGGATTTTCAGCATTATTACTTACCTCCCTCTGGATCCTCTCAAGTTCGTGATCCGCTATGCTCAGACTGGAAAGGCCTGGGACAACCTTCTTCAGAACAAGGTATCAAACTAACAACAATTAAGAAAACAACTTTTAATTGAGCTCCTTTTACCAGAAAATCCTATTACCACTCATTTTATTCATTCTTTTCTTTATTTTTTTTGACATATTAATTTTTTTATGCTATGCAGACTGCATTCACAACCAAGAAAGATTACGGCAAAGGAGAAAGAGAGGCACAATGGGCAATGGCTCAACGCACAATGCATGGTCTTCAAACTTCAGAATCTACGGTAAATGAAAAGAATAGCAACCGTGAATTGAATGAGCTTGCCGAGCAGGCCAAGAGGCGTGCCGAAGTTGCAAGGTTAGGTATAAGAGGGAAGATAACGCTGTCATGCTTTGAAACATGACACTGCTTCTCTCAATAACCCAATTTAAGAATTCTACAAAAAGAGCTCTTAGCATTCATAATGTTCATACACATGAGCACAAAACTCTTAGAAATTCTTTATTTATTTATTTGTTTTTTTTTTTTTGGCAGGCTGAGAGAACTTCACACGCTGAAAGGGCATGTTGAATCAGTGGTCAAGCTGAAGGGATTGGACATTGAAACCATCCAACAACACTACACTGTGTAACCAAGACACACAAAAAAATGCGACATTAATGAACTCATCAAAGATATTTGTTCAAGGATGGAGAATTTGCATAGGCAACTAAGCTAATTAAAGAAGGGACTGAGAGGGGGAAAAAAAAGATTAATCTTTTTTTTCTTTTGCTTTCTGTAATTTTTTTTAATTTTTTTATTGTTTTAGAGGAGGAATAATCAACTGAATGAGATTTGATTGGGTTGTTAATTTTAGCTTTGATTCTTAAAGAAGGGGAAAAAAAAAACATATGAAGATGGATGGATTGAACAAGAACTGAAGGCACTATTATTTATAACATCTTTGTGTGTTCTTTTTTGTCTTTCCGTTCCAATTTCCTTTTAATTCTGAGTTTGTAGCAATTGGCAATTGAATTTTGCACTAATCATAATAACAATAATAATACTAAAAATAATGGATCATTGGTGATAATCAAAATAACTTAAATTTGTATTAAGAATGCCATTAGGTATTTCTAAAATGGAAATGAGTAAACTTGAGAACAACTTTTTTTTTTTAAATTATAAATCACTAATAATAATTACAGTGGCCTGCAACGTGCCACGTGGCCACTTTAACCTTTTCTCCCGCCAATTAAAATTTCCCGCCCACTCCACCAATTATGTTGTATTTATAGTCCAGTCCCCAGCGGCGTTAGTAAAGACTCTTCATTTCGTAATCCGAAAACTTAAAGCCGAGGAAAAAAAAAAAAAACCCTCCAAAATAATCTCTCTCTCTCTCTCTCTCTCTCTCTTTCTCTGAAGAATCCGTGTTCCAATGGCGCCTGATAAACTAACAGAGTATGAGCGAAAACGACTTGAAAACATTAAGCGAAACGAGGAGATGCTGGCTGCTCTCAAAGTACACGCTAAGGTCTCCGATATCTCAGCCGCTTCAAAACGCCAAAGGTATATCTCTCTTGTTCTTTGTGTTTTTGAGCAAGCGAGTTTTGAAATTCAATACACAGTTTTATTTTTGTAATTTATGCATATCCAGTATAAATATACCCACATAGTTTATGTGTAAAATGAATAACCCATGTTCATTTTTGAAGATTCCATAATATTTTATTTGTGTATTGATGTAAATGGGAATGATTTGAATATTTATGATATTCATTTCCTTATACTAGTTTTTTTTCCTTAAATTTTTAATGCATTAATAGATAGATAACAGATTTTTCTTTTTGGGCGAATAGTCATTTTTTGTTTGGAAGATTTATTTATGTATTGAGGTGATTTTATGTTTGTTTGATGGCAGGGTTGAGATTAAGGCATATAAAGTGAGTCCACAGAAGAAATCTAAACCCGAGATCCCGATTGTGCTCAGGCGTTCTTTAAGAACCCAAGGAATGCAGCCGGATTCGAAGGGTCTGAGTGATCATTCGGTTGCTTCTGATCCTAAAACCTCGAAATCTGTTAGTCCAAAGAAGTCCTCTGCTATGACAGGTCCTCTGAGCTTTAAAAACGCTTATGTTGAAACTGGGACTTTTGTATCACTTGTTGATGCCTTTTTGAGTGTTGCAAAGAAACCCCATTTTGGTGAAATTAAAGAAGAATTCAATGCAAGTTTCGATTATGAGATGAAACCTAAAGTGGGGGTTTCAGTTTCAGTTAAAGAAGATGGAGTTAAGTTTTGTAAGGACGAGAACTTGGGTTTCGTAATTAAGGACGAATTTAATGGATTTAAAACTTGCAAAGATGAGGGTTTAAGCGTGGGTTCTTGTGATTTAATTAAGGGTGTGGTTAAGACAGAGAAGATTGAAGTTGGAAGTTGTGTTGATATAGGATCATTAACTCTGAAGCCGGAGAATATAGCACGAATTATGCCAGGAAGAATAATGCAGATGAAGTTTCTTCCTTGTAGTGATGTGAGAATGATTGTGGCTGGAAGCAAGCTGGGAAATATTACATTTTGGAATTTGGATTCTCAGCAAGATGAAGACAATGGGATATATTTGTTTCGCACGCATTTAGGTCCTATATCAGGGATTGTAACTCAACAATATTGCTTGTCTAAGGTACTTTTTGTTTGGAATTTCTTGGCTTTTATAATTATTTGCATGAAATCTAACCAATTTTCATTACATGTATTAAATGTAGCTCTTTACCAGTTGCTCTGATGGTTTGATTTGCATGAAATCTTAACTTATTTTCATTAGTCGTGATTAAAATGTAGATCTTCACCAGTTGCTATGATGGTTTAATTCGATTGATGGATGCTGAGAAGGAGGTATTTGATCTAGTTTACTCCAGCGAGTATGCTGTATTTTCACTTTCGCAACAGCCAAACAATGTGAGCACTTTATATTTCGGTGAAGGTCAAGGGGGATTGAATATCTGGGATGTGAGAAGTAGAAAATCCTCAACTGAATGGCTTCTGCATGAAGCCAGGATCAACACCATTGATTTTAATCCACGAAACCCCAATATCATGGCTACTAGTTCCACGGATGGGACTGCTTGTATTTGGGATTTGAGAAGTATGGCAGCATATAAACCAGAACCTACGAAGGTGTTGAGTCATAAAAGGGCAGTGCATTCTGCTTACTTCTCACCCTCTGGGAGCTCCCTTGCAACGACAAGGTATGTTATGTTGCTTTGACCTCATTCTGCATTCGCCTGATTTTCAGCTTTTGATTTAATGTTGTTAGAGCCTTTCCAGAGATATTTTTATTAGTTATTTGTAAACCAAAATCTCCACTTGAATTAGCTATTGTATTCTGATCCAATTTAATCACTGATTGTGATTTCTTTCTTACATAAATCCTGTGTTATTTATTACTTCTCAGTATTAATGCTTCTTATAACAGTAGAAGTTTATCCAAGTCAAAGCATCTTCTATGTTACAGGTAACTTGAGAAAATATTTGTTAATGTAATGCTTGTATGAGGACCAGTTTCTGATTTGATTGTGTAGTTTTGATGATACTATCGGTATATGGAGTGGGGTCAACTTTGAGAATACTTCGAAGATACACCACAATAATCAGACTGGAAGGTGGATATCGTCTTTCAGGTATTCCTTGTGATTGATATGGTGCAGTTATAGCAAACATTTCTGCATTTCCTGCATGCTTTATTTTTCTAAGTCACACGATACGCTGAAGGCCAATTTCTATTTTTTGGTGGAGTAGAGCAATATGGGGTTGGGATGATTCATGCATTTTCATTGGCAACATGACAAGAACAGTTGATGTTATCTCTCCTGCTCAAAGAAGAAGTGTAGCAACTTTGCAGAGCCCATTTATCTCTGCAATTCCTTGTAGATTTCATGCTCACCCTCATCAGGTTGGGACGCTAGCAGGAGCTACAGGTGGTGGCCAGGTTTATGTTTGGACATCAGATTAAGAATCTGATGGAGAATTGTGTAATTGTTGTGAAACGACATGTTGCTGCCTTTGTCAAGCCAATTGCAAAGAAATTAATAGCTTTTAGGATTTTTGTAACTTGATAACTGAAATCACGGGTCATTATGTTATGGATCATTTGCAACGATTGCATTGCCCATGTTCAGGGATCCATAAAGTTTGAGTATCTCGATCCATGGAATATTGTACAAGTTTTCCCAATTACAAGAAAATTTCAGTATCGATGTAAAAATGCACTGGTAAATATCGCACATAACTATCAATGACTGTACATCGGGGCTTGGGAACAAACTTACTGAACCAGCATGAGTTTAGATTGATTTTTAGTCCTGTCAAGGTTCTTTGGATAAATAATTGATTCAGTCCACACCATGGCTTATTTGAAATTGGCTGTCCTCTTACTCCTAAATGCTAATACATCTTAAACATATCATCCTTTCACCCACAGAGTCGAAATCCATGATCAAATAATGTATGTTAGTTAATTAAGTATTTACATTCTTCCATGAAGTTACTTCAGATGGAATTATATTTTCACTGCAGGCAAGCACAGCCTGTGCCACCAATTTCCCAAACCAACCATGGTATAACAAACCCCTAGAGCCAAGTCCCCCAAATAACCAGTATTTACATACATGAGTTTTACCTACAAGATTATCAACACAACCTAGCAGCGGAGGTGAGCCATCAGGAGTCATTGGTGGCAATGCCCTCAAGCCAGCCCTAGCTCCGGTGAAAGACCAATTTTTCATGGCTGGATATATGGCAGATGCCTTTGGCAGAAGCTCTTCTAGGGCTTTTGAAGCTTCATCTGCTGAGACAATTGGTGATGAATTTCTGGATTTCCATTCCTTTGTTGAGCCCATAAGTAAACTGCGGCTTCCCTGGACGGCTAGCCATGCATCTGACAGTATGGAGGGGCCATGGTCTGGATAATATTCCCTGAAATACAGCATTCCAGATATATAGTCTTACAAATGGAGCAAAATATTTTGATATCGACTGGACATTTGAGCCATTATTCCCCATGAAAATTTCCATATTAGTAATTGTACCCCAAAAAGAAAAGGAAGAAGAGAGAGAGCAGAAAATGGATGATAAGTATTGGATGGCTTTGCTTAGCGCTTATTTGCATTTGAATCATGTTTTGGAATCTGAAATCTTGTTATTAGCTGAGGGCATCTTTCACGGGTTCTCATATTTAAAGAAAACTGGATTTCAAGGCCCTCATCCTATAGAAACAAAGATAGCATTTTGTAAGTTCCATGGTAATGAATTCTCCTTAATCCATCAGCAACCTTGAATAGAAGAAGAATCATTTGTTTACGGAAGGAATTCAAAATGCCAAACTGCGGATCCTCTGGCTTGATATTTTATAGAAAGCAAATGATAGCTCTTACCCTATAAAATCAGGCAGTTGCATGTGAGCAATGACCCCTCGGCATGTCCTCAGAGGAAGCTTCCCAGAGAGTTCTGGAAGCATGTCTGCTTTGGCACCTACACATATGATTACTGCATCGTATTCCCCTAAAGACCATAAAGCACAAATCAAGTCTATGACAGAAAGATTCTGAAGTCAAGGAATACATAATCTTCACAACTCTGATAAATAGGGCATGAGTTCAGCATGTTTGAGCCGAGATATTCTCCCAGACTCTCTCAGTTGGCACGAGAATTTCAAGTGTAAAACCAGACTATACAAACAAACTAGGCAGACAGGACCTTGTAGTCTAAAAGATCTCTCAATTGTAGTGTCTGGCATTGCAATGCAGCAGAGAATAAGGCTCTGAAACAACAGAATGAGAAATTACCTTCTAATTCAAGAAGACTAGTAATAGATTTTTGGTGGAGACACAACTCTTTCCCTCCAAAGCCAGAGGCCGACAATTCCTTCACTAGGTTTTTACATGCTAAGAAGAGTCCCTAGTTAATAACCACGGAGCAAAGAACACTTATGAAAGGAAAAGAAAAATTCTTGTAATAAATATCAGTGAGTTCATTCTTTGTACCCAAAGATAGCGTGGAGGATGCACGGTCACAGCATCAGGCATATAAAAGGCTGTGTTCAGAGGTAGACAGATATCTGGGACAAGACCTTGGGCATTATCCATACCAATAGTCTCTATTCTACAACTGGAAAGGCTATTCTGAGCATTCTAATTGCACGAAGGCAGAAACACTGTTACTATGGGAAAATGATGTATCAATGAAAAAGTATCCACTTTCTATTGAGGGGGTGAAAAGTAAGTACATGATTCAGTGCATCTAAAGTCCTGACATTCGTTGCAGGTCTCAAGATGCCCCTGGAAGGAACATAAGCATGGCAGTGTTTATGAGCCAATTGATTCAGAGAAATATATGGAAAAAAAAAAGGATAAATCAGCACTACTTGACATAAAGAGCGGCTGAAATACAAGCAGGACGAATCACTTGCTCTCAAAAATGTCTGTGATGCATGCAACTACAAGACTTTATTTACCACGCTTGTTCAAAAAGGAAATATTGTATTAAAATGAAGGAAGGAAACCTTCTCCGGACTACAAAGTTACTAAACTTTTGAGCAGGGTCCCCAATTTCTGAGTTTGGCTCTCCAAAAGCAAGTGCTGCTGTTTCTGCGATGCTTAAAAGTTTTAAACACTCATTCCAACACTCAGCACCCTGCCAAAGAAGCTTAACTGCAAGATTCAAGAACAAAAAGTAAACCCGTCTAAAAAGGAAGATAGAGAAAAAAAAAAAGAAGGCATGTTAGGCGAAGAGAAGGCATTATTATTACGGTTAGACAGAGGAAGAATGGAAGACTAGCTAGCAATAGCCTGCGGCCAAGTTAAAGTAAAGATATGAAAATGATGGATGGAAACCTTTAGGGGAGTAAGGGTGAAGGAGGCCTCCTGAAACTCCAGACGCACCGCCCCCAATGCCAACCTCATCATATAAGTCAATGCTTAGATTCAACTCCTTCGGGCTGTGCTGCGGCGCGCAAGCACACGATAACATGGATAGCAGTAAACAGTAAGTACAGTACAATAGTATTAATTAAACATTACAACAGCAACATTAGCAACAGCGCAGTGTAATTAATTTTACCTTCAACAAATGCCACACCACGGAGAGGCCAGCAAAACCAGCACCAAGCACTGCGTACCTGAGAGGACGACTTTGGGATTGGGCGAGAGAAGAAGAGAGACAAACTCGGGAAGCGCTTCCTCTACTTCTGTGAGTCTGACCCACCGCCCCCGGACACCTCCAATTCCAATCACTTCTAATAATAAAACTCATGCCGCCCGCTTCCTTTCGTGTTTGATGAATGATATGATGATGAGTTAAAGTTGGACTCGGTGGACAGGAATGGATACCTCCATCTGCAGTTGTATAATAATATCTGCCTGCATTGGACAGCTGAAATGTCAAAAATGAATTGAACGCTTTCGATAATGTACCGTGCCGTGCCTTCTTCAATTGCGAGGGCTATTTATGCAGTTAAGAAAACAACTCTTGTTCGTATCCAATATTCAATCGTGACTGTTATGGCAATGTCACGTGCATGTTTGTATCCGTATAATTAAATTATACGAGCCTTTCTTACTTTTCACTAGTAGTATACATACATTATTTAGCGTCGTAATGATACATCACTCATTCACCATACGGTTGGGTCCGGTGGTTTTAAGAATTGCGGGTAGTAAAGTACAATTGCCGTCCACAAGCTTTCATATACAAAACAAAATGAGCCAACTGAAATTGAAATTTTTGGCACAAAAACAATAATCTTCTTTCTGCCTTTCAAGTATTATACTACTACTAATATGCTTCTTTCGTTTCAGCGGGTGAAAAAAAAAAAAAAAAAAGAAAAATAAAAAAAGGGGTGGTAATACTACAACTGCTGCTGCTGCCATGCTACGCTGATTACAACTAGAGCTTTTTAATTGCCATAAAAAATGGGAGTCACAATTTTTTGATTTATTAGAGCTGCCCCCATGATTTTGCGGACAAACAAGTAGTGGATTACACTTTCCTCAATATAACACGTCTTTCTCGTTTGTATTCAACTTCATCTCTCTGATGCATAATAATAAGGGCTCTTCTAATCTGCAGCATGTAGCAAGCAAATATCAGCGAAACCATAAACTATACACAAATATTATATGATAAGAGATATAAGCAAGTACATCAAACATGGTTGCTTTCACATGAAACTATCAAAAATTCGCACTAAAACTTAACAATTCAGTCTTGATTCATTACCCAACAAGTATTTATCTTGAGTTGCAGTTTTAATGCTGCTTGTGTTAATGAAATCACTCAACATTATTCATTGTAAAGTTTTTTTTTTCTTTTTTTCTTTTTTTTGAAATGAAAGTGCATGAAAATTCATTTTAAAGCTAGGCTTTCAAAAGTTTTTGTAGTTTCTATTTAAAAAAGGTGCTGCCTGTAGGCCTTTAGCATTATATACTTATGGGTACAACTTAAAAATCATAATCTGCATATACTCCGATGAAAATATTCAATGGCATAACATTTTAAAACAAATACTTACAATTGATTCATTCATCCCCATTCTGGTGAGATCATCAATCAACCTTCTCTCTGATATTTGGTTCCCAATAGGTATTCTCCTCTTTATCTGGGTTTCTGCTTGCTGTTTAATGGGACAATACATGAGTAAACATTAGAATTTGTGGGATGTTCGGAAAGGCAAAAGGAATCAGAACCATGCTACCCAGGTCAAACCTTTATCTCATGGGCCATCTCGGCAGTAAGATTCACTTGCTGGTTTATACCAGACCGCGCTGCATCCATGGTGGAAACAGTAAAAAGTCTTACGGCTTCATTAACTTCATTCTCAGTGGCAACATGGGACCTATTATCATGGTTCATGAAAGGGCGGTATGTTAAATGTAGAGTTACTAAACGCAAAACAGAACACAGAGAGCGAGAGAGTGTGTGTGTGTGTGTTCTAGTTATAGGTTCTCACTATTCTTGAATGTGGTCTGAACAATTCATTATCAACTGAAAATTATGCAAATTAAGCAACCAGTTCAAATTTTATACAAAACACAACATATCAAAATCCATTCTCAACAATGACATAGATCATTTCATAATCTCAGGCTTAAAAATAGTACTTACAGTTTCATTTTTGCAAGTGCCTCGCTTAACCTTACTATGGCTTCCAGCTGTCTTACAGTAATGGGTATAGGAGCAGCCTCTCCAGTTTCATTTGCCTGCCGCCTCATGTCCTACAAGAGCACATGACGATAAGCTAGTATTAATGAGTAGATAAGGAAATATCGCTATACATTATCGAAACATTGTAATTAAATAATTTGCAGAGAAATTCTTCATGTTATTGCAATCAAATCATTTTTAACGATCATCAAACCACCAACCCAAGCTCCTACTGGAAATGCAATAATTTATGGTAATTCTTGAGTCTCCCAGAACATATGCATGAAAGAATGTAGGGAGATGGCAGGGTAGTGTGAAGGATAAAAAGTTTGGAACTTCTGCTTCTGTATCCAAAGTACAGTAAGAATAAGAATAATATCTGATTACAAAACACATTCTTTTCCCAAAAGCTCCCAGAACATTTTCAAGGATTGATGTGCTTATACTGGCTCGTACCTTTCAGCTAACACTCCAAATATATAGCTACTTATTTGAGAGATGCGTAATAATTGCGATTAAGAATACCTACCTTTCGAATTTGGACATACTGATCTCGAAGCTTAGCTGAGGCAGACTCTGACAGACGGGGGTGACATTCAAGTCTACAATATTGTATATACCTGTCAACGTTGTGATCCAAAACAGTTTAGCATTTCATCAAAATTTGACAAAGGAGCATCGTACAGAATGTATGGCGAAGTTTTCTCAAGATATATACCTCTTCAGCCAATTCTCCTCTTTAGAAACTTTGCTGTCAACAGAGACTGCATCCGCAGATGCATGAATTTTTATGATGTGGCCAGCAATAAGCTGCAAAAGGAAAATTTTAACTTTATCAACTAAATTAAGGCCACGTGATGGCCATAATAGTATACAGTAATAAAGTAAGCTTCTGATAGAAGTACAGAAAAATTACTTTTTGGTTTCAAAAAGTTTGAGCAATACTAATACTTTAATATTCCATCAATTATCCATTAAGGAGTGTATGTACACCTTCAAATGCAATTGAAGCAAAAAAAAAGCTTTGTGATTGCTAGAAGGGCAAAATCAAAATCTGGACCTGAAAAACTTTTCTGAGCAAAAAAATTTTATTACCTTATCCTGATTGTACATCCTGATATCCTTGACTATGAAGATTAAATCAAATCTTGACAGAATTGTTGTCTGCAAATCAATATTATCCTGTGCAGACTGGAATGAGGAATACTTTGTTAGTTGCTTAGCCAGAAATCAGGGGACATAAGACATGGCCCCAGTTAAAATGTAACGCAGTATAGACCTTGAGATCATCATAACGTCCTGAGGGTGGGTTAGCAGCAGCAAGCACTGAGGTTCTTGAATTGAGAACAGTTGTTATTCCAGCTTTAGCAATGGATATTGTCTGCTGCTCCATTGCTTCATGAATAGCAACCCTAAGTAATAAAAAATGTGAAGACTTAAGGCCTGTAACTAAGAGATAAATGATCTAGCAATCAACTTCTGAAGCCAATTTTAGTTACCTATCCTCTGATCTCATTTTGTCAAACTCATCAATACAGACAACACCCCCATCTGCCAAAACCATGGCTCCTCCTTCAAGATAAAATTCACGCTGAATCGGGATTGATAGATTTGTGTCAGAAACATTCTAAATTTTATTATTTTATTGAACATATTTTGCAATAGCACGGAAAAAAATACTATTTGTTCTGAAACACAATAAGATCAAGAACTCACAGAGCTTCCATCTCGAATCACTGAAGCTGTAAGACCCGCAGCTGATGAGCCTTTCCCAGAAGTATAAACTGCAATAGGTGCTGTCTTCTCGACAAACTTAAGAAACTTTTAAAGATACTTATACAATCAGTTCTCTTCCAAGGAATTGAAAGAAAGAGCATGAACTGCCATAAATTAAGATTAAGCAAGCTAGACAAAATGATTTTCACGCAAGCCAAGAACATTTCGACAGGAGCAGGAACACGGAGCTCAAACTAAACAACAGTATGACTTTGAAGCAACACTCACATCACAAACTGAGCAAGAAATGTAAAAATAACCTGAGATTTAGCAGTAGAAGGGTCCCCCAGAAGTAACACATTGACATCACCTCGTAACTTCACTCCATCTGGCAAATTCTGCATAATGAAATTTTGTTATGGTATCAATAAATAAACTAGATGATACCAAAACAATAAAGTTCTAGATATACCTTCCTGGAACCTCCAAACAGAAGGCAAGCAACAGCTTTTTTAACGTCATCATGACCAAAAATGGAAGGAGCAATCTTTGAGCATATGGTTTTGTATGCATCTGGTTGTGAAGCAAATTTTTTGAATTCTTCTATCTGCAAAAATGCCATTGTATAAGATACTGCCTAATGGCAAAATGGAATCTTTAAAAGGTGCCATCTTATCCTTAATGTGCTCTATGTCATAATCCTATCATACAGGGTACACAATAGCAAAGAGGTGCAGCCATGCACAGATGATACACCTTTAAACAACATACCTCTTGCTGAGTGAATGCAGCAGCACCTCGTGAGCTAGCCTCATTGGTTTCTTCCAAACCCACAACCCGAATATAAGGCTGTCTAATGGCAACTGCTCCTTTATGACTAAACACAATCAGACAAAATGATTAGTAATGGCATACTGGTAGAGACGTTAAACTTCATCTGTCACGGTGTAATGATACTTACGAGGCTGATGAATTTGCAGATTGAAAAATACTATAAATCCCCATTATTGTCAGTCGTGTTCCAGGTACAATTGTCTGAACAAGATGGCGATCAACCGAGAGAAGCATGTTTCTAGGAAGCTCCCCGGTGGGCACATCCTTAGAAACCCAAAGAAACAGACATCCATCAAGAAAAGGAAAAAAAATCAAAATATTCTATTTGCAATACTCATCATTCATTAAGTGAAGATCATTACCTCCGGATTCTCCTGCAGCTTGAGAGTTTGCTGATCAACATATTGACTCTTATCAGGAACAATAATCCAAGGATCAATGGGGCAGGGTTCTTCTCCAGCCTACAAAAGTTCTCATCACTCTATTAATCAAGATTCCACAAAACATGAATTAAAACAAAAGGTAAGATACTCACCTGAGGTATATGGCCACATGATCGAGGGACAATTGCCCCACCAAGGCCTGGACGACAGGGAACATCCAAAGTACTTTTACAATTCTTGCATGATAGATGTACATAAGTTGCCTTTGCCTTAACCCTGGAAGCAGCTATTGTAATCCCAGATATCTTCACCAGTCTTGAAATAAATTGAGCCTGATCATCATTTTTTTTTCTTTTTAAATAACATAATAAAATATCATTTTCTCCATTCTTTAGTCAATCAAACATAGAAAAGGAATCCAAACCCACTAACCCCAATTGACCGCATTGACATAGAATCTTCCTTTGAAGTTAGCAAAATCTGCACCTCCTCAGTCTTTGGTTCCTCATTGTCCACCTTCATCTTCAAACTCGCCAAAACCTCTGCCGCCGCTGTCTCAAACTTAAAAAAGAAAGGGGAAAAAGGAAAAATAAAACACAAGTTTAATCACCCAATATTCCAACCAATTACAAAATACATAACAAAATATTCAAATTTAGGGTTCTCTCTCCCCGCATCATATTAAAAAAGCAAACGTTTCGCACAAATTTAATTAGTACAACTAATTTTGAATTAAGCTGCTTTTTTTTTAATTTGAAATTTGAATCGATCTGACTAACATAATTGTTTTTTTTTTTTTTTTGATATTACCAAAATAATATATCAAAATGTAAAATTAGAGGAAAAGTGAAAATCAATGGATTACCAAAGGGAGGAAATCGGCAGGGGAAGAGCGGAGGAGGGAGGGAAGATCGGCATCGAAGGCGAGGAGGTCTTCCAGGTGAACCAAAAGAAACTTAGGGTTTTCGATGAGGCTTTCTCTGTAAGGAAACACGTTTTTATCTCTCTCGAAGTTTCTAATAAACTCCTTGAACTTGATCAGGGTCGTGTGGCGGCGGTGATTTGCATCCGCCGTTGCCCCCGCCGCATCATCGGGAAACTGCGCCTGATCGCTGTAATACACTGCGCCTTCGTCCCACCCCGACATCGTTTTAGCCGGCGTCCTTTCTCTCTCTTTCGTTCTTTATTTCAATCTCTTCTCCTCTTTCACTCTCCTTCAAAAATGGCGCGCGTATGCAGTGTCAACTTGCTTTGGCGGGAATTATTTGGCGGGAGATGACGGTGACGTGGCTTGAGGGATGCGGGCTTTGGGTCCAGTGGCAATTTCTATTAAACATTCGTTAAACAAAATTGATAAATTGATAAATTTATCCAATATGCAATTTCTATCAATTTATTTAAATTGATAAATAAAAAAAAAAGAAAAAAAGAAGAAGAGAAGAAGAGAAGATTCCTTGTCAACTTCCGAACAAAATTCAATAGTTGCTTGTGCAACAAAATAACAAAAGAATTACAGTATTGTTAACTATTGATCTCGAACATCAAACTCTATTCAAAGTGGTGCAAACTGTAAGCCTAAGGTGAATGAACATCAAAAGATGTCCCACCCCTCCAAAAATTTGTCCACATAAACACCATTCATTGCATGGAACAAATATGAAACATTCTCATCATTATATCTAAAAACAAGTGGCAGAGCGGATACTTAATCTTGGATTGAGCAGTCAACTTTGGATACAACATTCCGTACATATGGTTGGTTGGTTAGGTGCCCCCAATAGGCTCTCTATTTATAACTTGGATTCAATAGATGTAACATGACAGCTAGTAGCTACCGGCTTTACATATACTCAGACAAAAGCCAACGACTTCCCTGGAGTAAGAACCTATAGCCACTTTCATCTATAGCTATATCAATACAATCACAATAATACATCTATAAGTCCTATGCTGGTAAACAGTTATATCCAGGCTGATTCTTCTAGTACAAGTAACCTTCACATTCCAAACACCAGAGCACCCCTTCTGCTGCATGTTCAGCTGCACCTTTCTTTTTTGCCTGAGGTTCCCCAATGCACTCTATAATTTTTTCAGGGGCTTCTATTTCCACTATAACTCTGAAAGTGAACCTGCAAAAGATTTGAGTTTTGGAGTTTAGTGCTGACCAAATAGTTCTAATTAAAATGAATTGCCTTTTTTTTTTTTTTGGGCCACAGATCATGGACTTACGATTTCAAGTGGCTGAGACCTTCCTCTTTACAACAATCAAAAGATGGAGGTTTCCAACAATTAGCAGCACAAAGTTCATACAAGCGTGATCTTGCCGATCTATTCTGCAACCCGCCTGAAAAATCTTTCGAGTCAGAAAGTGCGATAATTGCTCCATAGTTACCTAGAATTTGATTTTACCATGCATACCTGTGGTCAGACTTGGAGACCCAATGTCATAACTAGAACCTGAAATGATCTCACTTGGCTGTACTCTTACATCTTTAGAGGGGAATGATGAGCGTATATTGAGTGGTGTAATGCTTGGAGAAGAACTGGCCACCACACTATCAGAATACATGGTAGAGTTATAATTATCGCCTAGAGGTTCACTAATCTTCAACTTTTCAAACACATTGTCATCTGCAGCAACTACAGTTATAGGTGTTTCATCATATCCAATCAGTCTGGCTTTCGACTTGGGGCTGGACTTCAAAATACTCTCCAGTGATTTATTAGTCTTCGGCACATAGCCTGCAGCCTGCACATACAAAGTCAATGAGCTTCAAAAAATAACACATGAGAAAACAGGATTGTTATGTCTCGCAGCCTTACTGGTTAAGCTAACAGGCATAAACAACCATTGCTGGAGTCAAAATACTGAAATACAGGCAATTTTGATGATTTTACTTTGGCAGGAAGCACACAAATATGCTGCAATATCACAGCCTGAAACAGAATATAATAAAAGATCAATATCAGCATATAATTTTTACCTTCAACTTCGAGAATAATTGTTGCGAAGCAATCCTAATAGCTTCTTTTCTGCTCAGGTTTGTTGCACAAGCAGATGTAAAAACATCCTTATCTATCCCAGTTACTTTCGCTTCAGCTAAAAATTTTCCACCCTTCTTTGAGGTAGGAAACTGCAAATCCAAGTCATAAGAGTTGCAAAGTTCCAGTAGCTCCCTAATTGGATTAAGCTGCAAGTTTGAAAATTTCAAGATTGGATCCAAAAAGGATAACATTATTTTCCACACAGTATTCAAATTAAAACCCGAATCCAGCAGGATGGCTCCCAAAGAAGACTCTACCAAGTCACCAAGAACCTGGATCAATAGATGAACTGAATTTAGAACCCATAGTAAATGTGAAACAGACAGGAAAACTAAGGCAAAATTTTACATTTAACCTTTGGACATCTTGGCCCTTCTTTCACTTCCCTTGTTGATGAAGGTGTTTTCATATAGTCCACATAATTGTTTATAGTCTCAGATAGGACATTGGAATCAAAGATAAGAGATTTGTACAAGGATCGATCAACTGCAACATTGGCAAAGGCTTGATTATTCACTAACATTGACCTCAAATCTGTCAACTGACCAGGCTTTAACTTCGGATAGACTGAAAATAGATATGAAGTGATCAAGTAATCCAGCACAGCATCTCCTAGGAATTCCAATCTCTGGCAAAGACCATTAAAATATCAAATGCATCAATCAACAGCCGCTGGCAAGAAAATTTAAGTAGAGAAAGCATTCAAGGCAAATTCTTGAAAGGGAGAACTGAAAAAAAAGAAAAAAAAGTATATACCTGATAGCAGCCTCCATGCCTGTTGAAAGACGGATGCACAAAAGCCTGCAAGAGCAAACCTCTATGGAGAAATTGATGCCCTAACAACATTTCAAGGGTGGCCATATCCATATCCAAGGAAGCACTCAGTGGCAAGAAGCTCTTGCTCGATATGCATATATTAGTAACTTGTGAAGCTTCAAATTCCACTTGTATACCAATCCATTTAAGAAATGCAGTAGCAGCTTTGAAGCCACTATCAACAATAAATGCTCCGACAAGGGCTTCAACCATATCAGCTATAGTTTTCTTATGCAACCAGTGGTGACCTTTACTACATCTGACTTCAGCATTTAGGTCATCTGGAGCATGACCATCATATTGAGAATGAATAGTTCTTTCTGTTTCCTCGCTACATATTCTAGGGCAACGACGGCCCAAAGCAAAGAATTGGCAGGGATCAAATGGTTGATCACGTATGTAAACCTGAAATAGAACCTTATATGCAATTACACATAATTCAAAACAAAATTACATACGGGATACCACGTACTAGTTCCTAGTCGAAGTGTTCAATTCAATGCTGAATAACTATAGAATTCTAGCACATTTTCCAACAAAAATATACAAACTCCATCATGTCTCCTACATGCATGGTTGAGTTCAATCAACTGGTTTGTTATCTGGATGCAAACATAGGCTGATTTGGCTTTTTATTATGATCCAAACATAGAGATAGAGTACATTGTCCCATAATCATATTTAAACTCATAACACAATTCAGAGTTACAGGCATGTCCAACACCCACTCATCAGGACATGGGTAATTGATCATGTACTTTGGTGTCAAAGGTACCCTCAGAAACATGCTCCATCCAAAAGTATTGTTAAGATAGCTATAGCAATTAAGAAAATTAATGTAGAATAATTCAAGTTAAAAGTTGAAAAAAGAACATGCTACACTACTGCATCAAAGTTAGAAAACTGTAGATATAACCACAATTACTAGGTAAAGATCAAATCCGACAATTTAATTCTACCTGTAAATTGTTCCTGGCTGCTAGCTTGAGCAAATTGGAATTGTTTACAGCATTTGAGCGCCTTCGAGTGAGCTCTCCCTCATCAACAGTATCATGCAAAAGAAAAAGGTGTCGCCCAACAGCATATTTGAGGAATGCATCACCAAGTATTTCAAGCCTTTCAAGCGAAAAGCGCTCCTGGCACTTCTCCGTGGTGAGTGCCTCCAGAAGCTAAAATGCAGCCGCATTGATTAGTTTCAGACAAGGTTGATCTCTACATTTTATTTTATTTTTTTTGGGAAAAAAAGAGAATGGTGCAGAGGTGGAAGGGTGGTGGTGTGTGAAGGGGGCGTATAAGTTCGCATTTAATATATATATATATATATATATATATATATACACATTTTATTTTTTTTTGGGAAAAAAGAGCGCGGTGCGGAGGTGGAAGGGTGGTGGCGTTGGTGGTGTGTGAAGGGGGTGTATAAGTTCACATTATATATATATAGATATATGTATGTATGTATGTACGTGCGTATGTACATATGTGTGTATATATATATTCAGTGGCTTAATGAAGCCAATACTGGAGAGCCAAAAAAATATTGTAATGAGGGCTTACCATCTGAGCACTAACTTCAGCTCCCTCAGGGAAAGAGGCAGATAGTAAATGCTTCAGTTCTATGGCCACAAGCAAGTTTTCCAGTCGGTGCATGATTGACGGCAACAAAGATAGTGAACTCCCAATATCTTTAGAGAAGCTGATTATCTTTAATTGACAAAGCTCAGGAGGCAAATCGTCGAAGTACTCATCTAGTTCATGTGATTCTGTTCAACAGTATTGTTAGGGAAACACTGTGACTATTTCAGATAGTTTACTTTCTCACAGTGAGTGATGATTGCATGGTGTATGAACAGCAAACTGATTAACCACCTCAAACATCCTATTTGGTTTGAGGTCAAATTGTCTAGCAGACATTGCAATTCCAATCCAACATAACATACCAATGAAATGAAAGGAAAAGAAAAGCTAAAGCAAATCAAATAGGAAGGAATAAATACCTGAGTCCTCCAGCTTTCTGTTATGTAGCAAGTTGCGTAAGCGAAAAAGTGGCTTTGCACGCAAAAGAGGTTGTTTAGGATGTTTAAGGTGAATGCCATAACTGTTTTGCAACATTGAATAAAAAAAATATTCAATAAATAATAATTATTTATGGAAAGAATTTTAGTGAAATACAGAAGCTTTCAAGAAGAAATAATAATGATTACAATTATTACAGTCAATTGCAATGATTCTTCATCATTAATACTACTCAGTTTCTTATCAATAAGAAAAAAAAATGTCACAGTCAAGAAGTAAATAGTTGGAAGGCTTACCTGCTAATTAAGTGCTCCACATGGCTTGAAGAATCCGAATCTTTATATGGGCTGTAGCCATTCTTTTCAAAAACAATGTTTGTAACAAAGTAAAACCGCTTCTTGTGTGTGGCATACACTAAGCTATTCTCAACATCACTTACACTGCTCCAACCATTATGAAGTTGCAATGGCCTACGAGAAGGCAAACTTTTTCTGTCCACAGAACCTCCTGGAGTCCCGAAAACTGGAGATGATAAACATCTTCTGATGATCTTCCAGTCTACGGAAACTGTGTTTGAATTTTTTTGAAAAATGACTGGAAGCAACAAGTAGAAAGTTGACGAGCTAGATTCACAATAATCATCTTTTCCTAAGGGAACAAATTCAGAATTGAATTCTGATCTGTCAAGGATGACTTTTAAGAACATTTCTTGGAATTGTTGAGCCTGCGTAATCTGAATAGATATAAACAATCAACACCTGATACAAGTTCAGAGTCAAATTTTATTTAAAAAATTATCGTTACCTCATCTTTAGTAAATTCCACAACAACTGATGGGACAAGCTTTGTCATCACAGATCTACCACGAGCAAGGTGAAGATCAACTTTCAAATGCTCAGCCTCTCCAGGGAGAGGTGACTTGACAAAAAGACCAAACTCTCTATAGATCCTATCCTCAGGATCAGGAATAAATTGCATAAAGTAAGAATTAAGACGGACAGGATACCGTGACTTGGTCCATGATTCTCTAAGTAGAGCAGGAACTAGCATCTCATGTAGTTCTCCTCGTGAACCCTCACCTGCCAATAAACAAATTCAAAATGATTGATGCAAAAAGGCCAAAGGGTATCCATATAGTGAGCTTTTTTGTCTTGACCTTCATAGCTGTCAGAATCAGAAGGGAACAGCATTGGTTCATCCTCAGTTGCATTGTCTTCTTGTGGCAGAAGATAATCATTTAAGGCAGCCAGTTTATGCAATTCTTCAATTGCTTTCAGACAAGCATCTTTCTTAGCTGCTTCCATTGAAGATTGCGGTGTACCAACAATTTGATGTGTTGGAGCATTAGCAGGCAAAATTATATGACAGATAGTTCCCCCTAAATCATCAAAATAATAAAATTTTGGCTTGGGGTTAAAAAACCTGCAAAATTAGATCAACACATCTCAACAAAATATATGCAAATTGAGAAAATCCAACATAGCTGTAAAAAAGATTTTGATGCAAAGATGGCAATCAAATGCGAAAATAGGCACATACTCATCATGCGGAAGTTTTGAACAATAGCGGTGGAGTAAAGAGACGCCATATCCAGCACTAATGCAAGCACCAGATGAATCAACTTTATATATTCTTTCCTCTGAACAAGTAAAAGCATCACTAGATGTTCTGACCATGATTTCCCTATTCATTCTATCCTCATCTTTGCTAAAATTTTTTATAAGATCCAGCTCCCTCTGGTTGCCACTGCGATAAGAATATGAAATTCTGGTTGAAAGAATGCAGAAGGAAATGGATGATTGAACTTACATGAATCATGTGCTCTAAGAGATTACCTGTCCACTAGAAATGCATATTCAGATTGAGGCATTCGAGCACGACCTCTGGACTGTATAAAGCTAGCAACAGTTTCCGGAAGATCAAACCGTATAACAAGACAACATGTCTGAATATCAAGTCCTTCTTCACCAACTTTTGTAGCAACCAGAAGATTCAACTGCCCAATCAGCAAACTATTTGTATTAATAACTGATTATGTGTTTTTATTTAACAATCATTACCTTCTCAATATGTCTTTTAAACTACATTAGATTACTCACAAAGATAACGTACAGAGCCCCAAGACAGACCATACAAAATAGTACAGATCATAGAATGTAATGATTCTCTTAATGTAAACATAGAAATTGGTTCAATCCGAATATTTGTCTTCTTCATTACATGACATAAACACAAACATGAAATTACAAATAAATTAATTCAAAGCTGTAGATAATATGGTGGTTCTAGCATCTATTTTATAGAAGGACCACATGGATATCAAAATACCATCAAACAAGTTTGAAATACAGTCCTTTTGGCCAACAGCTCAAAAGGGCACATGTATAAAATAGGCAAGTATGTCCAATTTTGGTGCTTCGCACCTCTTGGTGTGCCATAGACTATCACTTATTCATGCATTCAATGCATACTTCTATAAATACTTCTATATTTCTGACACATTTCAGCCCTAAATTTCATCACAAGGATCCCGTATAATATTCAGCCAACAAAAGAAAAGAAGAATTACAGTTCAAAGACTTCAACATCCTGTAATTAGAAGACTCATGCTAAGACCTTGTAATAATGTGAAGCATTACCTCTCCAGAGCGGAACTTCTCAAGGATGCTTTTCATGGCATTCCGTGACATACTCTTCAGTCCAGCATTTACTCCAACCAGGAAATGACACCTCCAAGAAGCCAGAAACTTAAGGTTCTGTAGTATATAAGACAAGGCTCTTGCCGTAACTATCCTATTTACAAAAACTATACACTTCATATGTTGTTGCAACCTGAAAAAAAGATTAAAAACAAAGTGCTTCATCATAAGAAATGTCTTGAACTATATAGAAAGATCATTTGACATACATTCCCTTCACAGCAGACATGATTTGGTAAAGGTTGAGTGTTTAGTGACACAAATCTATTCTTGCAGACCCCCCAAGAAGCATGATATAAAATATAATAAAGGTGCTTTAAGCACTAAAGTACCAACCTGAAGGTGGAAAGAATTCCAATGAGACGCAAAAGCTTTTTCGAGAAAAATGGCTCCTTTAAAACTTCTATACAAGACAGATCAGAAGCAATGCCATCTACAAGAATAGCAAATGTTACTTAACTCATTACACCATGAAAGCTCCTCGAATATCATACGCTTTTGAACATCTAATAAAGTTATTGGGATCATGTATATATACACACTCAGTTGATAGTTGTGATCCACACAGGCTTTAAAGCGAGCATAAAATTAAGAATTATACGGATGGAGCTATCAGGTAGAAGAAAGTTGAAGCTTAAATCGAACAATTTGAAAACAAATAATAGTACCTCTTCTGCAAATAGCAGCAAAGACGTCAGAAGCCTGAGATGCAAATCTACATAAAGAGTCATCAATGGTATTTCCTTCTGCTTCTATTAACTCATTCCTCATCGTCTCATCGCCACTCGAAAGAATGTAACTAGCCTTCAAAATGAGGAAAGAAAACGGTTACATTAAAGAGCATGCTTTCAACCTCCAACAGAAGAACAAGCAGTTATGTGACATAAATCTTGTAACTTTGCTTACTGTTGTCAAAATAATATGGTATGAAACTATGAGGCAATGTTCACTATAACGAGTACATTTGTTTGCTCAAAATGAACAAGAGAAAAACCCAAAATAATTATAACATATCCAATTTGGTGCTACAAATGCTTACATGCAGAGCTCCACAGACTCCAAGATTTTCCAAACAAAATTTCATACTATCATGCAATCGGTTGAGCTGCTTTGTTGTGTTGCGAAGACTTTGATGATCATGCAGCTTCCTACTAAGTGCTGATATGTACTGCTCTCATAACAAAGCAATATAAACAGGAATAAGTTTGTTTCCACACAAAGTGTATAACAAAATCACCAGCTGTAAGAATATACCTCACGTTTTATCTCTGCAAGTAGCTCACTACAAGTCACATAGGAGCTAGAAGTGTTGTTTATAACAGGACCATATTGATATACTCTAACTATAGGAGATGACACAAAACTTTCCAGATCTTCCGCATCTTCAACTGAATAGACCTACAAGAAGAGAATAAAGCATTCAGTGATCAGAAACAGATTCTTAAACAGCCATACTAGTATAACCATATGAACAGCTACAACAGAAACTGAACTATGTTGCTGTTAGACCAATGAAAACTTATGTTAGGCACAAATATAAAGAGGCAGGGGCAATTTAGTAATTTTAGGGGCATGGGCAGTTTAGTAATTTTATTAATTAGGGTTCAGCTATAAATAAGAGATTATGGAGTCATTTTGGGTTTATGTTGAGTTTTGTCTGGTATTAAGAACCATTAGGAGTTTTGGGAGAGATTGACCTACCTCTCGAATTGCAGGTCATGATTGTTTGTTTTCTTTTGATTTAATCAATAAAAGTCAGCCCTAATTTAGCCCTAAGTCCTATCAAAGTGGTATCAGAGCAAGAATCCTGAGACAATGGCAGCGAAGAAGGTGGACAACCTTAAAGAAAAATTAGAAGCAGAGGTCGGATCGCTCAAGGCTATGATTAATGAGCGATTCAACACCGTTCAACAACAATTTTCATCTCTTGAAGCCATGTTGCTGAAATTGACGGAACTCCACCTCAACCCACCTTTGGCAACATCGAGGGGTGTGGCAGGAGAAGGATCCGGGGTTACAGAACCCATGGTAGGCGACGGCGCAGAAATCGGGGAGACCGGGCTAGGCCACTCGGGGGCGTTTTGGGGTAAGGCACAACCTGGACAGGCTGGATTTGGGCCCGAGCAGGGAGGATTTGGGTTTGGGGGCAGTAGGCCAGGAGGAGGGATTTCTGGTGAGAAAGGGAGCGGTTATGGCTGAAATACGGCTGGGCAAGGGATTCCAGCCCACTATGGTGCTGGGCAAGGAAAATTTTGGGCTGGATCTTTGGGATTTGCAGACATTGGAGTAGATTCGGGAGGTTGGAGACCTCCGATGGCACGAAATTGGTCGGGCCAGACTCAATTTGGAGCGGATTCTAGGGTAAGGAAACTGAAAATGCCTATTTTCGAAGGCAAGGATGCCTATGGATGGGTGTATAGGGTAGAGCGCTATTTCACCGTTAATGGACTCTCAGAAGGGGAAAAAATGATGGCGGCGGCGTTACGCTTGGAGGGAGAGGCCCTTGCGTGGTTTCAATGGCGAGAACAACGACAAACAATGAGCTCGTGGGGTGAATTTAAGGATCGGCTGTTGGAAAGGTTTCGGGCCACTCAAGAGGGAGATTTGCATGAACAGTTTTTTGCTCTTACCAGGAGAGAACGGTTATGGAGTATAGGGAGAAGTTTGAGTTGCTATCAGGCCGTCTAGGGGGACTCCCAGAGGCGGTGTTGGAAGGGAATTTTATGAAGTGACTAAAACCAGAAATCCGAGCCTCGCTACACTTGCTAAGGCCAAGAGGGTTAGGGGAGTCAATGGAGTTGGCACAGATGATTGCGAATAAGAACACAACAACAATTTCCTGGATTCCACCTTGAGGACAAGGTGTCTTTTTGGGAGGGGAGTAATGTTAAACCAATGAAAACTTATGTCAGGCACAAATATAAAGAGGCAGGGGCAATTCAGTAATTTTAGGGGCAGGGGCAGTTTAGTAATTTTATTAATTAGGATTCAGCTACAAATAAGATATTATGGAGTCATTTCGGGTTCATGTTGAGTTTTGTCTAGTATTAGGAACCATTA
Source organism: Atalantia buxifolia (assembly GCA_030444775.1). Lineage (NCBI taxonomy): Eukaryota > Viridiplantae > Streptophyta > Magnoliopsida > Sapindales > Rutaceae > Atalantia > Atalantia buxifolia. The sequence continues at coordinate 19,003,940 of CM059834.1, read as the reverse complement.
GGAGTTTTGGGAGAAATTGACCTACCTCTCGAATTGTAGGTCATGATTGTTTGTTTTCTTTTGATTTAATCAATAAAAGTCAGCCCTAAGTCCTATCAGTTGCACCGAAGATAGAAAGAAATTACGGATCCAAACTCAAAACTTCACTGTGAACATGCCTCGTCTGAAAAGATTATCATATAATGATAATAATCTATTTGCATTACTTCAATTCCATGAAGAATATGGGAAGCAAAGCAATCATCAAGATCTTTTGGGGAAACCTAAAAGGCTCTTACATCAATCTAGTTCAGTAGGGTAACAATCTTTACGAGCATTTCAAAAGTTATAGAACCACTTATTCAAACTTTCAGATACACAATTTTACATTGCTATCCAAGCAACATGTGAATCTAACATAGGTGGAAACTCACTCTTTCTTTCACACAGTTCGTTAATGAGTAAACGATAAATCTTTTGCATGCATCTCACCCACTAAGAAGCCAATAGAGTGGGAGAATATAACCACATATATATATATAAGTTTAGATCTCAAAGTGCAGTTCATGTATGTCTACAATTAAACTTGACTACATTGAGTTTAAAAACATTATTTTTAAAAATAATTACTTAAAAGAGGAAAAGGAAAAAGTATAAGTATTTCAAAAACCTGCTTTACACCTCAGATTGAATGACTCCGTAACTCACCTTAGCATCAAGTAAATTTTCAAGACTGTTAATGCTTTTTGGTAAATTTGCTTGAGTTGATGCACCTGAAAGAGTAGAATATTGCAATAAGTATCTGATCCAATTCCACTCTACCTCTCTCAAAGTTGCATCTAATAGTTCACTGAAAAGTAGAAATTCAAGTTCTTGACTGATCAGGAAATAACAAGAAATACACCAAATATACGGAAGAGATATAGTCCTTGCAAAATGGAGCTGCATTACCTTTCCCCACGACAGGAGATGCAGTCATGCCAAAGATACGAGGAACTTTCATAATATCAGGTTTATAGAAATCCTACGCAGATCAAGTTAATGGTCAAGAGATTAAAGTACACCAACTGCAGAGAAGTGCACGTAAAGTTGTGCATATGAAAGTAAAGCATAGCTATGAGACCATTACTTTCATGATTTTTGCATACGGATGATTGCTCTTGACTTGAGCATGATGACACTCGTCGAAGATCAAAAGAGCAATTAGCTCCATCTTGATAAACCGGTGATATAAACAATAAAGTAGTATTTGAGGGATCATAACAAGAACCTGCGGGAACCAGTCAGCATAAACTAAAATTAGTCAAGGACAATGCAGCTGTGAGACTGTGATGGAAAACCAACGCTGTGAGCCTGTGATGGAGAACCAACACTGTGAGGCTGTAAAAGAAGAAGTTAACTGCAGCTTTTCTTACTAAAGAATTGTAGGGAAAAATGACGTCTGGATTTAACAAAACCTGCAAATTGGGATGTATTTCATCTGGTGAACTTAATGGGAAAGACTCTCTAACAGATCAAACATTATTGCATATCAATGTTTGAAGTTCAAACATGTTCATCTGGTGAACTTACTGGGAAAGACTCTCTAACAGATCAAACATTATTGCATATCAATGTTTGAAGTTCAAACATGTCTAAGAATAATAAAAGGTCGAGCAACTAGTTTATGTGAGAATAAGATGACCTACAAAAGACAGATGAATTTAAGGACCAGTAAAGCAAAAGGGACATAAATATTTATCCCACTAGATAACATTATTACCTCATATTGGTCGATTTCTTTTTCCCAGTCACAATGGCTCTTCAAGCGCTTTGAACCCCCACAGAAAGTCCTGACCTTGAAGCCAATAGATTCTTCTATAACCTTGGCTTGCTACAATCAACAACGGAATTCAACATTTTTTAACCTATGGTAACATAAATACTAAGACAGATATCCAATAGTGTTTTACTCTTCAGCTTAAATTTTTTGTTATGTTCAGCATCTAAACGTGACACAAAATTGAATGAGGAAATACAAAGTATATAAGAGGAAGATGCTCACCTGTTGGACAAGAGCAACAGTTGGAGCAAGAAAGATACATATGCTCTTCTGGGGTTTACGTATCAAGTGTGCGAGCTCATGTATGAGAAGCACAGCAATATGTGTCTTGCCACATCCTGTTCCCAAATATACAATTATGTTCTCTTCCATTGCTTTCTTGCATAGCTCCAATTGATACCTGAGAAGAAAGAGGAAAAAGAAAACAAAACAGAAGTAAGCCACATTTTCCCCGAAGCTCATGAGAAAATAAATCTTAAAGAAAATTCATGTTTTAAATAAAGAAGAAAGATGAAAAACTATTAAGCCTGCTTTCCTTGTGTTTTCCCCAATTTTCTTGCCAAATAAGCAAAAGACGACCAAACAACAGAAGCAGACCAAACTGACATAAATCTAGCAAAAGCAACAACTTGATTTCTGATAATCTCTAAAATCAAAACAACATTTTCAAATTTTTTTTTAAAAATCCATTTTTTCTTTGTTTTCCTCCACTTCCCTCACCATCCAAACAGAATCTAATCAAAATAACAAAAAGAGAACAAACCCACTGAGCAAAAGTAGTAAAGCAACTCATTGATCCCGCATAATCTCCAAAAAATAACACGACTTCATTTTTTTCTTATGTTTCCCTCCACTTTTCTCATAAGCCAAACAAAAACTAATCAGAACAGAAAAAAAGAACAAATCGATCGAAGAAAGTAGTAAAAGCATCTACTTGGTCCCAAATAATGTAAAAAATGCAGAACATTGTCAAGAAAATGATAATAACCCACTTGTATTTTCCTCCATTTTTCTGAGCAACCAAACAAAAACTAACAAAAAAACAACAAAAACAGAAGCAATCCACGGAATAAAACCACAAAATGACATACTTTCTAGCAATCTTTTTCGGATCTTTGTCAGTCTTTTGAGCTCCTACACTTGATTCTGCCCCAAAACCAACCCCAGAAACTGCCACAGAACACTCCTCTACCACTGCTGAAGTAGCAGCACAGATTTTGGTGCCACCACCGGAGGGGTGACTCCCCTCCACCGTTGACTCACCGTCCGGCATGGCCAAGCATACGTTAATATAAATCTCCCCTCTCCCCTCTTTCTGTCTCTGTCTATGGTTCAGTCTTATTGGAAACTGTTCATTGCGTTTTGCAGAACACTGCCCAGAAATGTGAAGACAGTGATTACAATTTGTTTTGCCTTTGCTTTGATGTTGTAAGAATCTAATCAAGCGAAGATGATGGACACTGGAAAGGAATGTGATGCAAAAATTGGAAAGGAATGTGATGCAAAAATGCTTAGTTAACTTGGTGGTGAAGAATTTACAGGGCGTGGGTCCCTCAGTTCGGAGATATGCGTAGTCTGACTCTGTCAGCCAAATTTTTGTATTTAATTTAGTCAAGCAGTCTCTCAACCTAAGTCAATTGTTGTTTTTAAAAATAAATTTATTTAATTAACTATTGCTACTTAAATCTCTCTCTCTCTATGTATATGATCACTAATAATAATGGTGCATTTGATATTATTTTTAAATGATATTTTTCTTTTTGTATTAGAATTAAAAAAATAATTAGTTTTTACTGAATTTGAAAGTGCCTCGTGAAGAAGAATGTAAGAAAGAGTTTGATTGGACTCCTCTAAAATATATTAATATATTCTTTAAAATAAAAATATTAAATGAAATCAAGTGATATGTTTTATTCTCTTTTTTTTTTCTATTTATACTTATAAAACAGCAAAAATGCAGGTTGAAATATCAACTATCTTTTTAATATTTGCGGATACACTCACCCATGTATTGTAATGTAACGCTTGAGGTTCTATTGGAATATGTATGTGTTGGCGAGTATGGACAAATGTTTTAGGACATGCAGATATCAAAGACATGCTCTATGGAACATGCAAATGGATACATTCATCTAAGTCCACCTTCACAGCTCTTGACTTGTTCTGCTTGTGCTTTTCAATTTCCTGTCTTTCTTCTTCTTTTAGGTAGTGTTTACTTTATGAAATGTGAGTGAGGAGTCTGGATTCCTCCCACTCCAGTGTTTACTTACTAATTTCTGAAGTGTGAGTGAGGAGTTTGAATTCCTCCCACTCCAATATTTACTTACTAATTTTAAAGGAGAGTAGGAATTCTACTATATAAGACCCACCTTTTTTTGGAGTGGAGCGTGAGATTCCCACTCGTATGGGAGGAGGTGGGAGTGGGAATCCACTGTCCCCTCCTCTATTTTTATCCTTACATTTAATCAAATAAAATAAAAAAATTGTCATTCAGAATACTTGGTAAGGATTGGTAACCTTTCTTCATCTGTTTGGATGGAATTTAAAATATCTAATTGTTGCTGATTAGTGAGAAGATGATCCCACCATCCTTTTAGTTGACCTGTAAAACCAGCAATGAGGATTTCTGCAATAGCTTTGTCAGAAGTTCCTGATTGGGTTTTATATAAGATTAAATAGCCATGGTCATCTGTTGCAACAACCCTAGTATGTTGTATTCGGACATGCCATCTAAATTCCACTCATGTAGACGTAAGATGCATTAAACCGAGATTGATTTAGTGCACTTGGTCTATTATCTATGGCTAGATCTGGTGGACTTTTAGTGGTTGGGAGTGTCAATTCCCAATGAACTTTATTTACTTTAGAAGTAGGTTCTTCTTTGAAGGCTTCTATATCCGAGGAGGCTATAGAAGATTGGTCCTGTTCTAGCACTGCAATCTTGCTAGATTGGGCACTATCAGGAGTAATTTGCACTTTAGAGGAAGAGGCAAAAGAAGATTTTGGTGTAATAGGAGAATGAGATGCTTCTATTCTATCAAGTTGTTCTTTAATAGCTCTGGCAAAATCTGATTTAGATTCTTGAACGAGCTTCTGACTATGTTTCGAAACCTGAAATGGTTTGAAAATAGGTTCTTTAAGCTTTTTCAAGGAATCAGACTTTGATGAAACAGGAGAGGGAAATTGAATGGTTGACCCTTGGATTTGACTCTCTTTCCACACAACATGGAAAGAGAGTAGGTAAACCGGATCTCTGGAATTCATATAGATCTGGATCCCAGAAATAGTATTCTGATTGGAGGGGAAGAAGAGAAGTACAACAGAAGACAGAGATCCGGTCTCTTTGCTTCTGAGGAATGTAGAATTTTTATGGCAGATCTGATAAGAACCAGTCTGCAGAATGCTTTAAATTAAAATGCGGAAAAGTAAAGTGCAGAAAATTTAAATAAATTGCGGAAAATTAAATTGCTTTAAAAATAAATTGCGGAAAATTAAATTGCTTTAAAAATAAATTGCGGAAAATTAAATTGCTTTAAAAATAAATTGCGGAAAATTAAATTGCTGGAATTTAAATTGCGGAAATAAAATTTATTACAAAGCTTTGAACAAATTACAAATCTTTAAAAGATCACCGCTTACATTTATTTGCTTTAGATCTTGAGATTTAAAAGAAGAAATGGGAAATTAATCTTAAAACTCTTAACGAGATACTTCCTTGATCTAAGATCTTGGGATAGTATTCCGTTAATGTTTTTGTGATTCCAGATTCCCAGAGAGAGAGGAGAGAATAGAGAGAAGGGAGAGAAGAAGAAGAAGAGAGGGAGAGAGCTCTAAAACTGATCTGAGGAGTCTAAGTCTTCCTTCAGATTTAAATACAAAATCGACTCAACCGGGACTGTAGCTTTATGACCGGAACTGTGGCTTTTTAACTGTGGCGCGTCCTGTAGACTGTGGCGCGTACTGTGGTGAGACTGTAGCGATACTGTAGCTCGGGTCACTGTAGCGGTACTGTAGCTTTAATGAAATTTTGAAAAATAATTTTGATTTTACATGGGAAAATCGGGTGAAGAGACATGTGCGCTCTCACTTGTGTCCAGAGGACCACCCGAAACAAAGGAAGAATCAAAAGAACTTAATATTACACACTTTTTCATCTTTTTTTTTTTTTTTTTTAATACAAAGAAAATTACAAATGTCGTTAATGCTTTATAGGAGGGAAGATTCCGGCGATCGTCTTCATTATCATCCCCAAGAGAAATAAACGGTTCAGATTCATCGGCTTCAGAGGAGCTGACAACGGATGTCTCGGATCTGGAGGCGAGAAGCTGTTCCATGACTTTAAAATATTCTTCTTCGATTTTGCACTGCAAGAAGAGATTGGGCTCTGGATTTTTGGGTAAGAAAGGTTCCTTGGGCTTTAATATCTTCGATGGTTGGGGCAAGGAAACCTTTGGCAGAAAGCCAATCATGAATGATATGGGTGGTTAATTTTGACTGTTCATCGAATTTTGACCACCATTTGACTTTGAATGTTCTTTGTAAAATTAATTGGGTATCCTGAGTGTGGTAACGGAGATTCCACATCCATACCCATGGTAGGAAGAAGTTTGTCACGAAAACGGAAAGGAGAGAGAACCTTCTTTCTGATTCTGTGGGTTTATAATGGGCTTTGAAAAGATTTAGACACTCGGTGGCATTCTGGGTGAGGATTTCAGGACATGGGCCAAAATAGTTCCACCATTGTTGGAACCAGTTTGGAAGGCTTTGAACGGTTATTTTTGAATTGAAGAAAAATAACCATGAGTGAGATTTTTTAGGGTTTTGTAGGAAAAAGGTGTTAAACCACGCTTGTTGATAATCCCAGTATGAGAAAGTCAAACAATGTGGTAGACGCATTTGAATCTTTGTGGTAAAGGTTTTTTGTTTATGGAGTTGGTCACCCCATTGTTTTGGGCTTAGGACTTTGAGAATGGTTGCCGTTGAATAGGCGGGCTCTGTATGGGAATCACTGAGGAAGAAGTGTTTGAATCTAACTGACTCAGTGGACTCTAAAATGCTTTGGTAATAGGACTGGGGTTTTGTTAAATCCCAAGGTTTAAAAAACCAGCCTATTGGGAAAATCTTTGAAAAAGCTTGAAATGGATCAAAGATTATAAAATCCATCCTCCATAGATAAAATGTTTTGGAAATGGGTTTTATTAAACCAATCCGAAGATTTCTTTGAAAGCTTTGTTTGTGAAAGTACAATCTGGGAAGATGAGCTTTCACCAGAAACAATTACATTTTGAGAAGAAGGTTTTGTAATTTCTTGTCTCAAACTTTGAAAAGGGATTTCTTTAAGAGATCTTTTAGGTATTTCTTGAAATAGAATTTTCTTCTTTAGGAGAAATTTTGCTTTGAGAAAAACTTTGTAGAGGCGAGCATGAGCTCAGGGGATTTGGAAATGGATTTCATCCACTCATTTACCTGTTCCTGCGAGGCAATGGCTTTAGATTTTGCTTTTTCATCCTCGATCGTGTCAATCCGGATTTGATGGGTATGGTGATGAGAGTAATTTTTCTTTAGGAGGGAAGAGGCTTTGGATGGTGTTTGGGATACGGTGGTCTTTGAGAATCCCTTTCCCTTTGTCTTTGGTCTTTTTTGGCGGCATTTATCTGTTTTGAAGAAACTCTCTGGTTAGAAAATCAGGGAGAGAATTTGTATCACCTTTAATAAACTCAATATCAAAATCAAAAACACTTAAAATAGCTTGCCATCGTGCAAAAATCTGTTTTGATGCAATGTTTTGAACATCCTTTTCTAAAACATGTTTTGCAGCTTTGCAATCAATTCTAAGCAAAAATTTTTTATTTAACAAGTCACTTTGAAATTTAGATATGCATAAGACAATAGATAAAATTTCTTTTTTAATAGTAGAATAATTTTTCTGACATTCATTCCAATGTGCAGAAACATATTGTACTACTTGTTCTTTATTATTATCAATTTGCTTTAATATCCCACCGTAACCTAAATCAGATGCATCAGTTTCAACTATTTTAGGTAATGCAGATTTTGCAAGAAATAAACATGGAATTTCTTTAACAATATTTTTTATCTTTTTAATAACTTTAGTATGTTCTTGACCATGCAATAGGATTCTTTAACCTATCATGCAATGGTTTAGCAATCCTATTAATGTTAGGGACGTAAATCAAGAACATAATTTAAACTTCCCAAAAATCTTTGCAATTGGGTTTTATCAAGGATTTTATCGAAATTTATCGATGAAAGAAAGAGATCTTTCAATAGGGGTGATAGTTCCTTTTGAAATATAATGGCCAAGAAATCGGATTTTAGTTTGAAATAAGGAAATTTTGCTACTAGAAATAGCTAGTCCAAACTTTTCTAGTTGCGAAATAAAAAGTCTTTAAATGTTTAAAATGTTGATCTATTGATTGTGAAAAAATCAATACGTCATCAATATAAACAATACAAAAATCGAAAAAGGATTATAAATGTCATTCATAATTCTTTGAAATTCTCAAGGTGCATTCTTTAAACCAAAAGGCATTCTTGTCCATTCGTATTGACCAAATGGAACAGTGAAGGCTTTTTATAACGGTCTTTAGGGTGAATTTGAATTTGCCAAAAACCCGACTTCATGTCAAATTTTGAAAATACGAATGCAGAGTGAAGTTTTTGGAGTAAATCTTTTTTATTAGGTATAGGGTACCTAATCCATTTTAAGGCTTTATTTAGGGGTTTATAATTTATTACCAATCTTGGTGTACCTCTTTCTATTTCCGAATTTTTATTGACATAAAAAGCGGCACAAGACCATGGGGATCTTGATTTGGTAATTAGACCTTTAGATTCTAATTCTTTGATTTCTTCTTTGCAATGTTTCTCTAATTCCATATTCATTTGAATAGGACGGGCTTTTGTGGGTATTTGTTTTTCATCAAAAGAATTTTCGTATGGCAAATCAACCAAATGTTGTTTTCTTTCCAAAAAGCAATGGTAGATCAAAGACATATTTCTTTTTCAATTAGGGCTTTAAACTCAGAAATTTTTCTTTGTATAAAATCTTTATTCAATTGGTTTTCTATTTTTTGTAAACTTAAATCCTTTTGTAAACAAGCTAAATTTTCTTGTTTTGATTTAAGTAAAAAAACATTTATTTGTTACGGTGTCGAGTTGGCTTTTATGATGTTTAAATTTCTGGTTTTAGGTTTTTTTATAAAAGGGAATTTTAAACTTATTTTTCCCGCTTTAAAAGATATACCATCATAATCAACAATATAAGGAGTTATGAGATTTATAAATGGTGTTCCTAGTATAACAATATGATGGATGTCGTTTGTTAGAAAGAAAGTAGTTTTAAATTCAAAATTATCTTTAAGAACAGATGCTTCAACTTTAGAATGGATGTTTAGTTTTGAATTATTGGCGGCAGAAAGTCTTTCTTTTTTTTTTCTTTAAATTTATCAGGAACAAAAATTTCTTTAATACAATTTAAATCAAAGACCAGTGTCAAATAAGGCAATGGTGTCAATTTCTAATTCTTTGGAAAATACTAAAGTAATTTTTATTAAATATTTTCTAGTGGTGATTTGATTTAAAACAAAAAGAAAATCATTTGGAATTGATTCAATGTTTTCAAGTTGCAAATCATTTTCACCAAATTTTAAATCATTTTTATTATTAGAATTTGATTCTTTATCAGAGTCATCTTCCAATTGTTTTTGTAATAAGAGTTGGATGGTTTTGAAATCGTTTTGTTTTTCTTTTAACTCTTTAATCTCAAGTTTGATGTCTTTAATTTCCTTTTGAAGATCTTGGATTGTAGGAGTTGTTTTCTTTGTTTTCTTTTTCTCCAAGATTTACGTAAGGTCATAGGTACTCTTCTTGACGATTGGAATTTTAGTCTCTGGTTTTCTTTTATTTCCAAAGTCTTTAGAAGTTTATCTAAATATTCTCTTTGAAGAGTTGGATCGAAATATGTTTAACAAGTTCAAGAAAAGTTTCTTGGTCTTTTGTCAAAACATTGATTTTATGAGGTTGAAATCGAATCATCATCACTTGTGATAGATGTTTCCGAGTCAATCAATTCATCAATTTGTAAAGGATCACTGTCTCCAGATAAGGAGAAATTTGAGTCAGAGTCATCAGACTCTATGAGCGGAGGAGAGATCTTTGAGAGGTTTTCTTCATCGAGATCAAGCTCGTGAAGCCTTTTGTTCATTCTGCAATACTTTGCGGTATGGCCTTTATTCCACATTTATGACATATAAGCTTTTTGTAGTTAAAAGGAGTTTTGGGTTTGGATTTAAAGCTTTCTTTTTTTAGAAATTGGGCTTTTATAAGGCCTCGAAGGTTTCTTATAAAATTTTTCTCTAAAATCGAAATGGGTTTTTTATGGCTCTTGTACTTGTAATGTTTTTGTAAGGCTTGAAGAACACTTACCATTACTGATCTTTGGAATTAGAAATCTTAAACGGTCATAATTGAATTGTTTACTGAAAACCTAACTCTTGCTTAGATTTCCTAAGCTCCCATTTTAGTCGTTTAGAACTTCAAATCTTGACAAATCTTTAGACCTTCCTTGTTGATGAAACTAACCAATTCACCATAAGTGAGTTCATCATAAGGAATACGATTGTCATAAAGGGCTTTAATGGAATTTCTAACTTTTTCTCCTAAGAGAGTAGGTAAACCAGCGAGGAATTTTTCTTTCCATGTTGTGTGGTTTGCATCATCTCTTAAGAAAAGTCTAGTGAAGAAGGCGGTTTTATAACTTTGAAATTCACTAAGTTTCCTACATCTCGATTATGTAGTAACTCAAAGATTTTTATCTCTAAGGTGTGAAGGATCACCTATGAAATGGAGGGATATGGTGAGGATTAGAGTAAAGAATCGCATCCTGCATGGGATTGTTGAACTCATCAAGGATTGGTAACCTTTCTTCATCTGTTTGGATGGAATTTAAAATATCTAATTGTTCTTTGATTAGTGAGAAGATGATCCCACCATCCTTTTAGTTGACTCAGAAAACCAAAGAATGAGGATTTACTGCAATAGCTTTGTCAGAAGTTCCTGATTGGGTTTTATAAGCATTAGCTGCCATGGTCATCTGTTGCAACAACCCTAGTATGTTGTATTCAGACATGCCATCTAAATTCCACTCATAGACAGAAGATGCATTAAACCGAGATTGATTTAGTGCACTTGGTCTATTATCTATGGCTAGATCCGTGGACTTTTAGTGGTTGGGAGTGTCAATTCCCAATGAACTTTATTTACTTTAGAAGTAGGTTCTTCTTTGAAGGCTTCTATATCCGAGGAGGCTATAGAAGATTGGTCCTGTTCTAGCACTGCAATCTTGCTAGATTGGGCACTATCAGGAGTAATTTGCACTTTAGAGGAAGAGGCAAAAGAAGATTTTGGTGTAATAGGAGAATGAGATGCTTCTATTCTATCAAGTTGTTCTTTAATAGCTCTGGCAAAATCTGATTTAGATTCTTGAACGAGCTTCTGACTATGTTTCGAAACCTGAAATGGTTTGAAAATAGGTTCTTTAAGCTTTTTCAAGGAATCAGACTTTGATGAAACAGGAGAGGGAAATTGAATGGTTGACCCTTGGATTTGACTCTCTATCCTAGTCAACTGTTTTCCTATTGGTATCAGAGCCAAGGGAAAGTAGGTGTAATATAGTTGTAAAAGAATCTGTGTCGTTTTAATTCCAAAATTGTTTTCTGTGTGTGTGCTGAATTTTTACTGGTAGTAAGACCCGTTTCAGGATAGGATTTCCGCATAGGGCTGTAAAACCATACCTGTAGGCATTCATATAGATTTTAATTGAAGTTTTAAAACAAACATGGATTCTCTACTCTGTAGAGCATCCTCTTTTTCCAGTTCTTCTACTGATAAAACCAGTGTTTCAAAGAATGTGGTGAATTCAGAAGAATTCATTGTTGAAGACTTTGATAAAGCAATTGACAATTGGGATTTACCAAAGGTCTCTAAAGACAAGATTTATAAAATGAAAAAACTTGATTTTTTAAAAACAGATTGTGTTATAAAAACGGAAGAAAGAGATATCACACTTTCAAAGCCATTTGAGACAATTCATTTATTTTCTGAACACTCTTTAAAGAAATTAAAAGAAAAGAAATTTAATTATGTCCATATTGGTTTAATTCAAGTTGGCATAAAACCATTAACGAAAGAAGGTTTAAATACTTCTATTCTTGCTGTCCTCAGGGATGGGAGGTTCATCTCCTTTGATGATTCCTTACTCAGTAGTATTGAATCTAGTCTCTGTAAAGGACCTATTTCCTTTGATTGTTATCCTAATATAACGATCTCTTTAAAAGACAAAAATATTTTGAAAAGCATGATTTTACAAATCAAGACACATAATTACAATATGTTAGAAGGATCTGTTCCAGTTGCATTAATTTTCAAAATATCTTATAAAGCCATGATTTCAGCGTTTAACACGCAACATAAATTCCAGTCAAAAAGAGATGAGACTCTTCTCTTGCAGACTGACCTTTCCAAAGCAAACACTGTTATTCCAAGACCCATCCAATGGAAAGACATAAGCCTTCCAGATGAATGGATCCTTGAAGGAGCCACTGAACCAGTGATTCCAAAACAACTAGAGCCAAATACAGAGTTGCAAAATGTGACTCAGTATTCCGATGGTAAAGTAAAATTGTCATTCAGAAGGTCTACATCATCTAGACCCTCTACGTCTTCCAGATTTTCTGAAAAGGATTTAAATTCTGAAATTTTAGAAAAAGAATTTTCAAAAGTTCCCTCAGTTATAAATCTCCCTTTCCATCCTACAAAAGAGTCAACCTAGGTTTTCTACTTCAGATATACCTAGCCCTTCAATACATTCTCACATGATTATGCTACTAGTGTTCCTCACCCGATTTATACTAGTAGACAACAGAACAAAGCCATGGAGAGAAGCAACCTTCTACTCCAACTTCTCCCACATTTTCTCAACATGTAAAAATGTTATCAACGTTCTTGAAAAAGATTTTGAACTTGATAAGAACCTTCGCATAAAGATTTCTATTCTGATATTAATAAAGAAAAAAGACTTTGGTTTTTTAAACATTTTTTAAACCAAAGAAAAGAAATTCAAAAAATTTATTATGATTTTATACATTTCCATAGAGTCCATATTATGTTTTTTGATTGGTTTGAAATCTATGCTTCAGAAAATGATATTTCTTATCCCTTTAAAGAATCAAATCCAATCACAATTCAGTAAAAGATCACTGAATGGAATCTATCAGATACTGATAGAGCCATTGAATCTGAGCATCCTCCTCTCAGGAGTATAACCATTAATCATGGTGACCCTCCTACTCTTATTAAAGCCTCACCTTACAAAATCCATAAACCAAGTGATCCGGATAAAGATTTAGATAGTATTATCCAACAGAATAATTTCTGTAATGCTAATCTGAAGTGAAGGGCTAGGTATATCTGAAGTAGAAAACCTAGTGAAGGGCTAGGTATTATCCAACAGAATAATTTAATAAAATAAAATAATATCATATTTATTTAAATAATAATATTATATTATTTTATAAATTATATTTATTAAAAATAATAATTTAAATTGATTCTAAGTTAAAATTACTTAAAAATAATATTATTATACTCATAGAGAATTAATAATATTACTATATACTTTTTTTTATTTGAAACTATAATATTATTATATTTATTTAAAAATAATAGTATTATATTTATTTAATATTAGTAATTAATAATAATCAATATTTTATTCTAAGAAAATATTAATTTTGTATTATATTATTAATAATAATGTTTCATTTTTGTTGCTCTTAATAATAATTTTTTATTTACATAATTAAAATTAAAATTAATAAAAAATTATTTACATAATTACGAATATTATTAATTATTATTAATTTATAAATATAATAAAATAAATATTTTATTTTTCAAATCTATTTTTTATTAATTTTATAATTAAAAACTATAATTCTTTAAATAAGGGTAAAACTGTAATTTAAAATCATTTATTCCCAATTTCATGCTCTCATTCCTGTGTAAGTAAACAACCTACTACCACTCTCACTCCACACTTTTAATCTCAAGATTATCACTCATTAGAATTTTTACTCCAATTCAAAATGTAAACGCTACACTAATGTATTGGTTTGGTGTTTTAGATTGGATAAAGTATGAATGGGGCCGGCCCGCTTCCTTCTCAGGCCCTTCTTTTCTTGCTTTGTCCCACTTTCATTTTCAATTTTGCTAATCTGTACTGGTATCTGTTGGTGATCCTAGAATCCGGAGATAATGTAATAGTTTCTACATAAATTAAATTTTTATAATTTTGATACTGAGGGTATCATTATAAATATTAAAAATTGAAATAAGTAGTGGAAATTAATGTTTATTCTACTGTATTAGTAATTAGTATGGTTTACATTTTTTAAGCTGTCGTGCTTCATTAATTGGCTCGATCAAGCATTCATCGCATATACAAGTATACTCTCGTATTAAAACTACACTTTTAATCATTTAAGATTCTCCAAATACTGAAGACAATGGTACTATAGATAGGAAAAAGATCTCAACTATTTTAGCTACTTTTATCTAATAACTTACAATTTAGTAAAAAAAAAAAAAAAGAATTAATCTTGAGGTTTAGGATTTAAATTTGGCTCATATTAAAAGGGATTTGGCACACGCAATTTATTTATTTATTTATTTAGCATACCTAATTTTAACGTTTAGGTATAGATATAGTCATAAAGCTACTTGAAAACCCGGGTCCGACGCATCATTTGACATGCCTTCTTATTATGTACAGATTCAGGAGAAATTATCATAATGAAATCTCATATTTTCATATCAAAAAAAAAAAAAAAAATCGCATATTTTGAAACTCGTCTAGAAAAGGACATCTGTCTCGGAACATTTATTAGGAGAACTCACAATGTGTAAAAATAATTAATGGTAAAGTCTCCGGAGAGATGTATGTACTTATTCGATGAATAATTCTGCATTGATGATCCATCTGAACTGAGGGGTAGACCACAAACAATTTCAGAAACCAGACCAGCACATCTCTTGTAGCTATGGCTCCATGTGTTCTTAACTTTTTGGTGGCCCTGCTGTGAAACTTAAACTGCCGGAGTGTTTAGTAGAACTTGAAAGTTGCGGCATCATAAAAACCAAACGCAGCCTAAATGCAGGTTGACATATTCAGTTTGGTTGGTTCTTTGTGTGCTCGGCAAAATGAGGCGCGCCATTTTGTCTCTTGAAGACCTGAATTGATACTTAATTGCGCTAACAATCAACAACTTCGAGGAGGAAATCAACCATCAAAGACCCAACGGCCTTGGACAAGTTATTTTGCTTTCAGCGATTCCTTGTTATATAATAATTAAATTTCTTATTTAGCAAGATGCTTAAAGAATACAGAAAACATATTGATTACTATATTTATATTACAGTAAACCAGGTCTAATAATTATAGCAAAACCAAGCTATCAACCCAAGTAAATATAACAGGCCACTCTTATATATGTCAACTACTTGTTATATATCTATTCACGCCTTTAAACAAAAGCTTTTCCCGTACTTGATTCAGCAGTAGTGCTATTTTCCTTGTGGCTTCAACCCAGATAACAGCTTCAATGCTTCTTCCATGGATGGTCGATCTGATGGTGTACTTCTGGTGCAGAGAAGAGCAACATCAAGAACCAACTTGATCTCATCTTGCAATGAACTGGAAGAACCAATTTCGTTCTCATTATACATTTCTCCCAAAAGTCCATCTCTTGGCTTGTTTTGTAAGCTACTTCCCGCATTTGTCAGCCTGCCATTAGTCAAGATTTCGAGAATGATCTCTCCGAAGCCATAAACATCCATGTACATTTCCTCTTTCATGGCATTGTAGAATTCACCTGTTCAAAGTTTTCATATATTATACCATAAGCACTGCTTCTTGATAAAGATGCTCGAATGAAAGTCTTTTCAACTACAGCTATCTTTCACCAACTCTATAAGAAAAATCAACTCATTTTGATGGTGAGTTGCAAAGCATTACAATAACACTATTACTGGTTGCAGGGAACTTAATTAACTCTATTGCTAAGTACTTCTTCAAAAGCAAAAATAGACTTTCTTGGTTGGATCTTTTTAGAATTTTCTGAAACTTTTATGAAGTATATTACAGTTTTTCTCAGATATTTTGTAGACATGAGTTATCAATAAATTTTGCTTAAAAGTTTGACTTAATTGTTTCACATTGGAAAATATGCTAGGCATGAACCTAAAAAGCTTGTTATGTACACAACAGGAAAGAAAGTAAACGGTAAAACATACCCGATTCTGTCCAGGCAATTTTGGCTGGAAATGAACCATTAGCCAATTGTGTCAGATATTTGAAGCCAAATTCTGCCAAATGAGGTTCCATATTTTCATCAAAAACTATGTTACTTGACTTCAAATCTCCATGTGGAATTGCAGGATAGCAGTCATGGTGAAGGAAACATAGACCCCTAGCAACTCCAAGTACAATTTTGTATTTGGCCGCCCAGTCCCTCTTCATTCTGATCTTTTCGGACAAATTTCCATTAGGCAAGTAATCATATAACAGATAAGCCTGATGCCTGTTGTAGCAAAAACCAAGCAATCTGATCAAATTCTTGTGCCTTACAGTGCCTATTCGTGTTATAAATTCTGACACTATTTTAATTCTATTTGCTCCCCATTCAATCTTTTTCACTGAAACTGTAATACCCGTGGGCAGAACTGCTTTGCAACCTGCAGCTGATTGTGGACACGCTGCTTCCTCGCATTCTGTAGAATTGAAGCTCCTCAAGACATCGTTTGCTGTGAACTGAGGGAGTCCGAGAAATGACACCATTTTCCAATGGCCTTTGCTTCCTCTTCTGAAGAAAAATATCCCCAGAAGTGCTGCTGCAATGAACGTGACTATTCCTGCACAAAGCAGTAGAACAAATTTAAGCTTCCCCATGCCTTTACCCAAGATTGCCACTGAAGCATGACATGGCTGCAGAGGAGCTCCACAGAGTTTCGGATTCCCAGAATATGCACTGCTACCCATCAATCGAAATACCTTTCCTGAGGGAATGGAACCTGATATATCGTTGAAAGATACATTTAGGACTGTCAAGCTTGAAGAACTGCCGAACTTTGCTGGTATTTGACCACTCAAACTATTATGTGACAGGTCTACGACACCTAAAACAGGAAGCCTTGCCAGCACTTCAGGAATAGAACCAATCAACTTGTTGTTTGCTAAATCAATCCTCTGAAGTTCCGTGCAATTGGAAACACTTTCCGGGATAGTTCCTGATAAATTATTCATATGCAACTCAATGACAGAAATGGATTTGCAGGATTTGAATGGAGGGAGGTTGCCTGTGATATTACAAGCTGAAGCTGAAAAGTTTTGGAGACTGGGCAAAGACCAAGTTTGTGCTGGGATCATGCCTCCTAAATTTGGATTATTAGACACGTTAAAGTATTCAAGATTGGAAGCTTGATTTATATCTGTGGGAATCCCACCTGTGAATTCGTTCCTAGACAAGTCTATGTAATTAATATCAGGAAGTTGGCTGAATTTCAAAGGGATTTCACCTGAGAATAAATTATCTTCAAGTCGAAGTCGAACAAGGGATGAACAATTGGAGAGTGATGGAGAAAGACCACCTGTAAACTTATTTGAAAACAGGATCAACTTGAACAGCACACCTCCTGAACAAATATCTGGTGGAATGCTGCCATTGAAATTGTTTGTAGAAACATCAACCCATCTAAGACTTGAGTTTCTACCCAAGTTTTCTGGAAGTGAACCAGAGAAGTAATTGTTCCATACGAACAGAATTTCTAGTGAAGGCAGTTGAGCTAAGCTTTCAGGCACTGTGCCACTCATTTCATTGTACATAAGACTCAGAAGTCTAAGATTCTTCAAGTCCGCAAAACTCTCAGGAATAGGCCCAGAAAGTCTGTTATCAGAAAGATCCAAGCTTTTGAGAGTTGTAACTCTGCTGAACTCCCATGGAACCTGTCCTGCTAGCTGGTTTCTGAAGAGAAAAAGTGACTCAAGCTTGGTGAGATTAGAAAGCTCTTTTGGTATTGACCCCGAGAGATTTGCACCAGCAATATCAAGATACTGAACTTCACTCATGTTCCCCAATTGCCACGGAATATTTCCTTGGTAAAAGTTGTAGCCAATTTCCATGTGAGTCACAGTTTTGAGCATTCCAAGCTCCGCTGGTATCTGACCATTGAGCAAGTTTCCTGCTAAGTGAAGAAACTCCAGGCTCTTGAAAGAACCAAACTGAGATGGGATTGGTCCACTGAAGTAACTTCCAGCTAGATTGAGAACTTTGAGATGTTCAAGCTGAGAAATTTCAGCTGGCACTGAACCTGAAAAGCTGTTACTGAAAGCATCAAGAACCACAAGGTTTCTAAGACTCTGAATCCCCCCAGGAAAATGGCCAGAAAAATTGTTTCTGCTGATATCCAAGCTAATTAAACTGGTGAGATTGAAGATTTCAACAGGGAACTGCCCAGAGAAAGAGTTGTGACTGAGATTGAGATCAAGAAGTTCATTGAAAAATATACTGAGTGGCTTCCCAGGTAACGCACCAGAAAGGCCCTTCATTGACAGGTTTATGCCAACTACAATGGTGCTGTTCTTGTTGCATTTGACACCACTCCAAGAACATGCATAAATTTTCCCCGCCGGGTTCACTCCAGGAGGCACAAACCAATCATGTAAGCTGTTGAAATCATCAACCAGCTCAGATTTTAAGCTAAGAAGTGCTTCTGAATATGGGTCATTAGCAGAAACTGCTGGTACAAACACAAGCCAGATGAAAAGATTCAAGTACAGGCAATGAAAAATCTCCATTGGGACTAGCAGCAGGAGATGGACAAACAAATTGCTGAAATATGTTTTTGCATTTGTTTACGAGTAAATACTCGCATTCGTGTTGTTTTGTTGGGTCAGTGGAGTGGTGCATGGGAAATAGAGAAAGGGTGTGATTAAAAGAAAGAATGATGTTTAGCGATTAGATGATATGAGAATATTATTTTGGTTGCTTTTGGGGGCAAGGGGGGACCCTTAGGCTCATTTCATATTTGACTGCTGTTGGCCACTAGGGTATGTTACCTCTTAACTTTTATTCTCTTGTGGCATCTTTTTTTTTCCCCTCCTTTTCCTTCTTCTTTTTCCTTGGACAGAACCCTGTAGGTAATCTCTAATTTGAAAATGGATTTAAACGCAAAGTAGGGCCAGTATTTGAGATCATCCACAGCCATATCTTTGTTATTCTGATAGATTTGCAACGGGATTTCATGCATGATTTTATTTAAAGCAAATTGCAGAATGATTAACGAAGCTAATGATTATTTTATGCGCAACGAGAGCTAAGGTTGATTCTTGCTTATTAGGTAATTAATTGCCATGACAGCTGCTTTCAACTATTTCTTTTCGGATATACAATAATAATGATTATATCATGTGTAACTATTTTAGACAGCAAGTAAAGAATGAGAAAAGCAATCTCTCTTTTTTTCCCCCCTTTTTTTCTTTTGTTTTGAATGGTAAAAGCAATCCCATTAATACAAGCGAAAATTATTAGTGGTGATATAGGTTCATATAATTTTTAAGATATCATCACGTTTTTTTTTTTTTTCAAAATCATACTTTCTCACTTGATTTTAATTGAACACTGTTGTCCATAGCATTAAGGGTACCATTTTTTGTTAAATGATTGTATGACAATGTATGCAGACAACAGTACATCTTTCTCAAGATGTTTAAAACGACAGAAGCAAGTGCAGAGAAGCTAGCTAGTGAGTAAAGACAATAGTACTGATAAAAGCTCTACTTTTTCTTCATGATGCATGATCATCAGTTAATGAATAGTACATATATATAAAGGGTAACCCTCCTTGACATCTGTGTTCTTTTCTTGCTTTGGTTTGTGGTCCAAATCATGCATTCCCACAACCCTTTAAACCATTTTTTGTTCAAGAAAATCTTAAAAAATGAAAGGAAAAACCTCGCTTACTTGGACCAAAAAGGGTTTGTCATTGACATTATGAAATATGAAAGAGTTCAGGCAGGTATTAGAATATTATACATTTTCAAACCAAAAGAATACATAAATAACCTATTGCTTCCAAAAGAAAAAAGAAGATTCAATCATTTTTCTTAGAATTATATTTTATTCAGATACTCTCATAACCCCAAAGAAATTTTGGGGTCTGCATTATTTAAATTTTCGTGATTTTCATTATGTATGTTGGCCACATTTATTATCGAAAACAGTGAAAGGGTCATTAAATGTTTTGGCATCACAAGAAAGAAAGTGGTGCGTCGGAGCACTTTCACAGGGAGCCCGTGATGAAATTATTCGGCTGGGACTGGGAGGTTCCCATTTTCCAATTGTGTGTTACATAACATAATTAGGCTTCCATTGCAGCTGAAAGAGAGGCCTTCTTTTGTTCTTACATTACTACTAAATTATGTTCATTAGTCCACACAAAAACTTCAAATTTGCTCCAATATTGAAGAGGAGATTAGTTTAAAAGAGAAAAAGAAAATGATAATCTAATACACCAATCAAACCAATTAGATGAATCTTTTGATAAACAAATCCATCCAGTCCATATTATCAAAACTCGTTAATTTTTATTATTTTAAACCTCAGACATCAAACGAACGAACAACAGAAATCATATACTCTAAACTACTCTTGATGGATTAAAACTTCTCATGAAACGAATAAGCCTCAAGCAAAATAGCCGAAACAGGAAAGAGAGATAAAACATATGCACATTCTCATCATCATAACTTTGGCTCCTGAGAAATTCCTGCAAGAAAGATAGGTTTTAAAAAGACATTGCACCGACTCTGTGGCCGTGTGTGCTGGGAAAGAACACACCTTTTTAGGAAAAAAGAAAGATTTATCACTTGAATTGGATTCCCATTAGAGTCAAAAGATCACAAAGCTTATGCATGAATATACATATATAAATATGATTTGACATCTTAATCTAATCATATGTTATGAACAGAAAAAAAAAAAAAAACAAAAGAACGATTACAAATATTTGTTTAATAGAAAGCTTACAGTAATTGAGAGTCTCTCCTTTCTTCAGTGTAGGCCAACCCTGTGACTGTGACTGTGAGAAGGAAAGACAATTAATTAACTGCGATCAATTGATTTAGAAATCTACAAGGGGATCAACAAAGGGTAATTTGAGGAGATGTAAGAAGAAGGGAACATTTAGTCAAACATTGGTGGTGGGCGGTGAAACTAATGAGCCAAAAGCTACAGGAAAGAAACATTCTGCAAACAAAAGCATCAATCATTCATAAAGTATGCATAAAGGCTCAGCAAAGTGGGTTGGAGTTAGTATGCGATTTGCCGATTTGAGGGACACCTTATCCTTTCAACTGCAAGAAATAAAATTCTTCTCACATTTCTGTTTCTTTCATTTGTTTGCTTTGAAGACGGCATTGACTAAGCTAAATCACTACTAACAAAAATTGTTTAAGCTGGAGCTTCAACTTCCCAATAACACATAATTATGAAATTAGCTATAAAAAGGAAAAGAGCACAGCAATGAAGGCAGGCGAGAACGACTTGAACACTATGAACCAACACTCAATCAGGAGGAACAAAATCATTGCATTATAGAAAACAAGAAGCTTGGCACTTGTCACTTGTCACTTGTCACTTCAAGAATTGCTTCACGGATTCCATGAACGATTCTAACAGATGAATTCGGTTCAAGGTAGTTTGCTGAATGAAGTACACTGATAAGTCATCCATACCATAACTCACCTTAATTCTACTCCTTCAAAGTGGACGAACTTATATTTATAGCAAATCATTTTGTAACAGCAGCAGGAGACGTGTTCTCACAAACTGTTTTAAAATATACACTAGCAGACACTTTCACCAAAATTAATAATAACAGGACTAAAAATATAATGTACATACAGCCAGACGCATTCTCCAAAAATCACTGTGAATTTCAATTTCCAGTCTTCAATTTACATAGTAGTATACAGAAAGAAACATTACAGCGTCAGAACATCACCAAACAAGCCCCTATGCCTTCTACCCTGTTAAATGGAAGATTTGAGTGATAATGATTCTCTTGCCAATTTACTACATCTTCATCGACTTTTTATCTCAGAACCTACCTGCCAAGGCTAGGAACACACACACAACTGGAGACCAAATACAAGAAGATTCCATAAGATTTCTAGGAAAAGACAATTTACGTTGTGGATTGGATCTTAATCGACATTCTTCAAATGATCCATCCAAGATGTGACAAAGCAACATCCTTCACATTACTTTTTGCAAAAATTGATGTGTAACTCTGATCAATGTACAGTAAATCTGTTTATTCACACATCTAAAATTTGCAAGTCAGATCCGTATATGGGAAGAAAATGTACACTAGGCCAATCATCAGCAAAATAGGAGTACAGTTAAGGTTATAACACACTGCTGTGTTGGACAAGTATTTGAAAGAATCCTCAAACCTCCAATGGTACAGCAGCGTCAAGCCTCACACAATTCAGTTGAACAGTCCCAAGTATATACTCAGGTAGTTCTTCCTCCTCCTTTGCCTGCAAATAAGCAGTTATTAACATCAAATTTTGCAAGTATGAAGAGCATCATGGTTTACTACTACAAGAATCCAACTCAGGTGAATCAAATCATACAAAAATCAGAATCTGCAGTCATGATTAAAAAATAAATAAATGAAAGAGAATAGCTCCCACAAAGAGCTGTATGCAATAAGTGACGTAACCTGTAAGGTTGTTTGAATCTGTTTCTTATTTTTCATTTCTCTCCTTAGGCTCATTGCAGATCTCCAAAATTAACTATAAAAGAATCTAGAGATGCTCTAGCTATACATCACTGCTAGCTTTGTGACTCTAAAAGATCTTAATTATCTACTGTTACAAAATTTTTATGGAGTAAAAGAAATACAAGAAAACTACCAGAATACAGCAATTGCTTCAAATAACAGAGATTGAAAAGCAACAAGTGGTACAAAAGTACACATACTAAATGCAACGCTGCTCCACAGGAAACACTAGCCTAATTTACAAACTATTTGAATATTATTAGCAATCTAAGCCTCTGTCAAAGACATAGCAGCGAATGATTTTATCTTATCACAAAGAATAGGAAAAGTGAATAACTATAAACCTCCATGGAAATTGAAAGTCGAATTTCCACTAAAAGCTTATTAGCGTTCACATTCTGTAAGTCCACCTTGAATTTGAGCACAAGACCATACAGAATAACTCTCCAACTATTACTAAAACAAAGCACATACCTCTATTAAAACTGCTAGATCGACAACTAGGCTTGTTACATATCCAAGGACAAGGCCAATGACACTCCTGGCCACAGATGATGATCCAATATCCACATCAATCTGAAAAAGAGAAGTTTCAAGATAGTTCACAAAATAGCAGTTGCAATCAGCGTAACTAATAAGAATTCACCACCAGTTTGAATTCTCAGATATCTTGATCTAAAACTATGCTGAAAATTCACTCGTCAGAGCATAGAAGAAAAAGAAAAAGACGGTATAAATAGAAGGAAGATTAGAAGCAAGGCAGTGAACATGCATTTCAAGTTCTATGAAAACACAATAGCATTAATGATCTCTTTCAATTTGCCATTTCTAAAAGGTCAAGCTCCAACATCTTACATACTAAAAAATTGGAATAGTGACACTAGCATACCTAAATAACAGTAGGAAAACCAGATATTGCCACGAATAATTACCTCCAGGAAATTATCTTGTCTAAGGTATCTGCAGGTTACAGCCTTTCCCAATAGGCATGCTTTTGTTCCAACTGCTCGCTTAACCATCCAATATCCCTGAAGCCATTAGAAAATAACGCTCCACTCAATACCATTAAGGCAAAGCAGACAAAAGCCACAAATTTTACAGGATGTTTGCACTTCGGCACTTCATACCTCAGCAATGCTTGGAATCAGTTTAAATCTTGCATCACGAAACATGTCAGTCCCATCCACAAACTTACCCAACAAGGAATTTTTATTCACAGGCCTTTCAGACGCATAGTAGAGGACCAAACTATAGTTAGGTTTCCCCGGAACCTGAAACAGGAAAAAATAAATAAATAAATAAATATAGAGGCTGCAATATCACAAAAACCCAAAAATAATTATAATGATCATATGCTAGAATCCCAAAACGTATCCCAAATGATGTGGCATTCATCAAGTGGTTGGTGAGATAATGTAATCAATTCACTTGGAATTTCTAAAAAATTGTCAACCATTTGAGGAATGACACATCACATGCGACCACATCACTTGGGATAAAATTTTAGGATGTCTATCATTACTCCTAATAAAAATAGAGTTGCAGAACCAGTAATTAAAATATTTAGAGTTTACATTTTCCCTTGCAATGGTTCAACTACTTAAATTTTATTCAATTCTTTCCCCTTAATATTCCATTATTCCTCTACTCAGGCTTTTGAACCACAATATCTTTGAAACAATATCAGCAAATCCTTTGAGAAATCATATTTCAGCAGATAATTGCTGAAGTTTTCATGTTAACTTTAAGTACAGGGGAACTTAAAAGATAAAAATCAACTTTTTTCTTTTTTTGAGAAGTGTATGCCACATCTCCAAGCAAATCCATGATAATGTATGTAACTGTAGATATAAGCCATAGGAAACAAGACTAAAAGAAATTCGTATGCATACCTGAAGATTAATGACCAGGATGAATGGAAGCTTTTTCCCCGCTTCAGACTGGAATGGAGGAAAAAGCAGTTATATTAGTTTAAGGCACTAAGATCTCTTTCTTTCATACCACCAGGAAGCCTAGTACTTCTTTTTCGGTGACTAAACTAGAAAAAGTAGAAAACAATTATTAAATTCCAGAATATTGTGAGCAGCAAAACTCAAACATTGTCAGATCATGCTTTTGAAGTCTAAAGAAAT
This sequence comes from Atalantia buxifolia, assembly GCA_030444775.1. Classification (NCBI taxonomy): domain Eukaryota; kingdom Viridiplantae; phylum Streptophyta; class Magnoliopsida; order Sapindales; family Rutaceae; genus Atalantia; species Atalantia buxifolia. Next base: position 18,979,082 of record CM059834.1, on the reverse strand, counting down.
GCATTTTGTCTCAAATTGCAATTCTTTTTGTCAGCCACTACTTGATTTTTTAGAAGCGTCATTGATATAATTTCTCTATGCCAAAGACAGATGAATTAGAAACCAAGAGAACCAGAAAACTCAACATCATAGCAGCATCAAGATGAGAACATGCAATCCAGTTATCACAGGCAAAGCAACTATCAACTATTACAATTGGCAACCAAGTGAAGTTGCAAAGAATCATTTTTCCTTCCCTTAAAACAAGTTCCAAAATGAGCATGGAAAGAAAGAAGTCACTTATCTAACTCCTGTTTCGGGTCAATGACACTTCCAATCCACTCAAATATAAGAAAATAGGGATGAAAAACAGACACAGCAAAAATTGATTTGAGTGAATAATATGATTTTTTTAATTCAAGTCAAACTAGCTAAAGTCAACACAGATTTTAACCTTGTTTTACTTAATTGGCATGTGTTCCCAAACATTTAAATTCTACTCACAACACAACCTACAGTTGTAAAAGTAGCAAGCATATACCTCAAAAAAGTGAATCCTATGGCTACAATTATATAATAATCACCATTTCAAGGATGATAACCTCAAAATAATATACTGAAGGTTTTGAAAAAAATATTGCTATCCATAATAACACTATGAATATTGAATCAAGGAAACATAAAAAATATCAAATAATCACAAAAGAACTAATAAGAAAATACACACTGTAATATTAATGAAAGATTTAAAAAAAGAAAAAAAATAGTATTCAAAAGAAGAAGTACTTGTGGTACTAATATATTTAATGAGATTTTGTGTCAAAATTTTGCCGCGCTGATACGAACAGAAAGTGGAAACAAAAAATATAATTTACCTGAACGAGACACTTGGGATGCAATGCAACCCTATCTGCAGCTTTATCAACTTTAAACCAATCAACTGCGATAAGCTTGAGCAAGGGATCTCCACCCATTACCTAATAAGAAATTGAACAAATCACTTAACCCACATTCGGCAGAAATAATATGAAGATGACATTCAAAACAAGATCAAAATAAAGAAAAAAGGGCAACTGCCAAATTTCTATTGGAAGCAGTACTGACAAAGTTGTCTCCAGTAAGCTCAAAATGAGTAACATCCTCAATCAAATAACCTAATTTTTTCAAAAACAAAGTATTCCATGAAGTGCAACGTTTATGAGCTTTTTACCCCAATACTTGTCACAGCAGAGACTACCCGAGCAACACATTCATTGGGATACAGAACATTATGAGAGCATATCTGTTGCTATTCTGGAAATATTATGCCACAAGTCACAAAAAATTAATTGACTATGATATGGAAACATAACAAGGCAGATTTGATTGTTACTTTGTGCATGTCAAAAACTTATGAGTTGAACAATAATTAGCAAAGTCAAGAATATAACTATAGACAAATACAAGCCTAACGAGCAGTACTAAAAATATAAGCAGATCCCAAAACTGCTTATGCATTAACATAACAATGAAAATGATAGAATCCTTCTTAACATATGAGAAGATGGGGAACAGAATAGATAGGGACAACAAAAAGCGGCCAATGATTTAGAATGGATGCAAAAACCACCTTGGCATTATCTTTTAGGTAAGTCTTTCCTCTGATCATAAACCCCTTGCCACCAGGAGAAGTCCAACAATTTGAGTCAGTTTCATCCTTTGCCTTGTGCAGGGAACCGTGGAACTGGCTTGGATCAATAGTGATTGGAGGCACACTACAATCAAACTCTTTATTTGCATCGGGAACTGCATCCAGGACTTCATATTTTAGTACTGAGTATTTAACAATGAAGCAGGGGAAAAAAAAACTAATTGCAGAAAAACAGGAAGAAAATAAACATTGATACTTTTTCTTAAGGCAATAGATAAATCACAAATATGTTAACAGCAAATAGTTATATATATATATATATATATAACACAATATGCTAAACAAAAATTGACGCATCAGAAAATAATAAACATTAATAATTAGAGCAATCACAAAAAATGAAACAAAATATGAGCAAAATAATATTTCGTTGATAATATACCAAAGGGGTAGCTCAGAGGTTTAAAGAGCTCGATTACCAAAGTTTCTTTATAACAAAATCATCAACTGTTCTAAAGCAGTTTGTTTGTTACCATGGAAAAGGTAGTAGAATCTTGACCGTCATGTCCAACTTTCAAGTAAATGGAGCAGTGAAATTACCAATGTAAGCCAAATAGAATCTAAAAGACTTTTGGATTCTGATGATAACAAATAGACCATTGCATACTCCCAAAAAAAATTTTATGAATAGAGGACCTGAAGTTCGCTTCAAAGCTAAGCTTGCAATTGCCCATGAAACATTCTTCAGCTTCACTTTGTTGTCCTGAAGTAGATGAGAGGCAAGTATCAATTCTACACCTCTTTAACAGTATGAATTCATGAAAATGATTTAGATTTTATCATAAGTCACAATTTTGACCTTCTCTAAACCTTTCAGACTGAACTTAATCTCTAGTGAAAAGTGGGGGAAAATGATAAACAACCTTCTTATCAGGTTCATTACTATCATCACTATCTTCATCTTCTGAAGATGATGAGTCAGCAGCAATTGCATCATAAAACTGTTCCTGCACTTCTACATCCTCATAATAACCATTGGAAGATGAAACATCTGAAAATTTTGAATGGACAACCACAGTTGTGGATTCATTTTTGAGCGCTGGATTTGCTCCAATATATTCCTTTAAACCTGAATAATGATGAACAAGGAAATGTAACTGGCACTGAAATAATCACATCATAAACAATTTCTGTAACACAACTTTACTGGTTTCAAGATTCAGATTGTCTTTCATACATTTTGAAAACAGAAGTTAGTTTGAGCAAAACAATCTACATTAGCAGACAACTTGCTTGGCTAGTTTGAGAAGTTTTCTAGGCTTACTTAGCAACTTTTGTGCTAGAAGTTTGAGTAAAGTGACTTTTCCATATCATGATATATGTTCAAGTTTTGATCAGCTGAAAGAACATATACCTTATTTGTTCAATAAACATATGCTTGAGGTCTTAAAGCCATTTAAAACTCTAAGATTGTGGATCAGCAAAGAAACAATTAATCAGATCTCCAAACCTGAAACTTGGCTTAGTAAAGCAAAATGGGTAGTCCTTTCGAACTTTGTGCTGCTGTTCTTCTTCCATCTACACCAGCCAGACGAATGTATCTCTAACATTTGTGTCACAAGACACTTAGCCCCGTTTGAACCCATTGGCATGTTTAAACTTCTAATCTCCCAAGTTGATGCTGCAGTTCATGTAAATTATATGAAAACAAAAGAGTAAGAATTGAGTTAATGAAGGCCAACTTTCTCAATTTGTATGATCTTGTAATGAAGTAGACACATATTTAATCCCTGAAAGTATGTGAAACTAAAAAGATTATAAATTAGTAATACAATCGACAGTGATCAGAGGAAACAACAATAAAAAGTTCATGTGACCAATGAATATTAAAATGAAATTAACAAAGTAGTGACATTTTGTATACTGAACATTTAAATATTATAACTGGTATCATAGACAAGTATATTTTCAGCATTTGGGCTGAGAACTAAAAATGCACATATAGATTTCAAAAGAAGCACGATTTATGAAAAAAAAAAAATTCGAAATTCAGCTCATAAATTGCAAGTGTGTGTGTGTGTGTGTCCCACATGAACTCATACGAAAAGATAAAATCCCATGCACCATATAAGCCTAGCATGAAATGGATTGGTTATGCATAAAATCACCTAGTCTAAAGGGGAAAACTTATTGTACCAGGAAGTATGTGTAAAATCAAGCTCTTATATAGATACTTTCCACTCCTTTCAATAGCACCAAGACACTGTTTAAATAACTCATTTAATGCTTGGTTGCCATCCAAACACTTTGAACACAAAACTCAACGTCAGGTTAAACAACAAGGGATGGCTTATAAATCGACCGCATCATTGAATTATTATGTAGCAGCATCATTTTTCAGATGTAAACTAAGTCAAGCGCCCGTCACTAATAAAAAGTATAATATTATAACTGATAGATCAAAATATTTGCTCAGATACATTTAGTAGTGAATCGGGATGTGGTGATTGATGGGTCAGGATGAAGAAGGAAAATGAAGTAAAAAAGTAACATGACAAGGGCAACATAGATAATAAAATATAATACCCTACCTAATTCTTCGTTCATAAGTCAAGAAACAAACATAACCCCTGTGCGCTTAATGCATAATAACTGCTTTAATCAGAGAGTGTGTTAAATTGACTAGCAGCTAACAAACATAAAAAATATACTTCCTCCAATGTCAATTGAACCAAAAAAAGAAGGAGGTATATCATTAGGGTTGTACAAAAATAAAGAATGATTAAAATATCTTATTGGTTCTCTGATAATTAAAATCACTTACGGTTAATTTTTGTGCGTCGATACCCAGATTTTGGGGGCCGTTTCTTGTGTACAGCTGGAAACTGCAAGATTGCTGCATCAAAAAATTATATCAGTGCCAAGTACAGAAGAAAGTGTGTTAAATTTATTGTAATGAACTTCACTTTGCAAATTCAACATGTTATGCACCAAACCATCTCTCAAAAAGAAAAATAAATCACTAAACAACTCTCACATAGAAAATATTAACAAAGTTCTGAAAAATAATAAGATGAACCTGGCAGTCTAGGAAATCGCATAAAACTTTTGTTCATAGTATTGAATCAGAACATCATCCATTCTGGTAGAGCACATGCAGGAGGTCCACATTCTCTTAGTGCAGGAAGAAAAAGAATACACAGAAGTAAATACAACATCCTTGTTTCAGATGACACACATAGTCAAACTCCATATCTCCCATACTTTTGGTGCATGTGCAGTCTATATAATCAATGCCAACTGACATGTGCTGACATAAATATATCATACATTCACAGGCCCTCACCATGAGGAATTTACTGCCCGCAGATTGTCCAGGGGTTCAAAATCAACTAAGTTTGCAAATTATAACCAATTATCCAAGCATATGATTATCGCCACTATTATACAATACTATCTATTTCAGCTTCAGTCGTAATAATGGATTGTAAATGTTTTGAGGTAAGGTACCTCTTTATGAGGCTGGCATGATACATGCATAGCATCTAAGCTAATTATACGAAGCAACTCTAGTAAACTACATATGATAATCGTAGTTCTTACTATATGTTCCATCTTGTCCACGAAACCATTGCCTAGAGAAGACAAAATCTCTTTTGGACTGCCACCTGCAAAAAATATCATATAACAAACGGATCTTCGAGCATCATATAGAGGAAAAACAACAAAAATGATAATACATCCAAAATTGTAAACACCACAACCTTTGGATATTGTTGACTAAAAATTCATTCCATCACAGCACAAACTACCCAAGTTAGGCTACCCTAAAGGGTTTTGAAGCTCCAACCTCTGTGATGAAAATTGAGACTAGAGTTTGCAGGACAGGGTGCAGGATCAGAATTGTGTGGCAAAAAACACTTATACATTGGGACCAATGAATTGAAAAACAAATTAGTAGGCTCTTTTTGTTAAAATATCCTAATACAGGAAGCTTATCTCCTGTTCATCCTTTCCCTAGGATAGTACACAATAGTCAACAGGCACAAAGTATTCAAATGGAAAACATAGTTTACCAAACTCTAAACATCAATTGGGAAACCAATACAACCAAAAGAATCATGTAACTAAACCAAAGGAAAAAACTGGTAGTCCTGTTTAACAACATTACCGAGTAAGGTATTTTGGGTCATATGTCCCGTAAACAACATCATAATGTCCATCATAAGAATCTACCAGCTCCAAGTCACCTGTCAACATATCCCACCTGTGAAGATAATTATTAGAGAGATTGAAGTTGCACAACCACATAAAAGAAGTCCAGAACAAAAGTTAAGTAACTTACTCGTATCTTTGGTGGCGTTCAAGGTTTAAAACTACCTCAAAAACAGTGTCTGCACTTGCATCAATGACACCAACAGCCTTCACAAGAACACCTCTACCACTCTATAATGAGTTAAAAGTAATCAAGTGAGCACTTCAGGTCATTCATCAAAGAAATAAATCCGTATAACTACAGTTCTATCAGAAGCAATAACATGGCACTAAATAACAATCATAAAGTAAAGAAGGCTGTGTGTCAAAGATTGCATTAATAGACTGTAAAAATTAGTATTTCTGTAAGCTTTAAAAAAATAAATATTAAAATAAAAAATCTGCAAATATGTTTATCATATTTACAAATCTTTTAACTTCACAAGTTATCTTAACACTTCTATTTTTTCTGGATAATAATCATATAACCAAAACTATTGCTAATAAAATCGGTTGCAAAGACGGTGCAAACATGCAAGTGATGAAGGCAAAGAGATCATGACATAATGATGAATACCTTAGAATCAGCAACATCCTCAAAAATTCTAACACCTGAAACCAAAGAGAGAGAGTCTCAGGCAGAAAGAAGACATAGCTTTTTTCGATTTAAATTAAATTCTATAAACAATTACTTTATATGTCAAAAGAAACAGAAAAAAAAAAACTTAATACAAATGACACAAGTCCTTAAATTTTATTTCAACTTCAGAAAGGAAAGTTTCAAGGTTTTTATTAATCAGCCTGAGTGTAAAAGAAGCTTAATTTGTACAAGCTTAAGCACCTCAATGTGATTTAGGGCTCTCACAGAAGTTTGAGAATGGCATAAAAGAATTTGGGATAGAAATTAACTTTGAGATGACAGTGCTACAATTAAAATAAAAGTAATATATCCAGAAATCAACTAATATTTATCATATTAAGCTTAAAACTGAAAATGATGTTACTCTGAGCAAAATAAAAGTAATATATCTAGAAACTACACACACACAGTGCTACGAGTAAATCACATATGAAGCTAGAAAAAGTTATGCCATAATGGACTTTCTAGTAAATATAAAAAGGTTGAAAGAGAAGAACCATTTAGTGTACGAACACACTTCCATTCATGAGCTTCAATAGCATCTCCAATGTCCCCTTCAAAGAACCCCTCTCCCCTGACAGAACCACCCAAATCTGAAGATTGCCTCAAAAGCGTTTCAGGACCTGTGACCATTAAAGAGAACAAAAATAAAAAATAAAAAAAGAAATGAACCCATGGATAATTATATTGAGTCCACCAACAAACATTCATGAAAATACATTGAATCCTGTAGAAAAAAAAATGAAAATGCATTAATCAATGTCACATGCAAACCTTCAACATTTTAATCTCAATGAGATACCCTAAATACAAGTCACCGAATTGCATTAAACATTTTTTGTTGGACAAAAAGGTGCGTAACATTCAAAAAGTCCAAAGATATAAATTTTTGTTACAGTAAATCGCAAATGGTAGGTCATGATCTGATAACTGCAATGTCTCCCAACTACTAATAAATTGAAAAAGTAGAGGCTACCCAAGTAGTTTGTCTAGAACATTACCTGAAGAGATAAATATTAATACCATTACTTAAATCTTAAGAATAAAGCATGCATCTATTCTGACAGAATGTCATTACACTTTATTTTGAAGAACTCATACGACATGCATAGGGCATACCCACTAATTTTCCTGTAAGTACTCCAAGAGTGCACAATGTCCACCACATGTGGTAATTCAGTACAGTGAGTTAAAAACAAACGATATGTTTGCCATCATACAACAAAAGATCTGATTTTAAGTGAACCAAACAGAAAATCCAATGCACCTGCTCCCAAAATAATAATAATAATAATAATGATACACGAGCAACCACCTCACCATGCCCAATTCTTATAAGCTTTCTCAGTCCATGAGCATACCGCCTCACTCTAGGTCGATGTCCATCCAGATTTATCCTGCCACAGTAAAACAAGAGAATACAACTAACTAAGGTCTTCAATAACATTGTATAACATATATAGAGCAAACACAGAATACCAGAACACTCATCACAACATGAGATACAGCATGAAATCCCTGTATCCTATAGCAAGTCAAGAATTATACTTGCTTTCAACCAGACATATCGACAGGGCTACATAATGATTCAGCTATGTATTCAAGTTATACTCAACAGAAATCAATTTCAATTTTTGGTCTGCTCGAGGTCCGTTGGGCCTTTGGCCTACACTCCCGAAATTGCCCCTCACATTCCACAAAGTGAACCAGAAAATACTACCAAGCAAAAATGTCCAATTAGAAGTTTGCCCTTAATCCTCAGCATTGTGGTTGAATAATCCTTATAAACAATCGCCCCAAATCATGGTTAAACATGAAAGCTACTTTTTTTTACTTTTTTTTTTTTTTAAGACCAAAAAACATGAAAGCTACTTTAAGATCACAAAAAACAGTAAGCATACTCAGTCTCCATGTTCAATTTGTTTCTGGTGCTGCCTCCTCTCGAAAGCTCCACTTCAGCCTGCAATTGAAAGGAAAAAGTTGTTCAGGTTTCTGTGACACGATAATTTTTCAACAAAATCATTATCTCATCTCTGTTTATCCAGAACAATGTTTCTACTTTGTCACAAGATCCATGAAAAGGTTCAATTGTAAGAAAAAAATAGCAAAGGGTGGATACATGGTAAGGACTTGATACAATCGAAGTCAGACATGATAATGATAACCTTTTGGGAAAGTGAGAGACCCAACATTGTACATGACTTCTACTACATTAATCACAACAGTCTAACTGATTTAATTTATACCTGCTGCTTGGCCTGATCAAATGCCTCCATCCATTTCCGGGCTTCTCCAGCTGTGGCACAAGCAATCTTGAACGTAAACCATTCAGTTAGTTGGGAGGCATTTTGGCATTGAAGAATATAAAATCAAAAAATTTATTAGATAGAAAGCTGACTCAGGATCCTAAAAGTAAGTTGGAAGTTTAAAGTTGAGCATTTTTTTCTTTTTCGATTTTAACTTGGCAAATTAAAAAGGAATGTAGCATACTGCTAATTTCATGAATGTTATTTACTATTCGTTTCCCACCTTAAAGTAGTTTTATTTGCAAACATAGGTTCCCAATGGAGGGAAATAAATTGCATTTACTTCCTTTAGTTGATTTCCTTAATAGTTATATTGAAATATTCCTAAGGGTAAAAGAAATTTGAACCACGATAGAAGGTGTCACATAATTCTAAGTAGAAGCAAACGAACTTTAAAATTCTCTTATATATATATATATATATATATATATATATAGGCATTGAAAAAATATCAAGTGTCAAGATGTCAAGAGTATAATATATGTCAGTATCTAGCAATATTGCAAACTACAGTATGAGAAACTTCAACTTACTTCTCCTTTTTTTGACTCGTCCAATCGATTATAAAGCCGCATAACATAAACATCCTACAAAAAGATGACAAATGGCATAAATAATTAGCTTCTTTCATCTTCTTGAGCTACTCAGAAACCACAGAAAAATATGATCCAAAGGGTTCTCATGAGGAAGGTTAACTTAAAGAGAAAGAAATGCTCCAAAATATGAAAAATGTAGAAAATGATGTGCAATAAGAAAAAGCAAACTTAAAAACTTACTTCCTAATAAAATAAACATATAGAATTTACAAGATCTTACCGCATGATTAACCCTTCGACGCCCAAGCTCCTCCACCATAAGTGTGGGCCCTATGACACCCCTCCTAATGGGTTTCTGGACCATTTTGAAAAATTAAAAAAAAAAGAGCATAATAAATACAAGCAATTGTGGAAATTCTCTAAACTGCTGAATTTAAGTGCAATCCATATAAATCAATAAATAAAATCAAGGAAAGCTATACTTCCCCACGGTACTAAACAAAATTGCCAAGCAAAAATCATTTATGTGAGTAAAACCCAATTGCTCTAGAACATACATAAACCAGAGATGGCAACAAAAAAGCATTCTGCACAACACAATAAAATCATACGCAACATGTTCTATCATACATGATCACATAATTTCATCAAGTTGCACGTAAAGAAACCACTATTATATTGCCCTGAGCCTCAAACGGACCATACATATAACATCATAACTATAAAAGAACAAAAATATCTCAGAAGTATAAGCACACAACCACATTCACCCAATATAAAAAATTTTTTTCAGACATTAGTCATAAAATAATGCATTGTTCTCATTTTCATCTTACTGTCCATTCTGATCATTGGAAATCTTATTCAAGGACAAAAAAATACACAATTCAATGCAAAATACCATTTAGAAAACTCAAAGAAACGTACAATGCCGGGATTTTCATGAGGATCACGCTTATACATCTCGACATATCTGCCTCTAATGAACAAAAACCGAAGATGGCAATACTCATGCCCGATTGAATTAGTACCCAGATGATAAACCCACCCAAAATACTCAAAAGACCCTTTTTCTTTATCTCCCACATTCCGTCCTCCGCCAACACCGCCATCGTGGCGGCTGTTGCCTCCGCCACTGCTGGTGTCGGACCCAGATCCCTCGCTGCCCAACTTCTTTACCGACGACGTCGTTTCCATTTCTCTCTCTCTCTACCCTCTCTGTCTGTTTTGCTAAAGCTTCAATTTATCTTCACATTCGCTGGTGATTCGAGAGAAAGACAGAGGGAAAGAGTTTGTCATCAATCGACGGAGAGCGACATGAGAGAGACATTTGTAATCTGGTAATCAGGTAATAGCATCGCGGTCCCTTATTTTTGAAAATATCACGAATAAGTACATAATTATTAATGTTTTCACTAAAGTCCCCTACCAGTAGATCTGGTAAAATTTTACACGATTCAATTACACGACATGAATATAACACGAATAAATAGATATGAGTTGTTAAATTTAATATGATTATTAACTAGGTCAGGTATAGATTGATATGAATTTTTCTTGCATCATATTAGGGTTAAAGTTCTTGATCTATTTACCTTATTAATGACACGATTATATTTTATATTCTAAGTTAATTTATATGTTTTTGTCATCAAAAGTTAAATGTTACATATGATTTTCTCTTTTATTTTTTTATTTTTTTAGGGATGAACATATATACAATGTTTTATTTATAAATTTTATTTAGATACAGAACTGCAATGGTATAATTATGTAAAAATTAGTCAACGTGTATATTTTATAATATCGACATATAATATTATTTACATATATATAATTAAACTTCAATATGGTAAATGTGTAATATTTTGTAGATATGTACATTTTATAATATCGATAAATTTTATGTATGTGCGTGCGCATGTATTTAATGTAAATTTTGTAAAATATATAGATATAAAATAGGCTAGTGGATAACCCGTTTATTCTTCATGTCAGGTTAGGATATTAATATTTTGACAACATTATTAAATGGATTGTGTTTGAATCAACCTAAATTTAACACGATATAAATATGATTCAGTATCCCACTTTACTAGCTCTACCTACTAGGCCACCATGCCTATTTGTTTTCAAGTAATAATAATTAATAAAACTATTGTTGCCTAACTATTATCTTAAATAATGTGATGTGACTGACGTCATCACTTAATTGATAAGATATTTTAATAAATTATTTCAAAAATTACAATAATTTATCAAGAATATCATATCATTTTTTGATTAAAAAACTTAATATTACTTAAAAAGTATTACTCTATGTTCTATCAATAAAAATTGAAGGTACCTTCCTTTCATAAATCCCTTTCCATTTTATTTTATACTCTTTAGGGCAAAAATTTTTTGTTTTGACTTTTGAATGTAAATATTTAGCTTCTCAATAACAAAATATGATGGTAGGGATTTCTATAAATAAATTGCGAATTATGCTAGTAGATGTGATTTCACTAAAATAAAAGACTTTGAAGTTATTATCCCCGTTTGTAATTTTGTGAGTTTGTGAAAGATCTTGACGGTACACTCGTTGAAAGAAACAGACCAATGAGTTTGTTGATGATGGATTCGTTGTGATACCGGGAATGCCGTTCAATGAAATTGAAATAACGGGCCATTTGTCTAATTGTCTTTTTATAACTACCATTCGTCGGCAAGCTGAGTTGTATTTTTTGACTTTTTTTTTTAATTTGTTTTACTTGATTTTCTATTTTCAAAATTATTTTATAATTATTTACTTCATAAATTTGACTTCCATCCTTCTAACATATTTCCAGTTCCAAATATCGATAAAATTACATCACATTCAATCAATAGCATCATTAACCAGGCGAATTCTTATGGTCCAATTTAGGATTGCTTTTGAAAGATTCAAAAATAATTTTTAAAAAATAAAAGCTAATCTTAATATTTAATAAATTTTTTTTAAAATTTTTTTGAAAAAATCGCTCAATTTTATAATAAATTTTGAAACAAGAAAAGAGTAACTTTTTCAAATATATCTTTTCAAAATAAAAATTTTTATTAAATTGATTTAATCATGAATTCTATACTCATCCTAGGATATTTATAAACATTTTTTTTTTAATTTTCTATCATAATGTTTGTTTACGATACAAGTTTTAAAAATTATAACATTTTTAAAAATAAATTTTAGCAAATTTTTAATTAATTTTCTTCATAACTAATTATTTTTACAGCACAACTAACAATAATTATTTTAAAAATTATAATATTATTAAATTGATCTTTAGAGTATAGGGTCTACTTATGTTCAAGTTGTTATGCGATAACAAATAACGATTCTTTCAACCGTTAAATCCAGTTAGTGTAACTGTACAACTATAGATCTAACGGTTACAAAATGTTGTTATGTATATATAACGATTCTGAACATAAGTTTGTCTTAAAATATAATCATCGTTTGTTGTTGTTACTGTTATTATTATTATTATCATCATCTTGATATTTTGTGCTAAGGTGTCCACATGGAGACAAACTTATATTAAAGCATACAATAATAAAAATGTTGCCCACATGAAAGAATTTTACAACTCATGCGAAGAATGAAGAATTGATGCCATTCCCTCTTTCTCATACAATCTTTTTTATATAAAAAGAGAAATGGAAAATGCGGTCCAAGTGCAAATTCTACATAAAAATTTTGCGCATTTTTTTTTAATTTTTTAAGAAGAAATAATTTAATGAAAGAAATCAATGCACGCAGGGGCAAATGTACCTGCCATTTCTTAATTATGAATTAATGACTTCAATTTCTGGTTTGAGAAATGAATTGACTTTGTCATCATAATGCAATATTGGCATCTTACTTCCAAAGTTGATGGTTCTTTCATAGAATAGTCAATAGTTTCTTGATCACGTAAACTTGGTCGAGGTTATTTAAATTAGATATTATTAGCGAAAGTTCAGATTTTTATACAAAGTGAAAGATTACAGCAATGCTTGTATCTTTTAATTTTAAGAATTAGTGTTTTAGTTTATCTAGTTTATCTAATAATCATAATCATAAGTATTCGTGTTATATAGACCTTGTTGGGTATTATTTAAATTAAATGTTGTTAGCAAAAATTTAAATTGTTGTAGAAAGTGAAAGGTTAGAGTAAGTTTGTGCTTTTTAGTTCCGAGAATTACTATATGTCATTTATCTCTACTCTTGCTGAAAAACTAAAATTTGGGAAATTTCTTATTGATGATTCCCGAATATTTATTCTCTTTCCCTAACATTCAATGTCCTATATACACTGCTTTAAAAAAAAAAAAAAAAAAAACTTAGGGTTAGCGTCTTAGGGATGTTAGCAATGGAAAGTTGAAGGTGTGACTAAAACTAAGATTTTTAATGTTGAGTGGAGAACTAGGTATCAACATTGTAGATGCACCCAATTCCAAATATATGGCGCAATATTAAACCAAAACCAAAATCATCGAAGGGGTCGTGGGATGCCTTTTGTTCACTAGCTAATATGTAGGCAAAATGTCCACATGAGCTAAGCTTAAATCTCCCTTATCTAATACCTTTAGGTTATATTTGGATGCTAGGACAAAAAATATGATTATTATAATTTTATGCGGGAAAAACAAAAAAAAAAAAAAGAAAGGCCTCCCATCTAAAGCCATGTTTGGAACTGTCAGACTAACAAAATATTTAAATTTTAACCTAAAATTAATGGGATTATCAATGGTCATTTTTGAGTATGTTTAGGTAGAATAAGATTAAATGGAAAATTGTCTTCTTTTATCACTATTTTCCTTCTCATTTAAACTGATATTTAATATAAAATAAATATAAAAACTAATTTCATAATTTACTGAAACTATAATTTTAATTATCTTATTCAAAAAATATTTTATTCAATTAACTTATTTAAAAAATGGATTAATTATTTAATAATTTATTTAAAATGGTATTCAATATTTATGATTAAACCAAAAAAAAATTTTCGACCAGTTACTTACAACAATATTAGATATTAAATATTAAATTCAACTACGCGTATAATTTTAAAATAATTACATTTGTTAGTTTTATTAAAATTTTCCCACATTTTACTAAACAAAAGTCAATATCATATATAATATGGCTTCCAATCTGATCCTATAGTCAATCCAGACCAATCACGACTGCCAAAGGTTGGATAAATTATAGAATAATAGATAGTTTCATTATTCCTACAGAAAAAAAGGGAAAAAAAAAAGCCACAACAAAACAAGAGAACAGTTGGAGAAATTGCATCATCCGTCTAGTGTTCTTTCCTTTCCGCATCCTCTGAATCATATTCTTCATCGTCATTGTCCTCCTCCTCAATGCCCTCAAAATCATAGATGGCGCTTGGGCCATATTTTTTTAGATCAGCTTCACTAGTTTCTTCATACCGAGCTTCCTTCCCATTTTTCATGCCTCGGTGTTTCACTAGAAGCCATCGCAGCAGCCTATCTTCCTTGTTCAAGTATTGCAGCTCCTTATTGATGTTGGGCGTAGCCATCATTGTCATTTGCATCAGTTGGCCCTATACCATGTATACAACAGACACAGGTTTTTAATACTCACAGATGAAAGCATCTTCCACGAAAAGGGGGAGGAAATACAACTCTACATAGACTAGAAAGCACCACAATGAAACTCATCTCGTAGCAATCTAAACAAGCTAAATAGAATTAGCAAATGCTAAAAAGGATGAAGAATAGATGTCAGCTTTGACAACCTTCTTTCATGGAGTTTAGTTTAAAACGATGGCCAAGAAGAGCTAATTTGAAAATAGAGATCTTCTAGTTTGATTGAATCCCTTAAATTTTAGGGTGTGGGTTCTCGCCATCTACTAATGTTGGCAACATATACATATAGAAGAAGAAGTTACAAACAGGATATTGCGATGAACAAGCTTTCTACAATTTTTCTTCTTCAGAGACTAAATAAATATACAGTGAGCCTTAAGTCCGGGCATTCAGATTGTGTTAAAATAAGGACCTGATCCCCACAGATGTTGGATGTATGTCATGATATACAACGGCTGAAAATTTGTAGAAATGACAAGAATTTATATATATATATATATATATAGGAGAAATGTTTCAATTCGGAATTTTAAAGTGCAGGAACGTCCAGGAAAACGCATAAACCATGAGGTTTAAGCGCTTTAAATTTTAAGCTTTTAAAACCCCGTGATTTTAAAGTTTTCCCCGACATTTCCCGCACTTTATGATCCCGGACCAGAAAACTACTAATATATATAGAACACACTACAAAGTTAAACATCCCTATAATTATTCTTAAACCTCTTCTGATTACAATGGATGAAAAAGAAATAAAATGTCTCAAGATACTGAAGCCTGCAAAAGGTTTTAAATGTTGAACCTATGAAGGAAGCTGGTAGAACTGGCAATTATCTTAAACGACTGAATAATGGTAAGCAAAGGAACTGGCACATATTGGAAAATACAGCAACACCATCAGTGAGGTTTTTATCATAACCATTGTTTCAAAATCTAGGAACCCAGACATGCTGGTCCGAATCTTCCATTATAACTGGACTAAGAATTATGTCAGCCTAATTTCACAATAGACCCTCCCTGACCTGCACAAGATTCCATCCTTTTTGATAGGTTTCACTCTCAATTAAAGCTAATAAAATAGTAAAAATGACAGGATAAAGAAAAAGTGAAATACTACAGCTAACAAAACAAATTTACCTTCATCACCAAACCAATCATTATCCAGAACTGAAGATTTTACACAGTTTATTCCAATTGACAAATGACAATCGTGACTGATGAATATGCAATTGGAAAAGAAAGAAGAAAGGACAACACAAATCCATCTATTATATTCAACATAATTTCAGCAGCTTAAAGTTGTCTTTAAATCACAGTTTCTCCAAATAAGATCATGTGCCAATAATTTGATACAGCAATTGGCTTAGTTCATTGCATAAAAAAAGAGAAGCAAACTAGCAAAAGACAAAATAAATATGGGACCACATTACACTAAACTCAGACCAATGTTCGAGAATTCACATGAAATGAGAACCAGGGCTTATCAATATCGTGCAACTATTTACTAATTAATTAAATGAACTATGGTGAATCCATACTCTTCAGAGAGAAACAAATAAATACTGAAAGATTCATACACAAAGGGAATCAACAATTGTAATTTTCAGGATCCCTATAGGCTATAATCTAAATACCACAGTTTGACATCACCACATGAATCCTTCAAAAATACTGCCGGAATTGAACTCCCAAGTCCCAACAGATACGAATAAGCTGAAAGAATTATATAACTGACTAACTTGGCAAACAGCAGCAAACTAAAGAGGCCCATTACATGCTATAGTCAGAACGATTTTGTCATGACAAGACGTCTCCACTCCCTATTAAAACTATCGTACAAATATCAAATTCAATCAACATAAGACGCTATAGGCTTCGAAATCAAACTTAAATTCTAAACCAAAAGTACAGAACAAAATAAGAATTAAAAGAACTAGTGGTTTTGATTCACCTGATAGTATCTTCCATCGAGCTTCTTGATGCCATAACCCAATTGAACAGTCCCAAATGATGTGATATCAGTAAGAACCCCATTTCTGCTGTAGACATGTTTCCCAACTCGAGCTACTAATTCCATCAACGACTCCTTCCTCACGTGGGGTTTCAGCAGGAGCATACAATCATAAAGCGGCATCTGTACCGGCCAAAAAGAATTAAATTCTGCTGCCAAAAACAAAGTGACTGCTTCAATTAGATAAAAGTTTCAACTACTGAACTGAAAATAGAGATCGAAAATCCGTTGCCACATAAACCCCGAGTGAGTTTAGGGTTTTGATTTGCATTGGAGATTTGATCGCTGGATCTGATACGGATACGAATTGACCCAATCAGTCGCGGCCCATGAACTCGAAGCTGCATTTGAATTTTGATGGTTACGAAAAAAATTGGGGTAATAATATCCAGGGCCCCTGGGTTTATTGAAATCATAACTAAAGACGCTTTTCTTAATTTTTATTTTTTAATTTAGAATGGAGAACCGGAGGGTATAAATTAATAATACACCCCGTTTGCCCACCAAATCCTCACGCGTGTGACAAGAAAAATAGCACCATTGAATCTTTAATAAAACAAGCTCAATGTCACAAACCGCTCAATTTTGCCACCAACAGAGATTAAATTGACGCGCACGAGTTCGCTCAGCAAAAGTCTGTCCAAAGGCGCAATGAGCTTAATAGTAGGACGTGCTCAACAGTGGGCCGTCTTGTACAATTAACAAGTTGTGGTGCGCTTAACAAGTGAACAACCCATATTCGCGAGCCCAAGCGAGTGAACGCAGCACGATTTCTAGAAATCTATACACATCTCTACAACTTGTATATATATGTATAGACATTTTCATACTTATATGACTTGTATGTACCTAGACCTTTTTTGAACCTAAGAGATATTCAGACAACTTGCACCACTTGTGTACAAACATCTAGACCTAGGCAAGCTCCTCTATAAATAGGGGAAGTCACCCTCTATTTTGCTCAACAACACCACACCATACACAACACCTAACATCTCAAGCATCCTTGTAAGCTCTCTTGTATTCTCTTTTACGACTAATAAAATTTTGTTTGGTCATATTGCTTTTTCTTCTTCATAGCATTTTTGCAATTATCTTGTTTGGCTAGTTTGAGAAATTCAATAAGCTTACTTAGCAGCTTTTATACTAGAAGTTATCTAAGTGCAACATGAGTTGCTGCGCAACAAATTCATCCTGTGACATCACACCCAGTTGCCAGCTAGTAAGGGTGGATAAACAGTTTTGTTTTTATCGAATCAAACCAAAATCTCTCGATTCGATTTGGTTCGAAAGATAAAAACCAAAAGGGTGAAAAAAGAAAGAATCGATTGGTTTGTTTTCAGTTCAATTTGATTTAATTTAGTTAAAAAATATTATTTAATTTAAAGTATAAAATCATTATTATATCAATTCCAAAATTTCTAACCCTAGATAAATCGACATTAGTAGCAATCAATCTCTCCCTCAGCGTCTCTCCGCCACCATCACAAACTCATCACTGTCAACTTCTGTTGCCTCACGATCGCCATCACGGACTCATCACTGTCAGCCTCTCTTGCTATCATCTTCGCCAACACCTATCACTATCACAAATAGAGGTGTTTAGAATCCAATCCGATTGGCTCAATCTATCTAATCCGTATAAATCCAATCCATAAAAATCTGATCTGTAGATTGGTGAATTGAATTGAATTAAAAATCAAAAAATCTGCAGTTGATGAATTGGATATGGATTTATTAATATAAATCGGTAAAAATCCGTGAATCCACAAAAAAAAACTTATTTAATTAAAATAAAACTTGTAAATATGGCATTACTGCTTACTAATAAATAAATAAGTTAAAATATAGTTACATTAATACCATATTATATCTTATCTAATAATAATATAAAATAAAAGATAATTACATAAACAAATATAGCTTCCTAAATAGTTAATTTTCATAATTTTAGTTAATTTTCATGTATCTAAACAAATGAGATTTTTTCTTTTCTGTGTGCTATATATATATTTTTTTGAGAAGCAGTGTGTTATATTTTGAAATTTTGGATGTATTTTTTAATTTTTTAAACAATTAGTTTATTTAAATCTTATTCAATCCTAAATTTGGTCGGTAGTAAAATTATATATATATTATTTTTTTTTAATTTTACGTAGATTGGACAAAGTTAAAAATTTTTAATTCGCAAAATCAATCCGTAAAATGATAGATTGGATAAGGATTAGGTTAAATCTGCATCCTATTAGCAGATATGAACCTGGATTTGAATTGAATTTCGTCGATCCGTAAATTGGATTGAATTGAAAATTTATAATTTATAAAATTATAAATCAGATATGGATTAATATCCAATCCGTCAAATTTGATCCGCGAACACCCTTAGTTACAAATTCATCAACCATCACTGTCAACCTCTCTTGCCGTCATCTTTGCCGTCATGGACTCATCACTCATCAGCCTCTCTGCTCGTCTGCCATCATCTTCACCAGCACCCATCACTCATGGTTTAAGCATCCACAACTGCAGCCGTTGCTTGTCTACTGCCAATCTTCGCCAGCTGTCGCTAGTCACTTCATTGATCTTGTCAGCCATTACAACCACCCCTCATCGTTGTTGTCACGCCGGTGAACGTGAGCACTAAGTTGAGTTTAATTATTGCTATTTGTAATGCAAATGGGCAGTATACAGTTTACTGTGCATTGGTTGCCTGGTTCACTGGTATGCCCATCCCTAGTTTTATCCTAATCAGCATAAATTTTTAATCTTACCAAGGCAGTTGTTTCGTGATGCTCTTATTTATTTCTTTTATTTTGTATTATATTGTCTGTAATAGGTTGCAACCAAAGTATATAGATTAGATTCTTTGATTAATTTAATATGTACGGTTGCCTGGTTTACCGGTGGGCTTGATTATTGGAAGTAATTACGCAATTAACGATGTAATAGATATTTGATTAGGGAAAAAAAAATTAAGATGGAGGTTAGTGATGAGTACTAACTTATATATATTGTGGTCCACTGTTTAATGTTTGAATTTTAAAACTGAATCGAATTAGATTGGATTTTAGAATCGAACAAAACCGACTTGAACCATACCAAATCGAAATATTCTAAGTTTGGTTCAATTCTATTCTAAAATTCAGTTAGATTTTGGTTCTATTTCTTAAGAATTGTTCCACTGTGTAATGTTTGAACCACACTCAACCGTACCAGGCTGAATTTTAGAACCTAATCGAACCAAATTCAAATGTTTTCAGCTCTGATCGATTCGATGCTAAAATTCAGTTTGATTTCAGTTTTACACTTCAAGAACCGTTCGATTTCGATTTTGAATCAAAACCGAACCAAACCATACAATGCCCATCCCCACCAGCTAGTTTCCCACTATATCATAACGCAATTTTTTTAGTATTCCCAATTTCATCAGGATTCCCAAAAGCCTTTCTCTTCTGGGATTCCCTATTCCATCCTGGAATAGAACAAGTCTATAAATGCTCCCAAACACTTCGATTTCTTCTCCTACCTTCGACTCCATTCTCGCCACAAGCAGCGAAATGGCGGCAGCGATACTTTCCTCTCATGACTGCCTATGCAATTCTTTAACCTCAAACGTCTCCCGCTCTCAGAGCCATCAAAACTGTCTCTCCGACTCCAAACGGTCAAGGTCAACAATGAAGAAGCTCCCAGATCAAAATAACCTCATAGTGGACAAGGTCAGGATCTTGAAACGTGGCGGGGCGGTGCCTCCTTACTTTTTGATCAAAGGATCAGAACTCAGAGAAGCTACAAGGAGCTTCCACCTCAAACATTGATCCTAATGACGTGGCTTTCTTCGCTGGTTGGGCGTGCTTCGCCTCGCCACCTCCCGGTTTGATTCCATTCCCGTATTTTTCAGTGAATAACATTCACCAATAGGCAGCGCGCGTGGTCGTTTGAGTGCAAGCCGAGTTGCTTCAATTCTTTACATCACAATTTTGAATGATGAACGAAACGACCTCGCTTTGACTTGAGAGTTTTGTGCGTAAAAGTAAACTCGCAGCTTACGGTGCAGTTTTCTTTTTATACTCGCGTTTCTGTTTCAGATACAAAAACGACTGCTGACTGCAGTTTCTAAATTTCTATGTAGTGATTATTTTTGTAAACTCACCGCATTTCCAAAATATATTTTCAATAAGTTCACCTTATTTTTAATAAATACAAATCAATAAAATATTTATATAATTAATTAATTAAATCATTTTTATATTTCTTTTCTTAATTATTTTTTTACTATTAAAGTTGTTTTAAGATAAATTTTATTTAATTTTTTACCTTATGAACCCAATAGTCTGAAAAAATGTGTGTTCTTATATCTAATATTTTAAATATTTAATTTTATAACTCATAATCTAACTTTTTAAAATAAAATCTAATAATTTTGTGACTCATAATCGAATTTTTTAAATGAAGTATAATAATTTTTAATATTTTACAAATAAATGACATGATTTGACAGCCTAGTAATTTATATAAATATTGTTTCATAAAGATATTATGTTAGTTTAATTAGAGGTTTTAATCATATTAACAAAGTAGAATTGACCATTTAGAAATAACCAATTTTGTATAAAATTAAAACATGTTGAAGTTGAAGTAAACTTTTGGTATTTGTCAATTTAAATTTAGGCTAAAGCAATCTTAATAGTTAAATATAATAAAAAAAATCTAAGTCACAAAAAAATTGCTTAAGATATCACAAAACTAAATTAAGATAAATTTAATTAATTAATTCTTCTTTATTTGAAATTTTTAAAAATAATGTGAACTTTTTGAAATTATCTTTTAAAAGTGGGTAAATTTACATAATTTATGGGGTGAAAATATTCACCACCCTTGATGAATGATTAATTATTAATGGATGGCCAATACTTGGAAGCTGGTGGTGCGTCATTCAACAATACATGCATGTAAGCAAAAAATACACATCAGCCTGTGTCCCAATGCCTTTCACTTTGTTGATCTACTTCTGATACTGAACCTGTACACAGACCGGAAATCTGCAGTGTCTCGCTTAACAAGCTAGCTATAGCTAATGCTTTTTTGTTGAGCTTACAGGGTTGCATAAAATCACTGCTCGCGCGGATTGTTATGTCTCCTTAGCCCTTGCTCTCTATGCGCTAACGCTTTGCTGATTATTCGTCTCTTCAACCACGGGCATTATTCTTTTCCAGAACCAGTGCTTTCTCCACAAGAGGATCATTTCTTCAATGGGGACTCCCTTGGTTTCCGGCAGGAAGAAGTAAACGAATATGGTCATGATGGTAACCCATCCGGCAAAGAAGAGGAAGATACCGAACTTGAAGGAACACAGGAGTGTTAGGAAGATCTGAGCTATTACAAATGTGAAGAAAAGGTTTACGGCCACTGTAATGCTTTGTCCTGCTGATCGCGTTTCTAATGGGAATATCTCACTTGGCACTGTCCAGCCTAGAGGTCCCCACGACCATCCAAAAGCTAAAACAAATAGGCAAATCACTACCACCACCAGTATTGAGAAGGATTTTGATAGTTCTTGGTTGGGTCCAAACTTGAGCCCCAGGATTATGGACACTATGACCTGTTTCCGATCATCACACAAGAAAACAACAATTAGCTCAAGCTGAAGTTGTTCCATTTACGAGGCTTTTTACTGATCTGGAAGTGTTATCCTATTATTGGATAATCTAATAATTTACAGCAACAGCAGTGTTAAATCTTTACCTGGCATGTGATCATTTGTATCCCCCCACTTATGAGTAAAGCTCTTCGACCAAGTTTATCAACAGTCGCGATAGAAATGAGTGTAGAAGATGCAAGAACTGCTCCAGTCATAGCAGAGGAATAGAGTGAAGCATCTCCCTCAAATCCCATAGACTGGAACAAAACTGGAGCATAGAAGAGAATGGAATTGATGCCTGTGAGGATCTGAAACATCGGCATGAATATTGCCATAACCAATTGCGGCCTGTTCCTTCTCTCAAGAATGTTTCTGAACGGGTGCTTTATGGAGTTAGCCAATTCACTTGCATCTACCATGTCTTGATACTCCGCATTGACCTCTTTGGTTCCTCTGATTTTCTCTAGGACTCTTCTCCCTTCCTCCTTTTTCCCTCTTTCGATTAAGCTGTTAGGTGTTTCAGGGAGAAGTATTCCTCCCACTGTCATCATTAAAGCCGGTGCCGCTGCTAGACCAAGTGAGAGCCTCCATCCCCACGTCTCGAGCTTTTGTGTTCCATAATTGATCATGTTTGCTGTAAATATCCCCAGGGTTGTTGCCAATTGAAACATCATGTTCAGGCCTCCTCGAAGATGCGTTGGAGCCATCTCTGATAGATATAGCGGAACAGCCTTAAAGTAAAACAGCAAAAGCAGCAAATTACTCTCCGAAACATAACACTAAAAAGTTAACAATCTTCTGTCTTTGAATCAATAACATTCAATGAGAATTTATCAGCAAATACATCATTGGCAAAGGTAGGCAGGATACCTGATTTCCAAAACCAATGCCAACGCCAAGCAGGATCCGGCCTGTAAGAAGCATAGCTAGGTTGGCAGCTGTGGCATTTAAGGCTGCTCCAAGAAGAAAGCTGATACCACCACAGATTATACTAGCACGGCGCCCATAATCCCTAGTAACCGGAGATGCTACAAAGGATGCAACCAATCCAGCAAGGTATAGAGAAGACGTAAATGCTGCAAGCCCCTGATTGTCATACTTGCAATAGTTGTTTTCATGTGCATGTTTCTTCTTTAGGTACACATCATGGAAGAATTTCTTAAGAAATGCATCCATAGATGTAACTCCTCCTGCCAATCAATCATTGAACTCTCAGTTAGGAAGAAATGCCCCGCATCTATCCATCCCAATAGAATTTGTCAGCTGATTCTGCTATTTTCTAAAAGTTTAAAACAAGGTTTCTAATAGAAGTTTAAAAAGTAAATTCTTATTTAATATGATTGAACCATAACTTCTTTTGGATAAGGACGACTAAAATATCATTACAGAAGTAAATTGTCATTAATATCAATGAATTACTTTTTGGATAAGAATAGAACCCATACTTTTATCCCCCTGTGTTGGCTGCTGGAATAATTCAACAGATTCTAAACAAAGTGAAAAGGGGATCCGAATTCTCAAAGGCTAATAATTCCCCTTCTTCCCCCCCCCCAAAACCCCCCAAACAAAAAAAAAAAAAAAGGAAAATCTTCTGGAAGATCTATGCATTAAAAAATTTGAACTTTCAAGTTTCAATTAGTTGTAATTCTGAACAAAAAAAACCATTAAGCCAACCAACCAAAAAGGGAAAAAAAACTAAAAGAAAAGAAAAGGACAGGGTATAATTCTGATCCTATACTGCAAGATATGCAACAGTGAAATTTCCAATCAGACATTCCAAGTTCTTACTATCTTATTGCTTTATAACAAAAAGAGATGGAAAAGGTACCTGAAATTCCAATATCATACCCAAAAATGGAGCCTCCAATGGCAGCAACAAAGCACGCAACAATCACAGAAGGTGTGACCTTCCCTTGATACTGCTCAGCTCTCTCCTTTGCCACCCCCGCTGGACCAAGAGACCCTCCTGCCATTTTCAAGACCCTCTTCTTCCTTCTTTCTGTCCTCTCAAAAACCAGACACAAAACACTAAAAAACAAAAGCTAGTTTCCTCGCTCAAACTGCCATGAAATTGAAAATTACTTTTTTTTTTTTTTCCTTGGGGTCTATTATACAGGACAAGTTGTTGAAGTCTGGTAGCTCCATACATACATACATATATATATATATATATATATATATATAGAGGTAGATAGATAGTATAACATTTGACAGATCATATGCATATAATTATCTTTGTAAGTGCCTTTATTAATTATCTAGATTATTGCCATAGTTGTTACAAACGACAACTGTTTCTGGTAATTTTTTTTATTTAATTTTTAGCAAAATAAGCAACTGTTGTCATTTGATAAGGCTTCCAATAGCAGCCATTGAGCGAGTATGAAAGCCTTACTAATCCAGGAAAAAATCAACCAGCAAAATGAAACTACGTATTATCCCGAGTAATTAAATGGGACCATCCATTTTGCTAGGAAACAGACAAGAAACGACGGTGAATACACTTCACCCCAAATCTCTTGAAAAGAAATTGATTTAATTAATTAAACTAATAGCCATAGGTAAACCTATGTTATTAATTTTTTTATTTTATTTTTTAAATTTTATATTATAAGTTTTAAGTTATGATTACATATATTTCTCAAATCTGTTGAAACTTATGCACTTAATACATCTGAAGAAAAATTGAGTGTGATACAATTGATTGCACAAATATGGTGGGAGATATTTTGATAAAGTGAGGGAGGATGGTTTTGTGTTTTGCCAATTGAGTTTTGATATATTGATTTCACAAATATTCATGCCTTGCTTTTGGTGGGTGGGTGCATACTTTAATGACTTTGTTTTGCTGTTCCCTAGTATTTGTTGTATTATGTACGCGATGCGTCTCATTCTGATTCTTACAGCTCACGACACAAATGGCGTTGTTGTTTGTTTCTGCATCATCAAGTGATCCACAATCAATTTCTCATCAATTTTCCCATTCTAGGGTGGCGGGCTTTACTTGTTGCATCTGATATTTATTATCAACTATCAAGACCGACGAAACCTATGTAAATGTGTACGTCATTTTGATAACTATCTTTTGACTTTTTTTTGTTCTCACTTGTCATTTTAGCATTAATTTTCATTTTCCCAATAAGTATGAGTCACTGAATCAGTCCTCATTTTTTTAAAACTAATTTTGTCAACATGAAAGGTCGATCCTATAGTTAATAATTTCTAACTTTGTAGACTTTGTATTCAGAAAATTTATTAGAAGATTTGAAAATAACATAAAAATTTAAATGCTGTTGGTTGTCACAAGTTTGAATTTTTCCTTTTTTTTTCTTTTTGGTGGAGATTTGTGGATCGATTGATGCCTACCTGTAGCTGTTAGCCTTAGCCATGCCCTACGAATGGATACTCTTGTTTGGCGTTTTCTTGCTTTGTTTAGTTTCTATTTCTATTTATTATTATTATCATTATTATTTTTCAACTCTCAATTAAATACGCTTATCAATAATTTTATTGTAATTATTGAGTTTGAGTGGTTTGGTCCACGAATTTCCCCACGAGTCGGTGGTGCACATCTTTCTCGTTGCGCCTACATTTAAGTTTTTCATCAACAACAATATAATATAACTCTTCACATAATAATTTTTCCTCATACAAGTCGTGTTTCTTTTTTTTGGTCCTATTATGCTACATAAGAAGAATATACACATGCAATAAACTCTTTTCTTGTACGTATATTAAAAAAAAAAAACAGCGTATATTAAGTGTAAATTTTTATTAGAGGCATTAGAAAGATGATCATGGGTGTGTGTATTGTCCTCAAGAATTGTTCATAATTTCTCATTTCGAAATCAGGCTTATCTTCTTATTTAATTAATAAGCAATCTAATTGGAAAGTATTGATATTTGTTAAAAACCTTTTTCCCTAACTTGATATTAAATTAATGATTATTATCATCCCAATATGGTCCAAAATTTTACGATCCTAATTTGCAAAACCATCACCATTAGTCATGTTGCTTATCAAACTCCTACTTTTACTTTTATCAAATTCAAAATCACTAAGCAACTCCATTTGTAAGCCAAAAGATTTTTATTTATTTATTTATTTATTTATTCTGGTAAGTTAAATAAATTTTCTTCTCATTAAAGTCCTTTATTTACGTAGTGGGTGAGGATATTTAAGCTTACCAAATATCACTATTAAAATTTTTATTACTTAATTATCCATAACCTAAATTTCTATTATCGACAAAAAAAAAATTATATAAAATTATTTTACTTTTAATCTCTGTTTGAACCCACCGCAAAACTCAATCAAAGTATATACTTATTTTCTTCTTCTATAGAGAGTGAACAAGCGTAACAAAGTTTATTTTTCCTAATAATTTGGTTATATAGTTTTTGATACCGAACATTGTTTAGTTTCATCTTAACTTTTGATTCAAAACTCTTTAAAATTCAATTAATTAAAAAAAATCTCTTTATAACTTAATATGTTTCAGTTCTCTCAGTGGAATGGTGCAATTTGTTTCCATCAAAATTTTGAAGCATCCTACAATTTTGAAATTTTAAGAACCAAATGATAACAATTTAATTTAATTCGTGGTCTACTCTAAATTTTTTAATTGAGAAAAAAAAAAGCACTTCTCAACCATAAACAATAGCCAAATTGTAGTGCACTTGAACAAGTAAAAGTAAGAAAAAACAGAGGCTGCGATTATACATTTCAGTGTTTTTTTTTCTCTCTCAACCAAAAAAAAAGAAAAAAGAACTCTCACTGTTTCATTTTTAACCTTGCAAAGAATATTATGTAGAGAATTTAGTTTAACGAGGGATCTAGTAGGTGAGTTTATAAAGTAAATTTTTAAATTTATTATGAGTTTAATAAGAAATTAAGTTATAGAGAATATTTTAGTATATTCAAATAGCTTCACTACTTCACAATAAACATTAACCTTTGATTAAATTATATTATCCATGAATTAGATTTTAATTTTTAATTGACAAGTGACAGCAGAATCCATGCGAGGGCAAGCCTCCTTCTGTTTAATCCATTTTAATAATCAACATGATAACTAATATCTTATAAGTCAACCTAACTCATTTATTTAATCACCAAGATCCACCGTATAAGTTAATTGTCTAAGTCAATGACCACTTAAGGTGGCCTTATCCCTCCATGATTTATATATATATTACACAAAAAAAAAACACATATATTAATACAAAGTGAGGATGTTACTAACAAAAAAAAAAAATTAAAAAAAAACACGTCATTTTAGTAGGTCGTATTCTCTCTTTCTATTATATATATATATATATAAAGTAAGAATATTACTAAAATACAAAAAGAACACATATATCAATATAATGAAAGATATAATGAGGATGCCATTAACAAACAAAAAAAATTTAGATTGTAATGCACTAACAGACAAAAAGATATAGTCTCTAATATAATAAAATGTGTAATTTTATAATACAAACTACAAAACTCTTCTGCACGCAAGTGTCTATATCATATTAAAACAAGAAAAAGGGTTTAAAAAATAAATAAATAAAGAAAAAATGTAATTACTCCTCCTTGACTTGACTCTCAAGCTATCCCGGCATTTCTTGGTTCATGAGGAGCATGCTACTTTTACTTTAGTATGCATACGTTTCTCCTCAAAATACGCTGCTCAAGAAGCCCCTGCGCGCAATCGAGAAGAAAAATTATATTTTTGTTAAATCTTAAATGTCGAGTGATGATTATATTATAAACATTTATATATATATATATGCGTATTTACCAAAATCCCGAGGCTTTCTTTTCTCGATTTCTGCAGGCACAGAGTAAAATGCAGGAATCAGTAGAAAGAAATAAAAGATGATATAATACATGGTCCATATAATCTATGTACCTCGGCTTTCCTAGGAAGGCGTCGTTAATGTCATCGGAACTTGGCTTCTCAGTGAATGCCGACAAGATGACATACTTCTCTCCGCCAGACGGTACATCAATTCTCTTGTATAACTCGTAACCATATGGGTAAGTCATCCTGAAATATATTATACATATAAGGTGGCCAAGTATTTATCTATGAACCAACATTGGGTATATATTTGATCATTTTAGTTACCTGAGAGCACCCATGATTGGATACTGAGTTCCTGCATAATAAAGAAGCCGAAAGAAGTAGCAATTTTCGAAAGAAGCAGCATACTCCAATCTCTTATCTCGACCCATTGTCTATTAACAAATTAAATGGCCAATTAATTAGTAAGGCATGCGCTAGCTATTAATTAATGTTAAAATATCATCTTAGGTCGCTGGCTGCTTTACTTACTTGCATAATGCCACTTGAACCAGGTAAATCCTGCATTTAAGAATATCCATAATGTATTAGCTGCCTATATGTATACAAGTATCAATCTACACATATTTTAAGACATTGCAGTCCTGCAGCAAACCATTTCA
The DNA here is from genome assembly GCA_030444775.1 of Atalantia buxifolia. Taxonomy (NCBI): domain Eukaryota; kingdom Viridiplantae; phylum Streptophyta; class Magnoliopsida; order Sapindales; family Rutaceae; genus Atalantia; species Atalantia buxifolia. The sequence goes on along the minus strand of CM059834.1, from coordinate 18,950,006 downwards.
ACGCCAGCCGTTACCTATAATGATGAAACGACACACAGTAGATATTTACCAGGGGAAGTACGGTAAGATAACGTGTATCAGTGTTCAATACCAGGAGCAGATATTACTTTAATAATTTATTATTCTTTTGGAACCGCATTAACCATGCAAAAATCTTTCAACGAGAAAAAGAGAAAAAAAGAAAAAAGAAAACCTATGCACTAAATTGTAACCTTGAGCCTTGGATTGATAAGAATAACTGGCCGAGTCCCAGCAGCATCAGTCATAGCTTTCATATCCTGCATAAAATTTTTTTAAGTTGAAAATTGAAAGCTAAGTGTAAAGCATATAGGCAGAGTGCTCTCAAAATGCACAATAGAGCAGTTCCATCCAAGCTTCTTACGTCTATAATACAATTCCCTACAGCATTTTGGGGAGCGACTAAGATGAACATGTCATCTTGTTCATCAACTTCGTTGGCACCTGCAATTAAGATCATACAAATTATTACTTAACTAAGTTGTAAAAAGAAAATTCCACACAATATCAGTTGTTTTATCACAGCTTGTTACTCAGTTATCTACCTATGGAGCCAATCTCGACAAATGTCCCCTTAGCACCATAATCACCCCAATCCATGAACTCCAAAATCTTACGAGTACCAGCTAGTTGTAGTGGCATTCCAGCAAGTGCTCCTTCCCCCATGGACCCTTGAACACAGACCTGAAAAACAGATGAAAGATAACAAGTCTAAGCAAACAACATTAACGCATACAAAGTGTTCAAATTGTTGTGCCATTAATGCCAAATATACCTTGACACGTTTTCCATCATCAGCAAATGAAAGAGCAATAACTCTAACAAGTTCCATCAAGGTCCCTATTCGATAAACGTCCTGTTCATAATAAAATAAGGGTAAATCCAAACAATTTGATGGCAAAATTTGAGTTTTTAAAGGATAGAAGCCCTTACCATTTCCGGGTTCAGTTCTGGAATATTAATCTCCGCCTGCCAATATGGCATGCAAATTTAGAAAAACAAAAATTAAGTTACCTCTTGGTGGGTTAATGAAATCAATCCCAACAAAAAATGTTATATATATTAATAATCTGACCTTCAATCGAGTTCTTCCATCATTTACAGCTCTCTGTGTTGCTTGCAGCACATCATCATAGAAATAATTCCTGATTTCTCTAGAATGAGGAATGTTATTCAATCTAGTGGGAATTCCTTTCCAGTTATCCTGAAAAATTTTAAAGCAAAATGAGAAAAGATACTTGTACAGACCTACTCATTGCAACTTTGTGTAGATGAAAAAATAGTGTTAGTATAAAACAGTGTATGCATAATACCTGGCTTGACGATGCCCGATTTGATTGCCTCTCATGTTCATGCACTGGTTTTACTGAAATAGAAGAGGAAACAAGACAGAGTTAGATGTATGACAGAAGTTACATTCTTAACGTCATATAGCGAACAGAAATCCCCAAAACAGAACTCAAATTCTAGAAACATTTACCTGCTGTTGTTTTTTCCATTTTCTCTCTCTTAGCTTGAGACAACAAAGATTCAATATCTGCAAAAACCATTTCTTTCGGCTGGTTTCCATCAATCTGTACTTCAAGGGTTAGTGAAAAGATTGAAAGAGATAACAATAGGGTTCAGCAAAAAGAATTATAGAAAATTATTCAAAGATTCAATAACCTTTTTCATAATGTCTGAGTAAGTTGACAAGATTGCTTTTGCATTTTGTTTGTATATTTCCAGTCGAGATTTCACCTATACGCAAAATATAAAAGGGATGTGTCAGGTTCTGTCAATAGCAGGATTCAAGAAAAGAGTAGTAAATTTCCTCAAAGGAAACTGTAATGAACAACTTATTACAACTAACACTGCCGTGCCTCATAAGGGGACACAAAATCATGCTGAGATCTCATGAATATAGATCAGAAGGAAATGATAAAGCATGATCAAACAAGTTCAACCCTATATGCAGGTTATAAATGAAGTTTTCTCATACTTTGTCCTCAGTGTCATCTGGACGGGTTACAAGTCTTGCTTTAATTTCCTCGGTCTCTGGAGGAAAATTTGTCAGATGGTAAATTTTTCCAGTCTCTGGGTCAAGCCTTCTCCCAACACATCTGTCGATTAGAATTTCATCAGGAACCTGAGTATTAAGAAATACAATCATGAAAAGAGACATTTCTATTTCAATGATAATTGTTTTCTAATGACAAGTTAAAAGTTCTTAATGATGATCGTGAAACATACGAAGCGCCATTCTTTATCAGTATCAAACATCGTCCTTATATTAGCATTCATAAACTAAAACCTTCAGTGAGCAAGATAAATGTTTACATTTATAAATCACATTTACATATAATGTTAGTTCAACCCAAATATCAGAAGTGCTAAATTACAGACTAAACTAAAAAGAGGATAGCACACATTTGCAAGCACATACATCTAAGACAACATAAACATCTGGTCTGATCTTCAAGTTTTCAAGACTTTGTGCTTGGGCAAAACTCCGTGGATACCCATCTAGAAGCCACCCCTTTGTTTTAGCATCTTCATGTGATAATCGAGCTGTTACCATCTGCAAATGAAAACGTTTAGTTTCTGAAGTACTAAAGAAAGGTAAAGGAAAACACCAAACCAGTAGATGAATTCATAAAATACAGCTGTCACGATTTCATCTGGAACCAGCTGACCGGCATTCATGAACTCCTTTGCTTTGTTCCCAATTTCTGACCCAGCTGATACTTCAGCTCTCAGAAGATCTCCAGTTGATATGTGCACCAACCCAAACTGTAGAACAAGAGGCATAAGTCATGGTTGCAATCCGAAAAAAAGGGGGGAAAAAACCATTACGGCTGAAATTCCTAGACTGTAGCACAAAACAAATCAATCACAGTTCCCAGCTTCGGCTTTCGCTTGCTCACTATTGCTCAACATGGTAGTGCGGATACTAGAACTGCTAAGGAGATCACTAAACAAATTCCAATTCATGAACAAATGAATGAAGTCTCTATGATAATTAATTGTAGACATATCATAATATAAATAGCTGTTTATACATAATATGAAATGATTACCTTTTGAACAATCAATTCACACTGAGTGCCTTTGCCTGAAGCTGGAGCACCCGATATCATAACCTTTAATGGTTCACATGTCGAAGCACAAGTGACACTCAATCCCTGCTCAAAAAACAAAACAGAACAAATGATAATATATAACAACACAAGACTATATATATGCAGAACTTTCTTAACCCTTATAAACAAAACCCAGTTTTGCAATTTGCATAGAGCAGAAACAGAAAAATACCCAACGCTTTGCCTTCGTAGCTAAGGGGTTGTTTCCCCGGACAGTATTGAATGAGACAAGGCGGCGATGCTGAAGGTGTGAAAAAGAAGATGCAAGAGAGAGAAAGAGAGAGGGAGAGGGAGAAGGAGAAAGTAATGAAGAGGAAGAAGAGAGAGGAGAGAGATATGGAGATGTGCGGACATTGGTTGAGTGAAGAGAAGAGAGTGAAGTGGGCAACATTCTTGAAGAAAGGTCAAGTGATAGCAGAGAACAGAAGACTGTGTTTGTAACGCAGTTGACTGCTAGTTGGTAACGGATTAACGGACACCACTACTAATTATTTTCTTTTTCTTTTTCTTTTGTTTCTTCGAAAATTCTTCGAATCATTATCTCGCCGTTCACCTTTTAACGAGGGTTTTGCTACGTTGGAGTTAACCTACGGTGGAGTAAGAATTTCAGCCATATACAGTAAAAAATGATAAATAATAAATATTAATTTATAATAAATTTTTTATTATTTATCACTTTGTGTGTATAATTAACAATAAAAAATGATAAATAATAAATAATGAGTTATAATAAATTTTTTATTATTTATTATTTTGTGTGCATGACTAACAGCAGAAAGTGATAAATAATAAATAATAAGTTATAATAAATTTTTTATTATTTATCACTTTGTATGTATGGCTAAAATTCGTACTCTAACATAAGTGAACTCTAATATAACAATAACTTTTGTATTAAAGATTAAACCACCTACTGTATCTTAATTTCAATTTTAATTTGTTTGTTTGTTTATAAATTAGACAATTGATTCATTGAAACAACCCTTGGATAAATAAGGCGTTTGATATGCACTTGAAGACCAAAAAAATCAGAGCAGCCAAGAGTTGGAGACGTTGTATCCGACAGTCTTTTCGAGGGCAATTCAACAAGATGGCTTCTTTAACCTTTTGTTAGGAAAATAAAAAAACAAAAAAAAAAGTGTTAGGTTTGACAAATATTAGCAACAAAAATTTTCATCTCTAGGTCAAGTTCGAACAGTAAACACAAAATCAGAGGCGCAAAACGCAATTCAAGCTAAAGATGGTTAAAGAAAAGCCGATTTTAAGTTTGTGCTTCTTGCATTTTGATCCATAAAGAGCTGAATATTCAAGTACATAAAAATCCCAACAATCCAAGTTACAAGCTACAACCAACTTGTTGATAAAGCCTCTAATCCTCCAGGATGCAAATACATTATGGTATAAGACTATCAAGCCATGACCTCCAAGAACAAATTATTGATATTACATTTACTAGGTTCTCTAGCAAAATTAAATTCAAAAGTAAAGTAACGTATGATAGACTTTTGCATAGGTTGCTGCAGTCATTTCTCCTCCAAGTAATGCTCCAAGTAATCACCATCGCAATGCTGCTCTTCAAAATTTGATGTTTGGAGCTGGAGAGAGTTCTTCAGTCCAGCTTCACCGAAGAGAACAAGTAATGCACAAACCAGAATGAAGAAAGGAATCCAACAGTGCCAGTCGCAAGCATAATTGCTAGAACCATGAAGAGAGAGTATCCCAAGTAAAGAGTTGCAGAGATGGGTCCACTCAAATTCCGAAGATCGAACACAAGGTAGTTTATGGAGTACAAGAAAATATAGATCGCAACTGATCCGGAGGCAAAGAAGGATTTCCACCACCATTTCCAGTCCTCAACACAAAGATGCATGTAGGTGAGAACAAGAGACACTTCGGCACAAACCACCACAAGAAGTACCATAACAATCAAGAGGAAACCGAACACATAGTACACACGACCCATCCAGATACTAGACATGATAAAGAAGAGCTCAATGAAGAGGGTACCGAATGGAAGAGTACCAGCACCAAGAACCAACAACCAAGATGGGTATTTCTGAGCTGGGATTTCACGAGGAATCTGGTTCGTTCTAACGGGGTATTCAATATGAGGTGCCTTAGCCCCAAGGTATCCACCAAAGAGGGTAAGGGGAACTGAGATGCAGAACCATAGCAGAAGCAGGATAACAAACAGGGAAAATGGAATAGCTCCTGTGCTATGGCTACCCCACAATAGGAAATTCAAAGTGGTCAGAATCAAAAAGGCAATACCAGGGAAGAAACAAGCAGCCTTCCATGCGATAGAAATCCATCCTTTGAGATCACCACAGCCAATTGTCCTCCAAAGACGAACTGCAACATAGCCAGCTGCAACACCAAGAATCATGTAGATAAACAGCATACCTGTGATGAGAGTTCCACGGGATGCTGGTGACATGAATCCAAGAGCAGCGAAGAAAATAGTCACAACAGCCATCCCAAGAATCTGAACTCCATCTCCAACCATAATACACAAAAGTCCAGCATTATTTGGGGCACGGAAAACATCCCCCACAACAAGCTTCCACCCAGACAACTCCTCGTTCATCTGTGCCTGAGCCTCCTTGTCGAGCTCCTCATACCGGGTCAGATCCCGTCTAACAGTCCTCAAAAAGATCACAAGGACAATACCAGCAAGGAAGGTGATGACCATCAGAGAATTCAAGATTGAGAACCAATGAACCTTGGATCCCTCCATCTTCAGATAAGCATCCCAACGTGACGGCCACTTGATGTCACTCAAGTCAAAGTTAACCTCGTAAGTAAAGACGATAGGTTGGCCTTCCTTAATAGGCATGGACACAACGTTTGAATCGCACTTAATAGGATTCGGGTACTTCTCATACATTTTTGATTTCTTCACAGCATCAGCATTATGCAACACGCTACAAGGCACCACCTCAAACCCAACAACCATATAACCAGGCACGTCATCATTTACCTTGGTAGGAAAGACATCTGCGGCATCCCCAGTACCCATAACACGGGCAACATTGGCCTCCTCATACTTATGCACAAGGACCTTAAACTTCAAATGGTTAAACACATAATAGGCATCTTGATACTTAACCCCAACCGGAAACCCAGTCCACCTCAAAAGAAAACCATCTTTCTTAGTATACCTGATGGCGGGCAAATTATCGAGAATCAAATTAACCTGATACATCTCATCAATCCTCCGCTTCAACAACTCAAAATTATCTTTCGACAAGGGATCCGTTTTACACAAAAAGATATCAGTCTCATTGGTATACATCTTAAACCTGTAGGGGGAATTCTCGATCCTATCACCCATCAAAAGCTCACCGAGATTCTCAGCACTATCTTTAACACCCTCCTGTGGCTTGCAAAACGGCAAGCTATAGTAACTAAACGGCATTTCGGTGTCTATTGAAGTGATGGAATTCACCTTCACGGACAAAGGGTCACCGACAACATGTTTGTGAGGGTAGCTGCCGGGCAAGTAAAATCCAAAGCAAGAAGATTGAAAAAAGAAGAAAACGAACAAAACCCAGATCCAGAAATTGCCCATTCTGTGATGAATTTGAGTCAGATCTGGGCGACCCAGATCGTGAAATTAGGGTAAAAGCACAGATTTAATAGTTTTGCAATATGGGTATTGAGTTTTAACGAAGATTAAGAGATGAAATCACAGTAACGGAACAAAGAATATGAGAGAACGGGAGAAATATTGGAAGTAAAAAATATAGTATGAAAATGGATCTGACTGACCTCTGATATTAGAACGTTAATGCATGAAGACAATAATTTGACTGATCGAGGGAGTGGTGTCTGTGTGCGTCTCTGTGATTGTGAAGACGAAGAACAGAACGAGATTTGGTTGGGTAAGTAAATAGGAGAGAGTTTTTACCCCTTTTAAATACTAATCTAATCTACGAAAAATAAATGGGTTATTGGTTTTTTTTTTTTTAAAAAAAAAAATAAACTCTCGTGCAGTCGTGCTTCACGAGAGCGCGGTAATAACAATAACGCTGCAGCAGCTGCTGCTCACCGCATCATATCATATACGAGTTACTTCTTGCCGTTTTGGCTTTTACTTTTGCTTTATTGCTTTCTTTAAACACTTTTAGTGCCGCCTCGTTTTATTTTATTTGTTCTTTTATTTTGTTAGTTTGATTTACCTATTAAAAAACTCAAAATTAAAATTATACAATAGAGTTGATTTAAAATTTTTTGTTAGAATCTTTTTTTTTACTACATTTATAATGTGATTGATATTTCAAGGATCGCATTGTCATAAATGGAATCCCATCCAGTGTGAGATTTGGGCATGGACACCAAACTTCATCACAGTATTACTCCAACCTATTATTCCCTGGTGAGATTTTAGATATAAAAGTAGCCTAAAAAGAATTATTTTCATACGATTCCTTTCTTATTTTATTTTTATAAATGTTCATATTCCGTATGAGAGAAATAGCTAGGTCATTGAATATGTGTTAAAAACATGCTGATATGATTCTCTCTCATGATCGTCAAAATGATTATTATTAAGCAACCTACTGTAAAATTAATGCAAGAATCATACTCTTCATGTTCAGAAATTTGACTCACAATGTAGATGTTAAGAATGTGAAACTTTATTGTTGAAATTTTATTCAGTTTGAGAAAAGACAAAGTGGAGAACATGAAGAGAAATGAAAGAATTTCTTGGTTTCAAGATCCCTTGTTTAATAGTTCTTGACTTGATGGTTTCAAGATCTCTCACGTTTAATTAACAAAACCAAGCTGGCAATACACCGCGCAGCTTAGAATTAGATCTGACTCTTGCTTTATAATGCAACAAAAGTAAACCGATCTGAATCTCAAGTAGTAATATCAACATCTTAATTAATTCATTTCATTCGCTTTCTTCGCATTAACCATTATATATACAACTTGATGCAGATTGCAGAAACTATTTTATACTTGTCTCCACTTGCATGAGGGGATCATCAGTGCCCAAAGACAATCCAATGGCCAAATCCTTTGATCCCAGAAAAGAGTTCAGGCAGTTGTGAACATCTTCAAATAGAGAGTAAGAAGAGTGGCGGCGCATTTCTCCAACTAATTTATAAATTATAATTATTAATGCTGAATCTGATGGAAGCTTGAAAGAATGATAAGTACATTATGCTTGCCATGACAAAGAGAGGTTAACTTACTACCAAAGGCAATAAATTAAAAGAAAAGAAAAAGGAAAAAAAAAAAAAAAAAAAGAGAGACTTCAAGAGGAAGAGTTGTGCGGATGTCATCCATTGAATCACCAGAATTTTATTATCACGTGGACCAGCAGCATTTCCTCATCTCCAAAACAAAAGTTCCACTTGGAGTTCAGTCCCTTAACCTCAAGTCAATTGTTGGCACAACGGGTACATGCCATACATAAGCAGCTAAATTACAAGGAACCGGTGAAATAATGGACCTAAGAAATGTTCCAAGTCCAATAAATTATAAGGCACACCACCTAGATACTTCAATAACCATAACATCTAACTACAGGCGCCCAATCCTCGTGATTTGGGTAGCCTGACAACAACCAAAGGGTTGACAATGCCTTTTCTGCTACTTCAACAACCATAACATCTAACTACAGGCGCCCAAGCCTCGTGATTTAGGTAGCCTGACAGCAACCAAGGGGTTGACAATGCCTTGGGAATCTCTGCCCAAGCCCATGCCTTCAACAAAGCCCATCTTTGCCATCATCTTTGATCCAAAACCTTTGGTGTGCTTTTCAAAAGCTCCAATGTTTTGAGCTCCCTTCTTCGTCGAGTTACTGCAAGATTCCTTCCTCGCCGAGTCACTGCAAGATTCCTTTCTTGCCGAGTCATTGTCAGTGTTGGAAAATTCCACACCCAGCCCAAGCTTCTTAGGCCGTTGGATGGCTTCAATGGGTTTAGACATACCTTGACCATCCTTCCCTAATCCTCCACCCTCAACATATCCCATTTTTGCCATCATCTTGGATCCAAAACCCTTTGTGTGAACCTCAAATGCACCGAGCTGTGTTGAGCTGACTGTACCCTTAATTTCACAAGTCTCATTTATCTCTACAGCATCAACAGTTCTGATCTCAACACTATCAGATTGCAATATGCCGCTCGACACAAATGACATAGGCTGATCAGCATAGGCAACTTTTTTCCCACTCCCTTTCTTCTTACCTGCTTTACCACTATTACCATGGACAGTGACAATCTTCGATGACTTGCTGCTCTTTCTGTCTGCACTTGCTGATTTTGTATATGGGCCCTCAGTAATGGCAAAATCAATATCCTCATTGCCAGCTCCTATCAGCTGAAATTCATTAAGAAAATAAGCGTTTTAGATTTATCACCGCAGCATTAAGACACTATCAAAAGTATACTGAGAAACTCTAGGGTAAGAAAGCAATACAGAAACAATAATATCAAAGTTGTCGAATGGAAACTAAAACCTTTTCCAGGCGAAGCCTATCAGCTGACGATGGCATGCGTGTATGCTGCGTTCGTGTCACAGTAACAAATCTGTAAAACATAAAGTGTAAACATCAACACCATGCATTTTTGGTACTAAATATGTTCACAGTAACAAGCAACCGCTATCCTACAAATGTACAGATATGCATTCGTATGAATTTGAAGATATAATACCTTTTCTTGCCAGAGCCTTGGGAGTCACTCCGCAGACGATATATTGCAGCTAATCTTCGAACCTAAAAAGACCTAAAGCATATCAAGCATACTCCATGGCAGCATAAAATATCACTAGCTTGATATGGATTAAATCAAAGCCTCTTGTGATAATTTAAGAGATTTCTTGAATGTAGGCACATGAAGATGTATTTTTCTGAATCATGAAGTCATCCGTCAGTTACGACCAGAGTAGGAAATGGAATTATCCTTGCATTCATATGTTGGTGGTGTTCTTTGATGACTCATGGCTGCTCCTTTTATTTAATCACTTGAAAATGAGGCACTTAGTTTAGTTTATAAATTAAAAAATTCCATACCTGGGAACAATCGCGGTGATGCATTGGTTGAAAAGAGAACATATCTACTTCCTCCAAAACAATCTGCTCAAGTGTCTATTTCACAAACCATAAAGCTATAAGTTCCTTTCACAAACCAATTTATACACCAAGCAGACACTAATATCTCATTCAACAAGTCTCTTACACTTAAGTAGATGGCATTTAATATTGAACAGACGAGCTTATAACCAGCGGTAAGCAGTCTGTTGCCATCTTTACCAGAAATGAAGATGAGAATGCATGCAGAGAAAATTTACCGAATTTATATCCTCAAGATCAACACCGCGACGTAGCATTCTCTCACGTCGTTTCACAGCAATCATTTCTTTTCGATGTTTCTTTTTTGCACCTGAATGGCTAGTCAATTAGAAGAATATATGATAAAAGTCAAAGGCAGGTAAGCTGATTCACCAGAAATAGAAAGACTATAATAACATAAATAAATCGCTATATGTCGTGATGCTCATGTTGGAACTTAAATTTGTTAGCCTCTAGAAAAGGGCTATAAGTTCTGAATTTAACTCTAGAAATGGAACAATAAGAAAACATAATTTCACTTATTTTAGTTCCAGTATTCTAACAGATTCAGCATTTACTCATCTGAATATGCTGACTTTGGCACAGACTGCAATAAAGACCATCTATATCACTCAAAATCTACGAAATTGACCATATAACTCAACCTCATAAGTCACCCATACAGGAGGACAATTCACAAACTAGCTTCAAGAGAGCAATATTAGATTCCTGAAAAAGAATAAAACATTTTAGATTAAGATTGGTAAATGAACTTTACCTGGCAAATTTCTGGACTTTTTACTCTTCTGAGCCTCTCGAGGCCAGGACTGGGGAAGCTGAGCAACATGCTTCTTTTTTGCAGAAAAAGTTCTTGGATCTTTTACAAGCATAAGGTCGTCTAAAGCAAATGAACAAGAATCTCCAGTGGAGTATTTTTTCCTTGACAGGGGCAAAGGTTTCTTCATTCCATATTCCCTAGATGCTTCCTGGATTGCAATTCCACTCAACTTCTCTACAGTCCCATCAAAGCCACTGCTAGAAGAACTGTCATCATCTGACCCATCAAAATCCTGTTCCACCAACCACTTGGCATCTAACACATTGTCTCTCCCACCAATTCCTTCTACGTAGTCTTCTGCAACTTCTTCATCAATGACCGAATCACTATCAGACAAATCCTCTGAGCCATCACCTTCAGAGTATGACTCCGAAGTTTCACCATGCAGTGACTCGCTGGCATTTTGATCATCACTTCCCTCATCAGACATATCTTGTGTGTATAATTTCATGCCGCCAATTGAGAGGAACCCTGAATTTTTATTTTTAGACAAAGTCTCCTTTGCCAATTCTTCAACAACTTCTTCCTGGTTATTGTTCCCATCAGCTTCCACTTCTTCCTTAAAAGATGGTGAATCAGATCCTGAGGCATCTTGCTGTTCCCTCTGTTTTGAAGAAGAATCAATACCACTAGCTGTTGCCTCAGAGTCATCACAGAATCCCAATCCTCTATGTGAACTATCTCCCAACACAAAGCTTGAATCATAATCACAACTATAGATCACATTCTGGGGCTTTGAATCCGGTGTTTGATCTACATAAGCAACAATTCTGCTATCCTTAGAAACAAGCCAATTCATTGGCTGTGACTCATCCAAATTGATATCACCCTCATTTCCCCCAAAGCACAGTTCCTGAAACAAACTATGGTATCAATATCCAGATAGGAACTTCACCAATAACTTTTCTGACAGAATGAATACGGTGAAAATTGATTAAACAGAAGAAAAACTGAAAATTAGACCCCGAAAATGAATGGTATCAAGCTGTTAACTAGAACAAGAAACAAAATAATAATAACAATAAAAATTCTGAAGTATTTAAAGAGAGAGGGAACTAAGCCAGTTTGACAGCTTATAGACAACTCAAATTCCAGTACTTTGAACATCAGAACCAATGTTAATTACTCATTTCGAAATGAAAAGACACAAGCTTTGAGCCGAAATATCCAAAAGGGAAATTAACGGCAAAGAAAGGTTTCATGCCACTTAACGGGGGGAAAGGGAAAAAAAAGGTTTAGATTTTCAAAATGAAAATGACGACTTTGGAATGCAAAGAGGTATTACCTTAAGATCGACAGAAGGGTACTGGTAGCCAAATGCATTTCCGTTAGATTTCTTTGATCCACTCTTAGAAGCAGGAACTTTTGAAGGATTTAAGTTGCCAGAATTGGAATTCAGATTGGATTTCCTTGCTGAAATTCATAAAACACAAGAATCTATAAACAAAGAAGATAGCGAGTCGAAACAGAAAATCAGGGAACGACGAAAGGTTGCCACCCTAAGTTCCTGTCGGGTTAAAAAGACATGCCATACACTGCTGAATAATAGGCTAGCTTACTTGAACAACAATGCTCAATTTGATACAAAATGTAAAGAGGAAAGATATGATTTTGATTTTATGACGCTCTGATTCAGAGTTTACGTAAATAAGCAAATGGGTAAAAATCAATGAAAGAACAGAAATAAAGAGAGAAAAAATTACCTTTAGAAAAAGAATTGAGCTGCCGCTGCTGCCAATCGGACAAAAGCCCACCTTCAACAAACAAGGGATTTCTCAGTCGACGGCCCGATGATGATGAGGGGTCGGGTTTCCGTCTTCGTTTGCTCTTGTTTCTGTTGTTGCTTGTCTTTCTTCCGCTGCCGGTACCGCCTCCCATTCCTTTCTTGCAATTCAGCTGATTATAAATAAATAATAATATCAAGTTCAACAACAGAGAGAGTACTCTCTGAGAGAGAGCAAGAGAGAGAGAGAGAGATTGTATCTAATTATAAAAATTGAAGGCTGAGGAAAGGAAAGAATCAAAGAATCATCCATTTCGGATACGGCGTATGCAGTGTTGGGCCTGGGCCTGGGCCCCATGTTCAAACTCACACAAGAGCGATATGAGTTTCTGTGTTCTGTTCACAGCACGTGGACGTGAGGGCAGTAAATAAATTGATGGAATTGAATTGAATAGAAAATGTAGATTGACAGACAGACAGACATTGCGCGGTTGTTCCGAAATGTAAAATTAAAACATGAAGGTGAGGTGATGGAATTGAAATGCTTAACTGGATAAGCCTAGGGATGTCCTCCTGCCATAGAACCATCTGCAGGACAGGACTCCACTCAAATATCCTAAACCCTGAAAAAGGAACGGTATAATATGGATTCTGTAGACATATTTCACTTGACTCCACATTTACGGTTAATTTACAACTCTTTGTTGGAAAGTCTGAGAAATTGCTTTTATCTTAGGGGTGGGTACCAAGAACCATCAACATCTCCATAAACGTAACAGATTTACTTCCTCAACGAGGTCACCAGGGAACACCAGCAACTCCTCTGACAGCTTCGCAATAATGCTCGGCCATGAATCCAGATTGGGCCCAATTAGACTTATAACTCAGCTCTGTGTGGATATCTGGGCCTTTACAAATAATTAATGGGCCAATTTCCGCAGAGCCCAATCAGATGACTACCAATTTCCGGGGAAAACACCCACCATTCATCCCCTTCAAGATTTCCTCTAATAGATGAGCTGGATTGTTAAGACTGTAATTATTTTTGGCGATAACCACCGCCAGTCCCATATCGTTTTCTTCATTAAAAAATAATAAATAAACAAATAAATAAATAAATTGAGAAGGGTGTGAGTGAAATTAGGTATGAATGAATCTGCCAGTGTATGTATACATTTTTCTAATTAAAGCGTTATGAGCTCTGCCGCTGCCAGCATGGATTAATTACAGAAACTAAGGAGAGAATTGACCCATTAATTAATTAAATTAAAAAGAATACTGAATATATAAGCAGTCAAAATATGGGTGAAGTAGGCATGAATTGTCACATAACTAAATTATTTCTAGAATTGAAGCAGCTGCAGGACTTGGGTTTGAATGTTTGATTTACATCCATTTCAAGTTACTTTACCGGCCGGTGATGGTGATGGTGATGCCAAACTTATTATTGTGAGACTGCCTGACTGCTTTCAATTTCGTTAATTCAGGCACATACGTATTATCATTATTAATGGTACACGTGCTCGAAATAGAAATTAAAAATAAAAATAAAAATAAAAATAAAAATAAAAATAAAGCCCACGTTACTAAGCAAAGGCGCCAGCAATATGAGTCTTCGCAGCACATGGAGTCATGGACTCGAACCCAACCCCCTTATTTTTCGTAGCAATATGATTTACACACACACACACTTACACTTCTATAGTGCGGCCGCCCTTATTATTATTATTATTTTTATACAGACACACTTTAAAACCACGAATTTTAAGAGAGTTAGTTTTTAATACTTTAAAATTACATAATTTTATATTTTATTAATTAACTAACTCTTTTAAACTGCACGGTTTAAAAATATGTCCTCATTAAAAAAAAAATACCAACATCTACACTTAAGAATGAATCAATTTTTATTTCAATTCTAATCTATTTCGATTCTAATTTACAACTTATAATTGTAAACGCACTATGGGGGAAAACATCTTTTGTTAATGATTAACTATCATTTTTCAGCCCAACATACCAGATGTACCAATTTAGAGAATGCCTGCTATATAGTGTTGTCTTTTACAGTGCACCGCTCTCTCACACCCTTTATTCTTCAGTGAAGTATTTCAAAAAAATTTTTTAATGTTTTTCTCAGTTGTCTCTCCAACTCAAGATCTTTTGTGTAGTTATAAGCAACGAAATATTTAAACATGAAATGAAAATTATAGATTTTTAGCAGAAAAAGAAGAGCTGTTACCCTCGATTTTACATCATAAAATTAATTTACCAAATTATTAATCTATGCAAGAATACACCTCCCATTTGGTACGGAGCGATTGAGAATTGTGTAAAATTTTAATAAGGTGCTATTCTCTTCCGTCAGATTAATGATCGATTCAATTCCTTATTTTATCATTGATTTCGTAATGTATCGCTACTTTTTGAAGCACTTTGCAAGATGTTAATTCGACCGACTCTTTGATCAGGGAAACCCAAGACATAATTACATAGAAGTTCGCTACAAATTAATTAAAGAAGATCACCTGTAGCACTTTCGTAGGAACAGCCAAAATAATAATAATAATAATAATAATTTATTATTATTGACCGACTCTATTCTCATGTACGAAACATTTTAATGTAATCGTCCAATTTATAGTCAAAAAAGAAATGCTAGCTGCTGAGGTAACCTAAGAAGTGTCTTGCCGGTTAACTTTCACTACCTATTTTTCACCTAATCTTTAGCTCCCTTTTCCTCTCCGACACATACCAACAGCAAATATAATATATATATATATATATTTCTTGGCCGTGGAACATTTTGTTTGTTTTTTTTTTTTTTTAATTTTAACCGGTTGGTTCTTTACCTAAACTGTTATAAATTTTTGGTTTGAGTAAATATTTCACTACTATGGTACCAAAACATCCCTAATATATATGTGAATGTTGTATGTATGTATGTATGTGAATGTATGTATGTTTACTAATTAGTATGAAAACTCTTGTTATAAAATAAAATATAAAAAAGAAAAGAAAAGAAAAGAAAACTTGAACGGAAGAAAAAAGATGCCACAAATATACACCAACAAATAAAAGATGCCGCAAGTAAACAAAAACAAAACCATCACGTGCAACATCAAGGCAAAGTATACAGTATTGACTATGCGTAGCACACGGCTAATACAAGTTACAGCGCTAAAGGAAGGACAGCTAATTAAAATAGCTTAATTTTGTCCACCGTTCTTTTTATAATATCAATCATATTGTTATGTACTCTCTCTCTCTCTCTCTCTCTCTCTCTCTCTCTCTCTCTCTATATATATATATATATAACGAACAAACATTTATATCCACTAAGACCAAAAAAGCTAGCCAAGTCTAAGCTGATCGCCGAGCCCTTAACGCCAAATTGAAGACAAGTTCGGTGCTGGTGGTGACCAGCTGTGATCGGATCGGATCATGGCCTCAGCAGGAGCTGCCGATGGTTTCTTTCGGTGCATCTACGAAGGTTGCCTCTCCGGCTGTGACACGGGCATCGAACGCCGGCCGTACCATCGGGATTGTGGCTGTGCTCTTCATAGTAAGTCCAAGAACAATCACCGCGTCCGTGGGATGCCGCCGAGATGCAAAAGTACTGTGTCCTATCCTATGAGAAGGTCTTATAGTGAAGGCAGCTTATTGGTCTTGGCTGCGGCTTCTTCTCCAAAGATTCAGTTGGGATCATGTCATGAACTGGATGATGATCATCATGATAACACTATTTCTTTTAATAAGGTTTAATTCCATCTCGGCCCCTTTGTTTAATTATATATTTGTGTTTTTGTTTTGTTTTTAATAATAGCTGAGAGATTTAATCTGGGTGTCATTCATGTCATGTCATGTCATGTCATCAGAGAGTTTTTTTTTTTTTGACATATTATATGTATTATTATGTGAATGTGAGTACTGTTGTTGCTGATTGTCAATTAAAATGTATTGTTCAGTCAGTGCCATTTTTTATTTTATTAGGCCAATAAGCATATGGCCTCTTATATCAAATCTGGCTATTATTTATAAACGTACGTGTGGGTGTGACAATGATTCTGTTCATATTCATTAAACTCCTTTAAGCTCGTCATCACCTTCTTCTTCATCGTATCGCCATGCAAGTTTCAAGAAATTTGAATCCGTTCTAATGGGGCAAAGGCAATTAATTCCTCTTTGGTACGGTACATGTGATACGTGTTAATTAGATTATGTAATTCACAAAAGTTCGGAGATAGATGTCGTTGTCCTTGATTTGTACGTCCTTATTTGTTGGATCTTTTTTATCTGTGTCTCTTAATCAATTGTTTAAATATATATAAAATAAAAATCCAAGAGATGGATCCATTTTTTTTTTAATTGAAAGATCTATATATATAAGAGTAATTATAGGCATTCTAAATTAATTATAATTACCCATCAAAATTAAAATTATAATATTTGTAGACAATCTTTCTTCATCAAGCGAGAGTTCCATAAAATATTTGGATGAAACTTAATTCACATTTTTACAGAGAGATGAGAACAAGAAAACAATAATTAAGAACCATTATAGGGAGATCACAAATCACAAATCAGGAAAATAATAAGAAAAATAAGGATTTTAATGCACTAATTTTTATCTTTTAATATATTAAAATTTATATATATATTTTTTAACTTTTAGCCCCATCCGCACCCATGTGGTGTAACAGCATAATAACGCTACACTATTACACTATATTTCTACACTTTAACAAAGACTCTTAAAAAATAAGATTATATATGTGTGTGTGTATATACATAGACACACACATATATAATCTTATTTTGTTCATTTAGATATTTATAACACTTAATAATTAATTAGCCATTTTTAAGCCCGCACAGGGGCGCGCGCACACATATGAGCTGGCCACATGGCACATGCCAACATGGGGAAGGACTAGCAAGGATATCCATGGATGCCAAGGTCAGCTTCCATGCATATATAACGGACAACACATGCACATGATCCTGCACACCCACGAATCAATTAAATATAATTAATTTAAGTAATTCATATTCAACATGTGAATTCGAACTTGGAGAATCTGATCTGATGGCAATAATCTCTCTCGTTAGTAAAAATTTTGATTCCTAATTGCAGAGGTTCTAATATGCAATTATTAAATAGTAGTATCTCATCTCGTACGAAATAGAAAAAGAAAAAGAAAAAGAGAAAAAGGTGACATGATATATATTTGTGTTTGCAGGAAACATTAGAGATGATATATATTTGTGTTGCAGGAAATATATATATATATATATACAAACCCCTCAATAAAACTAGGACGATAGGAAACATTAGAGATTTAGGAAAATTTGATTATTTATATATATATATATATAAATAAGCCAATGAAATTAATTAATTAAAATAAAATTAATTAAAAATCAATCTAAAAGTAAAGTGCATAAAAGTCACCACCGTGGTGGTGCGGACCTCAGTAATAGTGACTGGGATATATATTAAGCCCATTCCTCCCCCGCGCTCGAACCCTGGCTGGCTCTGATACCATCTTAAGAGGATACATCTTTAGATCCTTTTCCTATTGGTATCAGAGCCGCAATAGGAAATATATATATATATATTTCCTGCAACACAAATATATATATATATATCATGTCACATTTTTTTCTTATATATATATATATATAAAGGCAAAGGAAGCCAAAAGATCACTGTTATTAGAGATGAAAATTAACTTCTCAAATTCGGTTGCCATATTTAGTGTTAAAAATAGCAGTAGTAGTAGACGGAGACTTGAAACACGTATCAAATATGTTTTTCTTAAAGTGTTAATTGCCTCCTCTCGGTAAAGATTCGTTATGGGTTTACTGGCAAGTCGCTTTTAGGATATGACAAGTCTTTAATGTGAATATGTACCAAGCAAAAGTGAAGAATTCATTTAGAAAATATGAACACTTTATATCTGGTAAATTTTTCTAGTGTTGTAGGAAATTGATGAGGACAAAAATTATAAAGAATTAGATTATAATTGAAAGTTATCTCCCTTATCCTTATATAGACTTTTAAACACCAATACACCACCAAACATTGTGATAATTCGTTGTGAATTTTCACAAATTTTTTTATTCTTATTTAACCAAAACCCAACGTTTAGAAACTAAGGGAGCTTATTTAATAGATTCCATAAGCCAATAAGCCAATCACATGTTGCAGTTTAGCCTTTCCAATTTCCAATGGATATGCCTCACATATGAAGCAAACAAGATGAGATGTTTGATCCACATGTGATATTCAAAAATCACATAAATTTGTGCCTAAATCCAATTTTGTGTGTTCTCAAACTCTACCCATACAAATGGTGTTCCCTTAGTTACTTAATTATTATTATTAAACACATGGTCCCTTATTATCAATCTACGTGTCTTTATAATTTTGAATCTCACAACTGTATATTCAACGTTATACTGCTCAAAATCGTGAGATAGCGTACCAAATTGGATTTGGGCACAAAGGCGAAGAAACCAAGGGAAGTAAAGGCATTTCCTTCATTGGATCATGTACATGCAAAGCAACTAATTAAATTGAGAAGAATCAGTTCCCAAATTCCTGTCAACGCACTAACGATTTGATCCTGCAGCATCACGATGTCGCTTTACGGGCTGCACCAGGCCGTCGCCAAGCCTGGCCCTCGCCCATGTTTTACCGAATAGGCCCAGCCCTCTCTATAGGCCTGCCCAATAATAGACGGGCCTGAGCTTCCGAAATGTTTTTTTTTCAATTTTATTTTAATGTTTCAACATTTTTTTAAAAAAGAAAAAATGTCATAACCTCCCCAAAAACAAAGTTTGTAAAAATTTACAATAAACAATAATGCATATAAACCTCTCTTTAATAATACTCTATATAAGAATAACCTTAGTCATAAAAATTTATGATCCCAATATTTTGGCTAAATATATAGATAAGAATAAATTTTACATTATAATAAGTTATAAGATTTTTGAAACTGTGTATGTACATCCTTTTTATCAATATCTATATATACATTGGATTGGATGTACTCTATTAATTAATATATCAATATTGTGCATATTTTACCTTTATATCACTTGCACTAAGGGTAACTAAGTCAAAACAATAATTTCAAAGTGTTCAACATTTAACACTAGTCATAAAAGGCTACAAAAACAACATCATTAACATCATACTTTAATAAACATTAGCAGTCCACAAACATCCACTACTAGAAAAAGGGTCTTTACTGACTTTAGAATAGTGTCAGAAATTACTTTCACTGACACTTGTTAATTGTGTTAGTAATCTGGGAGTCAGAAAAATAGTGACACTTGTAATTGGTGTCAGTGATTACTATTACTACAGTATCACCGATATTATGACACTATAGTGTTAGTAGTTATTGATATTTTATTAATGTCTGTGATTACTGTTACCATGGTATCACTAGTTAATTTATTTTTAAAAAATAAAAAATTAAATTGGCTGTTGATTTATT
The DNA here is from genome assembly GCA_030444775.1 of Atalantia buxifolia. Classification (NCBI taxonomy): domain Eukaryota; kingdom Viridiplantae; phylum Streptophyta; class Magnoliopsida; order Sapindales; family Rutaceae; genus Atalantia; species Atalantia buxifolia. The sequence goes on along the minus strand of CM059834.1, from coordinate 18,929,722 downwards.
GGTAAAATTAAAAGGCACCATAAAATAACCACAAAAAAAAACTTGATATATATTACAAAATCTTTAATTTCATATTTAAATATTATTAGTATATATTACAAATCCCAAATACTTCAATAAACAAGATATCCTATTCTCGTAACTGAATAATCTTAAATACATAAGAATTTCTACCATCCAATCAAATGCCTACTAATTGCGGCTACATTTAACAAATTTAGAAGCTAAATTGTTAAGAATGATAGCCTTTCACTTTTTGAACATAAGTAGTGTAGTTGTGTTATCACACCAGCAGCTTCTCTATTCAATAGATTGGATGGGTTAGGATACAAGTGAAGTCGAGGAAGAAACACTTCAAGCACACTGATTAAATCTGGATACAAGTACATGGAAAACGAAAAAATTAGCTGTCAATATGAGAAAATTTAGAAGAACTAAAGTGTATATGATAAGGCAACTCAAATCTGATTAAAGTTTATTTCAAAGAAAGGGAAATTAAAAGGAAAGGTCAATATGAAAAAATTTAGAGATATGAAGGTGAAAAGACCACTAACATAGCCTGAAATGATATATACTCAATTGCATCTATTAGAAAGAATATGCAAATATATACACAGAAGAAAAAATGCTCAAAAGATATAAGGAATAAAGATGCAAAAAAAAAAAAAAAGACTAGGTGCAATAAACTACCACTTTTATGTGGATGATCAAATGATGTGGATAAGCCTACTACTACTTTGGTTATCTAGGTTCAGTAAGATGATCCCTGCAACTAGATGTCAACCTATATTTGTCAAATAAAATCATATCAAATCAGGCAGAAGGTTGAAGATTTTCTTCGAACCATCTGATCGTGGTGCAGGTAGAATTAACCAGGAAGCTATATGAATAGATATGCATGTCATGAGTGGAACTATATATGTGGGATAAAGTAATCGTATGAAATTTATCAAGGAACAAATGATTTGAAGGCTTTTGTTGATTCCTTGGCACTCTTCACTACCAGAACATAATTGATAGAAGCCAGCTAAAAACAAGAAGAAAATTCAAAATTTATATTGCAGTTCACAAACTGATAAGCTATATTTGAAACTCATCAACATATAGATTTTTAAAACTTTTGGTTAGGATTAAATTTTGGTCCTCAAGAGTTTTCTTTTAGTTTTAGACTCTTTTGAATTGAAATAGACTTAATTTTGTTAGTAAAATTATGAAATTGGTTCAATTTGGTTCAAAGATTTAGCCAAAAGCCAAATTTATTCAATTTAATCTTGAAGAATTTAATTTAGGCTTGGAAAAATTTCCAAGTATACTTTTTCAAAAATAATAATAGGATTAAATAACAACAGCTATAAAAAAAATATTAGGTTCTTGACAAATAATTTCCAAATAAATTTTTATTAAGCTATGTAAAAATGCAAGTAATTAATTCATTTTCAACTAATATTCAAGAGTTCTCTAACCACATTAGAAGAATCTAGGAGTGGTAAGATTTACCTTAAATGAGAAATTACTAAATGAGTACTGCATAGCAAGAGCAAAGGCATTAAATTCTGCCTAGCAACTGCACTCATTAGCCTCCTTCCTAGGAAAAATTAAAAAAGGATAAGGAAAATGAAATATTGCTCCTATAGTAGTAAGCCTTATAAAATCCATACTCGTAAATTTTGATTTAAGTTCCTTCACACATGCTTCCAAATGTATTCATACTTCCATTTTCTAAATTAGAATAATCAGATTAAAGTCGTTATCAAAAGATATTGCATTATAATCTGATCTATTGAGAAGCTTTTGTTCATAGAGATTGATAGGTAAACAAATGAAACCTCTTCATCTATTTACCACTAACTTTTTGGGAGCTTATAAAGAAAAAAAGAAAAAAAGGCAATGTACATGAAATACATTTTTCCTTTGAACCAAAACAGAGCAGCCCATCTTTACTAATAAAGAATAAACATGTGAAAGCTTACTCTTTTTGCAACTTAGATGAAGGATGTGATATTGTCTAAGCAAAATCTCCTAGAAAGAAAAATATTTCTTTAGATAAGGTAAATCCATCCAATTTAAGATGATATCACACACCAGATATGCAGTATTGATGGACGGTAAAATACATACAATTGTTGGTCACTATAATTAGCCATCAAGGCAACCAACAATAAACAATCACGATCTGGGCAGTCCTGAATTTTTTTTATCCTATAAACACAAAAAATATATGAAATGAAAGTTTAAAATATAATAATAGAGTACAATATAAATATGAGATCACCATTGATTTAAATTCAAATATAACAATAGAGTACAATATAAATATGAGATCACCACTGATTTAAATTCACTTTCATCTAAACAAAAGTTCTATTTCTTTCCCCCTATTTATCATAAATGGATGGTAACTCAAAAGTAGAATACCAAAACTGTAAATTGCGTATACCCAACTCTTCAAATAATCATCAACTAGACTCATCATCGACCTAACCTCCTTTTCTCCAATTGAGCAGATGTAATTGTCATTAGATGATTATATTAATTCCATACATAAATTTTGAAACCAAAAGCCAAAAATTTAGAAATAAGCATGAGAAGACAAAATGAAGCATTCTCAACAGTACCAACCCTTTTGGTTTGTTCAGTGCCAAATACACTTTTGGAGGCAATTTGTTAGGACGACAATTTCCATTAATGTAAATAATATCCCTTGCAGGATCAACTCTAGTCTGCACATTATCACAAGTAATAATGAAGGCATAATTCTAGGTGCAAACAAAAGCAATCCCATCATATATTAAATTTTAGTATTAAAAATGAGTTGAGAAACAACAAAATTCTATACCGATCAACAAAATAAAGTAAAAGTAACACATAATCCGTAATTTTTAATTTATTAAGTCGAGAGTAAGTAAGATAGTAAGCTTATGCAATTCAATAAAGTAATAAAAAATAATTATTTATTAATGGCGAAATGATATACTGCAGTAACTATCTTACCCATCAATAGTACCCTTTAATTTGTTTGCCATTAAAATCGAAACTCAAGAGGCACGGTCAGTTCTTGAAACCACAGGCATAGAGGCCAAGTTCAAGAGAACAGAAGCATCTGGATGTTTTTTGAAAGCTAGCAGTGGCAATGAAGGCGACGCCACATTTTTCAACCATTGATTTGAAGTCGACAATCTAGATTTTCCATGCCATGAAATGAGAAACCTTAAAATTTGTTGAATATAATTATATTGAATTTTAATCAAAATTAAAAGAGGAAAAGAGAACTACCGAGTAGGAGGAGAAGGCTGATGGGTAGAAATTTGTGTTGTTCGTTAGGGTTTCTTGACTGCTCATCTTTCTCCTCTTGTTCTTCGGCCTCTGATATGTCGTCGTCTCAGGATGAAGCGTAGTCCACCAAAGATATCTCTCTCTGTCTCTTCATCCTATCTCGTCAAAAAGTAATTGGCGTGGTAGCTTACAAAATGATACTGGAGAAGTTTTGTTTTCTCTCAATTTTAATTTTCAGAGACTTCGTGAGAGGCGGCATTAGAGTTAGAAGTTTGGAGAAGTTTAGGTTTAGGTTTAGGTTTAGATTGCAATGGATATATTTTATATTTTTTAGACTTTAATAATTAAACAAATAAAATGTTTTGGGCTTAGCGGTTTTTCTATTGAAAGTAAAAGTTTGAAGTTTAGAGATCTTGGGTTCGAGTTGAGGCCAAAACAAAAATAAAATGATAATTTTTTTGCTATTGATACCTTAGCGTCAATGGTTTCTGATGTTTAATATATTAACACTATAATATCAGTAATCTATGATACTTGTTTGTTAAACACGGAAAATGACCCAAATACATGTAACTACTGATACTTTTTAATAAAGTGTCACAAGGCAAGTGTCAGTAAAGACCATTTTTCTTGTAGTGATCAATACAAAAATACTAAAAATAATAATAAGTAGGCTTGGCTTAGGCTAAATTTACTTACAAGATTTAGTCACATATTCAGGCGCTCATGTATAGGGTTGGACCTAAGCCTACTGGCCCGGGTAGGACCATGGACAAGTCAGGTCAGGCCGAACTATTTTGTGTTCACGACTCGAATAATGCTGAGAGAAAAAAGAAAGAGCAATTTTGGTGGTTACAAAGATGGTCACAATAAAATTAAATGAAAATTAAAAAAGTTACGATAGTAAAGACGGTTACATGTTAACCATTAGGAGAAAGATGACCATTTATCATTATTTATAATTGCCACTCATTAATTGTTAGTATGTAGCTAGGCAGAGAAAAGTTCTTAAGTACTCTCACTACGATGATCATTAGCAAAAGCAAAGAAGTTGAGAAACAGAACCAAAATAATTAGCCAAAATTTGCCCAAGTAATTAACATATCTACACACACACACACACATAAAAACATATACGATCATTCACACTAAAAACTAAACTGATTCCTTTCTAGTTCTATGCAAATGCAATCTCCATCGAAAAGATGTCGCCAGCCGCCTCGCGAACATATAACAATAAATATAATTACAAGAAAACCGTTACAACTTAGAACGAAGATCCATTGTTATAACGAACTATAGTAGCTCGATCTCTCGATTTAAACGTAACCATGCCAAAATCAAAGCCAAGCCAATTAGCCATGAAGTTTAATTAGCCAAGTTAATTAAACCAAGCCACTCATCATCACCCCAGCTATATATCATCAATATGGACAAGATTATACTTTCTAGAAACCTTCGTTTTCTCTCTTAGTTACATAACTAACCGCACAAGAACCCTAGCTAACAACAAAATATTTCTTGGATTTCACGGGCGTATGCCTAAATTGTTAACTCCATGCATACGCTTACACCCCTTGGCTTGCTCCTCTATATCTATAAACACATGAGAAAGCATGCCAAATATTTCAGAGCAAATAATTAATTAACTCTCAAGTATATGTAACAAAAGAAATTAGATTTAAATAAGCTTCAGAGGAGAGGGATACGCAGTTTGAGCTAATTTCAAAATTAAATTAAGACGGCTGCTTAATTGGGGGCCGCGTCTTCGAAATTAAGAAGCTTATCGTTTGAAAGATTTAGAGATCCGTGACTGCACTGCAGCTGTGCATTGCATAATCTAAAGGGTACTGTGAGTACTGTTTGTTCAAATTCTGCTTATTCTTCAAAAGGAATTATGTGATATTCCCCAAGAAACACACGTCGTTGGTTCATCATCATCATCATCATCATCATCCATATCCCTGGGCATGATGACTTGACGTCATCCTTGCCCTCCTCCGGCTTATCACAGGCAGGCTTGTCCATAGCATGCATCAGCACCTTCCAAATTCTCTTCTCTGCGTGTCTCTCTCGATCATCATGGCTTGTTAATTATAACAGAACCAAAGTGGCAAAGGAGGCTTCTCATCACATATATGACCATGTACATTAACTTATCCAAGCCCTGCATTACGGCTGATCATTAACGAATTAAAGGGTAGGGAAATTGGGGTTTTTAATTTGTCTTTGTTATTTCCATGTTTCCAGCAGTGTTAGTGCCCCTCTGAAGGTGAAAACTATATATCTTGAGAAATGTATCCATCTGCAAATTAATTCTGCCAAGTAAAATGAAAAAATTCTTTTGCTTTTGGTTACATATATTTATTCAGTGAAGAACTGCCTTGATATTTAATTGCTTGAACAATAAAAGATTTCAAATTTGCATATTTTTTAGTTTCAGTTTGGTATGATTCCCTACCTCTAACTGACCTTAATTATATAATTGCATACAATGCAATGCCTAATGATAATCGGTTCACGATAAATCGTGAACTAAACATGAACCAAACACTAAAAATGAATTAAATTAATTCAATTCAGTTTGATTCTATGATTTAACTTAATTTGATTTTATTTAATTCGATAAATTTAATCCTGCTTATTCAATAAAAAAAAAAACAACATAATTGTAATATACTATTAATAATAATCAATAGCAGTCAATCTTTGAAGTCCTAATTAATTGCTTTCTCCAAATGTAAATATAGACAGAATGGAATAACGGTGCTGACTTTATGAAAAAAAACAATACATGCATATTAGTTTAACTTTAACAATGATATTTATGTTAGTACCGTGACCATCAAAGTCCATCATCATCAATTTGGTTAAAACTAAAGTTAAATATATGCCCTAAACTATAGTTAAGTCATCAGCTTGTCCAATCAAAAGAGCAAACAAAGCAACAAAGTTGGAATCGTTACTTTCAAAAAGTTACACATAACTATGCAAGTTTCACATGATCCGGAGCAAACAATATTGCCCCAAATCTATAAAGAATTCCGAAGCCTATTAAATATTCCTCAATACAGAATTAAATAATTTAAGTAAAAATAATAATTTTTAATTCCTAGAAAAAATCGTTATCTTATTAGTTATGTAACTAATTGGACAAGAACCCGACACTAAAACTTTTCTTGAACTTGTCGGGCGGTCTTGACGTAGGTAGCGTAAATTCCTACGTTTCAATTGATTAATTAACGCCATATCTGCGTGATGCATGCATATTATGTGTGCATGTAATCTCTCTCACTGCCGGCCTTCCCCTTAGCTCTACAAAATGTTTCAGAAAGCATCCACAATTAAATTAATATTTCAAAGCAAATTAATTCCCGTATTCATCACTAGAAACACAATTCCTTACGTAATGAAGCAATTGAAAAGGCGACCAAAATGAATTCCATAGAGAAATTCCAAAGTCGATTTTCAACAGCAACAATTAATGATGCATATACCGTATATTTTAGGGAACATTTAATTTGGTATTATTTACAATGCATTTGAGTTTATATATTCATTAAATTAACTAAAAATGCTCAAAGAAACTACGAGAGATTACATAATCAATTAAATAATTAAGTCTATAATCGATGCATAGTTGTGTATGCATACACACACATGCATATATATATATACAGCCGACGATATCGAATTAATATATTAAACCTGTTTTTTTCTATAGAGGACCACTGAGACCTTTAAGCTTGAGATACATAGGACATGGATAATAAATGTCCCACAATCTTTTATCCTGTAGAAATTAATTTCATAACACTATTATCAACATTAATTCCAAAGCAGAAGAATAATTCAACAATTTCAAAATTAAAAGAAATGTTAAAACAGGGGGAAAAAAAAAATAAAAAAAGAAACACACCTGCTCGAACACCTCAACTTTTATCGGCAAATGAGGAGAGGAGCGGCGCAGTATGATTCTCTGCATGCAAACAACAATTAATTAAACTTTTTAAACAAATTAAACAAAGGTCAATATTTTAATATGTCAAAAAGGAATATATATTTAATGAAAGAGCAGATCTATCTTAATAATTAACACCCTTTTAAAAATTCAAATTAAATTTAACCAATATGGAGGGTTAATTATTGCATGTGTAGGGTTAAATCCCCATATATTAATTTAAAAGTGTATACTGGTCCTTAATTACCTGTTGAGGGAAAATCAAAGATAGCAGGCATGATTTTGCATTTTCGTGGGAGAAACATTGAGCTACGCACATCAGATACTGGATGTAAGCATATGTATAGTCTACATAAAAATACGGATCGCGCAAGCAGATATCAATCTTGTCAAGTGGTACACAATCATCCACGTACAGTTGCAGTGAAGGAATAGACATGTCGAAGTGAAAATATTTCAGTCTTGGTGCAGATACGAAGAGCACCGTAATAGCATCGTCATATTTCAGATTTGATATCCTCAGATTCACCAGACGCGGGGCAGATATATCAAGCTTCACGGCGTCTAGTAGAACGCAATCGATGAGTGTCAAGTTCTCCAGGTTCAAGAAGCTCGAGAATAAATCATTTTCACGAAGCCATATGAAAACGCAAGTGAGTTGCAAAGTAGTCAATGATTTGAAGCCAAATGAATTTGGTGGCAGAGCTCTTATGGTGCGATGAGGGCCAAGATTCAGAGTCTTCAGGGTTTCACATTTGAGAAAGGCTGGAGGAAAATGGATGACATCTGTTTCAAGTTCTTCGACACCATGGGATTTTGCATAGTTCAGAATCCTGCTAATGAGAGATTGATTCCTCCTACCTCCTGTGACAAATCTCAGTTTTGAGAGCTTGTAAGGCTGGTGACGACGCAACACGTGGCGGATAAATCTTGCGAAAGCGTTACTTCTTCTCCTGAAGCTGCTGTGATCAAAATTTAGAGCCTGTGTATGCGTCCAATGATGCCTCCAATGTTTTGATAAGAAGCATTTTTGGACTGCAGATTTGGTATCCAATAAAGATAGGATGTGATGAATTAAATGGTCGGGCAAATTACTTAACCTGTCAATCCCCAGCACTTGGTTCTCAAAGATTGATTCTGTAAAATCTGCGTTCACAGCTGCCACATACATCGCTCTATCACTACCAATACAATTTTTTTTTTTTTTACCATATATAAATTCTTGCTTGTTTTCAGACTACCCACAACTTTTATTGTCAAAAGCTACTAAAATAAAGAATTAATTTCTGTTTTTGAAACAGTGCATACATCCACGCTAAAAGATAACATTTTCAACTATCAAATAATCAAGCATCATCATCATCATCCTCATCACCACTATTATTATTATTATTATTATTATACAGAATACATACATATATTAAAAAAAAATTTAAATTTTGATAACAAGGTCTAACTTCAGTACTAAAATTCTGATATCTTAGATATCATTTACTATATATATATTTCTACCTCCAACGATCAGTTTAGAATATAAGTAGTAATCATCAAGGTTCAAAGGCCATTCTCAAAACAATAATTCTTAGGATCCCAATGATTATAATTTTTAATGAATATATATTATTTTTTCATGAACTATAATTTCAGCCTTCTATGATTAATATTACCAAATGACAAAGGCAGTATATAGTTGGAATCTCTAGCATTACTCTTCATTATAACACAAACAAAACTAACAATATTTCAAATTCAACAGACCATAATGTTTTTACTTTTTTTAAAAAAATAAATTATATTGTCACAAGCGTTTTATTCGTAAAATCATAAAAACTAAGATAAAACAAGAAATTGGGTTAATTGATATACATCTAACAAAAAATTGTAAATGTTATGAGCTAGCTATACGGACCTAAGTTGTTAAAGATTCGGTGCGTTCTAATAAAAATATGTAGCGCATTTAAAATAATTTTAAGTATTTTTATGACTTCTAAATTATGTTTTATAAAAGCACCAACAAGCATGTTTCTAATTACAAGCGCGCGCACATACACATAGGTATATTTCAAGTATATAAAATTTATATCCTTTTAAGTAATAAAATCAATATTAAACTTCTCCAAGAATAATTAACTGAAAACTGAAATTATATGAGATTATAGGTTACGAAATATCTAACAAATTTTAATCACGAGGTTTATAACGAGTAAATTACAGTTTGCAGAACTTACCAGAAAGCATCTTGTCAATTGGCTCCAGAGAAAACTCAGAAGTAATTGGTTTTTGTTTTTCTTTTTGAATGGCATAATATGTGTTGAGTATGAATCCGTCTCTGCTATTTATAATTTCGACTTATTGTGGATTAATTCTAAGGATAATTATTGAGTTGGTCCAAATATGGCACAAGAATCTCTTGCGGTTCTGCTGCCTAATTCTTTCAAATCTTTCAAAATCTTAATTAGTAATTCCCCGCAACTAAAAAGAAAGGAAGATTTTAATACGTTTAAGGTGTTTCCTAAGTAAGTCTGAATATTTCCTAAATAGTTATTAGATCAGATTTCAGAGTAAGAAGAATATATATATCGTCATCTTTTCTCTCTGTTTTTACCTTGTTTTCTTTTTTTAAAGAAATAAATAATCTATGCTATAATTAACTTATTCAGAGATCTTACCCAAAATTTAAAGTCTGCGATGTGTTGACAGAAAACTAGCTATTAGTATCCGTCTAACAATTAAAAATTAAAATTATTCAATGTTGATCACAAGAAACCATTATTTACCATCAACCATGCATGGTCACATGATGAATGAAGAGCTAGCCTTGTCTCAAAGCAATAAATTAAGTTACCATTACAATATCTTCTCCATGATCCGATCCTTATAAAAAAAAACCTTTGTTATTTGTAGAGGGCAATTTTTTGAAACACGCTAAGATGAAGAAGACAGAAGGTAAAAACTTAAATTAGCGTCTTTCAATATATATATATATATATATATATTTGGTTATCGATGAAGAGCTTGATGCATTAGCGTTGACAATGCATACACGTTGTTTTATGTAAATAATCAAACTTCATCCAAGCGTATAAGTTAAATAATCTTTTTCCTGCAGAGTTGTTATTACACATTGACAAATGAACGAATTTCTCTTTGGATTATTAATTATTAATTAACTCGACAAGTTATTATTTCAAAGTATTGACGAGTCTAATGGATTGTTTACTCTATTTCTCTATGCACACATACATGTTTTGACTGTTGATGAGTACATTATATCCAAGAAGTTGTCGATCGAATTATTACAAATTTATTAATTAATTTTTATTTACTTCTAATTAAGTTCACCATGTGGTAGAGCGTCAAACCAAACTAGAGTTCTGGATTTCTTGTTCGTTAATTGCTCAACTACCTAAATTAATCAACTTGGAATCAACCAAAGCGCGGGACAGATACATACGTAGGTATGTAAAACAAAATTAGCTTAATTAGCTAGAGTGATACTCCAACTCCGATCCCTCCAATGATTTTTAAAGTTCCAAAGCATCATTAATTAATTGTTATATATATATATATATATATATATATGATTAATTAATTAGTTCCCATCACAGCATCATTTGAAAAATGGGTCACAAAGTTCGTTGTATAACAACTTTGGAAAATACCTTAAATTAATTTTCTCGGGTTCCACGGAGAAATGCAGACAAAAACTTACCCTATAGCTACTTCCTTGCTCTCTCTATATATTGGACTATATTTGAGTCCTTTCTCAGAAACCATGCATGCAACACTTTGAGTTGTTGGGAGCAATTCTTAAATTGATTTGAATTACATATAACGTAACTTAGCACCACCCTATTTCGAATTATCAAATTAAATCCTACGTGGAAAATAAATGAGCCACAGCCACCCAATTGGTTTATCCTACGACTTCTCTACCGCAATGTAGGCTTACATACACACGCTATTGGGTCACACCTAAAATATTTAAGAAAGTACGAAAGAGAGAGAGAAACAAATCAGTTCATACAAATGGCTCATGAGAAGACAACAAAATACATTATAGGACATTAACAAAATGCATTTAATACGGAAAAAAATCGTCCTAAACGAATCATAACCATTAAAAGTAATAACACCACCAACAAAGTGTTGGCTCTATTGGTAATGGAGTCCCTTTAAGTGGCTTAACTGGGTTTGCTTCCCAGTTTGAGTCGCAGGAAAGTCGGCTTTGTTGGGAGAACCTGTGCCTCCCGGTTCGAGCAGAGACTTATAGTCTAGGTTGTGGTACGTACTTAAAGGTGTCTCTTACAGTTGGGGCCCTATCCAGAATACCTCGTGGATAAGACCAAAAAAAAAAAAAGTAATAGCACCGCATCACAAGTTCTCACAAAAAGTGAGCAAAAACGCAGGTAAATATGAGATAAATTCAAATTCGTGTATTATATATAACTATCCATTAAAAAAAAATTTAAATACAATCCTGAGTTGATCTTTTTATAATCTTTTACCACATGCATATTTATAGTGAGGTAGGTACACACAATAAATATTTAATTATACATTACTTATTATCCAATATCTAAGTTATATATAGTTATGCGCAGAGTTCTACTCCACAATGAAGTCATATCCATAAAAAAAGAAAAAAAATGCATAATCTTGTTCTAGGAAATTCAATTATCATTTTTTTTTGTCTTAACCACGAGATATCCCGGGGAGGGCCCCAACTGTGCGAGGCACCTTTAAGCCCGTACCACAACTCAGACTAGAAGTCCCCGCTCGAACCGGGAGGCACCTTTAAGCCCGTACCACAACCCAGACTAGAAGTCCCCGCTCGAACCAGGAGGCACAAGTTCTCCCAACCCAGACTAGAAGTCCCCGCTCGAACCAGGAGGCACAAGTTCTCCCAACAAAGGTGACTTCCACCTCGCGACTCAATCATGAAAGAAACCCAAATCAAGTCACTTAAGGGGACTCCATTGCCAGTGGAGCTAACACTTTGTTGGTTCAATTATCATTTAATTATGCTTTGTTTAGTAAGAAACTTTGTAAATTACAGAGTGCTAGCTAGGAAAAGAATAATAATACAACAACTTAGATAACATCACATCGTTGAAGTTAGTTGGTTATTCCTTCGATAACAATGTGGTAGGATTCAAGCGAATCAAGACCCACTCTAGCTGGCTAGAAATGGTCGTATTATAAATTAAGTTAATTAATTAGCTTCTAACTTCTGTCTTTAGAATGTGAAACTCTTATGTTAAACTAAGAGTTCTCGTCTGTACTCAATGGTTAATTTAATTCCTACAGTTTCTGAATCACACGAGGAATCTTATATATTGTAATCATTTTGTTAATAATAATTAAAAATGAAAGGCAGGGATCAACCCAGGGCGCCACACATAAGATAAACTCAGCATGTCTCCAAAATGGTTCGTTACACTGATACTCCGATCCCTCCAATGACTTCCAAAGTAATTAAGCCAAATAATATTCTGAGCCATCATTAATTATTATTTCTTTGTTTGGCGCCAAAGCGGAGCCGAGCCAAGCCAAGCAAGCCAATTAAGCCACCGGCATACATACATATAATTCTCCTTAATTCGAGAATGTTATGCGCTCAGTAAATATTTAAAACAAGTGAGAAAAAAATAAGAATTCGTCTCTCAATGAATCCCTAGGGAAAAACGATACGGTTCGTTGTATAACTACTTTGGAAAGAACCCTAATTTTTGTCCGGCACGTTCATTGCACGACAAGACTTAGCTAGTCCCCTTGTTCTCTCTCTCTCTCTCTCTCTCTCTCAATCTCTCTCTCTATATATATATGTGCTTCAGAAACCATGCATGCAACTCAGAGCTTACAAGTTACTCTCTTATAGAATTAAACACGCACGAGCGTATTAGAGAGTTAGAAAGAACAGAGGAAGAGAAAGAGCAGAAATGGCCACGAACAGAGCAGCTGAGATGATGCTCCAATGTGTATTTAATGGAAACCTATCGCTGCATGACATGCATAAGGAGCGAAGGCCTTACCACCGCGACTGCGACTGTGCGTTGCACAAGCTTAAAGGGACTGTTTGCTCCGATGCTTATTGTTTTCAGAAAAGGAATGTCTCATTTCCCAATAACAAGAAGAAGCAGTCGTGGAGTGATTGCTCCTTGTCCATGGCAGCTGTTCCATCAAAATTTTCTTTCTCAATCCCCTCCTCTTCTCAATCGCTCGTTGACGAGCACTAGGGATTTCATTGCGGATAGCTAGCCAGGCCTGGCACACATGCATAGAGATGAGATCATTCATGCAGATACATATTACATCAATGCTAGAATCAGCTGATGATTCAGTATATATTTGTACAGGAAAATTAAAAGGTTAGGAATTTGAGTAGCGATTGTTCTCTCTCTTTCTCCTTTGATATTTTCTCCAAGACAAACATTATCTTGAAGAATAAGTGCACGTACGAGATTCTTGTAGATGTTACAGTAATTAAATTCTGTCTAGTTCATACCATTATTAGTGGCTTAATTTAGAATAGTACGTTCTTAATTATATGAAACATATATATGCCATAAAATTCGAGTTCTCAAAGCCTACTTTTCGTGATCAAAAGCCTTTCATACTCCATTTATTAATCTTAATGACTTTTTTTTTTAATTTGAAGTTAATTAACGTGGAATGATTGACCGGATCGATCATTTTTCTAGCTTGTGGTAGAAGGGGGCAATAAAAGGCATACTGTACTGTACATACCTATTAAGTTTGGTGGTTTTAAATTTTGTGCGCGTAATGTAAGTTTCATGGTAAAGCACAAATGTAATTGACGGTCAATAATTTCGAGGAAAATGTGATGTGATTGCAGTGAAAATTAACGATGCCAAATCAAATTAATGATTGACAAGAGCAAATTAAGCTAATTTACCAACAAACGTGTAGATCATACCGGCCACATGTTTGATAAAAGTCATATGAAGTGTTGCAAAATGAGATTGTTGACGAAGAGAAGCATTGATGAGGATTGTTTCGAATGAAGCAATTGGTGCCTTAAATACTACCGTGGTATTTTCAGAGATAGTGAATCCAAAGAGAAGATGAGGCATGTTTGTCAAATACTATTGATATAGTCTTAGTTGCTGCTGGTTTTTGGCTTTGGCCAGGGATGTATGTTATGTACATGCCATGTTTGTCATTCTCATTGCATAGAATACTTATAATATTTATTGGCATCAGAAAGTTCAATTTCTATATAAAGTTTGTTATGTTTCTGAAATAGCTTTCAATTGAGCTGAGTTGTGCTTGTTGAAAACAATAAAATGCAAAATGTCATGAGTGCATCAAATGTAAGAATAACTTCAATTGAGTTGTAGTTTAAATTACAGTTGTTGTGGAAAAAGAAGATGTAACTATGAAATAAAAGTTAATAATATGTATTAAATATAATTTTTAAATAATAATTTCGATAAAATTATTAAAGATATAATAGATTTGTTAACATTTAAGTAAAAAATATATCAACATAGCTTTCAAGAGGAGATTGTCAATTTTCCCCATACTGTAATCAATATATATCATTTACCCCCTACTTTTTTTATAATAGCCAATAACCCCTCGACAATATAAGTTTACAATATTACCCTTATTTTCAAATACACTTTTTTTATATTTATTATAGATTAAATAAATCACATGAATGGAAATTAAAATAAAAATTAAATATTAAAAATAAGAAATACATGCTTTGATGTGAAAAAAAATTTATAATAAAATATTTTCTTACTTTTCACATTTAATTTTAAAATATTATAAAATATTGATTATAAGAAAACGTTTACAAAATAAAAAAGTACAAGAAAAAATTTTATTGTTCGTTTTTGTTCATATCAAAACATATATTTTTTGTTTTTAATACTTAATTTTTTTATTTTAATTTTGATTTATGTGATTTATTCAATCTATAATAAATATAAATAAAGGTGTATTTGAAAATAAAGACAATATTGTAAACTTATGCTGTCAGGGGCGATTATTGGCTATTATAAAAATAGGAGGGGGGTAAATGGTATTTATTGATTACAATAGGGGAACATTGACAATTAATCTCCCGCTTCTAAGCTACAACAACTAGTGTTTACCAAATACTTTAATATTGTAGTTTTTAAACTACAGCTGCTCAATTTCAATTTCAAACACTAAGTCTGTATTTGTCCTTTGAATATTGGAATAATCCTACATGATCGATTGGTTGAACAATATAAGTGATCTTTAATTAAGCTATCTAATTGTTAGGTAGATAACACTAATTATGTTCGTCATCATGCTAGGTAGAGACACCTTCAATTCAACAAAAGCAATAACTAAACAAATCATTAGTTAAAAATTCATTCAAACGGCTAATTAACTAAGTGGTCAGAAAAGAATTATATATTCATTCTTTCGGAGCAAACCATATATGCTTAACTAAAACATATGGAATAAATTTTGAAGTCAAGCCAAACCGAACCATAACGAACTAATTAATTAACAAGCCAATCCAAGCCGGTGGATTTTAATTCAATTCTTAGGTCAAATCGCTCTTAACTTCTTGTGTAACTAACTATTGCTACAAGAATTCCGAGATACAGTTTAACTTTATTGGGTTAAATGCAGTTTTGAGCACTAAGTCAACATTATTCCCCCATAAGAAAACAAATAAGCTTCTCCCTTAAACATCGACACTCTTCTCTATATATACTAAGGCCCTTGTACAAGCAAGCATATGCAAAACATTCAACACATTCACGCACGGGCACGTACGAGATTAATTACAAATTAAGATTAAAATTAATAAATAGAAAGGCAGGCCACCAAAGCGCGCGTGCAGCAACGAATTGAAGATGATGCTGCGCATGCGGTGTGTGCATGTGTTTGCGGGAAGCATATCATCGTGGGAAACTGAGGTGCAGCGGAGGCCATACCATCGCAACTGCGGCTGTGCGCTGCACAACTTGAAAGATGTTTGCTCTAATGCTTATTTTTCTCACGACTGTCATTATCAAACAAATATTTCTTTTCCCAAAAAACAATCATGGAACCACTGTTCCATTTCTTTGGTCGCTTCCACCTTCAGATGTCAAGAAACTTGAGGGATCGATGATTTATACTCCCAGGTTAGGATTTATTCATCATCAGAAGCTGTATGTGTGTTTGTGTGTATTTTTCTTATGTTTCGGTGTAAACATTGCGTGCGTTATCATTTGCTGTTGTATAGCTACATATGCATCGAGAGTTCCGTAATTTATTTATTCATAATCATATCGGTTGAGTGAGGAAATACAATCTTGATTGTAATACTTGTACGCATTCGCATACATTCCCTTGCGAATATTTTGCATGATCGATATGTAACGAATAGGTATGTACACCAGCATGTGGAATCATAACATATATATTTAGAATAATAATGTACGTCATGATTTCATTGAATGGTTATATGTATGTACACTTGGTGCAAGAATTATTATTTTTGGTCATAATCAATTAAATAGATAATTTTGTACTTATGTAATATGATCATACATATCTTATCTTACCTTCTTTTTTTTTTTTTTTTTAATAAATGTACTACCACGTTAAGTATATTAGATTAGAATAAGACTCGTTATGTCATGTTTTATTCTACTTCTTCTTCTTTTTCTTTTTTTGATTTAAAAAAGAGAGTTTAATCTCTAAATTTTGAGCTAATTACCTGATTAGTCCATTTATTTGCAAAAAATTATCAGCCATGTCATTACTTTTGTAGCCGTTGGATCTAATTTTTCAAAAGCAAAATAGTATTTTGTCTAATATGCCTTAAATTTAAACGAATCTCGCATGCAAAAGACAAAAAGTAGATGATAATTAAGCAGATAATGAAACAAACATATAATAAGGATTTTTTTTTGGATAATTATTGAAAATACAAGGATTAATTGGATGACTAGTTTAAATTATACAGATGAAAAATAACGTTTACCAAAAAATAAATATAGTAATAATAATCTAACGGGGGCATGAAATGAGTAAGATACTTACAATATAAAACACAAAATTGTGCAATTGTTTTTCTATATATAGTCTACGTGTAGATGTAGTAATTCCGGTCAACGTACGTATGCACACGTATAGTAACTAATTAGATGGTATAGAGAGAGCATCACAGTATAGTACTCTCTCAATCTTGCATAATCAAATCAGTAGAGGTACGATGATGATGTATGTGATCATCGGACTGTATAGCGCATCAGATGTATGGGTATGGCTGCAGCTGTCTAGCTATTATTGATGATGATCACTTGATGATATTTAAAAGCCAAAATTAGCGTCCTAGCTATGTATATATGTATCTGGCGCCTATGCTCTTCTGCTTGTACATCACAGCACAGGAGAATGCAGACAGACAGATAGATATATTGTTGACTGCAAGTTTTTATTTTTATTCTTTTTTTCTGATAAGATAAAATAAACTTTTCCATTGAATAAAACAGTTGAGAATACAAGCAACATCAGCTGGGAAAGAGTCCACCCAGACATTAGATATCTCATCCTGAGGGCATATTTCGCTAGCCTATGAGCTGTCTCATTAACATATCTAGGAACATGCTGGAAAATAACATTCTGAAAATCAACTGTCATGTCTTCAATTGTTGTTATCACCCAAAATGTTTCTGTTTTGCTTCCTTTTTTTTAGTGTCAACAAAGTCAGCTACCTACTGAGAATCTGTCTCAATAATAACCGATGCCAATTTTGCCTCTTTGGCCACTTGCAGCCCCCCATTCTACAGCCTCTGCTTCTGCAAACGAAACACCACAGCTTAGTCTTGAGGGGTTAATTGCAGCTACCATAATACTTCCTTTATCATCTCTGATAACAACTCCTAAACTAGCTATTTTAGCTTCAGTATTTCTAGTAGCATCCACGTTCACTTTAAAGCTTCCACTAGGGGGCGGAGTCGGCCGATGTTTCCTCTTGTCTTTTGGCTTTTCAGCTTGAGTTATCCCCACCTGCTTTACCCCCTAAAAGGCTTCCATTACTGCTTGGGCTTTTGCAGCTGAGATATGTGGGCTAAGTTTCTCCCCATCAAAAATGAGTCGGTTCCTAGCATTCCAAGAAACCCACCAGATGGCTCCCAGCAGCTCCAAAGTCTGTTTTGCAAAGTTCCTTGGACATCTTATACCACATTCCAAGCATGTCATCACCTTTATGCATCTCAATGCCTTTGCACTCCACCAGCGGATTGGAGATGTTTTCCATTCTCCTCCTGCAAACTTGACATCCAGAGGATGCAACCACTTTCCTCTTCCGCAAATTTTCACCGTTGGCAACGTATTTTGAGCTGCCCTCCATAAGAAAATTTTAATCTTTTCAGGTAAATCCAGTCTCCATATAGCCTTCCAATAAAATAAACAATCCTCAGAAGTGTTAGGAATATCAGAGTACTTGAGTTCTAAAGCAACCTGGTAGCCACTCTTTACTGTGCTCATGCCTTTCTTGTCAAAATGCTAGCAAACTTCATCCATTTTTGGGCTTCTGAGGAGAGGGATGCTCATTTTAGCTTCTTCACCTTCTTTATTAAAATGCTGATGGATTAAATCTTCTTTCCACTGATTTTTGTACCAATTAGCTCCGCAACTTTTGTATCGTTAGCCAAAGATGGTACTGAGAAAGGTTTAAAAGTGTGTGGCCTTGGGATCCAATTACTTTTTGTAGATCTATACCATATCTCCTCTTCTAATTCTCCATCTAATCCCCTTTTTTAGGACTTCTCTGCCCCACAGCAAGCTCATCCAAAGAACAGATGGATTAGATCCCGTACTAGCATTCTAAAAATCTGATCATTTGAAGTATCCATATCTAGCCTTTAACACTTAGGCAACTAAAGAGTTTGAAAACTGAAGTTATCTCCACCTTACTTTGCCACCAAAACTTGGTTGAAACTAGAGAAGCCTGTAAAGCCCATGCGACCTTTACATTTTACCAGACTTAAATCTTTCCTATCTTGCCCAATGAATCCTATGCTTGTCCTCTTTGGAGCCCCACCAAAATTTTACCACTACTTCATGAATATCTTCACATAGCCACATTGGAAGCTTAAAACACTCGAAGCATAAGCTGAAACTGCCTGAGCTACCGCCTTAATTGTTGACTGCAAGTTGAATTGAATTAATTGAAGTTTGTTGGTTTCTTTGAAATTTGGATGAATAGTATTTTATTTTTAAAAGAAGGGAAGGGAATTAAGGAACAAGTACAAGTTTATCCAATAAGAATGAGATTGGGGACACTCTTTTTGAGGCGGAGGAGGGCCGTTGAAAAGAAGAGGGCCCTACTGCTCGCACTTGCACCGCCTCTCAGTCTCAAGCCAACCAAAATTAACACACACACACACACACACCACCAGATGATCAGCAGCCAACGCCAACCACGAACCATGTCCTCCACTCCAGTCGAGTGCGGGCTCTGAATTCTTTGATGACGATGATGATGATGGCCACCCCTTCACCTCCTCCACCGTCTATCAGCTTCTCCCGCCGCACTTTCCTATTCTTCTCATCCACCACTAGTAGTACACTCTCCCTTCCATCACCATCACCACCAGCACCACCACCTGACACCACCATCACTGACCGCGTCTTCATGGACTTTTCTCTCTGCCCCACCTTCTTCCGCCCCGAAGGCACCGACATCACCCTCTGCTCCTCACCTGTCCCCTTGGGCCGCCTCATCATTGGCCTTTACGGCCACCTCGCCCCCATCACTGTCTCCAACTTCAAAGCCATGTGCTCATCTAGATCTCTTTACAGGAACAGCCTTGTTCACAAAATCTTTCCCGGTCAGTTCTTTCTAGCCGGCCGTCAAGGCCTCAGCCGCAGAGACTCTAAACTAGGGGAGCTTCATCCTCCCTTGGACTTCTTGCCCCCGAACACTGACACTCTTCGACCCAACGCTTTCTTGTTGAAGCATTCCAGAGGTGGTGTTGTTTCTTTGTGCTTGTCTGAGAATGATGATGACCCCGACGTCAAGCTTGATCCTCATTACAGGAATGTTGAGTTCTTGATCACAACTGGCCCCGGTCCTTGCCCTCAGTTGGATAACAAAAACATCGTTTTTGGCACTGTTCTTCAAGGTCAGTATTTTCTTTCTTTTCTTTTCTTTTTTTTCTTTCTCTTTTCTATTTGAATTGTTTTAATTGAATTAATTGAACTTCTTGATTAATTAATTATCCAGATACGTAAATTTATTTTTGCATTTTCAATATTTACTAGTATAAATAATTATGTACTTACTTGTATGCTAGCTAGCTAGATTCAGAACTCCAAAACGAAGAAATAAAGAGAAATTATCAGTCATATATCTTTAAATTACATATGTATCAAATGTGTGTGAATATTTTTTAGGTGTATCACTCGTATATCTTAATATTTTTTAGGTGTATCACTCGTATATCTTAATATTTTTTAAGTGTATTACTCGTATACTCTAAGTTGACAAAATACTTCTGCCATCCACCAATCCGTTAATTTCTGTTTGCAAGCGCTGACATCGTAAGGGTAATCTAGCCTTTTAAAGGTGAACGAAACTTTAATTAAAAAAACGACATGTTATCTCATTTATCTAATAAAAAATGACATGTCATATGATATATATTGATAAAAATAATGTATTATCCCATTTATCGGATAATTATTAATTATTTCTAAAAAAAAAATACTTTATAACTGAATTTACTCCTCTAAAATTTAACTTAAATTTTTGAAGATTTACTTCTCCAAGTTTCAATTGGAATTTTTTATGGTATAATATGTATAATTGTAAATAATATGTTGTTAATAATTTTTTTATGGTATAATATGAATATTTTTTTATGGATAATTGTTAATAATATGTATCATTAATAATTTATTTTTAATAAAAAAAATTGTTAATAACAAAATAAAAAAAATTATGTATTGAAAATTTAAATTAATTTTTAGATAAATTTATCTTTTTACCTTATTTTGAGTTTTAAGGGCGAAATAGTCAATTTATCATAATTCTGTTAACTTTCTAACGAAAATTAATGAATTGATGGACGATAGAAGTGTTTTGTCAACTTAAGATATACGAATGATATACTTAAAAAATATTCACACACATTTGATACGGATATCATTTAAGGATATATGGCTAATAATTTTCTTATTTGAAAAAAAATTATGAATTAGTTACAGTATGTACGCAGCATGCATCTGTATTATCCTGGCTAGTTTGCCCTGACGTTAATCATATATAATACAAGCTGGACTTTCAAAAAATTAGCTAAGACTTTTCATTAGCCTTTCACTTGGGGAATTGGCAAATACTAATATGTCTGTGGAGGAGCTCAATTCGTGTTGAACGTTTTGCAAAGAACTGAAATCAGCTGGCATACAATTTGATACCTTCTGATTTGAACGAACTTTAGTTTTTATTTTTAAATTAACCCAAAAGTTGTGGTTAAATAGATACTGAATTCTTAAAATGCTGACATTTCGTTTCAGGGTTGGATGTGGTGGCTGCCATTGCTTCGACACCAACATACAAACCATCTGAAAGAATTCAGAAGTACAATGAGCTCGCCGCGTTTCTTGGGGACAAAAGAGCAGACACAGCTCGCGCAATTTGGAATAGGCCTCTTAAAACCGTTTATATCAGCGACTGCGGTGAGCTCAGGCTCAAGCCCAATGCCACAACAAAGCCTTCCCTTTCTCCCACTCTGCCTTAATCATTATCAATACGGAACTAATTAGTTCTTGAATTCTCTGTGGATTATTTTAATTGAACTCCGGCTCCAGGAGCAAAGGAAAGGAAAGGAAAGGAAAGGAAAGACTTGTTGGTCAATGACAGATTTATCAAAAAGCTTTTAAAAGCTAAAGGGCCTCAAAATGATCCATTGACACTCGACTGGAGTCCATCTAGGCCCACGGGCAAACGTAGCTGGGCTCGATTGAATTATAGGACCCCAAAGTCCTCCCGCAAGTGACCAGCCCGAATTGGACTGATCTTGTCAAAGCCTCTTAAATACTTGAATCTTGTTTGTACATTATGGAATGCGGTTAGGACACTGTTTTCCATATATCTATTTCAAACACCTCGGACTATGGCTAATGGCTAATGGCTCTATCTAATCTAATTTTCAAACTCAAACTCAAACTCAAACTCAAGCTAAAGCAGCAGCAGCAGGATTGCTTTGTGGGGTTTGGGTTGCTTTGCTCTGGTTACAGACTCTCTTACAGAAGACAATAATAAAGGGACCACTGTCTTCGAAAACAGATCCCCAAGAAGATTAAAAGGTCAAAAACAAGGGGCGGGCAGCCCAAAGGCAGCGGTGAAATAAAATGCAGAAGGTAGGTCAGCTGGTGCTGCTAGTGGGCTATAAATATCCCCAGTATCCGAGGGGACCAACCAATGCCCCATATATATATAATCATGCATAGCAGGGGCCGCTTTAATTACCCAGAAGCACTCGCCCTTGGTCTACATACAGTACTTTCTTCAATCAGTAGATCAGCTGTGCTGACGAAGATTGCATTTTTCTCAGTCTTCTTCAACTGCACCTGCACTGCATCATTTATTTATTTACGTATGCTTCATGATGAAATGATCAGATTCAAATCAATGTTTCTCAATTTTCGCATTGCGTTCGCGTAAAAACTTTTACCTATTTTTCAATCGTTTTAATCATGCCATTTCCTCTTGTGTAAGCTATAATAATAATAACAATAATAACAATAACAATAATAATGATGATACCACCAAACAGGAACTTCCACTTCCACTATACGACTAGATAGATGATCATATTATTTATTATTTATTATTATTATTCATGATGACAAAACAAACAAACAAACTACCTACTAATACCCCAAAATAATGGTAGTAAAAATTGGAGGGGGTGGGGGGGGGGGGACCAACGACCTAGGGTCAACACGTGTCAGTGCAGATTTGAGGAAGGTTGCCAATAAATAGTGGCGATGTGGGTCGCCCAAGAAGAGGACCACAAACAAGAGCGCGTGGACTGTGTCAGCCGCCGGCACCCCTTAGAAAAAGAGGAGACTCCCAACAGACGTATCAGATTTCCATTGGGCTGGGTGGAGCTCCGGCGCGTGCTCCCATAACCATAATTTATGGTCCCCCTACAACTGCAAGTGGTCCATGAAACCTGGTATCGACACGTATCCATTGTACGAAATGATCGATCACCAAGGTCAGCCAAGCTACAATATCATTCATGTCTGGTGCTGCTTTGTGGTGAACTGAACAACAGTGAACACAGTGCCGTGGAAGACATGAAAAAAAAAAAGAAAAAAAGAAAAGAAAAAGAAAAGGAGGTAGCAGCTTGTTGTTTGGTTTGCTAATCGATTAGGCAGCTCGGCTACAGCTAATGAGTACGAAATGTTTATTCACAAATCACAAGATGAACCAGAAATAGAAGTACTTCCTAACCCCAGTGAAGTCGTTAATCAAACTCAAGCACTACTTTTCATTGGCTTTTAACTGCTTTAATCCAATCTAATCCACTATTCTAATTCTTAAATGTTATGTTTGCCTTGCCTTGCAATTAAATCTCATCACTGTCTATTAATAATTAATTAGTTGAGTTAGTCAACACATTTTTCTTAAATAGTTCAAACCTCTTCATTTAATTAACGTGAGAAATTTATTATTATTAGGATATATATATATATATATATATATATTTTTTTTTCTTTTTAAAAAGAAAGATCTCGCTTGTACTACCATATATAATATAAGCTGAACTAACAAAATATTTGTTCATTAAGTAACTTTAAAATGAGTAATACAATCTTGTGATGAATGTTAAGAGTTATGCCATGCGTGCCTAGCCGGCCGAGTTGAGTAATTAGTAGTAGTAATACATTCTACCAATGATTATGACATCTTCCACGTGTCATTTTTCTAACCGTCCGATCAGAGCTTTGACAAACGCATATCCTTCTCCACTTTTTTTTTTCGCTTGCACACCCCTTTATTTTTTGATTTCAAGTGCTGTTTTCTTCTTCTTAGCCCTTGGCCGCCTGGCTCTTGCATGTAAAGAGCAAAAGCAAAAACGAAAGTAAGTAACAACAAATGGCTTATAACGACCAAGAAAACATGCAAAGGTTCATCCTTCCGACGACGTCGACGAACCCGCCACCACCAACTTGGCTGAACAACGCCGTCCGCCACCACCACCACCACCACCAAAACGACAACGACGAAGAAGAAGAAGAAGAAGAAGAAGCTCCAAAAAACAACAAGAACAACAGTGAAAGTAACGGCAACAGCAGAGAGGAGGGTTGGGAGACTGTAAAATGCAAAGCAGAGATAGTGGGACACCCATTGTACGAGCAACTGCTGTCGGCACACGTGTCCTGTTTAAGGATCGCCACCCCAGTTGACCAGTTGCCTAAGATTGATGCTCAGTTGTCTCGGTCGCAGGATGTCTTGGCTAAGTACTCCGCTGTCGCCAATGGACGCGTGCTTGATGATAAAGAGCTCGATCAATTCATGGTATTTTGCTTCTTCTTCGTGTTCTTCTTGTTGATTCTAGTTGACAAATTGAAGCTTTTTTTTTCCTTTATTTATTATTTTTTTTTTGTGTGTGTGTTTGTGTGTAATATGGCAATAAAGATAATTCCTTTATCATTCCCTTCTTCTTTGCAAAAAGCCCTTTTGTTACTAGTGCTAGTATGGTTTATGGGTTATATGCTTTGTTAGTTGTTTTGATCGATCAGGCAAAATTTGATTTTTCTTCCATGTAATTCCATTGGTTTCAAAATCAGCACATACCCATGATTGTATTGTAGATTTTATCAGAAACCTTCTCTGCTTATTTTTCAAATCAAGAGTTCACATGTAATGAATAATGGTTTTTTGGAGCTGTTTTGGATTTATTTTTATGAAATTACCGAATGATGTGGAAAGGGTGGTTGAGTTTTTTTATTGGAGGTTGAGACTACTTGGGGAGGTGTGGTAAGTGAAGTGAATCAGAATGTGTCATGTAGTGGCATCATAAGCGGAATCATGCAGTTGGGTACACTTAATAATTGAGTTTTTCTTTCTTTTCTTTTCTTTTTCGTTTTTTTTTTTTTTTTTTTTTTTTTTGGGAGTGCTTTAGAGAATCTTTTTCCTGATTGTCTTGTCGAATTTCTCATCTTATTTGATGGGTTACAGTCCTCGGTGTACCTAGCGGAACTTGTTCTTCCATGAATGGACCAATTTGTTTTACTTTCTCCATTCCCATGTTTACCAAAGAAACTCTTAGTGATCTTGCATTTTAACAGTTCATTTTCAGGGCAAAAGTTAACCATATATATTTACTTTATCAAGTGCGAATATACAATGCATATTCAAGTATGTACTATTTTCTCTGCAGGGAAGATTGTTTTAACCAGCTAATGTTTAGTTTACTATCTTATTTAAAGATGGAAGTTCACTAGGCTATTTATCAAATGTTTGATTTCTGGAGATTTTTTATTTCATAACTGAGAGTTGTAAACCATTTTTTTTTCTCTTTTTGGTATCCTCTAAATCCCTTCTGTATCATACTGTAACAATTGTGATTCCTGCTCTGCCTCAACTATAAAATTTATTAGATGACTATACAGGCTAACTACAATCCTAGGAGCTAATTTTTAAAATTCAATTCTATAATATAATGTAATAATTATCCGTCCTTTTCCCCATATTTATGTTTCTTCTGATGTAGACATTTTCTGTGAAATCATTTTTGTTCTTTTTTATCTGAAAGTCCATTTTTTCCCTTCCATTTCTGATGTAGACGCATTATGTTCTTTTGCTCTGTTCCTTTAAAGAACAATTGCAACAACATGTCCGGGTTCATGCAATGGAAGCGGTAATGGCATGTTGGGATCTTGAGCAATCTTTACAAAGCTTAACTGGTAATCTTTTCCCTCAACACATATGCGTTGTTGGCTAAGCAGTAGAATTCAAAAGAGGGATAGCGGTTTCTTGAATGAACTGTATATTTAATATCCTGAATATGCAAAGCTGAAGAATCAAAGTTGTGCATAAAACACAAATCTATTCATATTTCAAGAACCATATTGCATCATCAGAATTCAGAGAAACAACCGTAGAAACACTTGTGCTTTTTGAGCATGAGAAGTTTCATCTATGTGGTAAAGCCACTATTGTATTTGTGGTGCTTATTGACTCCTGTAGTGAAGTTTAAAGTGATTGTTCCTTAAGTTGCATAAATTGGCTTTATGATCATGGTGATTCTTGTTTCCATCCAGTAATAATATTACTCAACAACTGGCAAAACCTGCAAATATAGCTTATAGAAATTTTCTGACGACCAGCTTTGGTATGGCTACTTGCAGTAACCAATGGAATAATGAAGATCTTATTTCATCTATGTTTTCCCTTTGTTCTCAAAATCGTTTTATCACTTTCCAATCTCCTTGTATTAGTGGCTCAACCTGAACTAAACCTTGATGGATGAGCACTACAGGTGTTTCTCCTAGTGAAGGCACAGGTGCAACAATGTCCGATGATGATGAAGACCAGTTAGATGGTGACACAAACTTTTTTGATGGAAGTCTGGATGGACCCGATAGCATGGGATTTGGTCCTCTTGTTCCAACTGAAAGTGAGAGGTCCTTGATGGAGCGTGTTAGGCACGAACTGAAGCATGAGCTGAAACAGGTGAGAGTGCAAAACCATCTTCATTGGTAAATGACTCGATTGTGCAGCTGATGTGTTTTCTGCTTTTAAGGGTTACAAGGAGAAGATTGTTGACATTAGGGAAGAAATTCTGCGTAAGAGAAGAGCTGGAAAATTGCCAGGTGACACCACCTCCCTTTTAAAAGCTTGGTGGCTGTCGCATGCTAAGTGGCCTTATCCAACTGTAAGTAGGACAAACTCCTGTATAGCTATCAGTTTAATTCAACAGCATCTGCACCTTAAACTCTTATTTGTTTCTAAATGTTGTTGCAGGAGGAAGACAAGGCAAGATTGATGCAGGAAACGGGCTTGCAATTAAAGCAAATAAATAATTGGTTTATAAACCAAAGGAAAAGGAATTGGCATACTAACCCTTCATCTTCCACTGCTTCAAAGAGCAAACGCAAGAGGTAGGCTGTTAATTGATCTTAGTGGCCACATTCCAGAATCAGATTTTATTATGAGAATTTTTCCTAATGTAATTTGGGAAAGAAGTTATGCAGTAGATCTAGTAATGAAAATTTCATGTAAGTGGAACAGTTGGACAGAAGTATTGGCCTCTTCTCCAAAGTTTGGTTGAAGAAGTATCAGATCACCTCTCTGTGGCCACTGAAACAAGAAGTTTGAAACTTCAAATACAAATCATAAAGAATGTTTGGGTATCTTTATCGAGCACGTACAAGAAACCTTAGTCTGCTAAACGAGGCTGCTATTCAACTCATACAACTGCACCAACCCAAATCCAATCGTTTCAAGCCTTTTCTCATTTTAAAGGTTCAAATTTCAAGCATTAGAGATGGGAAAAATACCCTTCATATAGCTTGCCTGGACCATATCAATATTTGCCTCCAGTTAAGAATATATTTGCGATTAGTTAATGTCTATAAGTTAAAGGGTTCTATATGTGAGTCAATCTGTTTCCACTAATGTGACTTGCTATTATTACTACTATGATGCTTGCCTAAAGATACATGGTATAGAGAGAGAGGTCTGTTAAACCATTCATAAGTTGAGAATGAAGTTGTATGGTATGTTTATCTGCTGTCTGTATGCCTGCTATTTGTAAGATGCGTGCAATGTTTATATGCTAATTGATTTACCATACAGAACATATGAAAAATAAGTGCCAACATGCAAACCAACTTTCTTTACACGTAATT
Organism: Atalantia buxifolia; assembly: GCA_030444775.1. NCBI lineage: Eukaryota > Viridiplantae > Streptophyta > Magnoliopsida > Sapindales > Rutaceae > Atalantia > Atalantia buxifolia. The sequence goes on along the minus strand of CM059834.1, from coordinate 18,901,605 downwards.
GAATATATATATGTGAGATGGTGGATGAACAACTAAGAGATACATAACATATCGCCATTAATCAACAATACTGGCTGGTTAGTTCTATATTACGATTGTACGATCATCATATTCGTAGCCCAACGCAAGTCATGATTTTTTTATCTACACAAAATAGCAGCAAATCATGAAGCAAAATCATCACCGTCTCTGTCAAAACCACCATCAAAGTTGAGAGCGTAGCTCTGAGGATCATATTGGAAATTGTTGTGTTTGTTTCTCTTAAAACTGAAAAATCTGCCAGTCTTTCTAATGAAATTTTTCCATTTAGGCCCTGCGCATAACTCAGAAACCTCCTTAACTTTCTTCAGTTTCTCATTCCACCATGGCTCTCCAAATCTGTGCGGCCCTTCGTGCAGCAGATTGTTGTATTCATTGCCTCGCCGCCTGGTCTTGAAGCTGAAGAGCCCGAAACAATCACAGCAGTACCCTTTTGCGAAAACAGTGTTTTCATAGTCATCATCAAAGTCTTCTTCTCCCTCTGGTCCATTCTCCTTTAATGGCGACATGCATGAGACTTTCTCCTGAACGTTGGCCATATGTGTATACAGAGAAAGATCGAGAGACAGAGATATGTGATTGATTGTAATGGAGATAAAAAGTCATATATAAAGGGAAGGAAGATGATGAGGAAAAGGAAACGTCACAGAAATTGTGGTTTCTTTAAATAGTCAAGATGTCAAAACCAATACCGTGTTTGTCTGCCTTGGTGTTGTTTTAGTCTAGAAGAAGAAGAAGAAGAAGAAGACTGACGAAATCCAAATGCAAATTGTATTTCATATGTACATTGATTGATTTGGTGGTTGGCTGGCATTCACACTTTGAAATTGACCAATCGTATATGTTTATTATTGCCGGCTTTGCTAAACGCGGCGGCATCTCATGCATCAAGTGTAAATTGAGAAAAATTATACAGTACTTTTATGTAATACAATCAATTAATACATGCATAATAATCAATTAATTCATGCATAACATATTACAATCAATTGATACATATATAACATATGTAGTTAAATTTAATATAAGTACTACTTGAAAGATAATTTTTTAAAATAAATACACGCATGTCATAACATTATTTATTTATTATATAACTGACATAATTAAGAAACAGTAGTGTTTATAATAAAAAAGCAAATCAAAGTTTGATGATCTCAAGAGTCGAGGTTACTTAGAAGTTGGAACAATGTGATTTGACCCGGTCAAAACATTTGAAATAAGCAACCGTGACCCAAGTCATACAATTCTTGGCCGATCCGAGTCGCTCATCATTAACAAGCACATGAACAATGGCTAACAAAGAAAGTTGACAATCATGCAATTGGGGGTCAAAATTTTGCATCTTCAAAAAATTCCTTTCATTTCATCAAATTAAAATATAATAGCAAATACATTCATTCTAATCACACCTCTATCTTCTGTCCATCCATTGACAGCAAGAGAAGAAAAAATAATTCCTATATCACATTTACTATAGTCGGCAAAAGATTCCACAAACTGTTCAAAGCTAATCAGAAAAAGATACTGAGAGGAAGCAAATAGACGGAAATTATTTATGAACTTGGGGTTGGGAATGTGGCTGTGCTGGGTTTTGTCCTTTGGGAGGAATTTTCGCTGCCATTGACCGCAACTCGTTTGCAACCTCAGTGAAGCTTGGTCTCTCTGATGGTTCTGCTGACCAGCATCTCTCCATCATTGATCTCCACTCTGGGTCACAAGATTCCGGCACTGGTGGCCGCAATGTATTGCTCACAATACCACCTGATTAGTATTTCAAGTCAATGGTCAGAAAAGGAAATCCAAATACGTCGAAGTAGAACCAATAAGAGATTGAGGTTCAAAGGTAACCAATAATAGCTCCATAGTGCAAATCTGCATATGGTTCATCTCCAGTAAGAAGTTCCCACAACACAATGCCAAAGGAGAAAACATCGACCTAGAGAGCAAGACATTTTGAAAGACAAATCTCAAGTTTTCAGGAGAATGAATCAACAGACACTAGCATCAGAGGATGACCTAGGAATACACAAAGAAGCACAAACCTTTTCTGAGACTAGGCTGCTGCTGCCATTCAGGAGCTCTGGTGCCATCCATGGAAGTGTTCCTCGTACACCGCCTGAGATCAGCGTCTGACATTTCACCTTAGACAGGCCCAAATCACCAACCTAGTACCACAAGAAATATGAACTAGAACTCTTCCAGAAGCATGGAACCGGAACAAATTACAAAACGCATGTACCTTCTAAGGACGATAACAATTAAAAATGTTTATTGATAGAAAATTGAATAAGTAATCAAAGAAATTCCAAAGAAATTCTCCATACAAAATTCACCAAACAAGATTGCAAGCCCATTCACTAACCTTGCATATTGGGCGGTGAGGATCTCGAAGATTAACAAGTAAATTGTCACTTTTTAAATCAAAGTGCACTATGTTCTTTCCATGCAAGTACTCCATTCCAAAGGCCACATCCATGGCAATCAAGAGACGCTTACGCTTATCAAGATTCCTGGTGAGAAGCATGAAAAATTTGCATGCATGAAAACTTACAAACAGCTATACTTACCAAGGGACAAGTGAATACATAAAAAGAAAAACAAGATAACTCCAAAATGGGTATCATACCTCTCATTCTTTTGCAAAGCATTTCTTAGAGAACCATTAACCATATACTCTGTTACTGTTGCCACAGAACCTCCAGGACCATCAAGCACAACACCGTAGAAAGCCACCACATTGGGATGGTGCAAATCTGCAAGCTTAATGGCTTCATTCCAGAAGTCATCTATCTGATGGAATGAATATAAACTTTCAGCAAGTAATATCATAAACCAGAAGTAATATAAATTTATTTGGGGCTTGTAAAGTAGAATGAAACAACACAAACCATGCGTTCTTGTTCTGAAGGTTTTCCAGTGAAACATCTATCATTGATCCGTTTTATTGCAACATCAGAACCCCTCCACTTCCCATGGTAAACAGTACCGAAGGTTCCTGAACCCAATTCCCGCAGCTCTTCAAGGTCACTATTCTTTATAATCTGTCAAGTGAAAAAAAAAAGGGCTAAATTGCAGGCCAATGGCATGAAACAATCATATAAACTAAAAAATTGATCAGTGCCAAATCTTCAACCTGCAAGCGACCAATGCCATCTGAAACAGGAAAAACAACATTAACCATCTCTGGTACGTTGCTCTTGAAACCCTGAGTTAAAAGAATAAAACAAAAGATGGTTCTAAGAAACAGTGGATAAATGATCAGTAGACAACTCAACACAAAATTCCATAGAAAAGTAAATTTAGCACCTCAAGTTTGGCTTTGTGCTGCCTTTCTACATCACCATCCTGAGCTTCTCTCTCATGATTGGTTCCATTTCCAGATTCATCTATCCCTTGCCCTGATGATTCTGGATTAGAATGTGTAGCTGACTGAAAAACAGAAGCAGCTACACCCTCAGCAACAGCCTGCAGTTCTTGCTTGATGAGTTCCTCCTCCGAGCCTTTAAGATAATACCAAATATAGAATGAGTTACCATTCCAGAAAAATATATATCATTCACTAGTAAACACACACACCCATGCAAAAGAGCAAACAAACTCTACAAAATTTCGGACCTTTTTTGGAGCTTGTGTGTTCTAAATTGAAGTCCTTGTTTGCATCACTCAATGGCAGGTAGATGGCTTTCTCCAATTGTGCATCTGTGGCCAACTCCCCAACATTGCCTAAATGATTCTCATTGAAAGGATCCCTAGGAAGAAAGCCTTCCTTTTTTGTTATAAGTTTGTTTGGTCTAGGCGGAGGAAAATGAGTATCTGGCCGAAAGTTCCAAGGATCCTGGTTGCTGAACAGTGAGTTTGAGGAATCCTGAACATCCCCAACCCTGCCAGATGGTGATAAAGATGAGGCGCTAACATTTGCAGGGACAGCTTCTGCATCACTAAGGACAATCTTTGGCTGCAGGTGAGAGACTTCATCCTTCCAATCAGTAGCAGGCAGGGATCTATCAGCTAAATGGGCTGACTCAGCAGCTGAGAATGAAGGGTTGCCATAACGAACTTCACCAGGATCCAAGTGCTGGACTCCAGTATTTGACAGTTGATAAATGGGAGAGTTTGCCACTTCATAAGATTCCAAGAGCTGCGGATTATTCATGTATAAAACTTCTGTTTTAGAACAAGGCAGCACTTCAGTTGTTCTCATCTGATTTGTGTCAAGAACCATTGAGGGTTGGCTAAATGTATTATCTAGAGGCACCTCCTTTCCACCTAAATGCTGGGGTCTGCTATCCATGATGTCTTCCTTTCTAAAACGATCAACAGGTAACTTATTCTGTTCATTGTTTACATTAAATTCAGTGGGGCATAACCGGAGACCTTCCATTATCCCATCAATTGGTCTCAGATGTTCAGATGATGTGCAGGGGTTTACAGTATTGTCTTTGGAGACAACAGCAGGAAGTTTACCGGAATTTTCTTTGGGATGTTCATGAAGCAGGCACTCTGAAGATTTTACATGAACAAGACCCACGTGAGGAACATCACTAGCTACATGTTTGCCAAGTAAGGCCTGCTGGTTGTCCTGATATTGGGGTGACAAAGACTGTTGCTGGACAGCATCTTCTTGGGAAGTCTGCGAAACAGCACCCATGAACACACCAAAAGATGGTTGTATATCGCCAGCCAAACCCATTGCACCATGGGTTACTGGAACTGTGGGATGATCAGAATGTTCAATTTTCTGGAATTTTCGATCGTTTTCACGCTGTGTCTCAACATTCTGAGGGAATCCGATTGTCTCCAATTGAGCCACTCCAATCTTATGATCTACATGACTAAAGCCTCTCGTTTGAGGCCCAGTTCCCTGTTCAGCAATACCTTGCCCCAATGCTCCAGTCACCATCACCCTGTTTACCGGTTGAGTTTTCATTCCATCTTCAAGAGGAAGACTATGATAAATTGAATTTGAATCAGATACAGAGCTTCCACCACTGTCTCTTTGGTCCCGTGCCAAAGGATCTGAATGTGCATGAGGTAATGCTTTTTGACACATATGACAATCATCCAACTTGGGGGTCTTCTGAGAAATAATTATGTGTTGATGAGGCACTGCTCCATCTGAGATGAGAACGTGCTCCGTTGGAGTAACTTGAGGCCAAGCATAAGCTCCTCCAACTACTGCAGACGGAAACTGGGAAGAATATACATTGTAGCTCTGGTCAACAGGAAGCTGAACAACTCTTGTCCCATATGTGCTCTCATCAGGACACTGCTCCAAACGGGTTTGTTGTGGTTGCATCAAAGGCTGAACCATACTTGGTCTTATACCAACATGAGAAGATGAAGGAGCCATTGTCACATGCATGGCAGGAATAAACTGCTGAGAGGTGAAACCAGCTGCATTATCGCCAAGCTGCTGTTGATTAAGTACAGGTGCAGCATGGCCCACCAGTTGACTTGGGAACCCCATCTGTGGAGGAAGATGCAGATAATCAGCACGGTTTATTGCTTCTTGGCAAGGATCCATATAAGCCTGCATATAAGGTCCAGGTGGTGGAATATCCCCTCCACGTTGATGCAGATCAACCCCTATTTGCTGCCGTGCTATGGCAAGGGGTACTGCCCTCTCTGGGTCTACCTCAGGCTGACAAGATAAAGCGTAAGGGCTGGACTTCATAACTGGTATGCCCAATGAAATAGCAGAAGCATCTGCATAAATAGCAGGGTTGGGATCCGCACACACCATGTTTGTAGCCATTTCATGAGAAGTACCAGAATTTCCCCTTGGTGATAAATTGCTGGTACATGGAGGCCCATTAGCATCCCCTTGACCATATAAACCATCAACAGCCTCAGATCCACTAAAATCAGAATTCTGAGTTGAAGTCTGGCTTGCTATACTTTCCTTCCTCGTGATACCACCACCGACCCCTCCCTCTGTAACCCCATTCACTGCTTCCACATATCTCTGCCCACTATCATGTATGTCCCCAAATTGCACAACCCCAGAAGTATCAAGTTCAGAAGCAGAAAACAAAAATACCCGTAGTTTAGCTGATCCATCTGTAGACCTCTCAACCAACTTTTCATACTCCTCCATCATGTTATCAAGATCATCAGGACACGAAACTGAAACCAATGCATCAAGATCCTCATCTGGAAGCTGGTACTTGAAAACCACAGGTTGGCCATAAGTACCCGTCATCTTTTGCATCAGCTCGTTAAAGTTCACATCTCTCCTCACACTAATAATCCTTGTTTGCCCTCCCACATATCTCAACATACCATCACTTGGTCTAGGCAAAATTTTGCCCCCAAAGCTACACAGGAACTTTACTTTTTTCCCTGATGCTGAATCATCTCCACCTTCATCACTAGCCTGATCAACAGCACTGCTACTACCCCTACTCCCCAAATTGGGATTTAAACCATGCCCCAAAGCCAATTCATTGTTACTAGTCAAATAGTCACTCACATTGCCACCACTAACCCTATTCCCCAAACTGTGAGCATAAACAAACCCAGGCCCCATATTGCTATTCGTCTGATCAACAGCATTGGCAACAACCATATTCCCCAAATTGGGATTATAACTGTATCCCACAACCTGGTTTACACCTGCATGCCCAACGGGCGTCAAAACAGGCATACGGGATCCCCAAGTGTTGGTGGCAACCCCTGGCGCAGCTGTCACTGTATTGCCATACCCCAAACCCATGAACCTGGCATCAGGAACCGTTGCCGGATAAAAAACTGGTACTGACCCAGGGCTAACAGACTCCCGATTCACATTGGGGAAAGACCCTTGATTGGCTGTCGTTGCCACTGCAATGGGGGGCTCTTCGGCTGTACTTCTAGCTACATTTAATGGTCTTAGATCTGCTGGTACTGAGTTTTGATCAAATGCCATATCTACAATAAGGAAGTTTCAATACCTCAGTGAAAATCAATCTAAGTGATACAAAGTTGATATTTTTCGCTTCTGGGCATTTATTATTTCATTCCAAAGTGATGGGCTACTGTTAAAATGCTGAAATAAAACTAGTAAACTAATGAGCTGATAAAACCCTACCAGATTAAACGAAACTAAAAAATAAGAAAATAAAAGCGATTGAAGAAAGAGATGAATACCTGATTTGACAGCGATATAGAGAGATGGAGTCGGTGCAATTTGAAGCTTGAATCAGGGCTTTTGGCGGTGAAGAATCTGGGCTCAAGCAAATCTCCCACACACTAGATTCTCTCTCCGAAACGTATTTTGTTTTTAAATTTATTTTAACAATATTTATGTTTGGATTTAACGGGGGAAATTGAATTAAATAAGAAAGGAGAGAGTTGGAAAAATGGCGAAGCGGATTATGCTTTTGTTCTGTTTTGGCTTTCGATTTTCTAATTTTCTTAGTATTTAAGGAATGGATGGATTCTGAAAGAGACATGGGGCGAGGCCACGTGGGGCGTTTCATGCAAATTTTTTTTGTCTCCGTGTTTGTGTTTCAAAGTGACATTCAAGCCCTTTTGTTATTGATTTAAGAATCTCATCGCTGTTGATTTGCTTCTAAAATTGGGAAATTAAAATTTATGTCTTGTATGATATGTTATTAGATCTTATTTATTCATTACTTTCCTGTGATTATGATTTGGAATAATTTTTTTTTTCCCTAAAAAAGTGTCTATAAAGACTCAAACTATATATCTCACGAAGGTAAATCTTTTATTGGGAATAAATATTTTTGGAAAAAAATCTTTCTCATCCTGAAGGTTTCATGCAATAACTTATTTCATCCTTACTTTTTAAACAACAACTCAACATCTTTCTATTAACTTACTGTTGGTTGAATGTCATTTGTTAGTAGTTCATTAAGGGTAAAAAAAGATTTTCTATCAAAGAAAAAATTAGAAAAATGAATAAAATTTGACATATAATTAAAAATAATTTTATCTAATCCCACTAAATACGAAATATTGAACAAATTAAAAAACTTTTATTTCAAACAATTCTTTTTTCACTTTTTTCTATTTTGGCGGCATGAAAGCCCTATAAATCCTAGGTTTCAATACCAAAAATATCACAATTTTCTTATTCATATAAGTATACTCTCTAATTGCACTATAAAATGACTTGAATTGAGTTGAAGATAAAGAAAATATTCAGCACATGCACGCACATAAATTTTAGTGGTATTTTTGAGTTTTTCTTCCAATGATTTAAAGATATTGTGTTAATTACAATTTGTTCCTTATGATAATTATTCAATGGCTATATCAAACTATATAATCGTTGATTTCAATTTTGCAAAAGTTAATCAATTTTGCATATTTTGTAGTGTTATTTAATTGTGTAAAAAAATTCTTTTAATATAGTTTGTATCACTTTAATGAAATATCCTATTTTGCCCTCAATGAATTACTAGTTAACGGTTTTACACTAACGGTAAGTTAACGGAAAGATATTTTAAGCTATTGTTTAAAAAGTATGGATGAAATGGGTTGTTACATTAAACCTTAGGGATGAAAAGAGTTTTTTCCCAATAATTTTTTCTTAACTACTAAATACTAATGGGGATATATTTAAATAGAAGAATGACATGCTTATAAAGTTGAGGTATAATTAAAGTTTATATCTTAAAGTGTCACCAATTATTTAAATATGCTGAATGTTTAAAATAGGCCAAATCAAATATTCCACATACAAGGAAAGAAATCAAAATAAGTGAAACCAAAAATGACTAAAATCCATGTGCAATCAAACGTCTGATTCCTTGTTAATTTTATTTTTGTTTATTAAAAAAAAAGAGTAAATGTTTTTTGCACACAAAAATGCACAAAACCACAAAAATAAAAAAAGAAGAAACATTTTAAATTTATTCACCTCATTAAAAGGGGGAAAAAGAAAGGTGTCATACCATAACCTTCAAATGATAACGTTTCCTAATATGATACAATCACTATTTGTTTTAAATATTAAGTTTAATTTGTTCGTAAGTATGTTGATTATATATATAATATTCATCCATCCTAGTACTACAATTTCGCTTAGTCATTGAGATACACACACACATAAATAAACTCTGATATATTGTTGTGGTTGTATATTAATTTCTACGGGAAAAAAAGAAAAGAAAAACAAACTTTTTGAATGGTACAAGGAAATTGGTTGCTATATATAAAAAGTATACAATGATGATAATTAATCCTCTTATTATTACAATTATGATTAGGACTTTAAGATTAGACATCATAATAATTAACTGATTTCTACAAGCCCCATCTTGGAAATGCAACGAATTAAACTAAATAATAACTTATTAATGTTTTCCCTTTCTGGTTCTTCTTAGTGCTCTACAAGTTGGTGTCATCTCCATCTGTTATGTGTTTTGTTGTGCTGAACATAACTAAAACAATAAATCAAGGCATTGGTCGTTGTTATTTTAGCCTTTGAATTAATTTTTACGCCAGCAAATTGGTACATAGTTGGCCTAGGTATAGCTTTGTTCATCACTTAAGTACCAGCAAGTGTGGATAAAGCGTAAATAGGAAATTGCAAACGAAGTAGACAAGAAAAAGAGAAATGGAAAATAAAAGAAAAGTGTAGAAAAGGCTAACATTAGAGTCAAGTCTTTTGTTGTATTAACTAATTGGCAAATTAGCGCAATTTTTAGGTTATATAATCAATTAGTAGTGCCTTCATGGAAGCACTTTAAAGATAAGACTAGGTAGATTGCTTGTCTAATTGTTTGTTAGAAGGTGTCAAATATTCACAATACATCTATAACTCAAAAAGTGAGGAGTGAGAAAAAGATAGCAAAGGTTTCGATTCTACTTTTTATTTTGATTTAAAATATTTATATTAGGTGAATAAGTTACAATAATATCATTGTTTATCATAAGGTAGATAAAATACAATAAATAAAGATATAGAAGAAGCATATTTAGAGTTTGATTGAAAAAAATACATATATTATAATAAAAATAAAAAGTTATTGATCAAAAGACCATTAAACATGTAACTAGAGCTGGTAAAACAGGTCAGTAGGTCGTGTTCATATCGTGTTAAATTTAAGTTGACTCAAACATGATTTATTTAATAATTTTGTCAAAATATTTAGATTTAATCCCGACAAGAAAAATAAATAGGTTTCTCAATAACCCATTTAATATTTATGTATTTAACAAATGTTATATATACACCGCCCAAAAAAAATTTACACATTTACTCTATTAAATTTTTATATATACATACATACATACATACATACATACATACATATATAATATTATATTATATTATATTATATTTCGATATCATAAAATATGTATGCGTACTAATATTTTACACATTTGCACTAATAAAGTTTTAAATCTATATAAAATTTTATAAACAAAACACTGTGTATATGTCTATTCTTCTAAAAAAAATAAAAAAAAAAAGAGAGAATCAAATCTGAGTTGAGTTTTTAATGGTAATACTTGAGTTTTTAATGGTAAGAACCTAAAAATTAATTTAAAATATAAAGTATAATCGTGTCATTGGTCATAGGTCAGGTAAATAGGTAAAGAAAATTAATTCTAACTTGACACGGGAAAAATATTGTCAATTCAGACTCGGTCTATTTAATAATCGTGTCAAATTTGACAATCCATAACCATATATTCTATCGTGTTTGTATCAGATAACCGAATCGTGTTAAATTTTGTCAACTCTACATGTAACATATATAACCAGTGTATTTATTGCAAAATAAATATCAGTAAGTAAACTCAATTAAAAGACTTTGTGAAATAATTAAAACCTAATTCCGTAATCAATCGTTATTCAAAGACATCAAAAATCATTCAGTATCATGTTATATATCTAACATTGTCTCTAAATATGAGACCAAATTAAATAAGATAATGTGTTTTTAAACCACCGAAAGCTTGGTTTAAAATGGTTGACTGGTTGGTTGGCCACTTGAAGATGACGATATATATATACATGTAGAGAGAGAGAGAGAGAACCTTTGCTTGAAATTTGATACCTTTTTTACAGGTGTGGCAAAGGGAAACTACGTTACCGCCCCAAAATTTGTCGTGTAAAACGACGCCACCTTTAGACTAGAATTTAGACAGTAGTGAAATCTCTATTTGTCAAGGGCTGGCAGCACACGCAATTCAATTCAATGATTATACCGGATTCTCCGGTAAACAATCAAGGCTGCATCTGAGTAACAAGATTTGACGAAACTAATAAATGTAGGTGTGAGTCAACATTCTGATCATAAACGTCGAAAAATAAATAAAGAAAGAAAGTAAGAAATAAAAAGGGCGTGTGAGCAGCAACTCTTTGGAGGTAAGTGGACAGTGGTTCTCAAAAAGCCATTTTTAAGTGAATCCTGAGAAGGTCGATCCTTGATAACAGACGTGAAAGTGCTGTGTTGATTTCCTACTATATGCATGCGGATGTGCCATATAAACGATCTCCCTTTTTTAACCCACATTCTAATTAAAATAGAATATAAATAAATATATATATCCATATATGATGTTGTTGGTAAGAATTCTTGCAGGCTAAATAAAAATTAGTGAACGGAAACAAGCATTAAAAAGACTGTTCCGTAAGTCTTCGGCAGAAAGAAATCAAACAGGAAACGAGAATTAACAAAAAAAAAAAAAAAAATAGCAACTCACTAAATTAACCAAAAAATGAAAGACATGCACACAGCTACTTGGTTCCTGCAGCCAGCACTCTACGTATACATTTTTCTCCAATAATTACAACAGTTGAATTATAAGATCGAACGACTCCAATTACTAGTGCAAAATTGTATTTTATGGATGTTTAATTATACATTCTACTAAAACCCGCCAACCGATTATTATGTTGCTGAATAGTCATCTTTTCAATCTTCTCATCAAGTTGTAGATTTAAACACTCGCGAAATACGCTTTAACAACATATATAACTCTCGATCCATTCATTTTTGTCCGTTTTTCTTTAGAATTTCTTTCTGCCCGCTGCGTAATTTAATTACGACTATTATCACTTTGAGTTATTTACCTTCCTCATCTCACCTCAACTCTATTTATGGACCTTCGATGATCCAATCAAATTAAATCCGCTCCTCCTCTTCCTCCTCGCTGCTACATGTCACAGTCACATCCCCTTTTTTAATTATTCGTTATACGTTTTAAATTTTACTTTTAACTTAAAATTGAGACATGCAATAGAAAAATCTAAAAATTTGTGATGTTATTAAAAGATTACATTAAACTTTTATATATCAAAACTTGATGACTTGTGCCCCAAGGTTTTACAGCAATTTCATTATAGATGGAACAAACAAAAATACATGTATGTATGTATATATGTATTGCTAACACGTCCATCATGAAATATATGAGAAAACAAGATCAAATCATAAATCATATACGTTTTTCATGACAAAGTTTTAAAAAAGAAAAAAAATGTAAGAAAGAAAGTCGTCGAAATTCTTACCAGCTCATTGAGCCTTAATAAACAAACTCATAATTTATTGCGTTTGCCACCCCTTTTTGGTTCTAGTCAGTGTTGCCTTTTAAATGTTTCGATCAATACGCACAATACGTTATTTTTAATTGAGGTTGTTCCATCTAAAGCCATATATAAATCAAGGTTATGGCATGGGCGATTAATTAATATATATTTTACACCAAGACGGTTGGTAGTTGGCCTGGCTTTCAATTGGGTGTTCAACTTTCTCTTTTGTTTAATTAATAGAAAATACCAAAGAAAAAGAAAAAGAAAGTGCGCCAACAGAAGCATACAGTATCAAAGTCAAGCTAATTCTTAACTAATTAGTAAATAACCAACAAATTAAACACGTTACATTTGAATAATGCTAGCGAGCTAGCTTTCATGTAAAGTACTCTCAATATGCATAGCCAAGACTACGTTGGTGAATTGTCAAAGAATTGCGCCCCATAACTTAGAAACGAAAAACATAGAAAAGTTCTGTGCATCATTTTTCCAAAATTGTTTTAGAATCAAAGTTTGTAAGAGCTTTTTTGTGAAACGAAAAAGATAATGATCAGTATAATGCCACCATGATTTTTGCAATATGGACCACCACCTTCGTAATTATTAATTATTATACGGACTCTTTGATGACGGTTGTACATTTCTTTGTCTTTCAATTTATTCTTTATTGTAATAAAACAAGTAAGGATCTTTATTAAATTTGCATAGGTGTTTCATATATCATATATCAGAGTTAATGGATATATGTTTATCATTTTAATTAGCGTGGCTAATTGTGTACATTAATCTCTAATGTATACAGTAACATTTGACTAACATATTATCAAAGAAGTAGCAGACAGTAAACTAAACCGAACTAAGATGGCGATATATGTTATTGTCAACATCGTGTGTAATTATTTAATATCATAGAGAGCACTAAAATTAATGAAGATAATACAAGTTATTAGAAGATAGATTTTGATTTGTTGACCATGACTGATTCTAGTATACGACTATAGGGTTATCCAATTTGTGGGGAATATGTTATGTTTCCTCTAAGGAGATCACTGGCAATATTTATTTGAAATTTCCTCTAGTGTTTGTGAAAAATAAATTCAAACCCACCCCCATCTACATCTACAAGGCCCCTTTTTAAGATAGAGATTGTCTACTTTCATCATCATACATAACATAATAAATTAACGAGCAGCAATTCATATGATATGATGTTTCTTTCTTCAGTTGTTATGTCTTCATCATCATATCTACTAATTACAAAGGAAGACTACTTCCTGTTTACCTTTGTGAATAATAATTATGGTGGTGGGCTGGTGACTTTCTGGCACATGCATGATTCGATTAACAATTTCAACACCGAGCCCAATGGGTTGAACCAAATTAAGAAGGCCACATATCACATACGTACATACAGCTGCTCCTAAAAGTATATAGAGAACTTGCAAGATCCAATCGAATAAATTAACAATTTTGACTTGGGTGGTGGTGAAATGTTTCAATCAGTATCATAAACTATAGCTAGCTAGCTGAATTTAATAGAAATTAGTGCGAAATTCAAAACTTAAAAGGAAATCTCCTCAGCCATTTGCTGCGACGCCCGCTGGTGCTGCGAGGTTTATCCCTGGATTCAGCTGTGGCGCCTGTGGCAAGGGGCCGGAAACGAAAGGAATCAATATTCCTGAGTTTAAGTGATAGGTAATGATAAGGATCATCCACATCCAGTAGCCACTTGAGTTCAAAGCCCATCCCTGCCTCTGCTTCTGTCGCGATTTCAGGTTCAACAATCTCTATCTCATGCACTGGCTGCTTGCCATGCCGCCTGCTTAAGCTTGCTTCTCCTCCTGCTGCAAGTGGAACCATAGGCGCCCTTTCTCCTCCTGCCTTCACTGGTAGATCCTGAAAAAAATCTTCAATTCCTTCCACAAACATATTCTTGATCATGCACATTTCCAACATTCTTTCATAGCACTGATCTACTTCCTCCTGCGATCCATTACTTGATAATCACTTACATCTATATATAACCGTAGAAAAGATTGCAAAAATTTTAAAACCGTACTATTTTAAAATATTATGAAATTAACATTTTAAAACCGTGGATGCATTTATTTCAGACACGCGCTTAAGCGAGCTTAAGTGATACGATTTACAATAACATTAAAATTTAACTCTATTAAAATTTATAATTTAAAAATATATCTTCATGAAAAAAAAATTGAAAACTTCCACATTAAAAAAGGATTATTTATGTGTGTGTTAACACATTAACACACAGTACAGTGCACCCATAACACAATTTCATACTCTCTGCTTACACAAGAAAATCAAATTAACCATTGTAAACGCTTGCGTATTGCTTACATAATTGACATATTCGGTGTCTAAAAGACTGCCCCTGCACCTCATGTGAGACGGCATTTTGACATCCCCATCTCGAATCAATAGTCGGCAAGCCACAATCACAGCTGCTGCCGCTATCACTGAACTCTTGAACCTTGTATAACTCATATCTGTCATCATCATCCAAACCAACCAATCATGCATCTGTAAACTAAAGATTCTTAATTAATAACACACACACACACATATACATACCTTCTTTTGATTCGATTATGATCTGATTGACAACTCCACGGCTGATTCCTCTGACTGAGCTCTTTTTAAGAAAATACGGCACGAAAGACAGAGCCATTGCAGCATTACGCATCCGCCATTCCAGTCCTTTTAGAATCTCAAGCTCCATCTTCAGTGTATGCTTTTCGTAATACTCCCTATTCAGATTGTTTTTTGCCTGCACACATATAGTTTTTATTTATATATGCACATTAACTAAGTAATTAATTAGTCTTCAATTGAATTAGTAATCTAATATATAATTCAATTCAATTCAATTTAATTTACATTACCAGAAACCTATGGAATGAGAAAGATTTGTCTCTCATCTTCCAAGCAATAATTAGGCAACAATTGGCAGCAAGAACTATGTCACCTCGCACACTTCCTGACACATTCTGCGTCATCATCAACCAAACAAATTAACCGATCGACGAGATTCATCAGTCATCATCACGTTAAATCTAATCTAATAATCTTTGAAATTATATTATAATATAGAATAAATTAATTACCGGAAGTTGATTCCTTGAAATGAATCTATCGAAGTAAGACATAGCAAGATATGGTACGAATGCATCAAGTTTATCGGACGACAATTTTGAATTCTGCATACCAATTCGGCACACAACAACTACAATGATTAGTACGTTTCGGAAAATATATAATTTATTGGAAAAAAAAAGATTAATTAATTGTCAAATTAAATGAAACCTACTAAAATAATTATGTAACTCAGAGAGAAATCAATTAATTAATAACATAAGATTAGATAACAACAAAACAGGGGGAATGGAAAGGAAAGGAAAGGGTAAGTGATTTAATTAATTCAATTAATCTTTATTATATTTAAACTTTCCATTTTCTTTCCTAGCTAGATTTCCCAGCAACCAACAAACAGAAGCAAACGAACCCAGAAGGGACGTACTTAATAAATTAATTAAATTTATAAGAAACTCTACACAATTGTTTCTTTTCTAATGTTCAGCAAGCAATCGTATCAAAGGGCAAAGTAAGTGAAAAAAGGAAAAAGAAAAAAAAAAAAAAAACAAAACAAACAAACAGGCACGTAGCATTTGTAATTTCTTAATATTTTAATTATACAAAAGTTTTTAATTTTCCGTGCATTGCCGTTTGCATTTTAATTTCTTCTTGGGAAAGTAATTAATAATTAACAGAGTAGAGAAATAAATTAAGGAAGTAGGCCGCAAAAATGAAGGCACGTACTTGCAAGATGCAATGACAGCTATTTCTCTGAGAGTGGCTATTGTGCTCCCTTCAAATTTGTTGACCGCCGCCGTATCCATCATTTCGACTTTGAAATACTTCGAAAAATCTTCTCCATCGATTATCGAAATTGGGTTTTCGCTAACAAAATCCATTTTCAACTTCAAAGAAGATCGAGCAGAACCTTTTTTTCCAAAAAAGAAAAAAAAATGATTTTCTTTTCTTTTCTTTTGTTTGCGGAGAAAATACAAGAAAACTAAGAAACCAACTTGGCCTTGGTATTTACAATCTATTATCTATCTGAGGATTAATTGCAAGCTTAATATTATGATCTTTTATATTTACAGAGGGCAGCAAAGTTGCTGATTCTTCAGTCAATTCAAGATGCTTTTTATTCAAATTTCAACATGAGTAGGTTGTTTTACCAATCCAAATCTCCAATAATGTTGCAATTCCTATAAGATTATCCGTTTGTTTAGGTCTTTATTTCCTCTAGTCTAAATTGAATTTCCAAATATTTAAAAATATGCACTTTCATTTGTTAGATCAATTAACTACCTAATTAACTAAATTGGAAGATTAATTTTAGCTGAATTGGTTAGCACTGATCCCTTTATCTATGATAAGATGGGAGGGTTCGAAACTTCGAATTCCCCACATTTCGTGTAACTGTGGGAGTAAAATTAAAAAGAGAGGATTAAACACTTTATTTGAAAAATAACTCTGCATATGAAAAAATTTAGAAAATATAAATTAAAGAAATTAACAAGCATAACATAAAATTAATAACTAAAAAAATTCACGCATTCACGTAGCACAAAGCTAAAATTACAGGCAAGTTGAGAAAGAAAGGAACTCCAGGGAACTCCTTAAAAGACAAAAAAAAAGAAAAAAAAAAGAAATTTCAGTATGCTATAAGATAAAACACACTGCATTAATGAAAGAATATATGTATGCAGATAATCAAGTAGTGAAGACTAAGGTTGTTGAAGTAAAATCTCTCAGGGGATAAATAGTGGTCAGTATTATCGAATAATTTATGATGATGATCATCAAAATTTTTGACATAAATCAAAGCATCGTATCTGAAATCAGCCAACAGAGTGTCTGTGGTTGCGGGCATGTTCTGAGTTGAAGCAGCTGCTGCTGCTGGTTCCGCACATGAAGTGGCCGCACTTGTTATTGTCTTTTCATCTCCTCATGACGAGGAGGGCTGCGGGATTTGTGTAAGCAACATGAGAGACTCAGCGATGATTTCAGCCTTTTCTTTAATGAATTACTTGGACTACTACTCCTACAACTACTATACTTCATTAATGAATCTGAAATCTGAATCTTTTCCCTCATATAATCAATCAATGCTGTTAAAACAGACAAACCCTAAAAACAACATCTTAATCGACAGCATGCAGTTGTCTGTTGTTCAAAGTGTTTAAAAAATCAAATAAAATTTCTAATTACGCGAACCATTACAGAAATCAAATAAAATTTCTTTTTTTTTTAAAAAAAAAAATATTAACAAAAATGTGCATTGCATGGGTGGAATTATATATATGGTCTTAATCTATCAACTTCCTGACGATAAATTCTATAATACATCGGAGGGTACATGTTATAATAATCTGATATGAAATCATTGACTAACAATATTTAGCACGTGGCAATAGAAATTTAAAAAATTTTGAAACAAAAATTACATATTATCCTCTTTTCATTATCCCACCAAAATTTTCAATTTTCAAAAAGTAACAGACAAAACATTAAGTTTTTCTCACTCACCCTTAATTAACTCAATTTCAAAATTTTCAAATTGATTATCAATTAATATGAAGCTTCGATTTGGAAATACGTACAGATCCTACACCTCCCTTTCCGTTAAATAATTCAAATTGATTGGCTGCTTCGCCTACTAATTCATCAAAGGAAGACCATCATCTTTGTCCGGGTACAATCATAGCTTCATTCATTTGTTGAACCTTAGGGAACAATCGAATGGCAAGCGGAAAATGCCATTTCGAGTTCCAGCCCGTTTTGGAGCCAAATCAACAGCAAGGATAATGACCAAAAAGTTATATTACTTCCCTTAATTTCATTCTTAAGGCAAATTAAAATTGGTGCTAAATTAATTACCAATTCACCCCCAAAAAAAGTTAGAGTGACACTATTGGCACCCCTCTATATCTCTTATGAAACCCCTCTTGTTCTTTGTTTACAAATTTGCTCTTTATATTTAAATTATATTAAAAATAAAACTTATCTCATTAAACTCACCTATGTTTTCTTATTTTTTCTCCATTATAAACTCATTAAATCTATAAAATTTGAAAAAACAATGAATTGTCATAGCATAAGAATTTGATATAAATATGAAAAAGATTTGGTAGGAAAGATAATTTTGTGAAGTTTGTTTACTTAAGCCAAATTTTTTTTTTTTTAAAGATTTGCACACACGTAGAGATGGCAAAATCCGGATTAAACTTGTGGCATCCGGATCCGCATCCCGATCCGGAAAAAAGAATTGATTCTGGAACCTATATTGCTAAATCATTTACATATTATACACAATCAGTTAAAGTGTTGATCTATTTTTTAAAAAGATGATAGATGAAGATTTGTGCGAGAGAGAAAAAAAAGAATAAGATGGAGTTAATTAAGTGAGAGAGAAATTTTTAATGAATTGATCTCTTACTTTGAAAATCTTGAAGGGATAATAAAAAGAGGGAAATATGTATTGTTTATTTTGATTTTTTTAATTTTTATTGCCACATATCTTAATATTATTAATTGGTGGTTCTACATCAGATTGTGATGTGCTGATGTACTATAGATTTTCTCACTGTCAATGTGTAGCCATCATAGAATATTAATAGATAGTGTTAAATGTATGTGTGTTCACACCTCCACTCATTATATATTTAGGGGAAAATATCACTTGTATGCCCTTAAATGACACTTGTATCAAACGTACTACAACACTTTTAATTCATGTTGAAAACAAACCATAGAACCTTTTAAAACTTCTTGCTCAATTTACCAAAATGCTAATTACATCTCAACACCCCCTCTTAATTAGTAATTTCAATTGCTTCTTGAATTTTGAAACTTCTCAAGGATGATCGCTTTAGTCAGAAAATCTGTTGTGTGCTCATTAGCGCTAATAAATTCCACGTTAACTTTTCTTTTGCTTACTTGCTTACTAAGAGGTTGTTTGATAAATATTTGAAATCTGAAATTTTATTAATTTCAGATCTTTTTAAAATATGCTTGTTTGTTTTTTGAAACTTATGTCTGATTTTCAGATATTTACATTTGAATAAAAAAAGTCAACTTTTGAACATGATAAAAAAAAATGCAAATGCAAGAATCTATAGAATCTTGGTTGGTTTGTTGATTTATCTCACCATCTCAAGACTTGACATTGTGCACTCAGTTAGTGTTCTTTCTAAATTCATGAATGATCTAAAAAAATCTCATTATATTACAGTAAAAAGAATCTTAAAGTATTTTCAAAGAATGAAAAAGTAGGGGATTTTATATGGGAAAAAAGACAATTGCAAACTCGTTGGTTTTACTGATAGTGACTAGACTGGCTCCCTTGATGACCAAAAAAGCATATCAAGATATTTATTTTTTCTTGGCACAAATGTTATTTCATGGAGCTCAAGGAAGCAAAAGTTAGCTTTATCCTCGACCAAGGCAAAATACATTGCAGCAACTGAATCAGTTTATGAAGCTATTTGGCTGAGAAGAATTCTCAAGGATTTGCAGTTCGATCAAGAAGCCGCAACAAATATTTATTGTGACAACATGTAAGTCTTTGCTATGAAAAAGAACCATGTTTTTCATGCTAAGTCTAAGCACATTGAGCTGTATTATCACTACGTCTGTGACTTAGGTAGCGTTTGTTTTTTTGTCTGAAATTTAAATGAATATGAATTTTTCTAAATTTGGAATGGGTCTAATTACAAAAATATAAATGACATGTTTATTTTTCTTTTTTTAAAATCTAAATATAAATGACATCTTTTATTTGTTTTTCTTGATAAAAGAAGATTTTTCCTTTGGATTGCTTCACATGATTGCCCAGAAAATACTTTATCAAGCCCAAGTTTGTCATCTCAAATTCATCTAACATGCTTTTTTAAAACTCTTCCACCAATTTCATATTAGTGCCATAATAATTAGATCATCAACATATATGCAAAGAATAGGAAAATCAATACCTTCATTTTTGACACAAAGAGAAGGTTCACTTGAGCTTCTGTCAAATCCATTTTCAATGAAATATCTATCTATTTTGCTATTCCATGCTCGAGGGGCTTGCTTTAAGCCATATAAGGCTTTTCGAAGTCGATAAATCTTGTTTTCTTCACCTTTTACTTCATATCCTTTTGGCTGTTCAACATAGTCCTCTTCTCCAATTTCATTATTCAGAAATACATATTTTACATCCAACTAAAGTACATTCAATTCCATTTAGGCTGCCAAGGCAAGAACAATTTGCATAGTCTCCATCTAGGCTACGGAGCAAAAGTTTCTATAAAATCAACTCCAGACAATTAAGAATAACCTTTCACAACAAGCCGTGCCTTGTATTTTTTTATTAAACCATCTTCATTGTACTTGATTTTGAAAATCTGTTTCAGCCCAATTGTTTCTTTTCCATGTGACAAATTTACCAGCTCCCAAGTTTTATTTTTCACAATGGTGGCCATTTTCTCGATCCAATCTTTATTTCTTGAAGCCTATTTAAAGTCTGGAGGCTCACAAGAAAATAAAGCAAGTTCACATGACTCATAAATTTCTCGCAATAATTTTATCTTATTTAGAGGGCTTTCATCATCTAATAAACTTTCTGTTGTTGAATTTGGAGAATTTTGTTCCAAATTATTTTGCTATGAAGAATTTAATGGGGACATAGAAGCTTCAAAAAAGCTGGATGCTTGAGATTGATCTTTTGCCCACTACCAAACTGATGCCTCATCAAATACGACATCTCCTAAGATAACAAGCTCATTTGTTGTAGGATTCAACAACCGATAGCCTTTAAACTCGTCACTATAGCTAATAAACAAATACTTTTTACCTTTTTCATCGGACTTTTCCCTGTTTTGAGCTGAAATAGGAGCATAAACAGTACTTCCAAAAATCCTCAGATGATCAACAATTGGCTTTCGGTTGTGCCAAGCTTCAAATGGAGTTTTGTCTCTAATAGCTTTTATAGGGGACCTATTAAGAATGTACACAACTGTATGATATGCTTCTGCCCATAAGCTATTAGGAATGCCTTTGCCTTTCAACATGCTTCTTGCCATCTCTACATTTTTCCATTTTATCACTCCATTTTGTTGTGGAATTTGGCTGATAGTAAGTTGCCTTTGAATCCCATTATCCTTGCAATAATTCGTGAATGAAATGTAGATAAATTCACTACCATGGTTAGTTTTCAAGGTCTTCATTTTGCATCCACTTTGTCTTTTTGCAAGAGCTTTAAACTGGAGAAAAGTTGAGAAAGCTTATGATTTTTCATTCAAAAAATAAATCCGCATCATCCTTGTATGATCATCAACAAAAAAAGAAAAAGAAATATCTTTTGTTATTAAGAGAGAGTCCTTGTAGGACCACGAATATTAGCATGCGCCGACTCCGATGGAACTTTGACTCTCTATGAAGTTCTAGGGAAAGAAAGTCTATGCATTTTTCCATATACACAGCCCTCACAAACTTTTTCATTCTTCTAGTCTTTCTGGTCGCTTTTATTCTGATTTGGATTATTTGTCTTGGATTGAAAAGCTTACTTCTTGGGTTGACTTGAAGATTGATTGGTTCTTTGCTCATGAAAGTGTAATGATCCTGACAAATTTGAAAAACTTATCTTGGACAAATCCCTTGATTCTTTGATAGTTGCTACTGCATGATCAAACTTGGGAGGAAGGTGTCTCAACACCTTTTCATTCACCTTCTTGTCTTCAATGGTGTCCCCGCAACCTTTGATCTAGTTCACAATCTCAGTTACTCAGCTGCAAAAATCTTAAACTCCTTTACAGTCTTTCATTGATCAATTATCAAACTATTTCCACAAAGTCTGCAACTTGATAGTGACTGCCTTTGCAGAACCTTGAAATTCTTCTTTTAGAATTTTCCCAAGCATTTTTGGCCTTTTTGACTCCAAAAATTATAGGAAAAATTGACTTGCTAACACCTTGCTGGATGTATTGAAGTGTTGTGGCATTTCTCTGTATGTTTTCTTTGTACTGCATGTTGCTGTGCTTGAGTCCACATGAAGAATTATCAGATTATGGTGGTTCAACATATCCATCTTCAACAACATCCCATAAATTTTGAGAGAGAAAATGGTTGAAAAACTTTGTTCTTAAATAAAATTTCTTCTATATTTCCACTTGCACCTAACAAATTTGGTATTAGAGCTTTTCCAAAACACCCTCAAAATGGCATTAAATACCTTGCCTATTTTGTTTTTGTATGGTCCTAGTCAAGTTCCAATAGTTGAAGGAGTACATTTTGAATATTGGAATAGTCAAATGGAAACCTTTTTCTATAACTAAAACATGAGATGGATTGATGGAAAAAGGTAAGGGAACTTTGTTTAGTTTAAGAATACTTAGAAAAATGAAATAAACTAGAATTCACACTGAAACCAAAATTTGATATAAAAGTTATGCAATTACAACTTCAACAAAATCTGAACAATAAAACTTTAAAAAGATAACTAGATAAAAATTAATTAAAATTCAATAATAATCAACATCCCGATGCAAAAGTTATAAAGATACATATTTATAATGGCTTAAAATATAATTATAATTTAAATAAATACCTAAAAAATAAAATTCTAAATAGGTGACTAGATAAAAATTAATTAAAATATTTCTAAATATTATAAACTTCGATCTAATTAGGATTTTTTAAACTTCTTACTCTTTCATTAGTATACAAGGGAAAAAAAAACAGAACAACCTCTCAATTATCCATAACGAACCCAAAGAATAGGAAAAAGTTGTCATTACCAAAAAAAAAAAAAACTGCAACGACATCATAATAATTCTTATCCATTCAAATGATGCTAATTATAATAAAAAAATGTAAATCGTAATAAAAGTTAGTTGGTCGCAAATGAACTTACATTTATGTGAATGCGATGGAATCTTATTGGAAATTCCCACAATTCAAATTGTCGAGCAAATCTATTTGCATTGTAGGATTTTGAGCAGGATTGATCCCTTGGATATAAGTAAGATCTTTAGAGTTATAAGAGATGAAAATTTATGAAGTAAGGAATTAGAAGAACCATGAGGCTTCATTAAGCAATGTGTTGGGGGCTAAAAATGTGTCTCATATTGATTTTTTTTTTTTCACAATAATTTTTATCTAGACAATGCGAGATTATCTGTACCATTTTGGAAATATTATCATCGTCGCCAAGATCGGTAAATTCTTTTCATATTCCCCTAGAGTTGGTCTGGGGAGCAGTTCTGTGATGGATGGCGCAATTTCTTTCCAAACGGGTCCTAAGTCTATAATTTTACGCTCCTTACTATCATCCTCATCCTCTTTTCCACCGTTATCATCCTTCTTCTTGCCGTTATCATTTTTTTTTCTCTCACGATCATCATTCTTCTTCTCCTTGTCATCATCTGCTCCATGCTGAGAAGTTGCTGGGTCGAACTCTAACCGATATATTTGTAATAAATTAATGAACTCATGTGTGATATTGGCATGAACAAAGATTATTCGCCCAGATAAATGAAGAAAGCCTTGAAACATTGCACCATCAAGAAAGAACAACAACACGCTATAGAAAAAATTTACATTTAGCAAATTGATGGATTTTTTTTTTTAATACCTGTTTTATTAATACTATGAGGCAATGGTGAAGATTTCTTCTAGATTTTTAATCCATCCAACAAATAAATGAGTCATTCATTTCAAAAAGTCTTTTCCTATGTATTGGGGATTGTTTCGTTTTCACTTGCAGGTGCAACTTCTGTAACGAACCCCATAAATCCAAAGTCATCGTTTTCAAACATTAAATATATTTTTCATTTACCTTATAGCCTTCTAAGATCTCTTGCAACCTACATAAAATTTAGAATATTTTCTGAACCATTTTTACAAGAAAAAGGCAAAAAATTTTAAGCCGTCAAGTTGGGAATTCTATCAATATGATTTTTGAATAAAATTTGGAGATTTTAAATGTCTAAATCGAACTCTTTAAAAGGTTTGTATTGATAAATTATGCAACTTATTCTTCATATACATAAATTTTTTGGTATGCTTCTTCACTCTTCTTCTAATGCTTCAAGAAAAAGCACAATTGTCAATTTAACTTTTGGTATTTATAAATAATTTTACAGTATATATATGTATAGAGAGAGAGAGGGGAAAGGATCAGAACAATGATCTCTATCACGTGATCATTGTGAAATGAAAATGGTACTGAGGGAGGATTCAGCAAAAATGGTAGCAAATGAAATCACATATCATCAAATATAATTTAAACCAAAACTCAATAGTGCATACACCCATAATCTGATTTTTCTTTTTTTATTAAAGGAACTCTCGCAATATTAAAACTTCTGTTTTTTTTTTTAACACAACTTAACTACATCATAACAAGGGCAATAATGATTCAGATTTGGGTTGGTCCCTTGTATAATTCAAGATCGATTGTGTGTGTGACTGAGAGTGACTGTGGACCCTCCTCTGTCCCCTACTGGAGCTGACCTAGCCTCATTGGGCAGGGTAAGTTGGTAACCACAGTTTCATTTATATATTTTTTAATGTTTTTTTCCCCCAATCATGATATATTGAATCCGTATTTATTTACGAATATAAATATAGCTATTTCATAATTCTTCTGTCAAAGTGTCATGTGGGAATTATCTGCAGCTTAGCTAGCTTCATATCAAGAGTTTTTTTTCTTTCGAATTATATTTTGATTGTTGAGTTAGAGAATTGAGAGAGGGCTTATTTTTTAATGAGTTTAATTTTAATTATAGTTGGTAATGGCTGGTATGCTACCTGGAGTTGAATGTGCAAGAAGAAGAAGGATTCATCAAAGTGGAGGAGGGTGCAGCTCAGCCTCAGATGGCTTGACGCCAACGTCGTCTTCTATGTCCATGTCTATGAGCAGAAGGTCCTCTTTTTGTTTATACACAAGCAGCCATGAGTCTCATCACACTTCTTCTATCTCTTCTCTGGTATTTTATTTCATATATATGCCTCGTAGTTAGTTAATTCTAGCTCTCAAATATCTACACATTTTTTCTTTCTTTCTTTCTTTTATTTGTTTATTTATTTTAAATCGATGATTTTGATTTGTCAAATTATTTGCAGAGAAGCATAATTAACCAAGCGTGTGAAGATGAGAAGCTTGCAGGAGTAGCTAGAGAAGCTAAAGAAAGGTTAGATGAGAGGCTCAGAACTCAAAGGAAATCCTCAGATAGCAATAGCAGGTAAATACTTCCAGATGCCCAGAAGCCCTCTCCCTCTCCCTCTCGCCCCCCTTTTTGATTAAAAAAAAAAATGAATATATGGACCTTGTTTATTTGGATATATATTTATGTGTATGTATTAATTCAGGCAAAATGGCAAAGAGAGCTCAGTATTGATGAATATTAATAAGTTACATACACAAGTGTTTGGATCAAAGAAGAGTGGTTCAAAAAGGTTTAGTTGGTCCAAGTTGAGCTGGAAAGCTTGTGAGCAAGAAGAGTGTGCAATTTGCCTCGAGAGATTCAAGGTTGGTGACACCTTGGTGCACTTGCCTTGTGCGCATAGGTTTCATGCAAGGTGCTTGTTGCCATGGCTCGGCACCAATGCTCATAATTGCCCTTGTTGCAGAATGCAAATCCTGCACCCTGCAGCTTCATCAGCAGATTAATTCATTATCATCATCTGCGCAATATGCATCTATTATTAATTCTTGTTTGTCAATATATGAATATGCAAGACTGCTTTTGTTTAATTAGCTAACAATGCCGTGTTATTTTTGTTTTTGTTTTTAAATTTTTCATCGTATTATCTTTATCTCACTGATAACCCGATTAAGGCTTCTTGGGTTGGCGGCACTACCACCCAATCTAACTGGCTATAATTAACTTTGTATTATTCACACCATGACTTCAAAAGTGCTTGTAGTTTGTATAAGAAAGTAAGCGATCCATATAGCACTGGAGATCACTATCTTTTCATTGTTTTGCCCCACCTTTTTCATCAAATAATGCTCCACACCTGTCTTCAAGTGGGCCAATCAATATCTCAAATCCAAGGGTGGGAAATATATATATATATGTTCTTTCCGATCAATTTGATGACACATCATGACCCACAAAAGATTCCATTTCAAGATTTAAAAAAAAATAATAATAATAATAAAAGATTAGCTAGAAACTTTTTAACGGCTGTCACATAGAATATAAAGGTATGGTTGTATCACAAAAAAAAAATGTAAAAGGAATAAATAATGTTGCTTTTTTGGTAGAGGTGGAATATCATTTTCCCCCACTGATATGAATCACTCACAATCGTATAGTGTTCTTGATTGTTACATTCAATTATTGAGCTAATGGAGGATTAAGGCAATTTTAGTCCCACATTTGTTTGGTGCTCTGTGAAAAAAACTCGGAAATTGAAGCATTTGTTTTTTTTTTTGTTTTTGTTTTTGTTTTTGTTTTTTGACACAAGAATATTAAGTTATTATAGTCGCTTGTGGTATGAAATCAGAAACTACATATCATCACTTTAAATGCACGTCACAATTTTGTTTTGAGATTTTTTTAAGATCTCGTGAAAAAAATTTATTTTCCCAATTAAATTAAAATCGCTAGCAATGTTAGTATATCTCCGTGCCGTTTGATCTGGTTGGTTTCATGGCTCGGTTCTTCCGGGGTCCGGGCGACGTTATCACGGACGGGCTGTCCACCGTAAAACGACACCGTGTCACTCCACAAATAATTAAGAGTACATCTTTTCCCCCCACAACGGCTAGTTTCAAGTGACCGTTAAATTTTTTCCCAAGATTCAAACTCTTATGAACCGTCTCCTTCAGACTCTTACTGACACCACAACACAAATCAAATAGACAATCTTTTTGAGAGGAAAAAAATAAAAAAATCCACCAAGAGAAGAAACTCAAATCCGAAAGCGCTGGCAACTCACAGCAACAATCTTCTATCTTACTCAGATAGCACAATCTCTCAAAATCAACAAAAAGTCACCAAAACAAGAAGGGAATCTAAGAAAATGGTTTATACATACACACCCACATACTATACTTCGCTTCATGATTCAATCACCTCTCTCTGCAAGACTATTCTTCCATTTTCATTAAAGAAAAAGCGGTTGGCGGCGGCAGAGCACAGGCTGGCAAAGTTACAGTCTGATAATCTTAAATGGCAGCAGGATTCATTCCACCAGATCTTGAACTTGATGGGTCTGCACAAAGAAGGGATTCTAGATGAACCTCAGCTTTCTGCTTTTAGATCCAATTTGCTCGACACCCTCATTGCTTCTCCGGCTGAACATGAGCAGCCAGTTATATTGAGAGATAAGTTGGTTTTCTTGCAGGTATAAATTCATTTGATTCAATTTTCTAGTCCGTAATTATTAAGCTTCATTCAACTGTACGTTATCTAGTGGAGGTTAGCTTTTCTTTCGCAAGTTCTTTTTATTATTTATCGTTATCGGTGGGGTGTGGATTTGGCAGGAGCTGCTTTATGCAAAATGCATATCAGAAGATGAGTACCATTCATCAAAGAGGCCATTGTTGCAGCGATTGGCTGTTCAAGGAGCTGAGATTGAGGCTAGGGATGTGATTGTGGCGATTCCGGAAGATACCAAAGAGAATGCAAAAGAAGAATGGTCAGTGATTGACTTGAAGGATGAGAAATTGCAGGTTAACAATAACAAAGAGAACTTTCATTCAAGGAACAAGTTAAAGAACAACAAGTCTGCAATGAAGCAAATTAAAGAAGCAGCTTCAGTTTTTAGCTTTGCTTCATCTCACAAGAAACACAGAGAAGAGAGGAGCATTTTTACTATTGATCAATCCCAATTCTCCGTTTGTAATACGAATGATATCATGTGTTCCAGGGAAAACCCTTTTTGGAACAGTCATTTGAAGGAAAATGAAAGTGAGACAAGATCAATTCTCATGCAAGAAAGCTTAACAAATGAAGCCTCCGTCAAGGGAAGTGTTGGTGTTGGTAAAGCTAAGAGAAAACCATTTCGGACTTTATTCCATAGCGAGGGACATCATGGTGGTGAAAATGGCCCAGATTTGGAAGAGAAAGGATCAAAATCAGCAAAGAAACAATGGGGTTTTGAGGGTTTTAAGAAATGGAAGAGAAATGATTCCGAGGATGAGACTGCTCCTCTACCTATCAATGAAAGATCAGATAGTGAAGCTTATTCGGGATCATGCAATCTTGTTTCAAGCCCTGTTGGAGAGGGACCGAATACTAGAGAGATCAAGAAGAAGTTACATTCAAATGGCTCTCCGTCAGATTTTTTCATTGATAAGGTGTAATGAGCTTTGAGTTTTAATCTTGTGCTTCAGACAAATAGTGTTAATTTTCATCTCATGATGTTGTCTACATAAATTTTGCATTTACAGGTTTTAGGAGACAACATAAAGAAGGAGTTGTCGCGAATTCAGTCAGAACTCTGTACTACAAACCCCAATCTGAAATTTTCGTAAGCTTTTTCCAGCGTGTTTTGAGTATTTTTGGGGTACTTGTTTTTTGTTTTACGTCCTTATGTATGATGCGGGTTCCAACAGGAATGATCAAATCGAAGCAATTTCCACCACGCTTCCTGTAGATAAGGCTGACCTGAAAAAGTTTTTCCCAAAGTAAGTCCTTTACATTGTTTTCTTATGGTTTATATAAATATAGGTACAAATAAGTGTGCAAAAGCCGCTACCTAATCAGACCTAATTTCAGGAAAAATGAATAAGTATGGTGTTAGTGCAATGCTAATGAGACCTAATTCTAGTTGGGGGAGGGAAAAAAGAAAAAGGGCAGTCAAAAGTATAATTGAATGGACAAGTTATTTCTTTCCTAGCTGATCTCATTTCTCAACTGTGTTTTCTTGTGGAATGTTCAAGGTCATGGTGTGATCGTTATGGAGATGTTGTGTTGGATGTGGTGAAAAAAGAGTTCAAGGATCACGTAGGAGACATGGAGAGTATGCGAAATGCAGCGAGGGAGAAGAAGCACAGCAACTCAATGCGATGGACAACTTTTGATGATGACGATGATGAAAATGGTCGCCCAAATCTCTTTGCTCGTAAGGATCGTTCATTCCCACTCAAGCAACAAAAGTTTTCTGGGAACGAAGATTGTACTATCGGTAGCTCTAAGAACGTTGGAAATAATCCCCTCTTCAATGATTACAACGGAAAAAATGGAAACAACCTGAAACCTGAAGCCGCCTATCTCGAACAGAATCCATTCTGGAGCCCGAATGGCTCTTCTTTGCCGAAATAGTTGACTGTAGAGAGATTTGTACTTCTCGTCTTAGGTTTTGCTTTGTTTCTTTGTAGATTATCAACAATTTTAGAAGAATACTGTTCTTCCAGCCTATTATTTCGCGTAATTTGGTATTGTAAAAGAAAGTTGCTATTGTATACTTTGGGTATTCAAGCCTGCTTTTGGTTGTTAATCTAATTTCTCTCCTTTGGGGCCTTTCAAATATTGGCGATAATTTTCGAAGTGGGGTGTTTTTCAAACATGATAAATTACCACAGGATGGCACAAAGATGCCAGCAAATGCCATTTCCTGAACTCAACTATGGATAAACTTCCACATAGCTACTACCTTTCGGAAAATAAAAATAAAAAACATCTTGTGGCAAAGATTCTACAATACATGGAGACTTAATATCGCAATATTAAAAATTCATGCACAGGTTTATAGTAAATATTGGTAAATACAACATTTATGTAGCAAGAATCTGTTACTATTTACATCATTATGCACAATTGTATCAAACAGATGGAATTTCCGAGTTGGATGATTCAGTAGCACCCTGACATGATTCAGTGGCACCCTGACGAACATCTCTCCGACATAGCGGACACACCCTGTAAGCAGCAAGTGCAATGGAACGGTAAAGAGAACCATTAATATTAAAAAAAAAAAAAAAAGGACTTATTCAGGAAGGGAAAGAATATGGAATATATGAAAATAAGTAGAACATGGTAAGGAAATTACCCATGAATCTCTTTTAGCCATTTATCAACACAAGACATGTGATACTCATGGTGGCAAGGAAGAAGCCGTATTCTGTCCCCTTCCTCATACTCGGCCAAGCAGATGTAACACCTAGCAAATAACAAACAATTGTAAGGAATCAGTTATAGTCATCCCCATTCAAAGATTATAATCACTCTGCAACTTAAACCATCGATCCACCACACAATACCACATCACAGTAGAGGATTGAATCATAAAGAAACTTACTGATGAGGTTCATCCCCACCCTCAGCTTTATCCCCCTTTTTGTGACTCTTGATAGGGAATGAGTCAACAACTGATTCTGGTGCTGGAAGTGAGACCATGGATAAGGAAAGTGACACAGGCTGGCGATGAATTTCATCCAAGACCTGCAAATTTCAAGTTACAACAAAGGTACTCAATCCACTGGTGAAGCTATATGGTCATCTTTGAATTCTAATGCATGAGTAAATAAACCATATAGAATTTTACTGGTCAATGATAACAAGGATATGCAAAAATCCAATCATCTCACAGGAGTATACTGCTTTTCTCATGAGGCATATTTGGAAGGAAACAAAAATTTTCTGAGAATTAAACCTAATAGAAAAGAAACCAATCATGACACTAAAATTGCAGTTTCAAATATGGTATTAGATTAATAAATACAGAAGATAAGACATTTCATAGCTACACAAAGAAATAATTAAGGAACAGCTTTTAAACCAAAGCATGGTCAAAGCATAGTTTCCTCTGTTCTCTCATTAATCGTAACAGACACAAACCTTAGACTGAAATCAAAATTCTCCTTAACAAGTCAACAAATGATGAAAATGCAGATTATGCAACATATTGACTCATGAATAGATGAAAAAACATGATTTTGTGACTTAGGTAAAGAACACGCAAGTCATTTAAGGAAGACTACCTCAAACAGAGCTTCAGCAAGCATGACAATTCGTGATATTGCACGGGTACCAGAATCCTCACTCATCACGAATGACTCACATGAGCATGTACCATCAGGATGGAGTCCAGATGGACAGAATGTAGTTCGCCGGCTATTCTCATCAAGGCCAGCTCGAAGTCTTTCCCAAATCTGAGAAACCTCACATAAAGCAGTACATAAAAATTACCAAAGAGGCTGAAAGAAAAATTGATGCGATTTCCATTCTCCCATTATTAACTTAAAAAAGTCAACAGACTAAGTTCGGAGAAGAAACTATATCAACGGTGAAAAGTTGACCCTTGGTTATTTGACACTATGGGAATGGAAAACTGATCATCAATCATTATGCATAGTTTCCATCAACCCACTAACAACTAAAATGAGAATATAGCTCGCACTGAAATGAGCCAAAAATGGTACTAACCTATGATCACAATGAAAATCCTTAACAATATGGTCGATTGACAAATTTATAATTATTATGAAAAGGGGGGGGGGGGCAGTACAGCTGCAACATACAATGCAGACTGCAAGTCAGTGCATAATCTTTGTGTACAAGATGCATTTTAAACCTTACCTCAGATCTTGAATGCCTTCTTCGCTCATTCAAGCTATGAACTCTCCTGCCCAAGTAACCTGAATCACCTCCTACACCATCATCGAAGTAGTCACCACTGAAGTCCAGGAGCCATCTGTCATGGAATCCTAGATCCCCGGTATCGTCTGTGGAGAAAACAATGGTTGGAGAATCAGTTAGCCTTCTAGAACTACGTCTTGAAAAGGCATCTCGAAACATTCTCCTGCTATTCCTTCTGGCCTCACGGTTATCTGTATCAGCATTTCCACGAGACACAATGTTGGAGGAGATACTAACCACATCAACATGTAGCACATTTCCATCAACTCGGTCTTGGTCCCTATTAGACACGAGAAATCCTAAACCTGCAGGCAACGCCCCTCTAATAGATTCCTCTCCAAGTGAGTGAAAAGCTACCGGTAAATCAGAGGCAAGAGAAACAGGATCAGAATGAGAATTATGCACAGGTATCACTTCACTCTCGTGAGTCTCTACAGACACCCCAGCAGAAGCAGAATCTTCAAGACTTTGAGAATACGAACAGCTTGGCTCAGGACCAATCTGAGATACACCTTCAGCTGGATTTTCAATACCATTGACTGCATTCTTGTTAGCCGAATCATTTACAGAGATAGGTTCTGAAGATTCTTGGTCTTTAAAAGAAGTACTAGCTGTAGTACTACTTCTATCCCTATAATATTCATTGGGACTAGAACCAGCACTTACCAGACAAGGAGGAACTAACTCCTTGCTATCAGCCAATCCTTTCCCATGATTATCAGGCCCACTATTTCTCCTACCATCTTCAGCATAAGTACCATCACTAACTGCAGTACTGCTTCCAGATGAGGCTCCAGTTACAGAATCAAACTGCGTTCCTGTACTAGATATCAAAGAAGATACTGGGGGGTTTTGGGCTGCATTGATGAGTGGATGATGACATTCTGAAGAACTCACCTCGTTTTTATCTGAATACTCTTCCATCTACAAATGAAAAAACACTTCAATATATCAACCCTCTGCCACATGATGCTAGATTTACCAAGTGAGAAAGTCAAGTGGCTGATAATCTGTGATGCATCATAACTTTCATCCTCTATAGAACCAACTTCAGCAATAACACTGAACGAGCCATATAAACACTAAATGTGACAAATGCCAACAAGATCAGCTAAACCCATCTAACGCTAAGCAACAAGCAGCACCGCAAGATGCAAATAGATCAAATCACTAGTGCAGGAGCACTCATAAACCATAAAGAAACTTGATAAGTCAAGGAAAAATAAATGATAATTGCCATAAAGGAGCTTTTCTAAAATAAGTAATCCCAAGGGTTACCCATAATCCCTCAATGTCACAGCGATTCCCAACATTTATAGTCAGCAAGAAACCCATTCTTTATCAGGGTTCTGCCAGAACCTCCTTTCATCAATTTAAAAATGATGTTGACTAACAAAACTAATTCCAAGCTGAAGAAAATATGATCCACCATCAAGCCATGTAATCATCCAATCCTACTAAATTAGAATCTCTGTTCACTACAATGAAGATATGATACCTGAACAGTTCATTTCACAAGACTAACCTGAGACCCACATTCACAACTGGTTCAAATTCTTCGCAGTTTCTTCAATAATTATGCTAATGATATTTCTACGAGCACAAACAAATAAGACTATTCACACACAACCCTAGAAATAAAATTCTATAACAAAGTAAACTCATAGAAGAAAGGAAAGGAAAAAAAAAGAAAAAGAAATCAACCGAGACACGCAGGAGGTCCGCATATCAGGAATGGTTTCAGGGCAAGTCAAGAACTTGCGGCCAAGCAGAACCGGAGATTACAGTACAGACGGTCTTTGGAAGGAAATTCTACTCAGCAACATACAACTTTAGGCAAAGTCAAAGACATTGGGGAAGAATTTTCGGAAGAAAATACAAAATTTCGGGAAAATACAGAAATGGGTGGATTAGCTTAATCCGATCTTCGAGCACCGATAAATTACGAAGCAGCAAAAAATTAAAATCAAAATAAAATAAAAAGTTGAAAAATTTAGGGTGAATTGACCGGAACTGATGACGAAGACGACGGCGGTAAAATACCTCAACGGCAGCGGTTCGAGATGAGGAGCACCCACAGAACAGAGACGGCAGTAGTTTCGATCGGCGATTGACACGGGTACGACTTTGACCCGACCCGAGTCTACTGCTGCCTGAACCCATTTGAGAATTGTAGAGTGTAGAGAGAGAGAGAGAGAGTATCCTTTTCTTTTTTTGGTTTTCGAATTGTTTTTGTGAGCTATGAGGTTTGAAAAATGTTATCAATTACTTTTTTGAGTTTTGTAGGTGCATTTTGTTTTCGTTTCTTTCGTTTTTGACTTTTTGAGTTGAGGGTACATTTTAACATTAGGTGGGTGCGTTACCCACATATACATTTTAACATACATACCAAGTATTTCAATATTTATAATAATATGATTTTATTGAATATATATATATATATATATGAAACCAATAAAAACCATTTTTTTTTTTTTATAATTGGTTTCTATTGTGTTTTCAAGTTACTTTTTAATGGATACAATGTATGTATGTGTATATGTATTTATGAAGAATGAGAGGGTAGGAGGCTAGTTGCGTGTCCCTTGTTTAAGTAATGACTTTTTGGTTTGGTGAGGTGTTGATATAGCAATTTCCATTGTTATTGTCAAACGCACGAGTGTGCAATTTAAGCAAATTCTATATATTTTTTCTTTTCAAAATAACAAATAAATTAAGTTTGTTGAGCGGAGAAAAAATGATCTTATTATAAGATATTTTGGTTTGGTTGTCTAAATTTAAAGCTGATGATAAAATATGGTATAATTATTTGGGTAAATATGTTTGGAATTGTCTTGTTTTGGAGGTGATTTTTTGCAGTAAAAGAAGCTTAAAATGTGCCCAAAATAAGAAAAACATAACATATTCAACGAGTGAAATAAGTTGCCTTAAGAAAATTAAGAAAATACTAAAAAAAAAAAAAGAAAAAGCGAAAATGAGTTGCAAAGTAAATTATAAAAACACTTAAAGACCGAATGACGTATGGCTCAAGTGGGTTCACCAGTCAATTCCGTTCCTACCCCCTTGACCCTTGTTGCTTGTCTCCCAAACTAGCCTTGGAATTTTGACCGAGAAGATGGTCAATGTCGTGATAATGGGCTCATTCATGCCCAATGACCCGACAAGGTGGTTTCTCAGCCTTCTGCCTTCGTAGATTTCTGGAGAGTGCAGCTATTCAAACCCGGCCCGTTTCTAAATACACCTACTAACAATTCAAAATAATTTTAAATTAGGCTGGGTTTTTTGAACCCACCAAAATATTTTTCAAACCCATATTTACTTGAAAATATTTATTACCAAAATATCCATTAATGAATTATTATTGTGGGCAAAATTATGCAATTAAATAAAATAATATACTCTATATGCCCATCTCTTTTTCATTTTATCATCCATCTTCATCCCTTAAACCCTAGAATTATATGGACTTAACTTTTTTTTTCTTTTTTTACGAATGTCTATTAAACTATACAATTAAATGAAATAAATCCAATTCTTGGATTGAGGTTTCTAAGTTGTAGTAACCTCCTATCTTTGATTTTCTAGTTGGCGAAGATCAACTTTTAAGAGTAAGGGAATTCTAGTTATGTGGCTAATTGCAAAATAATGGCCTTTCAACAAGGTTTGGATAAAAAAAAATTTTATCCTTTCAACAAGGATTGGATAAAAAAAAAGCTTGTTGAAAGGCTTGAGAAAGCTCCTTTCACTTTGAGACGAAAGTCTTGATTTATCAACTTTGTCTCCATGATAGTGTAGGCTGAGCATCTGCCTAACCAAAAATAAAAATGACCTATATTTATCCTCGTGAAGTAGTTTTTGTTATGTGAAGATATTAACTTGATTTGATTTTTTGAATACATGAGACTATGTAAAATAAAGTGAGGGAATTGTGGAGAAACATTCTGGGAACTTGAAATGAAGAATGATGTAGTAAAACAGATAAACCCTAATTTAAGTGTATGAGATAGAAATCTTAGAATAATCTCTTTTTTAATTTTTTTTCTTACTAAGAAAAATCTCTGGGTCTAAAGATTCTTATTTGTTCTAAATTTCTCTCCTTTATATAATCATTTATTAAAGTTAATTAGAGTTTAACTTTGAACAAACCATGGACTTTTTTAGCTCCAACTCAATAGTCAACACCTAGTTATCTCATAACATAACAATATTGTATTGCTAAGTTAATCT
Source organism: Atalantia buxifolia (assembly GCA_030444775.1). NCBI lineage: Eukaryota > Viridiplantae > Streptophyta > Magnoliopsida > Sapindales > Rutaceae > Atalantia > Atalantia buxifolia. Next base: position 18,865,176 of record CM059834.1, on the reverse strand, counting down.
TCGGATATTCCACCAAAAGTCCAAGGTTGCACTCTAGTAAACTATGATAATAATAAAGAAAACCCCAATAAATTAAAATCATTTTAATTAATATTAAGCCCGGTCTAAGACCAATGATAATTATTTAATCAACCATTTATTTGATGCTCTTAATTTATAGAATAAACTGCGGCCACCAATTTAAATGAGTAAGAACCACAAAAACCTTAGATAAGCATCATTTGTATAGATTATGTCTCGTAGCATATGTTTTTACAATCCATGAAATTACATCTCTAAGATATCAATATTTTGACCGCTTATATAAATCTCACTCCGTGATAGTTCAAAAGACATAATACATGTATGCAAATTCGTTACCCATTAAGGTCAATTAAGCTTATTAAAGATTGCATGGATTATAATCAACAGTATTTGTTAAATCAAATCATAATTCATTCTAGTCTCATTCAATATACATATCTCATATACATACGAACTATTCTATTTGAATTCTCCACTTTAGTTGTCAAGATAAAACCACTCCCAATAAAAGTAGAAAAGTTTCAGTTTTACATAATGAAATGTTCATTTCATTATTTTATTTATAAAAACCTATGATTTATGATTTCTAGTATTAAACTCATATGCCCAATACATAAATAGCATGCTTTATAAATAATGAATAATAATGTATGCTCATATAGCTAATAAATAAATAACATTTATTAAATTTAAAAATGGTTATTTTATTGCATGCTTTCAGGGTAAAAAAATAACGATAAGTCTAATAGGAGCTAAATGTTAATTCAAAAGGCAATATACATATTCATAATGGATATTATACTCTGAAATGTATTTTGGAGACCCAAATTTTCATAAAAAATTTATAAAAAGATCTCTAGTGTAATTTACTGAAACAGACAATTGAATTTAAGTCAATTGAAAACCCTTGACACTGTTTAGGAGCACAATAAATCTATTTTTTTATTATTTTTGAGAAAATTCAAACAATTATCTGACCATAAACACAAAAAATTTTCTCAAATTCAAATCTATATCATAAATCATTGGGCTAAAAAAAGGCGAATACATGAAGTATAACAAGTATTCAGCAAACTAACAATAGCCAAGTACGATAAACATTTGAAAAAGAAACTTATAAATGCAGAGAAAACAAGCATCGTGTTGAAAAAGGAGAGAGAAAAAAAATATTCAGTTATCAAAAAATAAAAATAAAAATTGCATCTAAAAAGCCATTAGAAAATTTAAATAGTGATTTAGTCAAAAAAATAACTATCTTTAAAAAAAATTTCTTTTAAAAAAGATATTTTTTAGGGTTGATATCTAATATGTTTTATTTGAATAAGAGTTTTCTTTTAAGAAGATTTTTTAATAGTTAGCTGCTTTATATTAATAGTAATAAGATTACTGTACGGTTTTTATTTTCATGTTAAAGATAATAATTCTGCTATACAAACCATTTCAAACAAAGAAGTAGATGATATTGACATTGTATAATTTCTTGTTGCAAAAAAAAAAAAAAAAAATACCCAACTATATCTTTTTTCGCATTACAAAAAGACAAAGATGAGATATAAGTAGGAATTAATTTTAAAAAGAAGCAAATATTGCTGAGAACATATTTTTCACAAGTCGTATAGATATATCATATGGGTTTTTTTTTATACGAGCACAAGTCATATAGATATATGGGTGTCACAACTGTTGTTGAGTGGGTTTTGTGCCCGAATTCTCTGGACGTATTGATCCAAGTCTTTTATCCAACTCAACCAGGGAGGTAATTTTTAAGGGCTTCCCTGAGATTTGACGTATTAACATATAAATAGAATGTATTGATATAATTACAAACACCACTCCTGCCGTTAATTAAGAGTTAGATTGACTATTAGTGGACTTTTAAAATTACTAAAATATCCTTCCCACAAAAAATAATAAATTGATAAATAAAACTTTGACAATTGATGGATAATAAGTTTGGCTGGAATCACACAACATCATCAAAAGATCAAAATATCCATCAATGTAAAAGTAATTGACATTGCTTGTTATAAAAAAAAAAAAAAACCCTTCAAAATTAAATGAAGCTGCCATTATAATCGTTGTAAATAAATGTTAATAATTTGAACAGCAACAAGAACTATAAATAGAGGCTTTTGTAAGTAAATAAATCATCAAAGCACAGTTTATTCTTTATCTTCTACTTAAGAAATCTTTGCATATGTATCAATAATATCATCCATCCAAATCATCAATAGAAGCATTTAACATAATCAAGATCAAACATTGTCTCAACTGTATGGATTTTCTAAGCTCAAACACATCCAATTAATCAAACATACAACAAATGAGCCATGGCAACATGACATAAACTCTCACTTCCTTAGCATGTCTTATAGCCTTGTCAAAGGAAACATCCTTGACATTGACACCCTGCCACATCTTCTTTGAGCTGGTGTATTACTCTGGAATTATTGTTGCTACATCAATCTTATCTCCAGCTACCATAGCCCCGATCTCCATGTCAACATGGCTGCAAGTTATAAACAATAGCATATCGTAAGTAACAATAAACCATTAATAAATTAAAATATGCTACATGAAAGTTTAAAGAAAATTATACCATCAATAATGATCATTTCAAGATGAGAACATCAAGCAAGATTATGATATGGACTCAGCTGGTTAAAGTTTAAGTTTTAGAGGCTAAAACACTTCAAATTCTGTGTAGTTGACAAATTTGGAATTGATATGTACATCTCTTTTTATGTGTAAAAGCAAATAATTATCTTAATATATGAGAATGAAAATACTATTGGCAACGAAGGCTTCCTATCATTACATGCTTTGATGAGCTCAAAATTTTTAACAGTATGTGCCACAAAGGAAGAGAATTTATATTACCAGCGTTTTCAAAGCCATGGCACCATGTTGCCTAAGTTTTGAAAATTACAAGTTAGCACAATCATTGAAACTCCCAAAACCCAATTTAAAGTTCAAGGATTAGAAGAAAAAAAAAATCATCGTCGCTAATTCTAATTCTATGAGGCCTAAGATCCATCAGCTATGTTACCATCCGGATGAATAGAAACATTTGAAAGAGATGGAGATGTCTCATCATGGAAGAAAAAGAATTAATGGAATTAAAAGAAGAAAATAAAAAGGAAGAGATGGAAATGCAGATCTAGGTGAGCAATGGTCATCGATTGGCTAGTTTTTCTCTTCTCCAACACCAACTTGTTTAACCAGACAAAATTAATAGAACAACAAATTAAAGCTGTGTTTTAAAAGATATATTCTAAAAGCATATTTGATATACTTCTAACTCCAAATAGATCAAGATAAGATGAAAGTACCACTGTGATTATAATCTAATTTTTTTTTTAATAAGAACATCAGATTATAATAATACTTTCTGCTTGCATTTCCAGAAATTAGTTCCTCTTTTGCAACCTATGTGCTACCAACATGACAACTTATAATAATAAAATGATTAAGCATTAAATTGGCATAATAAAGATTTGAATAACCTTGTTACGACTATGAAATAGTTTTCCATCAATGGAAAACTAAATAAATTTAAATTGGAAAGCTGCATAAGATTGATTTGGCTAAGGAATTGTACAATTAAATGATTTATTTCTTGAGTGTTTCTTTTTTTTTTTCTTTCTTTTGATATTAATATTTTATTTTACATATAAAATACACGAAAGAATTACAAGATGTCTCTGTTAATATTTTGTTTGTTGCATAAAGTGATTCCTAAAGCTCTCATGCCTCATAAGGTACTGTTGTTATATCTATCTATCTCCTTTACTGCATGCATGTGTGTAATTGTGTATATGCTTTCTTTTATTTCATTAGTAGAATATTATCAAGTATCAAAGCAATTAGTTACCAAAACCCTTACTTAATTTGCAGATATAAGAAGAAAGCCAATCATAGATAATATGCTACATAAAAGGTTTGCATATGAGAGAATTTCCACCGTGCAAGTTTTCCTTTTGGAAAAATTTAACAGTTTTTCAATAAATTATTGCAGTTACTCTTATATAAATGCTTTCATAGAAAGTACTTTCATCCAAAACAGCTTCTGTAAAATCGCCATCTAGATTTAAACATGTAAATTCAGCACAGAATTTTGCCACAAAAACACAAACACATAAACACATAATAACTACTTTTCAATTCTAAAGATGAAAAACGCAATGAATATTTAAATTAAAAAATAAAAGAAAAATAAAAAAGATGAACAACAATCAGAACAACAACAACTTACTGTAATTGACTAACAGAAAAAGAAATCAGAGACCACGATTGTTGAGATCAACATGCATAAAAAAAAATCAAAATTCGAAAACCCATTTTCATTTGTAAGTAATTCAAAATCAACCCATTCTTAAAAAAAATTAACAAAATAATCAACTGCATCTAATTTGCATCTTCAAACTGTCACAAATGAGGACTAACCTCTTTCTCACTCCAATTCCAGTCGCGGCTGAAGCCATTCACCGTTGGTATTCACTTCGTGGAAGACTTGGGTCACCACTTGAACTTATCTCATTCATAACAGAAGCTAAACTCTCTTTCAGTCTTGATAAAGTTTTGGCCAAAAGGAGCTGCTTCTTCACAGCTTTAGAAAGCAAAAATTAAGATTTTTGCTTTCTTTTGTCCATCGAGTATCGCAAAGCACTGGACAAAGAGATTGTAACAATCAATACTTCCCGGACATCAAGGAAGTTTCAGCTTAAATTTTGAATTGTTTTAAAATTTAAATATGATTTTACATATTTACCCTTCTATACTGACGTTATACGTATTTTTATACTAACAGCGGGGGAGGTATTTATAATTATATCAATACATTCTATCTAAATATTAATACGCTAAACCTCAGGGGAGGTCCCTGAAAATTACCCTCAACCAGGGTGTCTCCTTGCGTCTCCCTTGCCTAGCTATATAAGAGTGATGAGCAGATGACTCTTCGAGAATGAGTTTCCACAAGGAGATGCTTTTGGCCAGAGGGAGCACATTCATTCTCATAGGTGCTTGGTTAGAACGCTTTTCACCCCAAACAACTAGTATTTTTTAAATCTATGGAATTATTAATTTATCACTTTGTCCACCAAAAAAAATTTTATTTTAATCCAGATTATCAATTTATTAAGAATTAATTTATTGAGATTTTATTGTCATGTTTATATTTCTCAACTAGTAATCCCGTCAACTTATTTTTGTTTCCACATATAAATTTGTTGCAAAGATCGCTCAACATGCGTCTTTTTTGCAGTAACAATTTTATTTCTATAAAAATAGTTCCATTCTCAAGACTGAATTATCCATTATTCTATATGTCCCACTTGCTGCTTTTTTCACTGTGTGACCTGGCTTCTTTTCGGTAGATTGGACCACATTCTACATTACGCCCTTAAATTCCCACATCTTCTTATATTCTTCCATTCTTAGTTCATTTTTTTTTTCTTTCATTAACGTTGTAGTTTTCGTAATTCGATCACTTCTTATATGCCGCTACAATCACCTACATTTTATGCCAATTGCAACAACCAAATTCCCACATCTTCCTATCCTCACTAACTACTTGCTTCGACAAATACTTTTTCATCTAACTAATTTATTGTTAAATACAGCAACATTTTATTGTTCCTTTAAACAAAATAATTGCAACACTAATAGTTCTCATCTAATGACCTGTATTCCCAGTATGCTTCGTGTGCCACGTGGCTACTTCGCACCTGCTTGATATTACTCCTTTTCATCTAATGGCAACTTCACTACAAGACGAATAAAGCGGGTATAGTGCCCACGAGGCAAGATGGAGCCAGAAATTAATCCAATAAAGTTATGACTTTTTCAAATTTCTATTATCTTTGAGATTTTGACGAGATAAAAAGATTGGAGTGAAATTAATATTTGAACAGATGTATAAGATAAATAAAATAATTACTGAATTAGATTGATTAAGGATTATTTAGGAATTTAAAAGAGTGTCCAGTAAATATCTATTTCTAAAAGAGTGGTACTATTTGAACCCGCTAATTTCCTCTTTACACTAACTTTTTAATTAATAGTTTTATTATTAAAATAATTTTTTTATTAAAATTACTTAATTAACGCTTTCTTCTCTTTTCATTTTTAGTTCCTCAATTCTCATCAATTCCTTTATATATTTTCTTTTAACCTTAAATAATTGGTTTTTTTCTAGGCTATGTCATAAACTAAGTGGAGAAAAACCCATCAACAAAATTTTTATTAGCAAGTTAATGAAAATAAAAAAATAATTTTTACCAATCACAAAAGTTAGTGAATACCAAGAAAAAAAAATTCTTATATGTAGAAAGTATAAAATAAAGATTATGATACACTAAGAAAGGCAAAAATTGAATGTAAAAAAGAAAGTGAAATTAATCTTTCATTTGCAAAATGTCAGGGTAGAGAAAGATATTAGTGAATGATAATTTTGACATTTTAAAATTTTAAATTCTTGATGATGAATTTATTTTTAAAAATTGGTGTAGAGATAAATTTAGTTAGTTTAAATAGCTCCACCCTTTTTAAAATTTAGTAAATGAGTATTCAAAATAATAAAGAATTCAAAGTATATTTTAGTGTGTAAATAATCTATCTATTCATACTGCTTATGTTGATTAATTACATTATCGATTTCATCAACGATTGTATGAATACCATTTTATGTTGATTGATACTTATGTTGAAAACTCTTTTTTTTCTCATTCTTTTCATCCACACCTTATATTTTATATCAATATCTTTTCGGATAATAGTTAATCACATGTCATGATTTATCCATGCATGTCACTTACCGATTGAAGAGTCTTTTGATTATATCAAATTGGCCATATTCAATTAATAATGTATACAACCACTGGGCCTTAACCTAGTGGTTAGGACCCTGCACTCACAACTGTGAGCGCAGTGGTTCGAGCCCCGCAACATATGTAAGAACTTATTTTCTTCTTTAAATATATAATTAAGTGAAGGCAATTTTTTCTTTTTTTAAATGTGAGTGGAGTAGACATCCCTCGATTATTAGAGAGGGTAAAAATCAGGGTAGTACTATATAAGAATTAATATAAACTAGTCTTAGTAATTATCTGATTGTAAATATCAGTTGTAAATTTCACATAATATGAGTTGTAATGTGAGCATTAGTCTCATGTAATTCAAAAAAAATTAATAATGTACACGTAAATCATAAGCAATATTTCAGGCCATGTTTATGATTGAAAGCTTAGTGATGCAGGATGAGTGTTTTACGCAACGAACCCGTACGACACTTAGATAACTCTTGCCGAAAGTTGCTAAGTAAGCCTTTGAGCTTCTCGACTAGCTAAGCCTGGAGGTTTTCAAGAGAACTTGAGAGAAGAGAGCAATTGAGCCGAAAAAAGAAAATTGTATTACTCTCAAAGTGTTTACAAGAGAGTTTACAAGAGAGTTTACAAGAGTGCTTGAGTTGCTTGCTCTAAGCTTGATGTCTAAATGTCAAATGCCATGCCCTATTTATAGAGAGGCTTGCCAAGCTCTAGAGTTCTAGAGAATTATATCAACTTGCCTAAATATCTAGATATTTACAAGTGTTAGAGATGTGTGGAGAGTTCTAAATATGTATAAGTTTGAGATGTTTTAGAGTTTGCTAAAAAATTCTAGAATCGGGCCTATGTTTGGTTCCCAGCTCGAATTCTTGGGCACTTGAGCTAAGAACTTGGGCGGTCCGCAACATTAGTCTTAATGCGACAAATTCAATTGAAATTTTTAGGCTTATTTTATCTACTCAGGCTCCATTTAGTATATGTTTTCAAATAGAGTTCATTTAAGTAGTGCTTTTGTTAGTAGAGATTTTACCAAAAAAATTTAGTTTTTTAGTTGTCAATAATAACTTTTATTAAAAACTATAAAATTACCTCAATAGACAAGTTTTTAAAGTTGTGTTCTTAAATAAATGATATAAGATTGTCAAATAAAAAAGATATTTTTAGCATTCTAATATTAAAAAAATTCAACCTTTATTTCTATAAACTCAAATTTGAGCATTTGTTAGTAAAGACGAAATAACTTATTTATTTTTAGCATTCTAATACAAAAATTTTGAAAGGAGGTTATAACTATTAGATAAATCATACCAAATAGACACCTAATGAATTTTGGAACACCTAGCACTAGATATAATGTTTAACTCTTTTTAAATGTTATTTCAGACTTAATTAATTAATAATTTGATTAGATAAATAATCAATTCTTTAAAAATATAGATGAAAACAAAAAATTTTAACCTGAAATATTTACATAATTTTGTTCTAATTATACAATGAAAAGTTCAACAATGATCAAGTTGAAATGTTACATTTGTTTTCAAGAAAAGCAATAAATTAATTCTCAAATTACAAAACGGATTTCAAATTTAATAGCAATTACTTTTGAAGCATTAAAAATATGGAAGCTCGCGGCTTTGTAATTAGATAATTTTGTGGATATTTTCTATAAAATTATGGGTTAATTTATAATGATCGTAAAATGTGAATTTTTTATATTTTATATTAAAAATATATTCTTTTTCTTATTAAGAAAAAGTTAAAAAAAAATTGATGTAAATACAACCGACCAAGAATGGAAGTACATAATCGGGTCAGATTCGGCTCGGTTCTGTGTTAGCTAGAGATCCATTTTGGCGGATTCCGGAGATCCGCGCGGGATTTACCCGAATTCGGATTTTCCCATCCAAGGAAATTTAGGCCAAAACAAAACAGTACAGAACTCTCTCCGCTCTTGCTCTCGCCCTCAGTTCACAAAACCCTAAACCCTAAACCCTTATTAGCAACTTCTTCTCCTTCCCAGCTGATAAGGAACCTGTAATTTGAAGGTAGTTTCTCTTCTTCAGCCTCTTTTTTCCTTTTCAAATGTAATTAATACAATTACAAGTGTTTGATGGACGTTCTGTTGCTTTTTTTAATTTTTGTAAATCACTTAATTTTGCTATTTAATACTTGATACCCGCACCCAGTTCCTAGATTTACTTTTTAAGGCTCCCCATTTCTGATTGTTATCCATATGAAAGTATTTGCTTTTACTAAACTGTTGTTTTCCTCGATTGCGTTACTCTCTAATTGTTTGTCTTTACCGTGTTAGATTTTAAAAATAGTATGGATGACAGTTTGTATGATGAGTTTGGGAACTATATTGGTCCTGAAATTGAGTCGGATCGAGAGAGTGAGGCAGACGATGATGAGGATGAAGACCTTCCAGACAAGGCCGATGAAGACGGGCATGCCTCTGATCGTGAGGTTGCAGCTACTGCTTCCAATGGGTGGGTTACTACTTCTAATGATGTTGATATGGATAACCAGATTGTCCTTGCTGAGGATAAGAAGTATTATCCGACTGCAGAAGAAGTTTATGGTGAGGATGTGGAGACTTTGGTTATGGACGAGGATGAGCAACCTCTTGAGCAACCTATAATTAAACCTGTTAAGAATATCAAGTTTGAGGTTGGGGTCAAAGATTCTTCCACCTATGTGTCGACCCAGTTTCTTGTTGGTCTCATGTCAAACCCTAGTTTGGTGCGGAATGTTGCCCTTGTGGGGCACTTGCATCATGGGAAGACTGTTTTCATGGATATGTTGATTGAGCAGACACACCATATGTCTACGTTTGATCCTAATAGTGAGAAGCACATGAGGTACACGGATACAAGGATTGATGAACAAGAGAGAAGGATATCGATCAAGGCTGTTCCCATGTCTCTTGTTCTGGAAGACAGCAACTCAAAATCTTACCTGTGTAACATCATGGACTCTCCTGGTCACGTTAATTTCTCTGATGAAATGACTGCTGCTCTCAGGCTTGGTGATGGTGCCGTTTTGATTGTTGATGCTGCTGAAGGAGTGATGGTAAATTCTACATTCTGTTGTACTCTTTAAATATTCATCTCTCTGATAATCTAATTATGCCCACATATTGGCTGGAACTGGTATTTTCTCATGATTGTAAAATCCTATGTATCCTTTTGATTTTCATGAGCAACCTAAGTTGGACTGAAGTGTGAAGTTTGAAATCACCGAGGTTGCTTGTATCTCTCTTTGGGCATCTAGAAAGTCGTAATCTCTATTAGGTTCAACCATGTCCATTTCTGGTGACCTATGCTTTCCCTTTAGATTCTGTTGTTTAAGTCGATTTTGTTTCTGTTGTCTTTTATCTCTAATGGAGTGTATTTGAACATCTTGGTGTGAGCCATATTATTTTTGTGGGCTACTTGGTCTGAAAGTTATGGTACTCTATGAATCACAGGTGAATACAGAGAGGGCTATACGCCATGCTATCCAGGAGCGCCTACCTATTGTAGTTGTAGTTAATAAGGTAAATATCCATTTTCTCATGCTCAAATCTTGTGCTTGTGTTTCATTATGAACTGGTGCTCCAATGTTGCATTTATACCTCCTGATTTTTTTTTTCTTTTTAATCTCTCTAAAGGTTGACAGGCTAATAACAGAACTTAAACTCCCGCCCAAAGATGCTTACCATAAACTGAGGCATACAATTGAAGTAATTAATAACCACATTTCTGCTGCTTCTACCACAGCTGGAAATGTTCAAGTTATAGATCCAGCTGCTGGGAATGTTTGTTTTGCTAGTGCCAGTGCAGGATGGTCATTCACATTACTTTCATTTGCTAAATTATATGTCAAACTCCATGGGGTCCCATTTGACGCTGAGAAGTTTGCTTCTCGTCTTTGGGGAGACATGTATTTTCATCCTGATACCAGGGTATTCAAGAAGAAACCCCCTGCTAGTGGAGGGGAAAGATCATTTGTCCAATTTGTGCTTGAACCCCTCTACAAAATATATAGCCAAGTGATTGGAGAACACAAGAAGAGTGTGGAGGCAACACTTGCTGAACTTGGTGTCACTCTTAGCAATGCGGCTTACAGATTGAATGTCAGGCCTCTGCTAAGGCTGGCCTGTAGCTCAGTTTTTGGTTCAGCCTCGGGCTTTACTGATATGCTGGTTAAGTTTATTCCTTCTGCCAAGGATGCTGCGGCTAGAAAAGTAGATCATATATACACAGGACCTAAGAACTCTATGATTTACAAGGCGATGGTAGATTGTGATCCTTCTGGCCCTCTTATGGTCAATGTAACGAAGCTGTATCCTAAGTCTGATTGTAGTGTCTTTGATGCTTTTGGTAGAGTTTATAGTGGTATTATTCAGACAGGACAGAGTGTACGTGTATTGGGAGAAGGCTATTCCCCAGAGGATGAGGAAGACATGACTGTTAAAGAAGTAACAAAATTATGGATTTATCAAGCTCGAGATAGGATACCCATAAGCAGTGCTCCTCCTGGTTCTTGGGTTCTTATTGAAGGTGTGGATGCATCAATTATGAAATCTGCTACTCTCTGTAGCCTAGAGTATGATGAAGATGTTTACATCTTCTGGCCACTTCAATTCAATACCCTTCCAGTGGTGAAAACAGCTACTGAGCCTCTAAACCCCAGTGAGTTGCCTAAAATGGTGGAGGGTCTTAGGAAAATTAGCAAAAGCTATCCTCTAGCCATCACTAAAGTTGAGGAGTCTGGAGAGCATACTATATTGGGTACTGGAGAGTTGTACTTGGATTCAATTATGAAAGATCTGAGAGAGCTCTATTCTGAAGTTGAAGTCAAGGTACTTATTTTCTTATACCTTTTTTGTTGTTGGAATCATTCGAAGGTCCCTATGGTCTTCTTCTGTTGGATACTTTTGTCATAGTGTGTGTACTTTGCTTAAATTGTAGGTGGCAGATCCTGTTGTCTCATTCTGTGAAACAGTGGTGGAGTCTTCGTCGATGAAGTGTTTTGCTGAAACTCCCAACAAGAAAAATAAAATAACCATGGTAGGGAAGCCATCTAATTTTTGTTTGATCCTGGTGCTCTTGGGACTTGCAAATGATTAAGTTTTTGTAAGAAGGCCTATTAAATGCCTGTTCATTTGGCAGATTGCAGAACCATTGGAGAGAGGACTTGCAGAGGATATTGAGAACGGCGTTGTAAGCATTGATTGGAGTCGGAAGACGCTTGGTGATTTCTTTAAAACAAAATATGACTGGGATTTACTTGCAGCACGATCTATATGGGCATTTGGACCTGATAAGCAGGTAAGATATACTTTCAAGGGTCGTAATATGTTATTTTTTCCAAATTAATCTTGGCAAGATATCTTTATCTCCTATTCTGTTGAGAGCCTAACTTTAAGCATTGAATGTATTTTGCTCCCAAAGGGACCTAATATTTTATTAGATGACACACTTCCAACGGAAGTTGACAAGAGCTTGCTGAATGCTGTTAAGGATTCCATTGTTCAAGGGTAAATTGAATAATATCTTCTTTTGTTTGTTTTCTTTTCTTTTTTCCTACTATTGTCAATTTTTTTGGCTCATCGTGAATGGTTTATCATCTTTTGAACAGATTTCAGTGGGGTGCTCGAGAAGGACCCCTCTGTGATGAACCTATCAGAAATGTCAAGTTTAAAATAGTCGATGCAAGGATTGCACCTGAACCACTGCATCGAGGATCTGGTCAGATCATTCCCACAGCTCGACGTGTGGCTTATTCGGCTTTTCTTATGGCTACCCCTCGGCTTATGGAACCGGTGTATTATGTTGAGGTAAATACATGCTCTTTCTGTCATGTTAAAAATGAGATTGTGTACCGAATAACTTAAGTGGCAGTGAATGGTACGAGTGCGTGTAACCTGAGGAGAGTTCTCTGATTACCTATTTTACACGATAAGTCTTTTTGACTTCATTTTGTGTGTACGATTTCTACTGCCACTGCTTTGATTGTGCCATCATCGTTGCTGCTGTTTTTTCAGATACAAACTCCAATTGATTGTGTCTCTGCAATCTACACGGTGTTATCTAGAAGGCGTGGACATGTTACTGCCGATGTTCCTCAACCAGGAACTCCAGCTTATATTGTTAAGGTTTGGTTAAGAAAACTTTTTATAGTATAGTCTGTTAGATGAGTGTAACAGATAGACTTATTGCTAGCTTGGTCTTTTTGGCTGGCAGCAAATACCTTCTGCTTACTTCACACCAATGCTGCGTATTCTATGCATGTTATAATCCTTGTTTCTTTCATACTTCCTGACTGCAGGCGTTTCTACCAGTGATTGAGAGTTTTGGTTTTGAGACGGACTTGAGGTACCATACTCAAGGGCAAGCATTTTCCCTTTCAGTCTTCGATCATTGGGCTATAGTTCCTGGAGATCCCCTTGACAAGAGCATAGTTCTGCGGCCGCTTGAACCTGCACCAATCCAGCACCTTGCTCGTGAATTTATGGTCAAGACAAGGCGTAGAAAGGTACAGCTCAAACTCCAATCTCTCTTATCCCCCTTTTTTTCTGCATCTGCTCTGTAAGGGTCTAGGAAGAAAATGGATGCAGAATGTATTGTCCTTTTATACATTCATGTAGTTTTAAGACCATTGATTAGGTGTAACTGGCAAATAAATATTGGATGGAAAATTTGGTGTTTTTTTAAGGGGTTGGGGGGGGGGGGGGGGGGGTTTTTGGTGTTGTTGGGTGTGCTATTTTAGAATTTTCTCTAATCTGCCAATGGATTTGCTGCATCCAGTACATAACTTCAGAAAATCATAAGGTTGGATGCCATGGATACATTCAAGATTGTTCTTGAGAATAGGGAGTGAAAAAAAGAAGCAGCTCGGAGAAGAATTTTGCTTAAAAATTGAGATATGACCCTGAATTGAAGAACTAATGATTTGGATTTTGTCTAATCTGCCAATCGATTTGCTGCATCCAGCACATGAATTTTAGAAAATCATAAAGGTGGATGCCATAAATACATTCAAGATTGTCCTTGAGGATAGGGAGTGAAAAAAAAAAGCAGCTCAGACTCAGAGAAGAATTTTGTTTAAAAATGAGAAATTGATCCTAAATTGAAGAACTAATCATTTTCGGATTTTGCCCTGGATTTGGCAGGGTATGAGTGAAGATGTGAGCATCAACAAGTTCTTTGATGAGGCCATGGTGGTGGAACTTGCTCAGCAGGCAGCTGATCTTCATCAGCAGATGATTTGATGAGCTCGTACTTAGGCGCGTCCTTCAATTTTATCAAGTTCTTTTTCTCCTAAGAGTCCAGATGTATAATTGGTACTGATAATGGTTTATCTATTGTCAAGCTACTTGGTTATAAACATGATTAACAGCACCCCGAAGCAGACCTCAGTTTCCGGAAGTCCAGTGGCTGATTGTATCATTGATCTTCGTGAGTAAATTGGAAATTTTTGCTTATGATTTCAATTCTATGCGAGTGACGGCTGTATCGACGGCATATTTTGTACTTGTGTTCCCAATTTTTGAGTCTGGTTAGCTAGATTATACTTTTGGGATGCCGTTTTTAAATTCTAATCACTTCTACTTCACGTTGAAGAATCCTTGACAAATTTAATCATAATGATAAGCCAACTAGTAGGGGTGTTAAAAAAGTTTGTCCGGACTGATCCGGGCAATCCGGTCTGGGCCGCATACACAAAAAATCGGACTCATATTTGAAAATTTCAAACTCGGACAATTTTGGGTTCGGGTTCAGGTTCAACACCAAAAACTCAAAATTCGGACCTGGTTTCTTAATAAATTAAAAAAAAAAGAAAATATAAATATATTATATATAAATATATAATTATGAATTTATGATGTGTTGGATGTTATTTAGATTTATTGTGTGATTAATGTGTTGTTAAATTTAAGTTTTTTTATATAGATTGAATGAGTTTAGGTTAGAAATTATATGAATTTAAGTATTAAAAAATAGATTAAAATAATTTTTATTTATTATTTGTGTAAAATTTACATTGTTAGTATGTTATATATTTATATTTGATTATTTTTTTTTAAAGTTTGAGATTAAATAAATTTATTCGACTATTTTTTTTTAAATTTACATTGTTAGAGGAATGAAAGAAAAAATTAAAGAAAAAATTGAAGTTATCATATGCGGGCCTAGAAAGCCCGGATCAAAACCCGGGGGTGCCCGCGCCCGGAAAATCGGTCCGGACTTGCGTTTCACTCATCCGGTCTGGCCCTGGCAACACCAAAACCCGGACCGGACCCGGGTTTTGCCTAGCCTACCAACTAGCCAGGTTACGGACGACACGTTAACGCGACATTATTTATTTACCCAACGCCCATGAGAGGGCATGAGATTAGAGACCGGGGAGAGATCTTGTGCTTTGGTCAGAAGGGCAGGTTCGGAAAAACACAACTCTTCTCTTTCAGACATCGAGACATGACCAAACTGTCATTTTTCATACGCTGGTTTTAAAAGTCAAAATCTCTCCAGCTCGTCCTCTTCTTCATCCTCTGTAAATCACACGCTTCAATTTCTTTTAGTGTCCTTGTAATTATTGCTCTTGTGTTGTAAACATTATCAGTTGAAAAACACACTCTTAAATTTTCCTTCTTCTTTGGGAAGAATTTAAACTTGTTTGGAACCCGGAAGCAAAACTTAAAAGGTGAATATTTGTTATTTTGACGATCATACAAAATCCGCAAGGCATTTTTGTGTCGTATTGTTTCGGAGAAAGAAAAGTATCAGTTAAAATTGTGTGAATCAAATCTTTTCGACGACCTTAGACCCCCTTATTATTCTATTCTACTGACTACCTTAGAGAGAAATGCTGCAACCCCAGGACCAGGAAACCGTTTCTCTAGCGCCAGGTCTGAATCTATTCCCAACCCTTAAACCCCCTAACAAAACCCTAATTTTTCACCAAATCACAGCCCTAGTCATCACCTTCTTCGCTTACGCTTCATTTCATGCTTCTCGTAAACCGCCTAGCATTGTCAAAAGCGTTCTTGGACCCACATTTGATGGCTCAAACCTGCGCTCAAACGATCCCGGGTGGGCCCCCTTTAACGGCCCAGAAGGGACCCACAGGCTTGGTGAGCTTGATTTAGCATTTCTTATTTCATATTCAGTTGGGATGTATGTTGCTGGACATGTTGGTGATATGATTGATTTGAGATTGTTTCTTGTATTTGGAATGATGGGGAGTGGTTTGTTCACTATAATATTTGGTTTGGCCTATTGGTTGAGTGTTCATTTGTTAGGCTATTTTGTGGGTGTGCAGATTTTTTGCGGTTTGTTTCAGTCAATAGGTTGGCCTTGTGTGGTCGCAGTTGTGGGGAACTGGTTTGGGAAAGCAAAGAGAGGGTTGATAATGGGAGTATGGAATTCTCACACATCGATTGGCAACATTATTGGGTCTGTTTTGGCTTCTGGAGTTTTGGAGTTTGGTTGGGGTTGGTCATTTGTGCTGCCTGGTTTTTTGGTGATTTTTGTTGGGGTTTTTGTGTTTCTGTTTCTTGTTGTGAGGCCTGAGGATTTAGGGTTCCAGTTGCCCGGAAAAGAGGTTGAGTTGATGAATGTGGAGAATGGGGATAAAGTCGAAAATGAGGAAGTGAGGCTTCTTGAATCAGGGAGTTCAGGTTCCTTGCAAGCAATTGGATTCTTGGAGGCTTGGAAGTTGCCTGGCGTGGCTCCTTTTGCATTCTGTCTTTTCTTTTCGAAGCTGGTGGCTTACACATTTTTATACTGGTTGCCATTCTACATAAGGCACACAGGTACTTGTTTCTACTTCTAATATTAAATGTATGCTTGCAAGGTGAATTTCAGAGTTGCTTGTTGGTATCTGTTGAGTGACATTTTGTTTGATGCATGAGTTAGTGTGGCAATATATCAACTTGATCGGGCCATTGTAGAGAGTCTCTCACTGGCACAAGTGATGGTGTAACTTTTGAACTTTGTGAAACTGATGTTATACAATTAGTTGGGACATTGGTCGAGGTTCAGTTGCAGTGCCGTAGATAATGGATCCGGATATTGAAACTGTTTTCTTTACCTGGCATCTAATACTATTGGGAATTTGTGTCATTCGCTAAAATTGTTGTGGTAATGCTTCAGCTTTCCTTTGATTGCTCCATCATATATGATGCATTTATCTCTTATATTGCTTTCCTTACCGAAGAACATTTGTATGTTTGGAACTTGTTAGAAAGCTATCTGATCATTTTTAGTGGTGAATATTCATTGAACTCTTGATGAAATGCAGCTGTTGCTGGTGTGCATTTGTCACACAAAACTGCTGGCATACTTTCTACCATATTCGATATTGGTGGAGTTTTTGGTGGAATTTTGGCTGGTCTCATTTCTGATATGATTGAAGCTCGGGCAGTTACGTCAGTTGCATTCTTGTTACTATCAATTCCAGCCCTAGTTTTATACCGTGCATATGGAAGTCTCTCAATGATCACCAACATCACACTGATGTTTCTTTCGGGCTTGCTAGTGAATGGTCCCTATTCGCTTATTACGACAGCTGTTGCAGCTGATCTGGGTACTCAGGATTTAATCAAAGGGAATTCACGAGCATTAGCAACTGTGACTGCCATTATAGATGGGACTGGTTCTGTAGGGGCAGCTCTTGGCCCGCTTTTGGCTGGCTATCTTTCCACCCGCGGATGGAACAGCGTGTTCTTTATGCTTATTGTTTCTATATTCTTTGCAGGCATGTTCTTGATTCGTGTTGTGAAGGCTGAGATTAGAGAGAAGCTTAACGAGGGAAAATGGCATTGGAATAGCATAACCACAGAATGAAAGATTCATAGTTAAGGCTATACCTACTTTTGTACCACAAAAGAGAAGTGAATTTCATATACGAAACAGCACATAGATGATTTTTTTTTTTTGGTTTGGGTCACATTCAGAATAAACAATTCTCTTTTTTGTTGTACATGTAATGGCAACGGCATAGTAATATTAACTCAGATGAAATTCTTCATTTCCTCCTTTTTGGTTTATGAATTGCTTCCGTCAATATGTAAATTGCGGGAACTTTTTAAGGGGATACAATAATCAAACAAGTGAAGAAAACTAAACATGTGTGATTTTTATACATCAAACGGGAGGGTGGAGCAACAACGGAAACTGTGTCTGTACAAAACAAGTCCTATCCCATCTATACAACGTGGTTTCCTTTCTGCAACTATCCTAAATTAAACCTAAAGATCCAATGGATTCCAACAAAGAGAAGGAGAAAGAAAAGCGTGTGATATTATTTACCGTAATCCACAGTTTTGGTGTGTTTAAAGTTCCTCTCTTTCCTTCATGGTACTCAAGACTCAAGACTGATACCAGCTTTCTGTTTCCCTTGATGAATCAATATTTACAGAAAAAGACTCTACAGAACAGGTAACTATTATTATTATTAACTACAATCCTTTGGCCGCTGAAAGGTTAAAAAAGAGGTATGCAAATGAAGAAAGCTACTATCCTTCTAACAGACATCTCAGATTCTGAAGCCCCTCAGCAGAAATGCTTCTATGAACTTTTGCCTTTTGTACAGCCACATGTGGAGGTGGCTCCAAATGAAAACTCACCATGACAATTGTCAGATTGTCTGTCGCTCCTCGCTTTATTGCTTCCTTAACCATTTCCTTGCAGCATAACTTCAAATCGTTATGCTCTTGGAGCCGCCTCCTGGCAAAACCTACAGCATTTTGACTAGTAAACACATCCCATATTCCGTCACTACCAATGATAAGAAACTCATCCTCATTGGTCAGTGTGACCAGTTTGAGTTCTGGTTCTGCACTCAAGGGCCCACCCCTTCCTCCCATTTCCTTCATTCCTTCAAGGTGCCAATCGCCTAATGCACGGGTAACACCTAGCTGACCATTCAAGTAACCATCATCAATATATCCACCCAATGACTCTATCCGCATCCTTTCTTTTGTACAGTTAGGTCTGTGATCCTCTGATAGTTCTACAGCTGCACCACGTCTCGACAATACAGCCCGACAATCACCAGCATTTGCCACAAGCAAAGACCTGTTCAGAGGATGACCATGTTTTTCAGACAAATCACACAATATAAATGTAACTCAAAGTTTATGTTCAAAATAGGTATGCAATCTTAGGATTCTGATGAGAAGATGCTTATGTATTCACCTTTCCAGACCCACTTGACTAAAAAGCATATTGACTAAACGTATGTATACATTAATGCTGAGTCATCACTCCATGTTTGCTATAGTGTAAATTGAAAGGAGCTTACCTCCCAAATATCATTGCTGTTAATGCAGTTGTGCCAGAAGACAGAGCAGACTCCATAGAGCAAGACTTCAAAAGTGCGGCATCAGTCTCTATAAATGACCTTGTGACCACTTTCTCAATGTCTAAAGGGAAATCAGCATCCTCAACAATAACTCTTGGCAAATGCTCACGGACAAAATGTGCTGCACCATTTCCTCCGTGGCCATCAAACACCTGCTCCTCAAAGCAAGTTGTTTCATATGAAGAAATGAGAATACAACATTTACATCTTTCATGAGAGGAGTGCAAGTTGCAACAAATTAAAGGAGAAACATACATGAATAAAAGTAAATCTTCTGACATATTGGTACAAATGAATTACAATTTGATTGAGCGCAAACAAACAATATAATTACGATACAAACTTACCCCATAAAATGAAATGGCTTCTTGACCCAGTGATTTGTTACCAAATTTCTTAGCCAAGTCGCTAATGCATACATGAGTATCCTCCATATATGTACGATCACCGATGTCAGACCACTCTCCCGATCGCAAGGCAGGGACAAAATTTGTCAACATGTTATGTCGTCTTCCAGCGACAGCTGAAACTGTATCCTCAGAAATGCTTTCCAGCTGAATGAATCACGAAGGTATCAAATTAAGAGTGACAATGAGAACAATAATAAGTTAACAGAAAGATCGGGGAAACTTGGGGATGAAAAAAATGACATTTGAGAAAAGCATCAGGTAGGATTTGCAAACATGGAAAGTATTAAATATATGTCAGAAATTAAAGCAAAAAAGCATGAAACAAACTGAGTTTTAACCCAGTTCCAGTAGGACAGAAGATTCTTCAGTGCTTAAGAATTCTAAACAACAACGAAGCTCAGGCACAAGAAAGAAATTATATCTTCAGAAAATTCTAATACGAAAAATTATCACTTTACCCGCTTTTTATTCATAGCAGCTAGTGGCGTCGCTTAAATCTAATTTTTGTTTATCATGCTGATCGTATACTACTATTTCAGCTGATTTCTAATTTTTTTTCTATTCATGCTTTTGACGCAATTTCAACATGTTTTATTGCGGGGTGAGGCCCTTTTTCCCCTTATTTGGATGTTACTTTCTAATCATTTTAATTTAAGCTTTCTCTCGAGGTTTATTCAAGGAAAAAAAGAAAAAGAAAAAGAAAAAGAAAGAAACACTGTATGACCAGAGAAAAAAAATCGGAGCGAAAGTCATCAGCAAGTCCCGAATTGAATAACCAGCAAAGCTGGATAAAACTCTACAGACTAACGATTACGGTATGAGCTTAAGCTGAATGGATACTTCACAAAGTTCCATAATTTACAGAAAAAGAAATCACCAACCTGCAATTACGAAAGAAAGATAAAAAGAAAAGAAAAGAAAAGAAAAGAAAAGGAGAGATGCCCTAAACTTAATTCCATAGGAAAAGAAAAAAAAAAAGAGCTTCAGACAAAATAAACCAGTAAGAAATGGAGTCTTACCGGAAATGAATCGCCTATGGTGGGTTGATCATTAGAAGTGGTGAAAGAAGAATCTATATCCAAATTCTCCATCTGGTGGTGTAACAGCTCAAAATGCAAAGGCCAAGAAGAAGAAACCCTGCTGGTGTTAGTGTTCAGGTTCTCCATTTCTTCAGCATCCTGAACACACATGATGTCGTCGTTATGTTAGTTGGTTGAAAATATAGTAACTTTTTGATGATGTTTTTAGCTACTAAGCAAGTTGTAATTTGATAAAGGCAAACGGAAGCAGAGAATCAAATGAAAATTAAATGCGGGGTGGTCTAAGAGGAGATTCTTGAGACCGTGTTGAGATAAAATGTGGGGGCTTCTTGGTCTTGTTTGTTATTAAAAGGTGGTTGGGAAAGAGAGAAGATGGCAGCCGTTAAATTCCAGATTTTTCTATTAAAAGCGTGGCTCAAAATATCACTTAGTTGGGTTTCTTTTCATTTTCTCTTCATCTCTTTTGTTTTTGGTTTTTTTTTTTTTTTAACTAATCCTTTTGTTTTGTTATTATTTTGTTCTTACTCTATGGAAATGCTTTTATGGCAAACCTGGAATTATCGTCAAAGTACCCTTTTGCTTATTTCCGCTTTCAGTAATATTTTCATTTCTTATCATTATGTAAAAAGTAGCTTTTTTATTTACTTTTTTAGTGTTTATCTTTTTTCCTTTTACTTTATTCAGTTTATTTTTTTTTCTTTTCTATAAGAAAATATTCGCTCAAATTAAATGACTCTGCTAATAATTTAATATCACGCGTTGGTTAAATGATATTATAAGATATACATATTTTTACCATTTTTATCATCGGCATCATCAATAAAACAAAATGACAGTCATACCCAATTCGCCTTCGACTCACTGATGAGTTGACGTGACAAGGCACACTCATGAAAAATGGAAGGGGAAGAATAATAAGTTAAATCAGCATAGGGTGTTTCCGCGTTTCAACAAAAGGGCTCCCAAATTGTGTATTTTGCTCGATCAAATCTGGGATCAATGACAAATTGGCTTTTGTTATTTTAATTGGTAAATAACCGAATCAAAAAGATTTGAAAGAGAAGTTTTTGATTGGCGAAGTGTGAATAAGAGGAAATGCTTTTGGACGGAATTGATGGGAAGGCAGATGATGCAAGACAATGACATAAAATGAATAAAGCTCAACGGGTGATCTTTCACAAAAAGGTGGTGAGTCTCACTCACTCCATGAGAGATAAAATATCTTTTCTTTCTTTTGTTCAAAGTTTCAACATTGGTCTCCAAGGCCAAACCAAAAGGATGCTTCTTTTCATTCTACCACAATAGTCAATACTTGTCCATTTGCTTTGTAAAAGGAATGAAAAGGAATCCCCCCCATTTGCACAAAATGCGAGTTCGGTCAATGAATCTCTTAATTAATAGATCTTTTTACCTACTTGCAACCAAATGCGGTGCGGGTTGCTACAAAAACCTCAATTAATTTATACAGATTGGAATTCCTTCATTTTGATGAGTATAAAAAATTAACATACTTATCACACTTGGGGATTCAATCCCTGATTTTCACAACAATGAAAAACACGAGCCAAAGAAAAATCATAGTTTTACTTTCATTAATTTTCACTCGGGTGGTCAAAAAAGACACGCAATTTTTATTTTTATTATTATTATTATTAATTATTATTTTATTAAAATTGCCATATCTTCATTGATTGCAAACCTTGCCTCGATACAACAAAAGCACCCTAAGCAGTCCGGCCGAAGGGTGATTGATAATCTTGTCAAGTATAGCTGGCAATGCAAAGGAATATGCTTCGTTGCTTGATACTTTGACCTAGCTGCTGCAGTCTGATGTGGCCTTTTGTAGTCCTCCAATTGATGTTAGTGGAGCCGTTGCATTATGCCATTATTGCCCCCACAATTTGTGCCATAAATGTAAATTCTAAGCTGACATTCACACCCATTCTTGCTTAAGAATTATTTATTCATTTAGTTATGGGCGGTTAAGTTGGTCCATTAAGGCTCAAGATTGACTTGTTCAAAGTGCCACTACCAAAAAAAAAAAAAAAAAGACCACCAATAATTATTCCTCAAATAACCCAAGACAAACCCATCAACTATTATGCTCGGGAAACTGGCAAAGGAGTCACTAAACCACTTAAAAAGGAAAGGCCCTAGAAATTGATCGACTAGTTTCAAATAACACGATGTAAATTGATAATATTTAATGACAAATGAAAGAAACCTAAGGATCTATAATTCAGCAAACCTAGATGTACTTCAAAACTTTTAGTCATCTCTGACAAAACAGATCAGCTTAAGCCACAGCAATAGTAACACCAGCCTATTCCAAATTAAGTAAAAACCTTGCATCCCAGTAAATGCTTTATTGCCACAGCCAGAAGAGCCAGCAGGGGCAGGGATCGCCTTCAACAGATTGAACCTCACTGTCTTTGACAAAGGCCTAGAATATTGGGTAAGAAGGAAAAATATACATATATATATTAATTATGCAACTCAAAATCCGCTGAATCACAATCATGCCTAGAAATAACAAGGGTCTTTTGCTGAGAATTCCAACCTGCTTGGCCAATGATGCGTGATCTCCTTCTCTCAGCGGAAGCATGGAGGGATATGCGGAGGAGTGTCTGAATGCCTCTTCTCATGCCTGAAAAACACATAGAGGATACTCTCCCCCCAAAACCACCCAAAAAGACAGAAGGGGAAAAAAAAAAAAAAACTAACGTGAAGGAAATGTTAAGAAGCACCCATCACTCAAACTAAAGCTGAATCATACCTTTGATATTTCTTCACGAAATGAAGGTAATTCCTCGAACAACTGTGGACCTTGTCATCTTGGCATTACGGCAATTTCCGGCTAAGATACAGCCTCTAATAGAAGCGGTGGCATTGAATGGACATTTCCTAAATGTAAGTTCCTGTATAAAAAATATTTGGAAGGCCAAATTCAGAAAATAGCATATTTGCAATACACACACGGAGCACGCAGCAAGTCATATCTTCAAGTATGCAAGAAGCTACCAGAACTAAAGAGCACATCTGTCAAGTACTCAAGTCTAGCAAGAAGGAAATCCTAAGAGTCTAAAACAAATCTAAGACTTTAGCCGCTAAGTGCTAAGGACTGATTTGCAGCTACTACAACATGATTACATGAATCCACTAATTGATGAAATTATCTCTTATTCTCTTGATTCTCTGATTAAAGTAGACAGGCAGTTGATGAAATATAATATACACACATTAAATAAACTTAGAAATATAGAAAATTTATGTGATAATGCATATTGATGTCTCCAAAGACTCATTATACAGTTCATGGTTGAACAAGTACTTGTTTAACAACAAAAGGACACCCCTTTCTCAGCTTTTCTACTTTATAATACATTCATCAATCCCTCACAAATGAGATAACAACTAAATAGAGAAATATCTTTATTGCAACATTAAAACACCATCCAGATACTAAAAAAAAAATGGCTTTCACCAAATCTCTCATCACTACTACACATAAACGCTGACTATATATTTTTGTGGCATTTACAATCCACTAATTATTAAGAAAAAGAAATGAAGCCAAGAACGTCAATGAACAGCAAAAATGCACAGTAATAATTAAAGAGTGATTATATTATATACATAAGCAATCTATGAGAAATACCCCAAAGTCAAAGTGAATCTTCCATCATCTAATGCGAAAGAAATTAGAGCATGTTGCACTATATAAATCACATCATCCATAGCAAATGGAAACTTTGTAACTTCTCTCAGACAAAATAATATAAAATCTTATTGGCTGATGCACAATGATACTGTCATTCAGTAAAAATGACATAGGATTCCTATCAGATAAAACTGATAAATTGATGGCTGTTTAACAGAACCACCCCTATCAGTGATAAATGGGGAAACATCAATAGCAATTCAAACAGTATTACAGGTTCCAACGACAGGCAAACGGTTATTTATTGCGATAACACATCAAAAAAGTAAACAGTCAACGGTGATAAGTAATAAGCTCAGCCAGTTACAGTGTGAGCTGAAAGTATCCCACTGTAGCATAGGTTTATGAAATCAAATGGATTTTAGTGTGGTATTTAATCCAAATTTAAAAAAGAAAAAAAACTCATAAATATGCAAACGTATGACAAAAGCACACATATAAATAGATATGCAGAAGTGTAGATTTAAAATAACACAATAAATAAAAGAAGGACCTTGAATGGCTTTTCTGGGGTTTTGAAACCCTGTCCAATGCTCTTCCAGAAAAGGTTCCAGCCCTTACCAGGGCTCTTTCCCTTTGATGATTTCTGAGAGCTGTTACAATTATTAATTATTAATTTTTTTAATTAGAAAAATTAAATACTAAGACAAAAGTAAAACTCAAAATCCCAGATGGAAAAAGCACATATTCTGTTAGCTCTGTCAATGTGTCGCGTTCATTGTACCTTGGAAACACTTTGGGCTGCTTCAAAAATGCCTTCAAACCAAAAAACATACAAATGCAAATGCAGATGCAAACATAAATGATGTGACAGTCATCATCAGTGCAGCACCATAGCCATTGTCATATAATATTTATATTTTGTTTATTTATTAAAAATTAGTAGACACTCTGATCAAGCTCATTTAGAGATAGCATAAATTAACCCTAGAATATCTCTCTATATAAACAAAAGGATTAGCTCTTATTTTTTGGAGACTAAAAAATAATTTTAAAAAATTAAAAATTAATTTTAATATTTAATAAATTTTTTAAAGAAGTAAAATCCTTCTACCCTACAGTAAATTTTGAAAAAGAAGACAAGAATAATTTTTTAAAATCTAATTTTGAGAAGTACTTTTATACTTAATATAATTTCATATATTTTCTCACATTTATTAGAAAATCTAAAATTATCCTTATTGATTACAAATTATTTTGGTTTTCAGTGTAGGCATAAAATACAAGATTCGGCTACGGTACAACGGTGGTATCGTGCCACCATTACATCCAGTCGTTAAATCCACTTGAATAGATGAATTCATTGGGATCTAACAACTGGGTGCAACTATGGCATCGTACCACCGTTGCACCATAGTTTTCTTCTAAAATACAACTTAATTAATTGATCATTACATAGAATTTAATTAAGATATTGTATGCAAGTATGATTTCTTCAATTCTCATACGAGAATAGAAGGATTTCTGTTTTGATTGGGTCAGTTCCAAGAATTTTTTTTTTTTAGTTTACCTTACTTTCTTTTCTTCATTTTTATCTTATATCAATAAGATATTAATAACTCAATCAAAATAAATACTTTAAAGAGATTATTATTTTTATCAATTATATTGAACTAAAAAAATAAAAAATAAAAAAATATTTTTACTAGTTATCAATTATTATATATACACAACTAAAACTATTTTATATACATATTTATAATTGTGTAAATAAACTTTCTTTAATATTATATCAAATTCAGTCATTTACATTTTATATCAGTTTAACAATAAGATTTACCAAACACATACAACTTTTTTTTAAACTCATAATACTTTTAAAGATAAATTTTATCAAATATTTATTTAATTTTTTTTATAAATTAATTATTTTTACAACACAATTAATAACAATTATTTTAAAATTTACACTATTATCAAATTGGTCCATAACTTCTTATTTGATTTGACCTGACCTATTTTTGGGCCCAATTATTCACACCCTCAGCCCGGTTGGGTAAGCTCCAGCCTCCAATTGATGATATTCCTTTCCATGCATACATATTTGTAACTCTTCAGCACAGACCCTCTTCTATTACTATGTATAGCATTCATTTAAGGGCAGTAGAAGAGTAATTTCACTTGTTGCTAGAAACGCATTGCTGCAAGCATACAATATTTTTGTATTATAAGACAAAATAATTAAACATAATATTTTATTTTTAATGTGTGCGCGCGCATGCGTGGATAAAGAAAGATAAATTAATTTGAAAGTCACTGCAAACGATAACAATAGTGGGTAGATTCACATCCGCAGTTTGGTACTTCGCATATAATAACATAATAAAGCATGTACCAAATTCGCATTTCCAGTGTTACTGCATTTCTGAACAACTTGCGTAACGGATTCAAAATAGTTGGTGTATATACCGTGTAGAGTTCACCTCGGGCATGGATTCAAATTCAAGCAGAATTGCCACAATTTTACTCATTATGGATTATTGAAGGGCTGTCGATGTTTAAATGAAAAATTCAAAATCGTGAAAACAAAGGCTATGAAGGCGTTTGGGATTGAGGTTAGACTGCTGCAGTTTAAAAGTTACAACACTAAAATATTTAGTAAGCACTAACTGCTGTAACTTGTAAATTCTGTTAACGTAACTTTTTACTTGTATCATGAAATTTTTTTTATAACTTTAATAATTTTATCAAAATTATTATTTAAAATTTATATTTATTACATATTACTAATTTTTATTTAATAGTTATAATTTTTTTCTATAATAGCTACAACTTCAAAATTACAACACTTCAATTCCAAACACACCCTATGTAAGGTATGGACATTCATTATAAGATGATAGCACGTGCCCCCACATATGCCAGAACAGATTGCAGCATATTAACTCAATCGTAGTAGTGTCTGTCACAAACATTCCACTTGTGATGGAAATTTAATTTTTTTTTAAAAAAAAGCGGGAAATTAGGACTTCATCACGTCTGACTAAATGAGATTGCCGCCATTCCTCTGTAGAACACTATGCGAGAGAAATACATTATTCATATTGCCCAAAATCATCAATCATCCAATTCCATCAGATAAATCAAGTTCCCTGCCATACGACTAATCACTCCATCTGCATCAAGGGAACCGCAGTGTTATATATTATACTACTATTGTAACAAAATTTACTCAATGTACATCAGATGCTGCATATAACTGAACAAGCTCAAAGTGTGATATGCAGCACACTACTAAGGGTAACTGTAATGGTGTCATTGTGCAATATATTATATTGCTAAGTAAATTTGATGACATGCAACATGTTACATTAATGGTTCCACTTTACCAAACCAGCTATGTCAACAATAGATAAAAAAGGAGCTACTTACTTACAGATTAAATGTAGATGATGATTCACATTCATGAAGAAACATAATATATTTGATTTTGTTAACAATTTTAAAGATGCATGGAAAAGCTCAATCCTCCACCAAGTTTTGGCTTGCCATGGATTTTAACCATATGAGGAAGAAAGATGAAAGGAGGAAAAGTTGAGAAAATTAAGGACTTTCAGGCAGCAACATAACTACACACCTTTTGACGTTTTGGATTCGGTGCGCTTGGTTCTGAATCAATTTGTCGACGTGATGTCCGAACACTTGAGCTACCGGCCTGCAAAAATATCATCCTTCAGCATATTCTCTCATATGTATGCAAGTCAATGTGATTATGACTGGGGAAGGGTTTGAAAGGTGGAATTATATTTGATCATGAACCAGAAGGAAATTAAAAATACAACGTAATACGGAATCTAGGATTAGCCGTACCAGAGGCATAAAAAGCCATTGCAATTGTAATTGGTTAAGCAGTCTTACATGGGTGGAAGAATCTTGAGACATTCTATGCTCAAATGCATTTGCGTCCTCCAAAGGTGTAACAGTTGGTTCTACACTTGAATGTTGGGATATGAAGGGCATTATCTGATGAAGCAAGTTAGATAAAAAAATCCCTTCATCAGTAGCACTTGCTTCTGCTGCTGACGAGCCAGTGGATGAAACTACACGATCTCTAAATGTGGCTGCACGCTCCGGAACAGAATCAGAAGCTGTTCCATGTAAGCCACCATCTTCTACATGGATTTCACCACCTGGAAAAAGATTCCTCAGAAGTTGAAGAACACCAGAACGGATCTGTCGCTCAGATTCTTGGTTGTTTTGGGTTCCAGCAGTTGACAGAGTACTAACATTGACACTGTGCGAGTGAGATGGCTCCTGTTGTCTGGAGTTTGGATTTGCCAATGATCCTACAAATGAAAAAGCCACATGAAGGATTCAGTTCCTGAAAGATTACCGTCTTGGTCAACAAATAAAGACGAGTTGCATAAAAATTAAACCAGTCCTGAAACCAAATCTAACTCCAAAAGCAATGCATGATAAATGATCAATCTATGAGAAGAACAAGCAAATTAGAGCATAACAACCCTACCAAACTTTAACGTACAGAATAGACATGCATGCATAGCCATACTGAAGCTCAAAATATGTATTAAACAAGCAGCAAACTCTGAATACAAATAGCCATTGACCCAGATCAGTTCTCCAACTTCCGAAAGAAATCTAAAACACAAAAGACGGTGCACCTAGTGATCATTCAGTTTATAATGAGCCATTTTACACACCAAATGAGCAACTCCTTTTACCTTCCACTACCTTTCGAAAAGTTTATATATCAATCGAGTTGCTCGAGTTCTATTTTCCAGGACGGAGAAATGAATGTTGGCCTCAGTTAGATGATTACTCATATCAATTTATTAAAATACAAATGAAAGAATAGTTAGAATAGGCTCTCCTGCAAACATTTTGCATTGATGTTTTTATCAATGTTTTTTGATTAATCAGGCAAATTCAGTCTGCCTGACAATTTTACCGAAAAGTTCGAAGCTCCCATACATGGTCAGAATCGTCACTGGTTATATCTTTCGGATAAACAGAAACCACAAAACTACCAAGGATATTAATAGCATCAGCAGTAGTACAAGCATTACTATCAAAACAAGATCAACATTTACTAAAATGAATAATCAAACAAATATAGGAATTCAAAGATTTCAAGAAATAATTGTAATCAGGACAATGCTTCCCTTGTAGTTGTTACATTACCATTTTGTGCAGGATCTTCAGCATTTTGTTGCCCTATAGAATCAGGAACTGATGGCTGCTCAGTTTGCAGTCCAGCAGGATGATGCTCACCAGATACATGATGTCCCTGCTCACCACTCACAAGTCCAGAAGCTACATGTTGAAATCTTCCAAGAACCGGATAATATAAGCTGACAGGATTACCAGATGAATCTGAAGGTAGGCGGCCAAAGGGAGCTGGAACGGCTGCTACCATGGTTCTAATTGGCACTACTCGTACACCAGATTCTCCAGCAGAAGATGAACCATCCGAGTTCCTTGTAGTTGCTTGACTGCCAAGGTTATCAGTGCCAGAAGCTGTTGCTGTGTTTCCTTGGCCTGGGGCCTGCTGAGTATTACTGCGTTCCTCTTGAATAGCATTAGAACCCATCATTGACGAACCTTCCAGTAAAATCAACAATAGTAAGAACTTTAAAAATGAGCATGTCTGACAGTTGAGGCCAAATTTCCATATGTGTGAGCGTCATGTATAGCTACAGAAGATTCCACTTCTATATAACTAGTAAAAGCGTGGGGAAACAAGGATTGCCACACTCTGTTGTCAAGAAGCTCACACAGGTTGCAATTATCATTACATGATGTAAGTATTTCATCCAAAAGTAGTCAGATCATAATTAGTTATGGTTAATATTTAAAATTCACAAGTACACACATATTTGACAGTTTCAGTTTTTCATGAATGCATAATTTTGGATGCTGAACAGCTTCTATTAGTCATTATCAAAAGTCCAGATATGTATGCACCAAAAAATTTTAAATGTTACAGGCAGAAAATAAGCAGGATACCTCTTCGTATTTGTATATCAATACGCCTTGGAAGAAACCCAGCACTACGTCCATTAACCAAACCAGAGCCAGGCTGTACAGACCCCATGGGAATGGCACCAAAGCTTGTTCCTGGTTGAAAAGGAAGAGGCTGAACATATATCGTCCAACGATCAGTAAAAGGAAAAATTTGAAGTCAAC
This sequence comes from Atalantia buxifolia, assembly GCA_030444775.1. NCBI lineage: Eukaryota > Viridiplantae > Streptophyta > Magnoliopsida > Sapindales > Rutaceae > Atalantia > Atalantia buxifolia. The sequence goes on along the minus strand of CM059834.1, from coordinate 18,834,653 downwards.
AAGAAGATTTAATCATAAGCAGAGAATATTGCCTGAACCATGAGCGGGTTAGGACCAGAAGGTGATATGAAAACTGCTGGCCCAGCATTAACCACAGCTTCAGACTGCATAAGAAAATGAGTCAAAGACAAGCTTAGGCGAAGTAATGTGAACCGAGGTGAGCCATAAAAAAGGTAACAGAATTATCCTACCGGAGTTTGACCTAGTCGCAAAGTCATGGTTGTACGACCAAGTTCAAGAAGAAAAGCACCTAGATTATGCAGTAGAACACCTGCCCTCCATGCAGTTGATTGAATACTTGTCCGTAAAGATGGATCTGTCACATTCGCTTGATTCTCAAGTTGCCTCGCAAGTTGCTATCAGTATATAAGAAAACATACCAATCACACAAAATATTAATCAACAGAATCTCAGGACCACTGGAGTTATTATACAGGATTCTAGAAAAAGCAAATATACTGCAAAGAGTTGGTTAATATCATGGTCAACAAAGGAAAAGGTCGTACATTGATCACCAAAACAAACAATTAAGATGTAAGACAAGAAACATACATGTAGGCACTCTGCAGATTGTTCAATGAGCATTTGTCTGGTAGACTGCATCACTTCTGCTAAAGATGCAGGCATTGGAAGCCCTTCTTGTAATGACCCTGGATGTGAAGCTGAGTTAATGTTTCCTTCTATGGTACTATTTGTAGCAGCAGTGTTGTTGCCACCATCTCTGCCTGCCCAAAATCAACAAAGAATTATAGCAGTGCCTAACATGTATAACACAGTGGAATATTACAGTATAAAAGGGGGATAGGAACAGACCTATTCCATCAAATTCGTGCCTCAATTGACTTAGATATTGGGACAAGGTTGTCAAAGAATCAGGTATTACCTACAATGAAAGAGAAATATTACCAAAATTTGTCACATAACCCTACAAGGTATATCACAATTTTTACTTCTTATAACTTGATAAAAAGTAAATCCGCACACTGCAAGGCCATAAATTGCTGAAGCAAATTGAGAATTTTAGGCTTACAGGAGGCTGCAAAGTCCCCAAGGAAATTGCTGTTGGAATCCCAAAAACACTATGTGGTCGATTTGATTGAAACCGTGTGCCACCTAGTTCAGGTTGTTGATGGGCCGAGTCTAATGCGCTACCAGCATCTGATGTCCTTTCGGATCTTTGCATTGCATGTTCCTGCTAAATCACCAACACCAGAAAAATGAAAATGAATATAATAAATGCATGTAGATAGAAGAACACAAATTAATTAGTCTATTGTAGGAATATAAGATCCTAAATTTTAGGAAACCTTCAACAAACTATCTCCCCCAATCAAGAAATCGTAAAAATATCAGTGTCAATTTTTTCCCCAACTTTTGGCAGGGGTAATTTGTGCGAAAGAGGGGGAAGGGAAAGGGTGCTGTGGGTGTGATAGAGGGAGAATCTTATTTCTTTTCAAGACCACCAGCATTGAGTTCACACAATACTTCAACCGAACTATCTAAGTTAAAGTTTCAGGGAATTGAGATTATGACTTACCCTGAGATCTATCCCACCACCACCACCACTTCCAATATTTGAAAGACCAAAAGAGCCCAGAACAGCCGACACAATCTGCTCAGAAGAAAAATACAAAGATTGAGAAATTTCCAGGGAGAGATTATTCAACCAGCTTGAAATCGAAATTCATGTTCCATTCCAATCCAATCTACATGCTCTCTAACCTGACTGATCTCTGAAGGAACTCCATCTCCTCGATCAGGAAGATTGAAAGTTTCAATTACAACACTAGGGGCTACATGACTACCATGACTGCCGCTTGTACCTGATCAGGTTCAATTTCACAAAATAAGAGGATTTAGCTTGGATCTCTCAGTAGTTTTAACAGTAACAGAAACCATTTATTCAAAAGCGCACACCCATCATATTGATACTATAAACATAAATGCAACTTTTAGACAACATAAGAAGTGTTATTAATGCATCATGATTCAGTACATGACGAGTACGGGTCGACAAGATCTTTAATATAAAATTTATAAATTTGAAGCATACAAGAGAAGGCCAATAGCAAAAGGAATGGTATGCATGTAAACGAGGGCAAAAAGGTAAATGAAAAAAAAGAATTCAATAAACATGGATGGAATGGCACAAGACAGCTCAAAGAAAATATCCAATTCAATGTAAATTGCAGATATAAAACACCTGGAAGTACACATAGGAAGCCCAATCCCCAGAAAGTGCGATTGTTCCCCTAATACAGTGGACAACGTATTAAACACAAAGGAATTACTCTTCCCAGTCCTAGATTCCTCTGCTATGGAACCTACAGCTTCAGCATGCAAGCACCCAAGCCACAGTACCTAGAAAATACTCAACTAATCCTAAAAGTGAAAGGAAAGACTTGAGTGATCCAAACCTTCTGTCACAAAGAATCCACCGTCACAATAATACTTGCACATAAAACATATATGTTCAAAGATATTTTTCCACTACATAAGACCAAATACTAAATAAACTTCCCGCCTTCCCCAATTCACGCAAAAAATAAATAAATAATTAAAAAAAATACCACCTTAAGAAGGGCACCCACCTGCTAAATGCTCCTCTATGAATTTGCCCCCTCTCCACTCCCACCACCACACCCCACCTCCCCCTTACCAAACAACCCCAACCCCAAACACCCCCCCATGGGGCCACAGGGCCAACCCATCAACCGGGAAAGAAAGAATCTTAATCACATAGAGCATGTAAATTTATTGAGATTAGAACAAGTAGGACAGACAACATTTTAAAACAATAGCATAAATCCTTAATTGAATCCAACCTGGAAGATTATGGGTGCCATCAGATGATGATGGAACTGGTTGCCTGACCACCATATGCAAGGTGTGGCCATCCTCAACATCTAATGCAGGTTAAGAAAGTAAAGGAAAATGTGGAACGTGGAGTGATACTGCAAACAATGATAAGCAAGCTATAATCTACAGATTGATACATGAAGGAAATATGAAAGTTTACTGGCAGTATGCGTGATTATATAATTAGTTAAATCCTTCATTGATATCCGGCTCAAAAGGCCAAATGACTATTACTTCTGAAATTTATTAAAACGAAACTCCCATACTGATTCTAAAAGCGCAAAAGTCGCTTCTTATTTGAGTGCTTAAGTTATATCAGGATCAAAAGCTACTCCCCAACCACCAGCCTTTGTAGCCAGCATCCTAAAACTCCAAAATCCACAACTCAAGTAAGCATTAAAAGACCAAGGATACGGTAGGCTGAGAGGAGTTGATCATCTTTTAGAACCTTTCCACGACATATTAGACGTTGTTGCTCCGATAACACACCCGTGACAGAAGCAATCTGCTCTTTCAAAGCAGGAACTGGTACCTGCAGAACATTTAGAGAATACTAATTCTATCACAAAGCTAACATAAAAGTAAATAGCAACATATCTCCATGGACAATATACATGGGTTGCCAGTCTTAACTATAAGAAACAATTGTGCTAAGAACAAAGCAACTAGAAAAAGAACATTCAAGTCATAGATCCATGGACAGAATTTAAACCCGCAGTCTAACACAAGGCAGGAACTTAAGTAGGATGATGACAAGAGAGCACCAGAAGTCACCTGTTTATCAACTCTCAAAGTATAGGTTTGTGAATCTAGTGTTTTTATCTTAATTTCAATGGTGGCTTCAGAACTTTCAGCCCCAGGAATTTTAACAGTACCACGACTTTCCATTCTCTGCTGACCGTTCAGATACCTAATTAAAAAAAAAAAAGCACAGAAAGAAAATACTACTAAAAGAGTCGTCTTCTTGTGCTTGAATAGCTATATATGCATTGATAAGAAAATACTACAAAATCATGGCAACGAGAAACTGATGTAAAATTTAAAAATCAAGAATGATGCAGTATGTGATGCTCCAAAAAGAATACATTTTTGCTTCTCAACATGTAAAAAGCTAGATTATGTATGTTTGAAGAAGATAATGATCTTCGTCTTCCAGCATCCAAGAAATAGGAAAGCCATTTGACCTTGACCCAAGCCCTTCAAAAATAGATGTTTGAATTTGTAATGGCCAAAGTCCTAGCTTTGATATCTTCCAAAATAAAACTTGATTTTATGCCATAACTAAAAATCAGCTGAGGGGTAAGTTAGACACAGGAGCTGAAGTTGAAATCACAAGCAAAAGCTTTGATATAAATTTGAAACGATTAAGAATCCATCACAAAATAAGCACACGAATGGACCTGAGATTGGGAAACCACTGAACGGATGACCAGACAAAATTTTCATTTTTTTTAAATCTATAACTCGCAAAGTTGGAAACGGAAAGCAGTGACTAAAATCCCAATTGCCAAATTGCAATATTCGATGAGGCTTAAATCACATAAATAGAAACAGCCATTTGCAGAAAAACCAATATAATCAACATCAGATAGCGTTAAAAAAACAAACGAAAACAAAAACAAGAGTCCCAGCTGCTAGGGTTTTTTCAGACCTAGGAAGAAAGAAAGAAAGAAAAGGCAGAAAGCTGACACCTTAAGCTTAAAACCAGAAAACAATCAGCAAGAAAAAGGATGAAGAAATCGCACGACAAAAGAATACCTGAGATCAGATAGTGATGATTTGGAGATGTAGAAGACAGAGCGAGAGAGGAGGAGGAACCCCAGATGAGTGTCAGAAGAAACAAACAATAGAGTACAGAGACAGAAGGTAGTGTTTTGTTTACTACGAATTATGAAAGAGCAGCATAATAGAACCGGACAAGCCCCGTGCCGTAAGTCTGTATGACTGTATCTGTATCCGTATGATGCTCTCACCAGAGTAGCTTAATCTCTCTCCCTCGTTGCGTTCAGTGCGTTGCAATTTAGGCCCGCGAAGGGAATGAGAATTCACTTTCTGTGCCGGCTTTTGTGGTTCTTACTTATCTTAACAGTGACTCAGTGAGATGGCTATTTTTTATTTGCGTAATAACATAACCACGAGTTCTTTTATGAATTTATTAAATTGATATGGTATAATAAAATTAGTTGAATTAAATTTTTTGATCTATGTGATATATTTTTATTAATTTATATTTTTATTTAATTAATAAATTAATATTAAATTAATTTATACAAGATAAATTTGTATAAAAATTTGTGATTGTATCAGCACTCTTTTATTTTATTTAAATTTGAAAAATAAGGATTATATGAATAGAATAAAGAACTTTCACATCACAAAATTGTTAGTAGTGCATGCATCTAGATCAGTTAAAAGTCTTGGCAAAATTTGAGAAGTCTTGATTACCCACTACGAACATGACTCGAATAAATAGATATAAGTTGCAAATTTGACACAATTATTAAATGAGTCAGGTTTTAATTGACATAATTTTTTTCTGTGTCGGGTTAGAATTAAAGTTTTTAACTCATTTACCTGAACAATGAAATAAATGTATTTTTTATTTTAAATTAATTTTTAAGTTTTTATCATTAAAACTCAAATATTGGACATAATTCTCTCTTTTTATTTTTTTTGGAAGACGGACATATACGTAGTGTTTTATTTATAAAATTTTATATAAATTTAGAATTTTAATAGTGTAAGTATATAAAATATTGATACATGTGTATATTTTATGATATCGATATATAATATTATTTACATATATATAATTTAAACTTTAAATAGTATAAATGTGTAAAAGTTTAGGGGGTGTATGTGTAATATTTATTAAATATATAGATATTAAATGGGTTATTAGATAATTTATTTATTTTTAATGTCGAATTTAAGTTTTAATATTTTGATACGATTACTAAATGAATCGTGTTTGGATTGATTTAAATTTGACACGACACAAACACGACCTAATGATCTGCTTTGCCATCCCTATTGTCTCCACTGTCCACCCTGAATGTCTTCTCGCATAATGGTTACAAGTTAAGATTTGCTGGCACTAGATCTGATCAATTATGTATTTATAGGGGGAACTTGAACGTCTTCTTGCAAATGGAGTCATAAATAAAATATAAGTGCGTAAATTCTTTATTAATCTTTTAGTCCTTAACTCCCTGTAATTTAAAACTCAAGTCATTGAGTGGCTAAATAAATAACTCTGTCAAGCCTCCTCCCTTGAGTTGATGTAACTATGTAAATTACATAAATGGTGTATTTACCAATGAGTTGGAATTAACATGAGGAATAAAAATGAAAATAAATTATTTATTTGAATTGGAGTAATTTGATTTGAAATAGATTATATTACTATTGATGTCTTTATTTTATTTTGGAACCAGAATAAATTATTTCAATGTACTAAAATATTCTTAATTAACTACTGTCATTACAATAGTATTATGCTTAATTAAGATCTATAATCACATGTCACCAATCATCTATTTCATTTACATGGTATTAATCATTATCTTATAATTTTTACAACCCAACCAATGGATGACACGTAAATTTCCACGTCAATAATTATCCCAATTGAGTATCAAATTGAGTAAGTATAGTATCACTCTTGTCATTAATATAATTATTTATTGTAAATAATTGTGATTATTATTATTATTCAAAAATTTTTTAAAATACAAATAGAAAAAACATCTAGAATAACATACAACAACACCACAAATCCACAAATAAAAATGCTACAACATAAATCAAGCATTAAGAATAACATAAATCCAACTATCCAAGTCTAACAACGCCACAAATCTAAGTAGATTCCAAGCTAGTGTTTTTTGCTTTTAGGGTTAAGTTAGATTTTTCTTCAACTAAGTCATTAAACTTATATATTTTCTAATTGAGTTTTAATTTAATAAATAATATTTGAATTAAAAAATATGTTGATCCAGATATTCGACTTTTCAGATGTACTTGCATTTGTATTTGGATTTGGATTCGGATGGATCTTTAATATTAACATTTGAATTTCCATTTTTTTTTCATATGTGGACCTGAATTTTTTCGAATCCAAATCTTCTAAGATCTTGCAAAAGTAGGCCAAACCCGAATTTTTTACTATCCCTATAACTTAACATGACCAACCCTCTTTAAGATTATGATACATTATTCTTTTACAATAAGACAGACTAATTAAAAGCTCATATAACATTTTTTCCTAACAATTTTTTTTGGGTAAATTAATATTTATAAACTATTAGGTTGCTTTTCTTGTTTTAGTGAACTTTTATTCTCTTAAATGGTAAATTGATGTAAGTGTCATATAGTTCACTTTATAAACTCTATTATGTGGAAAGATTTGGATTCAATACTAATCTAACATTTTTACTTATCTTTTAGAAAGATATCATTAGTAATTATTGGATAAAAATATAAAACTAATTAAATTTTAACTATATGTTATTATAAATATATGTGTGATAAAAGATTATGAAGAGTTAAATATAGATCAGTTCAGTACTATGTCCAAATCCTATGTGGAAATACGAGATATGTAATTTAAATCCTACTCATATATATGGGAGAAAATTGGTTTACCATTATGCTATCATTAAAAAAAATGATGAAATTATATGAATATTGTCAAAAGAGCAAGTTGTTGGATCTTTAATCCAATATTGATGGATCCTTAATCTAAAGTTGAGCTTATATGTGAATAATTATGTGTTGTGGATTGTCATATAAGGTTAAGCTCAATTAAAAGCGATCTATTAAGGTTTTTAGAAATTTAGCCTTTAATGTATTTGATATGGTGTGGTCCTTTAATGTACAGACTTAAGGGTAATTTTTATTTCTATGATGGGTTGAAATAAGAATATCTAAAAATAATAAGAAAAGTTATCTATATAAGTAATTATGATCCTCAGATCACACGTAACATTCTATTCTTTACTGACATCTTATCATCAGAAAGAGTGCAAAAAAAAAAAAAAACTTAAAGGATTCTGTAGGAGAACCCGTTGATCTAAAAGACAAACCAGACGATTGTAGAGAGCAATTAAGAATTATGGATTCAAGTATGCTTCTGTCTATTCATTTATTGGTTCTTGGTGATACAAGATGAATGTTTCTGGATTGTAGGTGATAGTTTTCACTAAAGGTTTATTATTGCAACACAAGTTTATATGAGAAATAATATAGGCACGACATGAAATTAGGAGCAGTAATCGGCAATTTTTAAATATTCTATAAATTTCGAATTTATGAACATAGCATTTGTCAATTGAATGGTAAATTCCCATAATTTTTCAAATTAAATATCATGAGTTATTGATTTATTCATCCATTAAAGTGTGTGTGTATGAAATATAATATAATAATCCTATCCAGGATCTTGGACTTTGTTAAAGACCAAGAAAATTTTGGGGAAATGAGAATTACTCCATGTTATTTTGAGAAACTAAGCAAAAATTCTCTTATATTTTAAAGTAGTCAGTTTTACTATTCTACCATCAGTCTTGATATTAGTTATAAAATTTAAGTATTTTGAGAATTTTTAAAGGAAAATGACTTATATACCATTAATGATTAAACTAACTCAATGACAAATTGCAAAGTATGGTGAAAAATTACAAATAGGGAAAATGTCATAAACAACCTTAATAATTGTGTAAAGTACTCATTTAAATGAATACAACAAATTCAATATATTTTATTTACTTCGTAATATGGTAACAATCACTTCTTTAGAGAAACATAGACTGGGCTATATCATATATATATATATATATATATTTTTTTTGTTTACCACTGTTGTTTTTGTTGCGTGCTTACTTATGCTAATTAAGCGAACTTAATTATTTCTCATCAAACAGTAACAAGAGTGTGTGATTTATTATTTTGTCAATAATTACTTATGTATCCCTTTCATATAGTATTTTTGTTCTCTCTTTAATTTATTATATATTATTTATTTGTAGTCAATTGTGGATAAATTTATTGCGTTTACTCCAATTAATTATTTGACCTTTATTTGTATGTATATTTGGATCTTTTTTTTTTTTTTTGAAATGAAAGTATTACTTTCAATCATTCAACTCAGTGAATAGATACAAGATTTGGTGGAATATTATCCTCCCAAATTACAAAATCAGTGTAGTCTAGAGCTAACTTTGCAAGTGTATGAGCAAAACCATTACAAATTCTTGGTGTGTGTTGTAGCTTGACATGCTTAAGCCTCTTCATCATATCTTGAACCTCGGATACAATCCAAAAAATCTCAGCCTTTGTGCTTGTTCTAGCTAAAACTAAATCTGCTACTTTCTTTGAATCAGTCTCAACAATCAGGGGTAGACATCCTGCACTTTCAGCAACTTCCAGCCCGAATTTGGCTGCTTCAGCTTCTGCATAATCAATTTTGTCAAGCCATTTTGTTGGCTTTAAGGCTGCTGCAATTAGTTTGCCTTCTGAATTTCTAATTACTATGCCCAACCCTACTCTCTGATTGTCTATCTTTACAGCTGCATCGACATTCACCTTGAACCAACCTGTAGGGGGGCATTTCCAATGCTTATGGGATGCCAAATTTTGATCTGACATTGCTTGCAGTTGTGGCATTTGAATTCTTTTATAGGACTGAACAATTGCTTGACTCCAAATTTGATAGTTGGGAATCTTCCTTTTTGCTCTTGAAAATAAAAAGATTCCTTGAGTGCCATATACTCCAACACAAAGCAACTATCAGCTCCATTTCATTCTTGCTTCTTCGATCAGCCAAAGCCAACAACAAGCTTAGGACATCATTGCACTTTAGAGCTTTCACTTCCTCTTCAAAAGCTGTGAGCTTCCAAATTTTCCACAAGGCTTTACAATCAAACAATGTATGGAAGATAGTCTCTCCAGAACTCTTGCATCTCTGACACCAGGGGGCTTGTAAAATCTTTCTCTTCCATAATTTCTCCGCTGTGGGCAGCAGGTCATTTGCTGCCCTCCACATAAAAATCTTCACTTTCTCCGGAATCTGCAGATACCAGATTGAGTTCCATGAACTTTTGCCTTCCTCTGAGCTACTAGGCTTGTTTGGGAACTTCCTTTGTAGAGCTAGTTGATAACCACTCTTGACTGAGTAATTACCCTTCTTGTCATAATGCCACAAAACTTGGTCTGGACTTGGATGACTTGGAAGAGGGATTTTAAGGATTTGTACAGCATCTTCTTGATGAAAATGTTGTCTTATTACAGCATTTTTCCAGCAGTGATCTTCATCAATCAAATCTGAAACGGTTGTGTCCAGGGGAAGGCTTGGAGGAGATATTGGCTTGAAAGTTTCTAGTCTTGATAGCCAGCAACTTTTGTATACTTTCACTTGCTTTCCATCTCCAATTCTTCATCTAACATCTCTCCCCCACAAGATGCTCCTCCAGATATAAGAGGGGTTTGAGCCAATTTGTGCTTCCATAAAACCTGAATGCCTAAAATATCTTTCCTTTATCACCCTAGCTACAAGAGATTCTGGAGCTTGGATGATCCTCCAGCTCTGCTTTGCCACTAGCGCTTGGTTGAAACTGGACAAGTCTCGGAAACCCAAGCCCCCTCTCATTTTAGCTTGACACATTCTTTCCCACTTAGACCAGTGAATAGACTTATGATCCCTTTTCTTTCCCCACCAAAAACCAGCAATGGCCTTCTGCATGTCCTCACACAGCCCTAGGGGGAGCTTAAAAACCGCTCATGGCATAGGCAGGCACTGCTTGAGCTACTGCTTTTATAAGAATATTTGGATCTTTCTTTAAATTGTCTTATTTAATATTTTTAGAGGTATGTTTAGAGTCTTAAATTCCATAAACTTAGGGCACGTTTTGATACGCTACTTTAGTTTATACAACCATGAGGAGTGTTAATGACATTTTTAACCCTAAGATTAAAATCATCACCATCACTTATCGGATCTCCCTAAGTTATATTTAATGTAACTTACAACTACTAAAAGTAAGGTAAAAATAAGAAATTTACTATGCGCGACTCACTTGTAAATTATTCATTTTTACTTTATTTTTTTTGATGATAAATTACAACACACACACACACAGAAATAATCAGATTCACTCAATCAAATCAACAATATTATGATGCGAACCTAATGAGAATAAGATTGCCACATAACTTAAAACAAATACCCCTCTGCAAATAATGGTAACATGTTTTTTTAAATGATATTTTAATTTTGTATCATGAACTTGTCATTGTAGACTGTAAATGGAAGGCTCAGACAAGCAACATTGTAGGTCTGGCAATAGATTAAGGGGGTCATCAATGGTGTGGGGAACGTGAGAATACTTTATGGAGGACTACGTTCTAACAAATAATTTAAAAATCTTCCAACCTCATTGCAAAATAGAGTGAAAGAACTAGGTGTGCAAATCTTTCTCTAATTTTTTATTTGAGTACGGGGGTGTATAGTGAAAAAGAGAGGGGGAGAAAAATTACTCCGTGGTCCTGTTCTATTTTAGTATAAGGGATCGACCACAATAGTAGCCAAGAGAGGAAATTGTCACCACTCACCCATTCTTTGATGCTTAGGGGTGGGGGGGGGGGGGGAATTTGTAAGATACATTTCCATGCCTATCAAGCTGTGACGATAATTGAAAAATATTTGTGGTGCCTTTTTCCCACTATTTCTCAAGCTTTTTGATACCATTCATTTTTGCAAGTTATAAATTTTCTTCCAACTAAAGCCAATCTAATAGGATTTTCAACCATGTAAAAGCTTATATGGTCTTTATATTTTAGTTATTTTTGTAAAGAAATTCTACTAGGTTCTGAGATATCAGTTTATCAAATACCATTAATTTTCATTATCAATAACCAGAACAAAATGTATTAACATAAAGAATTGTAATATCTTATGTATATATTACTTTGGAGCCAAAGCAACGAACAAAAGACACTTCACGTGAGTGATTAAGAGAACGATTAACATATTTGTTTCCCTTTATTCAACATCGACTGCGCATAGATCCATTGCGGTCAATTTTTTATCTCTTTAAAATAATAAAAAACAAACTAGATTTTAAAGTTTCAGCATAAAGTGAAACTTAAATGCCTCAAGAGCTACTTATGAAATATGAAATATTATCACAAGAGACTTGAATATGATGTTGTTAATAACAAACAAACAAACAAGTAATTGCGGCTTCCGCTATAGAAATTAATATGCATGGAACTAAAAGGTCTTCAAACCGAAGATGAATTTTGAACTAATCTTATATGTTTTAACTATTTGTTTATATTGTGATAGTATTTAGAGGTTATTGATTGAATTATTTGCTTCAATGTTTATTTCACAAGTTATATATTTGAAAAATATTGAAAAAATAAACGTTATGTTGCCGAAAATTTAAGGCCATAAGTTTTGATCTTTATAAAGAATTAATATTTTTTTAACATTATACTAAAAAAAAGTCAATTTTCTAAAAGTTAAGTCTTCTATATTTAGTATTTTTTTTCTAAGTCCTAATAAGTATTATTTTCTAAATATATAATTTAAATTAATTATAAAAAAATTAATACAGTATAGTGCAACACCAAACACAGTATAACTAAAAATTATGATTGTGCAATATATCATCAAACGTTGTATAACATTATTATAATCTGGTACTAATACAATACAACATAATATAATACAACTCCATTAAAATAATGTAATACAACATAATAGAATATAGTATGCCAAACGCACCCTTAAATCATATTTTTAGTGGATTATTAGCACCCATACATGATTTCTATTGTTTAAAATTTTGAATGATTAAATCACATATATTTAACTTAAAATATATATATTTGAGTTAATTAGAGTTGAAAGTGGACTCAAATAGCTAATTTGTAACATTCTTTTAGAGTCGAAAAAAATTATTTTAAAACTTCACTTTAAACCTGACAAGTTGTCTATTATTTTAATCACATTACATATTTCAAATGCTAATTTGCAAACATTTCGTAGATGACAAGTCATTTTTTATTTTATTATAACAGGACATGTCAACAATCTAAGTAACCAAAAATGACATGGAATAAACTAGTTCACAAATTTATATAATTTTACAAGTTTTTCTCTAATACAAAAAATAAGTTATTTGTATATTTGGTTAAAACTAAGGGAAAAAATTTAATTTGAAAATTACGCTTCAGTACGAATATAAACTTTGGCTGTATATACGAAAATGATTTATTAGTCTCTCATTAGGCTCAATCCAACTTTGGTTCAATAATGTAAAAATTATACATATTATATGTAATACATTTTATTTGAAATATTTATTTTTTTCCATAATATTAAGATATACTTGTGAAATTAAAAGTCAAAAGACCATTGGTTAAATCAAAATAAAATCAAAGGAAGCTCATTTATCCTGAAATGCACTAAAAAAAATTGTATTTTGCAAAAAAAAAAACCTTTAACTTTACTTTTCCATTTTTCTTTTAAAAATTAAAATTTTTGTTAGGACATGATAAGTTCTCTATTTTTGTATGGCATTACATCCAATACTCTAAAACTTAATTTGTAAGCATGTAGAAGATGATAGTTCATTTTCCATTTTACCAATAAAGGACATGCCGTTCGAATATTTACTAGAAAAACAACCTCACAACCTCATTATTTCTGAAACGACAATGCATAATCAATTATTTTTATTTTTTTAAATAAAAATAAACGGCCTAATATATTTTTTTTCTTTTCAATAATCATGAAAAAATTGAAACGTAAATGAGTTGAATTCAAACTAATGAGTCAATGATTTTCAGTAATCAATTATATTAACATAAAGGATAGCCTTTTGACGGTACAACCTTTTCCTTATGATGTTAAACAAGTTGTTGTGGCATTGATTGGAAAGTATCAAAATTAATTATCCTTGAAAACAAGTAAAAGAACCAGAGTTTGGAGCGCTAGCAGCCAATGACTAACGAAAGTGAAAGAGAAGCTTGCAAAGAACCTTTTTTGTTCTCATATCTTTCAATGGCTTAATTGTGTATCTGGATGAATTATTTACGGATGCATGTATCCTATTTATAGATTACAAGTGACCAACTTTGAGCGGTGGGGTTGTTCCTTAGCTTGCAACACACATCCGCGATACATTACCATTAATCACACCCTTCAATTGACCTGGTGTTTGTTACTCAACATCATCTAAATTAATGAACGTGTGTTACACCTCACTAAGGTGGTGTTTGTTTTTTAACTTAATGACTTAAAGTGACTTAACTTAATTAATTAAGTTAATTAGAGGTGTTTGTTTTTATAACTTAATGGGACTTTTTAGATAATTTTGACTTAATAAAATAAGCCAATTTTTTTTTGGCTTTTTATTGAGTAGAGAAATCCAAATTAAGTCAATTACTTTCTAATGTCAAAAATATCCTTGCTTTATAATTTATTTTTCATGCATGGCGATTAATAATTTTCTTCAAAAAATATCAGTGGATGATGCATTATTTGCTCAATATGAAAATGATGAAGTTGAGCTCGAGAGTGGTCATGGTAATTAAAACCACACAACTAATGCTATCAACTGCTTAAGTATTGAAGATCAAAGTTACATGCGACAACTTTGAGATAAAATGGCAAATCAACTATTTCAAGCATCTTATTAGTTTTTTTCTTTCTTATATTATATACGATAAAATTTGAAATTTATGTTATTTTATATATTAAAATTCTAAAATCATTATGTATTCACTTGAATATAGTTTTGCTTATAAATGTTAAAATATTGTGGTATTTAATATATTATTTATTTGACATTCAAATTTAATAAGGATACAAATGTAAAACAAATAACTTAATACTTATTTTTCGAGATTCAGACAAAAAAACAAACATATTATTCACATTCAGACATTGAGATCTATTTAGAATTCAGACTAATTCAGGTCTATTCAGATTTCAAACAAAAAAACAAATGTCACTTCAGTCGTGGATACACATTACACAACACAAATTGTATTTAAGAGATAAGCCAAATCAATAAAATAGCACAATAAAGGAATAAATACATTTACGACTTGTCTAATCGAACTTAGAAGATAACAAATACTTATCAAAATAAGTATCAGGCAAAAATTATAGGAGAGAAAAGCTATCAAGAAAGTGCTAAAATGAGATAAAACGACTAAACTTAAGATAAAAATAAAATGGGATAATATTTAATAAAAATTAAACCATATACGGTCCATAATAATCAAGAGGCCTTGCATGCCATGACTGATGTAGATATCATTAAAAATAGTTACCAATCTTTTATTCCTTAGTAATTTGGTCTTGAGAGTTAATGAGCCCACAAACACATGCATACATACGAGTTAGGACAAAAAACATAAGGGCCCACATTTAGATGACCATTGTTGTGCAAATTTTGTTGAACTGGCAAGCGCACGAATCTATTGTAGAATAGATCAATGGTGTTGAGTGTCGATCCCACGAGGAGGTGGATTTTAATTGTGTGTAGAATTAATTTTGTAAGTGGGTGATTGGATTTGTAGGGAAATTGAATTAAATGATGCTAGAATTCAAATTGAATTGGCAGAAATAATTAAACTGGAAACTATTGAGATAAAGCACTTGGGTATCTGGATCCGTATCAACATGCACCATGGGCTAAATATTCCTTATTAATACCAATTAAATCATGAGGGGGTAATCCACACCTCATGAACCACGCTCTAATCAATATGGTGTTAAGGGCTTATCGTGTCAAATAATAATAACCTTATACTAGGGTGCTTGGGTAAAACTGTAGGCGAACTAGACAAGATTATTATTATTTGTCGACGAAAAGTCAAAACCTCCACAGAAATTAGAGGGGAAGAGAAAATAAATTTACCAAATAAAGCCCATGACACATGTTGAGACTTCACCTTCAACCCAAGCTTGAAAGAAAATTAGCTACTCATTATTGAACTAGGGGTAAAATGGGAATTTTATTAAAATACGTAGAAAATACAAGATGGAGAAGGAATTACAGAAAACTAAGCTCAAAAATGGATTCAGGGGTATCAAATTAGGGGGGAGAAGCCCCTTTTTTATAGATACATTGAGTGAATCATGGCCATCGGATAAAAAATAGTTTGGATGCACATGATTGCGCCACGTCATCGATGAACAAGAACACGGTTTGACCACGGGTTTGACCACGCGGTTTGAACAGAACACGGTTTGCACACGGTTTGAACAAGAACGCTGATGCGAGCGTGTCGTGAATGATATCCATGAACGATGCAGTACATGTGAATAGTGCCGTGCGTGTGAACATCTGCCATTTTTCCTTTTATGCTCCTCTTAAGGTTTTATTGTCCGAGTTCAAAAGTGACGTCCGTTTTGCTATCCGAAATCTCGTTCATTGTGAAATAACCATGATACCCCTAAAATACACAAAATACTTAATTAAAACAAAACATATATAATTAAATAATAAGGGACTTAAATAAATAAAATTAGAGATGTTAGCGAGACTTGAAGTGTAAAATGACGATTTTCTCCTTTATAAATATTAGGGGTGGGCACGGGTCGGGTTGGGTCGGGTTGATATCAACCCGACCCAACCCGCATATAGTACGGGTTGAAAATTTTCAACCCAACCCAACCCATTACATATCTCAACCCAACCCGACCCAACCCGCAGTTTTACGGGTTGGGTCGGGTCGGGTTGGGTTGATTGGGTTAGACTTTTAAAAAATTTTATTTTTATAGTATAATTAAATAGTGATAAAAAATAAATAAATTAATTAAAAAACTAAAAAATACAAATATTAAAATCTTTAGAACAAATCCAACATTTCAAAGTCTTTATATTTATATTTTTTTAATTTTTATATGAAATATCAAAATTTATATAATAATTTTTATATACATACGGGTTGACCGGTTGAGTTAGGTTGATTGGATTGAGTTTTTGAAAAAATATATTGTTATAGTCTAATTAAATAGTGAACAAAAATAAATAAATAAATTAGATAAACAAAAAAATGTAAATATTAAAATCCTTATACAAATCCAAGATTTCAAAGTTTTTATATTTATATTTTTTTAATTTTTATATAAAATATCAAAATTCATATAATAATTTATATATATATACGGGTTGTGGGTTGGGTTGGGTTAAAAATTTTTAACCCAACCCAACCCGTAAATAGTGCGGGTTGGGAATTTAACAACCCAACCCAACCCGTTTATTTTATCATACTGGGCCCAACCCGTAAAAAATCATACGGGTTGGGTCGGGTTCACGGGTTGGGCGGGTTGATGCCCACCCCTAATAAATATACACTTTCTAACACTCAACAACCATTCAAGCAATTGCAATCAATAAGTGTAACACTGGTGGAGCCGATTCTCAAAATCCTTGATGGGTAAATCAATAAATAAAGAAACACCAGTTGGTCTTAGTTACACAATGAACCACGCCTATGTCGCTGAATACACCCCATGTTAGTTTCCCATTATTACACACACATATAGAGCATCCTCAATTTAACAAAATAAAAATATTAGAAAAATATAAAAAATAAAAATTATAATATATTAAAAATCACTCTATTTAACAAAGTGTCCACTTGAAAAAAGAATGAGAGCATTCACACTAAAAAAAGCACTATATATATATATAATAAAGTCAGGGATCCCTGATTGGAAAACTATTTTATATATATGTAGGCCTCCCACTTCACTTTAGAATTTTATGTAGGATAATTTGATCAAAAGTTTTATATCAATTCAATCAAAATTTGTTCATAGACATAGATGAATTACGAAACCGTATTTGCAATATGTAGTGGATATGTTTTCAAATTAAGTTGACCTTGCATTTTATGTTTTACTAGTACATTAAATTCTATGCTCTTTCTCTTTGTTAACTCTAACAATAACACTAAGTACAAATCCAAAGAGGAAAGAAGAGAAAATCTACATTGGGTCGAATTTATTTATTAGTTGTATCATTTTTGGGAGATCTTCTTTTATACATATACAAAAACCTGCAGAGATCAATGTATCTACCGTGAAAAGTGTTTTTGACTCAATTATTAACTATGATAGTAGACGATA
The DNA here is from genome assembly GCA_030444775.1 of Atalantia buxifolia. Lineage (NCBI taxonomy): Eukaryota > Viridiplantae > Streptophyta > Magnoliopsida > Sapindales > Rutaceae > Atalantia > Atalantia buxifolia. The sequence goes on along the minus strand of CM059834.1, from coordinate 18,816,637 downwards.
ATAATTATAGTACTATAAACGAAAGCATACCTCTAATTGAAGTGAGGCTAGAAAACTCTAGCATTCCTGTAATGTTGTCCCAACTTCAATCTACTTATGACTATCCTAGCTAATTAAAGTATAAACTTGCTCTGACCCTTTAGCTATATTTTTATTGATCCAGAATTAATTAATTATTAGTTATGGATTGGAGGTTTTCTTCTAGCTGGAGAATAATCCATTTCAGCAACATTTGTAAGGTCTACATAGTGATCGTCATCATCAGAGCTCTTATTTTGCTCATGATCATCATCAGAAGTTGAAGGTGAGTTAGTAGTGCAATTCCTAGCTTGCTTCCCCAAAGATGATGTAGGGTTAGCTTCATTCTGTACATGGATGTAATACATATATAGTATTATCAATAATGTAATCTTGTTAAGAAAAAAACCTATAACTGTACATATATGTAAATTAAATGAATTTTGGTTTGCTGGTGATCAATAATTAATGACTTACAACCAACCTTTGAAGTGGTGGTCGAAGAAGTAGCAGCGGTGGTAGTGGTTGTGGAAATAAGTTTTCTATTCATTGATCCTGCAACAATAGATATATGAAAATTAATATCGATATTTATAAATACTTAAGATAAGGTATATTCGCAACTTGTATCCCTAACTTCATTAATTTTACGGGATCTCTTTCTCTATCTTTTTGGTGAATAATTTTTTTTTTTTGAGAATGGGTGAATAATTGATTCAACTTAGTTTAGTGAATTATCTAACACAAAAACTATATGTATATATGAACAGATCGAACAAACCAAATGGCATATACAGATCAATATAATGAGAGAGTTAGAGAATTGAAACATCTAGGGAAAAGAAATTAAAATAACCAAAAGTTTAATTAATTTGTAAATCACAATTAATTCAGGGGTTTGAATTTGAATCTTTTAATAATAAAATCATATCCCACTCAGTACTGTGAGAATCTTAAGTTAAGAACAACTTGAGTAAATCAATAGTTAAGCTAGGAAAAGAAGTTCTTAAACCAATGGTGTTTGGGTTTATACTTTGTATGTCTACATTGATATTCTTGAATACCAGGTAGCCAGTACTGTTTCGATTTCTTGGATACTCCAGAGATAACTGATATTTTCAAGGTACCTGGGGTATAGTCTTTGCAATGAACAATTTCCTTAACGCTACTACTGCCATCATCACTTGCTTTGATCAAAAAAGCAATTCTCTCTTTTTGGATTGCATATATTATATATTTATAGAAAGAAAGCAGATTAAAATTAGAATAATATGTAGTGAAATGGAATATAATTCTATCACTACATATGAAAGAAGTTAATCAAAACTTACATGGATTGTCTCATGATGATGATGCCCAACAGATGAGAAGAGTCTTTTCTTAAAGCGAATCACTATCACAAAAGGAACAAATTAAATGATATCGTAACCTAACTATATACATATGCAAAAAGAAAAAGAAGAAGGAAAAAGAAAACAAGATGCTTGAAAATTTTATAAGAGGAAGGAGATATATTGGCCTTGGCCTACCTTGAGCCCCAATAAAGAGAAGAGATACAACCAGAATAGAGATTCCTACTTTTGCAAAAGTTGCCTTCATTGTTTTGAAGAAAGAAAGAAAAAACTTGGGAACAAGAGATTATATATAACAGTTTGGTTTTAGAGAGCTCCTAAATAAACGTTGATGAAGAGATAAAGCTAGCTAGCTTTGGTTTTCTCTTTTCTTTTTGTGTCAAAAATCTTGAAAATGAAAAAAAGATTATGGATGGTTGATATTGTAGGGAAGGAAAAGCCGAGCCTCTCTTTATATATAAATTTAGATGGGCATCTTGTTGGCGTTGGGGTCACATGCTTGCATATATATTGAGTTTCGTTGGCAATAATACAATCAACTTTTACAGTAGGGGGATTTTTCTCCTACTTTCTTTGTTTTTGTTTTGTCTTCCCTTATAAAGTGTAAAATCTTTGTCAAAAGGAAATGACTAACCATTTAGGGCAAAACGCGCCCCCCACATTTTTCAAAATAATGGGATGTGGGTCTTGCTTAGGATGAGCACTCTTATCTATTGAATATTGATTTGTGAAAACACACGAAGACTTGTATTAATATACACACACGCACACAAAACCAATGTTATATAAATATATTGAATCTAGCTAGCTAGCTGAATTGAACGAGATACTTGGCTTTTGTGCGTTTCATTTCCCACATTTCTACATGCATGTTATACTCCTTTGTGGAAGAATGAGGATTTTCATAATTCTGCTCTACAAATTGCCTCATGCTTGTCTTAATTAAAGCAACGAAGTTGAGGGTTTCATTTTTCTTCCGATCGCAATTAGACAATTGATTTGCTAAATATCAAGAGTTGATTGGCTGTATATCTTGTTGTGATCATGCATCATCATTAGAAATGCCAACTTTACTAGTTTGCTTTTAATTGGCTTATCATATATATCAACAAGCTTTTCACTTTTAGATGGTATTCATACAAGATGCCTATAACCCGAGATCATTTCCCTTTTTAAGTGATGTATCATTTCATAACATATCTATTGATTGACTTAGTACATGCATGCTTGCTATCTTTTGGCTAATATTATGATCAATATCAGCTTGCCACTTTCTGTTTTATACAATTATAAATAGTTTAACAAATATTTTTGTACAAATAAAATAGACCCTTTACGTGGCGTAAATGAATTGAGTGAATACAAATATTTATAAGAATCGCATAAATTAACTATTTTTACTTATTATTTTTTTTATCTTTATATCAATCTCTTTACATCACATATATTTGTATAACTGTTTCTAAACGGGCGTAAACACAGTGGGCCACATCATAAGGGAACAAGAGGAGTAAATGCAACGGCGACAAACAACGGTGAAAGTCATCACCATTTGCCTGCGACCCTACATCTACAGTTGACGTGGTAATTTTGTCAGTCAGTTGGGCAAATTAATGGGGTGACCATCCATGTGGAAGTCGACATCTAGGCTGGATGATGTGGCGAGTAAGTAGGCCAGGTGGACATTGATGATTCACGTGGCATGTTATCTCGGTGGCCTGCAAGAAAACATCTTGGAGGACCTCCCCTGTAGCCTTGTTGCTTACGAATTAATTAATTAATTATTAATTTGTTGCTTGCCCTTTTCATTTATTAAATTCCACCACCGGCTTATAACCGATATATGCTCAGTATATTACTTTCTTTCATTCTTTGGGAGCTAATCGACCTAGCTTGCTGGGTTCAATTACTCATTAGTTCTAATTATATTGTCAATATGAGAATGAGATTCTTGTGCAAATTTATTTGATATTGGTAGTAGCTGGTCAAAGAGCTAGTTTACTATTCTTGTGTATATATATAATATTGATTAAGGATCGGATCTCTCAAACACTTGAAGTAAGGTAATAAAATCAGAAACCAGGGAGAATCCCTGTAATTATGCTACGTACACTTGAGACAAATATATGTATAATTCATTAGATGTGCATTGCTTGCGTTATTCACTGGATTCCACATACTGAGAGGTAATCGCTTTGGAAACATATATACATACATATATATCTATAATTTATCTTAGTTTGATGCCAAAGATTGTTTGTGTAACTGCTTTTTTTTCATAATTAATTGTTAGAATTCAATCTAGAGCATATAATGACCTTCAAAAGTGAAACATATGCTTCACAAGAACACAAGAGAGTTGCAATAATCAAGTCAGGGGCGAAGCTAGTTTCTTGAAAAAAAATTAATTATAAATTTACCTTTTTTAAAAAACTTATAGTAAAATATAAAAATATAACTAATAATTATAATTAATATCTATTTTCTCTAAATCGAAAAGCTCACCTAAATTCTTAACTAATTGATCCAATTATCCAAAGTCTAAATTTCCCAAAACTCAGCTGTTCAAGTCATCAAGTTGCCACTTCATGATTGACGATCAGCCTCTGCTGCACCCGTATGCTCATACTGTTTTTAAATTAGTTATTAGCTTATACTTTTGTCAAATTTTTTGATAAAATAATTAATAATTCTCTTATATATTATTATCGCACACAATATAATTCAGATATGATCATATGTGATTTTTTTTGAAGAATCAGATAAAATTTCGTCAATAGTGTTTTTTTTATTTATATTGTACTTTTATAGTTTTATTATTAGTTTTTTGCTTGTCTAGTGTATTTTGATAATTTCATTTGTATAAAAAAAATTTTGTAAGAAGTAATTGAATTTAAAAAATATATAACCTATCCCAAAAAATAGTGATAGCTTCACCACTGAATCAAGTAGTATGATAACTAAAAGCAAGAAATATATTTGTATAGATAGCAAATCAAAGTGGGGAATTATATATGTATACGATGAATCTTATCCCAAAAGTTGGTCATTATAGTAAAGCGAATACAAAATATGCAATATTCCATTATGATCAAATCAAATGAAGCTTAGTTAAGCATAAAATTGTCAACTATGAAACTATATGTCGAAAATAAAAGAAAAAGGTACGTATACTATATAGAGTAACCAACGCTTAAACCACGTGCCAGATAAATCCTTGTTAGAAATCATGGACTTACGAGTTAAGCTTTCAAAGCGGGAATCAGTCTAATTAAGATGGATAGAAGAAAAGCGAAGTAAGATGCACCGGCTGACAAAACGACGACATCACATGGTTTAGAAGCTAATAGAAGAATGTGGACCATACACTAGATACTATATATGCACTAAAATGCTCAATCCCTATTTTCTTATATATATAGGGATATTATGTTTTTATGATATTGTGTCTCGTGACAGACAAACAATCTCATCTCATTTCTCATCACTGGTGCCTTGGCTTCACAATCTTTTGCTTGAAATTACACATGAAGATCGAAGCAAGAAACTCCAAGTTCCTTGTTTAATATTTAAGTTAGTGTTTTAATTAGATTTTGGTATAAAGGAAAAGAAAACTAAAACCCAATCAAACACAATAAAATTTGTATTGAGAGCAACAAGGGTGCCTTGTGTAGCTCAGAGTGCATTATTTGAGATGACTTTGGGCAAAAGTTGAAGGTGAGGAGAGGAAATGAGTCGGCTTTGGGAGACAAGGATTTATAGTAAGGGCTGGCTTGATGGGTTGTATTTAACTTGCAAAATGAAGAGGAGAGGTTAGAGGTGGACCTAGCGATGGCCGGTGACCATACTTTAAGACTCAAATCAATTATTGGGGCAATATTCTGGGTGTTAAGAGCTTGCCAACCCTTAACAATGGTGGCTAGAGGTTAAAGAAAGCCTCAACTCCTTTTTTGTGTGTCTATTATTGTGACTATTCATGAGTGAGAAAAATAGAACATGAGTGCTTTTATATAGAGTGCCTTAGTCGCCTATCACTTGGAGAATTTTTATTGGTCAGCCCTAAAGAAAATATGTCATTCATTTGGCCTGTTTATTCATTTGTAGCATTGAGAGCATGCTTGAAGATTAAGTAGGGTATTATTTGCTTGGTTTGTTCTCTTTTACAAGTGGCGCATTCTGCATGGTGGTCCTGGATACCTCAGTAGAGGTTGTTTGGAGGATCACTGCCCTTAGTGTGTTGTCCTTTACTTTTTGTGGGTGTGACAGCCACTTGTCCCTTCTTTTCCAACAAGATATTCCCTATTTGATTCTACCAAATCAAATATTCTCTTTTAGGCGATGAAGATATTTTATGCAGCTAATATTCTCGATAATTTCTTTGTTCACTTCGCTTCTGACATGGGGTACCTCGTGTACCAGCTCAATTATCAGGTATACCTGGTATAGGCTGCATACTTCCAAGTAATTTCTTATGGTTATAAAACTTGACATCGACACATGTCATTCTATCATTAAGCTTATATTTCTTCCCCAAATAGTTACCTTTTCTTTTATTAGTACCCATTATATATTAAGCTAATAAAAACAAGCACATTATTATTACTACTTTAAATTGTTAAGTTGTCTCACATCAATTAGTAAAAGAAAATCATTAGAGCTTTTAGTAAAGTTAATCCTTGCACCCGATATGCTAATTTTTTGAGTTGTGTTAATCAATATAGCTACTCTCAACTTTATTATGTTAACTAATGATCTGGTGCAAATCACAAATAACCAAGAACAAAGAATTTCAATTTGATATAGCAATTAAGAATTAGAAATAACTGAATAAAAAGCAAGAAAGACATCGATCAGTTTAATGTGGTTCGGTATCAAGGTACCTATATCCATGGTTGAAAACAGCGAGGGATCAAAGCTCTTATTAATGAAGATGACTACAACTGGAATCTACATAGTATAAAGATTAAATCTCTAGTTTATAGAATTTTCCATCTCTCACTTTAACTTCTTTAAAATCACTCTTTCTTATGCTTTATCACCCAACATGTTTGTGGAATCAATTGTTTGTTATGATAACTTTTAACTAACAACGGGCCCACACATGCCAGCTCCGCTCGCCACCTTAGCAAATCCATAACATAATAAAACTAACAGTTTCACAAATCTCCACCTTAGTTTATTCTGTTCAAGCTAGTTTATTTTGTTCAAGCTTCTCTCAATATTGTTCTAACAACTTTAAAATTTAACTCACAAGTTAACAACTTCAATCAAGTTCAAAGAATGCCTAAATTTGATTGCTGGTAATGGTTTAGTGAATATGTCTGTTAGATTAACCTCAAAGGGTATCTTGACCACACTTACCGCCTTACTACTAATTTTCTCTCTTATAAAGTGTAACCTCACATCTACGTGTTTAGTTCTTTCATGGTATTTAGAATTCTTATTAAGCTGTATAGCACATGAACTATCATAACTAATTGTGATTGTTTCTTACTTGAACCCTAACTTAGAGGCCAAACCCCTCAGTCAAATTGCCTCTTTTACAACTTCTGTAAATAAAATGTACCCTATTTTAATTGTTGAGAGAGCAACAACTGATTATACAGAAGCTTTCCAACTAATTGGACCTCCACAAATATTGAAAATAAAGCCAGTTATGATCTTTTTTTATCCAAGTCACCTATAAAATTTAAATCTATAAAGCTAAAAACTTCACAAAAGGCTTCATTAACTCTTCTAAACAAGACACCATATTGAATAGTTTCCTTAAAATACCTTAAAATCCACTTAACTCTACTCCAATGCTCCTTGCTTGGATTACCTACAAAATTGTTGACAACTCCAACCCGATATGCTATATCAGACCTAGGACAAATTATGGCATACATATTGCTTCCCACAGCACTTGAATAAGGGAAACTTTTCATATATTCAAAGTCTGCATCATTTGTAGGTTCTTGAAGCTTTGAAAGCCTAAAATGAGCTGACATGGTGTCAACACATGTTTAGATTTGTCCGTGATAAACTTGTTCAAAAATTTCTCCACATAATCAGCTTAAGTAAGGAACAATGTCCTTGCATGCCAATCTCTTAAAACCTACATACTCAAAATCCTTGTTACCGCACCCAAATCTTTCATTTCAAACTCAGTGTTGAGGTCCTTTTTGAGTTCATCTATTGTTTCTCTTTGTTTACATACTATAAGTATATTATCTACATAAATGAGCAAATAGATATAACTGTTAGCAGCCAAAACTTTATAATACACACAACTGTCATATTGACTCCTGCAATATCCATGTTTACTCATGAACTGATTAAACCTCAAATACTATTGCCTAGGTGATTGCTTCAAACCATATAATCTTTTCTTAAATAGACAAATCATATCTTCAGTTCCTGCTTAAGTAAAACCCTCAGGTTGAGCCATAATGATTTCTTCATCTAGGTTACCATGCAAAAATGTAGTCCTTACATCCATTTGATTCAATTCTAGATCAAAGAAAGAAGTGACAGCCAGTAACAACATGAAAGAGCTGTGTTTAACCACTAGTGAAAACCTCTTATTAAAATCAACTCATTCTTTTTGTGTAAACCCTTTAGCTACTAGCTTAACTTTGTATCTAGGTGGTTCACACCAGACATTCTTTCTTTGAGTTTGAAAATCCGTTTATAGTCCACCAGTCTCTTATTTAATGGTCTCTTGACCAAGATCCATGTGTTTTTTTTTTAAGTGAAGTTATCTCTTCTTCCATTGCAGCAAGCCACTTTGATTTATCAAATTGCCTCCTTAGAGCTCTAAGGTTCTTCACCACTTACTTTTTCAACAACAATCAATACATATGAAATGAGATCAACAATGCCATATTTCTTTGGTATTTTGACGACCATTCTTTCTCTGTCCCTTGCAAGTTGGTAATTGTCCAATTTTGATGACTTATACCCTTTTTTAGACTGGTCTAAGGTCTTGTCTTTAGCTTTATGACTACCAGTGTGCTCCACTTTCAACTAAGCATCTTGTTTTCCATCAGAACCAGAAGAAATTACCCAGTTTCAATTTTTGACAGCAGAATTGAGTCTTCATCAAATACAACATCCTTGCTAATAAGTATTCTAAAAGACTTGCCTTTAATGCACCAAATCTTATACCCTTTTATACTCTCTGGATATCTTATGAATTACCCTTTTACTACTCTTGGTTCTAGCCTGCCCTGACTAACATATGCATAAGCAGTACACCTAAAGATTTTGAGGTTACTAACATCTGATGGTTTACTATACTAGACTTCTTGAGAAGTTTTGAAAGCTAAAGCTTATAAGGGACTTATATTCACCAAGCAAGCTGTTATTGTAACTATCTTAGCCCATAAATGCTTGGAGAAATTTGCATTGAACAACATACACCTGACTTTCTCAATTAAAGTCTTGTTCATATTTTCAGCAATTCCATTTTACCATGAAGTGTGCCTCACTATCCTATGCCTTACTATGCCTTTTATCTTGCAAAATTCATCAAACTCATTGTTGCAGTACTCCGAGCCATTGTTTGCCCTTAATATTTTAATCTTCCTATCAATTTGGTTTTCCATAAGTGTTGACCACTTTTTTAACTTTTCCAAAGCTTAATTTTTCTATCTCAACACATAAACCCAGACATTTCTTGAGAAGTCATCTATAATTTTTCTACCTGTTGGAAGTTTTTCTGAAGCCACCAAAACATTAGCACCCTCTAAGTCTCCCTCATCCTCTGAAGTTATGGCCATCCTTTCCATTAGATTCCTTTTAAAGCTTCTTAAGCTTTTTCTTTTCAAAACAATCCTTTATGAATTGGCCTTCCTTTTGATAAAAATAACATTTCGATCTGGTTTATCTCCTTGACTAACATTTTTCTTTTTCTTTTAATTCTTTTTCTCTGATTTTATTTTGACAAATAAGCCTTCTCCATTATTATGATCTTTTCCATTTGATCTATTCTTCAAAATTTTTTATTCCAAAGCACTCTTAACATCCTTTAATGTGAGTGTTTGTCTTCTATATAAAAATAGTATCAACAAAGTGTTCAAATGAATATGGTAAAGAACTCAATAAAATGAATGCCCTTTCCTTATCTTCTAAAACAATGTTTACATTTTTAAGATCCAAGATTAGCTTGTTAAATTCATCTAGATGGTGTTTCATGGCCACTCATTCCTTCATAGAGAGCGTATACAACCTTCACTTCATATACAATCTTTTTGTTAAGAACTTTTTCAAGAATAATTCTTCAAGCTTTGACTATAGTTCAGATGTAATCTTTTCTTTAGCAGCCTTTTTCAGCACTTCATCTGAGAGATGTAGGATAATGGTGCTATAAACTGTATTATTGATAAATTTCTGATTCCCTACTGATCTTAAAGAACCTTCTTCTTTTTTCTTTTTTAGCCTTTGGATCGTCATCTTCATCATTATCATCATTCATCAAGAGCACCATTTAGCCCTTACTGGATGAGTATGGCTCGCATCTTGAGACTTCACAAGTAGAAGTCATTCTCACCATTAAACTTATCAAGGTCAAACCTAGTGCTAGCCATTAAAGATCAAGAAATGTCCCACTCTAAGCTCTGATGCCAGTTTTTTAATCAATATTACTACTCATAACTCAATTATGTCAACAAATGATCTAGTGCAAATCACAAATAACCAAGAACAAAGAATTTCAATATGATATAGCAATCAAGAACCAAAAAGAATTGAATAGAAAAAAAGAAAGACACCAATTGATTCAACGTGGTTCGGCACCAAGGTACCTATATTTACAACTAAAATAGCGAAGGATCAAAGCTATTATTAATAGAGATGATTGCAATTGGAATTTAAAGAGCATAGAGATTAAATCTTTAGTTTACAGAATTTTTTATCTCTCACTCTAACTTCCTCCTTGTGCGCTACCAGCCAGCTATCTCGAATTTGTTGTTTGTTATAATAACTTTTAACTAATAGTGGGCCCACACATGCCAGCTCAGCTCGCCACCATAATAAATCCATAACAAAATAAAACTCACAGCTTTACAAGTTGCATACTTAGAAATTCAATATCTAGTCCCCCGACACAAGCTAATTAAAAGCTAAAATTCTTGGAATCATATCTTGTGGTTTGATTAATAATATAATGGTCCTATTCTTATATATATAGCTTTGAAATCAATTGCTCAATGTGAAGAAGATGCATGTGTTACATAAGCTATGCAAATGGACAATCGCGCCATTTAGAAAGGCCAATGAAAAAGGCCAAAACCAGTGTATATAATGTATTTTCTTATTTATTTTATAATTATTGATTTTTATGTATATCTCAGCATACAATTAATGGGAGATCAAAAAGCGTACCTTTTTATCTATGAAAATCTTCATGCCAGTGTATGCTTATGGTTGGAAGATAATTATAATAAAAGAAAATCCTCTCATATCATATTGCAAGAGCCAAATGCTTTTTCTATCTTTTTTACTTTTGAAATAGATTGGATGTATTTTTCACACACTTATATTTTAGATACAATGAGTGTACTTATATAGAAGCTAATGACAGTAATTGAAGTCAAGTAAAAGACCTCATAACTCTCAGAATCCAATTAGGCTTATAACAGTCATATAGAACTCTATCTGAAAGAAGCTTCTAAATGTTCTTTATGTTCGGCCAGTCAAACCCATCACGGGCGAACAACTTTAATAATAATCCTTCAATTCATTTTCTAGTAACACTTGCTAAACTTGTCTAAATAATCAAAGTTGGATAGATTAATCAAATGAAAATTCCGCTCCCAATATCAATTGTGTTAGTAGATCTGAACCTAGAGGTGCATGTGAAGGGTGGGGGAGACAAGATTAAATGTTATTTAGGCTTATATATGTACTACACTATAAATCAATCAAACATTGCCATTGATTTCATACCATAATTAATTCTTAAGCCTTATTTGATATTAAGATATTATAACTTTCAAGTTACAGCAGTCGGTTAAAAAAAAGTTTTAACTGTAAAATAAAAGTTAATAGCGTGTTATAAATATAACTTTTAGTTTGATAAAAATAGCAAAAATATTATAATTTTTTCATCATATAAGTATAAGATCAAATTAATTTAACTTTTAAGATACAACGACAAATATTTTGTTATACTTTACAAATTACAGCTGCTCAATCTTAATACCAAATAGGGCCTTAGCAAGCTATAGGATAATTAGAGTCAATCATAATCCATCAACAGATCGATGCTTTGTAGAATTAAGAAGTGTTTCGAATCATAATTGAACGAAAGGGAACACGTTATACATGTTCCGCAGCACAAGCCTTGCAACATTGAATTTGAAATACTTAATTTGTCGATCCAAATTAAATGTCTTCTGTCATACATATGAGTTAATCTCACATGTTATCTGGTACATTTTCACATGGTGTGGTGAGCCCCGCCCCATAGGTAATACAGGCCCTATATACAGCTACCGGTTTCTCGACATTTCTTTAGACTTCTGTGGTGTTTTTGGATTTGTGTACTGTCCGGCAAACTTGCTGCTAAACTTACCGACCATGCATCATGCATGCACGTCATACATCAAAGTAACCCAACTGCATATATATGAGCTAGATAAATATAGATGATTATAAATTATGACTCACAGCCAGCTGTACTTGTCAAATGACACGATCACCAACAGGTAATAAAGGAGGGAAATTTACAAAATTAACCACAAAATTTTATTATTTTTCAATTTTGACCCCTCAAATTTTTTTCTTTCATAATTAGCCAAAACCTAAATTTGAGGACGAAACTACCCTCACCATTCTCACGATTCTCTCAAGCAAAAAATTCTCACCCTCTCCCGAAAATATCATCACCGGAATTCCTTATGTTCGTCGGCGGCGTAGACCCACAGCAGAGAGAGTTATCGGCGGCTGAAAAAGCTAAATAACGGTTCAAATATTCGGAGCTCGCCAAGAGATTGGACAAAAATCAGAAACCCTAGGTGAGTTGTTGTTGTTGTTGTTCGTGTTGTTGTTGGTGTTGTTGTTGTTGGTGTTGTTGTTGTTGTTGGTGTTGTTGCTGTTGTTGATGTTGTTGTTGGTGTTTAATGGCGGTGGTGGGTGAAATGCATGTGGGAAAGGGAAGAGAGGAGAAAGGGAAGGCAAAGGAAACCGAAAGAGAAGCGAAAGGAAGGCGGCAGGCGAGATGCGCGCGACAGGCGCTGCCTCGCGCCCGAGGTGCGTGCGACAGGCGCATCATCGCGCGCGAGGTCGCGTCTGTCTCGCGCATCTCGCGCGAGGATGGGCCTGTCGCGCGCGAGGTGCGTGAGCGACAGGCACATCCTCGCGCGAGCTGCACGCGACAAGCACATCCTCGCGCGCGAGGTCGCGCCTGACGCGCGCATCTCGTGCGAGGATGCGCCTGTCGCACGCACCTCGCGCGCCAGCCAGCTCGCATCTGCGCGCGCTTCCTTCCTGTCGCAACAAGAGACGCTGTCTCTTGGTGAGACGGGTGCCTGTCGCACCAAGAGGCAGCGTCTCTTGTTGCTGCCTCTCGGTGCCTGTCGCACCAAGAGGCGCTGCCTTTTGGTGCGACAGGCACTCGTCGCACCAAGAGGCAGCGCCTTTTGGTGCTGCCTCTCGGTGCCTGTCGCACCTTGGCGCGCTGCCTCTTGGTGCGACAACAGCAGAGTTAATTTTTTTTTTTCTGCTTTTGTTTATAATTTATTGACATGTACTATTTTTAACTTGTACCAGATAAATGGGCAAATCAAAAATAGCATTGCATAATCCGCCCGAACCGAGAAAGGAACCGGGAATGATGAAGATACCTTATGGCGATCACTTTCCCGGGCGTATCACGAGTATGTGCAAATTAGATATCGTTGTTAATGCCATCCGGGAAAAATTAACTAAGAAACAGTTGAAACTGTTCAAAGATGATATATTTGGGCATTTCTTCCAGTGCCGAAGCTATCCGTTCAGTGGCGTGATTGTTCATAATATATTACTTCGGCAAGTGTCCCACGCAACTAGAAATGAAGACAATCAGTTATGGTTTCAAGTTGGTGACCATTTGATACGGCTATCAATTGAAGAGTGGTGTCTAGTAACGGGACTTTACTTCGGTAAAGATGTGTTTGTGCCGGAGAATGAAACACCGCATAGGTTACTTAAGAAGTATTTTGCCGGCAGATTTCGTGATATCAATCTTGGCCAGTTCGAGCAAATATTTATGGACTTAGACTTCAAGACGATGAATGACACGGATGCGCTAAAAATCGCCCTATTTTACTTTGCTGATAGAGTACTAAACGGAAGAAAAGATCATTGTCAGATCAATTTCGGTTTGCTTAATCAGGTGGATGACATAAATCACTTTCGAAGTCGTCCGTGGGGTCGTTTGTCATGGAAAATAATATATGAAAGCGTTGATAATGCATTGAACGGCAAAGCCAATAAGTTTAAGAGGGCATGCGCACAAAATAGGAATGCATCCATAATTGGCCACGTCAGAGGCCATGTGCAGCACAACTTTAACCATTTCATCATTAAATATGTCCATCGGTAGTGAACATGCACGATACATTGTGTTACTAGACCTCAAAGTTGTCTTCATCACCATACTATATTCATTAGGATTTATCTGCAAAACTTCATACACCCGTGCCAGAAATTGCTCAAACGTACACTCTTTCCGAACTAAAAATGCTGTATTCTTGGCATTCACGTACTCCGTACGACCATCTGCTAACATCTCCCACCAACCGTCGTAACATAATTGAAGTACAACGGAATCCATTAAACCTAAAAATTATAAAGAATAACAAAAGATATAAGATTACATGCTACAAAACCTAGTAAACTGAATATGCACTACATTTATATAGATGAAATAAAGTATACGATTTTTCATTTGATTCGTCTTGTTGTAAGCTTCGAAACGGTATATTATATGCCTAAAACGGATACATGTAACCCAAGTTATGACTTTCGGAAAATAACTGAAATTTAGTGAGAGAAGAATGGGACAAAGCGCTGTCCCACATAAAACCAGTGGGAACAAGTGAGACAGGCAGTGGGACAGGCACCTGTCTCACATAAAATCAGTGGCTTTATGTGCGATTTTGGTGAGACAGGCAGTGGGACAGGCGCCTGTCTCACATAAAATCAGTGGCTTTATGTGCGACAGGCGCCTGTCCCACTACCTGTCGCACATATTTTGGTGAGACAGGCAGTGGGACAGGCGCCTGTCTCACATAAAACCAGTGAGACAGGCGCCTGTCTCACTTGATCTGGGCTTCTTTTTTACCCGATTTTCCAGAAATTTCAATGATTTCTCTTCATTTCTCAACTGAAACAAACTACTTTAACATATCACATTGTTTTAATCATGACAAATAACAATGTTTGGAACAAAAATCTCCTTTAATCTCGAAATTAAATGATAAAATCAATAGATCAAAGCTTAGATTATGGTAAGAGTATAAACTAACCTTAACAAGCTCTCCAATTGATAATTAAATCTTCAATTATGCAATACTTGTTTGATGGAATTTGTTAATTTATTGAGAGTGGTGGAATTTGTTGACAATGATGAAATTTGTTAAATTTTTGGGCAAAATTACGTTTATGAGGGCTGGAAATTTATATGTCATGGTTTTGTAAATTTGATGAATAAGATGAGGGTAATGTAGTCCAAAAATGGGGTGTTTGGCTAGTTATGATAGAAAAAAATTTGGGGGGCTAAAATTGAAAAATACTAAAATTTTGTGGCTATTTTTGTAAATTTCCCAATAAAGGAGGGATTGTATTATTCAAGTGTCAAATATTTGATGAGTTATTATACCAAACACTTGAATTATATTGTAGTTGTTTGTTACATACAGAGACTTGGGCCCCCTTTATTTTAGCATTTTGGCAACAGGACTGCCAACACTTGCAGTTTAGCTTAAGCAATGCGGCTGATTTCTTCGTTTCTTTTTCCCTTAATTGGCAGACGCAGCCAATCTTAGTTATTTTTCCATTATTTTGTTCCCTTATTTTAGCATTCGGTTGTTGGTTCTTGTAAATCATAACCAATCTTAGCCATAAGCTATTGGGCTTTGGTCCTGTAGCCTGCCCTCGGCTGCATTATAGTACCTGTACGCCCACCAAGTTAGCAGCTCAGACTCATCGTGATGTGTACCAGAGCCCAGGGGTTCAGGGATTGTTCAGGGATTGTCATTGTTATTATATTCAAGAATCAATTGTTGATCTCATCAGTTTTCAGTTAGTTATTCATTGCAGCTGCAGTAATTAAAGCACTCTACTTACGCATGAGCAGCATGTTCCAACTTTCCATGCATATGTTTGTCTTTAACTCTTGACGACCTTCATTAGGAAGTCTTTGCCCTTGGGCCTTGGCTACTGAGAAACAGAGGCAAATATAACGACAAAACATGTTCATTATTATTTGCCGACAATGATAGGAAAGGAAATCTTATTTCTCAGAAAGTATATTGCACTATATCCCAGGTGCTCACCCTCCTATTTCTTGTGCTTATAATATATTATACAGAGGGATAGAATGAGTAAAATAACAGCAGATTCAGGGCATGCACATAATTTTTTCTTGTTTGTTTTCGAAAAGCCTTATCTGTCTCATCTTTTTTTCCCCCCATTCGCTCTAAATTTACAGACATGATACTAGTAATTAAATATGAAAATTTATTTCGGAATTCGGCGAGTCATTGTTGTACATTGATATTCTTTTGGAGTTCTATTGCAAAGAATTTATCCAGGGTTTAGGTCAGTCTGCCATTTTTTATGATGACTCAAGAGGACTCTCTATCAACTAAATCAAAAAGTCGATCTTCGATTCCAAATCCAAGCATACGAGCCATGTCACTTGTCTTCAATCTAGGCTTTTGAACATTATGCTGCTTAAACCAAGTGTACACAACGAACACTTTATTCATGATAAAGAGTTCCAGCGCCTCAGGATTAAACACAATCCCCATTTTCATACTCATCTGCCAAAGCCAAACAGAATAATGAACAAGTTAATAAAACATTCTTTGAACCTTGATTAGTTTAGTTTAAGAGCCGCAAGAACTAATTAATACGAATGTCCTATTATACATAATAATTGTATATTACAATACCTGGTGAGGAACTAACATGGCAGCATAACGAGCAAGCTCACCGGCTCGCCAATCCAACAAAACAGGGAGCCACGGATAAGCAGCATCAAGCCTCACAAACCAAAGTCTTATATCAGGGAATTCTGATAGTTCTCGAGGATCGCGTGGATCTTCTCTCGTATAGTTAATTGTAAATCCGATTGTACGTTCAAGAAATTCCTTTGGCTCAGCTACACCAGTTAAAAGAAAATTTCTTATCCAGAATATTTGCAAAATATATATATATGCGTAGAAAATGAAAAAGAATTTAGCTTAGCCTGTTCATATCATGTTTAATTATTAATTACCTAATGTAGGTGAAGTAATCCCAGTGGCACTGTGAAATGGGGATAAATCAAGGCTGCGAATAGCATCGTTATCAAGAACTATGTCGAATCTGCCTTCAGTTGGGGGCATTGGAGGTTCGAGCTCAGATGAATCTGTCAATAATGACATGACACCGTTTATAGCAGATTGAAAATCCCTCTTCTTTACTGTATAAACTACGCAACTTCAAACAGAAACGAATTGGTAATATTGACAAGTATGATACTGTAAAATAATAAAACACATAGCAGTTTATTTTTCACCTATATATTTTCACATTTGATCATCATAATTTTTGGTTGTTAAACAAAATCCTATAAGTTATTTCCTGTAGAAAGAACTAAAAAGGAAAATCTCGGCTGGAATTTGATACTATATCTGATAAAGATAATTTCCCTTGAGGAACTGATATTGAGTGACGAATTCAACGGAATTTGATATCTACTAAAAAAGTGAAAAATATATAACTTACTGTCTTCATCTTCGAACATAGAGATGTCAAAATTCCCTTGAGGATTGAACGCAACTGACACTGAAATTTGTCCTCTTGGTCTGTTGCTGTGTAAAAGGGAGAAAGTGGCAGCGGAATTTGAGACGGGATTGCAGGAAATGAAGGAACATGAGGAGGGTATACTGTAACTGCAACTTTTGTTTGGTGAAAGAGAGAGTGGAAGTGAGGGTTTAATGGTAGTAGTGGCAGCCATGGGCATGGATAAGGGTGAGCATGAGCAGAGGAGTAAACGGTTTATCTACCGTAAGCATGTGACGGTTAATAGATATAATACAATATGGGCTTGGTTCTGTTTTTCCAGTTTATCCACTCACTACTCTTGCTATGTGTTGGGAAAATTTACAAAACTATGCCTAAAAATTTTTGGTTTTTTTCAAAATTAATCCCTTTAATTTTTTCTATCATAACTAATGAAATATCTAATTTTTGGGTGAGAGTATTTAAACCCCAAATATAATCTCTAAACCCATTTTTTTTAATTTAAAAAATTATTACTCAAATACCCAAAGTAAAATTACTTAAAAGGATAAAAATTTGGGGGGAAAAAAAAACTAAACCTATCTTACAAACTAGAATTATCTTCTCTAAAAGAAAATAACTCTAATTCATGAGCGGTTATAGAATTTTTTTTTTTTTTTGTCTTATCCACGAAGTATCATCCAGGTAGGCCTTCAACAATCATGGGAAACACCTTTGTTCCGTCTGTGGCTCGGTAAAGTCCTGCTCAACCGGCAAGAGAGCGCGGTTCTCCCAACAAAGCGCGACTTCCCAAATGACTCAACCGAGAAAGAAACCCACTCAATGCCCACTTAAGAGGACTCCATTGTCAGTAGAGCCAACACTTTGTTGGTTAAAGCGGTTATAGATTTTCATTTTGTCTACTAATCATATTTCCAAATTTAATTATTGTAATTATCAATGTTTTCCTATTAATAGATGGTCAGGCAAATCATCAAATCTTTCAACTTCTTGCTCATGGCCATGGGCTCAGACGTATATGTATCAGAATTGATGAAAATAAAAGTACGTTCATGTCATGAATTTGCAGTAAAAGAAATTTCTTTTGTGTTTTTTGTTTTCATGAACCATTAAAAAATTAACAGTACTTAAATCCTTGATGGTTTCACTTTTCAATTATATTTTAATACCTTCAAAAAAATTATATTTTAATAAAGGTACATTAAGTATTTGGGTAGATTTATAAAGTAAAACGTAAAATTTTAAATTCTGTTTATAGGTTTATTGAATATATGGTAAAATGGTTTAATAAATATTTTGATGGGTTCAAGTACTCTTAACCAGTGGTGGATCTACACATGGACTAGACCAGGCTATATCACGGTCTAGTCCAAACAAAATCGTTTACACCCCTTAACTTTTCACTAATTTAATAAAATAATAGAGTTTTAATTTTATTTTCATATATGTCCCTAACTCAATTAGTCTTATATTTTCATCAATTTAGTATAATAATAGAGTTTTTATTTTATATTCAAATATGTCCCTAACCCAATTACCCTTATATTTTCATTAATTTTATATAATAATATAATTTTTATTTTATTTACTAATATGCCCCTTATTCAATTATATTATTTTCAACTGAAATTAGTGACTTATTTTATAAAATGATTAAACCATATATGTGTTGAATAGATTAAAAACATTAGGGAGCTAAAAATTTATTACTGCTTTAATTTATTTTAAAAAACTTCTAATTGAAAAAAAAAGTCAATGTAATATAACATTGTTACTAGTATTAAAAGTGCTTACAGAAACAACATATAATAACAATTATCAATATTTTTAAAAAATTTACGTGAATTTTTAGATTTTATTTATTAATTATATTAACTAAGAGGATAAGTTAGAAAATAAAATTTAAATATTTTAAGGAGCTTTTGATAGAAGAATCATTAACATCTAGTTTTTTAAAGAGAGCTAGAGCGCCTGACAAATAAACAACTGCAGCAAAATACAATTTTACCGAATTGATTTTAGTTTATTATTGAAACTTTTGACTAATAATACCTTTACAATTTGAAAGTATGAATAAATTTTAATTGTTTAATTTATTAAGTTTAGTAATTTAGTACTTCACTTCAAACATAAAAGTTTTACTTGCAATTTTAATTGATTGTAATTACATGTATTGATCTATTTTAATTTAAAGTTTTTAATTAATTTTTTAATCCTTATATAATTATATATTATTATAGGCTACAATGTCAGTTTCTATAATTGAAAAATAGTATTTTCATATTCGAGTTGCCTATTGTTTTTTACTCTTTTTTTATAATTACTTTTGTTTATAATCCATATTTAGAGAGATAAGGTTTTGGTGTTCCTCTTTATTTAATGTACTTATTTTTATATATAAATTTTTATGTTCGCTTCAAAATATAAATTTTAAAATTTAGTTTGGGGTAATATGAATTTCTGGATCCGCCCCTACTCTCAACAAATGATCAAACCAATATTACTTTCAACAAATCCTTAAATCTCATCCCTTTCAACAAATCTCCAAATCTTATCATTCTCAATATATTGATATGGATGTTATTATAAATGTTATTTCTTTTTTCAATAATATGGATTCATAAAGTATCTTTTCTTTTTTTTTTTTTTTTTGGGAAGTAAATAAGCTTTTCCATTAAGTAAAAGTTTCAAAAATACAAACAACGGCATCCGGGTAAGAGTCCACCCAAAGATTAATGCTTCACTCTTCAAGGCGTGTTTAGTCAGCCTATGAGCTATTCCATTAATAGATCTAGGAATCTGTTGAACGGCAACCTTCTAGAAGTCACCTCTCACGTCTTTAATTATTGTTATCACCTAGAATATTTCTGTTTTGCTCCCCTTTTTATTGTTAACAAAGTCAGCAACCTACAATCCTATGTACATATACAATCATCTACAAGCAAAACCTATTCAAGATTAAGAAATCAACTCGCCAAGGTTTATCAATTTCTCTCTCTCTCCCGTGACTTTGCTAACCTTCTCCCTCTGTCATCCCTTGCAATGTCTCTATTTCTCCCTTTCTCTTGCGGTTGTCGCCGTTGCTAGTGCCACCACCATTGCCGTGTGAAAGAAATGATGAGAAATATGGTTAAGGGAGTGGCGAGTTGTTGGAGTGTAACAGAGTTTTCTAAATATAGTAATTTGTTGAGAGTGGTGGGAGTATTGTGATGTAAAAAGTGTGTGTTTGGCTAACGATGAACTTATGAATATTAGAAGTTAGGAGGGGTTAATTTTGAAAATCACAAAAGTTTTGTGATTGGTTTCGTAGGTTTCCCCTGGGTTGTGGGCTTGTGGCCTTGTTTAACTAAGTCAATTTGCGGCCTAAAAGGAGGTAGGTCGGGAGAATTCCAAGAATCGAAGTCGCGACTGCACTCCCCTTGCCCTTCCCCGCTTAGTGTTTATTCACTTTCGGTCTCCGGCCAACTTCTTGGTTGAATGTTGTATTTGTGTTGATCAGAACAGGTTCAGGCAGCGTATGCATGCCTCTCCTCAAACTCAATGTCTGTCTGCTTGTTACACCAATTTTTAATTCTAATCATCATCAATAAATTACCAAATCCTGTTTTTTAAAAATAATTAATCTGAAGCTAGCTGCCCGTTAGCATCAAAATCATGATCATATAATATAACATAATGTTAAAACAGAACGCATTTAGGGTGCGTTTGGGATGATGCGTTTGAATTGTATTGGATTGTGTTGTATTGTATTAAGAAATAATAATTTTAATATAATATTATATTTATAATAGAATAGACTGTATTATATATTTATTATAATTTATTTATTAAAAAATACAATATTACTAATATCTTTGCAACCACCAACAACCAGCCAAAAAATTATAAATATTATATGATTAAATCATGTTTTAGAATAGTTGGAATTCATGTCTTTGCCTCTACACATTGGTACTAATATCTTTGATAACAAAACTTTTATGATTTTTGAATTTCAAAATTTTGATTATAGATATTTGGAAAATGAAAGCTTCATTACCAGATATATTAGTACCATTATGTAGAGCTCGTGATGAGAACTTTGAAAATATTAAACTTGATGTCAACTAATATTAGAAAAATAATGACAGTCGGTGACGGCGATCACGGCCATTGGTGGTCGGTTAGAAGCATCTAAGAAGTAGGACTTACCAGAAGTAATTATTAGTTAATTAATTATAATAAAAATTTTATTATAGTATTATTTGATTAAATAAAATAACAAAGAAATAAAGAAAATGACTCGACCGCTTAAGCGCAGGGGATAAGTGGGTCTGATTAAGCAAGCAAAGCTCATTTTAAGCAGGGTTCATGTTTGGCGCAGACACATCTTTAGCTAGTCGGCACAAAATTAATAGTACAGACCTAACTAAACCAAGCCGCCAAACATGCCCTTATGAACATCTCTATTACTACTTGTTCAATCGGCCGGCCGGCTAATTGTGAGGGAATCATTGAGGACTTATTTTTGTTATATATATTGTACGAGACAGAGATGAAATAACTGTGTTGTTGTTCTTTGATCCTTAAGCCAGCACCTTCATTTATTTTATTATCATTAATAAACTTAAAATATTAGTTCCAAATTAATAATGAATAATTATGAGTTCCTGTCCTGTGTTTTCATTTATCTATCTGGTTTTCATTTGCGGGGCCGGGGTTGGTAACATTTACTTATTTTTGTGTTGTAACTAACCGGTAAGTTAATGAAGGAAAGGAGATGAATGAGGTAATTAATTGATAAAATATATATATATATATATGTAAGGAGAGAATGTGCGCGCGTTCGAGTAACCAGTTCCACACAGAAGCAGAAATCGACAGACAAACGAAACGGACATATCGACTCCCCGTAATTAATTATAAACACATACACACACAGAAGAGCAGAATTAACGAACGAACTATCGATCGAACATGGCCATAGCTGCTGCTGCTGCTGCTGCTGCTGCGGCAGCTTCTTCTTCCTCGTCTTTATTCCCAAAATACCCCTGCCTTTCTCGTAATTCTCCTCGTTTGCCTCAATCTCTCCGGTTCTCTTCTACCATTCGCGCTGTTACTTTGCAGCCGGTAATAATAATAACATCTCTCATTATTCTCTCTTCTTCTTGTTGCTCTTGAATTACTCAACTAATTTTCAACCTCCAAATTGCTTCTTTAATTTGAGCATGAATGTCGTTAAATTGTATAATTTTTTATTTACATACGGCAGGTAAAGAGTGAGAGGAATCAAACACTGGAATTAGAAGGAGACTTATTTTCTTGTCCGATATGTTACGAACCACTCATAAGAAAAGGGCCTACTGGCCTTACTTTGTATGCGTCTAAACTTTTTCATTACATGCAAATGCAATTGCTTCCATTATTCAATATCTTTTTCTTTTTCTTTTTTAATTTACAATCTAAAAACGTTGTTAATGCTATTTTGATTTCTCTTTTCACTCATAAATTTCTTTTTTATAAGGAAAAAAAAAACTGTGAATATGCATTTGGTTTTAGAAGTAAATATAGTTTTTGGGTTTCTTCTTTGCAATTGTTTTGATATGATTTTATGAAAATCTCCAAATGACTGCATTTTTTATTTTCGATATTCATTTTATCAATTGTTTCAAAAGTGATAATTCATATCTGGATTGCAGAAATGTGCTGCCTTTGACATTTTTATTCAAGTTTTTCATCTGATTATATGGTAAACTTGCAGGCGAGCAATCTATAGGTCTGGTTTCAAGTGTAGAAAATGTGACAAGACCTACTCCAGTAAAGATAACTACCTTGATCTCACTGTTATTTCTGGATTGAAGGACTACACTGAAGTCAAACCAGCTTCGACTGAGTTATTCCGGTGTGTATTGGTTATCCTTGCTTTCCGCCATGAAAAATTTGATTTTGAGAATCTTATGCCTTCTGTTAATCAACAGGACCCTTTTGGGTCATGAGTAAGTATACAGTAAACGATGATTTCAATTTTGGGAGTTTATGATCTGACAGAATTGATCATGTCTTGCTTTTATGCTTTCAAATTTGGTAGGAGTCCATTGGTATCCTTTTTGTATGAAAGGGGCTGGCGTCAGAATTTTAATCAAAGTGGCTTTCCTGGTCCTGATGAAGAGGTATGTTTTCTTAAGCACTGACAGTAACTTGTATATGAGAGGAACTTTACCAATGTAATTATAGAAGAACAAGTGGAAACATCTCTAGTTTATTATTAAATCTTGACTTCGTGTTCTTAATTTGTTTATAACATGAAAAGATGGTCCATTCTTCTGGCATTTGCCAGATGTAGAGCCTTATCCTTCCTCAACTTGCTGGATTATTTTAGGTAGTTAACAAAATATATTTCTATTGACAAGTATTGTGATTTTTTCTTTTTTTTAATCTGATGCAGTTCAAAATGGCTCAGGAATACTTCAAATCTGCACAGGATGGCCTTTTAGTTGATGTTAGCTGTGGAAGTGGTTTGTTTTCCAGGAAATTTGCAAAATCAGGGACATATTCTGGAGTTGTTGCTCTTGATTTTTCGGAAAATATGCTTCGCCAATGTTATGATTTCATCAAGCAAGATAATACCATTTTGAAGTCGTAAGTTTTTTCGTCTCTATCAGATTCCCAAAAACAAAGTGGTTATAAAATCAAATTTACAACGCTTTACAGTTTTAGTTGCTGTTTCTGATTAACTGATTCACATTTCATTGGTAATTTGTAGCAATCTTGCTCTTGTTCGGGCAGATGTTTGCAGGCTTCCCTTCGCATCTGGTTCTGTTGATGCTGTACATGCTGGTGCAGCCTTACACTGTTGGCCATCCCCGTCAAATGCTGCAAGTGTTTTCTCATCCTCTTATTCTCTTCTGTAAATTTGTTATCTACTGCAGTTTAGATATGCTAAAATTATTGAGTTGGATAATGATAATCTAATCCGCCATCCGCGGTGAGGCCAAGTAAACAACAGTGGGCAGGAAGCCTGGAACTGCTGTCTTTTTCGAGAGAGTTGTGTTAGAAACATATTCTTAGTGGAAAGGGTTGTCCAAGGTCTCCATAGATAATTCAGTGGGGCATAACTCTTTTATAAAATTTTGTCTGGACTGCAATAATATCGTTAGAAGTCTACACAACTGTGTTTGGTGGCTGAGCCATTGGTGAGGAGCAGAACATTGATCCACATGGGACAAAGCAGATCATGTGGCAAATTGCAGTTGCTGGGAACTTTAACTCATTAGTTCCGATAGGGGATACTTGATTTTCTTGCTTTGATTCATCTGATTCTTTTGTGTTCTTTTATTAAATTTTCTTGCTCTAATTTCATCTGATTTGTTTGTTCTTCTTTTTCTTTTTCTCTTTTTGGATGTTTTGGGAAAATTGCAAGAATTAGGTTAGGCCTTAAAGATAGTTAGCAACATTTGCTGTGCTCAAAATGATGTTGTGCAGCACCTCTCTGTCTGTCTCTCTCTTAAATTAGAATGATCAATACTTGGTTCATGCAACTGGAATACTATTTTCATGTGTCAATTGCACTAGTTGAATAGATGGTAATAACTGTTCTTCTATCAAAATAATAATAATACTAATAACTGTTCTATTAGTGACATTGTGCACTCATCTGTTTGTCAGGTGGCTGAAATCAGTCGAATATTGCGAAGTGGTGGCGTTTTTGTTGGTACCACTTTTCTTCGATACACTTCTTCCACTTCTTTGATAGGACGGGTTTTGAGAGAGGTAACACTGATTCGTATTAAAAGCCACTTGCTATCTAAATGTACACTCTATTTGCCACTCTGCTCTTATTAATTAAGATTAATAATGCACTGAAAGAATAAATGTAGAGATAAAGTCTAGGTTTTTTTCACTAGTGATTATATGGAGTGATCTGCTACCCAAACATCTGGAATCATTTATTTTATTTTTTGGTTGAAGTATAGCTCTCTCAGCTTCCATTATTACTAGCAGTAGAGGTGGGCATTTTGGGTTTCGGTTTGGGTTGGAGCCTGTTCGGTCTTGAAAATTCAACCCAAACGGATTCAAAAACCAGTTTAGATCAGATCAGATCGGTTTGTGCTCAAATTCAATTCGATTTGGTTTAGGTTCAAATCCGACTCAGGTTCAAGTGATAACTTCGGGTCAAAATTCGGTTTGGGTTGCAATTGAAGGAATCAGCTTTTTTTTTTTTAATTAGATTTAGATTTTTTTTTTTAAATGGAACTCAATCAGGTTTGATGTTCGGTTCAGTTTAAATTTAAACCGTATTTAAATCCAATCGGTTTTCAATTATCAACTTAATTGGTTTTTAGGGTCAAACTGAACCCACCCCAGTTACTCGCTACTCTCTCAGCTTCCATGGTTATGAGTTTGTCAACTTAATTTTCTAAGGGATCTTGTGACTGATTATACTGTTTTTATACACCGATTTGCATTGTAGAGGATTCTGCAGAACTATAATTATTTGACAGAAGAAGAGATTGAAGACTTGTGCACGTCATGCGGTCTTACCAACTGCACAAGCAAAGTTCAACAATCTTTCATAATGTTTGCTGCTCAGAAACCTTGAAAATAGGTTTGCTCTTTTGAATTATATTTTCTCCATACTTGGCTTTGTCATTATGTCATGGTCGGCATTGATTTGTTTTTATAATCTATTACAGTTTAATAGACCTTACAAAATAAGTAATTCCTGAAAAGGTGATAACGTTGGGAGATGTAAAGTGTTGTCATCAATGCAAATATATAGTATTTTTTTTTCATTTTTGTCTGATTTGAACATAATGATTGCTAAAATACTATTAAGAACCTCATTAGCAGTCTGTAATGACAGCTTAACAGCCATTCAAATGGTCTGAAGGAATGGCAGTGAGATGGCCGAAATATAGTAATAGTATTGATTACCGCAAGAAATGAGCTCACAGTCACATGAGACTGCACTGTTGTGCTTAGGCTGATCATGCACGTGAGGGGGAGGTATCCCTCGAAACGAAGGGTGTGTGTATATATATATATATATAGATACACACGCGGGGCATGCCAATATAATAGACCAATGGTACATGTTGAAGTGTCTGAATCTGATGAGCCAGTTTTCAGTTTAAAAAAAGGGTGGTTTAGTGACAGAGATGCAGAGGGTTCCCTTCGTGCGGCTAGGTCGCTGACCCATCTTATGGGTGTTCTTGTTCTTCGTCTATTATGTAAACAAATAATTAACCACATTTATAATAATAAATTAAAATGATCACGGCATGCATCTTTGACCATTGACCAATCAACAAAATACACAGGCCATTGGGACCCCCGCACGTGAGCTTCTTGCCTTTCGGCTCTTCATGTTCATGGCATTGGCAAAATCCCCTCGATATTTCACTCGGTAAATTGATTTCATTTGACAATCAAATGGAATCGCTGCATGTGCATAGTTAAGCTAATTAAGCAGCAGGAAATTAATGAAATCAAACATCTATAATCTTTTTCACTAGCTAACTCTACTTAGAGACTAGCTGAAAGTTGTGGTTGTGAAGATGATTAAATCTGTCAATACTTCTCCTGTTCTTTGGTACTTATAGGAACTCTAGTTTAGCCAAAACACCACCACTTTCTACTTTGTTGGAAATTTGGCAAATGGGACGTGCCAATATATAATTAATTACAGATTAACCCAATGCGAAGCCCAAGATTAACTCTTGGTTAGAGCTTAAAGACACTGTACGCAAGGCCTAGGGGTCCTCAAAATTATTAAAAACTCTTAATTAATAAATATTGTCATTGAACTTGCTAATTACTAGCGCTTTAATGAGTTGTGTTTGTCTGTAAAATGTTTCTCTCAAAACAAAATCCACGTAAGTATTTTTAAGGCTCGGCCATATATAGCCCCTCTCAATTAGCGGAGTTGTTGGTTGAATGTTGCCATGTTTGATTCCTCAAAAACCGGGTATTTTTCCCTTGATGTCGTTTTTGAAAGATCCTCTTTGCTTGTCACTCTTCAGTCTTCACGAACCCTTTTTCATATATAACTATATATTTGTTACGATTGCCATAAAAAATAAATTATAAAACTTAACTCTCATATATAATTTCCTCTATATTTAGATCCTTAATATGAGAAAAACCAAAACAAAAACAAAAACCACTCTAATATATTAGTTATTATTATACAAGTACTAAACTAAAATTGCATTTTTGCATTAATGTAAATAATAAAATCTTAGACCTCAAATATATGTGGAACAAATTGAAGGAATATTTTGCAAATCTTTTTAACAGGGTGTTTGTTTGCACCTTCCTGCTGCCTCGTGCTTTTGACCATGACACAGTTCCTGAAAAGATGAATGTTTTTCCAAGAAACATCTATCGGGGGTCAGTTAGCAATCATTCATCTTATTTGCTTGGAGTTATATGAAAATGCTCAATCATTTGAGTCACATTTAATTTAGACATGACGAAATTTAAGTCCCACACATGTGATAGATTTATATCCAGCAGAAATTAAATTAACAATAATACGTAGTAAGTATTTGTTGGGTGTGGATGCAGCTGATCAAGCGTGTTTAATTCTCCTGTTTGTGGAAATAAACTTGATGTTATAGATGGGAGAAGTCAAGGAGGGATGGTATAAATTAAGGGTGTATTTGAGAGTGAGCTACTGTAGCTTTTAAGCTAAAGTTGCTGTGGAGTAAAAGATACAACTGTGAAGTAGAAGTTGGGAAAAAAAATTTGCTAAACTGCCAAAACTTAACTACAAGTGCTACTAAACACTTTAGTAGTTAGGCTTTAGCAGCCCAACTACCTCACCACACTCCTAAACGGACTATAAATATTGATGTTGTTGTGAATAGCAAAATGGGATAGTTGGTTTCGGGGTGATCCGTAACCACGAGGGGTTGGTGATGGCGGCAAGAGTTGATCATGGGATTTGTTATGATGACATTAATATTGCTGAAACTAAGGCCTTAAAGTTTTGGTATTCGACTTGTTAGAGAGGTTGGTTTTGTTGCGGAAGCGCGGGTTGAGTAATTATTAATATTTTAGTGACTGTGACTTCTAGAGAAATATAAATGTGACAAATAAATATAAAAAAATAGGACACAATAATTTACGTGATTCGGCGTAAAACCTACATTCACTGGTAAAACTAAAAGATAATTTTACTAAAAATTGCAATTTACAAAAATAGAAAAAAAAAACTCTCCAAACCCACAACCCCTATACACCTAATTAAATCTTCACTAGAACACTCAAGTAGAAGCTTTCTCAAATCTCTCAAATTGCTTCACTTGCAATTGCTCTCAACTCTCTCAATTGGATGATCTAACTAACGAAGAATTGCCTTCTATTTATAGGAAAAATGGGATGTACTATTGCACTAACCCTAACAATTTTGTCAACAAAAGTGAGGCGCCTACCTCAGAAATTTGTTTTCAAATTTGCCTCTCCAATTTTGAATGCATGCATGTGTATGCAAGTTAGTCAATTGCATGCATTAGCCAATTTTGAATGCATGTATGTGAATTTTTCTACAGGCTTCTCTTCGTTGATAGTTGAATCGAATTTACTACATATCGTTGATCCAGGATATCCATCATATTTGTACAAAGCAATTCTATACTGTTTTTTAAGTTCAACACTTGTACCAAACCAGAATTTACAAATCTGTCATATCTCAAGAATTTGTAAGCAAGCAGTTGATGCATTGGCTCATTTTACTTTTTGCTGTTCTAATTTTCATGTATAGTTGGAGGATTTTCCTCCTCAAATGTCTTGTTATCTTTGAGATTTTCTCTCACAAATAAGTGAGGATTTTATTCAGAAAAAAAAGCATTACTTGTGTCAACAAAATAAATATTATAACCAAATATAATCATTATAATTAGGGGTGCGCATTTTCTGGTTCGGTTCAGAGCTAGAGTCAGAACCGAATCAAACCAAAACTGATCGGTTCTTAAGAATTCAAACCGAATAGAAACCGAATTTAAAAACCAAACCAAAATATCAGAACCGAACCGAACCGAACCAAACCAAAACCGATCGGTTCTTAAGAATTCAAATCGAATAGAAATCGAATTTAAAAACCAAACCGAACCGAACCGAAATTTCGGTTCGGTTCATACAACTTATGGATTTTCATTCGCTTGTTTCTCTCGCATTCTCACTATCACCACAGCAAATAACCCACGAAATTCAAACACTAGCAGCACTAAAGCAAAAATATACACCAGCACAAAAGCAATACAACCAACGAAATTCAAGCACCAGCAACACAAGAGCAATATACACTATAGCACAAAAGCAATACAAGCCACGAAATTCAAACACCATCACCAGATTCGCCGAAAAAGCAATACAACCCACAAAGTTCAAACACCATCATCACAAAAGCAATATACAACAGTTGATTTCACACTTGCAATAGCCGCAACCCACAAGATTCAAGCAACCAGCACAAAAGCAACCCCTCACAAGTTTCAAAGAGAAGTAAAACAAACACACAAAATAAATTAAAAAAAAACTTGCAACAGGGAAGATGACGGGCTGACTGCATGCGATTTGAAGTGATGAGAGTGAGACACGCAGCGTGAATGAAAGCATGAGTGATGACTGACGATGGTGAGAGAGTGGCGAGCGGCGAAGGCTGAAGATGACGAGCCGAGTCGGCTGACGGTAGACGAGTGAGACCACGAGATGATCGTGCTTGAGGCCTGCATCCGCGACGGCGTCACCTTGAGAGGCTGCGACCGGGAAAAATAGTCGCACCACCGTTGACCGTGAGAGATGGATGTCGATTTAGGGATTTATCGATTGGGTTGTTATTTCTTCTTTGTTACGAATTTATCGATTTGGAGTGATGAAAATTGATTTTAGATTTTAGGGTTTTATATTTTAAATTTAATATCTTTTTAATTAAATTCAAACGAACCGATCAGTTTTTTGGTTTGGCCCAAAACCGAACCGAATACAAACCAATCAGTTCATAAGTTTTCAAACCATTCGAGTTTTATCATATGCACCGAACCAAACCGAACTGAATTTTTTCGGTTCAATTCGTTTCAGCAAAAGCCAAACCGTTTGCCCACCCCTAATTATAACTATATATTATAATTGAATTGATCAAATATTAAAAATATGATTTTTTTTAAATGATCAATTTTTGAGAAGAGATGTCGACATCAAAATTTTAAGGAGTTTTAAGTGTTGTTAACTTTAACAGTTGACTGCAGTTGACTTGTTAAAGTATAAAAATACCTCTATCTATATCAGATTCTATTAACTAACGATTTCAGGTCTAAAAAATTATTGTTCAAATTAACTAATCATATAAAAATGACTTAAAAATCTTTAAAATATCATATATAAAATGACTCACAATAATTTTATATCTTTAAGTGGTAAATTGAAGATAGTCACTCCACTAGTAATTTGAATATTTTCATTTTACAAATTAAAAGCATGTAGCTATTTCAAGGCCGATGGCAATAGACACCGCTCGCTGTGGGTTTGCATCACCAAAATCAATAAAAAAATTTAAATTACCAAACTTGCCCGCAACCTATAGGGGGTTTTTATTTATTAATATTTTTTGCAAGCTTTCTCATTTAAAATCACAAATATTAAAAAATATTTTTAATAATACATAAAAACTTAAATTATATAATTCAAACTATAAATTTATAATATACCTAAAAAATCAACATATAATACTCAATTCTAGACTTTATCAATATAAATAAGAAATTAAAATTTCAACATTAAAACAAATACACAAAATATTTCTATTGTAGGCTCATCATCATCACTAATATCAATGCCTTGTTCCAACTTTTATTCAATATACACGTATTATCAACAATATTAATAAGTAAACTTTATATATCTATTGTTAACAATTAATTAAACAAATAAAAACCCAACTTTAATAAGCAACATTAGGTTCAAGTCACTAAAGCAAAGCAACCAAAATCAATCAAATTAAAATAAAATATCAGTAATATTAAACTTTAAATTTATAAAATTTCCACTTATTAAGAGCTTATTGTAACTATTTTGATATAAATACATACATACATACATACATACATACATACATCTATGCCGTAGTGAGGTAGATTAGGTTTAGAAATTGGGAACTTTAACTTAAAATATATTTATAATTAAAATTTTTAATATAATTTTTATAATTAAAATATAAATATAAATAATTAAAATAAAAAATGAGGGTTGCGGGTATCTCATTGTTACCCAACATATTTTTTTCTCAATAGCAAACCCAATCAGAACCCGTAGTGAGTTTTCGGTAAATTTGCCATCCCAAGGGAGAGATGTAGATAAATTTAATTAACTAATTATTAATTAGTAAAATATGTATTACAGAGCAAAAAGCTCATAAGCCAAGGAGATGAGAATTGAAGTATATTTAATTATATTAAAAGGATTTCGACAATGGGAGACACGGAAACCGCGCCCACGTTCTCCTCATATGTTATCTCACTTCCTTTTCTTTTTTTCTTATTAATTCAAAAAATTAATAATTATAATTAATTAATTATCAAAGTGTGTATGTGTTGTGTCTCTCTTCAAGGAATAAATATAAATATATTACACTTTTTTTTTTAAGTCATGTGTACCTCCATAAATACACTCTTCTCCATACCCTAGCTACTGGCTATCTATTTCCTCTCTCTATCTCTATCTATATCTCGTTCTCTTCTTTTTTAACAACACCCGCAGTGCCATTCCCACACCCACTATCTTTATATTTGCTCAACTTGAAGAGATAGTACTATTCTAGGGTTCTTTCAACCTTAATTTGAAGTTCATTTCTATATGATCATGGTGTGCACACAGTTTCTCTTTCTATTCAGTAATTATCTTCTAATAATTAATAATACAATTCTTTTAAGTTCAGTTATGTATGTGTTAGCTAGGTATCATATATAGTATTAATTGGTTGTTGTTTAATTTTATTCTTTTTTATTCTGATTTGGATTTTGATTTTAATATCTAGGAGTGGTTGAATTAACAACAACAATAATAATAATGCTGTAGGGAGTTGATCAAATATGTGAAAGGCCTGCCTGGTTGGAAGCTTTGTACACAGAGAAATATTTTGTGGGATGCTCATATCATGAAACAGCAAAGAAAAATGAAAAGAATATATGTTGCCTGGACTGCTGCATCAGTATCTGCCCTCACTGTATTCCTTCACATCGGTTTCACCGCCTTCTTCAGGTTCGTCGTTACGTTTATCATGAGGTTGTCCGATTGGATGATCTGCAGAAGCTCATTGACTGCTCTAATGTTCAGGTACATACGTAATTCTTTACTTATAATTAATAGGCTACCAATAATTAATATATAATTTGATTTACTTTACTGAAATAATCACGCATGGATCTATTAATATATATAGGCCTATACTATCAACAGTGCGAAAGTAGTGTTCATCAAGAAGAGACCTCAAAACAGGCAATTCAAAGGGGCTGGAAACTATTGCACCTCTTGTGATAGAAGCCTTCAAGAAACTTATAGTCATTGCTCTCTTGGGTGCAAGGTCTGCTATTATAACCCCCATGCCCATGAGATATTATATATCTAGATAAATCGATCACTGTTGTATATATACAGAAATACATACATTTAGAGTCACTTATATATACATATACTTTAATTACGTATTTATAGGTGGACTTTGTGCTGAAACATTACAAGGAGCTGACTCCATTCTTGAAAAGATGCAATACATTGACATTGAGTCCAGATTTTATGATTCCTCATGAAATAGGAGACGATATTGATCAAATGACAAACGAGACACCATCACCACACTCATCAATTGTGGACTGTGATGAATCTGATCGCCAAGCAATGAGATGGAGCAGCTGGTCTTCATCTGCAGGCTCATCATCAGGATCCGAAAACATGGCCACAAACACCCACACCGTCAGAAAGAAAAGAAGTGGATGTGAATTCTACCTTTGTGCAAGATCAGCTAACAAAGTTTCCTATCGTCAACACCATCATCACATCGACATGGCTACAAGTGTCATCACTACTAGAAGAAAAGGGATTCCTCATAGGTCGCCTCTCTGTTAGCGTACAACAAGAGCATACATTAACCATATTCTTCTTCTTCTGCTTATTAAAAACCCTTTTTCCCTTCAGCAAACCAACCCCGAACCACACACACCCGCCCCAAAACCCCAACCCCCCAAAAAAAGGGGAAAAAAACTATTTTACAACTGTTTTTTTCCTTGAAATTATAACTATTTTTGATATTTTGATTGAATCGTTCACTTAATCGTCCCAGTGCTTTTATTTTATTTATTAATTCTAATCAACTCTCTGTCTCTCTCTTTTTTGCTTCCTTTCTTCGATTTTAGTTAATTAATCACTCGGTCGGGGAGTTTTGTCTTAATGGCATCACGTGATGATTAATTCCCAATTGCAATAATTCACATTAACTACATCGAGTATAATACTGAACATTTTTTTTTCTTTCTAAGCTAGCAATATTGGATTATTATCAATTTGACAATTGAATTGGGAGGATACCAACACATATTAACATTTATAGTTCCGTACTTCGATGCTCTCAAACATTTATAGAGTAGACAAGTACAATTAATAATAATAATATTGTTTTTATCAAGATGTTTATCAAAGCCAAGTCTTATATATGCCAGCTAGCTTATTGATTTATGATAATCGTGTTATTTGTATAATTTCAAATTAATTAATAATGTATAATATAAAAAGAGAATGAATACTCGTTTAGTTCTTAAATTTTAAGTTGAGTGTTTATTTAATTCTTATATTTTAAAAGTATCTCAAGATATTCTTATTATTGAATATATTACACTTTAGCTATTATTTTTTTCTTAACTTCTATAATAATACACTTGTAATAATCTTTACGCGATTTACATTAATTTTTATTTATCAAATTAACCTTAAGATTAAAATAATAACAAAAATTTTTATATTAATTATTATTTATTTTTAGGGTTATTTTGATAAATTAATATTTATTTCTTTTTATTAATGTCCCAAGGTTATTGTAAAGGTACTTTTGTAAAAGTTGAGAAAAAAATAAAGATAGAAGTGTAAAATATTTAACTGAGTGTTTTAAAATTTGTTTAAAATATAATAAATAAATAAATACTTAAACTAAATTATAAAAATTAAACGAGTATTTATCTTATAAATAAGCGATAAATAAGTACATATTAATATTATCCCCTAAAATTAAAATATAATTTTGTTAGGGATTAATTTTTGTCTTTGGCTTTGCCAATGAATGTATCTAACAGACACAGCACCGTCCACCTCGAGAAAAGAGAGGGAGAGTCGAGTTTGAACCTAGTGGTTTTGACCAGTCAAAATCCAATGCCAAATTGCCATTGCCAGCATCGTGCTTGCCCAAATTCATGATGACAATTAAAAAGCGGATCATTTTCTCTCTCTCACTCTTTTTATTCTCTTCTTTTTTGGGGGAAAAAAAGATAGTCCATAATTATCTATTTATATGTGTACTTTGTAGCAAATTTTCTAACAAGCAAAGCCTAAGCATATTCATAGGCTTAAATTTATTTCATTTGAAGGGATCTCACTATATAAATTAATACTGAGTTTATTTGTTAGTAATTAGAATGAGCTGGAATTGAATTTGGATAGAATGGAAATGAATTAGAATAAGAATGGAGAATGGGAATAAAAATAAATTGTTACTTGACCTATAAGAATCAGAATTAGAATGGGTTGGAATCCTATAAATGTGTTTATTTTATTTTGGAATTGAAATCGAAATGAGTTAGATTGTAACAAATTACAAAAAAGTACTTAATGAATTATTATCATAATTGTTATTTTATATTTTAATTATAGTGATTATTTATTCAAAAATTGTTATTATTAATAATTATTGTCAATAATATATTAATATATTAATTAATTGTAAAAAAATTATTAATTAATTATACTAATATACTAATTAATTATAATAATTATTATAAAAATATATTAATTATTGTGATTATTTATTCAAAAAATATAATTATTAATATATTATTGTTAATAATATATTAATATATTAATTAATAGTAATAATTATTATAATAGTATATTAATTAATTAATTATAATAATATATTAATTAATTATAAATGAGGACAATATAGACATTTTTAATTTTGGGGAGGGAAAATAGTTATTTTTGGGAATGGGAGACTCATTCCCACCTCCCCCTTAGGAATGAGTTTCCCATTCCTCATTCCCAAATTGGTGGGCTCTACGATTCCAATTTCGATTTCTTACTCTGTTTTTCGAAATAAATAATGTCAATGATTTTGATTCGGATTCCGATTTCCTAATCTGACAAATAAAAGCAACATAAAGTAAATCTAGTTTAATTTTGAACTTGTGAAAGATACCGATGCTTTGTCAGCCTAAAGTTGAATATCATAATGTAATTACCGCTTATAACATTCCTACCATTCCGATTAATTAATATATCAATATGTTGAATGAATATCATTGTACAAGTATCACTTATTCTTTCTTATTGCACATTATGTATGAGGTTTTTGCACACAAAACAATGAAGTACATGAAGGGTTTTGGTGACTTAATTTAAGTTCAAATAATCTCACCCTATAAATATGTGTCTGTAACTCTGTATATATAATTATTTTCAGGTGTGCGCATCTTAATTTTTTATACAGCAGATTTGGAATTTTATAACCTATAAACTTTTGAAAAAGTATTTTATAACATTGTAAAGTTCTAAATCCACATTTAAAAAAAAATGAATAACTGCACTAGATAAGGGCTACACACATGTGTGTATATATGTATATGTATATGTATATATGTATGTGTGTCTGTGTATGCATATAAATATATATGTGAACTTTTCCTTTGGAAAGACTAAAAAATATCTTAAAAGCTTTACACATACTAATTAGACGCGGGGGTTGACAATTGGGCTGCGTCGAACCTTGTCTTAATGGATTTAGGTCTTCACGGGGCATTCATTGTTTTAAGGCTTAGAGCCCACCAGTATATGGTGCAAGAGCAGCAAGCAAGCGAAAGTCCCCCACATTTAGAGACTTAATTGTATATTGTTAATTAGTTGACCCGACTAGCAAGATTTTGCTACAAGACAAACAAGTTTTGCTTTTTGTAAACCCTTCTTGCAGTTTCGAAAAAAAAAAATCACTATCCTTCATTGAACTTGTACTCTTTATTATTTGTGGTTTTACATCCTTAAACTCCATTCCTACTAACAGGATTAAACAAAACCTCTTCTACCATATTACAGCTTTTATTGGTTGAACAAATTATACCCACAAAATTTTGCATAATAATATTAGTGAAATATTTCCATCAATAATGAAGATGTGATAACCTTGTTATATTGTTCTTCGATATTAATGCTTGTTAATTTGGCGTCAAAGTTTTGTCCTTGTGGTTAAAACTTTTTCTTTCTCTATTTTTTATTCACAATTCGGAGTTTTGAAGCTTTAATAAAGAATGATAATGGACTTGAAAGAAATTATTTTTCTATTGCATTGAATGAGGTCTCTGCAAGAATAATTAGCCATTGAAAAGATTAGAAGTCACCTACGCATAATTGAGTTCAAATGATTAGGCTCATGACTTGTAACTTGGATTAATTGGATGAGCACTATGTTCCCCTTATCTACTGAGATTGACAGTGACATATATATTTCATTATCTCTGGTAAATTTGATCAAATTTATAAGGTTTTGGAACTTTTTATCCCTTTTTTTTCAAAAATTGGAAAATTTTTATTCTAAAGAATTAATATTATATACACTACTTAGGCGAAAATTTGGATGCTGGTATGCACTAATGACTTAATGACACATGACAAAGAAAGTCAGCCAAGTGAAGTTAGCTCATTTGATCGAATGGCGGTATAGCTCTTAGAGATCAGAAGATAAGCTCCTTAAGGAAAATGATAGTTTTGGTAAATATGTCCAATATCAAGGGGTATTATCGAAACACAATTTTTGGTTGTTAGAGCCAGCATGTGAACATTACACACCATTATGAGAAATAATTAAATATTTTCTTTTTGGCAAAGAATAATGAGCCAATAGGAATAAAGTTCTTTGAGCAAAGCAATAAAAAGGACCACGTCAGCTATCCTTTGCTGTCCTCTGAAAACTAGCAGGACCATAGGGCTTAGAGGTTGCCATATGCCCTGCCATGGAGGTTAAGAGGAGTTTAAAGATTTTCTTGCTTCCAAAGCTCATTAATGTCATTGTCAAAGGAAAAAAAAAATACTAAAATACTAAAATAACCTCACTTGTGGAGGACAAAACAATGAAAATTCTTCAATTATCCAAAATTACTAAAATACCTTCGGGAACACTTTATATAAGCTCCACATATTCAACTTTAAGGGGGATCTCTCTCTCTCTCTCTCTCTCTTTGCTCTATCATCTCTTGGGAGCCTTTTTCCAGATCTGATTTCTTGATAAGCTGCTTCATATTTTTCTTCGTCTATTTTTGTATCTATACAAAAGATCTTGACCATCTGATCTTACAAATAAGTATTTTTCCCTTATTCAAACTCTCTAATCTCCATAAAACCCACATCTCTCTCATGTTATTATTCACCATAAACAACCTTTAATAAGGTTTTGTTAATATTTTAAAACAAATAATGTAATACTTCACATACATAGTGAATTAGATATAATTACTCCTGTGGATATAGGCCAAAAGGCCGAACTATGTAAAATATTGTGTGTTCTTTATTGTGTATGTTTATTTTCTCTTTATTATGATGATTTTGATGCCCATACCACATTTAATATATAAGCTCACTTATTTTATTCTACGAGCTCTACTGAGGTCCCTGGATAAGCTCTCTAGAGTTACCTTTGAGTTTGCTAGAGCTATTCCTTGAGCTTCATATGTCCACTCTCTAAATTAACACTCACAAGCTCTACTGAGCTATCCACAATATTTGAAACTTAAATCACCTCAGCTTATCTCCTAAATAACCTCAGCTCAGCTACTAGATCAACTCAGCTATACCTCATGCTCCAAATGTCAGAAAAATACACTTAAACCCAAACTTAGTGTTTGTTTGGTATGATTTAGCTAATAGTCATAAGTACTTATTTAATCTCATAAATTTTTTATCAAAATTTTTATTGTTTTCTTTTTTTTTTTTAGTAGAGCTTTTGAAGTTTAAATAAGTTATTTTACTTCTACTACCAAAAACTCAAATTTTGGGATTTTGAAAGTAGAGGTTGAAAAGATTTTTTTTAAATATTAAAATATCTGAAATATCATCTATTTATATAAAAATCTTATTTTATTTTTTTATAACATAACTTTAAAAAACTTTCATGTTAAAGTAATTTTATAATTTGCAATAAAAACTTCCATTGACAATCAAACAACTAAATATTTTTTGATGAAAACTTTACTTGAAAAGGTATACCAAATGAAACCTCAACCTAATCTTCTCCTAAATATAAATTTATTTATTTGAATCGAATTTAACTTGAATCTAGTGAGAACAACCACTTAATAGTTCAAATAATATCTTACTAAAAATCCGGCTAAAACATACACCATTGCGTGTAAAGGACATACATTTGTTAAAAACTTTTTCTTTTTTCTTTTCCCCCCTTCTTCAATCAATAAATTTCTACTAAAATACAATATTATATCTTGTCTCTCTATTAAAGCCTATTTGCAAAATCATATATATTATTTTGTTGAACTCCATTTGTATGTTATGATTAGCAATTAAATTAATTGAAGTGACAAATATGGACATATACAATAATCTTTATGTGAAGTGGGCACCAATTACTTCATAATTCCTCATACTCAACAGCCAGCATGCATCATAAACAGTTGGCAATTTTTTAAAAAAATTAAATTTCCACTAGCTCTATATGTAATGTTTATAAGATGGTAGATATTGTATAAATGAATTGTTCTCTGGTATATATTCTTGCATTATAGTTACGTGATCAATTAAATACTATTAGATATTTACAAGTTTATTTGCTGTTGAATTAGTAT
Source organism: Atalantia buxifolia (assembly GCA_030444775.1). Classification (NCBI taxonomy): domain Eukaryota; kingdom Viridiplantae; phylum Streptophyta; class Magnoliopsida; order Sapindales; family Rutaceae; genus Atalantia; species Atalantia buxifolia. The sequence continues at coordinate 18,777,207 of CM059834.1, read as the reverse complement.
TATGATTAAAGGGCACATGATCAAATTAAAAAAATAAAGAGAAAGGAAATTAATTAATTAATTTACAACTTTATAGTAGAATCAATGCACATGCATAGATGTGGGCATGGACGATCAACACAAAATTCATAAGCTAGGAATTATCTTTAATTTAAAAAAAAAACAATAGCACAACAGATTGATGAGAACTAGAAGCTACGATTGTCGCATGCTGGTCATCGAATGTAGCAGTGTTGGTCATCATGCATCAACATCACACACGATCCTTTCAAATGTAGCAAAGCCTTGCATTGATGTAGATCATCAGCCTTGTGCCACTGATCATTGCCGATCATATGCAACACTCGTCGATGTCGTTGCCACTCTTTGAACTGCACTGCTGCTTGTCGATTGTCCAGCCACCACTGCTGCTTGCCGATTATTCAAAATAATGTTATTTTTTTAATAATGTTGTTGATGATGATGATGATGATTATTATTATTATTATTATTATTATTATTATTATTATTATTATTATTGAAAATAATTATTAATATCAATAGGAATGATATTAATCATTGTAATATTATATCAAATAATAATAACAACAACAATAATTAAGTAAGGGCATTTTAATAATTCAAAACAATTCATTATGATTCTAAGACAAACTAATCATATTAATGAGAATACAACCCATTCTAATTTTGATTATTATAGTTCAAGTAAGCAACTTATTTTGATTTCTATTTCTCATTTTCATTCCAGCCCATTCTAATAAGTGCCAATTCTGATTCCCGTTTAGTAAACACACCATAACATTAATCGGGATGAGGTAGTTTGATTGAATAAATCAACTGTAGTTACTAGCTGTTTGTTGTTTGATCTTATCAATCAACAATTCTTCACCCATTAATTATACACTTAAGGGTTTAATAACAAAATTTCATAGGGTCTCTTTATTTAGATACAATTATACTTTAGCAACTTAATAAATTCAACACTTCATTTTTATTTCACAGTGATATATTATTTTGCTTTATTAATTAATAACACAACTATTGGCAAGAGGGCTCATTAATGAATTAGGTTACATACAATATCGATCTTTGTGATCATTCTATCATTACATTGGAATAATCCTATATATAGTAATAGAAGAGAATGCAAATTGATCAAATAATTACCTACTTAGGTAGGTCAACGTAGGGTATTAGCTGTTGATTTTGGTTGAGTTAATTATATAGCACCCATGACACATTTATTATTTGCCAACATAATCAGTTTCTTCTTCGAGGTGGAAATTATACATGTGTCTCTCTCTTTTGGGCTTGGCGAATTTAGTCGTGGCTAAGTTACAGTTTTTGTTGGTACATTATAAGAATATCCTTGGTGCTATATTGACATCTCACAAAGATTAAAATTTTTTAAATTTCCTATGAAGCTTGGTGGTGAATCAAACTCAGCAAAGTGAACTAACATTGTTTTGAGATGATTATAATAATTAAAAGTCACAAGACAAAACATGTGCTTCACTTATAATCCATAAAAGTCAAAACGGCACTTGCTTAAAGTCGTTTTGGCCATTACTTAAGTGATATACGTGACAGTTAAGTGAGAAGGCTTCAGCCAGTTCGGTGAAAGCCGTTATCCATGTGTCTTCAAGCTGTACAATTAGGGTTTACTAGTTTGTTACTGATGCAGTTATATAACTAGCCAAAGAAACACATTCTTATATCACTAAACTAAACAGAGAGAGAGAAAAAAAAGGGAAAGTATTCTTGCTTGTTCTCTATAATCTCTTGTGTAAGGTTTGTAAAAGATCCTATATTGTTAATAAAAAAAACTCTCCAAAAAGCTTCTCTCGTAAATGTAGGTTGTGCCATTCTTGGTTTAGCTGAACCACTTAAATTGTTCTTTGCTCTTGATAGCGGTTGTTTACAATTTAAGTCTTTGTTTGTTAGTCTTGTTAATTGTTCTTGTTTAGATTAGATTCTTTCTGGAATCAATCTTCAGTGTATGCATCTTACTTTTGATCCGTTCATGATCTATGGAATGTTTCAGTCTTGTTAGATCGATAAGCAAATCAAGACACTACAATTAGTGCCAGAGATTGTTATTTTGATCAAGCACAAGTATGGCTACACCTAAGGTTGATATAAAGAAATTGAACAGGAGGAATGATTTCAATAATGGAAAATCAAAATGGAAACCTTCTTTGTCACTTAAGATTGGGGATGCAATTGAACCAGTATTCAACAAGGAAGGCAAAAAACCTTTATCATCCAAGACACCAGAGAGAGCAACAGAAATTGATAAAAAAGCTAAGAGAAATACTTTTTAATTTGCTTTTTCCTCTTTAGGCTCAATTAATTAATTTCTTGTGAATATCAAGCTTTTATATAGTGACTAGACCAACATCTCCTTTTAATAATTTACATGAAATGAAATATATCCTCCACAGTGTATTTTTTTGATATTTATCATTTGGGGGAAATTTGGATGCTGACATGAGCCAATTGCTGAGAGACATATGGTAAGGAGAGTCAATTAAGGGAAGTCAATTTGTTTGACTAGACATCAGGATAGCTCACAGAGATAAGGGATAAGCTCCTTGAAGAGAATGACAATTACGATAAAATAAGTATATCAAAGAGCATTATCGGAAGTTAGATTTTACAACACTTGAATAGTGCACACCATCATGAGAGAAAATAAGAGTATTTTCTTTTGGTTGAAAATAAGGGGCCAATGAGAGTAGAAATTCTTTAGCCAAATAATGAGAAAATGCTACATCAGCTGTCTTTTAAATACCACTAGAAAAATAATACGACCACAGGGTTAGGAGGTTACCATGTGCCTAGTAATGGAGGCAAAAAGATAGCAGGAGGTTTCCTTGCCTCCTAAGCTTATAGGTGTCACTATATAGGAATCACAAGACAAATTATCCAAATATCCTTACTTAAGGAAAGTCAACCATTAGATGAACACGTGTCCAAAAAGATTTACATAACCCCTCCACAAAAACTCTGGGTTTACTCCAAAAGTGATAACAACCTCTAGATAAAAAAAAAAAAATTTGAATTCATCTTCTTTGTTTTGAGAGCAAAAATACCATTATGGAAGCTTTAAGGTTTTTTGAACTTTGAAGTCACCGTTTATTGTCCAAAAATCTCACTTGAGCTAGCGGCTCTACCTCTAACCTCAGTTTGTTCTATTTTAGAAGTTTACATAGCCAAAACCTCGTTAGTTTCATCTTGATTCCCGCCTTATTTTCACATCCCTTTGTCAAACACGTCTCCCAGCTATCCTCTTATCTTTCCATGAGAATACCTCAAGCTTAGCGAGGTGGCCACAACACTTTTTAAACTTATTTATTTGTTTAGTGGGACCAACTAAAGCAATTATAAAAGATGAATTGCAAGTTTTTTTGAAGGTTCCATCTTCATTTTCTTTGAATGCACCATCGCATGTAGATCAAATCGTTTAATCCACCTGTATCATAAGACTTTGACAGAAATACATATACCTAACACATAGAAAAATACACACACACACACACCAGTACCTGTTTGAAAGAAATTAAAATGTTTTATTTTATTGTATCAGTTGGTTGAGCAGATTAGGTATGCATGTATGTGTGAATCCATCGATACGTGGGACCCATAAAAGATAAAACTTATTATTAAACTCCTCCACCTGTCAAGTTAAAAAAAAAAAAGAACTCCACCTGTAAAAGAAATCATGTCATCACCCAGACACTCACCATCATTGATTGTCCATTTGCCAGTATCTAAACTTATTAAGAAACATATATAATGACCCCAAAAATTTGGCAAATTGGAACTAATATATACATATAACTAATACGGCCAAACAGTATGTGGCAAATAGAATGATTGACATGTAGAAATCCTTTAAGCCGATAAAATATTTTTATTAAATTTATTTTAGTATTAATATATATATATAAGCTTTACTTAATTTGACTATTTGAAGACAACCTTTTATATATATATATTTCGCTTCTTTCTCTCTTTATTGTATTATATATATAATATTATTTTGTCTTAAAAATAGAGATAGTAAAATCATTAGGTTCCCCGTAACTCAGTTGATCCGACGTAAAAAACCCATGTTATGGTTTGAATTTTAAGAATTAAAAATTAGATTAAGGCTCAAGATATAAGGCACGATCCTATCAAGCTAGGATTAAGGTCTTACCAAAAAATCATGACCAAACTCCTAGGCTCAAAAATTAATTAAGCAAAAAATAATATACATATAAAACACACGCAATATGCAAAAACAAATCAAATCCTAATCCCTCAGTTATTTTCCATTCTCATCTATCTCCCTCAAATCTCAGTACTCGTCTATCTTTCTCAATTAACTTTCACTTCCACCTCCAAAAATAATTGATTGCCACTGTTGTCAAACCAGCCAACCACCCATACTACCACGCTATTGCAATGTCGCACAAGGGAAAGAGAGATAATCTTGAGTAGCTAATGACGTGCTGCGCCTGCACAAACTGCCACGTGACGCCGTTCCGATCAGTCACTGCCACAGCGTAAATCTGTTCAATAAATTTTTATGTAATGAATCTTGATAAGTTCAAGTCACTTTGTCCATCAAACTCGATTTTGGACCCATTATGTCATTCTATAAGGTGCAACGTAAGAAGGCATTAATTTTTTCTATTCTTTTTCAATTAAAAAGGTTTTACCATTGATACTTGATGTTAGAATTAAAAGATTAAAAAGACATTATAGCATCATAGATGAATCTTTATTTTAATTGATGGGTAGTTATTTACAAACTACTTAACTATTGGATTAATATATAACATATATCAATCGGGTACCACATATTATCAAAAAAAATAAAATAAAATAAAATTCGGGCTTAGGAAAAATCCAAACCCAACCTTGACTTGATGAAGGTTGGATTAAACTTGATCCTAAAGTTGAAGGGTCAGACTTTTTGAAGTTAAGGATCTTTTATTTGCCATTCTACTTGAAGGATCCTCTTTCTATTGTTATACTATATAAGCTTTTTTTTATTATTAAAAAAATTAAATCTCCTCCCTCTCAACAACTCATCAATTCCAAAAGCTTTCCATCTAATATCAAACTGTTTTATAATTTTTCGTGATTATGATGATTTTATAATTCCCAATTATATTTTGTATTGGTGATTTGTTTTGAGTTTGCCGTGACCTGTCTAAAAATATTTTAAAGTGTCAGTAATAATTAATTAAGGAGCTTTAGGAATGTCTTCAAATTACTTGTTATGCTTTCATTCTTCTTTTAAAAAGACATTATTGCCACTACCAAACAAGGTTTCTACCAAAAAATCTCAGTGATGATGAATAAGCTTTGTTACATCACATATGGGGGTTGATAGGGTTGTTACAGAGCAAAATGTCCAAGTTCCAAAACCAGAAGTGTAGACAAATTATATTTTTATACTTCAATACTTGGTTCAAGTAGGTGTGATTATCTGTTTTATAAATAAATAGAATTATCTGTTTTATAAATAAATGACAGTTATGTATGAATACGTAAAATGAAAATAAAAAATAAAAAAAATGACATTTCAATTTTTTTTCCCCAAAATTAACCTCAATAGTCAATACTCGTGAAGAAAGCTTCACTAAAACAAAAGCAGCTTTAACTACAATCCAAAAGCATGTTCAAAACGAAGGTACTTTTAAAGCATAACTACATGTAATCCACAAGCTTCTGCAGGACCTTAAAGAAAAAAGGAAAAAAAGAAAAGAAAAGAAAAGAAAAGAAAAGAAAGGCATCGAAAAGCAAAGCAGACTTAAACTTTAGGATAAAATTATGGTATTATAATTATACAATACAATAATTAAATTCAACTGTTAAATTTAATTTTAATAATAACTATTAACTGAATTTAACGATTAAATTCAATTATACTACCGTGCAATTATGATACACAGTTAAATCCTAAACTTTAATCGAAGCAACTAAAAGTAAATAGTAATAATAATACTAGTGGGAGTAAGGATATTTTGGTCAAAAGAATAAGAGAGTGAGTGAGGACCGGGGAGTCCCCACTGGCCACCTGAATAAGGGAATAAAAAATCTATTGGTACCTGCTAATTAAGAGTGAAAAAGCAAAGAACGCGGCTCCAACCTCAATTATAGAACGGAATTAAATTGCGTGGTTGAAGTTGTTCTTTTGTTCGGACAACACATCACCAGAATACCCAAGGGAACACAACCGCAAAGCAACACAACAGTTACAGACAGTGTTACTGTTACACCATCTCCCCCAACACCAAAACAATGTCGTTATATTTCAGATCAAACCCTCCTTTGTTTCTTCCTTTTCTTGTTATCTTTCTCTCTCTCTTTCTCTTCACACGCCAAACTTCTGCATCTCCTCCTCATTTTCATTTTCATACTGTTGTACCCATCCCAGGTATTATTATTATTATTATTATTTAATCTGATTTATTGCTCATGTTTTGAAAAGATTGCATTTTGCTTTTTCTTTTTGGTTCTGCAAAAGTTTCCATTTTTAATGGTGGGTGTATATACGTGTGTAGAGAGAGAGTACGGTGGGGTGTCGTTATGGAAGTTAAAGAGGTATCTTGCAGAGGAACCGACAGACAACTCCACTTTGATTTTGGCTGAGAAGAGAACTCAAAGGAAAGACCCTATTGACAACTTTCATAAGTACAAGGGTGGTTGGAATATCAGCAATAAACATTATTGGGCCGTGAGTTTTTCCCATCTATGCCAGTGTTGATTACCCGTACTGTATGATGTTTTGCAATTAACTGTAGCATTTGTAATGAATCAAAATAAACTCGTTTTTGTTCTGATTTTGGGTATCTGTTTGCGCTTATGTGAGATTTATGAGTCGTTTTTCCGCTTTGTTTATATATTGTATGTACGTTTTGATGTTACTGGGATGAGTTTTAGCCTTCTATCTCTTCTGAGTTGTTGTTCCTGAGTAAGCTGTTAATTTGAATTATTCTTCCACACAACCACCCCCACACACCCCCCCCCAACAAAAAAAAAGAGTTCTACATTTTGCTTATACACAATAGTCTTATATTTTTCTTTTTGGTTGTGTGTGTGTGTGAGGTTGGGGGTTGTTTCTTCACTTTGAATTTGCTCGTGTGTGGTATTTTTCGTTTCTCAAATTGTGTCTTTGATGTTCTAATAGTTAATTGAGTGATTAATTGTTGCATCTCCTAACTGTGATTCCTATTTTCAAACGCAGTCTGTCGGTTTTACTGCAGCTCCATTTTTTATTATTGCTGGAATCTGGTTTGTGGTCTTTGGGCTGTCTTTGTGCTTCATATGCCTCTGTTTTTGCTGTTGTCGAAGAGAGCCATATGGCTATTCTCGAACATGCTATGCCCTCTCGCTTATTCTCCTTGTATTCTTCACCATTTCTGCAATGTAATGCTTTTCACTCCTCCTTCCACTTTTTACTATTTGCTTAGTTTTAACAACTGTATAGTGGCAATCTTAATGATGGTGTTAATTTTCAGTGTTGGATGCATTGTTCTGTACACTGGTCAAGGGAAATTTCACAGTAGTACAATAGATACGCTTAATTATGTTGTGAAAGCAGCAAATATTACTAGCGAAAGCCTCCAGAATGTGTCAGATTATCTTGCTGCAGCTAAAACAATTGGAGTAAATTCTGTTACTCTTGCACCTGATGTTCAGAGCAACATTGACAAGATCGATCGGAAGATCAACTCTTCTGCTACCACTCTTTCCTATCAGACAAAGAAGAATTCAAAAGATATAAAGGATGCACTGGATATCGTGTAATTAATAGCCCTTTCAACTCTTTGCGGTGCTTGGAATACGTGGTATTTTTATAATCAAAATTATTTATCTTTTAGCTGTGCGCTGCAGGGGAATGGCTCTTATCATCGTTGCTGCTGTAATGCTTTTTCTTGCATTTCTTGGATTTTGTAAGTCATACCCTCTTTTCCTGATTTCAATGTGGAACTGCTAGCCATTAATCTTCTAGGTGACTACTATTTAATCTATTTAATCTAATTAATCTATGTTATTATTGTGACTGTTGTCGCAGTGTTTTCTGTTTTCGGATTGCAATGTCTTGTATACTTGTAAGTAACGTAACTATTTTTTACTTTCTTTTGCTATTTGAATTATATATTTCCAGGAGCAATATAAAAATATTTATTTAAACTCTTTTAAACAATCATTACTGCAGCCTGGTGATCCTTGGGTGGATTTTGGTCGCTGGCACATTTATTTTGTGTGGCATATTTCTTCTCCTTCATAAGTAAGTTTGATCTTATTTTATTTTAAGAATTCTTTTATTTCCCTTCTAATGAACTTTCGTTCTGGTCTTCGATCATTCAGATTTTGAAATCTCCTTAGAAGCCATATCTGCATACCGAAAAGGCTTGTGGCTTGTAAGGAAGCAGATAGGGCTTGTAGGAATCATAGAAATGATCAAATGAAATAATGGTAATATGAAATTGTTTATTTTGGGACATTTTAATCTTCAAATAAAGAAAGATTGTATCTTGCATGCCCTTTTACTCTCTCTTGCGCTAACACAAACATTAGTGTGATTCCACCTTGTTCCTGCAGAAAGAATTATCTGGTTCTCTGGCATCGACTTTTTTCTAAGTAGTGATGTTTGATGTAACTCATTGCTGAATTCTCTGGTTCTTTACGAACTATATAATTTCTTGATCTAAATTGTTTTCTCGTATCTACTAGTGTGGTTGCAGATACATGTGTCTCAATGGATGAATGGGTCAAGAACCCCACTGCCCATACAGCTCTAGATGATATACTCCCATGTGTGGACAATGCAACAGCCCAAGAAACCTTGAAACAGACCAAGACTGTAACTAACCAACTTGTTTCTGTGGTTGATAGAATCATCATAAATGTTGTCAACAGGAACTTCCCGCCACAAGCTGGAATAGTTTATTACAATCAATCTGGTCCATTGTTGCCTGTTCTTTGCAACCCGTTCAATTCTGATCTAACAAATCGGCAATGTGTAGCTGGCGAGGTGGACTTCAGCAATGCTACAGAGGTAAGATCAATAGAGTACACCCATTTTATATGATAGATGTTAAAAGGGTTTCAAAATACTGACTTCAGCAAGTTATATAGCATGCCACTTTTGCTTGTAAGATTATTTTCAAAATGTTTAAATGTCTGTGAACGTGATTGGATTGTGTAACATAATAAGACCTCATGTGTTCTGCGTGCGTGGAAAAAGGAAAGTTTAGGTAATCCCTTTCTTGGATTCTCTTGAAATCAAATGTCTTGAGTACATTTTTCACAATTTACCAAATGCATTTTTAAGGAATAAGGAGGAACTGTAAATAGAATTGGCTTCTGTTTGAAACAGGTATGGAAGAACTATATTTGTCAGCCTTCATCGTCTGGGATTTGTAAAACTTCTGGCCGGTTGACTCCTACCTTGCACAATCAGATGGCTTCTGCTGTTAATGTGAGCTATGCTTTGTACCGTTATGGTCCATTCTTGGTTAATCTGCAAGACTGTACGTTTGTGCGCGACACTTTCACAGATATTAGTAGAGATCATTGTCCTGGTCTGCAGCGCCATTCTGAATGGATCTACATTGGATTATTTATGGTATCTGCAGCTGTGATGCTGTCACTCATTTTCTGGGTAATCTATGCAAGGGAGCGAAGGCATCGTGTTTACACAAAAAATCTGATGGCTTGATCCTCTGGAGACCCAGATAAAACTCCCTAGGAATTTTTAATACTAGTAGTAAACCTTTCTGTCTTTTGTATATTTGAGTATTATAAGGTTATATTTTTTTTTTAATTTATGTCGTTTATTAATAGGCTTGAATAGAAATTTTCCAATAGAATGGGATAAACACTTTGGGCTTGAATATTCTGCAGTAACAATTATTTAAACGACTTAATGCAGTTGTGTTGTCAATCAGATAATGAATTGTTTCTTTGGAGGCCACTTTTGTATGGGTGCATCTGATAAGAGTAAGATCACGTAGTAGAACCCGAATCTATTTTTTGTGGTAAAGCATCTCTGAAAAACAACAAATTAATGCATAAAAAGATAGGAATATTTTACCAAATTTTAAAGTGAAAGATGTTTCCTGTACTTGTGTAATATGCTTTAAAATCAAAACAGAAAACAGAACAGGCACGGAAACAGAACTTTGAAATACTGTTTGCTTACCGCCTAAACATCAACAGTTCCATATGTTCGCGGAGCAGTCAACATCAACATGATCATGATGAAGTCATATAGTAAAGAAAAATACTAAAGCAAGTGAAAGATGAGAAAAAATGTGTTGAAAAGAAAGAAAGAGTGGACTGGGTAGAGAGAAAGCACAAAATTCTTTTATTTTTCTCTCTTTAACATTACTTTATAATAAAACGCGATTTGATAAGCGAAGGGCCACATGATCAACTCTCCTTAGGAGAGTCGTGGCTCTTCTTACATTTCTCTCCTTGGGAGAGTTGTTGGTCTTGTTATAAAGCTCCCAAAATTAGAGGTGTTAAAAATACTTGCCCGATCTAAACTCAAATTGGACTTAGGCAATTTGAGGATGAAATCGGGCCAGTCCTAGGCATCATCTGATAAATCCTATATCTGGCCTGGAACTCAAATTTTGTTGAAACAATATTTTAAAATATATTATTTTAAATAATTATATTTATTTGACCCATCTATTATATATATGTAAAGTTTTAGACATTTAAAGTTTATATTTTTATGTCCAGTCAAATTTAAAAATTACACAGGTACAAAAAAATTAAAAAGTATACATATATAATACTAAAAAAAATATAATACTAAAAAAATATATAAAATATGGGTATAACACCCGGATTAAAAAACTCAGCCCGGTGTTGGGGTTTTTAAACCCAACCGGAGTGTCTAAAAATTGCCATGCATTGCCATATCTGGACCCAGACCCGAGTTTTGGTAACCCTACTCGAAATGAGAACTGGACATGTGTTGTACGACGAGTAATGACACTTACCAAATCAAAATCCGCCATATTATATATACCACTTTCCCTATGCAGTTGTAACCCTTTCCCTTTGAATAAAAGTTAAAAGCAAAATCAATCCACCTTCTAAAGCTCAATAACGGCAAAGAGCCCCCCAAAGGAGAGATGACACAACATCACATTACATTATTGTTACTAGCAACAGTTGCAGAATATTTGTGCAGAAATACAGTAAGAATAGCCTAAACAAAAAAATGTTTCAAAAAGTTGATCCTATGTCATCATCAAACTTCAACTTGAGTGAGGATCTAAATTCTTAGGTTCGCGCTCATTACCTTTTGTATGTTTCTTTCAGCGTGGGCTGAAAAATGAAATGACAAGACATAATGACAGTATCTAAATACTTCATAGAATAGATAAAAAATGACAAGTCATAATGAGAAGAGCCTAAAAAGGGTGGGCAGCATTCAAAATCAAATTTTGGTTGGATTGGGTCAGTACTAAATGCCTTCCTGCCTTATCCCTACTCAATCATCTTTTTTTTTAGGAAACTATTGCTCATGATATTTACAATCATATATATACTGAGATCCGTTTACATCAATTTTGATATGACACCACTCAGATTTTTAGCCCTATCAAATATTCGAGGGACGTCAACTCCCCTCCTGGGAGAAAGACTGTCTTCACTCAAACTCTGAGGCTCTGAGAAAGAAAATTTAAATTAAACCCCTGCAATGCGTCTGCGGGGGCTCAAACCCCTCCCTCATATTTGTGAGGGAGGGGCTCTGGCCACTTGGGCTAAGCCCAAGTGGTTTCCTACTCAATCATCTTTAAGACATGAATATACATAAATTTATTATTTTCTGAAAAACCAAATGGAAAGACTATAATATATAGATTTTGTGTGATTAGGGTAATGTGATTTAGTAGAAGGAACCTCATAACATTGCACTACTATTTGATCTTATACAATGTGGCAAGAAACTGAAAGCACGTCCCTATTTTTTTTTTTAAAAACCAAACTAAAAGCACTTTGAAAGACAAATAAACAATCCTTCTACCCATTTTGAAGACCGTGTGAACGTTAGCCTTCTTAAAACTAGCTAGAGGCTGTGCTTGCAAATGTCAATTGTGTTGGACCACCCATAAAGAGATATTCTTGTTTTAACCAGATTTTGGGGTGAAAGAAAAAAGGAAAACCTAGCTAAATACAATAAATCTGTATTAAGGTGAAATGGTGCCTCACATAATTAAGGTGTATTGATTGTTTTTAGCTTCCTGTGGAGCTTCAGAAAGATTGGAAGAGGTAGAATGATTGTGCAGAGTTCAGACTGGAGAGAGATAGCTTGAAAAATTGTTTTTAACTTGCAAAAGAAAGAACGAAAGTAAGGTTGAGTAAGCAAATGGCTGGCAACCGCACTCTGATGCTCAAATTAGTTTTAGGTTGGTCTTTGAGGTTAAGACCTAGCAAGTTCTTAGTAATGGTTTAATAGAGGTGGCTAAAGGTTAAAGAAAGCCTTTGCCTTGTGTTGTCTGGGTATCATGAATGAATAAGAAAAACAAAACCTAAACGTCTTTTTGTAGAGTGCCTTGGGGTGCCTGGCCAATGCCACCTGACACATTTGTATCGGTCTTTTTTCTCTTTGCACAAAGGATATTCCTGAATTTTGGCTTTTATGACCGTTGGAGCCTTGGGCGCATGCTTAAAGGGCAATTAGGCGGTCATTCATACAATTTGTCCATACTTACATGTGTTAGACTTTGTTGGGTGATCAAATGTGCCTTTGCAAAGGCTGTCTTGTGATGGCTGGCTTGTCAATTAAGGACAAATTTTTCTAGCTGTTTTTGGGCTATTTTACTAATGTGACTGGTTTTTACCTCCTCGTTTTCAACAGAATATCTCCTGATTGATTCCTTAATATCAGTTAAGGAATCAATATCCTTTTCTGATAATAATGACACCTCATTGCTCAATATTTTAGGTATTTTCTTTAATTGGTTTGCCTTCGATATCGGAGAATCTATGCATTATTTCAATTGTTTGGTATACCTAGCTTAGGCCAATCTCCTCTTGGTGACTTTGTAAGCCCTAAATTGACATGTGAGGTTTTATTATTAATCTTCTATTTTCCCCTCCCAAACAATTTCTGTATTCTATTTCTTTTTCCTTCGTAAACAAGAAAAATTGTTGTTTCAAGTTATTTGACAAAAATTACTTTGCCCCTCCAAACTTAATTTTGTGTCAAGGGTGGATTAGTAATTCTCTTATTCAAGGGTGGATAAGTATTTCTATTCAATGAATTAAGTTGTGACGTTCTATGAAAGCAAAGGTTATGAAAAGATAAATACAAATTATACTTTATTAATTATGTTAGCTAAAAAGCCCCCACAATCCCAATCTCTCATAGTTTCCTCAAAAAAAATAAAAATAAAAGAGAACCCAATATATATTCAACTTGAAGATTGTAGAATATTGTGAGGCTGAAAAATTCCATGGCCTAAAAAAATTCTTCAAACTCTAACAATTCAAAGTCATCATATAAACCAACAACAACAACAAGAACATGCTTATTTTCTCCTACATCACATGCAGGATCATTTAGGTGCAGCATCCATAAGATTATGTAGGATCTTCAAGGAAAGCAAGTCAATGGGAATTGGACATGATGGGCAAAACATATGCACTCAAGGCATTTCTCCTAGAAATAATCAAGCCATCAAGCCATGATCTCCAAAATAAGACGAATTTATATCCCACACCTTCCAGGTTTCAGTTTCTACATACAAGATCATTTTGATGAATAATGCCAATAGAAGAAATGGGATTTCAGTTTCTTGAAAATATATATTTGACTGCTTTCATTTCATATCAGTTTCTTATTATTTTCGTGTTAATTAGATCTATAAGGTTTTACATAGTATATATATGTATGTATATCTTATATGGAATTAATGAAGAGGACATGAAATTAGAGCTTTAAATTATGGTGTTTGTATTCTAATTCTGACACCAAGTAAAAATATGTATGTTGTTGATAGGAAAACTTACCAACGCATTACCTCGAGGGGTGAGTGAAATATTATTTAAGCAACCCAAAAGGGGGGTAAATTGGATTTCTAAAAATTTATGCAATGCTTGAACAAAACTTATTGCAAATCTTAAATAAATTTAAAACAATAATAAATAAATCAACGAAAATGTAAAAAGATAAGCGAAGAGATATTTAAACGCAAAGATTTTTATATGGTTTGGCCAACCTTACCTAAGTCCATGCCTCTAAGCTTACCGAGCTTGAGGATTCCACTAGTCAAGCCTTTAAGGCTTTAAGAATACTTACAATTGACTTCACAGGTGTCAATAAACATTTACACCGAGAGATTATCTCCAATCTCTTAACCCAAGTGTCTTCCAGCACTTAGAATCACTCAAAACAAAGATTACAAATATATTTTTCTCTCACACAAAATATATGATTACGAATCAATACTCAATGCGTGAATAAATGAAACAAGAACAAATTTAAGGCTCAATGAATGTTGTATTCTCAATTACAAGCTCAATGATACCGTTTTTATCAACTCTTATTTGAATTTGATTGAGTTTATTTTGTAGTTGGAGCTGAAAAAATTACTGTTATTGACTTTTTGCTCAAAATTGGATCGTCGTTAACTGTTATCTGTTAACCATTTTGACTAGTTCAAGTGACCATTGAGCTTAAATTTAAATAATCAGTTTAACCGTTTGCCCCTATCGTTTTGCCGTTAATTTTCAAAGACCTGCAAAATAAATTTCAGCTATCCGTTCCTCCTAAACTGTTCAAGGTTAGGATGGAATTGTTAGGATCAAACACTTACCACTAGGCTAAAAGCTCAAACTAATAGCCAAGGTACAACTTTATTTCCTTATACCATGGAAGCGCAGAGTCCTAAATTAAGCAGCAGGTGGACATGAGGGCTACACACATTTATAATTTTGCCAACGGGCTGGGCAGTTATACCCTAAATAACCTTACTGCCACCTCAATGGAATTACATAAAACCTAAAGCGCATATAAGAATTGATGGGGCCCTATAACTCCAACAATGCCCCCCTTCCCTACAAAATTGCTTTTGTGGTGGCTTGAACCCGTGACTACGCTCTGATACCAATTGTTAGGATCAGGAGTTTACCACTAGGCTAAAAGCTTAAGTTGATAGCCAATTTGTAACTTTATTTCCTTATCCCATGGAAGCGTAGAGCCCCACACTAAGCGGTGGGTGGACATGTGGAGCTACATACATTTGTAATTGTGCCAACGAGCCGGGCAGTTACACCCTAGGTAACCTTACTGCCCACCTTAATGAAATTACACAGAAGGATGTTACACCTACAAGCGCACAGAAGAATTATTGGGGCCCATAACCCCAACAGGAATGACATTCTAGAAATTATCGGTTAGTCGTTTGCAGTTAATGGTTCGCCGGTTATTTCTAGTAACCTGCAAAACAAAATAAGCTTATTCGTTTTTGTTAAACGGTCCAAGGTTAGTACAAAATTTGATTTTAGAAATTAGCAGTTAGCCGTTTGATATAAATGGTTCGTTGTTTAATTCCAGTAACTTGCAAAACACACTAGCCTTATCCATTTTTGCTAAATGATTCAAGATTAAGGATTTATCATTCTCTGAAAATTTGATTTTAGAAATTAGCAGTTAGCCGTTTGATATAAATGGTTCGTTGTTTAATTCCAGTAACTTGCAAAACACACTAGCCTTATCCATTTTTGCTAAATGATTCAAGATTAAGGATTTATTATTCTCTGAAAATTATCGCTTAACTGTTTCGATATTAACGGTTCACCGTTTACTTTCAAAATCACAATTTTAACATAATTTCGCAGGGAATGGTTTTCCGATTAAAGTTAATGATTAGCTATATTTCATGAACAAATTTAGAAATATTATACGGCTTTTAAGAAATTATTTATTAATGAAAACTCCAACATTTTAAATAAAAAACATATAAAATTTGTTATCATCAAAATAAATACTATAGACATATACATATTAACAATGAGAACCACTAGATGAGAAATAGAGATTCCTCGATGGTGGGATATGGAATTTTAAACTGGCAATAAAGATCCCTTATGGAAGGAAATGAGGAACGTAAAATTGAGGCCATGAATGGGTCAGAGACACTAAGTTAGCAAGGCAACAATGTAAGAATAAAGCTTATCAATAGAAGAGAATCACGGAAATACTGTTAAAGTGGATAAAGAATTTGGCTACAAAATCACCAAGCGCACTAAAGTAAGGGCACGATATTCATTCTTTAAAACATGCTCTACTCTCTTCTTCGGGTCAAATTTGGCCAACTGCACCACCATCTCACGACCTCTTAAAATAAAGGAGATCAAGTTAATAACTTTTCACACTCATCAAAATAAGGAGACTTACTTACCTAAAAAAGTGGTATACTATATGTTGTAAATTTTATTAAACTCACAAGCATATGAATTATTATTGTATACATTAATAGAGACGAGTGTCGATTTCACGAGTAGGTAGGTTTAATTATGTGTATTTTCCAATTTAGTATTTGAATTTGTTAAGTCTTTGGATATACACTTAACAATACATCATGGGCTTAGTGTTTTTTTTAATGCCAATTAAGTTGTAAATGTGGGACTTCCATTCCTTATAAGTATCACTCTAATAAATATAGTATTAAGTGCTCATTATGCTATAGGATAATGATCTTTCGTTAAATATGTTGTCAAGTACATATTGTGCCAAACGACAACGTGGCAAGATTGTCTACTAAATAATTTAGATTCACTCTTTATCAACACTGAGTTAAGAATACCCACAGATAATAGAGGAAATCTCTCTCTAATAAATATGGTGAAATATGACAAACAGTAATAATCTTTCTCTAGGAGCTGATCTACACTAATAGTATACATACATTAGACAAGACGCATTGTCTGTTAACGTTGAGTTAAATTAACTCACATAAAATCAGAGATGAAAAATTAATAAACTTATAAAATTAGGCCCATGGGTCATGTTGAGACTTCACATTCAATTCAAGTTTGAAATTAAATTTGTCACTTATATTTGAATTAGGGGTAAAATAATAATTGATATTAGAATAAGTATAAATACAAGATAGAGTGAGAATTATACAAAATAAAGGTAAAAATAAAATTTAGCACATGGAAATTAGGGAAATGTCTCCTTTTTTATTTATAGATATGATGGGTAAATCATGACCATCAGATGAAAATAACTTGGATGCATAGGATTGTTCCATGTGGCACGTTCTAATTGAAAGGAAAATGTGTATAAGACTGTTATTCAGTGTATATACATGTATCATACGTCTATTTTTCGGTACAGTAATATGCTGCCACATCATTAGTCAAATTCAATGGGCATGTTTTAGTGTGTGTAAGTCTATAGTAAGCTTATACGATGACTGAATAAGATGTTGTCATATCATCAACCAACATAAAGCCTGCTCTATCAGGTTAGCATACTTCTTCCCACACTAGATTCAGACTTCTATAAATCTTGTTTTATGCAATGGTAGTCTGTTTTAAGCCCAATTTATGTTGTTCCTTAGGTTTTCAAGGCTTTTAAGTTGGTTCATGATGTCGATACCACCATTCAAGACCCTCAACAGGGCTAAAATGATGGTTTTACTCTTTGTACCATTTCTAAGATTTTTAAACATTTTGAGCTAAAAATAACATTTATTCTACTCCCTGATTTCTAGTTAATCATGAAATGACCAAAATACCCTTAAAATATATAAAATACTAAAATTGTAACAAAATTTATTTATTCAAAGTTTGAGGGACTTAAATATATAAAAGTAGAGAAGTTAGTGAAACTTGGAGTGTAAAATGATGATTTTATCCTTTATGAATGTACATTGTCCGGCACTCAATAGTATAAATACTCCATTACTCTCTTAAAGGGAGGTAAGTTCACTAGAACTCTAATTTTTATAATTCAACTCGATGAATACAAATTACCTTTCACCAAAAATATGCAAAAAAAATCTTGTTGCTTAACAAACTAATGGAGAAGTTATTAAAAGGCTTCAAGAGCCAAGCTTCAGGTATCTTTAAAGTATACTTTATGCAACAAATATTATTAAACACCCTACAGGAATAGGTTTTTTAAGTAACAAGCTATATTTTAAACAGTCCTTATATATGAAGGCTTTACAAAAGAAAAAAGAGAGAGATAAATCAGCATGAAACTTCAGAATGTTTCTACCTCAAAAAGCATATCAGAACACAACTTAAAAAAAAGCTTAGAAATCAATACATGGTTTGCTGGTTCAAATACCTAGCTCAAGGAATAGTTGAGGAAGAAGGATTAAACCAAAAAAAAAAAACCATCATTGAGTCATAAGAACACTTGAAATGAGTGCATGTGCGTAAAGTATACATCATCGTCATTGTTCATCTAACAAATGTTAGAACTCTATTTATTTTCCTAAAGAATGCTAACCTATCTTGATATTCACTAAGCTCGATTTTAAACACTGGTTGAGGGCAGAAAACTCAAAGCTCTATTAGGGATGAAAAAGTGAGTATTATTAAATACTATGGTTTATAACCACTAATGTTAGCTTTATAGAATGATTTGCCTCATCTAAGCAAGGGTGAAGAAACACTGTTACAAATAATGTCTCTTATTTAAGCAAGGGCCCACATCATTTGCTGCAAAGATAAGATACTTTCTACTTAGAAAAAGTGAGAGTAACAAAGAAATTAGAAATGACAACTTTAATTTCTGCAAGCATTGAATAGTTAATGGGAGTAACTAAAGCGTTGATGAAAACGATGAAAAAGTTTCACCTGAAACTCAGAATTGGAAGTTCATAACGATTGTCTCTATTACAAAGTTGAAACTCCAATAAACGAGCTTTATATATCTTATTGAAGGAAATTCCATTATTGAATTTCATTCCACCTCAACAGTTATAGCTTCTACCTTGGAATAGGCCAGACAAAAAAAAGACCACATGAGAGATATTGCAATAAGTCTTTCATGACTCATGGATGGAACCATTTAAATAAATCAAATCTCAAAACCTTTATTCAGTAACGTTACAATTAAACATGGAAAAAAAGTGATGTGGCAATCAACATAATCAAACTATATGAGTTCTAATATGATTGAACTTATTTATAAGCTTTAATGAGATTGACGCTTGAGAAATCGGTATGCTTACTACCTAATTTGAAAGTTGTTTTAAAATATCTGTCTTTTTTATGTTATATGCCATGTTGAAACAATCACCTCCTGAGTCAATTAACCTCAAATGAAAATGAAGAACAAGCCTCTAGGGTTCATGGAGTATTTTATGTGTATTATACTTATTAAACCAGCCTCTACGATCATTCTCAAGTGCGGGTACTTGCAGACAATTAAAATGGATGTATTAAATAGGTTTGATAAAAAAGCCTGGGCTGGCCCAAGCTCGAGTTGGCCTAGCTGGAGCTCAAGGGCTTTAAGCCTAGTTGCATGGTGAATTTAAAGATATGGGATCAAAAATCTAAAGCCCGTACATAGTGGGCCTAGTTGTGGGCCTAATGTAAAAAGCCTAGGCTTGGCCTAGGCTTTATAATATATAAAATTAAAAAACTTTAAAAAAAAGAAAACAAAAATATCAAAATCAAACTACATCGTATCTTAAACCCAGTAACCCTAAATTAAAATTAAACCAGTAAAACAAAAGCATTGCAGCAGGCAACCACTCCATCTGCCTACTGTCAACGGTCGATAGCCACATCCTCAGTCCTCACTACCCTACAGCCATCATCGCTACCAACTGTTGCGACCCAGCACGCTACACTGTGAGTTAAATAATCATTGTAGTAGGTAGCCACGCGACACAAGTCGCCAGCCCAGCATGTGTCGAACCTAGCACCAGCAACAACTGCAGCGCGATGCACGGATGCCGTAGCAATGAACCCACTCTAAGTCTTAAATCCACCATACCCACGTGATCTTTGAGGTAAAAATTAAAGTCGGTTTTGATTTTTACATTTCTTGTAAAAACTATCCTAGACAGCAAAGTTTTTTTTATTAAATTATAAATAGAGAAATTATCCACCGTCCACCCGTTTTTTCACTTTTTTCAAAAATACACAAATTTTTTTTTGGCTGGAATCCACCTGAACTTACATTTCTTTTCACTTTTCCACTTCCGTCTGGAGACCGTTATAACTTTGCTGACATCATAAGGATAAAATTATCATTTTACAAAGACACGGTGGTGGATATGTGCAAAATAATATAACTTCAAGTGGAGTTCAGAAAAAAAATTAAAAATTGTGTATTTCTGAAAAAATACAAAAAAATAAGTGGTCAGTGGATAATTTATCTTTTACATTTGAGGGTAAAAAAATCATTTAAATAATATTTCGTTAGTTTTCTTAATGGTCTCTAAACGAAAATGGAAAAGTGAAAAGAAATGTAACTTCAGGTGGATTCCAACAAAAAAAAAAAAAAACAGAATTGTGTATTTTTGAAAAAATTGAAAAAAATAGGTGGGCGATGGATTATTTCCCTTATAAATATTATGCCAGCAAAGTTTTTTTTATTTTGATAAATTATATATATTACAATTCAAATTTGTTGAAAATCTAAATGCATAAACATATAATGAAATTTAAAAATCAACACTGATGCTTCCTAATCAAATATGAGAAAAGAAAGCTTCTAACCAAAATGTAACTTTATTGTGAAGATCAATTATTGCAAATTGTAACTTCGCCGAAAATAAATAAGCAAGCAAAAGAATTGCAACTTTATAAATCTCACACAGATATAATTACATTATTGATTCTTTATAAAATCAATTACTAATTGTTTTTGTTTTACTATTTATTTTAACACTTTTATTTTTGTTAGGTGGAGTTCTTGAAGAACTTTTTACTAGAGAAGAATTGAACGATGAAAACGAAGGTAGCCGCAAATATTGGAGTAGTTTGTTTTTTATATTAGTAGTTGTGATTCACTGTGTTGTGTTGCACGTATTTTGTGTGTTGGATAATTGTGTATTGGATAATCACTTATAATTTAAGTTTTTTTTTTTAGTTTATAGCTTTATTAAAAATTAACTTTATTAAATCACATGGCTTAATAGTATCTAAAAAAAAAAAAAAAAATAAGGGTGTCCGTACTAAAAATGCACTATATAGAAGACAGTGATTCAATTTAGGACTCCCGGATTGTGTCACTGCAATCCAACAGCCCCTGATGGCTTCTTTTTTTTTCAGTTGGCTGTACGTGTGTGACTAAAAGCCTAACTTTTGGAGAAGCCGTTACAAGCAAAATCTCAGTCAAAACGTTAATTCATTGAAAAAAAAAAAAAAAAAACCTTCTTTCTCGGTCAAACAATCCGTACTTCAATCCATGTCTCTCAAAAAAATTGTATTATATCCTTTAATATGTTTTGTTAGTTTTATTTTTATTTCATTTTATGAGAAATCCTTCGATTTGTTAATCGTGCAACAGTCGCTGAGATTTCAGTTAGGATAATACTCAAACAAATTAAAGTCTTTTAACATTAATTAATTAAGCAAACATACTATGTTTTCGAGGGCTTCACTTGGAAAATCGTCAGCTTTGATCCCTCGCATTCTTGCCAATAATAATTGTAATAATAATAATAATAAGAGGCTGATTATTGCCCGTTCATTATCATCTTCATGGCGAGGGTTTGGATATGGTGATGAAGGTAATGAGGCATTTTTAAGAATCGTCTCCTCTGGGACTGGGGTAGTGGTTGCAGTTGCAGCAGCTGGTTCATTAAGCTTGGGATTTGGGTATTGGTTTTCCACTAATTCTAACGTAAATTCCATCTTGTCTTTCGCTGATTCTTCGAAAGACACTTGGGTCGGAGATGAAGATCAGTTTCAACATTCTATTAATCCCGAGAAGAGTCGCAGGTTCCTCTTTGGAGGTAGCTATCTTGTGTAACTGTCAGACATCTCAATTAAATTTGGTGTGTGTGTGTAGTTATAAACAACCATGCACTTTAATCAACCCAACATTTTATTCTTATGCATAATGTTTGTATTAAGATAGATACGTATGGAGTAAAGATTATTTAGTTTCTGAGCTAAACTGTAATTAACCATGAAGATCTTGGAAATCAGGTAGGATTAGGAATGAAGAAGTTAAAAATTCAGAATAGAGAAGAGGATGTTTTTAACTATGCGTATATCATTTTGTTCCGATACTGCAGATTCATACAGGAGAAGAGTGTTTTTCAATTATGAAAAACGGATAAGGATGCAAAGTCCCCCGGAAAAGGTATGCCTGCAACGTCCATTCATCAGTATATGCTGCAAGGAAACAGGGATTTTTTTATCAATTAATTAATGGCTAATTGACGAAAGCAATTCAAGAGAGCTTATTGAAATTTGAACTGCCAATGGAGATTGTAATACCACGAAAGTGAATAATCATAAAAATAAGCAATTTGATTCATGTACGTTCAATAAAATATCAACCACATTCATTCTCTTTAGCTCCACTACTGCGTAGCCTCTTCCCATTTGCTAGTTAATTTTGTCATTAATTGGCCTTTGGTTACATATTTTCTTAATTTGTTGCCATACTGATGTTCATCACTTTGAAAAATGCAGCATTGTACATATATGATTAGTAGCACCAACTCTCTAATTAAATAGCTAATAGACATCCACAGAGCTTGGAGATTGATGTATTATATATTCATTATGAGTTACTAATATGAATATGATCTCTTGCTTTGCTTGCTCTTAAGGTTTTCGAGTATTTTGCATCATTTCGAACACCTGGAGGAGATGTGCTTATGACACCAGCAGACTTGATGCGAGCAATTGTTCCTGTGTTTCCTCCATCTGAATCAACTCGAGTCAGAGAGGGATTCTTAAGAGGCGAACGGGTACCTGGGGAATTACTCTGTCCCCCCTCCAAATTTTTCATGCTTTTTGACACTAACAATGATGGTCTCATATCTTTCCCTGAGTAAGAACCAATACTAAATAAATAATTGTCTCTGTGATTAAGAGCCTAATTTATGACTACAAGCAATTATGAGAATGAGATTGTAATTCTTCTTATACCATTACATACATATATATAAATATATGCTAATTTTGTTTTATGTTTCTTAACTAATTTTATATGCCTATGCCTGCAGATACATATTGTTTGTCACCCTACTCAGCATTCCAGAATCAAGCTTTTCAGTAGCATTTAAAATGTTTGACCTTAACAACAATGGGTGAGTCAAAAATTATGTACATATAGTGTTAAATAAGTTGGTTTTATGGGAATTTGTATTATTAATGGTACGATGCTTGTTTTTATGTCAATTAATTGACAGAGAGATAGACAGGGATGAATTCAAGAAAGTGATGAATTTGATGCGATCCGAAAACAAACAAGCTGCTCGCCATAGAGATGGACGCAGAGTTGGGTTCAAAGTTCCAGATCAGTCTGTGGAAAATGGGGGCGTTATTGAATACTTCTTTGGCAAAGATGGCCAGACATGTCTACGACATGAAAGATTTGTCCAATTCCTTAGAGACTTGCATGAAGAAGTATGCATGATAGAGTGGACTTTTCAATTTCAGCTTAAAAAATATGAGTGTGCGTGTGTGTATGGCAATTTTAATTATCTTATAATTTTTGACAGAAAATAGTGCCTACTATTATTATTATTATGATCATCATCATATGTTTATGTTCAAACAATTGTTGCAGATTTTACAGTTGGAGTTTGCACATTATGACTGTAAACTACGCGGTACCATATCAGCAAAAGATTTCGCATTATCGTTAGTGGCATCTGCTGACCTTAGCCAAGTAAACAAGTTGCTTGATCGGGTTGATGAAATAGGCAATGAACCAAAACTCAGACCCATTCGGATTACATATAAGGAATTTAAAGATTTTGCTGAACTTCGAAAGCAGTTGCAGTTCTTGTCTCTGGCCATTTTCACTTACGGAAAAGTTAATGGGGTGTTAACAAAAAGGGATTTTCAAAGGGCAGCATCAAAGGTTCAACGTACATTTAATTTTTTATCTCATCAATTACCTAACGATTTTTTTTTGTTCTAAAAAACGAAAATTCAGGTACTGGGCTAGCTAGGCTTATTAATTTTGTAGCTAGGTGTAGCATACGTATATCTCTTGGTGGTGAATATATGAATGATGATGGCATTGCTTACTTGATTAACTCATGAAGCTGTAACAGGTGTGTGGCATCTCCATCACTGATAATGTGGTGGACGTTATATTCCATGTGTTTGATACAAATCGAGATGGAAGTATAAGCCCAGATGAGTTTGTAAGAGTTCTGCAAAGACGAGAAAGGGACACCGCACGGCCTAGAGAACCAGGTTTCAAGGGTTTGATATCCTGCTGGAAGAACTGTGCCACGGCCACCAAGTGCTCTTAATTTTTAGGCCACTTAATCTTGTTTAGTAATTTAATTTATCAAATTAACTTATTTAGCTAGCTAACTATGTGAATGTTATTGTTGTACAGAAGCTGGTCTTTAATTGATTCTCTTTTTTTTAGTTTAGTTAATTAAACTAATTCCTTGTATTTTGACTAAATATTTCTAAGTGATCGACGGTATCACAATCTAAACAAGGATAGCTTTTATAATTAATTAAGTTGTTGTCTCTTTGGCATGAATGCATGCGTACATGTTGATTTTATAATTTGTACATTGATCATGGATCAAAAAGGATGATTTCTGATCATATAAACAGCCAATCTACTTTCTCATTTAAAAAAGAAAAAATTCACATTAGATCTGTTTAATTGAATGATGTGCATATATATGTGTAGACTGTAGTGTCTTCAGTATCGTTAAACAAAAAGGGTAAAAAGTTGTATATGGACTATGGTGTTTGTGTTTGTAGGAGACAATTTTAAATATGAATGCCCCAGCTGGGCATGGAAGGACAACTACATTTGTATAATATTCAATTAATTCATGTGTGTTGCTAGAACAAACACCCAACAAAGACTAGGGGCAGCACACCCACATTTTGGGCTTTCGAATTGTTTGAAATTAGATCATTGAAAAATTTTGAGATAAAATATATGTATTAATTTTATTAAAATTTTTATTATAATCACTTTTTTTTTGTTTTCTAAAATATAAAATTATTACCCAAAAAAAGATGTAAAATTATTAACCAAATTTTTATATTTTAATTTCGCTAATATTTCTTTCTAAAAATTATAACTAATATATTTAATTTTTCTTGTGACATGATTATCAATTTTAATTTTAAAAAGCTTCTTTCTACATAAACAACTGCTATCAATATTGTTAATAATATTCTAAATCTTTATTCAAATTCACATTTTCTTTTACTACTTTTGACAAATTGATTGAGAACTCAATTTTGATATTGATCTGACTTCTCTTTTTTTTTGAAATTTTTCGTATCTTGATGCATATTTTCTAGTAGACATCTTTTTTCCCTAGTGAAACAAGAGTAAATAAACAAACAGTTATGCTAGATAATTAAAAGAAAGGGTTAATTTTAAAAACTTCCCCTGAGGTTTAGTGTAATAACACTTAAATGGTGAGTTTCCTTGTATCCTTGCTTACCTCCCGTACTGTTAGTATAAATACATGTTGATTGTTAGTAGAGTGATAAATTGACAAAAATACCCTTTTTGGTTAAGCAAAGTAATAATTCCTTTGTTTGGTAATTGATGATAATTCCTCCTCAACATAGCTTCATTTACTGCATCCATGATGTTCTACACAACAAGAACAAAATCAACACGAAAATCTCAGTAATTTGGGAAACAATTGTGTTTAAAAGAATAGTGAAATAAAAAATAGAAAAAATAAATTATTAGTGCACTTACTGAGAATCTTGAAAAAATAAAATAAATTAATTTTGAAATCATAAAATATTAGAGCATGTACAGCTGCTTTCAACAAAGGAACCAATATAACAATTAAAGATTATTGGATGATTTCTTCTTGCACTTTTTTTAATTACATGAAACTATTGTTCAGGATACATCATATTACATGATATTATAACTGATATTTATAATTACTAGGACTAGGATTACATAAACTCTTATATCTTATATAACACAGCTCAGATTTTAACCTTCTCAAATATTAAAAAGACTTCAACCTTCACCCAAGAGATAAGGAAGGAAATTTAAATTAAACCCCCACAATGTTTCTATGAGGGTTCGAACCACTTCCTTCACGTTTTTGAACGAGTGGCTCTAGCCACTTTAAAATAAAAATAAAAACCTATCAAAACCATTTTCCTACTAGGCTAAAAAAAAATATAAAATTTAACCAAAAATTTAAGAATCATTTAAAGGAAAAAAAATGTTTTCTGTAGTCCCCCAATGATGTCCGTCGATCCAAAGGTTGATATCTTCACGGTGTTCTCCGGTTTTAGATTGTGTTTGAACAATGTTGGTCTTGTGATGAGAGAAATCGCCTGAAATAGCTGCTGCATGATTGGCTTTGACTCTGATTTCGAGAAAATGCCTTTGTTGATGATTCGACGGTACAGATCCTGCGAGTTGCATAACTCCAACATAATGTTAAAGTGGAACTGGTTCTCATAAACGGCGAAGATTTGGACAATCTTGTGGTGAGGACTGAGGAGTCAAAGGATTTTAGGCTCCGTTAAGATGCATTGGGAGTTGAGGGAGTCACCAGATATCAAATTCTTATTGATAGATTTAAAGGCAAAAGACTTGCCCGAGATCTGTGAGGTGCATCTAAAACCGATGCCGAATCATCCCTGGCCTGTTAATATTTATGTATTCATAATGTTGATTTTGATGATAATAAACAAAATTAAGAATAATTCAGTTTTTAAAAGCTTAAATTATTTTTTATACATTTTAAATAAATCATTGTTTTCATATTATAAATGTTTTATATTTAATGGAAAAATAATTTTTTTGAAACTGATTGTTTTTCAAGTTTATAATCTAATTGAAAGAGTTTTGAGAACTTTGAAATCAACAAGTATTGCTTAGAATTTTAGAGAATAACTTATTTAAAAAGTTTCATATAATTTTGGGCCACAATATAATTTTATAAAGTTTTGGGGTAAACCTATAATTATAAAAAATAATTCACTGTTGCAATCACTGTAGCAAACGGCTAACTGACATCTTGATAACAGCTAGCCAACATCGAACAAAATTAGAGTTTAGTTTCTAGAAAATAACGACAATCCGACAATTTAAAATTCTACCTAACGGTAACTTGGAACAGTCAAAATGGTGATCCAACTTCTTGCAGAAAGCTAATAATGGCTATTTTCCAGCTCCAACTATAAATAACCTCAATTAAATTCAAACAACAACAATTCCAACAATTATCATTGAGCAAAATATTGAGTATACAACTTTCATTAAGCTTTAAATCCTTGTATTCATCTCATTCATTCACACATTGAGCTTTCATTTGTGATCAAACACATTGTGTGAGAGAAATTCATTTGTAATATTTTTTATAAAATCAAGTTAAGAGATTGTAAGTATTGGGATACACTTAGGTTAAGAGATTAGGGATAATCTCTTGTTGTGAAGGTCTATTGATACTTTGTAAGTCAATTGTACGTATTTGAAACATTGGAGGCTTGCTTAGTGAAATCCTCAAACCCGGTGAGTTTGGAGGCGTGGACGTAGATGGGAATTCTCGAACCACGTAAAATCATTGTGTTTGTTTTCTCTTTCCTTACTCTTTTATTATTGTGCTTTATTAAATTTATTATTTTTTATTTCATTAAGGTAATAGATTAAATTGTTGTATGGTTAGCTTAGCTTAATTTTTAATAACCCAATTCACCACTCTCTTGGGTTGCTTAGATAATATTTCACGACCAATCTGTTCACAGACTTGGTAGTCTCTGTTCAGGGCTCTAGTCATGAGAGTTTTTTTGGGATTTTTTTATTTTCATTTTGTTTCATTTCGTTTTGTTTCTTTTTGTTTGATTTTTTTTGTGAATTTCAACAATTCTTTTACAATTTTACCCTCGTATACTAATGTTATACAAGCATTTATACTAACAGATAAGCGAGGATACAAGGAAACTCGCTTATCTAAGAGTAATTACCCAAAACCTCAGGGGAGGTTCTTAAAACATAACCCTTAAAAGAAAACAACTTATGAAACATGATAATATTTTTAAAACAATGCTGCTATATACTCCGAGTCAAGCCTTGGGTCAAGCCCCGAAAATTCAGTAAAACGATGCCATTTTGAGACTTATAGTAACAACTCATTCTTTCTCTTTTGCCAGCAGTAAAATCAAGTCGTTTTGAGATTTACAGTCAGACTTCATTTTTCAAAATGCAAGCTAGATCTCAAAGGGAAAACTTGAAACATTGAAGGAATCAACTCAAAATTTCACTATCAACAAGTGTGATGAGAAGCAAAAATCAAATGACAGTTTTTTGAAGGAATCAACACAAAGTCATAGTGTTTTTAATGATTGAACTGTTCCTTTATTCTGATTTATACTCTGAAGAAACCCTTTGCTATCAAGATCTTCATTTTTCATTGGTACAATAAACCCGTAAAACAAAGGAGGAAATAAAATGCATAAGCACACAATAAGTTGTTATTGCCTTAGCTTCAAAGGTTGAAGTTATTGATATACACTTGGCATGCAAAGCTTAGTAAGTTTAACTGCATCTTATTGTCCTGAAATCGAAGTAAATTTAGGAAGAAGCTGCTTTATGACAGGGATAATGATGATGTCGACCAAATTCTTCTCCAGAAACTTTTGATCATGTACTCAATAGGGTTCATAGTAAAGAGTCAGTAGGCCGTGTAACGAATTGATGAGATACTTGGATGATAAATAAAACCCTACAGGATTAAAATCAGCCAAAGATCGAAGCATTACGTCAAGTGCAAAAGTATCACGTTGGTGTGGCCGTTGCGTAATGGCTGTCATTAGTGACGAATTGATTAGATGCTTGGATGATAAATAAAAGCCTGCAGGATTAAAATCAGCCAAAGATCGAAGCATTACGTCAAGTGCAAAAGTATCACGTTGGTGTGGCCGTCGCGTAATGGTTGTCATTAGTGTTAGTGGCTATGGTTGATTTGCAGGCAGATTGTGGATTTTGAATGGCTATGAGTTGTGCGTAATTTCACGTGTGACGGCTATGAGCAAGGAAGGGGAAATAACTTGGCAAAACGGTGCCTTTTTTTTTTTTTTGCTTTAAGTAAAACAACGTGTTTTGAATTCGAGGTTTGACTTAGGGTTTGACCCAGTGTAACTATTATTTTCCTTTTTAAAAAGAAACACAAACAATAGAATAACACAACTAATTAAGAAGATAATAAAAAGATAAAATTTGAAAATTTCAATTAAATCTAACATCAAACATTAATCAACAAGTTATGATATATATTGAAAGGGAAATTCATCCCCTCTGATGAATTATGGAGTAAACTTTGAAGCTATTTGAACTATAAGTCATGGACATCACTTCCACAAGTGAGTAAGAAAACTTTGTGATGAGACAAAATTGATAGGAATGGCATGATATATAAGGGCCAGTTTGGTATCGTTTTCAAACCTTTATTTTCATTTTTGTTTTATAAATACAGTTACAAAACACGTTTGGTGGGCTCAACTCAAAAATAAATTATAAAATAAAGAATTCAGATTCACTCACCGCTTTGTAAAGTTCAAAACGTGTTTAGGGTGTTTTCAAATGAATTACAATTTAGTCTAAAGAACAAATTATAGAACAAATCTCAAACATCTCCTGTTACTCTTCATCAACAACTACCAAACTCTTAGATCTCAACTCTCCCCTCTGTTTACAGCTCTCTCTTCCCCGTGGCTATCACTTCTCCTTCAACCACAACCCAAATCTATGCACAGCTCTCTCTCTCTTCTTCCTTTTTCTCAAGATCTACAGCATATATCTCTCTCTCTAACTCGGTCTACCATCACCGATCTATCTCTCTCTGTAGCCAAAATCGATTCTTTCTTTGGTGTGGGTTGCTCTTTTCTTTGCTTGATCTCGATTTATTGCATTTTTTTCTTCGCTTCGTCTTTGCCCTAGCTATGCGCTCTTGCTGCAATTTTCATCTGTTGAAATCTGCTGGCTTGCTGCAGTTCGCTTGGTCTTTGCTCCAGCTACGTGCGTTTCTTTGCAATGCTTACATCAATTTCTTTGAAATCTGGCTTGCTCTGATTCGCTTGGTCTTTACTCCAACTACGTGCGTTTACTGCAATCTGCTACATCGGCTGCTGAAATCTGCTCACTTGCTGTAACCACTCACTCGGCGCTATCTTTGCTCCATCTCTTACTGGTATATTTCTTTATTTTTCTATTTGGGTGAATTTTGAGTGTGATTCTTTTTGTTTAGCTTAGACCCATATCATGTTCAATTGGGAAAATTGAATGTTGCTTTGTTCAATTAGTTTTTTAGGCAAATTGGATGTTTGTATTTCTTTAAGATCTATTAGAACAGGGAATAATTTGGTATTGAATTTTTTTGTTGTTGCTCTGTGTTCGTTGAATTTTTTTGCTGTTACTCTGTGTCCGTTGTTTGAATAATTTAGGCAAATTCATCCACTCTTATGTTATTGAATTTATGTTACTGAATTTGATTGGTGGCGTCGATTATTTATTCTAGAAATCTAATTATACGTATTTGGCTTGTGAAAATAAAAGTTGTAATTATTAGAATTTGGAATGGGGCTTGTAATAAAGTAATATGCAATGTTAAAATTAAAATTTACAAGCCTGTTTCATTTTCACCTTATGATCATACCTAATCACATGCATATGTTTGGACTGTCAAATTTGGAATAACATTGCACATTTGAAAGCTGTCTTTTTTCTACACAAACATGCTGACATGCACATACACATCATGATTTTTTGAGTAACATTCAGTTTTTAATCTATGACATGTTGCTGAAATTACTTTCATGATATGTTGAATATGATTAATATTTGATATGTGTTCTTTTTTTTTTTTTTTCAAGATATGGATTCACATGATGTTGATGGTGAGGATAAGGCTGATTGGTCTAGCCGGACTGAAAATGCATTTATTCGTATAGTGCATGACCATGTAAAAAAGGGTGATTTACAAACATCAACCTTTACTAAGAAAATTTGGACCACTATAAGTGATGAATTATTTGAACAATCCCAAAAAAGATTCAATGTAGGGCAACTTAAGTCCAAGTTTAATAGGTTGCACAAAAAACATCGAGAGTTTTCTGACTTAATAGCTCATACTGGGTTTGGCTGGGATTCTATTTCAAATACAGTCATAGCATCAGAAGCTGTTTGGGCTGAATATATTAAGGTAAAACTATATTCGCAGTATCTTAAATAGTTTTGTATAAAATTAAAGTATTCTTTTTTGGTTTTATACATTTATTTTTTTCCACAGAGAGTGCTTGGAGTGAAGCCATATCGTAAAAAAAGATTAGAGCACTGCCAAACTTTAGGGGAGATATTCAACACCACCACACCTACTGGCCATTTACGTTTTTCCTCTAGCCAAGTTCCATTGTCCTCGGATGAGGACCGTGAATTGGAAGAGAATTTTCTTGGTCATGGAGTTCATGTTGATATTGAGGATGACGATTCAATTAATCCTCTTTCTGAGAGTAGAACAGAAAAAATGCCTCGTCGGCCAATTGCAACTTCAACTGAGCGTGGTAAAAAAAATAAGAGTGAGTTTGATAGCTACTTTAAAATGGCTAGTTCAGTGATGAATGCTAGAATGGAGATGGTTAAGTGCAAAAGTGCAGTGTCAACTTCTCAATGTATTGAAAAGTGGTCTACTCAAGAGTGTATTGAAGCTGTAGAGAAATTGGGAGACATTGATGGAGATACATACAACAAACTGATGGATAAGCTAGTGCCCAATATTGAGTGGAGGAAAGCATTTCTGAGCATGCCTGAGCATAGGAAAAAATATTGGTTAACTAGTTTATAGTTTGTTCTTTAAGATGTAATGTGTTTAACTTGGATGTTATTGGTTGTGAACTATGTGCTTGTTTATTTTATAGTTTGGACTTTTTTGTACTTTTATTTGTCGAACTTTATGTTATTTTTATGAGTTGAAATGTGTTTGTTGAACTTTATTTCATTTTATTTTTGTGAGTTGAACTTTTTATGTTTTTAGATCAATTATCATATACTTGCTATATTTATAATCTAGGATTTTTTTTTTAATCAGAGAAAAAAATGAACAACAACAACAATGAAGATGATGATATTGACAGTTTAACAGATATTGAAGAAGAGGTTTTAGAGGTAGCCATTGCTATAAAAATTTATGAGAAACAACAGCATGCTGTTATAGGGTAATGCTATACAGGATAATTGTCTGGCATTGAATTTGTTCAAGAGTTGTTAAATGGTCATCCAGACAGAATGTATAACATGTTTCGAATGGATAAAGAAGTTTTTATTCGATTATGTTATACACTTGAACATTTACAGTTATTAGAGGATGATAGACATGTTTGTATCAAGGAGGCTGTAGCAATGTGCTTGTACATATTGTCCCATGGTGCTGTTGTGCGGGTTGTATCTGAGCGTTTTCAACGTTCAGTGGAAACTGTGTTTACACACTTTAAACGTGTATTAAAAGCATTTTGTCACTTGGCAAATCACATTATAAAACCAAAACCTCAAGGGGAAACGCCATCAAAGATTAGAAACAATCTAATTTTTTTTTCCATATTATGAGGTAAGAAATTCAATACACGTTACTTCAATGTTTATGTGACATTAACATTTGGTTAATAAATTATTAATTTTCACATAAGTGTATTGGTGCAATTGATGGAACCCACATTGCTGCATGGTCACCAGCTAATAAACAAATATCATATCGAGATAGAAAGACTCAGGTGACTCAAAATATCATGTGTGCATGTTCTTTTGACATGATGTTTATATTTGTATATAGGGGTTGGGAAGGTACGGCCAATGACTCAAGGGTTTTTATGGATGCCTTAAATAGACCAGAATCTGGGTTTCCACTTCCGGAAGAAGGTAAGAATATTGATAGATAGATATATATGTGTGTGTGTGTGTGTGTGTCGTTGGTCTTTATTTTTTAATTATGTTTTATTGTTTCTATATTTTAGGATATTACTACGTTGTGAATTTTGGATACATAAATATGAAGGGATTTTTGACACCATATAGAGGTGAGAGATATCATTTACGTGATTATAGAGGATCAAGTCGAGCACCTAGAGGTCCCCAAGAATTGTTTAATTATAGACATTCATCATTGTGTAATGTAATTGAGCGATGCTTTGGTGTTTTAAAAGCGCGATTTTCAAGTTTAAGGGATATGCATAGTTATAGTTTACGTAAGCAACGTCTAATTCCAATTGCATGTTGCACTTTACATAATTTTATTCGACGAGAAAATGCAAGTGATAGGTTATTTGGGGACTTTGATGTACAAGATTTGGTTACCAATGAAGAAGGAGATATCAGTAGGCCACTTACTAATATTGATTTATCTTCAGCAAGTGTCGCAGAGATGAATGCTATAAGAGATGGAATTCCAGCTTTTATGTGGCATGATTACATACATAATGCATAATATCTATCATGTAATTTTTTTATAATTATTTTGTTTAAATCATGTGTTGTAATATATATCTTAATTTTGGTGTAAAAACAATGACAATGTCAAACTTTTTTTTAATTAATATTAATTATAAAACTTTATCATCATGTAATTTTTCTATAATAAATTTGTTTAAGTTATTTTGTTGTATTTGTGTATGTATTAGCTAAATAATTATTTTATGACTATAAATATAATGTAAATGTTTAGTAAAAACTGTTTTTGAAAAAAGCATTACCAAACTCATATTCTTTGTTTTTATCATTTTTAACTGTGTTTACCAAACGCATATTACTATTTTCAATTTTAAAATATAGGATACATAAAATAATACCAAACACATATTTAAATTCAAAATACAGCAACTGCAAAACACCATTTTCATTTTCATTTTTATTCTCAGAAAATACAAATTCAAAAACAATACCAAACGGGCCCTAATTATTTTAGTAGAGTTCTTGAATTAATCCCCAAAAGTATTTGATTAAAGAATTAATGAGGTTAATGGACTTAGAGCAAAAGTTTCAAAAACTTAAGGGCTTTTAGTTGATAAATTAAAAATTATTGTAGGTGGCTTTTCAAGTCCACCATCAAATCCTAGGGCTCAACCCTGATAAACGGTGGAAGCTACAACCTTGGGAAATCTTTAACTATTTTTAGCATGGTATCGTCGATTCTTATCTTTATTAGCATGCTTGTATATTTGTGTATAAGATTCTATTTGGTGTAACTTTTTAAATAGAATTTATTAAAGTAAAGATTTTGTTAGTAGAGATTTTATAGGCATAGTTTTCATAAAAGAGTTTTAGATGTTTGGTTGTCAATGAGATATTTTTATTAAAAATTGTAAAATTATTTTAATGGACAAGTTATGTAAAATTATGTTACGAAAGGAATAACATAAGATCATAAAATAAGTAAATGATATTTTAGATATTTTAACATTTTAAAAAAAATTTCTAACCTCTACTCTTAAAAGTCTAAAATTTGAGGTGTTTTACTAGTAGAGATAAAATAGCTTATCTAATTTTCAAAATCTCTATCAAGAAAAAACCAAACAATAAGAAAAATATTTGAAAAGAGTATATGAGATTAAATATGCACTTATGGCTATTAAATAAGCCATAAAAAATATATACTAAGGCTCTATTTGGTATAATTTTTAAAATAGAACTTATTTAATTAGAATTTTTATTAATAGAGTTTTTATTTAAAAAATTTTAGTCGTTTGATTGTCAATGAGAGATTTTATTAAAAATTATAAAATTATTTTAATAGGCATATTTTTAAAATTATGTTATGAAGAGAATAAAATAAAATTTTCAAATAAGTAGAGAATATTTTAGATATTTTAATATTTAAAAAATAATCTTTAACCTCTATTTTTAAAAATCTAAAATTTAAACTTTTATCGATAAAGACAAAATAATTTATTTAATCTTTAAAATCTCTACTAAAAAATCAAATAATAATAAATTTTTTTAATAAGAGCTTATATAATTTAATAAGTATTTATAGTAATTAGATAGTTATATTAAACAGTTAATAAGTTTATTCGGATATATAATTTTTCGAGTAATTGTTAAGACTAAATGGTGAGGAAGAGGTTCGTGTAAAATTGGCCTTAAAAGTGGGTTTGACGCTTTTAGGCCCATAAATAAAGCGCTTGCATTGACAATTATAAGACAGATAAAGTTTTGCAAATAAAAAGCGGAAGAGCAGCGTTACCGCCGGTGAAAGCGAAAGTTTTTAGCACAGGATACACTTCAGTTTCAAAAATCAGAACTCAAGAAGATGATGCCATCCAAGAAGAAAGATCTCTGCAGAAACTTTCAACGTGGCAGGTTATTTCATCAGTTTTGTTTTAAATAAATAAAAAAATTTAATTTATCTTTCGACAACTAATAATCAATCACGACCACTATAACAACTTGCTGGGATAATATATAATTTTGCTTCTCCTCTTGCAGTTGTCAGTATGGTGAGCGATGTAAATTTCTTCACGTTACTCAGCAGCAGCCAAATCCTTTCGGATTTGGTGTTCAGAACAACCCTCAGTCTAAAGGGACCAATAACTATAATTTTGGTAATAAACAGAACCAATTTAAGGTTTGTTCTTCTCCTAAACATGTTGCTAGAAAGCTGTCTATCGTTTTTCTTGTATATATGATCATTGTCACTGACATTGCTGCTAGAATTACAATTTTTTATTATTTATTTGTTGAGTTCAAGTTTTGAACACTTTAGTTCATCTCTGTTTAGGTTGTAGTGACATTATATTTGTCTGTGGATCAGCCTTTTGAAAACAAATGGACCCGGTTCTCACCCATTACTGGTGGTGGCGTTCCAGCATCTCGGCAACCTGACAATCAACCCCAGTCAGCAAATCATAAGTGAGTATTTGTTGCAGCTTCAGTGGTTATGCTTTTCTTTCTTTGCATCTTTGCACTTAAATTGTCCTGTCTTCTCTAACTTGAGTAGTATGCCTGACTGAATGTAAATTGTGTTTTGTCAAAGGTGCTCTGATCCTGACTCTTGCAAACGCATAATTGCAGAAGATTTTGAGCTCGAGAGGCCACTTTGGAAGCTTACATGCTACGGCCATTCGAAAAAGTATTCTTATCTTATTGTGTCATTCACAGTCATTTGAAATTCAAAGTTTCAGGACTTTGGTCCTATTTGCTGCTGTGAATCTTTTGGCTTTGAATTTTATGCGTTTATAAATGTGTTGCTGAGAAATAAAGTTATTAGTAAATTGTTCTTGCAAGTCTCTGATATTTAAAAGTTCAGAATGTCAGCTGTCCTGGTGAATTTGTTATTTTTCAAAACAATAGCTTTAAACTTGCAGGAGGAATATAGAGATGGTCAGTGAACATGCTAAGTAGTAAAATGTGTGTCCTATGAGGTGAAGTAGTTGTCTGAGGAAGATTGCAATTAAAGGCATTGTACATTAATTCGATAGTTTGTTTAGTTTTCTTTCTTTCCCCTCATCGAACCATTGCAAATCTGTAGTGTATACATTGCAAATGTGGTTCTGTAAGGGTTCAAATGTTGACAGTTTATATGATTACTGTTGTAAGTTGGTGAAACAAAGATTGTTCTTATTCCTTGAAAGTATTTTTTCATATAAACATGTGACAAACAAGTATGAAGTAGCAACTTGGAAATTGCAGTGCATGATACAGTGAGAATAAACTGAGACGACCGCATATGATCTAAATTTAAAGTTACTTTTTTGCAGTGCTCCATGTGATATTGTTGGCGACATCAGCTATGAAGAGTTGCGAGCTGCAGCATATGATGATGCTAAGTGTGGGTCGAGCTTGCATTCTATCGTAAGGAAATTTGGCATATAATTTTCTCGTCTGCTATTTCATGTTCACAAATGTTTATGACATATTTTAACATCACAATTCTACAATATAATACGTTAGAAATAAAATAACCAGCCGGTATCAGTATTTAAGACAAGTGCCTTGCTGCCCATAATCATGAAGCATGCTGTAGCTTGTGTATTACTTTTTTCATACAAAGCCAATGAAGGGAATTTGTTTTAAATGGTGAAGTAATAATTGTCACATTCTGGGCTGTTGATTTATTTAGCATTGAAGCCAAAGAAGCCAAGTGGGATTTCCTGAGAAAGGTAAAAAAGTGAAAAAGGAATCTACATTTGGTGGGAATGATTTGTTAACTAGTATTACATGGAAGTATGCTTCTTTTGTGTCTATTTTATATGAGAGATGTTCATAACTCTGTCTGAACACATATTGCTACAGGTTGAGAGAGAGAGGAATTTACTGAATTCCAATTTAATGAAGTTTGACAACCTACTTCGGAATCCCTATACAGGGCCCTGCAACTCTGCTCTTTCCAGCCAAAGTCCATTTCCTGCAGCCTCTCCTAATGCATTCTCTCCCACTACTCAAGATAGTGCTGCTCCTTCGCTCTCCAGTTTTTATCAAGTGGGATCATTGGTTAATATGGGCTTCGGAACGAGGCAAGAATTACTCCTACTATTTGAATTTTTGCTCTCATGTTTATGTAAATCTATCTGTTTCTTGTTGCCTATTTTCTTGTTACACATTGTTGAAGTTTCATATTTTGATACTCTGTTTCCAGCCTAGCCTTGAGGCTTTAACTAAAGTTGTTGATCAATTATTCTCAGGCCCTCTACACCATCAAATAATGCCTTTGGCCAACCAAGTTCCTCTCCAAATTCCAGCCAGACTTCAAGTGCTTTCGGAACAAACAATTTTCCATCGGCAAGTGGTGGTACAATCATGAAGATTTTATTATATATATTGTTCAATTATGCGTCTGTATATGGCTTCTGACTATTAGTCATTTGGTAGGTCTCTTTGATAATCAATTTCCTCCAGCCCAGGCAACCAGAAGTCCCTTTACTTCCGGCATGACAAGCTTGAGCAACAATGGTGTAGTTGGTTTTGGAAGCAACAAAATTTCTACTCCAGTATTTGCTACACATAATCCTTTATTTGGTAACCAGTCCTCAATCCCCTCTGGTGGGCCTGTTTCAACTTCAACTGCAGCTGAGCAAGCAACTACAAACATTCAGATGGTGTAAGTTGAGAGTTTTGATAATTTAGAAATTTTTTTAGTTCCAGAATGTGAGAAACTATCATGGTTTAAGTTTCTCTTGTTCAAATTTTGATCTAAAACTTATGGAATACCACTTTCTAAATTTTTTATGAGTAGAAATTTCAACACCTTTGAATGACTCCATACTAATCTACTGGTTTCAGCTTGAAACGTCAATTGTTACATTAATTTACTTCTGGCACTGGACATAAAAATAGTGGAGATCACACCTTCCTTACTGGCTTGCCATTGTTTATGTTTATCTGTTATCTTGTTTTGATAGAATATGAAGAAATGAATTACTGCTGGTTTGTACATCGCATATGCTTGTATATAGAGTGATATTGTTGGAGTTGATAAAGTCATCCTTATGTTAATTTCAAATTTCCTTCATGTGTTAATAATTAATTTTGCTTGCCTTATTGATTTTACAGGAAGAACTTGCAAAATGGAGCTGTTTTGGGAGATACAACTGTTTGGTTAAAAGTGAAATGGGTTCCTGGAGAGGTACGGGACATTATCTAGACATTTCCTTAAAGTAGGATTTACAAGGAGATTCTGACTTTTAAGAGTATCTAAGATATACTAATTTTCTTTTATTTTTGCAATAATCTGTGTTGCGATTTTTATTTTGCTCGCAGCTCAGCTCCCTTCCAGTCCCCTGTAAAATTTTGTGTTCATTTCATTTCTCTATTTAAAGCAGATGAACTGGGAAAGTAAATTATATATAGTAGCCCAATAAGTGTAATTGCTGCTGCATCTGAATTACTACTTGACTTCACCTTTATTGAAATTGGTTTTAGCATCTTAGTGCTTCTTGTGGTTTAGTACTGTTAATAGTTTGAGGGGCTATCTGACAAATATTTCTGTTTTTTTAACAGATTCCAGAAGAAGCACCTCCTGATGCATTTGTATGATACATTATATAAAAAGTGAGCGTATAGGCACACTGCTTATTGGTGTCACTTTTTGCAAGATAAGCAATGGTGTATTAACAAAGTTGAACAAGTTAGTCATCAGACATATCCAGAAAGAGAGTTCCTAGTGGCATACTTAGCAATTAACGTGGCGCTGGAATTCAGAGTTGGGGAGTTTTGTTTTCTTTTAACAAACTTTGGCGACTCTTTATGAGCTTATATGGTGGCGTCTAACGGAATGACATATATGATTTATATCTTTGTACATGTATAGTTTATTAGGGTGGTTGACTGCTTCTTCTTTGTTTAGTTATGTACAAATGCCCATAGAAATCATCAAATGTTTGATTCGACCACTTAAGATTTCTCAAATTGGTTTTCTTGTTTCAATGATACTGTCTCACTTGGTATTCGTTTTGTGTTTATACGTGTTGATCTCTTCGGTAGTCCGGACCGCTGTGGTAGTTGCCAGATGTACAGATAGCTCAAATTTTGTAAGCTTGTAGCTGAGTTGAATGAACTAAAAGAACCCATACGGAATGTCAGATTTGTGAATTGTGAGTATCCACAATCCAGGGAACAAGAAGAATAGTTGGACCAAACGTAGAAACCGATTATTGATTGTTTAATTTGATGGCTTGACTTGATAAGCTGCCATGTAATCCAATCCGAACTATTGCTGGATTATGAGATCGGTGGATCCTTCTTTATATAGTGATGTCTTTGATTTGTTTTGCGCTCATCGACATGTTAGTTTATGGGTTATAGAATCTGTAACATACAACCACCCAAAAACTAGTTTTTTCACACCTCTAAGTGTGGCTATTCAAACAATTCAGGGCTGGTGGAAAATTTGTTTTGGGTGGGCTGTAAGTACAGAATCTGTAACTTAGCAGCACCCTAGTTTATGTTGACATGTCTTTTAGGAGTTGAAGTAGACAGTGTAACCTTCATTATTCTGTGCATAATAAAAACAAGACCATGTTTCATGCAGCCACGTTCAGTTGAACAGTAAGGAAAGTAAAGCTTTGAGTTTATGTGTAATCCAAACGTCCAAAACTTCTTCAAAGGGCGAACGCGTTTTCATTTTGAAAATGATGTCGCAATTAAAAGGTCTTAAAAGATCGTGCAGACAGTGTACTTATGGGACCCGGGTCCCCTCTCTGCCAAACTTGAGTTAAAATAACTTTGAAATCAAATAGGTGTTTGCTTACTGCATGTACATGAGATCCTCACTCCACTGTAATAGTAAAATTCATCTAGTTTCGTTGTTCAAAGCTTCGGGATCTTTCATCATACACTAATCAAATTTGAGACCTTTTTTTTTTATTATTTTTTTAGCAAATTTAGAAAGAAGTTATAGATTCAATAACTTGGGGCTTGATTGGTGGTCTATTCAACATTAGAAGGAGAGAAACAATTAAATTAATAAACAAATAAAGCTGATAAGAAGCAAGCAGCACAGCCTTGTATCAAATGATAATAAGCATTGGTCTTTATCTACTGTAGTCTCAAATCATGTACATTTTATATGGAGCGATACAAACTGTCAGGCACAACACAATTATATCATAAGCCGGCATTAGTTGATGCTAACGAGCATGATAGCCTTGCCTTTGAGAGCTGAAGGCTGAATCTGAAGCATCAGGCATGTATGCCCTTTTTCTTATGTACAAATAATTAAATAAATAATAAACTGCCATGCTGATTTGATTACAGCTGCCTGCCGATCTGCTTCGTTTTAGCATTGTAAATATATAATCAGAAAATGTATGATAATATGCGGTGATTTTCAAGTGACAAAATACACTTTAAACTTTTTTAACTTGTTTGGCCACTTGTGTTTTAACTCAGTGGTGGATTATTATTCTTAAAATTAAATAAAACTTTGAGGATAATGGTTTAAATTTCTATGTATTTAAAAAATTTACCTTAATTAAGTTTAATTGTGTTAAGATATTTGTAAAGTATTTTTTCTTTATAAAATACGAATGAAGTAGAGGATAATATCTAAGTTATTTATCTAATCAAGTACTTCATATAATAAATTAAATTTTAATTATATATTTAATTATTGTCATAATAATTATAAATATTTATAATATTTGTGTAATATAATAACTTAATAAGTTAAAAAAAATCTTTTTAACTTGTATGAATCAGAGGATGCAACTTAGGTCAATTAACTCGATTAAAACTTGGGTCAATTAACTGGGTAACAGAAAAAGGCCGTGGCTGACACGTTCTTAAATGCAAATTGATGATTGCAAAAGCTGATTAATCATCATCAACGATGACTCTTTCAATTAGGTTTTGTTCTTTTATTTTAAATCTCCAACCAGACGTGCCATCATGTCATTATTTAAATTTTCAAATGAATGCCCTAACCAGGTTCAATGTAATTTTGCGTCGAAACCGAGGGCAAAAACAATAACCAAACAAATGGACAAAACTCAGGGAGTGATGTTAAAAAAAAAAAAAAACAAACTAAAGAAGCCACCGGCAAGCTAGCTAGGGAAAAAAATAAGGGCTTATAAAACAAGGCATACAGAGATGGAGATGACAAAGGCAAACTCTCTCCAGGGTATTGTTACTATTTCATGAGAAAAAAATACTCTCCTAGTCCTATTAGCTTCTTCGTGCGAGTTTTTTTTTTTCTTTCTGGCTCTGTCTGCTGCCATTTTTTATTATCACACCACAAAACCAATAATGTCTTTTCCTCGTCCATTCTTGATTCTTCTCTTGCTTTCCTTAACCTCATCGTTCTTCTTATTCCGGATCTGCTTGGCCGCTTCCCCTTTCCCTTCCCATGAAGATGAAGAGTTAGAAATAGTAGTAGATCCAAATCTCAGATTCGAAAATCCGAGACTACGCGAAGCTTACATTGCTTTGCAAGCTTGGAAAGCAGCCATATTTTCAGACCCATTTAACTTTACAGCCAACTGGAATGGGTCAGATGTATGCTCCTACATGGGAGTATTCTGTGCAAGTGCTCCATTCAATTCACCTTCTCTCAGGGTTGTTGCTAGCATTGACCTCAACCATGCAGATATTGCTGGCTATCTTGCACCAGAAATCGGCAGACTCACAGATCTTGCTATCTTCCATATCAACTCCAACAGATTCTGCGGAGTTGTGCCCACAACTTTCCGCCGCCTGAAGCTGCTGTACGAGGTCGATCTTAGTAACAATCGCTTTGTTGGCAAGTTTCCTAAAGTGTTTCTTTCTCTTCCAAAACTCAAGTACTTGGACCTTCGATTCAACGAGTTTGAAGGTTCGGTTCCGTCCAAGCTGTTTGACAAGGATCTAGATGCCATTTTCCTCAACGACAACAGGTTCCAGTTTGGAATCCCAGAGAATCTTGGGAACTCTCCTGTTTCTGTGTTGGTGTTTGCCAACAACGATCTTGGGGGTTGTATTCCCGGTAGCATTGGAAAGATGGGAAAAACATTAAACGAAATCATTCTCATGAATGATAATCTGACTGGATGTTTGCCTCCTCAGATTGGAATGCTTAAGAATCTGACAGTGTTTGACGTGAGCTTCAATCATCTTCAGGGTTCACTACCATCGAGCATTGGCAATATGAAGAGCTTGGAACAGCTGAACGTCGCTCACAACAGATTCACGGGAGTTATACCATCCAGCGTGTGCCAACTTCCAAACTTGCAGAACTTCACCTACTCATTCAACTATTTCAGGGGAGAACCACCAAGTTGTACCGCCGCTGCTGGAGGAGGAAGGATGATGGTCAGCAATGGAACCAAGAATTGCATTCTTGGCAAGGCGGACCAGCGTTCTTCCAAAGAATGCTCTTCGGAGGCTGCGCGTCCTGCGGACTGCAGCAAGATGCAATGTGGCGGCGGTGGCGGTGGCGGGGGCGCGGGCTGGGGTGGGTCACCAGCACCTGCGACAAGCCCAA
This sequence comes from Atalantia buxifolia, assembly GCA_030444775.1. Lineage (NCBI taxonomy): Eukaryota > Viridiplantae > Streptophyta > Magnoliopsida > Sapindales > Rutaceae > Atalantia > Atalantia buxifolia. The sequence continues at coordinate 18,734,104 of CM059834.1, read as the reverse complement.
GATCGTCACCTCCGTCATCATCATCACCACCACCACCAAAGAGAAAACCTCCTGTTGTAAAGCCAGTACCGGCACCACGTCCAGCCAATTCTCCTGGACCATTTATTAGACCATCCCCACCACCGCCTCCTACTTCAAAGTCATCACCTTCAACAAGATCACATCCTACTCCACCACCACCAGCTAATTCTCCTCCAAAAGCATTACATTCACCACCGTCACCGCCACCTCCAACTCATAAGGAGTCACCAAGAACGTATCTTCCACCACCGCCGCCTCCAGTGTACAATGTCTCCCCCAGCCCCAAACATGTTCCTCCACCACCAAGTCATTACCATAATACTCCGCCGCCACCTACAAAGAAAGTATCCCCAAGTACACATTATGCACCGCCACCTCCACCTCGGTTTTATTACGTACCTAAACAATCACCTCCGCCGCCACCGCCTGTTGAGTACTACCCACCACCTTATCAACAATATATGGCACCACCACCACCACCTGGGGAGACTGCAGAGGTTCCTGCCCCAAGTTATTTTGCTTACTCGCCCCCTCCACCTCCAGCGAGAGATGAAAACCCGGTAGCACCAGCAACTCCAGGAGCACCAGTAGAGTATTACCCCCCAAAGAAAGGAAATCCACCCCCATCTCCTGAATATTATCACGCATCGCCACCTCCAAGTGGTTGTGACATAATACCACCGAGTCATCATTATAATCCACCTTCATGGCATCACCAAACTCCACCATCACCTATCTACCATTCACATGCAGTCCCACCACCACCCTCACCACCAACGCCTCCACCTTCTCCTTATTATAACACGCCATTGCCACCTATTATAGGAGTCTCATATGCATCTCCTCCTCCCCCGGTAATCCCCTATTACTAACAATGGTATCCTCAGGAGAAGATTCTGTTTAATTGATCATTAAATGTATTTCATATTCATTTTTTTTTCCCGAAAGCAACAATCACTTGTGTTGTTGGGGGGAAGGGGATAAGTATAACCCGGTCTATTACAGCAACTGTTTGGATTTGGTTCCACTTCCACTTTAATGGTTTGTTTTTGTTAGTCAAGCATATTATTTATTTAATTAATTCTCTAATTAAGGAGTTGCTTGCTTCTGATAGAGCGTCAGTAGCAGGTTCTTTAAATAAGATTGAGCTCCATCAATAAAAAAATTTCAAAAAAGCTATTCCTTAAATAAAATATTTTCCCTCACTTCAATATTAAAAGAAAAAATATTATCTTATTTAAAAAACTTTGTTTACAAAATTTTTAATTTAGTATTCAATTACTTTTTTACTTCATTATTGTTAAAGAGGTAGGAGTATTATAATTATAATTTGTCATATTTTAATTTATATTTCATTTAAGTTACATCATTTATATGAACAATGAGTAAATTTTATCATTCATATAAAAATAAGTGGTGTAAATTATATAAAATATAAATTACAGGAATCTTTATAATTTATTGTAATCGTAAGAAAATTTTAATTTAAAATAATATAAATTTACTTTTAAAGAATTTTTGAATTTATTTTTTATTTATTACGTAGATAAATAAATAAATATTTAAAAAATAAAATTAAATATTTTTTGAATTTATTTTTTTATTTGTTACGTAGTTAAATAAATAAATATTTAAAAAATTAAATTAATTTTTTTTTTTTGATGATGCTTTATGTTCCCTAACGAATAAAACACATAAATACTTCCTCATCGTCATGATCGGTTATATTTGCTTTTGTATTGGATCCTATCACATGTAAACTTAAAGTTTTGTACGACTATTAATTAATAAATTGTGTATAATAATTTGATAATCCGTCGATTGTTCTGATAATAAACATTGGGTTGAGTATTTCATCAGGCAATTGGTCCTGAATACAATGTGTTTAGATTTCTCAATGAGACGTTAATTTAATATCTCTATTGCCAGTTTGTCTCTGTCCATTCATTTACACTTCGACTGCCAACTCTCACAACATAAGTTGCAAACTCGTAAAATTAAATTATCTTGATGTGTAATATTAGCTGACAAATCATCACACTATCACGAGTCAAATTAATGTTTCAGAAACATGCACGCATAATATAATTCATTCAAAATTGGACCTATATATAGAGGTGGTTAATGAGTCGGGCGGCACGGCACGGCCGTGTTGGGGTTAAATTTTAAGCACGTGAGCCTTAAAAGTACGACACGATTAAAGATGAGTCAAAGTATGACACGTGAAAAAATACGCAATAAGCACGTTTTATTTTTTAATAAAAGTAAACTTAAAATTTTATAATTTTTATAAATAACTTGAAATTAAATCTTTTAATATATTTTATTAGCTCAAGTTTTTTAAATTTATTTAATTCTTAGTTTCAAAAAAATTATAATTGATTTATGTTTATAATTTATTAAATAAATAATTAATATCAAGATTTTAATAAATAAAATTATTAATATCATGATTTTATAAATGTATATTAATATTATTATAAACTATGATATATAACTCTACGTAATTCTAAGTTAAAAATAAAGTTAACCCTTAAAAAAAATTATTGTTGTTGTTGTTTTTAAGTACTAAAACAGAATTTTAATACTATAGAGTCAAACTTAGCAATTAGTATTATATTTTCTTATTATTATTAATTTATTATCATTAAATATGAACTTGAATTTTGAATTTTTTATTATATTAAATTTAAATAAAAATACATGGATAAAAAAAAGTACATAAATTTTAAAAAAATAAGATAATAATTTGACATGCGCTCTTAAAAAAATAAAAAAAAAGTTTAGTGAACTATTTTTCCGAAATACAACACGACACGTGGGAACACGGCATGAGTGGACACGAGTACGAGCACGTGTGGGCACGGCACATTTATAGGGTTGGTACGGCACGGTATGACATAAAATAAATAATAGACACGATACAATACGAGCACGAGCACGAGCACAAACACGAACACGAACACGCGTAGTCCTCCTTTAATGTCGGCACGGTCGGATGGCCATCTTTACCTATATAACATATGCGTACGTGCCCCAACGCCACTGCAAATTTTCATGAATGCTTTATTTACTGCCTGACTGACTAATAATAAATATTGCTGGTATTCGAAGCAATTTCTAAACTGTTCACGATCGCATCGCTTAGTATTAATTCCTGGTGAAGGATTGAATTCGTAGAGTGATTATCTGATCCTCCAAACTGGCATAATAATGACTATAATAATACATGTTGCGACGAGTAGTGTCCAGCTAAAAAGATCATAGATCTATCTCATCATGAGTAGATGTAGAGCCAAGGGAGCGGGGCCGGTTGAATTGATTCGAATAGATAGATAGACAGACATGCGAGATGGGAGTGAGAGTGGGGATAACCATATTCCTAACCGACACGCGGAGGTTCGCCAGAGTGGGATATAGTTTAACTCCCATTTTTCTAACTTCTAGTTATCAGCAATAATACTAATCACCGCATTAAATATTTTATTTAATTATTCATTATATGAACGAACCATTCCAATTAAGATGTTAAAAGCTGCTTTCGTGGCCTGCGTGAATCGTGATTGTCTTAATCTAATTTGATTGCTGTTAGAACCAATGTATCAATACTGTTTGGAAAATTTCATTAACTCTTCCGTATATTATGTGGCTATTGACTAATAATTATTAGCATACACAAGGGATTAACTTTTCCTTGTATCTCTCTATTTGGACACTTTCCTAACTAAACAGATTTGTAAAACGTAACACTTAGTATATCGTATTGTGTTGGTCTGAACCTTTAAAGTTGACTAATAAATGTTGCACGCTCAATACAGCCTGACTGCATCGCATTATACAAATTCTTCACAGCTTCACGAGGGTAAGTAGTAAATTGAGAGATGCATCTGGCAAGAATCATAATTCTCGTACAACAATTCATCAACGTGGAAATTAACTACAGAGGTAAATCCTTAGCTATTTATGCGGTTGTATATGTTTCACAAGAGCCACTTCAGTTCCGCCGGATATTTGACAATATTGCATGGAGTTGCATTCATACTATATTATATTACGCATATGCACACCCCACAGCCTATACACACAATTAGAATCAATATTTTCTTTTTCCAAATCATACTAATGCACAGGTTACCCTCAATAATCACACCCCGCCCCCACGACAATTATACGCAAGCAAGTGGCTGATACGATTACTGAGCAAATTTTCCTCCCTTTGGCACCAGAAAAACAAGGAAAAAAAAAAGCATCACACTACCATTTATATCGACTGCTCTCAATAAAGAAAGCTACTACATACATAACGGTTTTCTGACCCAAATTCTGCTTCCATTTTCATCTTCTAGACAAATCATTCAGCCAGCTGCAAGTTTATGAGGTGATCGCTGTGAGCTCTTGGCATCATTATCCAAAACGAATCACAATGCAAGATATGTCATCTTTACTCTTCCTTGCCAATGCTTCAGTTGTTAGTCGTTTCGCTGCTGCCTGAGGATCTTTTATGGGTTTCACAAGATCAACTGCCTCTTGATTCTTCATAACCTGCTGACAAATCAAACCAATCATTGTACTACAATCTTTCAACCAACTGTAATATCATATATCATAAAACACCATCTCATTATATGTTCATCCAGGCGCTGCATAGATGGGGCAAAGACCAAACCAACACTGCTTTTTATGCAATTTTCATAGAGGTAATGCCATTAATATGTAAACAACAGGATTCAAAACCTCATCCCTAAAACAGGAGTCATGACCTTCATATGAAATATTGTCATATACTTCCCTGTAGTGCACAATTGCTTTCTTAAACAATTAAAAATATGCAATGTACCAAATTACTGTAAAGTTACACCTATAGCCAAAAGGAATCAACATTTTATCACAGTCAAGAATAGTTCTTCTGTGCCGGAGGTGATAAACAGAAATTTAAGTGTCTTGGCACTGCTCACTAAATTCTGTGGTTAATAAGATTTGTAAAATGTGGTCCCTCTTTGGCAATTTGAGAGTCCGGTCAAGCGTAAATTCAATGTAAAAGAGGTTTCAAGAATAGGCCACAAAGACCTTGCCTTACATCATAAGGCAAAATCTTTCAACTCAATTCTTATAAACCCTCTACATTATTGGCTAGCACATGATATACTTCCCAGTGGGCCCATCCATCAACCATATACAGGAAGAAAAGGTGATGGCTAGCTCATTGCTTTGAACCACATGGTTTAATCATAGTGCCACACAGATGTTAAAAATAATGCTGGTCATTGAGAATTTCACGTCAGGTCCATACTTGAGAGGAAAAACTTGAAACCTTTAAGCCTGCATTCAATGGATTAGCCAAGATGTGTAATATAGGATGAAGATCAAGCAGAAGGATGACAAAGAGATGTCCATATGCTACGATAACAACTGACCTTCCACAATCCATCACTCGCCAATATTACAAATTCGATACTTGGGCCTATTGGCACATGTCTCACATCAGGCTCTGAACTTAAATGTGCTTTAAGACTTTGATCCCCGAATGCACGTGCAACAGCGAGTTGACCATTAACTCTGGGCACATCACCTGAAACAAGAATTGGCTTTTTAGCAATTGTACCCAAATTTTAAAGAAAGAAAAATTGAAAGTTAAAGAAGTATTTGATTGATCTTTCCTTTTGAATGCAGGACTTCCATTTTTTTTTTTTTTTGGTTGCAAGGCTTTCTAAATCACCTAAAGTTTCATATTATTTGACTGCCTAAAAGCAAAAAGGAGGTTCTGTAATTCAGGGAGAAATTAGGACCTAAAATGATTAGAATTACACAAGTTCCAGCATCAGTTTCAAACTTAAACAGTTAGTTTTAACAATCTATTGAAGGGATGTGCCTGTCTGGTAATGACTGAAGTTTTTATTTGTCAATCTATTTCCTTGATCATAAGTCATAAACTTTCAAGTTAATGCATATATTTTTCTATTAAACTTTGTCTCTCAAGTTGTAAACTTTTTTTTATTGTTAAGAACAGGGAATATCCTGAAATTGAAAACGAATATACACCCACAGGGAAAGTAAGCTGTGAACTTATTGTAGAATGTATTGAAAAGGTGACTTGCATTTATCATGGTCAAATAGGTACAAACTTGATTGCTTATTGAAAAAAAAAAATATATAATAATAATAATGATTATTGAAGTTCTGTGATAGAATTTGGATAAAATCTCATAAATAGTGATTATTGAAGTTATTCTGAATTACACATTATTTGCTCCTTGGACTATACTTGGATAACCTGGGCTTTGGATCAATGTAGTAACTTTCTGGAGGACTTAATCTTATCAATAAGGAATGTGAATGTCAATATTCTATCCAAACAAGCTTTTGAATATGTGCCACGCCAACAATGAACTAAAATTGTCATTGAAAATTCATACTCAATGAAAACTGGCTTTTGCTTTCCATTCAAACTAATCCTAAGCAAATTATTACTTTCATTTACTTCCAAATACCATCATGCTTGAAAAACCCAACAAAAAAGTTAATTATTCTCTTACGTCAAAACTAGAAAACATCCCCTACTATTTTTGATAGCCATAACGAAGTTATAAATTAACGATACCACTCAACCTTCATCATACAACATAAATGAAAGAATGGCTTGCTGAAAAGAGAAAAGGAATAAGTTGGATCTGGCCTGGAATTGAATACGGGAAATTGTATGAAAGCAGACATATATACCGGGAAGAGTAGTCACAAAGCCACCCTGCTTCTCAATCCTTCTTCGCTCAGCATGAGGCTCATGGTCCACTGTTAGTTGATTGGCAGAGCCCCTTTCACACACAACAGCTCTTGAGTCACCAACATTTGCCACCCATAGATCTTTGCCATCAACAACGATTGCAGTAACTGCAGTGGATCCACCAGGCCCTAATTGCATAGAGTTTTCCAGTATAAACTGATCTGTGGAGCGGTAAGCATTTGTTATTGCTGCCTTAGGGTCTTTCCAGAAATTTGACTGTATAATATAAGTAAAACAGTTGATTATTAAGGCAATAAGTAGAGCACCAAGAAATTTTTAAAAGTAGAAAAGATAGAAACAAGTATGCTGCATAACTGAAACAGATTTTGAAGGGTGGTAATATGCCTGGCCGACCACTAGCCTAAAGAGTAGCAATATTTACAGGGACAAAGACAAAAGACACAACATGTACCAGATTGCATTTTGATTGAAGGTCTAGTTTAAAATTAAATGAAAAGCAGCAATTGCATCCATCCAAATCAGAAATTAATAATAATTTACAAGCATGAGAATTCAAAGAATACTGATTGTAACAGGAAAATGTAGATATAGAACAGATGGTAAAATAGAGATAGGGAGGGACACACCTCTTCAAGTATGTTGTTGAAAAGGTTATCTTTCAAATAAGTAGGTACACGATCCCCAAGATGGCCATCGAAGATAGCAAATAGACCAAGCACATGATTCTTCTTTTTTCTGTATTCGGCAACAAGGTAGTCTTCCATATCATGACCAGATTGGCCTTCTACTAAGTGATATCCATGAGATACTTTGTTACTTGATGACTTACTTCTTCCTTTTCCAGTGTCTGATGATGATGAACTAAAACAAGTAGAATTCTGCCACAAATTGAAACGAATGAATACCATGAATTTAAACAATAAAAATCTCAATTTAATTACGATGGAATTGCTAAATCCAGCAATAACAGAAAAGTTCTTAATCCAACTTAAAGAAATAACAATCGAAACTCATAGATGTGAGTTTCGGAAGTCTCAAAAAGACTAACTAGTTACCGAGATTCAAAACCATGATAGCAAGATAAACAAAACAAAAAACCATGCATTGATTTTACCAAAGTGAATCTTGTATCTCTGCATTAATCTAAGTATTCACAGTAGACGTAAAGCAGATGATGCATATATTTGTTGTTTCAATTAAATTAGGCGAAAAAATAAATTAAAAATCAATAAAAATATCTAAAAGAAGAAGAATAAAGATACACAAAATTCAAAATCCAGAGAAAAATTAGTACCTTGATCTTGGAAAAGAAACCCGCACTTTTATTGGAGCGAGAAACACTTGCTGCGGGGTGCTTACTCATCATCTCTGAAAACACACATACGACGAGTCCGTGCTTCCACTTTTTTTTTTTTTTTCCCGAATATCCAGTATATATCAGCAATCAGCAGCAATAATAAGAATCAATCGGGGAAAAAAAATTTCTAGGAATTTGATAAGTTTAGTCGGATCAGCAAGCAAGCAATAATCCTTTGTCTCTGTTTGTTTTCTCGAAGTGTGAAGGCGTCCGTCTTTCTTTCTTTCTTTCTTTGTTGTATCCTTGACGTATCGGCTAGTTGTTAGCTGTATTCTAATTACAGTGGGGTGCTGATGACGAAATGAGATGATAAACAAATGGATACGCGGTATTTGAATTTTCTAATGTCCTGCAACCACATAATGCCAGTGCTTTTTGTTTTTGCATAATCTCATTTGCTTTAACATTTAATAGTTGAATCAATCTTTTTTCTTTTCGCTATTTTTGTAATTGCAATAGTCTGACAGACACTATAGACAAAACACAAGACTTTTGAGTTTGAGGGAATGGTCTTTCTTCGGAGTTGAAAAAATCCAGTCGTTGAATATTTAATATATTTTATTTTTGGTAGATAATTAATTCTATTTCCGCGTGGGATAGGCCCCACTCGCTCTTTGTTTATTTCCTTTTTTTTTTTCTCCTGATCGCTCATTTCCTTGAACCTTCCGATGATGGGGACTGAAGGTAGACGTTTTAAGTTTTTGTATAAAATCATTTTTATTCAAATTAATATGATATTTTACATAATTAGTTGATAAAAATATTAAATAAAGAATTTAATCATGTGAGTCATGTTTTATTTTTATTCAATTACTTTATGTGGTAAAAATATTATGCATTCAATCAATTTTTTTTTAAATTTTTTTTATGGACCCTAGACTGACTGACACTATATACAAAATACACGACCTTTGATTGTGAGAGAAAGACAATGTTTCTTCAATATTTATTTATATTTATTTTTTATCTGAGATAAATGGATATTTATTCTAATGCACTATTATTAGAATTACAAAATATAGAAATATAAATACTTTATATTACTGTATAATATAAGACGATAATACTATTTATAATAGGATCTTGATACGTGACAGTTTATGTAAGTAACAAATTCAGAGTTGAAAAGATAATACTTGGATGTGTGGCATGTGGTCGAACAAATAGGTGAGAACCTAACATTCTAGTTTGCATCTAGTAATGCTATTTACCGGTCAGTGAATTTGGATAATGGGCCTTGCTTTTAAAGAAATTAGGATGATAGGCCGTGTTTCAAAGAAATAATATTTGCACTTTGATTGTGGAAAACGATGTAGTTTGACAATTACAATTAAAAAAAAAATTAACAAAACCCAAAACGTTTTGCAAGAGAAGCCAACATTGCATCTCCTCGAACCGCATCCTCTCAAAATCCACCCCAATTTTTGTCCAATCGAATTCATGGGTTGTTCAATGGCAGTAATTGAAGCTGCTTAGGAGGTCGCCCCCTGATCCTCACCTCCAATTGCCATTTCTTCGTTGCCAATATCGAATTCCAGTTCGTAGCTGCTTAGATTTGTAAGAAATAGATAAAATTGTTAGGCTTGACAATTTAAGAGTCTGGACTTGACTTTGCCAAGCCCATGACCGAGCCCATATAAATATAATATGATATTTTAAAACTATAAATTTTAAAAACATAATTATTCAATACATAATAAAACAATAAGTTAAAAAACTTAAAAATAATTCTTCAATACATGATTAGGCAACACACAAAATATGAAAGAGAAAATATTCACCGTCCACCCGTTTTTTCCAATATTTTTAAAAATACACAATTTTTTTTACTAAAATTCACTTGAAGTTACATTTTTTTTCACTTTTCCACTTTCGTTTAAAGACCATTAAGAAAACTAATAGAATATTATGTAAATGACTTTTTTATTGTCAAATGTAAAAGATTAAGTATCCACCGACCATATTTTTTTCTTATTTTTTCAAAAATACACAATTTTTTTTTTCTGCTGAACTACACTTGAAATTATATTGTTTTGTACCTTTCCACTTTTCCACAACTGTGTTGTTGTGGTGGAAAGGTGCGTGCAAAGACCCGCCCCAAAAAAGTACTTGCAGGGCAGGGTCCAGAGGCCCGAAGGGCACTGAGACCGATGTGTTATGGCCTTTGGCCCATGGGGGTGGGGAGGCAGGGTGTGTTTAGGGCTTAGGGTTTAGGGTTTAAGGATTTCAGGTTTTTAGGGTTTTGGGTTTTGGGTTTTTAGGGTTTAGGGTTTAGGGTTTAAGGGTTTCAGGTTTTTAGGGTTTAGGGTTTTGGGTTTAGGGTTTTTAGGGTTTAGGGTTTTTAGGGTTTAGGGTTTAGGGTTTAGGGTTTTAGGGGTTTGGAGTTTAGGGTTTAGGGTTTACGATTTTAGGGGTTTAGGGGTTTGGTGTTTGAGGTTTAGGGTTTAGGGTTTAGGGTTCAGGGGTTTGGGGTTTAGGGTTTAGGGTTCAGGGTTGAGGGTTGAGGGTTTAGGGTTTCAGGGTTTCAGGGTTCAGGGTTCAGGGTTCAGGGTTTAGGGTTTCAGGGTTTCAGGGTTTAGGGTTTCAGGGTTTCAGGGTTCAGGGTTTTGGGTTTTTAGGGTTTAGGGGTTTAGGGTCTAGGGTTTAGGGTCTAGGGGTTAGGGGTTGAGGTTAGGGGTTGGGGTTTAGGGGTTGGGGTTAGGTTGCTAGGGTTAGGGGGCTTAGGGTCTAGGGTTTAGGGTCTAGGGTCTAGGGTCTAGGGTTTGGGGTTTAGGGTTTGGGGTCTAGGGTTTGGGGTCTAGGGCTTAGTGGTCTAGGGGTTAGGGGTTTAGGGGTTGGGGGTTGGGGTTAGGGGTTGGGGTTTGGGGTTTGGGGTTTGTGGTTTGGTGTTTGGAGTTTGGTGTTTGGGGTTTGGGTTTTGGGGTTTGGGTTGGGGTGGGGGGTGGGGTTTTGGGTTTGGGTTTGGGGTTTGGGGGTTTTGGGTTTGGGGATTTAGGGTTTAGGGTTTAGGGTTTATGGTTTTTAGGGTTTAGGGTGTAGGGGTTTGGGGTTTAGGGGTTTGGGGTTTGGGGTTTGGGGTTTGGGGTTTAGGGTTTAGGGTTTTAGGGTTTAGGGTTTAGGGTTTAGGGATTTTTTTTAAAAAGACCACCAGAAGGTGGGGGGTTAGGCGAGACCCCTACCAGTATATATAAAAAGAATACATAATACAAATACTGGAGGGGGACATGGGGTTTAGGGTTTCGGGTTTCGGGTTTAGGGTTTCGGGTTTTTAGGGTTTGGGGTTTGGGGTTTGGGGTTTAGGGTTTAGGGTTTAGGGGTTTTTTTTTATTTAAAACCACCAGTACGGCGGGGGGTTAGGCGAGGACCCCTACCTGTAATATAGAACAGCAAAAGAAAAATAATACAAGGAGGGGGGCAAAAACCAAACCTCCAGAGCAAAAGCAACACCAAAGGATAAGAAATATAAGAAGAATATATAAAATTTTAAAGAAAGAAAGAAAATCAAAATCGGCGACGTCTACGGTTACTCTTGTAGTTCTTCCGAGAGGGATACTCAGTAAAGTCAGGAAACTCATCTATGGGAGATGCCACAGGAAGATCGTCATGCTGAGATGTGGCCGAGGAGCCAGCGGCATAAACGATAGCTGCAGGCTCACAATCAACAGCATCCACAACTGGAACGAGATCGCTGCATGTGAGCTCAGGGGGATCACACACACCAGCATTGGCAGCAGAATCAGCACCAGGAACAGCAGGACATCTGTCCTCAACCTCAGCATCGGTCTCTGGAATATCAGTGCTGTGGGAATTAAATCCCACATGGGAGTGATCAATGTCCGGGATAGGTCGGTCGTCAGGAACCATCGTCACACTACCAGGGGTAGGAGTACTAGTATCTGTGTCCACTGTAGCTGTGAGCCCCTCTGGACGAATCAAGTCATCTGTGAAAGCCTGAGGTAAGTCTGGGCCCGCATTGGGTGCGGGAACCTGGAACCTCTCAAGAGTAAGAGGCTGAGAACTCATGCCGGAGACATACCGAAGATCGGAGGTCACTGTATACTGGGCTGTGGGAGCCGGCGGCGGACATCCTTCCGCGGTGGGCCTGGGCTGCTTGCCCGTATCGGGCTCTCGCGGCTGAGTGGGGGCCGTAGGCTGAGGTGGCTTACGAAGCCCTGGGTGGGCGACGAAGCAAGCCTCCGCGCTATGCCTGAGGTGGCGACAAGAAGAGCAGTAGGCAGGAACCTTCTCGAACATAACATCCTGCCAAAATCCACTATCCCCCTCTCCAATCCAGATACGGGGGAGTAAAGGCTGCGATATATCATATTCAACTAAAATACGGGCAACCGATGGTCTATTGACCGATGCTGTGGCCTAGTCAACCCGAAGAGGAGTGCCGATGGCGGCTGCGACGGAGTAAAGCGCAGTCTTGCAATGAATAAAGTGGACTGGTAAATAAGGAAGGGAAACCCAAACTGGGACTATGGGGATTCTACGGAGCAACGAAAATCCTTACTCCATTTAAAAATGCGCATCCCCCTCCCACTCACAAACCAAGTCTGACGAACCCAAATACGAGAATAATCCTCCTCCATAGACAATTTAATTAATATATGACGATTATCCAACAACGAGATTTGAGAATTCCCTTTCAGTCCTAGGGAAATAAAAAATTTCCTAATTACGTCCATAGGAGGTCGGCCAAAGGAAAACTTACCGACGAGCGCCAGCTTGAACGACTCGGCCATGGCTGCAATCTCCTCGGTCGAGAATATAACAGCTGGTTCCCCGCGCATGAGCGATACCGTCTTTAGCGGAATCGCTGAATCTCTCGAACCGGACACGACGTCTGAAAAAGATTTTTGAGGCCGGAGAGGAGCATTGGGGTTCAGGATGGAGGCGGGGTTTAAAATGGAAGCATATGATTTTGGAAGTGTTTGGGATATTTGATTTGGGTTTTGGGTTTGGATTTGGGGAGGTGGGTTGGGTTTGAGATATTGGGTATTTGGGTTTGGGTTAAAGTGTTGGGTTTGGGCTTGAAGGGTTGGGATTGTTTTAATAAGTGGTGGGTTTTGTTGTTGGGTATTAGTAAGTGTAATTGGGTTTTGGGCTTGTTTTTCTAAAGTGTCTTGGGCTTGGTTTTTAAGTGATTGGTTTTGGGTTATAAGATTGGAATTTTCGGATTGGGCTTTGATGGGCTCTTGGGTTTTATTTTTTCCATGGGCTAGGGTTTTGTTTGGGAGGCTAGGGTTTGGATTAGGGTTTTTTTTGTTTATGAAAGTGTTAGAAGGGTTTGAAGAGGGGGGCGGCGGCTGCGGTTTTGCTTGGCAAGGGGCTGGGTTTTTTTGGTTCGTGGGGAGAGGATGAGGCCGGAAATGACTAGGAGGTGATGATGGTAAGGTGGACGGCAAGTGGGTGACGCCGGAGATATTTGGAGGGGGGGCGGCGGCTGTTGAACTTGTGGGAAGGTGGCTGTAATTTTGTTTGCTCACGGACGGAGGATGGTGAGTCTGAGAGTGGTTAGATGATGGTGGAGGGTTGGGCAAAGGATTGGTATTGCCGGAGGCCGCGGCTAGGAGAGTAAGAATGGTGGTGGTGTCGTGAGTTTCTTTGCCGAGAGTTTGCCCTTGCGGATTTGACATGGAGCCTTGTGAGAATGACTTTTGGCCGTGACTTTGAGGCGCGGATGGGTGAGATATATGTTGGCTAGAGATGGTTTGGACCTTGAGTGGTTGTGGCCGTGGGTTTGTGCCGCCGGAAATGGCTTTGGAACTTGCGGTTGGTGTGGCCATTTTCGTAGATCTAGAACTAGATCCTGAGCTATTGTTGGGAGGGTTGGTGTTGGATGGATGCAGCAGCAAGAGGTCGGCTTCCGAGGAGCCCATATTGGCCACGGTTGCCATGGTTTGTGGTGGGGGAGGGTGGCCGGATCTAGAGTTGGTGGTGGGTGTATGTGTGGGGTTTTTTAGGGTTTAGGGTTTAGGGTTTAGGGTTTAGGGTTTTAGGGTTTTAGGGTTTTGGGTTTTAGGGTTTTAGGGTTTAGGGTTTAGGGTTTAGGGTTTAGGGTTTAGGGTTTAGGGTTTAGGGTTTAGGGTTTAGGGTTTTTAGGGTTTTTAGGGTTTAGGGTTTAGGGTTTAGGGTTTTTAGGGTTTAGGGTTTAGGGTTTAGGGTTTAGGGTTTTTAGGGTTTTAGGGTTTTTAGGGTTTTAGGGTTTAGGGTTTAGGGTTTAGGGTTTAGGGTTTAGGGTTTAGGGTTTAGGGTTTAGGGTTTAGGGTTTTTTTTTTTTTTTTTTATAAACCACCAATGAAAAGGTGGGGGGTTAGGCGGGACCCCTACCTGTGAGATAAAATCGAAAATGAATCAAATACAAAGGAGGGGGACAAAAACCAAGACCTCCCAGAGATAGAGAACAACAACAACAAAATGATAAAGGGCTAACGTCTAATGTGCGGAATCTCCTGAGCGTCCGTGCGGAGAATGCCAAGAATGCCTCTAGGAAGCTCACGGGCGGAGAGAAAGGTCCTCCTAATCCTCTGGGAGCAGGCCCAATTGGCCAGAAAGTCTGCAGCAGAAGAAGCCTCACGAAGTACATGCCTCACCTGAATAGAGAGAGAAGAAACCAGACTGCACGCTCGGCGCAAAGCATAAGCATAGCCCCACCGAACCGGGCCCTGGGAGCGAATCCAAGATACCACCGTAGCCGAGTCCGACTCCACCTCGAGGGCAGAGAAACCGAGCTGGATGGCCAGCTCTAACCCCTCGCACACCGCCATGAGCTCAGCATGAAGGATCGGTCTATGGCCCAAAAACGATCCAAACGCAGCCAGAACGCCTCCTCGATGATCCCTGAGAATACCCCCTGAAGCCGCCATCCCAGGGTTACCCCTAGAGCAACCATCCACAAATCAATTTGATCATCCCGAGGGGCGGTCTCTTCCAAGCAACCAACCGGATCGGCCTCCTAGAAATGGCTAATATACGCAAACCCTCCATAATCCGGGGGTTCAAGACTCCCCTCACCTGGGAAGGCTTGAACCCAAAAGCAGTGCTAGCAAGTCTGATGTCAGAGTCAACCTGAAAGATGACCGCATCAGTAGAGAATGTCTCCGAACGAAAACGGAATGCATTTCGGGCCTTCCAAACTTGCCACAAAATGAAGCAAGGTAGAAGGACGCGAAGATGATTCCTAGGGGGCGGAATGTCTCCAAAAAGTAAGCAAAGCACGGGGAGACACATAACTAAGCTCTCGCATCCCCAAGATCCGCCGATAGTGGTCCCAAATAGGACGAACTCGCGGGCATCCACAAAAAAGGTGACGAAGGGTCTCAGCGGCCCTCCGCACAAACAACGAGAAACCATGTGGAAACCCCTCGAACATAAAGCGTCATCAGTGGCAAGGAGGCCATGAATAATCCGCCAGAGAAAGAAAGACACCCGCGTCGGGATGTGCCTCTGCCAAATCATCTCAAAAACCTCCTCTCGCGGCCTAGAACACCGCACGAGCTCCCACGCAGTCCGAAACTGAAAAGAGCCATCGTGGCCGGGATCCCAACGATCAAATCCGCCACCCATGAAATGGGCACTAATAAAATCTGCTCGACAATAGAAGATGGCAAGATGCCCTCCAGCTTGCCTCTATCCCCATCTGCTGGCCCGCCACAGGCGAAAACCTAAGACCGTAGAAGCAGCAGGTTAAAAAGAATAAGGGGCGAGATCCCAGCGGTCATACCAAAACTACAAATCACCTCCTCCCAACAAGCCGGCGCTCGTGAGGCCCAAAGAAGCCGCGACATCACAAAGGCGTCTCCACAAATGGGAGGCAGATATCCGAATCGAATAAGGCCCTGATGGTGGGACTGCAATACTGGACTTCATGAAGGAAGCCCAAAGAGAACCCCCGCCGACGGAAGCGCCACCGAGTTTGATCTCAAAGGCCTCGCCAAATCATCGAGGGACCGAATGCCGAGGCCACCCTCATCAACGGATAACAAACCATCGGCCATCTACACCAATGGATCCGCGCCTCCTCCGAGTCGCCCCAAAGGAAGCGGGTGAATAAACGCTCTAGGCTCTGGATAACCCTCGAAGGGGGGCGGATAACATGAAAAAGGTGCGCAGGGCATGAAGCCAAAACGTGGCGTATAAGAATCACCTTCCCCCAAAAGAAAAGAAGACGGTTGGCCCAACCAGAGATCCTCTCCCTGATCCTCCGAACCATATCATCAAAGTAGGAGATCTTGACGCATCCGGTGAAGATCGGGCACCCAAGATAAGTAAAAGGAAGCTGACGCCACTGAAACCCAGTCACAGAGTGGACTATGGTACGACGAGACGCCGAAGCTGGCCTCCCAACGTAAACCGCTCTTGTCCCAGCTAATCTGGCTGACCAAACCGCCTCATAATGATGCAAGAAATCCATGACCAACAGAGGTGGATCGGCTCCCATTTGCAAAAATAATAATATCATCGGCAAAGCTCAAATGGGAGACCCAAGAAGGAGCAGTGGAAAGATACCGAACTGAGGGGAATCGAGAGTACAAGTGATCTAATCCACGAGATAAATACTCCGCCGCAATAATGAAGAGGCAGGGGGAAATGGGGTCGCCCTGACGCAAGCCCTCTCCGACTGAAAATACCCATGGATGGCTCCGCTCACAAGCACCGAGAACCAAGGGCCGTAAACAGCTCTCCGAATCAATGAAATCCAACGCTCCGAGAACCCAAAACAGCGGAGCATGTGGAGAATAAAAGGCCAGGACATACGATCGTATGCCTTAGCCATATCAAGCTTCAAAGACCACATTGCTCCCACGGATCGGCCGACGAGGTCGTGAACGAGCTCTGACCAAGAGCACGTTGTCATGAAGCACCCGACCAGAACAAAACCACTCGGAAGGAGAGATGATACGGGCGAAGAGCGTAAAGTCTCTCGAACAAGCAACTTGGTGATAACCTTGTTGCTCACATTACTGTAGACCGACGGTCGGAAGTCCGCCAAGAATCCGAGAGGTCTTCTTGGGCGAGGACCAAGAAAGTACTCGAAAGCTCCTGGCATGGCCGAACCTCCAAGTAGTCAAGAACGGCATCCAATAAATCACACCAATAATGTCCCAAAGACGACCGGTAAACCGATCGCAGAACCCATCCGACTGGAGCACTCTCGGGATCAATGGAAAAAACCGCTCGTCTAACCTCATCCATATCCTAGGCTCCCCGCATAAGTCCACATCGTCCCGGTAGTCACTAATGAGGAATAGAGTCAAAGTCATCTGCTGAACCGCCGAATCTCCCGCCGAAGCCCTGAAAAACTCAACAGCAGAGTCGGCAACAGCAGTAGGCTCAGAAATCCACTCGGAGGAAGAGGCATCCCGAATTCTATGAATATGAAGCAGCTGACGCTTTTTCCGAATCATCGCATGAAAAAAGCGAGTGTTAGAATCGCCCTCACGAACCCATCTAACACTGGACTGCTGACGCAAAAAAATCTCCTCACGGATCAGGGCTTGCTGCAACCTAGCCCTAGCCTCAGAAAAAGCAACTCTGTCATCGGCGGAGCCAGAAATATCATACAATCTCTCTCTCTCAGCCACTAACTCCTCAGCCTGCTGGACCTGGGAAAAAACGTTCCCGAAAACATCCCTGTTCCAAGCCTTCAGGCAGAGCTTCAAGCGAGAAAGCTTCTGCTGAAAGGCTCTCATCCCCGCACCAGACACTGGAGCACCCCAAGACCGCCGGACAAGGTCAATAAAGCCCGGATGCTTCAGCCACACATGAAGAAACCTGAACCGAGAAGGGCCTCTAACAACCTCTCTATCACAGGAAAGGAGAAGGGGAGAATGATCGGAAGCAAGATGCGGTTCGGGTGAGAAACCCAAACACACGAGAAATAATCCGACCAACGGGCATTACAAACAACTCTATCAAGACGCCCCGAGTATGCCCGTTGGTCCAAGTGAAAGGACTGCCAACAAAGCCTGCATCCTCCAAACCACAACTATGTAAAGATTCATTAAAAGCATCGATAGCCCTCCTGGGCCCGAGCATGACCACCGAAATCTCCGTTATCGCCCGAACAACATTAAAATCACCTCCCACAATCCAAGGGAGATCATGACTGACGGCAAAGGGCTCGAGAGCGGTCCATAAGTCCTCTCTCACATCCATGAGGCAACTAGCATACACATAAGAAACATAAACAGAGCGGGGAAGAAGGAATGACTAACCCTAAGTGGATCACCCGACCCATGTCGTGCGTAAGCTCCACGAGAACTGGGCCGACTGAAACCCAAATCTTCCCAGATCGGGAAGATAAGGCATGATCAAACCAAAGCCGCAACCGGGTAGCCCCAAGCCGATCGACAGAAAGAAAAGGCTCCAAAATACAAACCAGGGACAACCGATGCAAACGAACTAGTTTCCGCAATCTGACAACAATGGGGCTTTTTCCGATCCCCCGATATTCCAAATAAGGGAACTAATCATGGGGGTAGACAAGCGTCCCCCGTCTCCTCTCTGAGTGTTACGGTATTTACTGCCCGTAACGAGGTAAAATCTCGCGACGAGCTCGAAATCCGAACACTATCAAAATCATCAATGACTGCATCACGACCCTGCGGAGTGTGGGTCTCCTCAGAGTCGGTCAAGAAACGAACATCCTCACTGAGCCTCTATCCGAATCGGTATGAATATCCTCACCTGTGATATAACCCCGACGCCTCTGCTCATCCCCATCATCGCTCCGGAATATCGGTCGATGGGGGAGTTGAATCCCACATGAGAATGATGAATGATAGGGCGGGTCGGTCATCGGAATGGACGGCGCCACCGGGGGCATAGTCTTTGGGACCCGATCCCCTCAGAAGTCGGAGACCCCAACGGCTGACACATAAACACAAGAATCCTGGGCAATGCTTGAACCCGCTATGGTAGTCGAAATATGTATCCCCTCACCGACAGATGCCGAGGTATCACCGTATGCCGAGCCGTAGATGCCGGCCTCCGATGCTCGTCGAAGGGCATGGTCTCGCTTGCCCTTGCCGGCGCCGGTCGGTGAGCCGGACTAGTAGGGCCGGGGGCCTTGCGAAGCCCTGGGTTAGTGACAAAACAAGCCTCAGTGCTGTGTCCAAGGTGCCGACAGAGAAGAAATACAAGGCAGAATCTTCTCAAAGATAACATCCCGCCAAAACCACTATCCCCTCTCCGATCCAAATACTGGGAGCAAAGGTCAAAATATCATACTCAACTAAAATGCGAGCAACGGATGGTCGATTGACCGATGCCGTGGCATGATCAACCCGCAGAGGAGTGCCTATCGCAGCGGCAATGGAGTATAAGGCAGCTTTGCAATGAATAAAATGTACTGGTAAATAAGGTAAAGATACCCACACTGGGACTATAGGGGATTCTTCCGAACAACGGAAATCCGTACTCCATTTAAAAATACGCATCCCCCTACCGTTAACATACCAAGTCTGTCTCACCCAGATGCGAGAATAATCCTCCTCCAAAGACAATTTAATTAAAATATGACGATTATCGAGCAAGGAAATTTGAGAATTCCCTTTTAAACCTAGGGATATAAAAAATTTCCTAATAATGTCCATAGGAGGGCGGCCGAAGGAAAACTTACCCACAAGAGCCAATTTGAAGGGCTCGCCCATGGCAAAGAATTTCCTCAGTGGAAAAAATAACTGCAGGTTCCCCCACGCATGAGCGAAACCGGCTTAAGCGGAAAATTTGTGTCCCTCTGTCCTGACACAACGTCCGAGAAAGATTTTTGGGGCCGGATCGGAGCATCGGGGTTTAGGATAGTGGCGGGATGGAGAATGGAGGCATATGAATATTGAGGTTTCTGGGTTGTTTGGTTTGGGTTTTGAATTTGGGCTTGAGGAGGAGAGATGGGCTTATGGGGTTGGGCTTGGTCAATTGGGTATGTTTTAATTACTTGGGCTTGATGTTGTTGGGTATTTGTATTTGGTTTATGGGCTTGGCCTTTATTAAAGGAATTGGGTTTAAAATTTTTGGAAATGTGGGCTTGGTTTTTAAAGGAAACTTGGGCTTGGGTTTTAACATTTTGATTAAGGGTTTTTTGGTTGGGATTTTCGGATTGGGCTTTTTTTAACACTTGGGCTTTGTTGTTTTCATGGGCTAGGGTTTTGCTTGGATAGTTAGTGTTAGGATTAGGGTTTTTTGAGATGGGAATGTTTGAAGGGGGGGCGGCGGCTGCTGCACAATGGAGCTCACGGCTGGAATTTTTTCCCCCATGGATGGCGATGGTTGGAACCGAAGATGACTTGGTGAAGATGAAGGAATGGTGTCCCGGAGTTAAACGCCGCCCGGACCCCGCGGGAAGGAGGGTTGAAGAGGCGTCGGTTTGGGTGGTTTTGCCGTGAGGAAGTGCGGCCTTAGCTTTGTTTTGAGTGAGGGTTTGAGGTGCGGTTGAGAGAGCTATGTTATGGCCGGAGTTGGAGTAACCCGTGAGAGGTTGATCTTTGCATGTTGGTGGCGTCGGAAGTGGCCACAAAACTCTCGGTTGCCATGGGGTTTTTTGAAGATCTTTGACTAGCTCTAGGGCTAGATCCGAAGATGGTGGTTGGAATGTGGTCCGGTAGGTCAAGGAGGGTGGTGGCCGAGGGTTAATATCACCGGAAATGGCTTTGAAATTTTCGGTTTGAGTGGGTATTCTTGTAGAAGGTGGGCTAGATCTAGATCTAGATCTTGAGGTATTGTGTGGAGGGTGGTCCTGACGGTTCATAGGAGTCATTGGAAGCAAGAAATTGGCTCGGAAGTGGGCTTGGAGACCGCGTCAGAATGGGTGTTTTGGAGATGGATGGCCGGATTTTAGTAAGTTGTTTTGTGGGTGTTTTTGTTGGTTTAGTGGTTTAGCCGAGGGAATTCGTGATGCGGCATTAAAAGGAGGTGCCGAGGTGAGGTGAGGAGAGCCATCACTTTAGCCTCACGGGGGTTTTAGGCCATGAACGGTCGGTCAATGGCCGGTCAACGCTGGTCAGCGCCGGTCAACGGCTGGTCAACGCCGGACAAATCCGGTCAACAGTGTTTAGGGTTTAGGGTTTAGGGTTTAGGGTTTAGGGTTTAGGGTTTAGGGTTTAGGGTTTAGGGTTTAGGGTTTTTTTTTTTTTATTAGAAACATATCTTGATAAAATAGCAACCGTATTGCATCGGAAGTTGAATTCAAAAACACAATCAGCATGAAAATGATATCAAGATCAACAAAACTCCAAACTTTCATACCACTTCCAAAACTAGAATAACAAAATCATACAGAAAGTTCACAGAAAAGCTTTACTCCTTCCTACTATGAAACTTTTAGCTGTTTATTCTTTTTAGTGCAACAAAAAAGATGATATAGGTTATCGGTCTTGAATGCCTTAAACGATAGCATTGGCTGCACTTGCAATCCTAGGCCACAAATCAGCACACTCCTTACCAATTGGACCGGTGATGGCAGAACCCTTCATTTCTCCCTTCGGGTTCACAATGACACCTGCATTATCTTCAAAGTACATGAAGACACCATCCTTTCTCCGCCATGGCTTGCGCTGCCTTACAATGACGGCGGGCATCACCTTCTTCCTAAGATCAGGCTTCCCCTTCTTCACGGTAGCCATAACCATGTCTCCAACACAGGCAGATGGCAAACGGTTGAGGCGACCTTTGATTCCCTTAACTGAGATGATGTAAAGGTTCTTTGCCCCAGTGTTGTCAGCACAGTTCACGATTCTTTAGCCACCGCAAACCCAGTGACATCCTGAACTTGTTACCTGCTGATCCTCCACGTCCTCGCTTCGACATTTTCGCAGTTTAGGGTTTAGGGTTTAGGGTTTAGGGTTTAGGGTTTAGGGGTTTAGGGTTTAGGGTTTAGGGTTTAGGGTTTAGGGTTTAGGGTTTAGGGTTTAGGGGTTAGGGTTTAGGGTTTAGGGGTTAGGGTTTAGGGTTTAGGGGTTAGGGTTTAGGGTTTAGGGTTTAGGGTTTAGGGTTTAGGGTTTAGGGTTTAGGGTTTAGGGTTTAGGGTTTTTTTTTTTTTTTAAAAAACCACCAGTATGGCGGGGGGTTAGGCGAGGACCCCTACCTGTAATATAGAACAGCAAATGAAAAATAGTACAAGGAGGGGGACATAAACCAAACCTCCAGATCAAAGAAAGAGAAAACTAAGAAAAGCATCAAATGAGGCGAAGCCTAATAAACGAGAACAATCAAATCAAACATAGCTTAGCCTGCCAGAAAATTGTTTGCGGTATTTGCGGCCAGTGAGTAATCTGAAGCCCTTCCTAGAGTGCTGTTGAGTAACACTATAGTCAGGGTCTGGGTCCGGTCTCCTGTTGTCCTCGGGCGAGGACAAGAAATATCCATCATGCCCCGGTGGCTCGTCGGAACTGCGATCGTCACAACTCTGGAACCCGGAGTGCTGATGGTCCTCATGAACTCCAAACTGCTGGTCCTCAGCATCGCTGATCTCTGCATTGTAAGGGATATCAGAAGAGTGGGTGTTAAAGCCCACACG